>CAXKWD010000005.1:17351119-19751119 GCA_964059195.1 Ectobius pallidus
CTGATTCTACAGCAGCGGAGGAAATTGCAGCTCATGATAAGAGCAGCAGAGGATATAGCAGCTCATGATAAAGCAGCGGAGGTGCTAGCAGCTCATTTTACAGCAGTGGAGGAGATAGCAGCTCATTACAGAGCAGTGGAGGAGATAGCAGCTCATGATAGAGCAGCGGCGGAGATTGCAGCTCATGACAGAGCAGCAGAGGAGAGAGCAGCACAGGAGATAGCTGCTCATAATACAGCAGTGGAGGAGATAGCAGCTCATGATAGAGCAGCGGAGGAAATAGCAGCTCATAATAGAGCAGCGGAGGAGATAGCAGCTCATGATAGAGCAGCGGAGGTGATAACAGCTCATTTTACAGCAGTGGAGGAGATAGCAGCTCATTACAGAGCAGCGGAGGAGATAGCAGCTCATGATAGAGCAGCGGAGGAGATAGCAGCTCATAATAGAGCAGCGGAGGAGATAGCAGCTCATAATAGAGCAGCGGAGGAGATAGCAGCTCATGATAGAGTAGCGGAAGAGATAGCAGCTCATGATAGAGTAGCGGAAGAGATAGCAACTCATGGTAGAGAAGCGGAGGATTTAGCACCTCAGAGCAGCGGATGAGGTAGCAGCTCATGATAGACCAGCGGAGGAGATGCAGCGCATGATAGATCAGCGGAAGAGATAGCAGCTCATGATAGAGCAGAGGAAGAGATAGCAGCTCATGAAAGAGCAGCAGAGGTGATAACAGCTCATTTTACAGCAGCGGAGGAGATAGCAGCTCATGATAGAGAAGCGGAGGAGATAGCAGCTCATGATGGAGCAGCGGAGGAGATAGCAGCTCATAATAGAGCAGCAGAGGAGATAGCAGCGGAGGAAATAGCAGTTCATGATAGAGCAGCAGAGGAGATAACATCTCATTTTACAGCAGCAGAGGAGATAGCAGCTCATGATAGAACAGCGGAGGAGATAGCAGCTCATAATAGAGCAGCGGAGGAGATAGCAGTGGAGGAGATAGCAGCGGAGGAGATAGCAGCTCATAATAGAGCAACTGAGGAGATAGCAGCTCATAATAGAGCAACTGAGGAGATAGCAGCTCATAATAGAGCAGCGGAGGAGATAACATCTCATTTTACAGCAACAGAGGAGATAGCAGCTCATGATAGAGCAGCGGAGGAGATAGCAGCTCATAATAGAGCAGCGGAGGAGATTGCAGCTCATAATAGAGCAGCTGAGGAGATAGCAGCTCATAATAGAGCAGCGGAGGAGATAGCAGCTCATGGTAGAGCAGCGGAGGAGATGCAGCTCATGATAGATCAGCGGAAGAGATAGCAGCTCATGATAGAGCAGCGGAAGAGATAGAAGCTCATGAAAGAGCAGCGGAGGTGATATCAGCTCATTTTACAGCAGCGGAGGAGATAGCAGCTCATGATAGAGAAGCGGAGGAGATAGCAGCTCATGATAGAGCAGCGGAGGAGATAGCAGCTCATAATAGAGCAGCGGAGGAGATAGCAGCTCATGGTAGAGCAGCGGAGGTGATAACAGCTCATCCTACAGCAGCGGAGGAGATAGCAGCTCATGATAGAGCAGCGGAGGAGATAGCAGCTCATAATAGAGCAGCGGAGGAGATAGCAGCTCATAATAGAGCAGCGGAGGAGATAGCAGCTCATGAAAGAGCAGCGGAGGAGATAGCAGCTCATGGTAGAGCAGCGGAAGTATCAGTTCATGATAGAGCAGCGGTGGAGGTAGCAGCTTATGATACAGCAGCGGAGGAGATAGCAGCTCATGATAGAGCAGCTGAGGATTTAGCATCTCAGAGCAGCGGAGGAGGTAGCAGCTCATGATAGACCAGCGGAATAGATGCAGCTCATGATAGAGCAGCGGAAGAGATAGCAGCTCATGATAGAGCAGCGGAAGAGATAGCAGCTTATGAAAGAGCAGCGGAGGTGATAACAACTCATTTTACAGCAGTGGAGGAGATACCAGGTCATTACAGAGCAGCGGAGGAGATAGCAGCTCATAATAGAGCAGCGGAGGAGATAGCAGCCCCTAATAGAGCAGCGGGAGATAGCAGCTCATGATAGAGTAGCGGAAGAGATAGCAGCTCATGATAGAGTAGTGGAAGAGATAGCAACTGATGGTAGGGAAGCGGAGGATTTAGCATCTCAGAGCAGCGGATGAGGTAGCAGCTCATGATAGACCAGCGGAGGAGATGCAGCTCATGATAGATCAGCGGAAGAGATAGCAGCTTATGATAGAGCAGCGGAAGAGATAGCAGCTCATGAAAGAGCAGCGGAGGTGATAACAGCTCATTTTACAGCAGCGAAGTAGATAGCAGCTCATGATAGAGAAGCGGAGGAGATAGCAGCTCATGATAGAGCAGTGGAGGAGATAGCAGCAGAGGAGATAGCAGATCATGATAGGGCAGCGGAGGAGATAACATCTCATTTTACAGCTGCAGAGGAGATAGTAGCTCATGATAGAGCAGCGGAGGAGATAGCAGCTCATAATAGAGCAGCAGAGGAGATAGCAGCTCATAATAGAGCAGCGGAGGAGATAGCAGCTCATAATAGAGCAGCTGAGGAGATAGCAGTTCATAATAGAGCAGCGGAGGAGATAACATCTCATTTTACAGCAGCAGAGGAGATAGCAGCTCATGATAGAGAAGCGGAGGAGATAGCAGCTCATGATAGAGCAGCGGAAGAGATAGCAGCTCATGAAAGAGGAGCGGAGGTGATAACATCTCATTTTACAGCAGCAGAGGAGATAGCAGTTCATGATAGAGAAGCGGAGGAGATAGCAGCTCATGATAGAGCAGCGGAAGAGATAGCAGCTCATGAAAGAGCAGCGGAGGTGATAACATCTCATTTTGCAGCAGCAGAGGAGATAGCAGCTCATGATAGAGCAGCGGAGGAGATAGCAGCTCATAATAGAGCAGCGGAGGAGATAGCAGCTCATAATAGAGCAGCTGAGGAGGCAGCAGCTCATAATAGAGCAGCGGAGGAGATTGCAGCTCATGGTAGAGAAGCGGAGGATTTAGCATCTCAGAGCAGCAGATGAGGTAGCAGCTCATGATAGAGCAGCGGAGGAGATAGCAGCTCATAATAGAGCAGCGGAGGAGATAGCAGCTCATGATAGAGCAGCAGAAGAGATAGCAGCTCATGAAAGAGCAGCGGAGGTGATAACAGCTCATTTTACAGCAGCGGAGGAGATAGCAGCTCATGATAGAGAAGCGAAGGAGATAGCAGCTCATGATAGAGAAGCGAAGGAGATAGCAGCTCATGATAGAGCAGCGGAGGAGATAGCAGCTCATAATAGAGCAGCGGAGGAGATAGCAGCTCATGATAGAGCAGCGGAGGAGATAGCAGCTCATAATAGAGCAGCGGAGGAGATAGCAGCTCATGATAGAGTAGCGGAAGAGATAGCAGCTCATGGTAGAGCAGCGGAGAAGGTAGTAGCCCATGATAGAGCAGCAGGGAAAATAGCAGCTGAGGAAATAGCAGCTCATGATAGAGCAGCGAAGGTGAAACCAGCTCAGGATAGAGCAGGATGGAGTGGTTATAAGAATTTAAGAAAAATGATATTGAGACAAATCTTCAGTTTTCATATACGGTTCCAACAACCAAACAGTTTGCAAATTTTTGTAGAGTTTCTATCAACATTGTACACCTTAAAATGAAGAAGTAGGTTGATGAATGTTGAAGTTCTTTTATTTTAGTGTAATGAATTAGCTTCATTGTTAAACAGCTTTGTAGTTGACACCTAAATTACGGCAAGAGTCAACATTTTCAACCATAATATTACTCTATATAAGCTTAATTTTTTATCGTTTGGAAGATGCTCTGCCTTTGCAATTTACTTCCAGAACAGAATCATTGATCAAAACGTCGGATAGAATAACTCTGTAAAAGTATATAATGCTGATCAGCAATCCTAGGAATGTTTGTAGGCTAAAAAAACAAATATGTATTTACATAGAAATCCTTGAACTGCTGATCAGCGTTTACAGCAATGTCGTATCAATATTAAATCATTCTGCCAGTTTTGATTTCTATCGATATCCTAGAATAGTAATATTCATGGAATAATTTCGTATTACTATATACGCAAACTGATTGGAGTAATTATAACAAGGTACAGAACAGTGCTATCAGAACATAAATTCATTAGGTCAGTCTTCGGGTAACCTCTGAGTATAACTTGGAATGTATTGTTATTTGACTGTCATCTTAGCATCCTCACCATTTTAATATTCCCTCTCTACATTCCAAGTATTCAGACATTAAGTCACCTCTTTTATTGCTAATAATTTGTATACGGTTCGTGGCCTGCTGTGCCCTAGGGGACATTACGTAAGCATAAGGTGGTGGTGTTAACGTGCATGCACTACCATGCGTGATGAGAATAATGTTATTAAGTAAGATGCACTTACAATGCTAGATAGGTGATGTAATGCATTGGATTGAAAATTAATACAGACTTGGCACTCGATTACCCGCAGTTCCGATTACTCGGCAACCATGACGGGAAAAATAAAATCAGGTAAACTGATATAACAAAGTACCAGAATGTTTTTGTTGAATCAATTATAATTGCAATTATGATATGCACAAAATAAGTTTTTTTTAATCAGATTAAAATCGACCAGCGTCAGCAGAACTACAGATTATCTTGACAATCGCACACTCACATAAAAAGAAATAAAATTAAAAAAATCCATGTCAAATCGGCAGGTCCTGGGATTTGATCCAGGGACCTCCAGAATATGCGTCCAAGACGTTACCATTTGGCCAACTCAGTCAGTTTGACAGTCTAGTTTGATAAGCATATGTGAAAGAATAGTGTAATTTGTCAAATATAAAATGTATTGCAACTTGAAATTCTTAAAATAGGCCTATGTCAGCATTTCACAAAATTCAGTGGAAAATAACCCCGCTAATTTTTTCACAGTAATGTACCTTCTGTATATAACAGTATTCATGTAGTATTCAATTTCAACTAGATGAACGAAGTAAACAAACATCTGACTGCATTGCATCAAAGTCCTCAATGGTAAAAAATGCAGCATTGTAGTATAGACATGATTTAAAAAAACATGTGACCTTTAATTAGTTGTTACTCTGGTACCGGTCAACTGATTTGGTTCAAAATAAATAGGCTTATCGCCATGGTTGTTATAAATGAGTATACAAAGTTTCATGAAAATCCGATAAAGTGTATTTGAGTTACCGCACATTTGTTATATAATACCATAAAAAGGCACTAAATTGGGCATTATTCGGGTACCGCCCAACCGATTTGTCCAATATGAACAGACGTCTTCCCATGGGCATTATAAATAGGTATTCCAGGTTTCATGAAAATCTGATAAAGCGTAATTAAGTTATGGCGCCTTTAAAATAGACACTAAATTGGATTTTACTCCGGTACGGGTCAACTGATTTGGTCCAATATCAATAGGGTTCTTCCCATGGACATTATAAACGCGTAGGCCTATACCAAGTTTCATTAAAATTCGATAAAGCGTATTTGAGTTATTGTGTGTACAGACGCATGGACGGACGGACAGACATTTTCTCGTCCCCCACACAATCTCATAAAGTACCATACTGGCACTTAATAAATAGCTATTCATTGCTCATAAAAATGATGTTGTATTAGCATTTGTTTCACAATACAACCTTCTATGTTCAGGTCGTTCCGGAAAGTAAACAAATAGAATAACTTTAAGTTTTGTCTCATCTTCTCATAGCATGTTGTATCCGAAATTGAGTTTGTTGATACTGTCTTATAATCATTTTTTTACAGCCATTCTCATTAAACTGCAGGTTAAACGGTAGAAAAGGTCCAGTTAGGTTAAACTTAAAGATTAACTTGTAGTTATCGTTTATAATAGCCTATGCAAAAATCTGAAAAACCAAAGTTTAAACTAAAACTGAAGTATAAACCATGATTATAACACCGGCCCTAATTGAGATAACAAAATTAGTTTAAGATAATCACCATTTCCATAAATTCTGGCTTTGAGCCCTACCTCGTGAACAATACAGCTTTGAAGCTAAGACAACTGAATATACACTTCCAGAATGCACCCACTTGCTCTATGTGGAAATGCAAAGTGAGGTAATAGCATTGTCTATACTTATAGTAGAGAAAATTACGCGAGTGTATCACATCAGATTTTTAAAAATGAGTATCTTATTCAGATTATCCTACAAAAAAAACATTTTTAAGTAAATCAATCATAAAGGGTTCAGGGAAAATTCCTTTTCCTCTCCCTATTATTTTAATTACAACATCCAGCAACTGCAAGGGTCAATCTGAGGTTCTATTTTATTTCTAATACTGGTGCATAATTATAATTAACTTAAAACTAATCTTAAGAAATATGATGGTTCTATCTATTTATACGCAGATGATACGGTATAATTTTTAACTGATCTCTTTGGTACGATACGTATAATAATGTAAAGTTTGTTATTAAAATAGTTATAACATGATTAGATTCAAATTTTCTTTCTCTTTAATATAGATAAAGCAACCCCTGTACTATATTTCAATAACACTGAATTGGTTCAACTAATACTACATCGTGATTTAAGTATAAATATTCATACTTCAGATTGTTCAGATTTTAAAAGTTGTGCATGCCCCTGCATTCCCAACTCCAATAAAGTCAAATATCGTATTATTGATTAATGTTAAACAAATTATGTATTTACTTAACAGGATGTATAGACCAGTATATAAATTTATTATCCTCTGCTCAATTCTAAAAATACACAATACAAGAATTATTTATTTATCTATAATACAGTCCAATATCATGTATGGCATAACTGTAAGGGGAAGAGCTTCGAAAACTATTCCTTCTCCATTAATTTTGTTCAGAAAGATATTATTAAAACTTGTCTATCTAAATGTCTTGACTATCTGTTTAAATTAATATTTACCAAGTTTAATGTAGCCTACATAGTGTTCATAAATATATTTTATTAAGTTACATTCATGAAAATTCAAGCTTTAGATCACATTGTACGATTTGCCAAAATTTTTGCCACATAAGTCCGTAATATATGCTGATGATACAACTTTCATAACAGCGGACCATAATTTAGAGGAAGTAAAAAGAAAAACACAAGAAATGCTTAGAAATTCCGCGGCATGGTTTCATAAAAATAACCTCATCTTAAACAATAGCAAAACTCAAACAATGTTCTTCTTCCTCCATAGGTTAAATGAGAATATAAATGAGTCCGACTCTGTTAGACTATTAGGCATCCATTTGGATCCTAAATTGAATTGGAAAGCCCATACCGAACAGCTAAGCATCAAGCTATCCAGAGTAATCTTCTTGTTAAGTAGATTAAAAACATTAGTTAGTAAACAGCATCTACTTAACTCTTATTATGCTTTTTTCCATTCCCATCTCCAGTATGCGGTTATATTATGGGGAAATTCTTCTGGCGCCCAAACAGTGTTCAAGTGGCAGAAAAAAGCAATAAGAGTAATTACGGGAACTGTACGCCATGAAACATGTAGACCCATTTTTAAAGAGCTAAAAATCTTAACTGTACCCTCACTCTATATTAAAGAATGCCTCCTTTCAATAAAAAAACAGAAAAACACTTTACCACTCAGAACAGCCATTCACGGGTATGAAACTAGAAATAGAAATGATTTAAACATGGACTACACCAGATTATACATGAGTCAAAATAGTTTTAAATATACAGGTATGAAGTTATACAATATGCTACCGCTTACAGTGAGAAATTTACCAATTCATGTCTTTGAGAAATACCTTCGTAATATTTTAATTGAAAAGTGTATATATGATGTTAATGACTTCAATCTCTGTTAATTTTATTATTTTTTTAATGTATTTGTTTTTTATGACTATTGTCTATTTCAACTTGTGTTGACAAATGACAAATAAAGAAAATTCAATTCAATTCAATTCACATCCCCATGCATACGATACGAGACAAAACCAAGCAAATTCTTTAACCAAAACCTATTTCATATCTGCAGTTATAGTTTTGGTCCCAAATTATACAATTTATTCCATGGTTAATAACTAACCTTTAATTCATATCTGAACAATTGCAAATTTAAGAAAATAATTAAGTTTATTATTTTTGTATGATTTAAAATGTCCTATTATTGCTGTGAATGGGTGATATTGATTGTACTTTTATTTAAAATAGTTTGTACTTTTGTTTCGTTTATTTATATGCATTTCTGGACCACAACCAGGACTACCATCAACTAGCATACCAACATAAATCAATAAACAAAGACCCATATGTAAGAAGCATCACATTTTATAACAAACTTCCAACGCACATAATAAATCTCCAAAAAAATAAATTCAACTCTGCCCTAAAAAACTACCTAATAGGAAAGGTGCTGTACAAATTAGATGAATTACTCTAACTCGACTATTGAATACACAGTATAACTAATATTAAAATTATTGTAAGTCTGCTTTAGTACCTAGCAATGATTTTTATGTACATATCTAGTTAATAAGTAGGCTACCTAGTTTTAAAGATATTGTAAGTTTAGTACCTAGAAATGCCTGCATGTGCTATATCTAGGTTTAACATTGTAAATATTTCAATTATTATAACATGCATGAATCTAGGCTTAATACTGTAAATATTTCAGTTATCATGACATGCACTGTATCTA
The DNA here is from genome assembly GCA_964059195.1 of Ectobius pallidus. Taxonomy (NCBI): domain Eukaryota; kingdom Metazoa; phylum Arthropoda; class Insecta; order Blattodea; family Ectobiidae; genus Ectobius; species Ectobius pallidus. The sequence continues at coordinate 17,359,796 of CAXKWD010000005.1, forward strand.
GGCTTAATTCATTATACAACATTGTAAATATTACAGTTATTATGACATGTAGCAAACTGAAATTGTACATAGACTTAAAAACTAGACACTGCTAGACCTGATATATCTGGGTCTAATTAGTTTAGTATTACTGTATAACCAGATCTCTAACCTGTACTAGACTTAAGTTTATTGTAACACACTGATTTAGTCTGTAAGATAACATGACAATGCCAGAAACTTGTAAAAAAGTCTATCGGCAAATAATAATAATAATAATAATAATAATAATAATAATAATAATAATTATTATTATTATTATTATTTCATAATAATAATAATAATAATACTTATTATAATATAATAATAATATAATAATAAGTATTATTATTATTATTATCATGACTCTATCAGAATGAGTACTTGCACATGGTCGAGGTAATAATAATAATAATAATAATAATAATAATACTTATTATAGTATAATAATAATATAATAATAAGTATTATAATAATAATAAGTATTATTATTATTATTATTATTATTATTATTACCTCGACCATGTGCAAGTACTCATTCTGATAGAGTCATGATTTAAAAAAAGAAAAAAAATATTAATAATGTAAAAAAACTGCAAATTGTAATTGTAAATTTAATTGAATTGTAATTGAATAAAACTTTGAATTTAAAAAAAAATTGAACAGGTTCATAAAAAAAATAATAATTCTGTTTTATTTGCTTTCCTAAAACATTTCTCCTTCACAACTGTATCAGGAACAAATCACCAGAAACAACTGATAGACTTACTTTCTCAGCAGAGGTAATTGTTAAGCAGATGTTCTTCAGAACAGGACTTTCTTCCTTTGAATATGCAAGAAAAACTCTGTCAAATTCTATTTCACCCTTTGCTGGCCATTCCTTGGGAGGTTTCTGATCTGAAATAACAAGTTACTGATTTCAATAATATTGAGATTATTTATTATACTAGCATTATCTTCCCAGACCAAAAGGTCTGTGTTGATGTGAATATTTTTAATGCAATACTGACTAAGATAAAATAACTTAACTTAAGAATGACTTAAGACTGCTTGAAGTTCCAGCTATTGTACTGACTGATTTAAATTTAATTTCTGTGACAGTATACAGAACTTCGGACTCGGATGTGGCCCTCTTTATGGAGAAGTTATCGGAATTAGTTGTTGAATTTTCAAACAATTTCCTAAAGTATACACAAGTCATATCGGGTGGCATAAACTTGGATGTGTAGGCCCCCTACTGCAAGATTTCAAGATGACAGAGTTTCTTAACATGCTGTGGTCAAATAACTATTGGCAAAATCCGCCCACTCTATATTCACATTTGCATGGACTGTGTGATGTATTTTGTTTCTTAGCGAAGCAGGGTGACCAACTGTCCTTGTATATTGTTGCAAGTGCCTTGTACCCACTGACCTTGCATACTGTCGCAAGTGCCTTGTACCCACCTCATTATATCTCCCGCAAGGTTTGTCAGCCTGTCACCGGCGTCTAGCGATATGACGTCACACCTCCAACGTCCAATCACGAGTTTCTTCATAATACAAGAACAGAAGAATTCGCTAGATTGTGGTATAAAAGAAAGTGCACCATTTTGGGTGGGATGGGCGGGATACCACTATTTTTTATTTTGGATTTTCCCTAACTATTATTGTCTGAACGACAAACCTACTAGACAGACTGCCTGCCTGGACTATTTTATAAGCAACATGTGGAGGGAGAATATCCTGTGTGTTGAGATCATTGAAACTTACCTTTCGGATCACCATGGATTGAAGTTAGTATTAAGGACTTCAAACATGATGAAACAAGATACAAAGAAACCTACTGTTAAGACAGTATAAGGCCATTAAGTGAAACTTGTATTACTAATTGTAAAGCTAGGCTAAGCTGTATAGACTGACATAGTCTCTTTCTTGGCTGCATCAGTCTCGAACAGGCTTTTAGTTGCTTTATGGCATTGTCTGTTCTTTTTAATGAATGTTGTCCAACAAAAAGTTTAAAATGTGTGCTTTCTTCTAGTAACATTAGGCCCCTACTGTTAAGAAATGGTTTACACCTGAACTAAAAATACATAGAAACTGGTTAATTTTAAATCATGACTTGGTGAGAACAAATCCAATGTATAGGGAAGCTATAGCTTCTGGCCAAACTTGGTGTAACTACTGAGACTAAGGATTAAGAAGCAATGTTGGCATCTCCATGACAACTCAGTAGTTTAAGTGAACCAGGAAAATGAATTCATTCTCATGCTGAACTTGTGATCGACAAGTTGGGATTTATTTACGTCATTATAGGCATTTTCCACTTTCCCAAGTTCATTCCTAGTTCATTCTCATACCCTTCCCTTTCTCTTCCTCTCATTCTTATCTTCTTATGTTATAAAAAATCAGCTGGCCACAATCAAAGCTGTTATCATCATGTGACTGGTGGAGTTGCATGTAATTAATCATAGAGCCTGCAAAATCTGAACTGAAAACGCTTAAAATATTCACTAAAAATTTAGAATTATGCACACAAAATGAGTAATTTTATTCACTTATTTATATAGTATACAATATGTTGAGTTGGGATTATAGTATTATCCGTGTAAAGTACACAATCAGTTGAAAGGAAACCAGATATATATCACGTATATTATAAATAAAAATGGGCCATGGACAGAGCCCTGAGGTACCCCTGCAGTTACTAGTAAAGGATCAGATCTTTGCTCATTCAACTGAACAATTTCCTGTCTACCAGAAAGGTAAGATTTCACTAATGACAGTTCAGTACCAGTTACACCTTATACAGAATGTTTTTCAATGAGGGTGGCATGAGGAACTAGATAAAATGCCTTGCTAAGATCTAATAGAGTTGCCGAAACATGACTGCTTTTTTCAAAACCACTCAAGACATAGGAAACGACATTTTAAATTGCTTTTATAGTTGAAAGCCCCTTTCTAAACCCGAACTGGGCAGGAGTCTCAAAATAGTTTTCAAGTTGAACTTTCATGACCAAGTCAATGATCTTGGACACAACAGGTATCAAGGCCATAGGCCTATAATTATTACAGCTGTCTCTGTCCCCTTTTTTAAAAATTGGTACTGTTATTGTTGTTTTTAAACATGTTGGAAAAATTCCATCATACAAAAGCCAGTTTAGCAGTTTTGTCAGCGGAGGCTGCACAGATTCAAACAGTCTTTTAAATACAAAATTGGACAGCCCAAAAATATCTTCAGATTTAGAATCACTAAGGTTCTTTACAGAATTCCTTACTTCAAGTACACTAATAGGCTTCCACCTAAAAGCATTTCCAGCCTCATTATATAAGAGGCCTGTAACATATTCACAGGGTTACTCTGAGCCAAACACTTAGGTTAGGTTTGTTTGTGTATATTGTGTATTGGATCCCAGCAGCGACATTTTACTAGAAGCTGCAATATATTTCAACAGACAATAGCTGCACATTCCTCATAGTTCTGGAAGCACCCACTGACTCCCAGCGCCTTCAACTTCACGACACTTCTACTTCTAGAACGTCCATCTCAGAGACTATGTAACCACGCTCAACAGCAACACCTTCAGTCAGTCAGTTAGTTAGCAGCTGGCGTCCTAGTGCGAGTACAAGAACGACCAGAGCTCATGATGCTAATGTAGTGTCAAAGTGCAATCAATAAATAGTACTTTAATCCAGCCAGAGTGTATTGTTATTTATCAGTAAACCCATGACACAACAGTGTACATTTACAAAAAATTCATTAAAATGATTTGGTGAGATAGTTTTGGAAATAGTGAGCTGTCTTGGGTACCCGAAGGCAGTCGACCAGCTTCTGCATTTATAATCTTCCATGCAGCCTTGCATTGGTTAGAGGAAGACATGATAAACCTATCATTAGCCATAACCTTAGCTATACAACCTTAGAGTTTCATTCTATTGAAACTGTGTTTTAATACGAAAGTTATGAAGTTACCCTTGTATAATATGTTAAATTTTTAACTGTACCTGATGTTGATTCTAGAAGAGGTTCCTTCTCTACCGTATGGTATTCCAATACTCTCTCCACAGATGTCATCTGATTCTCCATCTCAGCAGATTGTCGTATCGCCCATTGTAGCATCCCTGTCAGCCCTACAGCTTGGGTGATGGCAAGACCAACATCCCCTCCAAAGTGCTCTGCAAATACACAACTATTCTTTAGAAGCAACTACAAGTAGATATTAAATGGAACTGTAGAAACAAAATGACTGAACAGAGTGGAGCATAGAGAGTTATTTTCAAACAAGAATGTTAATTTAAAAAGAAGTATAAACACTTTGTATAGATAAATGTATAATACACAAAATATTGATGACTGCCATTTTGATTGTAACTTATATTATTGTCTGTAGCAATCTACATATCTTGTTCATGCCACCGTTTTTTTAGGTCTTCCAATATTTCTTTTCCCTATCACTTTATAATTTTTAAAATGTAATGGCAGTCTCTCTACATCCATTCTTTGTACATGATTTATCCACTTGGTTTTATATTCTTTAGTTTTATCATTCAGATTATATATAGGCTATATTCAATTCCCTTCTTATATTCTCACTTCTTTGATGGTCTATTTTCCTATAGCCAGCGATTGTTCTTAAAAATCTCATTTCACTTGTTTCAAGTTTACCTTTATTGTTCCCTGTCATGATCCTAGTTTCACTCCAATATAATAGTTTGGCCTCGACATTACTTTATAGCTTATATTCCTTAAATGAATCATAATGTTCATACTGAAAAATGTCAGGTATATTTGTATGAATATACTTTTGTCTTACCTTTACAAACGATCAAGTCTGTGCTATTATGCAAACCCAAAAGGAGAGAACCGAAATGGTTAGACAAAGATTGCTACCGGTATGTAAGGGAACGATTGCCCTTCAGGCCCTACAAAGGCAAAGTACAGCAAGGACCTGGAAGATACAAGATCTTACAATGAAATCAGGAAGGACTAAAAAATCTACTAATGAAGAAACAAAAGGGGTACATGGAACAGGAAGCAACCAGAATGATCGATGAAGCCAGAAAAGATCCACACATAGAACTAAGCCTGAGGAAAGCCCAGAATAGTGTGAAAATAGACATAGGAGTATGGGAAGAACACTTCAGCAGCATTCTAAACATGAACAAAACCAGTGCTGCTTACAATCCGATCACTGTAGAGCAGTGATTCCCAAAGTGGGGAACCTTGTACAATGGAATCAGTGTAAATCACTTCTAACTTAAAACCTGCATTGTACAAAAACCTTTTCAGTACAGGTGGAATCGCGTAAATTTTAATAATTGAACTGATTTCTCATGAAATACTGAAAATACCTTTACACCCTCTAACGGTCAATTCAGCATACGGTTAGTGTACGGGACAAGACTATTTAGAGGTCATGCTCTTCATTTAAACCACCTGGCGGAGACAACTCCTTTCATATAAAATAACTCAACATTACTTTCTTTTCGCATTGTACACCTGGCTTCCAGCTACCTTCATTTTACGATTGTGACAATGCACTAATATACAGTTCGAGCCACCTTCTTTATAATTATGGTGTTCTGACAGTATTTACCGTTTTAATATTTTTAATGTACTTCGGACCATTAGATGCACCCAATTTTCACGGCTCTTTTTTTTAAGTAAAAAAGTGCGTCTTATGGTCCGTAAAATACGGTAGTTTTTGTTTCAAAACCCAGAGGGGGTCCGCGAAATTTTAATTATTTTCAAGGGGTCCACGGACTGAAAAGTTTGGGAACCACTGCTGTAGAGGCTTGGCAGACAGACGCCAACCTCTTCAGGAAGGAAGAAGTACAAGAGGCAATTCTAATGCTGAAAGACAAAAAGGCAGCACGACCTGATGGAATCTATAACAATCACACTAAAGGTTCAGTCAGTTTCCTGCCCCAGGCTGTCACCAACTGTTAAATCTATGTCTGCAAGAGGGCAACATACCAGAAATTTGGAGGATCTCGGCAATTAAGAGGCTATCCATGGGGAAAAGAAACTAATTGGATCCAAACTCCTATAGAGGAATAGCCCTGGAAAAGTGCATAATGAAGAGACTCATAAGACTTATCACCAAACAATCTCTAAAGGAGTTGAATGCAAGATCCCAGAAGAGCAATTTGGATTCCGAAAAGAAAGGAACACCCTACAGGCCATCAGAACCTCATTGATGATATAGAGAATACACTCCCCTGAGGAACGTTTCACATGGTGTTTGTAGATTATATTAAAGCTTTCGATTAGCTTGACAGATCCATATTAATTTCAAAGCTGAAATCCATAATTAGAGAGGATAACAAATTAACACTGCTCATCCACAACAAGCTGAGTGCCAACTGCATTCATATTGCAGATGGTGTCACATCTCCAAGATATTAACACAAACCAATGGCCTACAACAGGGAGACCCCCAAAGTCCCCTACTGTTTAATGTTGCCACATTCGAAGTTGTGCGTACAATTAGACAAGAGGTGAAGAATGTGAAAATTTACATATATGCTGACGAGAAGGTCATTGTGTCTCCAAGCATGAACTGCAAAAAGCAACAAACCAACTCTGGACAAGTAGGCAAAAGAAAGCAAACTGGAAATCAATACAGAAAAAACCATCAAGATGACATTCTACAACAGAGGTTAAGAAGCATCAGATGTCCAAAATACCTAGGAGAAAAATCCCTCATGACAGTCAATGCCTTTTAAATGTGGTTTGTGATTATACTGATTTCAAGTAATTAATTTTTAAATTAAAGTATCAATATTCAGTACATGTAATTCCAAAAACTAGTAGGCCTACAGATTATTAGCGTCAATTTCTTACCCATAACATCTTTCAGAAGGCCACCATATTGAAATAAAATAAAAAAAAGTTAAAATCCTTACACATACATAATTTTTAATGACCTGAAGGAACAAATTATACCAAATTGGAATAAAATAGAACAAGGAATTTAGTCGTAACTGCATAACACACAAATTCACATACAAACAGAAGAAATGCCGAATGGTTTATTTAAAACAAGACCTCGCTTCACTTGGTCAATAAATAAATCAATAAATAAACCACAATCAAAATACCCATTGTAGGAGGCCTAACACTTCTACTTTACAGATGCCCTTGTGTTTGCTTTCAGAGTCTGATCTCTTTACTTCCAATGTACTGGCAAGGCTTATTACTAATAAAAAGGAGAATATCAAATGAGAACTTTATCATGTATGAAATACTTACCTCCTCCCAGTACCAAGAAGCTTAGGGTAACGAAAGCAATGTATCCAAGGCATACAGTGTCAAGCCAGAACCCAAATGCTCTGTTTGCTGCAACAAAGAGATACCACGAAGAAGAATGCAGGTCCTGTGAAACAAATGTGATATATTATTATTACTGTTAGGCCTATTACTTCTATTGAGTCTCCATTTATTTGACCCTATTTTTCTCTGTACCATGTTAGGTTCGTAATTCTATAAGAAGGTAATCTATTATTTGAATTTTTTTCCACAATAATTCTCTGACCGATTGCTGCAATATTACTACCAATATTACTACCAGGTACCCAAGTACAATACTTTCTTCCTGACTTGGATTAGTTTTCTCATGAGGCCTTTTATCTTGAAATTTGTGTTCATCATATAAATTAATTTTTTTAGTTAACTTATTCGGCCCATCAGTTTTTCTCTCTCTCTCTCTCTCTCTCTCTCTCTCTCTCTCTCTCTCTCTCTTTTTTTTGGGGGGGGGGGTTTGCCCTTCTTGTTTATCGTGGCATCTAAAACTTATAAATATATTTTTTCTAGTTTCTGCTTTCCCCTTTATTTCTTTCTGGATGCCTATTCTTAATTCATCTTTCCCTTTTTCTGAGGTGTATGTATTATACACCATGTCCGGGAAAGACCTGACGAAAAAGAAATAATTATATATCTGAAACTATTACAGTTACTACCTCAGTATTTTCACAGTTAGAAAGACAAACTCAATAAGTTTTGTTTTGTAGCATCCCATAATGCGCATGAGCATGCACATTGTTGTTGCACGAGGAGAAACGAGAAAAAGCTCGTTCTGTGCAGCGTGTGTAGTAAGTCTTATTCTGAAAACAGGGAATGCAAGTTGTGGGTGTGGTGTACAGCCAAACAATGTTTACCCCAGTAGAGAAAGCAGAATGTTTTATGGCTTGCTGAATTGAAGTCAGTCAAGCGTGTAGGCTACATCGTCGTTTCCAAACAGACAAAGGCCGAAATCTTCCCGCCCAAATCAGCATCCTTCATTGGCACAAGCAATTTCTGGAGACAGGTAATGTTGAGTCACAGCAGGGAAAGGCAAAGAAATCGCGCATAAACGACAATGACAATTGAAAGGGTACGGGCTGCTTTTGTAAGGAGCCCGAGGAAATCCATTCGTGAGGCGGCAAGACAACTGCAAATGCCAAAATCCACAGTCCATGGGAGAGAAGGACCTACACCATGGCCACCAAGGTCGCTGGACATGACCCCACTGGATTTCTTTCTATGGGGTTTTGTGAAAGACAAAGTGTATCGCACGCCTGTGACCGATATTGCAGATTTACATGGCCGAATCTACGATGCAATAGGACTAGTCACACCGGAGATGCTTTCACGTGTGTGGCACGAAATTGAGTATTGTCTGGACATAGCCCGGGCCACAAATGATGCTAACATAGAGACTTATTAAAACTCATCGTGTTTCTCTTTGTAACTGTGAAAACATCACGGCAATAAATGCAATAGTTTCAGATATATAATTATTTCATTTTTGTCAGGTCTTTCCCTGACATCCTGTATTATTATGCCAGATCATGATTTTGTTGAAGCTATTACAAGAGAAAGAGAGGGGTGCAATACAACATTATACTTTTTGTCAGGCTTATTAAGTGTCTAATTTTAAGTAGTGGCAATGTCCCTGAGTGGCATTATTTGTGAAATTGTATTTTTACTGGTCAGATTTCAATTGGAAATCTTGTTGTTATTTTGAGCAATAAACCATAAGATTTGTTGAACTGATCTTTTCATGGTTTTCTTGTAAATTTCCTCAGTTATGGATGTATTTCTGTCAGTTATCCATTTTCCTTCCTCAATTTTTCTTGGCCTCTACGTCAAAATTATCCTGTCACATTTTTATAACCTGATTAAGACAGAAGGATAAAGTATTGGTACAGCGGACAATAAAAAAGTCTGTTTAGCCTACACTACAGGAAAACTATAGCAGTTCTTAATCTTTCTTACTTTTTGTTCTATTCATAGACACCTGATAATACGATTCTGGCTAATAAACTACTGGTACATGACAAAAATAAAATAAATGTTTCAGAAGATTTTCCTAATAACAACCACTTGGTGGAATCTCTAAATATAAGAAAATACATAATGAGTTTCAACCATTGGAATAAATGTGATCAAACTAACTTCATTACAATTCCAGATTGCATGAGTTGGAATATTTTTCTTATTCATCACATCAGCTTAGATTTGGGTACATCTGAAAACAAATCACACTTCTTAAAGGATTTTTTGTTTGACCATTCGGAAATATTCTTATTACACGTGACATAACAATATCATAATAACTCTCATTTTGACATTGTTTTCTATTTCGAAACTGGCATTGTATCGATTATTTTGAAAGTTCGAACACAAAACAATCTTGAGACCTTCAAAGTAGCAGCTGAAATGTCCATAATAAATGTCCTGTATTTAAAATAAAATCAATTATGTTTGTGTTAATTTTAATATTATACTAAAATGAATTCATTATGTGATGTGAAAATCCGTTAGTTTGCAGAAAACAGGAAAAGGAAACTTTGATTTGACTGACGTTGTAATCTACCATCTCTCTTAGAAGATATGAACTACGTCAACCAGCTGGTGCGAAGGTCAGTGTGCTGAAGCATAGACTGTTCGTTTGCATGAATCTAAATCTCAAAATTTAAATATTTAGATTAATTATGGTTAAACAAAAATAGTCGTATGCAACTTGCCTATAATGGTAATTAAGAAACTTGTATGGAAATATATGAACACACTCGTATCTTAATAAATGTCTTGCATATAATGCAACTAAAAGCTGAAATAAGCAAAACAAATCTAAATCTATTTAATTGGCTTAACCATAGTAAACTGTTTCTAAATTCGGACAAAACCTTTTCTATCAATTTCAACAGTCATACAGACAATGATAATTCTCTTGAAATAAGCATTGGAAACTCAAAGATATCCGAAATTGAAAAAATTAAATTTCTAGGTATCTATATAAATAAAAATCTCTCATGGGATGGTCATATCTCTCATTTAAAAGGGAAATTATCTTCTTTGTGTTATGCCTTTCATATTTTAAGCAACATCTCAAATATAGGAATACTTAAAACATATTATTTCGGTTGTATTCAATCGGTACTAAACTATGGTATAACTTTTTGGGGTAACTCTCCAAAAATGATCGAGGTTTTTAGAATTAAAAAAAAACATTTTAAAAATCATGGTTAATGTTCCCACTAGAACCAGCAGTAAACCAATTTTTAAAAAGCTTAATATAATGCCTTTACCATGTTTATATATTTTGGAGACTGTTTATTTCATTCATTGTAATCAAAAACTTTTCAAATATAACCATGATCTTCATAAGTACAACACAAGAATCTCTAATGATCTACATCTCAATAACCATAGAACCACTAAATTCCTAAAAAGCATTACACATCAAGGCATTAAACTGTATAACAAATTGCCCAACTCATTCAAAAAGTTGGATCCTAAGAAATTTAAACGCAAAGTAAGCTCCCTATTAAAGGATTTCTCATTCTATAATGTAAACAAATTTTTCAGTCCTCCTTTAAAGATTTATAATTTGACTAATTTCTCCTCCGTTACAGGATATCACTCCTTCTCTCTCTCTACTCCAATTTCTCTTGTTAGTCTCTATGTATGCCTTGTGATTGTGATGCATAGTCCTAAACTGCCATGTGACTATTCAATCTCATTTCTACCTCAATTACCTTGTTTCTCGCATATTTCTTTTATTTAGTGTATGTGCAGAACTCCTAGGCTAGCTTAATTTTAGTTTCTTTTCTCAGATGCAACATATATAATTAATTTATATTTTGTCCTGTAATATTTTCTGCTCTGTATTATAACTAGGTTTAGACTTAATCTTAAAAAATTATGACGAAACCATGTATTTTTTAAATACCAACGGTGAATAAATTTATTATTATTATTATTATTATTATTTATAGGCTTGTCGCATTATGTACTATTTTTTGTGTAAATTGTATTTTTAAATTATAAGAATTTGATAATGTCTAAGCATGTAAAACAACACGTTACAAGGCAATAAACCATTATTATCTCCTCTTGACCAAACCTTGTTAAATTATAAAGAAGGTTCAATCCAGACACAATATTTGGAAATCTAGGTTCATTGTCTGATTTTTCTGATTTAGGTAGATCTGAAACAAGGATGCACTCAACCTTGTGAGAACAACTGAGGAACTATTTAAATAAAGAACACGCTATTTTGCTCAAAAAGAAGCTTTACACCAGCATGGGAATTGGTATATTAACCACATATCCCAAATCCTTACATAGTTAGAAGACAGAGCAGTAGAAAGAGAATGTTCAATGTACGAGTGGAACTTATACTATATTTTATAATCTACTATACTTTATTTTTAAGGTTCATTGTAGAGTACACAGTAAAAAGTATTTATCCAAATACTTACTTACTTACTTACTCAATGGCAATAGAAAATTCCTAAGCAAGCTAAAGGAATATTATCTATTTTATGGAACCCGAAGGTTCATTGCCGCGCACACCTGAGTCCGCCATTCAACCCTATTCTGTGCTAACTCCATCCAATCATCCCCCACAAATCCTACTTCCCAAAAATCCGTTCTAAGATTGTCCTCCCAACTACGTCTAGGTCTTCCACATGGTCTTTCCCTTCGGGTCTCCCAGTAAATACTTTTGAGATATGTCTTTCCTCCCCCATGCGTGCAACATGTCCAGCCCATTTCATCCTTCATGATTTAATTACCCTTACTATATCTGGTGATGCGTACAGATCCTGAAGCTCATCGTTATGCAATTTTCTCCAGTCCCCATTGTCATCCCTCTTGGGCCCAAATATTTTTCGAAGCACCTTATTTTCAAAAACTCTCAGACTATGTTCTTCCTGATCAGTTAGCGGCCATGTCTCACATCCATATAATACAACAGGCAGGATAATAGTCTTATAAATATTAATTTTTAGATTTCTGGACAGAAGACTAGACAATAAGAGTTTCTGAACTGCATAAAAACAAGCCTTTCCTGATTTGAGTCTACACTTATCTTCTGCCTTAATATTATTTGTATCTGTAATTACTGTTCCCAGATATTTGAATTCCTCCACTTGTTCAAACGATTTACCGACTATTCTAATATTTTGTGGCGCATTATTTTGACGTTCCATGACCGTATATTTAGTTTTTTCTGTATTAATTTCTAATTCAACATTCCTGCAGGTATCGAAAAGACTTTCTGCATTTCTCTCGATTGTGTTTATGTCATCGCCCAATAAACAAACGTCATCTGCATAAGATAAAATCGGGTGACTACCATTTAATTCTAGGCCTACGTTGTTTTCCTGAACTTTCCTAATGGCGTATTCCAAAGCGAAATTGAAAAGTAAAGGTGATAGTGCATGTCCTTGCTTCAAGCTGCTTCTAATGGGAAACCTATCTGATATAAATTTCCCTACCCTGACTCTGCTATAGGTTTCATTTAGACACAATTTGATCAGCCTAACTAACTTTTTTGGTATCCCAAACTCAATGAGGATATTGTACAGTTTTTCTCGCCTAACTGAATCATATGCTTTTTTAAAATCTATGTATAGCTGGTGAACAGGCTTATTATATTCCCACTTTTTCTCCAAGATTTGGCGAATACAAAATATATGATCAATGGTTGATATATTTCGCCTAAATCCACATTGGTGATCTCCTATGATTACGTCTGCATATGGGGTTAATCTTGACAGCAGTATATTAGATAAAATTTTGTATGATGTTGATAAGAGAGAAATTCCTCGATAGTTATTACATTCGGCCATATCTCCCTTTTCATGGATCGGTATAATAATAGATTCTTTCCATTCCTTCGGCAATTCCTCCTATCTCCAAATCATAAGAATGAGCCTATGGATCTCTGAGTTTAATATATCCCCACCTGCCTTAATTAATTCTGCTGGAATTTGGTCAACCCCTGGAGACTTGTGTGTTTTTAGTTTACCTAAAGCCGTGTCTACTTCTGTTAAAGCTGGTTCAACAACCAACGGCTCTGCTGTGAATATTTCACTTTCTACACTTCGGACATCGCCATGTACATTTAATAACTGATTAAAGAAATTTTTCCACCTATTCAAAATATTATTTGGAGCCGCGAGTATAGTACCATCATTGTCCTTAATTATGTTTATTCTAGGTTGAAAACCTTTCTTGAACTCATTTATTCCCTTGTAGAGATCCCTAACATTTTTGTCTTTACTATTTCCCTCTAATTCATTTACTTTGTCTTTGAGATAGGTTCTTTTCTTTGTTCTAATGATTCTAGAGGCTTCTCGTTTAGCATTGTTGAGATTTTCATTGTTTTCTAGGACTGCAAACCTATTTGAAATCTCGACTTGGTACGCATTCCTACTTTGGTCTTCTCCTAGCTTTTTCAGATTGAATCTCTCAATATCGAAATTTTGCCTAGTTCCTTTGTTTAATGAAAGTCTCTCTCGGACAACCACAACTACCAGATAGTGATCCGAATCACAGTCAGCACCCCTAAAAGTTTGAACGTCGATTATACTAGACTGCCGCCTTGCATCTATTAGCACATGGTCGATTTGGTTATGCGTCTCTCTATCTGGCGAGGTCCATGTGTATTCAAGGGATTAACTAGAACTTCTTACAGATAAATTTTTCTTCAGATACCTTGTGCCTAACTGCATAACAATAGGCATTGTACTAAGAAGGGTGGAAAATTACAGAATCATATTTCAATTTTCTGTTGCATCATTTTTAGATATTGATTTCAACTACGGTATCATGAAATTATGAAGAATACACGCATCTAATCAAGTTAATAGTTTTTGTTTAAATAAGGAACAGAAAATAAGCACTGTTTTGGAATATTCTCTAATGATATTCTTTGAAATTGCATGTACTCAGCCACAGTGATATGAGGGCCACACTGGTAAGAGATCTGGCTTTCTTTTCAAAATGCAAAAGCTTAGAAATGGCTCATGCAAAAAAATCTTATTATTGTACTTGGAATTCATGTCCTCAGTTAGTTAAGTGGTAAAGTTATTTATGACTGAAAAATCCACTTCATTCTGCAGAATTTGCCAAATGTACCTTCTTCTCGAATTGTTTGAGTAAGAAATAATAATTAAAAGAACATCTCACATCTCACATATATTCTAGTTAATGCAAAAACTATAAGCGCTGTTGAAAATACATCTGTTTTCTTGCATGTATAGTTATATTATTATATTACTATTTTAATTTTTTAATTTAAAAAATAAAAAATAAAGCAAACAGTATTTGAAAAATAAATATATCAATCTGCATTTGCAGTAATTACTATAATGCTAACTAGTTCTTACCTGATAATTGTCAAACTCTTTTTCCAGTGAAGCTTGAGCTTGAAATGCTCGAATTGTAGTCAGACCTTGTAAAGATGCACTCAGATGCGAGAAAACAGGACTGCGAGCTGCAAATATAAACATTATAATGTTTATATTTTTCAGGCACTATGATAATTATCATAGTGCCTGACACTTGCTTCCTCAATAGATCATAAGCATGCATACACTGGGGTCGTGGAGGATCTGAATTACACCACTCATATACTAAAACAGGGGCATTTAACATCTCTTACAGTGCAAAGGAGCAATGAACCCTAGAATAAACAATATGAAGCATTTTACACAGTAGAGCATAAGTTAATAATGATTAAAATGAGTCAAAGAATAAAAACACTTATTGCTCCACTTACATAATTTACGCAGGACTAGTTTCTAGGGAAGCAGCTCCCTTATCCTCAGTTGAAGGTCGACTGGTGCTATAGTGGATGATCTGATCTGGATCTGTAACTGGCGCCGTGCTGCCCTCTGTTTTCTCCAGGGTCAAACTGAAAATCTCGTCATCCGTTGGAATTTCAAAATTCATAACTTTATCTCTGTTTTTAATGATGAGGATCTTCTCCCAAGCCATTAACTCTAACGGTCGTTTGACATGTTTCAATAATTTAATATCATCCTTGATGTGATGATCGTGTGTATAGGCATGGTATGCTATGGCTGATTTATCAGTATGTAACAATCTAACATTCCTCAAATGCTCTTTCATTCTAGTTTCTAGGTTCCTCTTAGTTTGTCCTAGAGTTAAAGTTAATGGCTTGGGAGAAGATCCTCATCATTAAAAACAGAGATAAAGTTATGAATTTTGAAATTCCAATGGATGACGAGATTTTCAGTTTGACCCTGGAGAAAACAGAGGGCAGCACAGCGCCAGTTACAGATCCAGATCAGATCATTCAGTATAGCACCAGTAGACCTTCAGCTGAGGATAAGGGAGCTACTTCCCTAGAAACTAGTCCTGCGTAAATTATGTAAGTGGAGCAATAAGTGTTTTTATTCTTTGACTCATTTTAATCATGAACCCTAGAATATTCCCCCGTAATGTGGATTATTAATGAAAGCATTAATACATAATATGATAAATCCAATTAAAGGAATTAGTTCATAGATTTCTTACTTTTCTGGGTAGCTAAACTTCAAAATCCTTTTAAGAGCTTCACTACAGGAAAACTCAATATAAAGTAGAACTTTATTATAACGACATCGGTTTCAGCATCAACTCGGCTATAGCATCATGTATTTTGTGGTATGGACTTATTCCTCATAAGGAATGAGTTTCTCAGCCTTGTATAGTATGACAAATGTATATGATTATGTTTTAAAAATACCACTCCATCTATGAGCACATCCTCTCATAGGACGAAAACCTAATACTAGTACACTATGCAGACGCTAGATGGCAGTTGTGAATACAATGTATAGTGAAAGAACAGCGCTTGTTTGTTGTCGAGTAGAGACTATCATGGGCAAAGGTGGGCTGCATGTTTTTTGTGGAAGGAAGGAGTCAAAACAGCAGATATTCATAAATGTTTAACTGCGGTTTGTGGCCAAGAAGCTCCTGCACAGAAGACCATTTAAAACTGGGTTGCTGGATTCGCCAGTGGAAGGGAATCTGTAAACAAGAAGTTTACTTCACTGGGGTTCATCGTTGTGCCACACCCACCATATTCATTGGATCTCGCTCCATCTGATTATGCTCTATTCAACAGCATGAAGGACGAGGGAAAAGGTTCGGTAATAACGAGGAATTGCAGGCAGCTGTCCATGAGTGGGAACAATGGTTCTGTGATGGTAGGAAGGCGGCAGCAGTGTGTTGATGTCGGTGGAGAGTGTATTGAGAGATCCCATGTACATTGATTCATGTTCATTAATAAATAATGTACAAAAAATTACTATTGTAAATCATTTCCAAACTCCCCTCGTATAATATCATTTTCAGCCTCAGTGTACAATAAGATTTCCCAAGAACCAACGTATTTTAGGAAATCTGTTGTTGAAACCTGACAACCTGACAAATTCTTTACCCACCCCTTCTGTCATTACAATGTGAAAGGTTTGCTGTAATAGTTGTATTCCTATTAGAAAGAGACAGATTAGCAACAGACAGGAAAAGAGATAGAGCAGGTAGTCAGTCACTCCCTCATTACAATAATTCAGGTTAAACAGACAATTCCCTCTGTTCTGCATTCACTTGCAGTGGTGGTAAATCCTTCCTCCTCTCGCCCAAGCAGAAGATATTTTAAAGTTCACATAACACAGACTTCACAGCATAATCAATCAAATTCTAGTTGCCACTGAAACATGAATTGGTAGGTGACCATAGTCCAGCAGGGCTGGGGGAGGGAACCTGTTTGAAATTTTTTAGGAATTTCGTAAATGTGTTTTCGCACTCTCTGTAAGAGAAGGACAGTAAACCTTTCGTTGTTAATTTTATGCATACTGGTGATAACCAAAGAATGCATTAAGAATAAGAGCCACAGAAACAATGAAATGAGGGAGGGAGTTGAAGAAGATAAAGAAGAGGAAGAAGAAATAACTAAAGTGCCTATCCCTATGTGAGTAACTTTTAGTAGCAATTAGAATTGTGGACATGTTCTATGAAGCTAGAAGAAGAAGCAGTGAAATTGCAAATGAAATAAAATCAGGTAAACTGATGTAACAAAGTGCCAGAATGCTTTTGTGTAATCAGTGATAATTGGAATTACGATATGCAGAAAATAAGTAATTTT
This sequence comes from Ectobius pallidus, assembly GCA_964059195.1. Lineage (NCBI taxonomy): Eukaryota > Metazoa > Arthropoda > Insecta > Blattodea > Ectobiidae > Ectobius > Ectobius pallidus. The sequence continues at coordinate 17,377,224 of CAXKWD010000005.1, forward strand.
TTTAATCAATTTCAGAGTTAAGCTCCAGATCAATTCATTAAACAGGGCTTACGGAAGAACAAAGGTATAGTTTGATAAGAAGATGTGAAGGAATATATGGGTAGTGTTATTTGTAAAAGTAAACTCTATTGCAAGTTCCAAAGCCGTATATGAACACTGTAAAACAATATGTTGTCATGAGAACTGATTTGCATTTGATAAATTCTTTCTAATATATTACCATAAAATGGGCACTAAATTAGGCATTACTGAGGTACTGGCCAACCGATTTGGTCCAGTATCAATAGGCTTCTTCCCATGGACGTTATAAATGTATATACCAAGTTTCATGAAAATCCAATAAATCGTATTTGAGCCATCGTCTATAGGCGTACAGACACACAGACAGACAGACAGATGGAGAGACATTTTCCCGTCCCCACAAAATCTCAGGAAAGTACCATTCTGGCATTTAATAATGAACATAGAACATAATTTAGAAAGTATGTATTGGAAAAATAGACAGCAGAGTAAAATGACTGATTACTTCACTCCTAAGTAAACAAGTCTGGTGAGTACTCAACAAACTGTTTTAATTGTACAGTAGACTTAAAAGCAAGTATAGAAAGTAAAATAAGGTTAAATCATGATTGTTCTTTCTCATCTTGTTTATAACAACACAATTTTCACGGTCCCTATAACCAAGTTCCACTGTACTATAAACTTCCAGAGACTTATACTTACTGATAGCTTCTAGTCTTTTGATGCTGCGTGATGTGGCAACGTAATACAGTCTTAGCAAGTAAAATGCCAGAAGCATAATGGCAGTTGGTATAAGCATCCATACGTTCACAACAGCCACCACAGTACTGATACCAAATAGAGCCAGTCCTCGCTGCAACACAAATACAATCTATACATTTTTTGGAGATACATTTTGAGTCTGATGACAAGCTTGTTTCAAGAGTCGAAAAGAAAGAATAACTGGTCAGATTAGTAGCCTCAAGTTAATTTGCTGATGATACTAGTGTCTTTGTCACCAGAGATGTGTATAACACTGCTACAAATTTAAATATAAACGAAACAATAGATAAATTAAGTAGTTTGATACAAAAATAGACTAATAAACTGTTAACAAAGAAAAACTGCAACAAACCCCTTCAGACTAAATCATAGAGAGAATGTGGATTCTCCCAGAATCATGAACAATGATTTTTTAATTAATTAAGTAAACGAAGCAAAATTTCTGGGTGTTTAGATGGACCAGCATCTGAATTTTCATAAAATATAGCTTTGATAGTCTGGTTAGGGTATGATCTAAGAGAATTTAACTATCTGAAAATTATGAGTAGCAAGAAGGCTTCTTCTGTCTCCTGAAAAATTACAAAAAATGTACAGGTAGGGGAAAAAAAAGCAGACCGACTAAAATATCTAAGTTGCCAATATGAGCCACTGCGCATGCCTAGCGTCATTCACAGTATAGCAGAGAATATATTGCATTTATTTACGTATCACAAGGCTCTGAAATCAGCTACAAGAGTCGGTCCGCTTTTTTTTCCCCTACCTGTACAAGGGCTGTTTTTGTAAGAAACATTTCAATTACTTAGAAATTCATTTAAGTTTATCTCACCTGGAAGAAGTCTATCATGGATTGTGGTAACATCTCATCAATAGCACCCATGTCTTTGGAGAAACGGTTCAAAATTTGCCCTGTGGAATTTCAAAAAGTTTAATTTTAGAATATGGTACTTGTGAAAGGAAAAGTTATGAATAGACAATTGTGATGATCCTGTTTCTGTAGATTTACAGGCATGCAAAAAGTACTCCTGCAGGACAAAATTCAAGGACACTAAAGATGGTTATAGACCAATATAGCAATACCAGAATGGAATAGCTATAGCTATCTGTCAACATGAAAATTATTAAAATTGGTTCCTACTTATCCATATCTGAAATTTTTCCACTTAACAACTTTGTGAGGAATTATGACAATCAGAAAATGTTAGCTTACATAAGACTTTTAGTATAAATTATTTTGTTAATACATATCAATGAGAAAGAATGTTACATAGAAAAATAATACTAACAAGGTGATGTTTCATGTGCTTCAGTAGAAATGTTTTTTTTATCTCTATGACAAGTATAAAAAGTAGTGACTACGTTACATATTAGTACTCTGAATGAACACAAAAGAAGCCAGGAAAAAAGAATTAGGAAGAGTGAAGAAAATATGATACAAAGAAGGCAAGAAAGATAAAGAAAACAGAATGGGAACACTTATCAAAGGAGATGAAAGGAAGGAAATGTGTGAATGAAGGCCAGAAGCAGTTGGCAATCTCAAAAACAAAGAATGTTAGAATGTTATTAAATGCATACATCCTTCAAAAACATCTCCCGTCCTGGGTACACATTCTTATATTTGAATACAGAATATAAAAGAGTGGTCATTTGAATGTCCTTAGGTTTCCAGGAGGTTGAGGCTTCCAGATTTTGAGATATTCAGAACATGGAGGTGGAAGGGTTGTCAGCAGAACAGGTTGTCACTGGCTGATTTTAACCCCAGAATTACTCCTGGTACTCAATTATGTTATAGGCTTAGTCAACCTTGGGGCCATTGTGCCACCAGAAGAATTAGGTCAATTGAAAAGTTGCTAAAGTAGGCTACATATATTTATTCCGAGATCTGTTAAAAAGTGAAATGTTAAAATAGTTTCTTTCTTCATGTACTAGCTTACAAGATCATGAGAAACAGGGGCGCAGTATCCACTGGTGTAGCAGATCACAGAAAATAAGTGAAACCATAATAAATTTAGAAAGAGGTGGTTGAAACAGAAAAAAATAAGAGTTTGTGTTAAGAAAGAAGCTTCAAAATGGATTTGAAAAAGTGAAGTCAGGAACTCTTATAATCACTACACATAAATCGATATCTCTGAAGAAATGAACACAGGAGAATGCTGTGAACTACCAGGTTCTTACCTGAAGGATTACTGTTGAAGAACCACATTGAACCATGAGAAATGCTATCAAACATGGCCCTGTGTAAATTCTTTGATGCTGACATGCAGGTACTGAAGAAGCTCATGCTGCTGAAGAGAGTAAGAATAATGATGACTACCATAATGCCAGTGTAAATGTATATGCTTGTCACTGTATCAGGTAACCAAACATTGCCCTCATTCTGTGTTTGGTTGCTACCAAATTTCATCCAGTTGATATCAGACTCATTCCACTTCATATCATGTTCCTTCAAGTCCATGTGTTGTTGTTCCTCTACTTTAGTCCTATATTAACAAAATAAACATATTTACAATGTGCTTACAGAATGTCTATATTAGTTTTCAAGCCAAGAATTTAAGTCTCCAAATATTCCTTTATTAAGTGCCAGTATGGTACTTTATGAGATTGTGTGTGGGGGATGAAAAATGTCTGTCCGTCTTTCTGTCTGTCCATCTGTCTGTCTGTCCGTCCGTCTGTCTGTCTGTCTGTCCGTCCATGTGTCTGTACGCGCCATAACTCAAATACGCTTTATCGGATTTTCATGAAACTTGGTATACGCATTTATAATGTCCATGGGAAGAACCCTGTCTGTCCGTCCATGTGTCTGTACGCGCCATAACTCAAATACGCTTTATCGGATTTTCATGAAACTTGGTATACGCATTTATAATGTCCATGGGAAGAACCCTATTGTTACTGAACCAAATCGGTTCACCGGTACCGGCGTCAAACCCAATTTAGTGTTTTTATTTAAAAGCGCTATAACTCAAATACGCTTTATCAGATTTTCATGAAACCTGGTATACACATTTATAATGCCCATGGGAAGATGTCTGTTGATATTGGACCAAATCGGTTAGCCGGTACCGGAATAATATCCAATTTAGTGCATTTTTATGGTATTATATAACAGAAGGCCCAATAACTCAAATATGCTTTATCGGATTTTCATGAAACTTGGTATACGCATTTATAACGTCCATGGCAAGAAGCCTATTAATGTTGGACTTAATCGGTTGAACGGTACCAGAGTAACGACTCTTTAAAGGTCACATGTTTTTTAATTTTTGTCTAGTGGTATAATTTGACAGTTAACACTATTCCTTCACTTATGCTTTTCAAACGACACCGTTAAACTGACTGAGTTGGCTAAATGGTAACACCTTGGACTCGTATTCTGGAGGTCCCCAGATCAAATCCAGGAGCCGGCCGATTTGACATGGATTTTTTTTATTTTTTTTATTTTTATGTGAGTGCGCGATTGTCAAGGTATCACAAATCTGCAGTTCTGCTGACGCTGGTCGATTTTAATCTGATTAGAAAAACTTATTTTCTGCATATCATAATTGCAATTATAATAGATTCAACAAAAACATACTGGCACTTTGTTATATCAGTTTACGTGATTTTACTATTAATAATTTCAAAGCTGCTAACATTTTCGTTACATTGCCAAAACCATCTTTTGACACTAAAATCTTCTTTTAATGTTCCAGTAACTGGTCGTAACTTGAAAGAAAGGCCATATAAGACTATGATTTTTATTGCATTCATATTTAATGCAATAATTAGGTCGGGATACTATCCAGGAGCTTGGAAAATATCACAAATTATCCTAATCCATAAAGCAGGAAAACTTCCAAATGAAGTTAAATCTTACAGACCTATAAGTTTATTGCCTGTTGTAAAATCTTGTGATTTTAGACCATTATTTGCTTAACTTTAATTTCTGAACATACCCTGCCATGGTATATTTAACCTAGGTTTGTATTCAGATACTCTGATATTTCGATAAGTATCGATATATTATATTACACTTACCAGAGTGAAACAAATATTTTACCATGCTTTAACAATGTTCGATACATCGAAACAATATTAAACACTATGTAAAACTCATTATTTGTTAAAGAATACGTATTCACATTGTGTATTCTAGTATTACAGGTAAATGTGTGCCTATATCAGCTCAAGAAACTTTGGTATTGCAATGGAACAAAGTAGAAGTTTCCAGAAAATTCGTATTACTACAACTCAAGAATTTCTGAATATGTCCTCTTGTAATTTGTAGTGGGGATGGACTGGTTCAGTTCTTCTCAGTCAGTTCTACACAGTCAGTTCTTCTCAGTCAGTTCTGCTCAGTCAGTCTCCGCTGCGTGTTCAGTTCTACACAGTCAGTCTCTGCTGCGTGTTCAGTACGCATGCAGTCTCTGCTGCGAGAACATTACTTAATCACTCTCCACAGCGAGAACATCATTCACCGAAGCCTACAGCTACAAGCCGCCGAGGCGACAGTAAGGGCCGCCTACTTGAAGCCTACCAGCCATGCACGATTGGAGGTAGCATTCCGCTGCCACAGTGTCAGCAGCTAATCCAGGATTTCACCGGAGTTATGCAAGCAAGAGCATAACCGGCATTCACCGAGGCCTACTGCATCATCTCAGACGCATATCTACACTACAGTCTATCGCATGAGCCGATATCTGAGATAACATTTCAGACTCACTCCAAAATGAGATAGCAACCATCACTTACAAGTTAAGAAACTGTTTTCAATCAGGCTGAAGCCAGGATTTTTTCTAGCTCAAAGAATGAGCTCTCATATTAGATATTTACTTTGTAATTTCTGTGCTATTCACTTTAGAGGATTTTGGGCAATCTGCCGGTCCTCCTTGTTTTAATTACTAAAGCATGTGAAGCTTAGTAATTGGTAAAGATTAATTAAGTTCCAAAGGGAACAGCATTATTTGTATTTTGCTATTAAGTCATTCTGCTTTTCATTTATTTGAGAAATTTGCGCTACTTGCCATTTCTCCTTGATTTGAATTTTGGTAATACAAGAAATAAGAAATACCAATCACTTAAAGAATAAGCTTTAATGTATTGGCTGTTTGATACTAAGAATAAATTTGTTATTCATTTGTTGTTAAACATTTGTATGTATCTTGGTAACTTTGGAAAGTGCAAACCCTCGATTACAGTATCCACTCAATCCAGAATCTCCTTGGTCCTCCGTATTATATGGCTCAAAATATTCATATGTAGCCGGATCCCATATTTCAAGGTCCACCGGGCCTGGATTCCTACATACTTCATGGTCATCCGTGGGCCGGATCCTATGCAACCTTTGCATTCCAGTTGGCAGCTTGTGATGTATTAATCACTATTGATACGAATTGTGTCTACTACGTCTGGTGAATGACCTAATATATCATATGCAATACTTGTAACAAGGTCGCTTCATATGTGTGGACATGTCTGGACCTGCCCCAGTGGGGCATTACCCGAAGCTGCTGTAATAGTACCAGTGCATTCAGTTTAACAGAGTGTTCCTAGCAATGTGCATCGAATATTAATGGAGCAATGACAGAACATTGAGTTCTGCTTCAATTGGAGAAAACAGAAAAGCTGAACGTGTGCAAGCGTTGCTAGCAACAATGGGTGATTGACTCTGCGATTAATAGCAGAAGAAGTGGGTATTAGCAAAGACACCGAAATTTCTTGGGTTTCCATCGCCTTTTATCCAATTCAAAGCAGAACTTGTTCTGTCATTGCTCCATTACTGTTCGACACACACTGCTAGGAACACTCTGTTAAACTGAATACACTGGTACTGGTGTAGCAGCATCGGGTAATGCCCAACTGGGGACAGGTTCAGATATGTCCATGCATGTCCGCGCACGAGCAAACTTGTTGCAAGCGTTGCAAACCGATATATTAGATCATTCACCGAACTTAGTAGACAGACCTTGGTACCTTATGTTTCCAGTAACGTGCTGAAGTTTTATCAGATAAAATTGCATCCTTGTGTTCCTAGCAAGCGAGATAAACAACCATGATTGGTCGATATCCAAGGCATTGCTAAACATTGTTGGTCAATACCAAATGAATGAAATAGTCAATGTTAATTTTTGCTGTAGATCTCTTAAATTCCTTAAATTATCTTTGCTTATATTCTCTTAATGCCATCTGCCTAAGGTAGATGACGCAGCGGTCGGGTGGTAGACCAAGTCCCTCCAAGGATGTAGCACCACGGAGTTTAGTTTAGTTTTATATTCTCTTAATAGAATGAGACTACATCAAGCCAACAGCTGTTTGGGTTTCCTAACTGCCCATGATGCACATTCATTAAAAGTTTTGAATGGGTTCAAGTGCCTTAACATTGTAGTGATATTTACCAATATGACATCCAGTAGTCACCTCCACTGATGGCAACTTGAGCCAACACACACAAGCCAAACATGAACAGAACTTGACCACAGCTGCCACTTGCAGACCAGTAAGCACGGTATGCTCCAGCACCAACGCTTCCTCGAGTTCTCATTTCAGCCAATGGCTTGGGTTCAGTTCCAGCTAGGGATTCCTGAAGTGACCAAGTTATATCATTTTATAAATCTTTCATCAAGACTATGTGAAAAACAATTACCATTTTTACCATGTAATAAATGCATTTTTTTTCAGATTTTTATAACAAAAAACCATAGTGCCCTTTTTGCAAGAAAAAAATTTAGTGAAAAAAAAATTAAAAATAGGCCTAGCTAACAATCAATAGTGTACGTAATGATATAGCAGCATAACTAATTTACATAATAACTAGTTAGCATAAACAGACAAGAAGATAAAATCATACATTTTCAGTCATAATTAGAGTTTGGATTTTTATGGCATGTCATATTCTATCCTGACCTCCATTCTCGCCGCAAACACAAATTAAACATGAATTGCACATTTGTTATCCTAATCAAACCATTTTTATTAGGTAGATTTCGAAGAAAATCTACCTATTGCAATGGATACCACTTTATGATTTTCGAAAAATTCTTTCATATCTTTACGTTTCATGCTCCCCCAAGTACGAAACCACCACCCGTTCAAAAAAAATTTTTGTGATATTTATATATATATATATATCTTTACACGATAGCGGCCGTAATTTTGAAGATATTTGAACCAAATTTTAATATGTTATTTCTAGGCCCAATAGTTCGGAGAAGTTCGTTAATGAGCAAAATTGGCCCAAGGGGGTAGTCGGGGGAGGGGGTTGAAATTTTTAAAAATGTATATCTCGGCCCCTATGAAGTATAGAGGGAAACTTTGTTTGAATAAATTAGAGTACTCCCTATGGAGTTCACAGTGACACCAACGATTCGGGGGTTCGAGTGTGGGTGGGGGTGGGGGATGAAAATTCGAAACTTTTGAAACCACGTCTTGTGGGGTATCGTTGAAAAGCTCTTGATGAGTACTCTACAAATCAATAAATAGTTTCTTGATAGCTCTCATATGACGCGAGATTTTAATGTTTGAAAATAATAACACTTGAAAGAATTATTATAATATCATAATTTTGTCTTGTTTAGCGGCTTTGCTAATTTTATTCATTGCTGATCTTGCGCACGGCCTCCCAGAATATTATATCCTATTATTGTTGTCAAAACAATTGATTGTAGGCTCTTCCTCTTTACTGCAGGTTTGCCATGCCAAGGCTAAAGAAGAAGAGTGCTATGCAGCGACAATAAATTAAACCAAAAGCACTTCGAAATCTACCTCCGCCTGTAGGACTGCCTAAAGGGATTTTTTACATATAAAGACATATTTTGGTCATTTTCTTGGTCTTGGTCATAGTTCAGTCATATTTGTAATTTAACGTCACATTTCAATTATAAATTCGGTAAAAGAGCACAATTATGCAGTTGTGCACTAAATTGTCAGCTTAAATTTTTTTTTTAAAAAGAGTCATGAATATTTTGGTTTTACTGTAACTGAAATGTGAAGGGGCAAGTAATAGCACAATTATCTCTTCCTCCTTGTTGTTAGCAACTTCCATATTTTTAAAATATTTTTAGTTCACATTTGCAATGGTATCTGGAAACATTAACAGATTAGAAGTTCTTCACAAGTAAAATTGTAAATCACTGGAAAATTGTTAAAAAGTGATCATCTGATTGAATTAATGTGATGTAATAATTTAGTGTCATTAAACCTTTTAAATTGGAACATTTATTTTTAGGAAATACATTCCTTTATGACTTCATATTTAGGATTTTTGGGTCACATTTAGTCATTTTTAAGGTCAAATTTGCAATCATATTTTCCACTTTTTTAGGTCATAAACTTTTGAACTGTACTTATTATAAATGTGAGAAAGGATAAGAATTATTTACTGTCACAAATACGGAATGTGGATAAGACACTGATCTGTTTGATATACCAACCAACATAACACTGTTATGCACATTACACTCAAACACTATAAACTCTCATCCAGCGTCTCTATTCCTATATTCTTCTGTGAGTTTGATAACTTCCAGCTTAAAACTCGCTGTATAAATTGAATAATTCTGCTGGTAAGGGGACATTGACTCAAGTACCTAAGGGAGGAAAAACCCTGCATGGATAATTAATTTGCAAACTGGATCATTGGGAGTTTGCTGTACAAAATAAATGAGTACACAGAAATACCTGTTCTGAATTAACTGAAGCCCTACGGTCTAGCTGATGTTTTTCAGCTTCATGTATGTTGATCACTTCAATATCTTCTGCTTGCAGCTGTTTAGCAAAGTCAAGTCCTGAACCCTGTAGTTCACTGAAAGTACCAGTTGCTTCAATTTTTCCCTAAAAAAAACCAAAATACTCAAGAAAACGGCTTAAGACTCCGATATACATGATTTCTAAATTTAAAAATATGTATGCACTTATGCCTAAAACTTAGAAGAATATACAAGTAAGAATCAGCTTGAAAAATGTTATGTCATAACCGGGATTTGAACACGGATCTTCGGCTTGATGCGCCGATGCTCTACCATTGAGCTACCATGACAACATGCCAGTCTGACATCAAATCCCTCAACTGATTCAGAAGACAAGGCAAACCACGGGAGGTTTTCTCTCCGTCGAGAACACACATCCAAATGGCGTCCTACCCTTGTAGGTACTTTGAAGCCTAGTTATTATTTATATACTATTAATTAAGTGGAAGGAAAGGAAATAGACATTAAATCCATGTCTGGGATATTAATACAAGTAAGAATCAGCTTGAAAAATTTTTTGTCATAACCGGGATTTGAACACGGATCTTCGGCTTGACGCGCCGATGCTCTACCATTGAGCTACCATGACAACATGCCAGTCTGACATCAAATTCCTCAACTGATTCAGAAGACAAGGCAAACCACGGGAGGTTTTCTCTCCGTCGAGAATACACATCCAAATGGCATCCTACCCTTGTAGGTACTTTGAAGCCTAGTTATTATTTATATACTATTAATTAAGTGGAAGGAAAGGAAATAGACATTAAATCCATATCTGGGATATTAATACAAGTAAGAATCAGCTTGAAAAATTTTATGTCATAACCGGGATTTGAACACGGATCTTCGGCTTGACGCGCCGAAAATTTTTCAAGCTGATTCTTACTTGTATTAATATCCCAGACATAGATTTAATGTCTATTTCCTTTCCTTCCACTTAATTAGAAGAATATGTCTGAAAAAATGAAAATGCAGTATGATAACATTTACTTTTTCTTTATAACTACAAAATACGTCATTAATTAATCATTTTACTTTAAGCTATATATTTTTGCATGTCCGTGCTGCACAGGGCCAACTATAAATACTACCAGCCATGGGTCCCATACACCAGTTGACCAGCAGCCGAGGATGGGAGAAAACTCCCGAAACTAGTCCTGCGTTTTAAGAACTGTGACTTAGTGGAGCATCAGTGTATGCAATATTTTATTCATTTTATTGATTTAGTATGTTCCACTGTTTATATTACTTCGTTTTTATTTATTTTATGTACCAGTAGCCTGTTGTTATAATACATGTAGCCTACATGTAAATGTTGTTTTGTAAGTAATACCAATGACCAATCTTTTATGATGCAAATCACTTGTTATATTTACAAGTAGGAGTAGTCAGTAAAATGGTAGGTATAATAAAGCCTCAGTCACAAGAGGAATGCTGCATGCTACCAAAATAGTTGTCAAAATTAAAAAAAAATAATCTTACACATTAAGTGTTCTAGAAGTCCGACATCATGGGCATATAGTAGCGTTGCCACCTGTCCCGAATTCGGCGGGACATCCCGCATTCGAAGAACATTTTCAGTGTCCCGAATTATGCCTAAGAGGGATGCATTATATATATATTTTTTATTATTTTGCTAGCCTTTTCTTTTCTAATGTTAGTGTTACTGTTACATAGTCTACTCAGTTTTGGCATTGTAACGAATATATACCATCTTTCTCTTATTAATAAATTGTTCCATGTACAAATTTAGGTATGAAAATCGGCGATATGCATATATTCCATAAGTGTCCCACCTTAGCCTTACCAAAAGGTGGCAACCCTAGCATATAGGTAGCATACTTGCCTTCCACCCTGGTGGTCCAGGTTCGATTCCCGGCTGGGTAGTAGGTTTTCAGTAATGAAATATTCCCGGGTTCGGGACTGGACATCACCCAGGAAAATTATAGGCTATATTAAAAAGCATCGGCCATGATGGTCTACAGGTAGCGTGCCCACCTCTACATCTGAAGGTTACGGGATCAAATCCGACCACGCTCGATGGATTTTCAGGACGTAAAAATCCTAGGCACGAAGTCCTCTTGGAGGGACTTTAAGCTGGGGGGCCCATGTCATAGATTTACAGCATGTAAAAGAACTCCAAGCCTAGATTAGAGCCTCTGGACAAAATTTCTCGGCACTTTCACATCCAAGTAATACCTTAGTTTCTGGAGGGAGGTACCACCTGTCCCTCTGCGCTCTCTCAGAAAATAAGCCTAACAAAATTAGTATATGTAATGCCCCACCATAAGGGGCTACAGGAATGAGTCAGTCATATTAAAAAACATTAAATTAAAGTGGTGACTACTAGAATAGGGTATACGGTATTCACAATGTATCTATTAAGGTTGCAGTGTTGAGAAGTCGAAGGGCTTACACTACCCCTCATTAATCTAATCTAATCTAAGTGTTCTAGATCAAAAGTGGTGTATGAATGAAACAGTATAATCTTATTTACTTACGTTATTAAGGATGACAATGTTGTCAGCAGTGTGCAGATACTGTAGTTGGTGAGTGATCAGAACTCGAGTCTTGCCTTTAAGGAAATCACAAATGCAGTCATCAAAGAGATGTCGTCCCACATGAGCATCCACAGCAGACAGAGGATCATCAAGTAGATATACATCAGCTTCCCTGTATACAGCTCTGAAATTAAAATATATTTTCAATACATCTTCCAATAATTTAACTCTAAAATATATCAATTGTGCTATTACAGTAGAGTCCCGAAAACTCGGAACTTGATAACCTGGCAGTCCGGATAACTTGGCCACACCCAGTGAGGGACTAAAGGCTGTCGAAACCGCCCTTCAGTATTTTGAACAACAAGGTGCGTCGGTAATGAACTTACTGTTACTCTGTCGTCTTTGTGATGAAGCAGCAAAATGCAGAGTGCAGTGCGGAAAACAACAGGATAGGCCTATTACGCATTTCTTTTTACTTCCTCTGCCCGTACCATAGGTACTATAGGTAGAGGAAGTATTGTTTTCGACCCTAAAATTCGAAGTTGAGTTTTTAGCATATATACACGTTTCAAGGCCCCCTGAATCCAAAAATACTATTTTTGGAAACATGTCTGTGTGTGTGTCTGTCTGTGTGTCTGTCTGTGTGTCTGTCTGTGTGGAAGTTTGTGAACAGGCTACCTCCGAAACGGAGAATCGTATGAAAACAAAATTTCGTATTTGGGTCAGGTACCTTCTGAAGATGTGATTCGAAGATTGGCGACAAATTTCCCTTATTTTTAAGGGGACTTTACATGAAGAAATTTTCGTTTTTCGCGATTTTCTCGAAAACGGCTCTAACGATTTTCTTTAAATTTTGCGCATGGATTGCTTGTACCAAGAGCTAAAACTTTTATTTGAAACATTTTTTCGAACAAATTCTCTGAAGGGTAGTTATAAGCTACCCACTGTGAATACGTGCTTTTTGCAATACGGCTTCTTGTAAATCGTACGAAAACAAAATTTTGTATTTGGGTTAGATACCTTCTGAGGCTGTGAAGATTGACTACAACCTTTTCTTATATTTAAGGGGACTTTACATGAAGAATATTTTGTTTTTTGCTATTTTCTCATAAACGGCTCTAAAAATTTCCTTTAAATTTTGTACATGGATTGCTTATACCATTTCAAAAACATTCTCTGAAGGGTGGTTGTAACCTACCAACTTGCCTGGTGAACAACTCAATACGCGGATATTTAAGGCATTTTATTCTATATAAGCACGTGAAGAGAGAAAAATGTACTGGTGGCCCTGCTTACAGTAAAGGAATGTCTGAGGGGAATATTTGATAAATTTCGGAAATTATTCTTAACAGCAGAAAGTTCAATAAACGTTTGCAGTCACTTGTTTTTTTTTTTCCCATAGCCTGCGTTTTTAGTCGCAACATTCAAAGAAGGGGCTATAAGATATTTATAGCATAATTAGCGTAAATGCTGCAAACTTTTATTTGGGCAGAGGAAGTTATGTGACTTTCACATCAGATTTTTAAAAAGTAGCCAGTTTTTGCAAAGAGGGCTAGTTAACTTTCATTATAGACAGTTTTATGCCTTATGCCTTTATGCCTTATGTATTCTCAAGCAACCAATACATACAAGTACTGTATTTTCTGAGGAAACACTCGTACTAATTCTGTTTTAAAACCTTTCCCGATAACCCGGCATTTTTATACACTCGGCCACCCTTCGGTCCTCATTTGGCTGAGTTTTTGGGACTCTACTGTAGTAATTTAATGGATCACTCTGAAACTTGACTTGCTTATTTTTGAAGGGTCAATATAACTTTCCATGGAGGCATTTTTTTAAAATTCCATTCCATTATTTCTTTTTCAGAAACTGAAGTTTCGATACCAAAACTTATATTAAAAATCAGATCTCTTACTAAATGCAAAAATTATAAAATGACTATATCCAAATTCTGTTTCAACAAAACATTCATTTACTTGTTATCAATAAGCGTGCAATGTTTCATGTATAAGCCTAAGCATATAGAGGGCTCTGTTAGGAATCCAGGATAGGGGCCAATAAGTATTATTAAGTATTAAACAAAAATAAAACAATAAAATTACCTTTTACGTGTTCATCCTCTGTATCGACACATTCATTTTTTAATATGATTATGGTATTGATAATTAAGCATTCAAACCGAAATGAAGCAACTGTTTTGCTTGCAAGTAATATTAAATTATGGGTTTGATAGAAAATTACTAAATTGACATTTTCTTTAAGTGGGTAAATGTGCAAGCAAGGAAACAAAATAAGTGGTTGTTATTGTGAGAAAAAATTCCCTGGATAAAGATGAACGTCATCCATTTTTTAATGTCAGAATCACTGCAAGAAATTAAATTGATCACAGCTATTAACTGTTTACAACTCATAAAATTCCATCACATTGCATCTAACAGTGGTATTATGTAAGTCTTAATACCCGAGTGCACCATTCTCCGGTTTTCTCAGGTGTTTCGAAACTGGGGTAAAAGTAATATCGGGGTATTCTAAGAAAACCTGTGCACCATTGCTACATTACCGTGGTTTCCAAATGTCCGAATAAATTGTGGTTACTCTGCTACGAATCCATTCCCATTGATAAATTTTGTGTTGGTTTCTTCCATGGCCGCTAGTTTCGCTCTCTCTCTGCACATCTTCCAATCACGGTGGCTCGTCAATAGGCCCAATTTCATTTATTTGTTGCCTTATTGTTCAATAATAAATGTTCATAAGGATAAAATGGAATATTATATTGGATATATATGTCTGACTTTGAATTGAAACACCATAAATATTGTACTAATTGTGAAAATGAGTTGGTTACCCCCCTAGCCTACTCGATGGACCTGGTTTGGTTGAGGTAAGAAAGGAAGGTCATTTCAATCGATGTTACAGCACAGTATTTGCAAAGAAATGCACCATCATTCATTCTTCAAAAATATCCCACCTGTCTCTCATTATTCTTTATGTTCAATTAGCTTTTGGCCTAGGTATCAAAAATATGATACATTACGCTGATCTCCATCTTGGAAAGAAAACCGCGGTTTTCTCACTTTACAGCTACTTCACGGCTGCTTACTGTGGTAAAAGTCGAAACCGAGCACGGTGCAACGAAAGTATGACTTTACAAGGGTAAACTAAGTAACTTTACCGCGGTATTCTGAATACCGAGATTGGTGCACTCGGCCATCATTTTGATATAAGCATTTCCCATAGCAAAGGACTTCAACTAAGTTTTATACATACCGGTATATAATTTTTGACACCAACATAAAATGTTAACAAAAATACTTCTTTCAGAATACATACCTTGCTAGATTGATTCTTGCTTTCTGTCCACCACTAAGAGTAACTCCCCTTTCTCCAACAATTGTCTTGTCACCATATGGAAACAGTTCAAAGTCTCTTTCTAAAGCACAGACTCTAACTACTGCTTTATAACGCTTACTATTGAATGGTTGTCCAAACAGAATGCTTTGTCGTACAGATGCTGAGAACAGCCATGGTTCCTGAGATGCATAGGACATTGTTCCTCTCACTAGAATAGTCCCACTGATGAGTGGCAGTTCCCTCAGAATAGCATGCAGCAGAGAAGACTGAAATGCATTAAATTACATGCAAATATTACAGTGAGTCCCACGCAAGAGTTGGCCAATGACGCGGGTTTCTGCATCGCGGCTGGCACAGCTCCAACTCCCGAGCGATCGGGTGAAATATCTACGCAAATAATGCCGCGGTCTTTGTAATGATTCAGGTTATCACATTTACAGTTAAATTACAATAAAAATAACCACATAGCCTACCTCATCACAAGAGATGTTGGAAATGTTCTCCTCTTGCATCCATACAATACTGGCACCATTTTAGGAAATTTTCTTTCACGCGCATAAGTTCAGCTTCCAAGACAGAGTTACTTTCTCTTGTGATAGGCCTATGTGATATTGTCATCAAGTTCTTCTAACAGTATGTAAATATTATTTATGGGGAAACTTGAAAAATAAAGTGTATAGGTCAATTTCCCATACACAAGAAGAACTTAAAGACAATATCACAAGTGAAATTAACTCTATCTCGGAAGCTGAATTTACGCGCATGAAAGAAAATTCCCTAAAAAGGTGCCAGTGTTGTGCTTATGCAAGAGGAGAACATTTCCAACATCTCTTGTGATGAGGTACGTGGTTATTTTCGTTGTAATTTTAACTGTAAATGTGAGAACCTGAATCATTACACCAACCGCGGCATTATTTGCGTAGATATTTCACCCGATCGCTCGGGAGTTGGAGCTGTGCAAGCCGCGACGCAGAAACCCGCGTCATTGGCCAACTCTTGCGTTGGACTCACTGTAGAATGCAATAGTAAACTAAACTAAACTCTGTGGCGCTGCATCCTTGAAGGGACTTGGCCTTCCTCCTGACCGCTGAGTCATCTACCATAGGCCAATGGCAGGATTGCATTAGTAGTTGAACCAAAATGTATTACATCTGCAGGTTTAAAAAACAGCTCTAGCTTTGGTCCAAGATGATTCAATTCCACTATCAAAAATAACCCTGAATATGAACAATTATGGTAGGCCTACAAACTTAAGAAAATAATTAAGTTTCTTACATAAATATTAATTTTTATAGATATATGCATATGCATTCATGAACTACAGATTACTGTCTCTGTTGGACATTACTTGATAATATTATAGGAGAAAAAATTCCTCTGACACTGAGATTCGAACCCAGGACCTGAGGCTATCCATGACAATGCTCTACCACTGAGCTAAGCCGAGTTCACTTCAGAGCCCCAGATGGAACCTCTCTCCTATGACTGATTGCTCTTAATGGTCTACCTCACTGACAGACAAGTTATGTTTTATGCAGTACTGTGAGGCACACTAATTAGTAATTTTTGTGACCGAGAGAGGTTCTATCTGGCGCTGTGAAGTGAACTCTGGTTTAGCTCAGCTGATAGAGCATTAGCACTGACAGCCAATGGTCCTGGGTTCGAATCCCAGTGTCAGAGGAATTTTTCTCCTATAATATTATAATTTATTTTCATGTTTTTTTCTTCGTTTTTTATTTATTTATTTATTTTCTTCCTATTAATGTTGTAAGTGATCGTAATTATTTTTATTTTTGTTTAATGTACTTACGTTTATTTCTGTACTTCTCCAACTATGAGCATGTGCTCATTAGGGTGGCATCTTAATGAAAGGTAAGTTTGAAAAAACTTTAAGGGCCGATTGTATAAACATCACTGACTGGAGATCAATTATGATCTAAGTTCAGAAAATGATCTGAGTTCAGGCTCAAGTCGTATTGTATAACACTGAACTAAGATCAACTAATCGAAGTTCAATTTTGATCCTAGTTCATACATGAGCACTTGGCAACATCGCAGAAACAGATGAGTATCGCGAGACGAGAGCATTGTTATTCTGTTATCCTTAGTATTTAGACAGTGTGTTGTGCGAGAGGAAGAAAAATATGATCGAAATTAAGCAGAAAATGATCGTTCCTAATTGAAATTGTCTTGGGAAAATATAAAGATATTGTAGAATCCAAAAAGATGGATGCGATAATATCCGTGCAAGAGCAAAATGCGATGAAAAATGTTCTTGTAATTTCATTTATGGCGTTATAAATCGGCTTAACATTTTCACGGTTAAGGACATATAAATGCTTCGTCTCATGAATTGTATGAAAGCGGAGAAGTAAAATTTGAGGATTTTTTGTTCATCTGTTATGTCTGTCATTCATGGAAACCAGGTGCCTATTCCACTGAACTTTTCTCTATCGATTTTAAACTTAATAGCCCACTGAAGTTTTTACCTCATGACTGCCTTATTGCAATGTAAAATACCAGTTCTGAAAGAGTTAATAGGTCACATTAAAAAAAGATAACAAAGAAAGCATTTGGGGAAAATCCAAAAACAGGTCGCCCCTTAAGATCCTCCCACTCAAGATTTCCTAGTAGTTCCGCCATAGTCTCGATTAGCAGCATTTAAAATCTGGAATTTTTTTATTTTTTTTCCCCTTTCTACTATTCAATCTCTTTTCTCCTTTACCCTACCTACCTATTCCTACAATAAAAATTTCAGACACAAGGAGGTTCGAACACGGGACCGCTAGCATGACAGCCAGTCGTTTTACCACTACACCACCGAGTGAACGTTGGGGTGAGAAGTGAGAATTTCTGTATTTAATGGTTAGGGAGCTGCATGAAATGGCGAAGATAATTTCGTATTAGTTGCAATTGTGGTCAAGGGTTATTTTAGTATTATAGTAATTGGTACAACATAATAATAACGTACAGGTTATGCTGTAGAGTTATGTTACACTGCATTATAAGGAGCCTAAAACATAGCCTATATATGCACAACTACGTTATAGCTAGAAATGTATGAAGTTTTCTTTTGTGTATTTTCTTTATATTTATCGTAACCACACAGGTAGGCCTAATATTATGTTTATAATGAGCTAATTTTATGTCTCAAATAGAAAAACAGCCCCTTGAACTGAGATCAACTAGTATGATTGGAGAAATTTCTCCAGTCAAAATTGATCCTAGTTCAGTGCAAATTGATCTCAGATTAGCGTTTATACAACAAAAATTTCCGAGTTCAGAGTGAACTGAGATCAATTTAGTCTCTGATCCAAGATCAAACTGTTTATACAATCGTCCCTTAATGTGACAGTTATTCAAGACAGTAGACCAACTTTCAAACTTTCAAATTCATCTGATTCTTGCTGAGAACTTTTGCAACTCCAAAATTTAAGACTTTTCACCTAATGAATAAGATTTTATTAATTAACAGTTTCACTTAACATATATAATTAAACTTAGTTCATAAAACTTCAGTTATGCATCCATTGACCAAGTGCCAAAAACTGATTTTTTTAGATTATTGCTCTAGATAAAGGTGTAAACTATCTATAAAAAATTGTTCCTCTTTGCTAACTCAACTTAATTTTGCAGGAAATTCATTTCAATTAATACCAAACAACTAATCGTTGAGCTTGAGTTTTGCATAAATTGACTATCGACCTTTTCGGATGTCTAAATTTTGAATCAAATGACCAAGCGACACTGAGTGGTCTTATAGTCAGATGATGCTTATTGTCGAGTCACACATACTTTGTTCCCTTCTAGTCTGCTTGTGTATTGAATTACCTTCATTTAATTTCAAGTCAAATGACCAAGAGACTATGGGCAATCCCATGCCATACGATACTAATATTTTTGTTCCCTCCTTTTCTGCTTCTGTAGCCTATTGAATTACTTTCAAGATGCATCGTCATTGCAATGTTTCTGTATCATTAGTAGGTACTGATGTTTGATTTATCAAGAGCTGCAGTAACTTGTTAATAAGTGTTCAAAATATTTGTTAAGAGAATAATGGAGCCGTATATATCTTGGTCTCAAATGTGTGGTTTTACTAGCAAAAATTTAGGTATTTGGGGTGAGTAAATTTCAATATTTTTTCTTTACTTTAAAAATTGTTGCTCCTTTAAATTTCTTTTGAATTAGAGATGAGTAATCAATGTTATTGTTAGGAAAGTGAAGAGATAACAGAAATGCCAATCACACTTAAAGTTGCTATTCCAGTTTCAACACCGTCAGAGCAGAACAGAGCAAAGCTGTCCCCAGCGGAAAGTGACCAAAATAACTTGGTCATATTATGCGAAATAGTGTAAGTTGATAACAATACAGAGTAATAAATTATACTGTATCACTCATAACCTTTAAAATAGTTCATGATCATAAACAAACCTTGAATTTATGAACATATGTAAATTTTTTTGCTAAACTACCGGTACCTTAAAAAGGTTAAGTGCATGTAACTGCAGTTTTCTTATCTTTTGAACTGACTTAACTTATGGAACTGTTACATTCGCATGAAAATGTCTGATGAAGGGCAGTCAACCATAGATATAGAGATATAGAGATAACCAGAAAACCTTTAAAGGAATTTAAGACCAAGCTTTATAACTGGCTTATACTAAACCCCTATTATAGTGTAAATGAATTTCTTGAAACTGTTCAATATAATGATAGATTGATTAATCAGGCCTGAATATGTATGATGGCTTTTAGAATACTGTATATTTAACTATAGGTATAGCGTGCGATTTGCTGTATATAAAGAGAACGGTGTCATAGTCATATTATTTATTGTGACAAATGATATATTGTAATGTTTTAAATTATTATCACTGCTGTTTTTAACTATTTACTAACTAGGGCCTATCTTATTTTAAAATGTTATAACCTGACTTTGTCCATTGTTCATTGAACTCAAAGACAATAAAATATGATTGATTGATTGATTGATTGTCTCCAGTGGAAAGTGACAAACAATCCTACAATCCTACAATGAATGAAATCCAGGTGCAGTGGAGATGTATTGTTAAAAACTAGCGGTTTTATTTATTTTTACATGTAAAATGTATTGCAAGCAGTGGCGGATCGTGGGTGTAGGAACAGGGTGTTGCACTATTTTACGGGAATTATAATTCCTTCATTGCAACCAATGGTCATAGTATGATGAATAGAGCTCTGATGGAATGATATGTGGCAGGGGAAACAAAAGTATCTCGAGAAAACCTGCCCCGACCCCATTTTGTCCACCACAAATTCCACCAAGATTCGATCCCGGGTCCCAGCGGTGGAAGGCGTGCGATCTAACCACTCAGTCATGGGGGAGGTGGTTTTACAGGAATTAAATACATTACCTGATAATATAAGTTATAAATACTAGCTTTGTTCGTTCGGGGCTCTACTTCCAAACTCCCAGTGGGGCTCTGTCTCTAAACCCCCGTGTGGTTCTAAGAAAAAGCTTTTTTTTTAACTGACAATTTATCGAAGATACATTCATTGTATTTAGACTGCCGTAGCCCATAATAACTACTTAGCCACACTAAACAAAACAAAAAACTGCGGAACGACTTTAAGATTTTTCTGGGGTAAACATTTAAAATTTAGAACATTCTAGAATTTTCTCGTCGGTTAGGCCTACACGCTAAAAGCTATAAGTCTGTCAAATTTCAGATTTCTAGCTCATGTGGAAGTGGGTCAACATTAATGCCTGTAAAAATGTTCGAAGTTTCTTTTTGGAAGGTCAAAAAATAAAATTTTGAACTTTTTGGAATTTTCCGTCGGTTGTAGGCTAAAAGCTGCCAAATTTCAAGTTTCTAGCTCATGGGAAAGGGGGCAAACATTAGGTTGGGTTCGTTCCCTGGTACGTAATCGAATTTTTCTGAAGTAGGGAGGTCTGGAATGGGGTGTACTCAGCCTCCTGATACAAATTGAGGAGATACTTGGTTGAGAAGTAGGATGTCGGATAATAGGCCTAGTCCCTCTAGGGATGTAGAAACAGGGAGTTTAGTTTAGTGTCTAATAGATAGATGAAATTAGTAATATAGGTATCGCCACAAAGTGACTACATTGGCAATTGGGATCTCTGTGAGGGACTTCATAATTCATAGCTCGCGCTCTTCCTTGCTTGCAGACAGCAGCCGACGCGACGTGCTCTAGCGGTGAAGACAAGAATCATGCCTTGTTCGCAGATTGAAAGCGACGACCAAAACCTTTAAACCCCGGGAGTATTACCACGCAGTCAAGCATCTCGCACACGCTCTTACCCACAGAATGAGGCAGGTAGTCGTTGCTTTTGGAGTGCGACGACTTACGTGCATTTACATGTTTAAATTATTTAAAATTGTCAAATATCAGGTGTAGCATGTTTTCAGTCAATAAGAACCTATCGCAAAGACGATTTTGAAATAGTTTAATAGTAGGCATATGCAGTACTATAATAAAAAAAAATCTAAATATTCTTTACATTAAAAACTGGTCGTTGTGCAACACTGCAACAAGATCAGAGGCCGCCACTGATTGCAAGTAATAACTACAGCGTAATAAGCGCAACATGTGAAATGGAATATGTTTAAATCTTGATATTTTTAAAATTCTCATTAAAAAAACTTAAAATTGACTTAATATGGTTTTAAATTGCTTCTTGCAGATTTAACGAATGTTATATTGTGTAAAAATAGATTAAGTAACATGTCGAGAGCTAGCAAGATGTTTGAGCGTGCAAGCGCTCTTGGTACTGGTGCAATGCAATGCAATGGTAGACTTCCCATCCACTCACTCTCCCCCTCACCGCTGCTGGACCTCTTCCTAGTTGGACCGCTCTCTAACCACAGTATTCTTATCTTAGTGCTTATTTGCAATTTTCATTACTGAAATTGAAAAAGAAAACCTCTTGCTTAGTGTTGATTTTTATTTGAAACAGTTATTTTTGTTATGTATTTTTGTAGTGGAGTTCTAATGTTAAAAACTAGCTGTTTTATTTATTTTTAATTGTAAAATATATAGTAAGTAATATCTTTATTAGAAGTATATATATATACATATATAAGTATATAAGAATATATATATATATTTAAAAAAATTAATATTAACATTAAATGAATGATTGCAAATAGTGTTGTTCACGTGATATTAAAAAATACAAAGAAAAGTAATCACTTAGAAATATTGATATTTGTGGGAATTATCAAGGAAACGGCATTTCAGTGCATGAAACGTGGTTGCCATTTTGAAGTAAGAATTACCCCTAACTGTGACAGTTTGATTAATTTTGAAAATATTATGCAATTGTTGAAGTAGTTAATAAAGAGTGTGTCAGATTGCAAGATTATAGAGCAATTCATTGTTGAGGGAAAAAATAATTAAATTCGCCGTGGTTGCCATTTTGAAGTAAGAATTACCCCTAACTGTGACAGTTTGATTAATTTTGAAAATATTATGCAATTGTTGAAGTAGTCAATAAAGAGTATGTCAGATTGCAAGATTATAGAGCAATTCATTGTTGAGGGAAAAAATAATTAAATTCGCCTATTTCTCACCTATGAATTTCACCAAAAGCTGCATGTCCCCATGTAAAGCACCACATAAATTACATATTCAAGTAAAATGTAATATATTCCTTTTGTAACATGTATCATGCCTCACCTTTCCTGCTCCAACAGTTCCAATCACTGCCACCAGACTGCCAGAACTAACTTTTAGAGTGACATTTCTTAAAGTATTCTCATTCAAGTCTTCTGTCCACTTGGCTGATATGTTTGCAATATTGATACCTGTCTCGTCCCCAGTGCTGTTAACTTTCATGTCACTTTCTGCAGAGACATTCCTCAATTTTAAGGTTCCATTGTCTGGTATTCCCATGTCATCCATTTTTTTACCATTGCCATAAAATTCAATGTCTTTATCTTCACTTGCACTAGATGATATTTCTTCATGTAGTAAAAATGTCTGTGGAATCAAATATAAATAAGAATTAGTCAAATCAACTTAAAAATTATACATTAAAACAATTATCATTGTATGACACAATGATTGTATCACAACTCTTCTCACCCAAAATCAATCTTCTCTTCCAATGAAAATCAGGAATATTGTAGCCTATATATGAAAAAAATATATGAAAATTTCATATCTTGTAATCTATAAATCTATCACTTCTGGGAAAAAGGTATTAGCACAGTATAAGTATTAATACAGTAAGGAAACTGTGTGTTAAAAGTCCTATGACAACATGTTGACTGGACGACACTAGCGCTCCATGCGGAGATTGAGTAAAGCTACATTCTCATCATATGAAATGGCTTGGGAAAATACATAAACACATCGCAAAATATGTTATGTTAAAAGAGAAAAATACAGAATATTTTTATTTCATGCAAATCTAATTTTAAATTTAAGAAATAATAAAACAGATAATGTATTATATTCTAGTTAAGAAGAGGTAAACAATACCTAAATAGGCTACTGTTAAGGACTGTACCTAGGCCTAGTATTTTTCCTTTAAAATCATTGCCCTTTAATATAATTTATAATTCAAATTATGATAATAAATAGCTTACATATTAATTACGTAAATTATATTGTAGGTCTGTCACGTTGTTCATCCTGCACGTCATTGTTGACAGTGTATTTTGATTCTTTGCCTTATATGGCAATATAGGACTTCAATTTATTGTAGGTCTATGTAGCGTCATTACTGCAGGATGGACTTCATTAAACAAAACAAAAAATTCAGGAGCATTTGGAATTGAAGACACCGTGGGTACAGCAGTTTTAATTAACGAGTTTTTATAGGAATTCATAAACTGTCTGTTTTCGGCATGTATCAAGCATAGACGGTAATTTTCACTCAAATATTTTACATATTTTGTTACTAGGTTTTCTTGTCGACCATTAATGACCTATTTTATACACCAGAAATCATTACAACAGAATAAAATATAAAAATATTACATTAAAGTAACTTGAAACATAACCACACCAGAATCACGAGTAAGCCAGTAGACCTACAATAAATATTACTTATTTTCGTTCTTACCTTTCTGGATGTTTCAAGAAAGTGAAGAAATGCAATTCAGGATTTTGTCTTTTATTATTACTGAAATTTACAGCAGAATAATAAGGTCCTTTCGAATATAGCGTGTTCTAATAAATACAACGCTCCTATTTATTTACATACTTCCCGGAGTAGTTTCTGCAGTCTTACTTTATGGCCGCTACGATCGCTAGTAAATGCGTGCGCATGCTCGGCTGGCAGAAAAACGGGCTGAGTTTCTGTACTGTATTAATACTTATACTGTGGTATTAGTGACAGCCATAACAGTAGCAGTAGCAACAGCAATCCTTTGGAGTTTGATGATAAATAATTCCTAGTAGTATTTATGTAATTTTGTAAATTTGTTTGCTTCTTTTTTGAGGGTTGCTGGTATTGTGGAAAAATACCTATGTTCATAATCGTTGCACAGTATGATGTAACAGATGAGCAGATAATAGTATCTAACAGTGAAATACTATACCTGCAAAAATAATAAATTCAAGTAAACTGATGTAACAGAGTTAAGCTCAAGATGAATTCATTATACAGGTAATTAAGTGGAAGGAAAGGAAATAGACATTAAATCCATGTATGGGATATTAATACAAATAAGAATCAGCTTGAAAAATTTTATGCCAAAGATCCGTGTTCAAATCCTGGTTATGACATACAATTTTTCAAGCTGATTCTTATTTGTATTAATATCCCAGACATGGATTTAATGTCTGTTTCCTTTCCTTCCACTTAATTAATAGTATATAAATAATAACTAGGCTTCAAAGTACCTACAAGGGTAGGACGCCATTTGGATGTGTGTTCTCGACGGAGAGAAACCTCCCGTGGTTTGCCTTGTCTTCTGAATCAGTTGAGGAATTTGATGTCAGACTGGCATGTTGTCATGGTAGCTCAATGGTAGAGCATCGGCGCGTTAAGCCAAAGATCCGTGTTCAAATCCCGGTTATGACATAAACTTTTTCAAGCTGATTCTTATTTGTATCATTATACAGGGCTTACGAAAGAACGAAGATCTAGTTTGATAAGCGTATGTGACGGAATATGTGGGTAGTGTTATTTGTCAAAGCTAACTGTATTGCAACTTCCTAAGTCATATATGAACACTGTAAAACAATGTTGTCATGAAAAATGATTTGCATTTGACAAATTCTATCTAATATAACTCCGTGGCACGACATCCCCAAAGGGACAAGGCCTACCACCCGACCGCTGCATCATCTACCTATAGGCAGATGGCAGGATTGGGGGAAATGTGGTCAGCATGCTGACACCCACAGCCGTTAATGGTGGTTTCCATGACCGGAGCCACTACTTCTCTATCAAGTAGCTCCTCAATTTGAATCACGAGGCTGAGTGCACCCCTACCAGACCTACCTACCTCAGAAAAATCCGAGTAGATACTAGGGATCAAACCCGAGCCGACGGATCCGTAGTCAGCGATGCTAACCGCAAGACCATGCCGGTGGTCTCTTTCTAATATATCACCATAAAATAGCCACTAAATTGGGCATTACTCTTACTGGTCAATCAATTTTGTCTACAATAAATAGGCTTCTTCCCATGACATTATGAAAGCATATACAAAGTTTCATAAAAATCCAATAAAGAGATTTGAGTTATCGTGCCTACAGACACACAGACAGAAAGGCAGATCAACAGACATTTTCCTGTCCACCAAACAACCTCAAAAAGTAACATTCTGGCCCATATCTGCAAAATGTTGCCATCCCAAAGCAAAAAGCTGTAACTTCATGAATTTGAAAACTGAGAAAATTTAGATCAAAGTTTAATCAAATTCTCTTTACTTTCTAGTTTATGGATGACATTGAAATTAACACAGTAGCAATAAAACAAGCAGGAAAGCTTATATCTGGCAGCAAAAAATATTTTTTCCTGAATTATTGAATTTTGACAGATACTGCCTTTTGATTGCATTTGGTTTTGATTGCTAAAGCAGTAAGTGGAAGTTAATGTGTTTTGTTAAATTGTAGCCAGTATTTACTGCTTTCTGATATTGTTGAGTTGTTACAGCAAGGGATGAAAGTCTAACCTTAAAAAACAGTACTCTTCCAGTTACTGCTTTCTTACAGTGCAGTCAGTCCAGAGGGTGCCACCTCCCTAAAGCTTCATGACTCCCCCCCCCCCCAGTTTCATAATAATAATAAAAAAAAAAAAAAAACTTCTTATCACAGCTGCTTCTTCTTCTTCTTCTTCTTCTTCTTCTTCTTTCTTTTTAGGCACATGCCTGTTGATTTCCACACATTAAGTCTGTGATGATAACGCCTCTTTCATCTCTTAAGAGGTCTGCCCGCTCCCCTTTTCCCTCCAGGTTGTAGATTCTTTGCTGCTTTGATGAGTCTTGTATCATCAGCTCTGTCCACGTGAGCATTCCACTCCTTTTTTCTTGTTTTAACATATGTCTCAACATCCATAATATTGCATTCTTCTCTCACATCCTGGTTCCTAACTCTATCAAATCTTGTTTTACCTACTATGGCTCTTGAAGTATTCATTTCTACTGTTGTCATAAGCTGTTTTGTTCATCTTGTATCGGCTCATCACAGCAACCTCATGAAAAGTAACCCCCTTACTAATAGTGGAATAACAGTATCGGTAGGTCTATTCTAAAATTTCTTCCCAAGGTAAACTACAATAACATTAAACTCATACATCTTTCAATTAATAATAAAAAAGCATCAATTAAAATAGTATTTTAATGGGGCTGCTTTTACATTATATATAGACTACATAACTGATAAAATGGTTACAGACTACTTTCTACGACAGAGGCGTTGACCTGAAAATATTCTGGGGGCACAAGAATTGGACTTTTAGTAGTTATACACAAGCCTTACATGATAAAAACTCAAATACTGGGGGGCAGAAAGCACCTTCCCCCTCCAAAGATGGCAACTATGTTCTAAGACAACTTTAAGAAGAATTGAGTGTTTTAATTGGTTACAAGTAAATGTGTTTAGCTAATTATGGGCAACTAACTTTAGACCTCCTAGTTGTAGCCTACAGTATATTTTATTCATTTTAAAATAATTAGAAGAGTTTTTTTTTTTTATTATTATTTTTTTATTTTTTTTTTACGTTTTGAAGTTATAAAACTTGGCCATTTTTATTTTTATCACATAAAATGCTAATTTTGCAAAAATTCCCCCCCCCCCAGAAATTTCGATGAAGAACTCTGTGTCTTAACCCCCCTTGTGGGCACCCCTGGTATAGTCTCTACTTGCTGCTTTCTGTCATTGTAGATGTCGAAAAAATTGCAAAGGCAGTAACTCATTTTTCCTTATATTTTTAACAAGATATCATTTTACTGCTTTTTAAGTTTGTATTACAATGCAGAACATCACGATGATTCCAATGATGCCAAAAGCTCCATCATTTTAATTTCTGCAGTTACTGCCTTCTTCCTTAGCATGGCAGAATACAATGTTTGAAGCTAAGAAGTAATTTTAATAGTATGAAATGAATTACCTTAATCCTCTTGACTGATACAAGGGTTTGTGAGAGTTCAGCAACTCCTATAGGAAATAAATCAGTCATTGTAATCTTCAGGACATTGAAATAAGCTGTCACCACAAACATCTGAAATTATAAAGTTATTGTTTTAGACAAAGTAAAAATTATAAATGATTTTGTTTGGCAAAAAATGGAGTTCAACCATAAGTTTAATATTTGTACTGGATAAACATGCATAGAATCTACTAACTCCACCATCATTTGCACCACATGTTATCATTACTGACCTTGCATAATAATTTCATAATAAAACATTGTACTGAAAGATAACACTTATACAGAAATGGTTTCGAAACCAAGAACAGGAGAAACGTATTTAATTTTTAGGTACCTATTGCAATCGATACCATGTCGTGACTTTCGAAAAATTCTTTCATATCTTTACGTGTCATGCCTCCCTAAGTACGAAACCACAGCCTGTTCAAAAAAAAAAATGTTTGTTATATTTATATATATATATATATATTATATATATATCTTTACACGCTAGCGGCCGTAATTTTGAAGATATTTGAACCAAATTTCATTATGTTATTTCTAGGCCCAATAGTTCGGACAAGTTCGTTAATGAGCAAAACTGGCCCAAGGGGGTGGTCGGGGGAGGGGGGTTGAAATTTTATAACACATATCTCAGCTCCTATGAAGTATAGAGGGAAACTTTGTTTGAATAAATCAGAGAACTCCCTTTGGAGTTCACAGTGACACCAACGATTCGGGGTTTTGGGGGTACGAGTGGGGGTGGGGGGATGGAAATTCGAAATTTCTTGAAACTACGTCTTGTGGGGTATCGTTGAAAAGCTCTTGATGAGTACTCTACAAATCAATAACTAGTTTCTCGATAGCTCTCATATAAGGCGAGATTTGAATCTTTGAAAAAGTGCTCTTTCCTCTTTTTTGATGTTATTATTGCGGGTTTGTCATGCCAAGGCTAAAGAAGAAGAGTGCTAAGCAGCGACAGTAAATTAAACCAAAAGCACTTCGAAATCTACCTCAGCCTGTAAGCTTGCCTAAAGGGATTTTTTTTTAAATATATAGGTATATGAATATTTTCTTTCTTGCAGAAACTATTATTCTTTTTCATTACCAAATGCATACAGAAAAGGGGGGGGGCACACCCAAAAAATAATTAGCAATTGTCTGTAACGATACTAATTCTTGCCAAGTTGGCAACTGACTTCTTGTTCCGTCAACTACCAAAGAGCTATTTGTCAACCGCTTTAGTAGAAATCAGTCACTTTATCAGAAGCAGGAAAGGCAGAAGCAGTAAGAAAGATTTACTTACTAGCATAAGCTCCTTCTCTACAAAGTTTATCCAGAACTGTTAGAGCTTTTTTGAGAAAATTGCAAGAAACTCTGTTTTATTCATGTACAGTTATAGCAAAATATGAAAAGATCATCACTTATCTTTGTGTCATATCCCCAGAGAATATCTATCCCAAATATAAAATTTCGTTTTTTAAACATTTTTTGTGGGTGTCAGCATGCTGACCAAATGCCCACCAATCTTGCCATCTGCCTATGGTAGATGACGCAGTGGTCAGGTGGTAGGCCTAGTCTCTTCAGATATGTAGTGTCATGGAGTTTCGTTTTAGTTCTACCTTGGAGTTCCAAATTGATTAAACTGGCCGTCAGCTTATTCTAGGATTCAAAATTTGTTAATTGCCTATTACGTTATGACATCTACAACGGTTTATATTACATAAAATAGAAATATAACCCCAAAAAATTATCAATGGTTTTTTTTCCCACCTAAAGCAAAATGGTTTTTAGTCAGTGCAGTGCTAATGCACATGTCAACATCTATGTTTGTCATACCTCCCTTATTTTACATACCCTGTACCACAGGCATACTAATACTGCACTGACTGGAGATTCGAACCTGCCAATTTCTGTGTCATTGCTCACTACGGCCAGAAGTGAGTGATGCTTTAGACCGTGCAGCCAAACCCAAAAGATGTGTACTGGCTCTCTTTGCAGCAACTTGTAAGATTACAGTGCATAGACTTGCCAGATTCAAACTCACTGTGTAAAATGCTGGACGCCAATGAGTTAATATACGTTCCTTAAATGAACAAAATAGATTCTTGAAAAACACACTTCCCTAAGACACAAGATGAGAGTCCTTACTTATTCACTCAATCACAATAGACAATTCCTAAGCTAAAGGAATATTATCTATTTTATGGAACCCGAAGGTTCATTGCCGTGCTTACCTGAGCCCGCCATTCAACCCTATTCTGTGCTAACCCCATCCAACCATCCCTTGCAAATCCTACTTCTCTGAAATCTATCCTAATATTGTCCTCCCACGTAAGCCTAGGTCTTCCAAGAGGTCTTTTCCCTTGGGTCTCGCAGTCAATATTTTTTAGATATGTCTTTCCTCTCTCATGCATGCAACATGTCCAGCCCATTTCATCCTCTGTGATTTAATTACCCTTACCATATTCGGTGACGAGTACAGCTCATCATTAAGCGGTTTTCTCCAGTACCCATTTTCATCTCTCTTAGGCCCAAATATTTTCCTAAGCACCCTGTTTTTGAATACTCCCAGATTATGTTCTTCCTGAAGAATAAACAAGATGAGAGTTCTAGTAATGTAAAACTTACCTTTTCTGCTGTGATGGGATTACCAAGAAGCACATAAATTACTACTCCAATAAATACAGAAATCTTAGTAGTAAATTTTTCTGAAGATAGCAGAAATCCTCGTATATACAGCATTTTCTTGATTACCCTGATTTCACGTCTGCAATACACAGAGTAGTTGTTTTCACAATAATGACAACATAATAACAAGAATAGCAACAATAACATTAATACTAGTAGTAGTTGCAGTAGTAGTAATAATAATAACCATATTAATAATAATATAACTATTATATTATTACGCCTAGGTAAAAAACAAATTTTATCCCTTATAATATAAGCTGATATAAAATACTTAACCTGAAATACCAAAGACCTCCTCACAAAATTACTGTAGGCCTACACACAATATGATGAAAGGAAAATTTTATGAGAATGCAATGAACATGATAAAAATTACATTGACATTAGACACTTACTTGCGAGCAATATGAACAAGTTTGGCGAAAGGTTTCTCCCAAGCATACATCTTGATAACCTGAATGGCCATAATGATTTCATTCATTAGTCTGATGCGTTCATCTGTTCTCTTAGCTGTACTAAGGCGAAGCTTTGAATTCCACTTTCCTAGGAAAGCTGGTTAAAAAAATTAATTTCAGGTGAACTGTACTGTGCTAACTGTAAAATATTATAATCATAATTATATACAGTAATGATTATTTGGCTATTATTAACAAAATTTTTTCTCACCTTGTACAGGTATAACAAGCAGAATGACAGCAATTCCAAGCAACGAACCGAACCCAATTTCTAGCCACACCAAATATGCTATTATTATTGTCTGTATTGGTCCAAACCATAGATACACAAAGAACAACACACTCCGATCAAAGCGACTTACGTCATTTGACAGCAAGTTCACTGCTTGCCCCACTGTTGTTTCTCTGAGTGCAGTTTTACTTAATCTCAATGCCTGTCAAAAGAGAAGAAAATAAAATTACACAAATTAACATACAGTAGGCTAGTTTTTATTTATTTTATGAGAGATGCAAAAGATACAGCTCAGCTGTTTACCTAGCTGATTACTGGAAAGAAAGTTTTGGTTCTCATAGACTTGTTTGCAGCTGGCAGATTAGTTTGATTTCTGATGGGTAAGTATGTTGAGCCTCGGATGTGAATAGCTGTGAATTATATCTATTAAGCATTAGTGTAGCTTCACAGTATAAGTATTAATACAGTAAAGAAACTGTGTGTTAAAAGTCCTATGACAACATGTTGGCTGGACGACACTAGCGCTCCATGCGGAGATTGAGTAAAGCTACATTCTCATCATATGAAATGGCTTGGGAAAATACATAAACACATCACAAAATATGTTATGTTAAAAGAGAAAAATGCAGAATATTTTTATTTAATGCAAATCTAATTTTAAATTTAAGAAATAATAAAACAGATAATGTATTATATTCTAGTTAAGAAGAGGTAAACAATACCTAAATAGGCTACTGTTAAGGACTGTACCTAGGCCTAGTATTTTTCCTATAAAATCATTGCCCTTTAATATAATTTATAATTCAAATTATGATAATAAATAGCCTACATATTAATTACGTAAATTATATTATAGGTCTGTCACGTTGTTCATCCTGCACGTCATTGTTGACAGTGCATTTTGATTCTTTGCCTTATATGGCAATATACGACTTCAATTTATCGTAGGTCTATGTAGTGTCAATTACTGCAGGATGGACTTCATTAAACAAAACAAAAAATTCAGGAGCATTTTGAATTGAAGACACCGTCGGTACAGCAGTTTTAATTAACGAGTTTTTATAGGAATTCATAAACTGTTTCTTTTCGGCGTGTGTCAAGCATAGACGGTAATTTTCACTCAAATATTTTACATATTTTGTTACTAGGTTTTCTTGTCGACCATTAATGGCCTATTTTATACACCAGAAATCATTACAACAGAATAAAATATAAAAATATTACATTAAAGTAACTTGAAACATAACCACACCAGAATCACGAGTAAGCCAGTAGACCTACAATAAATATTACTTATTTTCGTTCTTACCTTTCTGGATGTTTCAAGAAAGTGAAGAAATGCAATTCAGGATTTTGTCTTTTATTATTACTGAAATTTACAGCAGAATAATAAGGTCCTTTCGAATATAGCCTGTTCTAATAAATACAACACTCCTATTTATTTACATACTTCCCGGAGTAGTTTCTGTAGTCTTCTGTAGTCTTACTATATATATAAATATATTATAAAGTTGCATATTAAGACATTTCACAAGAAAAATGTTTTCTAATTGTTTATAATTAGTTTATAAAAATTGTTTTCTTGAAAATTTTGACTATAAACTCGAAACATTATTACATCAAAACCATGAAAGATAAAAAGATCAAATTTTCACTATTTTGTAGAGAATAATTCTCTAGTGCCTGACATTTAGGTTTTTTTTGGATACTTCAGTTTTATAATTGTTACGTAGATTTATATAATTATGGTAAACTAACTTTTTTGTTCACATCACTATAAACAAAAATCTAGAACACAGGAGACAATTTATATATAAGAAATTTCTCCACGTGAAGCACTAGAGAACGTTTCAAGCTTCAAAATGACACCAAAATCACTTTGATATGTTAATTTATAGAAGAATTATGATGTTTGAAATTACTGAATATCAACTGATTTACTACTTATGGGAAATTGAGAGGAAAGCAAACCTTGCATCCAAAAGCATGGAAAATACATATAGGGGTAAGCGAGAAAAAGTAAGAACATGGTAATGAAACGTCAAAACAATGCTCTACAAGATATTAGAATAGCCGGTATATTGTTCAAACAAGTGGAAAAATTTAAATATCTGAGAGCAATAATTACAGACACAAATAAAATTAAGGCAGAAGTTAAATGTAGACTCAAATAAGGAAATGCTTGTTTTTATGTAGTTCAGAAACTCTTATCTTCTCGTTTTCTGTCCAGAAATCTAAAAATAGATGTATTATATGGATGTGAGACATGGTCACTTATTCTTTGGAAAGAACATAATCTGAGTGTGTTCGAACAGGGTGCTTAGGGATATATTTGGGCCTAAGAGAGATGAAAATGGGGACTGGAGAAAACTGCATAAGGACGAGCTTCATTACTTGTACTCTTCACCGGATATAGTAAGGGTAATTAAATCACGGTGGATGAGATGGCTTGACACGTTGTGTGCATGGGGGAGAAAAGATATATCCCAAAAATATTGACTGGGAGACCTGAAGGGAAAGGACCACTTTGAAGACCTATACATAGATGGGAGGGGAATTTAAGATAGATTTAAGGAAAGTAGGATTTGCGAGGGATGGTTATATGGAGTTAGCATAGAATAGGGTTGAATGGCGGGCTCAGGTATTGCGTGGCAATGAACCTTTGGGTTCCATAAAATAGATAATATTCCTTTAGTTTGCTGAGGAATTGTCTATTATTGACATAGAGTAAGTAAGTACAGTGAACTCTCGATAATTCGGACCTCAATAAGCCGGACTTTGGATAACTCGGACAGATTCTTGGCGATCCAGACCAAGGTCTACAGCCATTCTACAGCCACTTCAGGACTACAAGAGAAGTAATTAATCAAAAGCAACAGAAAAAGTGTACACAGAAGAATATTTACAGTTTCTCTTGGCCTAAATCTCCTCAGAAAAATATGTTCTAAGTGCCCACATCAATCATCATCATGTCCTTATAATGTAACAGTGTGTATTTCAGACTCTGCCTAGAAATTTTATTATAGTACTGAAGTGTTATTTGTTTTTTGTTCCAACTGTAAGTTGCCTATATTCTGCCTCATACATCTTTGTTGTAGCTTAAACACGAAATTTCATTACTTAGATATCATTTCCTCATTTCCCCTCCATAAGCCGGACATTTAATAACTCAGACAGACCCCTGCCCACTTTAGTCCGGTTTATCGAGAGTTCACTGTATGACAAATGTCTCAATTTTGATGGTCAATATGTCAAAAAATAGCTGAACGCTAGTAATGGTTGCAATAAATTATTCCATGAAATTGTTTTTTTTTCTGTAAATGGCCCCAAGGAAACATACTTTTTGGACGAACCTCGTATAACTTTGACCCTCAGTATGCCTAGGAAGAAAAATCTGGTTCATAACTGAGAAACATTGAACCACAAAGTCTTAACTCACATGGGGAAATACAGAAAATTCTGAAAATGAGAAGAGACTTGCCTTTCTGTAGAGCAATGAACAAAGACCAACTCTCATCTTCATGCCTATGTGGAATACGGCCATCATATATGACTGCTTCACTACCATGTTGACGGTGGAGCACAGGATGATTCCTGCAGCATACAAGTATGCAGTCTGAGTGTCCATGTGGCTGTCTGGTAAGAAGTATTGGATTAAACCCCCTAGGAGTAAGGGCTGTGTCATCCTGTGCAACAAAAACAAACACATCAGCTACCTGCATTAGTTTACTTTGGAGACCAAGCCTGACCTGCAAACAAATCAGCTGTGAATGCAGCTTACCTGAGTGCAGGTTGGGTTGCTCTAGTTCACAACATATTTACCATATTGACTTGAATCTAATGCACCTTCAAACTAATGCATCTTTGAATCTAATATGCACTCCAATTTTGAAACTTATAATCATAAAAAAAGTTTTTTTGACAAGTGCAATGCGCATCAATGGTAGGAATTTTATTTTAGATTTTATTTGTTATATCTTAGTATTTTATTTTAAATAAAATCAGGTAAACTGATGTAACAAAGTGCCAGTATGTTTTTGCTTAATCAGTTATCATTGCAATTATGAATATGTTTTTTCTAAATTGATTTCCAAGTTAAGCTCCAGATTTATTCATTAAGCAGGGCTTATGGAAGAACAAAGGTCTAGTTTTTAAAATCAGATTAAAATCGTCCAGCATCAGCTGAACTGTACAGATTTTTGATATCTTGACAATCGAACACTCACATAATTTTTTTTTTTTAAAGTCAAATTGGTCGGTTTCGGGATTTGAAACATGGACTGCAGAATGTGAGTCCAAGACGTTACCATCTTGGCAACCAGGGTGAGTTTAATAGTCTAGTTGGATAAGCGTATGTAAAGCAATAGTGTTATTTGTCATAGCTAACTGTATTTTAATCTCTAAAGCCTTATAAGATCACAGTACAACAATATGTTGTCATGATCACTAATTTGCATTTCATGAATTCTTTCAAATACGTATATTAATATAAAATAGGCACTAAATTGAGAATTACTCCGAAACAGGTCAACCGATTTTATTCAATATCAATAGACGTGTTTCCATGGACATTATAAATGTGTACACCAAGTTTCATGAAAATCCGGTAAAGAGTATTTGAGTTACCGCATCTTTAAAATAGACACTAAATTGGGTTTTACTCCGGTACCGGTCTACAGATTTGGTCCAATATTGGTAGACGGCTTCTCATGTACATTATAAATGGGTATATAAAGTTTCATGAAAATCCAATAAAGTATATTTGAGTTATCGCGACTTCTTATATATTAACATAAAAGGCACTAAATTGGGCATGATTCCGGTACCAGCCAACCGATTTGGTAGAATATCAATAGACATCTTCCCATGTACATTATAAATCCGTATACCAAGTTTCATACAAATTCGATAAGAGTTATTGTGCTTTTAAAATAGATATTAAATTAGGTTTTACTCCGGTACCGGTCAACAGATTAAATTCAAATTCAATAGGGTACTTCTCTTGGACGTCTTAAATGTGTATACGAAGTTTCATGAAAATACGATACAGCCTATTTGAGTTATGGTGCCTTTCTAATATAATACTATTAAAATTGGCACTAAATTGGGCATTACTCCGGTACCGGTGAACCAATTTGGTTCAATAACAATAGGGTTCTTCCCATCGACATTATGAATGTGTATACCAAGTTTCATGAAAATCGGATAAAGCGTATTTGAGTTATGGCGCGTACAGACACACGGACGGATGGACGGACAGACAGACATTTTTCGTCCCCCACACAATCTCATAAAGTACCATACTGGCACTTAATAACAATGGATTTGTGACTGCCAATGGTTAAAGGACAGTATAACAGTTTAGAGAAGAGAGTGAAGGATAATTGATATAATAATAATAATAATAATAATAATAATAATAATAATAATAATAATAATAAAGTTGATGATGATAATACAAATACGATTTTGGTATGATACCAATAAACCTGGAAAACCATTTATCACAGATAATGGGAGAAGAACAGTTTCCAAAATTCAAGAGATTCCCTGCTCGGAACTCCTCACATTTTGAGGAAGGTGTTATAAGGACCAGACCCGTTAAGAATCTGCTCCTGAGGGGGCTGGAGGACCATGGAAAGAAAGCAAGGACCCCATGAAAAATTTTCATGGGCCCCCGTCAAAATATATTGAATTCACTATCCAACTCGCCCTTATAATGTATGCAACAAAAAGATTATGTAATGATATTTCATAATTATTAAGTGCCAGAATGGTACCGTACTTTATGAGGTGTCTGG
The DNA here is from genome assembly GCA_964059195.1 of Ectobius pallidus. Taxonomy (NCBI): domain Eukaryota; kingdom Metazoa; phylum Arthropoda; class Insecta; order Blattodea; family Ectobiidae; genus Ectobius; species Ectobius pallidus. Next base: position 17,414,356 of record CAXKWD010000005.1, read on the forward strand.
TAGACAGGACTGTCTGACTGTCTTGACTGTCTGTCTGTCTGTCTGTCCGTGTGTCTGTAAGCGCTATAACTCAAATACACTTTATCTGATTTTCATAAAATATGGTATACCATTTATAAGCCCAAATCGGTTAACTGATAGGTACCGGGCAGGAAACGGAAAAACACATTAAAATGTTTTCATTAGGAACAATTTCATCTTATGTACCAGTTTAATCTTTGGAAAATTATGGATTTAAATTCTGAACGTTAGTGAGGCCTACTGTTAAGTCCAAAAGGATTTGTGCTTCTACTTTTAAAAAATAGCAATTTTTTGTTTCAAGATTAATCCGTTTCAGATTAACTGATAATTCCGTGTCACCATTATATGACAGGACAATGCAGATAAAATAAACACATAAAGCATAACTTAAGCTCTTTATTGACTTATAACCAGTTTTATTTTAGAGTAAATTTAGAAAGTAAAAAATAAAACCTGGTCGGCCGGGCCCCCTTTTGGGCTTGGGCCCCGGGGCTGCAGAACCGGCTGCCCCTCCCTCTCGTCAGGCCTGGAGGCAACCTGGAGCAACCATCAGCCTCAATGCTGTGAATCTAAAAATTTTGATGATGATGATGATAATAATAAAGATGATGATAATATTAATTACAATAATGACAACAACGGTCCGCAGATAAGTTAATATGATAATAACATGTTATGTTTCTGTCATATTTATTGTTATAATATCAATATGATCATGATGTCTTTCTATTTTTTTTATTTCAGCTGTATTTATACATCTTTTAGCTAAGAGGCCATATCAGGAGTTCAGAATCTGGGTCTATTCAGTAGGCCATTGAAATATTGATTGTCAATATTATTTTCTATTGTTAGTGTATTTTATGGCCTAAATTTCAACTGATATTAATTTCAATGGATGCGATACAAGATGAAGTGGTGAGGATGATTCATGGTATGTAAATATCTAATTCGGCATTTTCCTTTGCGACTGGGAAAACCATGAAAAAAAACCAATGTCAAATTGGCCAGCCACAGGATTTGATATATTTGTCACTGCTGCTTTTGGATAAATTACTATCACTGTCACAGACTAAATCATCTGTGTTGAAATCACACTGATCTAAATACTCTAATAATTATTCATAATCTTTTCTGCCAACAAATATGTCTTGAAAACATTCTCCACTCGTTAATACCAAACAAAGAAATTGCATTCTTGTGTCCGACTTTAGCGTTGTGTATTAAATAGTTGAATAAAAACACTTTCCTTAACGCAATTTATTTACCTTGGTAAATTTCTGGACGGCCTATTTCCATGTCTGTGTTTACAACCACACAAAATCACACCCAACATTAGTTTTAAATAACCAACTCAATTTCAGATCACACACGCTATTTGACACAATAATACAAACAGACAGTCAAACCAAACCCCCATCACCTACCCCCCTCCACTACAACCCATAACAGACACCCTCACAAACACCTGCTCCAGAGACCTCAGTTGGCACTCTGCTGATGATGCAGGAACATCACTTGTGAAACGGCCGTCCAGAAGTTTACCAAGGTAAATAAAGTGTGTTAAGGAAAGTGTTTTTATTCAAATATTTAAAGAAATTGCAACAAAATGGCAATATAATTCACTCACAAAAGCCTCCCCTTCTAAAGGTCAAAGCCCTCTAAAAGTATGTCCTTGAAAAGAGCGGAGACATCCAATCTTTTCTCGTACATTTCAAGGTACAGTCCACCTCAAAAATATGTATATTAGGCTATTTTGTAAAACTGAATTCCGATCTGATCAGTGCTGGCATTTTAGACAGTGAGAAGCAGGAACCGAGTGAATTGGCGGGTGATTTTTAGAAGCAGTTCTCCAGAAAACAGACTGGTACAGAAAGGGTTAAGTTTGCAGGAGTGACCAGAGTGTGGCAAGTTTAAAAAGCTCTATGTCATTGCATCTAACTTCACAGGCCAACTCGCATTTATGCGAGGCACTGCATAGCATTGTGGTAAAAATGTTTCAGTGGCTATTCTAACGTGGTGCAGCAAGGTGCTTCTGAAGTGGTAAGAAGCTTGAGAAAAAATCATCAAATAAAGTAAAATGAAAATGAGTGCTTGAGAGAAAATCATCAAGTAGCAGATTTCCTCATCTGGTGTATTTCTCAATAAATTATGTACTTCTCTCTACACACATTACCTTGTACATTAATACTACAAAAATATTTTTGAGCTCTGTCATAGAGAAATGGGTATTTCTCAACTAAATAATTAGTTTCGTACAATACACGAGGGCCGTCCAAAAGGTAAGTTACAAAATTTCATGTAAATAATTATTGCAACAGGTATAGCAAGTGTTCAGTTTTTTTTCAACAAGTTCGCCACAGGAACTGAGATATTTGTCATACCGTGGGACCAACTTTTGAACACTTGTGTTGTAGAAGTCTGCCATCTGGGATTTGAACTACTCTGTCATTTATTGAGGTGTAGGAAAATATGGAAATCACTGGGCTGTAGGGTGGATGTTGAAACATCTCCTAGCTGAACTTTCGCAGGGGACTTGCAGGGAGGTGTTTAATCCTCCACCCTAGAGGTCGGACCACGCACCCAGAGATTTTCATCTTTTCCTACCCCTCAAGAAATGACAGTGAATGACAGAGAATAGTAGAAATTGACAGAGAAACAGAGAAGGTTATCACACAATGGTTCGAATCCCAGGCGGCAGACTTCTATAACACATGTATTAAAAAACTGGTCCCACAGTATGATAAATCTCTCAGTTCTGTTGGTGATATGTTGAAAAATAGCTGAACACTTTCTGTATCTGTTATAATAAATGTTTCCATTAAATTGTGTTTTGTGTCCGTTAATGGCCTGTGGGAAAGTTACTTTATGGACGTATTTCCATTTATTCAAAATGTATTATCTCCCATGAATTACCACTGTGATGCACTCCAATGCACCATAACATTGCATGAAACTTTTCAGCTTCCCATTTAAAAACATTGTTTTTGCTGAAATGCAACTTGCCACATCACCGTAATGAGACCAGGTCAAGAATTCCAGTTTTACATACATTACAGTCATGTAATTAATTAACATTGGCTTAAAGTTTGTAACTCACAGAACACAACTAAAATATCAGTGTGTTAATTAAATTAATGTTTTATGAAAGTAACAGAAGTGTTACAGTACTTTTTTGCCTGGCGGTTCAGTTAGGGTTAAAACCAAAATTACAGGAATTGCTACTTCTACAATTTTGGTAGCATAGCTGCTATTTTAATACCTACAAAGTGCATACATCGTTGACGACAACAATAAAACTATATCCCATGAGTCCAGGTCCAAAGCATTTTGCTATTACTTTTAACAGACTGGGCTCCTTCTTTCGGGATCTAGCACTGTCCACTTCCAATTTCCATAACCTATAAAACAAGATACAATTATACATAGCTTATCATACTTAAATATTTCTCTCACATTGTACTAAAGTTTGCTCTGAAGAAAATTTATTGCCAAAAATATATTTAATTAAAACATAACACTTTGTAACAACTCCCAATCAAAGTGGAAACTCCATTTATATGAACTGACATAGTTTTCGCTTACAAAAAGGGATAATGACAGATAAAAAAAAAAAAAAATATATATATATATATATATATATTACCAAAAATATATTTTATTAAAACATAACACTTCGTAACAACTCCCAATCAAAGTGGAAACTCCATTTATATGAACTGACATAGTTTTCGCTTACAAAAAGGGATAATGACAGATAATATATATATATATATATATATATATCTGTATATATATATATATTGCCAAAAATATATTTTATTAAAACATAACTCTTCGTAACAACTCCCAAACTAACTACACAAGTGGAAACTCCAATCAAAGTGGAAACTCCATTTATAAGAACTGACATAGTTTTCGCTTACAAAAAGGGATAATGACAGATAATATATACATATATATATATATATATATATATATATATATATATATACACAGATAATATATATATATTATCTGTCATTATCCCTTTTTGTAAGCGAAAACTATGTCAGTTCATATAAATGGAGTTTCCACTTTGATTGGGAGTTGTTACAAAGTACCGGTATTATGTTTCAATAAAATATATTTTTGGCAATAAATTTTCTTCAGAGCAAACTTTAGTACAATGTGAGAGAATATATATATATATATAAAGAAAATGTGATAACCATTTTTTAATAAATGTGATATATATATACATAATAGATATATAAGCTTTCATGAACCACAGATTATTGTCTCTGTTGGACATTACATGAGAATATTATAGGAGAAAAATTCCTCCGACACTGGGACTTGAACCCAGGACCTTTGGCTATTCGCGCCAATGCTCTACCAACTGAGCTAAGCCGGAGTTCAATTCACAGCGCCGGATGGAATGTCCAACAGAGACAATAATCTGTGGTTCATGAAAGCTTATATATATCTATCTTGAATGTCAGCTGTACAATAACAGTGGGAGCCCGGTCACAAAAATCACTAATTAGTGTGCCTCACAGTACCGGTACTGCATATGACATAACTTGTCTGTCTGTGAGGTAGACCATTAGGGCAATCAGTCATAGGAGAGAGGTTCCATCCGGCGCTGTGAATTGAACTCCGGCTTAGCTCAGTTGGTAGAGCATTGGCGCGAATAGCCAAAGGTCCTGGGTTCAAGTCCCAGTGTCGGAGGAATTTTTCTCCTATAATATTCTCATATATATATACATGTATATATATGTATATATATATTTATACAGTGAACGCCGCTTAATGTAATTGTGGATAACGTATCAGTCAGGTAATGTTATCATTTTTATGAAGTCCCATACAGATTAATGTTGATGCATTTAAAAAATGCTGCTTATTGTGATCAAAGATTCTGTTTATGTTATCACATTTTCCATTTTCCTATTCTCTTTTAAGCAAAAAACAGATTTCACCCCTCAGTTTAGCTGCAATTTTTGTTTTGTGAAGATCACAGTGTTGACATCAGTGATGGCAAGTGTAAAATCAAAAGAGCTCAGCAGACAGGCTTAGATGTTTTGCTATGTAGTGTTCACTACAGGTGAACAATCAAACAAACAAACAAACAAACAACAAACATCATGTCATCAAAAAAACACTATGAGATTATGAAATACTGGTTAATGGACTAGAAAGGAAAACAAAACCAATTACAAACTTTTTACTCGTAAAAATAGATGCTTGCAGTTTAATACTGCATTATACAGGGTGTTAATGAATAACACCGAAATATTTTACCTGTGTATAGAGGGGACATAGACAAGCAACTTTTATTAGGAGATTTTTGCTCTATGTCGTAAAATGTGTATGCTACAGGGCATTAAAGTCCTTAAAATTTGGTACTCATAACTCAATAATTGAGCGAAATAGGGTTAAAATTTTCATTAAATTGACTTCATGCCTTCTTAGCGATCGATAAAAACCTGATTCTTAACAATTCATCAACAGCTATACCATAATTTAGAATTTTCATAATCTGCAAAATTTACTGATTAATCACATGATTGCCCGCCACTGCATTATGTTTTTATTCCTAATTCCAAACCTAACAAAAATGCTTCGTTTGTCTTTTTTTCCCTCAGAGTTGTAAGATATCGATCGTCATTTTTTACAATTTTCCTGACCACTACACAATATTCACTGTTCCTTTGTTTCCCATCATTTCAAGTGTTAGAAGACAGTGGCGTGCATATCCTTGGGATATTTTATGTTATAACAGGAAGAATTGAATCCATAGAGCAAAAATCTCCTAATAAAAGTTGCTTGTCTATGTCCCCTCTATACACAGGTAAAATATTTCAGTGTTATTCATTAACACCCTGTATAAGTGGTTCAATGATTCACAATTTTGTCTGAATTAATAGCTTTTAATTCTGTTTTGTATTGTGATAGTGAACAAATAACATTCAATTACTTATTTCGGCTACTGTTATCAATCGGTTAATATTATCAGATTAGCTGCATCCTGAATTGATCACAATAAGCGGCGTGCACTGTACATATATATTGAGAAAAACCTACTCACTTTTCCAGTTTATCTCCTAGGTATGCAGACTTGTGTTCATCCAGTGCTTCATATAAATCATCCTCTTCCAGCTCTTTCTTGAAGCCCTTTCTGAATAATCCTAACAGCCACCTACAAAGCAATTAGTTATACTCATGAAAACCAAAAAGTCCCATGAGGGCTGGAAGAGAATTCATTCAACAAAAAATAAGAGAAATAAAATATATGATGAAGAAGATTTATTTTTCAGTAGTTCTTTTCAAATGGAATATTCTTTTTTAGATTATTATCCTGAATTTTGAAACTTTCCTTTTTTGGGGGTAAGTGGTGTGATAGGTGGTCTTAATTAATTTTGGGTTGCCGAACACAAATCCAATGACTGTTTTTACGTATCACGTCATGTTTTCTTGCAATAGGTACATCAAAATGAGAGATATAAGTTATTGTGTAGACTAGCTACAAAATAAAGAGCACTGAAAATTAGGATAATTTTGATATGTACAGAGAAAAATAAAATATATTTTTGAACAGTCCAAGACATAATGTATTCCACTATTTTTTTATGAGTGCAGGCCAAAAAAACCAGGTAAACTGATATAACAAAATGCCAGATGGAATTATTTTGCCATATTGAAGAAACTATTGAGTTTTAGACCATGGTTTCTTGAGTAAGTCTCATAAGTATATTATGTGAAGCAATATGTAGTCTAACTAGAATATTAGCAGAATGAATTTACAACATATTCCTCATGTCAACAATAGCTCTATTCCATTATTTTTGTCAAAATATCTGAAGCCATACAAATATGCAGTGAAAACATTTTTTTTAAATCAAAGTTTATTTTGGAGAGGAAAAAATTTAAAGTTTGACAAATTTCAAGTTTCTAGCTCATCTGGAAGTGAATAAACATCAATGTTAATAAGTGGATGATTAGATTGTCATAGATGTGAATGACATCATGGCTATCCAGCCAGTTTTTCTATACTTTGTAACAAAGTGGAAGGTCATGTGACAATAGTAGTAATGAACAATAGTTAAACCACTTGTTACCATGCTATGTTCGTGAACGTTCTACTCTACAAGAACGAGTTTGTTACAGAAAGCGCTAGTTTTCAATGATCAGTGGGGGAAGGGAAGAGATGGTTGGAAGAAGTCAGTAGATGCGTACGTGCTTAGTATAGAAGTGAACAAGAAGTCACCGAGTAGGGTGGGCTTAGCCCGTGGCGAGCATGCCTTGTGCACCCCGTCACTCGAAGTTAAATACAGACAGTTATTAAGAAGTAGTGGACGAGTACATTTTTGAACGGGAAGTTAATAAGAAGTTATTCAAAGTTACTTATAGACAGTTAGTGAAAAGTCGTACTGCACCCGGCCTCATAAATTAATCATAGACTGTTAGTGAAAAGCCGTAATGGAAGAAGATTTGGAAGATGAACTGTAAGTTGGTTGAACGACATCAGAGGCGTACAATTAGTTATGTGAGTGGTGTAAGGTGGACAGCATCAGAGGCATACAAAAAGTATGTGGGTGGTGTTCGTTTTGTAAACCAACACAGTGGACAGTTAGAAGAAGGAAGAATCGAGAGAGAGTCTTTTACAAGCGACGGAAGAAGAAGGTAGTGGAAGTGGAGTGAGAGGCAGGCGGTGCGGCCTGATGTGGAGTCGATCGTCGGGAGCCGTAATGGGTAGACATCAGTCGTAAGGAGTCGACAGGAGGAATTGGAAGTTGTAAGTCAACAGTAGACAGTCGGCATGACTAGTCGACTATTGGAGTTCTGTTGCAGAAGTTGGTCCAAGGGTGTGGTCCTTGGATTAAAGACGACACATACTACCTACCTTGGGAACAGTGAAGATCTTCCCGACTATGAACGAGCACATATGGAGAGAGAAAGTGCTTTTCATATCGTCTGTGTGGTACTTCATGCAGTGGAGAGGTCATTGCCTGAGAGGTGTACAACGTGTTGACGGAAAGGCAGCGATACACATCAGATAAGTACAATGAACTATAATTCTTCCCTTCGTCTGTAATAATTCAGTGTTAAATAGACAAACTTGGACAAGAAGAGTTTAATCTGACATTCCGGTAAGAAAGCTAAAGAATTTCTTCTGTGGATAAAGATTACGTTATTTCCCTTCATATGGTAACAGTAAAATTAGTTGGGAATAGTAATAGTTGTATGAAATTTATTCAAAAAGAAGTCTTAAATTAGACGGAGGTAAAGATCAGTAATTACTGATCTAAGATTTTGTTACCTGAAATATTGGATTTCTCTATGCATTGGTAATAGACACAAAATATTTTGTTGGAGATAGGATGATTACAGTTAAGTTGAGAAAACTCAGAACAACTAATTATACATGTAATGGTAAAATTTTAGTAGGTCAAGCTCACGCAGAAAGTTAGTAGGAAGCGGAGAATAGGCCTACAGTGAATAAATTTTGGTGCACTTCTTGAATAGATGATGAAGTACTTTTCTAAATTACAGACCATATTAGGAGTGAATGAAAAAGGTGTTCAAGAGGACTGAAGAAGTAGTCAGTTGGCTTGAAAAAAAAAGAACGACAAAAGACTGACTTTTTCTCTTTTTGTATTGTATTGTCTTTTGAGGAAGTCTCTCAAACTAAGAGGAAAATTAATGAATTTAGTGTTGAACTAAATTACTGTTCAATTTGTTTTTGAGAAACTGGACTATTGTTCATAAGGGTAAAATAGTAAACCTTCCTACCATAAACCCACCCCGTCTTCGGCTGATGCTGCCGGCAATAATCACTGTGACAAAATCTGGAAGGTTAAAGTCAAGTATGAAAATTGTGGTTCATTGTCTATAAGAGTGAGTGGCACCTATTCAAATAAATGTCTCACTCTATTTATATTATACATCACAACTTATGGGGTAGCTAGAAACATCAAATTTTGCATGCTTATGGCTGTTGTATGTGCCAATATTCCTGCTAAATTTTATGGTTCTATCTGTCCTATGTGTGCCAAATATTACATAATGTGAGGAAAATATACAAAATTTACTTGAAATAAAAAAACTAACTCCATCTAAGGGATAACCGATGGAGATATGAGAAAAAATCATAAGACCAAACTTAGAGATTTCTCAAAATTCATTACTGCTGCTGCAATTGGTTTTTTTATACGACTTACCGTTTAGCTACTATAAGCCTCCAAAATTGCATCTGCCAAGACACATTTTCAGACAGCCAATGCGAAAACTAGAGATGATACAAAAAATAGTGACATTTCTGAAATCAGGAGTTAGTTAGAATCACTTATTAAATGCTTTGCCACAAAATCATTCTGGGTAGTTTTATCATTCTAGCTTTAAAATTACATTTTTCATTTTTTTTTATATTCTGAAAGCTAGTATTTCAAGACGTAGAAGTCTGGCATTTTCCACCCCTATTTGGCACTCAAACACCAGGCAAATAGCATCAATCTGATCGATGTACACCAGTGGCGGCTCGTGGCCGGAAAATTAGGTGAAGAGAAAAAAATGCCACATGCTTATGTTAATAACGGAATTCACCTAGTAGTGGCTCGTGGCTCAAAACGAGGGCGTGCTGCAAATACCATTTCATACAGCAAACTTAAAATATTTTTAGAAATTATGAGTAGGCCTATCTAAACTGCTCGTCTCTTAATCCATCTCTGGGAACTCTCATGTGATTTTCTCTGCCCTAATTATTTTTTTGCTAATTTCTCTCGTCTCGTCGAACGTTGTGTGAGTTGTGTGACGAAATAAAATAGAAAAAATAATAATAACAATAATAATGATAATTATAGTAATAACAACAACAGCAATAATAATAATAATAATAATAATAATAATAATAATAATAATAATAAACAATAATGACTATGCAGAGATGAATTTTGATATAATAGAAGAAAGTCAAGTAAGTAATGCTATCAGGAGAACTCAAAGTTGGAAAGCACCAGGTACAGATAAAATACAAAATTTCTGGTACAAATATTTCACTTGTGTGCACAAGGAGATAGCCCAACAATTTACATATCTCTTGCATCATCCCCAAGAAAGCCCAGAATTCCTTACGTCGGGAATTACATACCTCCTGCCTAAGGATGGTGGAAACGCTAAAGATCCCTCAACATATAGGCCAATTACTTGTCTGCAAACGATGTACAAACTATTTACATCCATACTCACAGAAGAAATGTATAAACATATCAGTGACCACAACATTCTGACTGAGGAGCAGAAAGGATGCAAAAAGTCATCACTAGGATGCAAAGAACAGATAATCATCGATTCCGTAGTAACACAACAGGCAATACACTCACAAAGAAACCTGCACACAGCGTATATAGATTATCAGAAAGCATTTGACTCGGTTCCCCATTCATGGTTAAAAGAAGTACTTCATCTGTATAAAATCAACCCTGCTATAACCCATTGTCTGGATGTTATAATGAGCAAATGGAAGACAGTGCTCTGCACCAAGATAGAGAATAAATCTATCATATCCGGCACAATTAAAATTGAACGTGGTATATTTCAAGGCGATTCATTAAGTCCCCTGTGGTTTTGTCTTGCAATGAATCCTCTATCCAATCTCCTAAAAGCTACTGGTTTTGGATTTGATATTAAATATAATAACAGGAAACACAGAATATCACATTTGTTTTATATGGATGACTTGAAAGTGTATGCCCACAATGAAATGCAAATGAACGCTCTTCTAAACGTAATAGACTTCTATTCATCGGATGTGGGAATGACGTTGGGAGTAAAGAAATGTAAACTCCTAACAATTGAACGTGGTCGACACGCAAACTCCCAACCGTATGAACTTCTTACCGGATCTATAATTGAGGGAATGTCAGAAACGGAAACCTATAAGTACCTTGGATTTGTTCAAAATACAACTCTGGATCACAAGAAAATCAAACAGGGACTTATTGACAAATATACATTGAGGATACATCAGATTTTGCGCAGTCACTTACATGCAAAGAACAAAATTAAAGCTATAAATACGTACGCTATTCCAACCCTTGTTTATTCATTTGGAATTTTGAAATGGTCTGCCACGGAAATAGACAGCATACAGAGGAAAACGAGAACTCTGCTCACCACCTATAGATTACATCATCCAAATTCGTGCATGGAAAGGGTCACTCTCCCACGGAAACTGGGAGGCCGTGGAGTACTGGATCTTCAAGTCATGCTCCAGAATCAGATAAGGAACTTAAGACGATATTTCCTTAAAAAACAGGAAACCAGCCTTCTCCATAAGGCTGTAGCACTCGCTGACAGGTACACTGTACTGCATCCATATAACGCCTCTGACCATCATACAAATCACCAAGTGTCCCTGCAGGAGAAAGGAAGATCCTGGGGAGAAAAGACCCTCCACGGAAAATACTACAGTAATCTAAACCAACAGAGTATAGACAAGAACGCATCATGCATGTGGTTACAAAGTGGACGCCTGTTTGGAGAAACAGAGGGATTTGCAGTTGCCATACAAGACCAGATAATAGCTACAAATAATTACAAAAAATATATCATCAAAGATACAAGCGTACTCTCTGACAAATGCAGACGATGCTCCATTCATCTCGAGACCATTGATCATATCACTGCAGGCTGCTCAGTACTTGCCTCCGTAGAATACACGAGACGGCACAATCAGGTCGCAGGAATCATACACCAGGCACTAGCCCACAAAAACCAATTAATTCAGGAACGTATCCCTTACTACAAGTACCATCCTGTGCGCCTATTGGAGAACGAGTCATGTAAGCTTTACTGGGACACTGGTGTGGTGACAGACAAAACAATCAACCATAACAGACCAGATATTATACTGGTCAACAAGAAAACAGGGACAACGTTTCTTGTAGACATTGCAGTACCTAACGACATCAACATCGACAGGAAGCACCATGAAAAGATCTGCAAGTATAAAGAGCTCGCAGAGGAGGTCAAGAGGATCTGGAAGGCTAAGCTAGTACGAATAGTCCCTGTGATCCTGTCGGTTAATGGTCTCGTCCCCTACACACTTCACAGGAGTCTGCAAGAACTGGGTCTTCCACCGAACACCTACAAAAGCATGCAGCATTCTGTCATCCTATCTACATGCAACATTGTGCGATCATTCCTGTCGCAAGAATGAAGACATTAATTGAACTCTTGTATTACAATTATATGTAAATGTTTTATATTATTGTGAGGCACTTGGTGCATCCCGTGCCCTGTTACTACCCATATGTGATGTGGAGAAATGTAATAAATAATAATAATAATTAGGGCAGAGAAAATCGCGTGAGAGTTCCCCGAAATGGAATAAGAGACGAGAAAATAGTATTTTTAAAGATGAGGTAGAGGAAGTCGCTTAGTGTTCCCAGTGCGACAGAATACTTAATCGGGGTTGTGGAATCCGGGTTTTTCTGAATTTAACACATTCGAATTTGGCGGCGTCAGACGGTGGAAGATCTAACATGCCCACCTCTTTCTCCGAGCTGACAGTATGAGGTGCTGCCGAAGAGGGACGGCTTCGTGAGTAGTCTGTTCGCGTCGGTATGGGGACGTGGGATAAGCGAGAAAACTGCTGCTTGCCATCCTTAGTGGATCCTTAGCCAATTTTTGTGGAACAGACTACCCAAGCATCTGGGAAGGTTCAGCTTCAATGCTAGGAGGGCTTGGGAGCTCACTGCCTCCTAGCGTTGACACCAGTCGTGGCGGGAAATTCAAAATTGTAGAAATACATTATAGTAAAAACGAACAATCGTGATATGGAAAATAAACTTTAATAATACGTATTGTAAAGGAAAAATACTGGTGAAGTGCTACTTCACCTACTTCCCCTGAATAGCCGCCACTGATGTACACCATCAAGAGGGTTAAACATATGATACATGAAACACAACAGAATATACCGGTATCTAAGTCCTGGCAGATTTACGTTCATTAAAACAACTGACACATTACACTACTAGTATTTCACAAATTGAGAAGTTTGAAGAATCTTTCTGTGCTAACTTTTAATTGCGTCTATTGCGTGGCAATAGATATCTCTTTCTGTGTTATGTGTTTAAAGACAGCAGACAAATCTGGAAGGTCCAAGAAATTTTACCACTAGAAATATTCTGCAAAGAGTTTAAAGTAAATTGTACTTCATTTTGACCATCATCTTTTGAGGAATTCTCAATTTCTTCCCATTCCACTTCTCATTAGCCCATTACATTCTTAACACATTAATCAGTAAAACTATCAAATAGAGTTGTTCAGAAATTAATTTAACATATTAGAAGTAAAACTATCAAACAGAGTTTTTCATCTATCATGGACATGTATCAGAATTATTAAATTGATAGCCAAGCAACATAATAGATAATTACCCTAAAATCCAGGTGTTCAATTACTCACCAGAATGTTATTGTAGAAAAAGGGTTGGCATTTGCTCTTGGACTGGGAAACTGCATTTTTGTATGGCCGGCATCCATCCTGAGACACTATAACCAAGTCTAGAATATAAAATACAAGAGCTGTTCAATAATGATTGTGTTCCTTAAATATCAAATATTTAAAATTACCATAATAAAAAATAGGAAGTTTTCATGCATATTACTTGTAGGGATCAGTAATATATAGATCCCGCATTAAATCTGTGCCGATTGCCTAAGTCATTGCATTACGTTTTCGTGGGGGACTGTAGCGTCGATTGGCCTGCTACCTATCTCTCTCGCACAAAAGTACCTCCCTTTCTATTTGTAAAGGCCAAGCTACCTCTCTCTATCTCGCACAATAGCATGTCTCTCTAGAGAGAGTAACGGTCTCATCGGCACAGATTTCATGCGAGATCTTTAGCATCTCTTCAAATGGTAGTACTGTTCCTTCATTTGTTTTATATCTGACAGAAATGACAGTGAAGTTAAGTGGTAGGATGCAGAATAATTTTTTTCTTAGTACACACTCTCTAAAGCGGCTCCTTCTTGAATTACTAAAATGCCGTAATGTAACCCTTTATTGGCCTAGGCTGGTGTAAGTTAAATTTTACATGTTTAAGGGTTTTACTATTCAATGTCTATTATCAAGCATAGTAAAACTATTATTCACGAAATAAATTCCATAATTATTTATTTATTTATTCATTTATTTTTATTTTTACTCCCCGTGGACACAAACGCATGAAGTTTGGACTACTATGCCATAGCTTAGACTCCTAAAGCCTGGCCGTTCTAAGAAGGGAACAAAAGAAGTACATCTGTCTCACTCTAGCACATTACTCATATGAATTAAGAGCGAGACAGACATGCTGGTTTTTGTTTACTTCAGGTTTCCTTCTTAGCTTGTCAGGTGTAGACCACGAATGCTAGTTGAAAGAAAAGACTTCAGATGAGTCTCTTGTATGATTGCTTCTTTTAACAAGGCATAATAAGTTTTGTTGTAGAAAATATGATAAAAATGATGCATAATTGCAATCGATGTAAATATATTTAGTTTAATTAATCAACATAATTATCTAAAAAATGTCCATGCCTTTAAAAGTTTTTTTAAGGAAAAGAAACAATCCACAGCAAGTGAAGTTTATAAACATGTACTGCTGATACAATTGCCATTATCTTAGCTTTTTACTTCCTCTGCCCGTACCATAGGTACTATAGGTAGAGGAAGTATTGTTTTCGACCCCCAAATTCGAAGTTGAGTTTTTGACATATATAGACGTTTCAAGGCCCCCTGAATCCAAAAATACTATTTTTGGAAACATGTCTGTGTGTCTGTGTGTGTGTGTCTGTGTGGAATATCTGTGAACAAGCTAGCTCCAAAACGGAAAATCGTATGAAAACAAAATTTCGTATTTGGGTCAGGTACCTTCTGAAGATGTGAGGATAAGATTGGCGACTATTTTCTCTTATTTTTAAGGGGACTTTACATGAAGAAAGTTTCGTTTTTCGCGATTTTCTCGAAAACGGCTCTAACGATTTTCTTTAAATTTTGCACAAGTGTAGCTTTTAGTGAGAGCTAAAACTTTTATTTGAAAGTTTTTTTCGAAAAAATTCTCTGAAGGCAGTTACAAGCCACCTACTGTTCACCCACTGTTTGTAAAAAGTTTGTGTTGTGTGGTGAACAATTGAATACACACTCTTTCACGGCCTCTTATTCTATATAAGAATGAAGTGAGAAAGACATATTGGAGGGAAATATTCGATAAAGTTCGGAAATTATTCTTAACGACGGAAGTTTCAATAAATGTCTGCAGTCACTTGTTTTTCTTTGCTATATGGTCGGTACAACGCCAAAGTGAACTAAGCGCCAATTGTCAAAATATAGACTATTGGTAGTCCATGGTGCAGATTTTGATATCCTACGGTCTGCAATAACGAACTAAGCGATACTACGATCGTAAAATCAGTTGAGAAAAAAGGAAATTTCGTTTTGATCAAGATTTTTTTACAACACTCAAACTTCAACTTCAGTTTTCTCAAAATATGGAGTTTGGCGCTTAGTTCACTTTGGCGTTGTACCGACCATATAGTCTGCACTTTTATTAGTCGCATCATTTTCAAAGAAGAGGTTATCAGGTTTTTATCGTATAATTAACGTTAAATTGTGTCTTGTGTTTCTGTACAAGGATAGGCCTATGTGAATACTCCTAACTTTTATTTGGGCAGAGGAAGTTATGTGACTTTCACATCAGATTTTTTTTTATGGAGAATCATTGAACATGAGTGAAAAACTGAGCTCATTAGTAGTAAAATTAGAGAACTTTTACTAAAAACTATTGTATGTATCATGTACACAAAAACTTCAGCGGACTCATACAATATTTCGGTCTCGGCTTATGCCTCAGCAACAATACTAGATTCATCTGCTAAAGCCTTATTTTGCATACTTGATGCATAAATAACCATTCCTTCTTTTGAAACATACATCCACAATAATTTGTGGAAAGCTAAAGTAAGCCTATGATGAATTGGAACTGTCTCGTTAGACGCAGCAGTTCACAATTTAATAAGGCCATTCAAACAGCCTTCTGTTCTGGAGTTGATAGCTGCAGCACCCACCAGTCATACACAGGAGTGTCAGTGGATGTGGATGCATAGGTGTTGACGTGTGACTAAACCTGCCCCTGGTACTGGTCCTTTGGGAGCACGAGTCGTTGAGAAATTGTCTGAGAAATTTCCTCCCTACCTTTTTGTGAGTCGGCTCTTTTAAATTACTCTCTCAAAAGCAGAAGTGTAGGAGCTAGCTCTCAAGAAAGAGTCACTTCATCCCATGACTAATGTCGACCACCCTCTGAAAGAGTCCAGCAAGCAAGGGCCTGCCTGTTCATCGTATGTTCAGCACTATTTCACTCAATAAGTGCTATCCATTCCATTCTGACTTCACATAATATAATAAGTTTAATATATTTAATAAATAAAATGATTGCAACATATTATTGACTATACATACATATACACACACACATAAGTGTAGGCTATTTATTATTATTGTTTACATAACAAATTGCAAACATTCACATGGATCATACATGCTTATTTAAAACGAAATGAAAAAAAAAAGAGAAAACAATTAAAATAAAATACCAAATAAATACAAACACACTAAGTCTATCCCTCACACTACAAAATTTCCTGCTTTTTTGAACCCGTTTTGTCTGTTCTCCATTAAAATTTACCAATCCTTTCCTTGTCCTCTTCATCCACCAGTAACGCCACACATGTCTGTTGCTCCCTATTCAATGCCGTAAAAGACAGATATTTTAATAATTCTTGATTCTAACCAATGGTCATATATTATGATGAATGGAATATTATTCCCTCCATTTTTTCAAACCTTCACAGTTAGCCAGAATATGAAACTAAGATTCTTCCCCCTTACATATACGACAGATTTTCATCCCATTTTCATTAGTGATCCGCCACACAGCAAGTCTAAGCCAAGTGAGCCCCAGTTTACTGAGTTTGGTTCCTTTTTGTATATATTGCTCCTTCCCTCATTTCAATTCTACCCATAATTGTAATGTGCTGTAATAAACTAGTGAACAGGCTACCGGATTGATGTGCAGAAAAGACTGTACCGTTACTAGAGTTTGATCCCTCCTCCTTAACACATTTTTATAGAACTCATTTGTCAGTTAAATTTTAATGTTCTTTATTATTTTATTTACGAATGTTTGCGGACACAATGAAATTGTTTCTTTTAATGCCACATTGAGTACTATGTCAATGAGTAACTAGCAATTAGGAAGTTAATATTAAAAATTCAGGGTTATTTGGTTAATTAAAATATTAAAACAAGTAATTTTCACTGTAACTGTAAAGAAAATGAATAAAATAATGAAGTTATTTTGAACATGGATGAAACCAATCCTGCACAACAAATCAGCAACCTAACCACTAGTCAATTACATTTCAAGGTTAAACCACAACAATTCTTTTGAAATATGTTCATGGATTGGGTACTCAGAGTCTAGGGATCCATCTGACCTCGACCTCGTAGCTTCTTTCTCTTTATATGGAAATAAATTAATGTTTATCCCTATAATAAAAATCCGCAAGGCTGACATAGACACTCACTCACTCGCTCTAGGCTGCAGCCTACTTAGCCTATTTAGAAATACGGCCCTGACTCACTCTTCACTAAACAGTCTTCAATCATCCAAACTTGTAATTTTTCCACAGGAAACCAGTTAACTGTGTTATCTAAGTCCACCGAATGAGACAAGTAACTCATTAACAAACCTGTGGCAAATGACAGGTTACATGGCATGCCATTTCACATATGTTTAAATGAAGGACAAAACAAGTACAGCATAAATCTCATGACACGCATGGATCGTAAAATATAACAAATGAAGGTAGTAAAATGGTACTTTTTTTAAATGCTTGTGCATTCTGTATCGTTGTTATTGTTGTTGTTATTGTTATTATTATTATTATTATTTCTTATTTATCATCATCATCAATGCTCTTTTGTGTGAAAGCTCACTAAGCTTTGTTTGGTAGTCTGTCCAATTCGCACTTCAGAAACAGTAGTGTCTCTGAATATCTGGTTCTGTCTGTCTATCACATATTTGTATAACTCAGTGAGAACTCAATGTCACATCCAGGAGGTGCCATGACTGGATTCATGGGATCAGCCCCGGCTTGATTGCTGTGATATCTGTATAAGATGTACATGTTTCGTCTCTGGAGTCCAGCTCGTAAGTGGGTCCCTGGACTTTCTCATTGAGAATATGCCAACCCATATCTATTATCAAGTTTTCTACTACGTACATTGCCATCTTCATTTGCTGCTGGATTTGGCCCCTTAAGTAAGGATCCGGCATCCACATCAGCTGGAATCATAATTTGACCTATTAGCGTTGCTGCTATTCTACGAATGGAATTTATATATTTTTCTCAAGATTGGCTGTATTGGAAATAGGCTGAAACTAAATGAATTTTTTCCTTCTTGGAAATTACTGTAATACAGACTCCATGGGATGTGCAGAGATGACTTTGCTTTATTAGTTCTATTTCTGGATTGGCTATTACTATTGCTGCTAGGGGGTCCTCACCCTGTGCTGCTCCTGTAATTACCCTATCTGATACTGAAGCCTGGAACATTCTCTCCTTGTGAATAGGGTTCCTGCATTAAAAAGATAGATATCTACCGCATTTTACGGACCATAAGATGCATATTTTTACCTTGAAAACAGAGCCTTGAAAGTTGGATGCATCTAATGGTCCAAAGTACATTAAAAAAATTAAATTTTGGTAAATATTGCCGGAATACCATACCATACCATACCATACAAGGTGTTGTAAACGATAAGATAGTTACAAATTTTGGCACAGATTCCACATCAGTGCACTTGTCACAATTGCAAAATAAGGGTAGCTGAAAACCAGGTATACAATGAGAAAAGAAAGGAATGTTCAGTTCTTTTATATGGAAGGAGTTGTCTCCACCAGGTGGTTTAATTGAAGGCAATGACCTCAAAATAGCCTTGTCTCGTTACACTTACGTATGCTGAATTGAGGGTTAGAGGGTGTAAAAGTATTTTCAGTCTTTCATGATAAATCAGTTCAGTTGTTAAAATTTACGCGTTGTGTCATGTACAGAAGAGATTTTTGTACAACGCAGGTTTTAAGTTAGAAGAAATTTATACTGATTCCATTGTACAAGACTATAATTTGTTTAAGCAATGAAGTATATTATTCCCTTTAAAATGTTTTGTTTAGAAGCACATTAAATTTATTTTACTTTAAATTTCCATCCTAAAATCAAAGAACATCTTATGGTCTGGGGTGCCTTAGAGTCCGTAAAATATGGTATTTAGGTACCTAAGTTCATCAGCAACCAACCGAGATCGGTCCGCATTAATCTGCCATAGCTTTTTTTATGAGGCATTATGGTCCATAGTTTATTCTGTCATGCAACCTCTTTTGACTGAATACCGTTGAGAGGCATTCAAACTATTAGTGTTGTGATCAGAGTCAATTTTTCTGCGTGAGCATGTTGCACATTTTGGCGGTTTACTCTTGTTCTTACAATTTTTAATTGAATGTCCCTGATTGGTGCAGTATGAACAGGTGTCATATTCTTGTTTACAGTGACGAGTAGTGTGGCCCTACACTTATAACACCTGGTTACGACCAAACAGTCATGAACCTTGAAGGTGTTATACCCTACAAATACCCTCTCTTTTGTTAACAAAAAGCCCTGGGCTGACTTCACAGACCCAGTGATCCCTGTCCAGCAATCATCTACCTAGCTTGAATTTGAGGTCGAGTATTTTCCAATCATTTTCATTGCCCCCTGCATATTGGCGGGCGAGAGTCATCATGTCTTGTTTGTCCTTTAGGCTTCTAGGAACATTAATTATCATAACCCTTGGTTTCAGTTTCATTGTTTCTTGGCCCTAAATACCTGTTCTTTAGGGTAGCTGAATCTAATATTTTCTTTGCTTGATCCTCGAATGTAGTCATGAGAATCACTTGTCTACTTTTTTTTTTTTGGGGGGGGGGGGGAAGGCCTACCACCTTCCAACCTTTGGTTGAAGGATCAATTTTCTTGTAAATGTCCTTCTTTATATGCTAGTCAGCTTCGGTTCATGTCTTGGGAACGTTGCTGGTGGGGAAGCCACATTCGCATGTGTACCTCTAGTTACTGTTGGCACAGGTTTTATAGCCACTTTCATTATCTTAAGTAGCTTATTCGCTACTTGGAGTGAATTTTTTTCTGCCTGAAGGGCTGCATAATCTTTCTGAGTCGTTTGTACAATGACTTTCTATGGGATGTAAAGTTAATGTAGCTCACTATCATGCCTGCCATTTGTATTATGAGGTCATTCATACTGCATTGATCTCCCTCATCTGGTGTTTTGTCTACATTATTAAGTTCCTTTCAACAAATTTATAAATATATTTTTGAATCATTGAGAAATTTCTGAATGTCACAAGAATTTTACGCAGTCCAACAGTGTTCTTAAAAATTTGAATTTTCAGATAAATCTTACATAAAATTACTAATAATGTAATATACACTAGGATCTTTGTGCTATCTCTTCAAACCACTGCCTTTTAGACTGTATTACTCGTGTATACACTGCCTTTCCTATACGGCTAATTTTGCATACGTGGCGACATTACAGATGGCAGCACCTACCACACCCAGCTGCAATACCCTTTACATTCTTCAGAAGAAATCAATAAAAATTATGAAACAAGTACCCCCTAGATCCGAAAGTAAAACTATATTTAAAGAACTACATATTCTACTGCTCCCTTGTGTATATATATTAGAATCTGTCACTTTCATTCACAAAAACAAAGAAAGCTTTAAACTAAATTCTGACTACCACGCACATCACACAAGAACCTCAGAGCACATCCACCTGTCTACTCATAGAATTGCATGCAGTCTTAAGAGTATTTTTCACAGGGGCATAATTTTATATAACAAAATCCCAGATAAGCTAAAAACCTATCAAACAAGTCAATTCAAAAAGGCAGTTAAAAAAATGCTCCTGCATCATATGCCGTACACTGTTGATGAATTCCTGGACCTGGAACTCATTAACTAGATAAGTGTAACATCTTACCTAGTTACTGAGTTATATGATGTAACCGTAATATTGTAATTAATCTTATTAATCTTACCTTCACTTTGTATTAGTTACAGTTAGTTATAAGAATTGTTAGTTATTAGATTTAGATTTAGTTCCCTGACGAAGCCAATATTTCTGTATAGAAATTTACGGTGAATAAATATATTATTATTATTATTATTATACATTACCGTATGCTCTGTGTTGCCCTCTGAAGTATGAACTTGGAAACTGAAATATGCTGGAATTTCATGCAATCTGGGTGTAAACTGTGTCGCCTCTACTGGAGAAATTAGGCAATTGAGCAATACTCTGAACTCCATGTTAAAATAAAGCATAGGACAGGCAGTGACGGCGGTGCTTCAAACACAATTAATTTTAAATTTTTACACAAGGTACTGAAAATATTTTTAAAAATAAACTACAGAGCTAAAAAAACAATTTTAGTACACTTTGTTAAGGGGGCTAAACTATTGCTAAGCCCACAACACAAGCACCCAGTAGCAGTTCGGAAACCGCTGATGATGCACTAAAATAGTGCAAAACAGCTGTCCAGACCACCAAAGGTAATCCTAGTTTGAATTGTCAAGAGTTCAAGTATTATAAAAACTATAAATTTTTGCAAAATTTCATCACAATATCTTGAACAGTTCTCGTGTTATGATCTAAATGCTTTGTAAAATTGCTTGTTATGAGAAACAGGTGAAACGTTTATCACCATAACTAAGAAAGTATAACAGGTATATTAATTTTTCTTTCAACAAATTAAGGAGAAAAATCTGTATTATTATATACAACAAAATAACTTAAAAATCGCTTTTATTAATCCTCAAAAGTGAACCTCCCCCTTAAGATTTCAAAAGTCACACTGTATGAATAAACTTTCATGTCTTCAAGTGTTTACAAAATATTTGTTTAGGCCCATTACTGATGAAAATGGATTCAATCCCTGATGAGATCACTGGGATTTTTCAACTGGCCTAGTGTTTCTGGTGGTACTATGACCCTGAAGATGACTTAGCCTCTAACCAGTAACAATCATGGGTAAAATTGGTCGGTGCATGAGGCTGACAACCTTCAAATGCTGAATGCCTAAAAATCTGGGAGCCTGGAACTCGAAGGGCCTCCAAGGGCTGTACATGATACACTTTACTTTCATATTTTATCACACACTTTTTTTAATGATCAATTTTCAGTCAATTCTCTCTCAGCTTGCAATGGACAGGGGAGAAGTAAACCTATCTGCAAGATGAAAGCAAAACAAATAGAGCAAACATGCAACAATAAGAAATGTGAGTATATTCTCTCAATTACACTGACAGGCAAAAAAAACCGATTACTTAAAGAAATTAAAAAAAATTAAGTTTAAATAAAAATTATGTAGTAGGCCTAGTGCTTGAAATAAAATTACAGCAATTGTATACGTTTTTAAGATTAAAATTTAATGACACATTTACACTGAATTCCCCATGTCGCCTTTTGCACCATGGTGTACAGTGAGCCTAAGGTTGCAGCGGCATAACGGAGGCTGCGTCCATCATCAATTAGAGCAACAGCTTTGGTAATGTCTTTAGGACTGAGAGGCATCATTTTAACTAAACTTACTGACAGAATCACTTCAATGCGAAGGGAGACAGTTTCCTTTCAGTTTGGAAGGAAATGACACAATACATCAATGAAACACCTTGCAATATGTATGACATGCTAGTGCACATAATCAGATCAGAAACACCCTATTGCAATGTTTTATTTTGTGATAAAGTGAAGATATGAAGAAAGCAAATATGCTGTGTCTACAGCTAATGGTCCAATAAAAATAATAATTCATCCTCACCAACAACAATGTACAACATCCAATGAAAATTATGTTTAATCTTAAACTTACAACAAATTTTAGAGTGATCGGTTTTTTTTGCCTGTCAGTGTAGTTTGACTTCCTGTTAATGACTGTAAATTTATTAACAAGTCTAAAACAAGTATTCGTCATCCTGCATGTGGTCCAGCAGACCCCAAAGACTGGTCCATCCCTTCAATAGTCTACTATGTATAGCCTAATTCTTTTGGACTGAAGACACTATTTTTTGTGATGAAAACTGAAGACTCCACTTTATTCTTAGACATTTTTAGAGGAATACTAGAAGTTGCACACAAAGCTTCTCACTACAGATTTCATAAACATTTGCCATTCCATAACAAAATAAGTGAGAGATTTTCTCGCAGTCTCCCTTTAGGACTCGAGGTTATCTACTATGAGACTGACGAAGGATAAATGTAGTCACTATGACCACATGTTTGCAAGTTTGGTAGTAGTTTTCTTTCAGACATTGACCTTCATTGACACCCCAGTAAGCCACTTTTCGCATTAGCGAGTTTTAAAATATTCATTTATATACTTCTTTTATAATTATCAGGGTCTGGATTTTGAAGACCTAAAAATACTTTTAAAAAAACTAGCTATAAAATAACTGGAAAAATACTCAAAAATTACCCAAAAACTAGTAAAAAAAGACCCAAAAAATTTGTATGAAAATGCTAGTTTATTCATCAGATTTGTGTCTATTCTACATTAATGTTGCTGACCCAATTATAGGCTTGTAATTAGTTAATTGGTACTTACGGTTAAATGAAAACAACAAACACAGTCTTTCTATATCTAAATTAAATTAGAATGTAACAAGAACTATTTAATTATGCTTATTTAGAGTTCTCATAATATTAAATGTAAGTAAATGCACAAAAAGTCTATATAATGCTAGAAACAAGACAAAATGAGAAAATAATGACTTTGAAATTAATATGTTACCTAAACATATGAAATGCGGAAATAAAAGACTGTAAAATGGCCAAAAAATGACCAAATAATGACATTGAATTCTAAAAAGAAACTAAAAATGAAAAATGACCTTGAAAATTGAAATTTTTATAATCTAGGAGTCATGATCAGAATACCTGCACTAGTGGGCAAATATACCAGTTAAAAGATAACGTCATCAAAATCCAGGCCCTGGTAATTATATAATTTAAAAAAAGTTGTTGCACTTAAAAAACATAAAACTCTACACTATTTAATATACTGCCTTATCAAGTATATAAATAGACTCAATATACAATTACCTAACCTATAGTTAGCGTACAAATGTTTTAGAGTGGGGTGGGTAGGTGCTGTCTGCTCTAGAACCGGCCCTAAAGTAAACAAGTATGTCTGTCTCACTCTTAAGTAGATACAGGTAATGACTATAAGTAATTGTAATCAGTAAGTACAGTCTGCTAAGTAGTAAAATTTTCCTGAAATGGGTTGGTAGGAAAATTAATTGAATAGCCCTGGTCTAAAGTAATGATTGGCCTGCAGTCTAACCACAAGGTTTTTCAAAGCCTATGTCATGCAAAACACTAACAATACTTAAAGTTGTATCTGTATCTGTATCTGTATCTGGTTTCCTATACAGTAGAGCCTCGGTAATTCGAGCCCCGGTATTTCGAGGTTCCGTGTAATTCGAGCTGGTCTTAAGAAAATTAAAATTTTCCATAAAACTAGAGTAAAATCCCGTTTTTATGCCATGTCCGCATGTAAGTTTTACGCACTTCCGAATGTGTTACATTTTGAGCTTTCTTTTAATTTTTCCATGTACAAAAATGCAGGTAAAACTGGATTTTCGTTCATAGTACACAGAAATAACCTTGGCTTCAGACTGCTAATGCATTTTTATTACAGACTGACAGAAACCGTTAGGTTCGATCTTTCATTGTCAGGACCTCGTGTCAATCATACGGTACATACAGTGCATACCATCCTCTCAGAAAAGAATACTGTATTGTTACAGTAATCCCTACTCAGCAACAATGGTAATTAAAAGTGTTTTCCTAATAGCGCCGCTTTCCCGTTCCACTCCAATAAGAGTCAGACAATGACTTAATCCTTAAAGGATGCAGATGTAGCAAATTGGAAATGTTTGCCAATATACCTACAGGCCTATTAAAGATATGTATGCCCACTATATTGTTTATTTATTTTTAAACCATTATTGTGCTCATTAAACATTTAATTATGATTTACCCAATGATTTAGTGATATTTCCGTATAATCCGAGTTTTTTATAATTCGAGGTAGCCTCAGCCCCAATTAGCTCGAATTATCGAGGTTCTACTGTATCCCCTATGTTGGGGGGGAAGGGCCTCCAAGTGGAGAATTCTGTTACCTATGTGAATTTTGTTACGCTTATTTTCCAAGAGATGATAGAGGGACAGATAGTAAGCCCATCACCTCTCAACCCCATCTGGAAACTAAGGTATTACTTGGACGTGAAAGGGCCGAGAAATTCTAAGTTCTTTTACGACACGGGCCCCCCAGTTTAAAGTCCCTCCCGGAGGAATCTGTGCCCAGGATTTTTATGTCCTGAAAAATCCATCGACCCTGGCCAAGTTTGATCCCGCGACCTTCGGAACTAGAGGCGGGCACACTACCTCTAGACCACCGCGGCAGACTACTTAAAGTTGTAACATTTAATATTTACGCGTAATTGAGGTAAAATAAAAAATAAACCAGTAGTAATAAAAGAAAATATTATGAGCTTTCATAGTTTTAGGGTATCCTCTATCATTAAATTTCCACTAGACTGAATCATTACATTGGCAAGACTACATATACTTTAACTAGCTTAAAAAGCCCGGCGTCGCTCGGGTTTTGTATTTTGTAATTTGAAATTAACTTACGGACTTTTGATTTTTAAATTCTAGGTCCTTATATAGGTATTAAAAATTTGAAATGAAGAAGAACGACTTACCACACTCAAACTATTCCCTCAGAAAACACTTGATATAGCTTTTTATGGTTCATAGAGGATGTAGAATTTTGCATCCCATCACTTCTACACATCAAGCCTGGTAGGGATTCAAATAAGAAGAAACAGAAATTCCAATAACATAAAACTGTATTGCCTGTACGGAATATTTATTTCTCACTCTCATGTTATCATAAAACCGTTTTGGAAATGAAATTAAAAAGTAATTCAATATCACTTTCATACATCCCTCCCCAAAACCTGGGATAAATAATAATAATCATATTACCATACCTCATATGGTATTCTCTACGTCCAGGGTAAAGAAAGTTATGTGACTGCATCACATTGTGTATTATTTTCGTGGATTTCATCTTCAATATTTATTTACAGCAATGAATTATATTGATAGCTTCTCTAATTTGTCAAAGTCCCGTATCATTTATTTCCAAACCTACCTGAGACCACTGCCAGCAATACACTGTTGTCATATGAACTGTGATTTGGATTTGATAATTCTGTGTAAAAAGGGATTATTTATTCTAAAAAACATTTGATTTTTGGCATTTAAAATCAAAAGTTTTCAAAACCCTTTCTTAGTGAGCACTTTCAATATGAAACGAAGGTGCTGTCAAAATTCCAAGTCTCTACCTATTATAGTTTAGGCTCTACGTTGATTCTCTGTCAGTCAGGACAAAGTCTTTTATATATACAGAGATTGGTATATTCTTATCTTTTATCAATTTAATGCAGTAAGATAATTTTGTTGAAAGTATCTGATTACAGATAAAGTGAATATTTTGGAGGATATTTCACTTCAAATTTAAAAGTAATGCTTTAACAGAAGGTAAATCCTTATAATCTTAACAATTACAACAAGAGACTCACCTTGTATTAATTGAGGAAGTGCAGCTTGAGAGTCTGCAGTTCACATAATACATGAGCTACAATGAAAATGTGCTTATCTGTTCAAAGTGTTCTGTTACATGCATGGCCTTGACTCTGATATACTTTAGAATCTCCTTCAAGCTTAATTCAGAAGCCATCTGTTTGTATAAATCAATTCATGTCATAATTACATAATGCAAGAATAAAAAAGGTAGTGCTAGTAAAGGAATATAAGATATCAGTATAAATATCGCACACAACTTCATATAGGTAAACAAAGTTCCATAGAACATATATTTTCTTACCTTCAACGATTTTCTCCTTCCTCTTCTAATATGCCCAAGGTCGATTTTCTGTCACATTTCAGTCAATAAGCCTTAAAATGATTTGCCTGTGTTTGCAAAGATCCACACACAATTTCCAATTTAAAAAATCATAAAGTCATACACCATGCTTCTCAAAGATGGAGATCCTCAAGGCAGTATTCTAGGGCCTCTGCTTTTTTTACTATACATAAATGATCTTCCTTCTGAATTACCTCATGCTCATACAATATTATTTGCAGACGACACTAACCTGGTTTTTAATGACGCTGACTCAACTACACTTCTAAAAAAAGTGGATTTGACAATTTCACACTACAGTCATGGCTAAAAGATAACAAACTCCACCTCAATGTAAAAAAAACAATACTAATGCGATTCCACCAAAAGAAACTTGACAACCCTTTTGCTATTCATATTAACGGAACAACCCTTGAGGAAAGTATAAATACCAAATTTCTGGGAATTTGGTTTGAATCAAATCTTTCTTGGAATACGCATATAGACTACATAGCAAATAAACTGAGTAGACTTTACTTTGCCTTCCGTATTCTTGCTAGAGTAGTCTCTCTCGAAACTATTAAATCTGTATACTTTGGACTTATATACTCACAAATTACTTATGGTATCTGTATCTGGGGTACATCATCAAAAATAACAACCATTTTCAAATTACAAAAGAAAATAGCAAAAATTATGTTGAAAGTGACAGTCCGCACTCCTAGTAGAGAAGTTTTAAAAAAGTTGAAAATTTTACCAGTACCCAGTATCTATATTTTAGAAACTGTATGTTTCTTACATAAGATTAAAGAATCTTTCACAAAAAACTCAGAATATCATACTCATAATACCAGAATAGCTAATCATCTTCATCTAAATAAACATAGGCTCACAAAATGCCTAAATAGTATAACATATCAAGGAATAAATATTTATAATAAGTTACCCGATGGGTTTAAAGCTCTTTCTAACAATGCTTTTAAAAATAAAGTTAAAAAAATCCTGTTATTGTATCAACCCTTTTCTGTTCATGAATTTCTTGATATACAGATGGTAGACTTACCAATTTAGTTATGCTTAATTATGCTTTTTGAAGGAGAGATTTCCTCTTAATCCTAATATAAGTATTTTATATCTCAGTGTTAACAAGTTGCATCATATATTGTATTAGACTTAAGTGACGAAACCATGAATTTTGTAACAAGATTCTTCTGGTGAATAAATTGAAATGAAATGAAATGTTGACCTTGAATTTGCAATTATGTTGACTTCGAATTTGCTCTGCCTTACATGATTTCTTCTATTGACCTTGAAAATCTAAAAAGATAAGCTGACCATTCATTTACTCAGTTAATAAGTATATTATAAGATACTGAAAGTAGAAATAATAGCATATCTATAACCAGGAAAAATTTCATATCTATTATATCCTTAAACTGAAAATTGGTCCATGAGACCACTATAATTTTCGTCAATACAGCTGGTGATGCCTTGTGAAGTTGAGCTTCTCAGCACCTTTCAATAAGACCTTTATATAATGGTATATACGGTGAATACAGGAGAGAAATCTTAAAAGTACTGATGTTATCAGTGTCATCCTGAGAAAGATTTGGCAGTTGTCAACGTAGCTGAAAATGAAGATGAAGATCCTTGAAACATGTCTTACCAAAATAATGGCGAGTGAAGCAACAAAGTGTGTATAGTCAACTCATATACTACAATCTATATATATGAGGGCGAAACAAAAAGTAAGTTACACTTCCAAGTTATGGCCATTTATGAAACCACCTACACATAGGCAACACGCTATGACAACATACAATGTACGTACATTTTTCCACATAGTCCCCAAGAGACTGTAAACATTTCTCGGAATGGTCAACCAACTTTTCGATTCCGAATGCGTAGAAATCACCTCCAGTGCTATGTAACCACCTGGAGACAGCTGTTTTCACCTCATCGTTTCGGAATTGTCGTCCACCAAGGGCCGATTGTATAAACATCACTGACTGGAGATCAATTATGATCTGAGTTCAGGCTCGAGTCGTATTGTATAACACTGATCTAAGATCAAGAAATTGAAGTTCAATTTTGATCCTAGTTCATACATGAGCACTTGGCAACATCGCAGAAACAGATGAGTATCGCGAGACGAGAGCATTGTTATTCTGTTTTCCTCCGTATTCAGACTGTGTTATGCGAAAGGAAGGGGAAATATGATCGAAATTAGCAGAAAAAGGATCGTTCCTAATTGAAATTGTCTTGGGAAAATATAAAGATATTGTAGAATACAAAAAGACGGATGCGATAATATCCGTGCAAGAGCAAAATGCGATGAAAAATGTTCTTGTAATTTCATTCCTGGCGTTATAAATCGGCTTAACATTTTCACGGCTAAGGACGTATAAATGCTTCGTCTCATAAATTGTATAAGAGCGGAGATGTAAAACTGAAGGAATTTTTGTTCATCTGTTATGTTTGTCATTCATGGAAACCAGGTAGCCTATTCCACTGAACTTTTCTCTATAGATTTTAAACTTAATAGCCCACTGAAGTTTTTACCTCATGCCTGCCTTATTACAATGTAAAATATCAGTTCTGAAAGAGTTAATAGGTCACATAAAGAAAGATAACGAAGAAAGCATTTGGGGAAAATCCAAAAACAGGATCCTCCCACTCGAGATTTCCTAGTAGTTCCACCATAGTCTCCCATGTCTCTCGTTTAGCAGCGTTGAAAATTTGGAAAATTTTTATTTTTTCCCCTTTCTACTGTTCAATCTCTTTTCTCCTTTATCCTACCTACCTATTCCTACAATAAAAATTTTGAACCTAAGGTGATCGAACACGCGACCGCTAGCATGATAGCCAGTCGTTTTACCACTACGCCATCAAGTGAACGTTGGGGTGATAGGCGAGAATTCCTATATTTAAGGTTAAGGGAGCTGCATGAAATGGCGAAGAATGATAATTTCGTATTAGTTGCAATTGTGGTGCAAGGGTTATTTTCGTATTATAGTAATTAGTGCAACATAATAATAACGTACAGGTTATGCTGTAGTTATGTTACACTGCATTATAAGGAGCCTAAAACATAGCCTATATACGCACAACTACTTTATAGCTAGAAATGTACGCACAACTGCCTTATAGCTAGAAATGTATGAAGTTGTCTATTGTGTATTTTCTTTATATTTATCGTAACCACACAGGTAGGCCTAATATTATGTTTATAATGAGCTAATCTTATGTCTCAAATACGAAAACAGCCCCTTGAACTGAGATCAGCTAGTTTGATCGGAGAAATTTCTCCAGTCAAAATTGATCTCAGATTAGCGTTTATACAACAAAAATTTCCGAGTTCAGCGTGAACTGAGATCAATTTAGTCTCTGATCCAAGATCAAACTGTTTATACAATCGGCCCTAAGAGATCCTTTTCCAGCTTACCGAACACATGATAATTGCATGGTGCTAAGTCTGGACTGTATGGAGGATGTTGCACATACCTCCCACTTGAATCGCTGCAGCAGTTCGGATGTTTGGCAGGCTGTGTGAGGTGTTGTGTTATCGTGCTACAAAATCACACCAGTGTCTAATTTTCCCCAATGCCTTTCTTTAATTACCTTATAAAGCCGGTTCAACATTTGACAATACGAAGCCGAGTTGATTGTCATGCCTTTCGACATAAATTCCACGTGCACCACACCTTCCATGTCACTGTCACCATTACCTTTCCTGCTGAAGGTTGGACCTTGGTCTTCTTTCGTGGTGGTGATGTGGTGTGCACCCATTCCATCGATGTTCTCTTTGTTTCGGAGGTGAAGTGGTGGACCCATATTTCATCCCCTATGATGATTCGCCACAGAAACTTGTTGCCTTCCACAGAATACCGTTGCAAAAATACCAGTGACGATTAGAAATGTTCCTTGTGAACATTGGTGAGCAGATGCGGGACCCATCTTTGACACAGTTTATGAAATCCAAGGTGCTGGTGAACAATGGAGAACGCACTGCCATACGAAATGTTCAGCATGCTGGCAATTTCCTGCAGTGTTATGCGCCA
Organism: Ectobius pallidus; assembly: GCA_964059195.1. Classification (NCBI taxonomy): domain Eukaryota; kingdom Metazoa; phylum Arthropoda; class Insecta; order Blattodea; family Ectobiidae; genus Ectobius; species Ectobius pallidus. The sequence continues at coordinate 17,445,554 of CAXKWD010000005.1, forward strand.
ATTCTCTCTCATGATCCTATCCACACAGTCAACATTTGCAATGGTACTGGACGTTGCGGGCCTGCCTTCGCAATATTTGTCCGTGCATCCGGCGTCAAACTGCTTACACCACTTTACAATACCTGGGAGAGAAATTGCACACTCACCATGTACAGCAGTGATTTCACAATGTATGTATGTGCAATTGAGCCATTTAGCCCATAGAAATTTGATTGCTGCATGCACTTCCAATTTGAAAATTCAGATGCGCCATTGACCCTAGACCGCTCTGCACACACAACACGACGGGATACTACACCAACCTTCCTATCGGACGTGTCAGCAGTTACTGTAGCTTGCTCTGCATTGGCCACAGTCACGACACACAGCGTGCTCTCGCGGCGAGCTAGTGTAACTTACTTTTTGATTTGCCCTCGTGTATATATGAGACAGGCTACTGACATACTCAAAGTACTAGTAGGAAGTAATTAAAAAGAACTGTTACGAGAAGTTAATATAAGTTGCAGTAATTTTTGCATTTGAAATTTGCTACAAATATTCATAAAAGGAATTATTGATATATTTTTTCATTGTTTAGTCAAAACAGTGTGTATTATTGTAATTATAAACAAATTAATAATTATTGAAACTTTAACTCACTAAGGGCCAACTGTATGAACATCACTGACTGGAGATCAATTATGATCTAAGTTCAGAAAATGATCTGAGTTCAGGCTCAAGTTGTATTGTAAAACACTGTTCTAAGATCAACTAATCGAAGTTTAATTTTGATCCTAGTTCATACATTAGCGCTTGGCAACATCTCAGAAACAGCTGAGTATCGCAAGACGAGAGCATTGTTACTCTGTTTTCCTTCATGTTCACACTGTGTATTATGCGAACAGAAGGGAAAATATGACTGAAATTAAGCAGAAAAAGGATCGTCTCCTTAATTTTTCCATGGAGGACAAGGATGTCCTGATGGAAATTGTCTTGGGAAAATATAAAGACATTATACAATCCTAAAAGACAGATGCGATAACATCCATGCAAGAGCAAAATGTTTTAAAAATGTTCTGGTAATTTCAGTTCTGGTGATATAAATCAGCTTATCATTTTCACTGCTATTGACGTATAAATGCTTTGTCTTAGAAATGTATAAAAGAAGAGATGGAAGATTAATAGAGTAATGCTTTATGTAAAAGGTGAGGTTTTTGTTCATCTGTTATGTTTGTCGTTCATGGAAACCAGGTATTCCACCGAAGTTATCCCTATTGATTTTAAACTTAAGAGCCTGCTGAAGTTTTTATCTGATGATTGCCTTACAACAATGTAAAATCTCAACTCTGAAAGAGTTAATAGGTCACATAAAAAGGAGAACGAAGAAAGCATTTGCTCTATAAAGTAAAACACATGGGGAGCCTGACAAAATTCATCATTTTTGTCATCATGAGATATCTGAAAATTGGAATGAGAGGTTATGTTGTAGAGTTATTTTACACTGCATTATAAGGAGCCCAACACAGTTTATATACGCACAACTATGGTATAGCTAGAAATTTATGAAGTTATCTTTAATGTATTTTCTTGATATTTATCGTAACCATACATGTAATATTATGTTTATAATGAGCCGATCTTGTGTCTCAAATAAGAAAACAGCCCCGTGAACTGAGATCAACTAGTTTGATTGAAGAAATTTCTCCAGTCAAAACTGATCCTAGCTCAGTGCAAATTGATCAGTTTAGTCTCTGATCAGAGATCAAACTGTTTATACAATCGGCCCTAATTGTTGACTGCTTAATTTATAATGAAGTTTAACTGGATAATAATGGTTTGTCTGGCTTCCATCCAAGCTTTCGGGAGATTACTCCGCTGCCATCTTTTGGAAGAAACGAAATAATTGGGAAGTGTGACAGTTTGTGCAGTTGCATTTCTTACCATTTATCAAATTTATATGTTTAGGTGATCTAGCAGTCCACCCAGCTTCCCTTTCGCACACCATAATCAGAAATACACAATATTATTGTAGTTTAATTCACATCACAATACTGCAACCAAAAGTACAGTAGATAGAAAGGGATGAAAAAGAAAAAGGAAAATACGTGGTCAGTTTACACAAGAGAGGAAGGAGATAGATAAAACTGCAAGATGATTGTGTGATTTATAGGCAGTCACATTACAGAAAGCTTGGAAGTATACAGTATATGTTATTTACAAACAAGTGCTCCTAATATTATACAGTATAATTATATATATATTTATAGCTCCATTTCATCCATATGGAATGCCCCTTGTCTATGAAAAATTTTACTGGACTGACTCACAAAAATGAATAACTGTAGCACTCTTTAGCAAACCTAACAGAAACATTCTCATTCTCTCACAGACAGGCAACTGAATTATTTTTTCAGCAAAATTATTCTTTGATTATAACCATTCCATTCATAAGCCACGTATTCGATATTGACCAAAAACGTTTAGCAACAATAAGCTTGCAACAATCGCGAAGATGTGAATTTATCTGATGAACATCAGCTCAATACTGAATAATCACAGTATTGCTATGCAGTGATTACTAGACTAGGTATGTCATCCAATGTCTGCACTAAACTGAAAGCAAAAATGGCAAGCTCAAGGTTTGGTAATGCACCTGTTGATGAAATTGATATTATCATCAAGGAAGCTAAACCACAATATACTAAAAGAAATAGAAAACGTACAGTGCGTCTCAGTCAGATTGCACCCGCCACGTCGTGCCTTGAGTTCCCCTCAGATGATGCTCCTATCCCCGGTATGTGGCAAAGGAACTGCCTGGCAGTTGACTGATTTTGTCTGTGCTCGACAATGAAAATAAATTAAATAAGTTTGAAAATAACGAAAATAGGCACCCACCTTATTACAGGAGATGTTGGAAATGTCCTCCTCCTACATCCACACATTTTTGGCATCGTGATAGGAAATTCCGATTAACACACATTAATTGCTCTTCCGTTATTGAGTTTATCTCTATCCTAAAATGAAAATTTGATAAAGCATATTTAAGTTATCGTGCGTACAAACACAGAGGCAGACTGACAGACAGACATAATAGGATGAAGTCAGTCAACTGCCGGGCAGTTCCTTTACCGCATACTGGGGATAGGAGCATCATCTGGAGGGAACTCAATGCGCGGCGCGGCGGGTGCAATCTGACTGAGATGCACTGTACAGTCTGTCAAATAAAAAACGTCGGGCAGTATTTGATTAAGTATCACGAACGAGCATATGCGCATGTACAGGAAGACTTAAGGTTAGGTTCACACACGCCTCTTGTCTATCCATGTATTTTCTTGATTATTTAGTCAGTTTTGTTCCAAAACGAACATGTATAGAAGGCTGTGGCTATATGCCTCACGTCCGCCATATTCTTGCATGGAAGTTCTTATAATTTTATTATAATGAATAAATTCGCGAGGAATATGTTTATTTAAGGAGCATTTTTTAAAGATTTTATTTTATAATAGCGGTACTTGTAGTGCAAAATCAATAACTTACGTTCAATTTCTGCAAGTAATGTAGCATCGAAATACGCGGCCGGCCAGTCCTATGAAAACTTCCGGTCAGCTGCTCTTTCAGAAATATGGAACCTTCTCGCTGCTTCAGAGGCCGAAAAATGCAGGTCAATTACAATATGATTGTAAAACTACCACCAGATTACGGCCTAACTGTAGTAAAAATAAACATTCATACATTACAGCCCTAACTACACTTTCTCTTAAGCTAGCATTTGGATGTGACGCGATGACACAAGGCAAAATGAATTATGACAATACATTAAGTTGAATATCGTGTATTGTGCTTTTCTATTAGTTCATTTTTTCCCTTGTTGTTCATTTTTTTCCCTCCTGTCGCATGGCCTCATATGTTCCGAAAATGACCTGTATTTTATGTTTTTTATAGGAAACTTGTGAACTAATGCGTCAAAACTTTAATTTTAACAGCATACGAGTCCCGACGTTTTTTATTTGACCGACTGTACATGGATTCAGTTCAGTGAAGATCATAAGTATGAACTGACTAGAGAAACTCAAATGGAGTAGACTGGGCTCTCAATATGAAAAAATCCAACAGAAAAGAAAATTGTGTATTTAACCAATGCACATTCAAGTAGACAGTGGCAGTTTAGAAATAAATTATAATCTTAAAAAAATTGTATTTTGTTCCCATCTTAGATTATCTTAATTTTGAGGTAAATTATTTTGTCATTGTCTCATTTGTACCATTGCTTAGTATTCCATAATGCAGACAGTTCATTCATTTAGTATACTGTGATCCGACAGCTGACACTATTAACGATTCCATTTTAAACAAACACGAAATAAATATTTATATTATAATATAACATTATTACCATTTTATTAATGGAATAGTCTTAATAAATTCCACTCGAAATTACAAGTTCTATCAGATAAATTCTCCCCTACTGCAAAATCGCAAATCTATCAATACACTTGTAATCTCTTGTGGGATTACCTATGATAATCTCTATTGGGCAATCATCATTGTTATTCATATCAATTAAAACAAACATATGTGGTTTAGCTAAGATGAGATATGCATAAATTATCAGAACTAGCAATGATTTTCCAGCTTTTACTTTCAAAACAGATTCATGATGAAGACAGCCTTAGGTTGTTATGTACAGTCGGTCAAATAAAAAACGTTGGGCAGTATTTGATTAAGTATCATGAACGAGCATATGCGCATGTACAGGAAGGCTTAAGGTTAGGTTCACACCTACCTCTTGTCTCTCCATGTATTTTCTTAATTATTTAGTCAGGTTTGTTCCAAAACAAACATGTATAGAAGGCTGTGGCTATATGTCTCGCATCCGCCATATTCTTGGTTGCAAATTCTTATAATATTAATAATTAATAAATTCGCAAGGAATATGATTATTCAAGGAGCATTTTTTAAAGATTTTATTTTATAATACCGGTACTTGTAGTGCAAAACCAATAACTTACGTTCAACTTGTGCAACCAATCAAGCATCGAAATAACGGCCGGCCAGATCCACGATTCCTATGAAAACTTCCGGTCGCATTAAGAAATATGGTCTTTAAGAAATATGGAACCTTCTCGATGCTTCAGAGGCCGAAAAATGCAGGTCAGTTACAGCCCTAACTACACTTTCTTTCAAGCTAGCATTTGTAGGCCTATGTGGCGCGATGACACAAAGCAAAATGAATTATGACAATACATTAAGTTGAATATCGTGTGTTGCGCTTTCCACGTAGTTCATTTTTTCCCTCGTTCATTTTTTTCCCTCCTGTCGCATGGCCTCATATGTTCCGAGAATGTCCTTTATTTTATGTTTTTTTATAGGAAACTTGTGAACTAATGCGTTAAAACTTTGATTTTAACTGCATACGAGTCCGAAGTTTTTTATTTGACCGACTGTATGTAGCAGGTCACAAGAATTTTTACTATTTTACACCATATATATGTTAATTTAATATTTCAGTCAGAGATAAACAAAAATATAATGATTTTACATCTGGGTAGGCTACAATGCCAAGAATATGTAGGTACTGTTCTCTGAATATTAAACTCATACTATCATTAAGAGATCATAAAAATACTGCTGTGATTTTATCTTTATGGTCTTACCACTTTGATGAAAACTTACAAGAAAAAATAAAAATAATGATCATTATGTTTAGTTTAGTTTAACCACTTTTGAATTAATAATTTGATTTCTTACTATTTAGTGGAAAATTAAAGCTAGTTTATTAATCTTTATTAGTCCTCGACTGGACGAATCAACCCAAAATGAAGTATTATTTAGTAGCGTCATTTCTCTTTTAAAATATTGCAAACTATCAGCTATTCCTTCAATGTTGCTTGTACTATCTTAATGATACATTGTGTTACTGTATAACCAAAGGTGTAGCAGAATACTCAGTTCAAGTGAAGCATTAAGTATGCTGCATACCCGGTAATGTCTTGTCTTTCAGTTTTATAATTTTTAGACATATATCAGTGTAGTATATCGGCACAGACACATATTAAGTTTTAGCAATGTCCTTAATGCATAAACTCTTTGTTTTATACACGGCAAAATCAAGATTCTAAGGTTTTTGATCGATGGTGTGAAGGGCCCAGACAAAGTGTAAATTGTCTAATACAGTGGCATCTAAAACAAAACTGAAAAAAACAGTATGAAACATTTTTCCAGACCTACACATGCCGCTAGAGGTGTTACAAATGAAATATACTGACAGGCAAAAAAAAAAACGATCACTTAAAGAAATTTTAAAAAATTGTTTAAATAAAAATGATGTAGTAGATAGGCCTAGTGCGTGAAATAAAATTACTGCAATTGTACACGTTTTTAAGATTACAATTTAATTACACATTTCACACTTAATTCCCCATGTTGCCTCTTGCACCAGGGTGAATGGTGAGCCTAAGGTTGCGGCATAACGGAGGCTGCGTCCATCATCAGTTAGAGCAACAGCTTCGGCAACGTCTTCAGGACTGAGAGGCATAATTTCAACTAAACTTACTGACATAATCACTTCGATGCGAAGGGAGACAGTTTTCTTTCAGTTTGGAAGGAAATGACGCAAAACAACAACGAAACACCTTGCAATATGTATGACAAGCTAGTGCATATAATCAGATTGGAAACGCTCTATTGCGATTTTTTTTTTTGTGATAAAGTGAAGATATGAAGAAAACAGATATGCTGTATCTATTTTTTTGCTAATGGTGCAATAAAAATAATAATTCATCCTCACCAACAACAATGTATAAACATCCAATCAAAATTATGTTTAATCTTAAAATTACAACAAATTTTACAGTGATCGGTTTTTTTTGCCTGTCAGTGTAGAAGCCTTCCATCAAAATGATTGACAATGCTTAGGCCTGTATATGTGATATAAATGTGGACTAAGAATACATCGACCAATATAAGGTGTTTCTCATATCATTGTCTTATATGTAAGGCAACACACTTATAAATGACGTTATGAATGTATACAAGGAATGTCTTGTGCTGATTCTATGAAGAAATAACAATAGCCTGGAGTCATAAGACATTAAACTACAGAGCAATAGAAAAATAATATTTATTACTAGGGATGGATCGATACCAGATTTTCTCGATACTCGATACCGATACATGATTTTTCCTCGATACTCAATACTTCGATACTTAATACCGTCAACATTTCCAGTTTCAAAAAATAGGTACATTAAAAATTAAAAGTTGAGAGAACTGTGTAATACCAACTAAATTAATTAAGTGTGCATATTTAATGAGACAACATTTAATATCATCAGTAGACTATAAGTACTTTTAAACTCTACATTAAAACTAAAATTAGTTTTTTAAACAGTCCACTTACAAGTTTTTGTTAAAAAATTACAATGGGGTTTGGACAGTCAGCTTGCTTGTTGGTTGTTATTGAAACGTTTGACAGGAAACGAAACAATTAGGAATCCCTTCTGTTTGGATTTTAAAAGTCGGAAAGTCTTTATTTATGACTAGACAAAACTCACAGAGTGGTTTTCTCCATTTCAAGGAGAAATAGAAGTATTTACTATATTTAGTAGATTACTAAAAGCAGAAAGAGATACTGCATTTCCTTAAATTGCAGAGTTACCAAAGTATCGAAAAAGTACCGAGCAAGTTTTCTGAAGCATCGCTCGATGCCGATACCATGATAGTATAGAGAGTATCGGAGGTATCGAAAGTATCGAGGACCCATCCCTATTTATTACTATAATTAATGGTTATAAGAATGTAATGTCAAGATAGATAAGCTTTCATGAACCACAGATTATTGTCTCTGTTGGACATTACATGTGAATATTATAGGAGAAAAATTCCTCCGACACTGGGACTTGAACCCAGGACCTTTGGCTATTCGTGCCAATGCTCTACCAACTGAGCTAAGCCGGAGTTCAATTCAGAGCGCCGAATGGAACCTCTCTCCTATGACTGATTGCCCTAATGGTCTACCTCACAGACAGACAAGTTAAGTCTTATGCAGTACTGTGAGGCACACTAGTTAGTGATTTTTGTGACCGGGCTCCCACTGTTATTGTCCATCTGGCGCTCTGAATTGAACTCCGGCTTAGCTCAGTTGGTACAGCATTGGCACGAATAGCCAAAGGTCCTGGGTTCAAGTCCCAGTGTCGGAGGAATTTTTCTCCTATAATATTCACATGTAATGTCCAACAGAGACAATAATCTGTGGTTCATGAAAGCTGATCTATCTTGAATGTTAACTGTACAATAACAGTGGGAGCCCGGTCACAAAAATCACTAATTAGTGTGCCTCACAGTACTGCATATGACATAACTTGTCTGTCTGTGAGGTAGACCATTAGGGCAATCAGTCATACGAGAGAGGTTCCATCTAGCGCTCTGAATTGAACTCCGGCTTAGCTCAGTTGGTACAGCATTGGCGCGAATAGCCAAAGGTCCTGGGTTCAAGTCCCAGTGTCGGAGGAATTTTTCTCCTATAATATTCACATGTAATGTCCAACAGAGACAATAATCTGTGGTTCATGAAAGCTTATCTATCTTGAATGGAAACTGTACAATAACAGTGGGAGCCCGGTCACAAAAATCACTAATTAGTGTGCCTCACAGTACTGCATATGACATAACTTGTCTGTCTGTGAGGTAGACCATTAGGGCAATCAGTCATAGGAGAGAGGTTCCATCTAGCGCTCTGAATTGAACTCCGGCTTAGCTCAGTTGGTAGAGCATTGGCGCGAATAGCCAAAGGTCCTGGGTTCAAGTCCCAGTGTCGGAGGAATTTTTCTCCTATAATATTCAAATGTAATGTCAGTTTAATAGATTTTATTACTGGTTAATTCAATAAGTGATATAGTTTATTAAAATTCTTACATAATTTTAAACTATCAGCATGGTTTGCCATACAAAAACATCAAGGGTTTCTTCCTCTCAAGTTCAATATTTAAATGCCCTCATGACAACTTCTGCAGTAAAAGAAGGAAATCATTGGGAGCGAGACTCAGACTGTAGGGTGAATGTTTAAACAACTCCCAGCTGAACTTATGCAGACTTGCTGGGAGGTGTTTAAAAATCCACCCTACAGCTCGGTTCTCACTCCCATTGAGTTCCACCTTTGCTTACACTTCAAGAAATGACAGCGAATGGCAAAGAGGCAGACATGGTTGCCACACAATGGTTCAAATCCCAGGTGGCAGACTTCTCTGACACAGGTATTCAAACATTGGTCTCACAGTATGAAAAATGTCTCGATTCCGGTGGCAAATATGTTGAAAAATAACTGAACACTTGCAGTATCTGATGCAATAAACATTTCCATGAAATTGTGTTTTGTTTCTGTAAACAGCCTCAGGGAAACTTACTTTATGGATGGCCCTCATATTTCATTGTTACCAAGCATTTAAAAACACTGAACCATTTGCATTTTCCTGTTTACCTTATTTTCAATAATCCTCTCTATACAAAAATACTGCAGAATACTTGAATCCTATAAAAATTATTGTAATTAACCGAGCAAAGTGAGGTTGTGTTTTAATATGACCGTTTAGCATTCTGTTTGTAAGTCTGTGTGGAAAGCAGTTATAATTAAACATGATTGATTTTCTTCCAATTCAGCATGAATGTTCTTTATAGGGTAGTTTACAAGATGAAATTAGGTTTCGTAACTAAGGTTCACAACTGTCTTTTGCTTGAATGTGCAAGCACGAGATGAACTGGTGACTATGAGTTCCGACACTAAGCAGTTTCGGCTGATTCCAACTTTTCATGAAGCTATCATAGTAATTTTGATATTTTATGCATATTTGTCTTGTTTGCATTTTGTAAAATGAAGTGGGGAAGTAAGGAAACTGTGAAATGCCTGGATTCGTATGTGTTTTAAATTTCAATGACTTGAACTTCAGAAATAAAGTGAAATGTGAGGTTGCATTGGAATTAGTTTTAAAGAAAATGGGTGTAATTAGTTTCACGAAATCACTATCATGAAAGTGGTTATGTAAACTAGCCTCAAGTCATTAAAAACCAGTAGTGGCTCACAGCTAAAATTAGTGAGGGTGCTGCTCCAGAAAATGTTTAGCCTTTGTTTTAAAATTGTTTAAAAGGAAACAAACACGTATAAAAGGAAAATTTATTCAGAAACTTGATAAAATCCTAAAAGAACAAAATCAAACATTTTTTATTTACCAGTTCAAGCTTGATCGATTCATTTAAAAATGTAAGCTTTCTTCTTGTTTTAATTTGCACGAAAGGATCAATAATTTTCTCCTTGATCTGCCAGGTTAAAGTTTTCTGTTAAATAGAAGAACCTATAAAAATTAATCAAATAGAATAGCTGGAAACAGGATAATAATCTAATTCTACATTCAAGAATATGATACATGGTTTTTAAGCACAACACATGTGGAGTAAAAAAATGTCCATCAACACGTCAGTGTCAACACTGTGGGAGCGACAGTGCTCTCTCTCCCTCATAGCCTTGCGTGGAGCTTCCTATATGCTCATGCGCACAACAATCAAACACCACGTCACTGGAGCTGTGAAGCGCATAGTTCCATACAAATATTTTTATATCATTTTCATAAACTGGGGGATGGCTACTAAGATTAAGCTTAAGGATTATATATTGTACAAGTATAAAGAGAAAAAAAGGACTCTTTATATTAAATGTTATCGATAATATCAAGTGGTAATAGGGGGTGCTGCAGTTCCAAAGTGCCTATACGAGGGGGGACCTAAAAATAACCGGAACCGAACTGTTGTGCATGCATGCTTTCTAGGTACGAGTTGTGCTGTTAGGTGATGTCATTTGGGGGTCTCCCACAACCGTTAGTGAGCTGGCGTGAGTCTGACTTAAGTGGCTTGGTTGTGGTGCACTGTTATGTGCGTTCGTGTTTCAACCCGTTGGTGATTAGTGAGATGACCGACCACAAGGAACAAAGAGTGTGTGTGAAATTTTGTTTTCTGTTAGGGAAAACTGCAGCCGAGACCGTTGGGATGCTTCTGCTGTTCACTCTTCAAGTCGCAGCAAACATTCACGCGGTTTCCTCTTTGGTCATCTCTGAGCAAGAGCGGAACAAATTTTGCAGACACCCGTCTAATGTTCAAATCTTTGGTTAAAATTCGCTGGACCGTGATCCATGACACGTTCGTTTCCTCAGAAATTTGGTCAACGGTCTTTCGACGATCTTCATCAATTTCACGTTTGATTTTGGAAATGTTTTCGTCATTTCTTCCTGTTGAAGGACGCCCGGGGCGCGGCATGTCTTCAGTTGACATGTTGCCAGATTTGAAACGGGAAAATCACTATGCAAGACCTGTGATTTCCCCAAAGCATCATCATGAAAGGCTTGCCCTAGCATCCCAACGGTCTCGGCTGCAGTTTTCCCTAACAGAAAACAAAATTTCACACACACTCTTTGTTCCTTGTGGTCGGTCATCTCACTAATTGCCAACGGGTTGAAACACAAACGCACACAACAGCGCACCACAACCAAGCCACTTAACTCAGACTCACGCCAGCTCACTAACGGTCGCAGGAGACCCCCAAATAACACCACCTAACAGCACAACTTGTAACTAGAAAGGATGCGCGTGCAACAGTTCGGTTCCGGTTATTTTTCGGTCCCCCCCTCGTATACAAGCTGCCACTGTTAAAAACACATATATGTAAGGATTTTTATTTTTGATTCTGTTTCAAGATGGTTGTCATTTTAACTGACAAAAAGCAGATCTTAGTTTTCTATTTGTTTCTGGATGTGAGGACCACTGTTTACAGAACCACTAGTATAAATTGTATCATGCTACCATTCAAAAACATCAAACCGTGAACCACTAATATTACAAAATCTCTCTTTATGTTGAAAAATGTGTTTTTACATTGAAAAATTTGTGGACATTCTCTTACATCATGACCAAGAGAACTTCGTGACATTGGGCTTTTGAAATACGCGCAGAAAAAACTCTCTGGACTCTGTTAGATATGTATAGCACGTTAGTACTGCAGGAGATATATTTTCAGGGCTGAGATCATGCTAGAACCTGATTTGACACATGTATGAGCGTAGGGTAAGGAGGGTTGGGGGGATTGAAACCCCCTCCCCCCAAAATGTCTGCAATATTTTTAAGATTACAACATAATTAATGACACTAAAAAACGCAGGTTTGGTTGTTACATAATTATTTTACAATTTTGTACATATTAAAGTATTATTTAATATTTATCATAATTTATTTAAGATTTAAATTTCAAAATAGCATTGTGTTGATAGAGCTTCAGCTTAATAACAGTGAAGTATTACTAGTTATAAAACTTCTTTCGGAATCTATTGAAACGATTCGGTGGCCTGGTTAGCCATGTGGTGAGACTGTTTGGATATCAGAATTTTATTGGATTTCAACTTAATTCCTGAAAACTTTCAGTATATGTAAAAACCTATTCTGAAATGGATTTATGAAATAGTTTTTGAAGTTATTGATTAATTCTATCAATGCCATTGTACTTTTCAGGCTGTTTGTAAAGTCACTGGACAATTCACCGGAACCATCAGGCTGTTTTTAAATTCACTGGTGTTTGTGTGATGAAACTTATCGATTGCCATCAGACCTATCAAACTTTATGTACGATGCTTCTTAGATGACAGACATGGTGGAGCAGACAACAAGTGCCACTAGCATAAATAAATGCACAACTGTGAAAGTTCTTTTACTCATTCATAAATAAATTTTTGTGCAAAAACTATGAAACTGCTCTTCATCAGAGTATGAATGCTATAAAAATGAAAATGAAGAGTTGATTTTGTTTCAAGATGAGAAAAGAAAAAAAATTCACATAAAAATAAATTAATGTTGGTTTTCAAATATCACAAAACTGACAGTACTTCAGGTTATTCATAATTGCCCGTTGAGGTTAGGTACTGTATTTAAATATACAACATTTATTATGGATTTTAACATGTTCAGAACATGATTTACATGAATTGTAGCTCTCAGTTATTAGTTCCCTGTCCTTGCAAGTTCCAGTTCTTGCAAATCCATGATACAATAATAATTGTTATTATACAACTCAAATACTGCCGCTGAAATCCATTAACCTGTTTGTAAAGTCACTGATAATGATAATAATTTTTGCAAAAAGAAAGTTTTTATTTAGACTCTAGCTTAAACAAGAAATGGGCAGAAACCTCAAGAAAAAGTTTCAAGGACTGTGCTACATATTAATTATAGTGTATTAATGATCACAATACGACTGTTTAATTATTTAAAAAGTATTAAGTTACAATTTGGGCAAGGACATGAAACTGAGATAACTTTACCTTTTAAGATAGGGTAGAATAGAATCAGTCCCCTGAAGGGGGGAGGCGGGTTGAGAACTACCCTAAACACTTCTGCCGTTCGGCCCATTGTGCCAACCTCTGGTAATGGAATGATGTGCATGCCCAATGGCCCCCATAAACAAACCCACTGCGAGCCCCCACAGAACTCCCCTACATCCAACGGATTTCTTTACCATGCCATGCGTGCTGCTGCCTCGGTACCTCTTGGCAGCAAATAGAGCCCACATGTTGGTGGCACAACTTCATGACCACAAGCGAAGGGGAGGACAGGAGAGGCCCACAGCAGGTGCTGCAGGGATGGGATACAGGAAACAGGGAAAGGAAAGGGGACGATGTGAAGGGGAAAGTGAAAGAGGAAGTGGAGAGTGTTGGTGAAATGAATGGGGGAAAAGGCAGGATCCCGAGAAAAAACCCCTATGCTCGGCTGCATCCACCATGAATGACATGCCTGACTGCCTCAGGATTTGAACCCAGGACCACTTGCATGCCAGGCCCAATGGGGGTCAGATTAAAAAACCTGCCCCTACCAGGAATTGCACCTGATCTGCCAGGGTGGGAGGCACGCAAGCTACCAACTACGCCACTGCAGCAAACTGTGTAAATAATGTAAAACGCCATATTTTTGGAGAAAAGTAAAAAAGACCTACAATATCTTTTTCATTTCATTCCCAATTGCATGAGTAAAACTTACTTTCAGTAGAGCATTGCCTTAATATCTTCAGAAAAAAGATGCAACGTCACTAAAATTTGGGCCCTCCTCATGAGTTTCATGCTAACTTGCAGCATTGTGGATCTTTATGAAGACCAGCAACACATCAACAACTGATGTCCAACATCACATGTCCTGTTCACCTGAATGGACATGTCAACAAACAAAACATCTGCTTTCAGGGCTGAACATACAGATGAGTACATGTACGTGTGCGCAGGACTACTCGTGCACCATATCTCGGGCGCTGGTTTTACGGGGAAGCGAGGGTCAGGGGGAAGAAAAGATAGCTAGCCCGCCTGTCTTTCTGCAGTGTTGTCAACCAAAGAAACCATGTATGGTAAGCATGCATCAACAGCGTAAGTGTGAGGTATGTGAACAAACAGTAAAATGAATGCCGAATTGGATAATTACTTACCATGAATCATCCTCGCTATTTCATCCTGTACCATATTCGTTGAAATTAATATCAGTTGAAACTTACTGACATAAAATACACCAATACTTGCATGGCCTACTATATAGACCAGCGTTTTTCAACCAATATGCCGCAGCACATTTGGTGTGCCGTGAATGAGCCGCGATAAAATTAAAACAAAGTTATCAATCCTTAATTAAATATTAACATTTAGTGTACCGTTAACTATTTTAATGCAATGCAATAATATAACAAGATGACTGTATTGTGTAACAATTAATTACACGTCATAAGGGCTTAGCTATCAAATAAGTTATTTTCCTCCGGGAATAGAAATTAAATAATATATGCTCAACATTTTTACATTGGAAGACTTATTTTAACCATAAAGAAGAGTCTTAGCAGAACATGGTTCACCATTTCGTGTTGAAAAACATAAGAGAGGTAAGGTAATTAAAAGTGGAGAAAACTGTAGGCCTAATTTTAAACGTATTTAATCAATACCTTTTGTGAAAAGTTCACTCAACTTTCAGTCTGTGAAATTGACATCAGAGTTCACTGGAATGTCAGAATTAGCACATATGGAATTCTTAAAGAGGTGTTAGCACCAGGAAAGTGTTATATGTACAATGTGACGTGTTTGTGAATTCAGCAATTCACAAAATTGTGTTTTTTCTATAACAACTCCATACATCAGAAAAGGTAGTGTCAACAGGCAATAAGAGGATCCTGAGACAGAATGAAAGCCACTAGATATCCGGGTGTAGAGCGTATTTCGTATTTGAATGTTGTCAGCTCTATTTATGGAACTGAACGAAACCTACCGAATGAGGTTTGCACCCAAGAAATTGTGCACTGGTAGCAATTAAATTATTGGTGTCTATTTCATAGACAATTCATAAATGTAAACACTGTAAGTCAAATACGGTTTCATTAGGAATTTAGACTTTCATGTGAACCAGCAGGTGGAACTGCTGCACATATACTAAGGAAACCGAAGGCTGCTTCTATAACAGCATTTTCTTTCCATTTTGGTTTGAGTCAAGATGATCTGATTTTCCATACCTTACTCAAAGTCCAGACTTCCCAACATGTGACACATTTTTGTGGAGAATGTTAAAAGAGAAAAGTTCAGAAAGCTATGCATAAACTCTGAATCACTTATTATGCCCGAACAGTGCTCTGATTTCCCAAACAATTGACTGCATGGAATATGTCATCCACAATAAATTTAAGGAACCAAGAACTTCTAACCATATGATAAAGATCCACAACTTGTGTGGTGTGTAAATTATATATGTGAGTAATTCTTTTACCTTTTTTTGCACCTGTATGTGGAGGTGTTCACAAATTGTTCTTCAAGACATAATTCTTTTAAAACATCCATTTCGGTCCTGAATTTCACTGTTTTACATGCAATTAAAAGATGTTTTTAAAATTATTTTTAAACCAGTGATAAAAGTTAAAAGATAAAACAAGATGTTTCAACTCTACCCTTGAGTCTTCCTCAGGTGACAACTCATTCTATACGGCAGTATAGAACGTTAAAAGAGAAATGTTCAGAGAGCTTTGCATGAACTCTGAATCACTTATTATGCCTGAACAGTGCTCTATACGGCAGTATAGAATGAGTTGTCACCTGAGGAAGACTCAAGGGTAGAGGTGAAACGTCTTGTTTTTATCTTTTAACTTTTATCCACTGGTTTAAAAATAATTTTGGAAAATCTTTTAATAGTATAATTCTTTTATTTTCCACAAAGACATGAATCTCTGTATTAGGAGAGGAACACCTTTTTGGTCAGTTTGAGAGACCTAACTTCTAGAATAGTCTTTAGCTCGGCATTTAAGTACTAAATCCTTGCACTTTGACACACACAAAAATCAATGCTTCATTAAACAATTTATTTTATTTGATCTGGAACACTTAGAACTTTATACATATTTCAGTATATACATTACAACAAAAAGTAATTTGTAAAGATACCGTACTCATGTCTTATTTTCCTTAAAAGTTCTTAATGATGTTTTACTGTAGGCTACTTCATGGCATGCAGCCACCAGAATGGTGGAAAATATTGATTTAAAAATTGAATTTTCAACAGCTGAATTCCACAGGTTTCTTTACACAAAAAATATTTACTACGAAAATATTTCCTAAACTTTTATAATAGTCATTAACTGTCTGGAATCCTAGGTCATTTTCACTGAAGATATGTCTAGTTTGTGTGCACTTTTCTAGGTATAATAGATTAAACCTGAATAAATAATTACAAAATATGCTGGAGTTTGCAGGTCATGAAAACAATAATTTTGGATGTATGAAGCCATTGTTTTAAATAACTATCCAAATTCACCTCAAAAGTGCTCTTTTACACAATTTATACATATTTAAAGGTAAACTAGATATGACAGAAGGGCTTCATATACCTGCTATAGTTGATGGGAATGACAATGTCTCAAGAAAATACTGAGTATACAGACTGAGATGTATCAACCAGAATCGGGGAAACTCGGTAGTGCAAAAAGACTGTAAAAAATTTATTTATTACCAATTTTTTTTAATTGAGGGTGTTTTATACTGTGATGCTCAGTCCATATATGACAAAACAGATTCCAAAATGAAAAAATGAAAAAAAAAAAATTTCAACTTATAAATAAATGGTGCAAAACATGTTACACCAATTTTCTCATAATGATGTTTTATGAATTTTACAATTTGATGGAAGAAACATTTCTTATTTTTTGTAGTTCAGATAATAATAGACTCTAGTTTTTTATTAGTAAAAATGGCTTTTTTTTTAATTTGCTACTTAATTACTTTTCCATTTGTAGTTTTTTCTATAATTATGCATTATAGTAATTTAATTCTCAATATGATGGAATTAAAAAAAAATAGCGGGAATTTTTTGCACCCTTTCCTCACATCTATGTTACAGATCTAGTAGTTCTTGAGTTAATTACCAATAAAAGAAAATATAGTAGGCCTACTAACAAGAAAATCTTCTTCTCTGAGATTTTAGTAGATATATATATACAGGGAGGCCATTTTATGCTGAAACTTTTTAACAGCGTTACCCCTGCTCACACTTTCCCTGCTGCTGTGCTTGCACTGTTCCGTTACTGCCGGCAAATCAAGACTTTAGAAACAATACAAAATAAAATAACTCAACCAATTTATTATCAAAATAGGCCTACATGTAGAGGCTTATTACTCACCATTTTTGTTGTTTATAAAGTCAAAATTTCAGCAGTCTGGTCGCTTTGTGGGCTGACCCCTTGGATATGTTAGTTTCCTGCGCCAAACGTTTCAGTGATTTTCTAGGACTTACTTCTAATCGCACCCGAATATCCTCAAGTTTCTCTACTGTTAAAACGTGCCTTTCATGCTTCTTCGGTATGTCACAAACTGAACCTGTTGTACACCACTTTTTCATCAACTTCGAATACACCACTTTTTCATCAACTTTGAAAGACACGAATTTGTAGGGATGGTACAGTCAGGATATTTACGAGAAAATCTCTATGGTTTTTTCTCAATAAGTAGCATTCCACCAAATAAATTCGCTGTTCAACCGTATACATTTTCGATTATTGTCTTATGTAACACACGACAACAATAGACAAGCGTCTCACTATAACACACCGAAGCAACTAATCGCTTGTATGCTTAGTACAACTGCAATGCTAGCGCGGCAATGCGGCAGTGATGCGAGGTTTCCTCATAAAATGGACTCACTGTATATATACCATAATCGCTGAATTACAACAATTTTGCTTCTGAATGATCTCTATGTGTCTCTAATCTGTCTCAAGTTGAGTATTTTGTAATGACTTGAAATTTAAGGTTTCAAAGATAATGGTGAGTAGAATGTAAGGTTCTTTGAACCTAATCCACTTATTGGGAGATCACTTTTCTTTTCTGAAATATCTAAGAACTGCTCTTAAAACAAAGATAGTTATAAGAGAAGAGTGTTCTGATTAAAACTGATAATTAATCACAATTTATTTCATCAAATGTTAAATAAAACATTTTGGAGATTTCCAGCAGAATTTAGGAAGGAGAAAACATTTTAAAGTAAAGCTTCTTTATCCATCATAATTTTTGTACTGCAGTTAAAATTTTAGACATAGTTAATAATAAGTAAGTAAAAGTAAAAACATTCCTTCTTACCTGAATCTCCTTTCCTCAGATGTTCAATTATTACCTGAATTATTACCAATTATTTTGGTAAATATGAAAAGCCCATCTGACATAATCTTGCTTTAACTTTTTTAAGTTTTCTATTATTACCATTATACACATTTTAATAATCCATTATACACTGTGGATACATTTTAAACTGTAACACTGTTCTACATTAAAATGCCCACTTAAATGTACAGATACAGTATTTCACATGGCAAATACAATTGAGAGAGCTGTGGCATTTAAAAATCACTATTTGCTTTTAATATACAATCTCTCAAGTCTCTCTGTGTGCATCTGTAACTTGCTATGAATGGTGTATATCCATTTCCGTTTGCTTCTTATATTTCAATTAAGTAGAATACGAAAACAATAATTAATTACTAGGGACCGGATTCTTAGGTTTTTACCTATTTTTTCCCTTACTTCCAAAACAAAAAGAGATCGTACACTTTTTCGAATCATGTCCATAGGATTCACCCACATTAATTCTGTGGCACCTAAAAATACCTAAATGGGGTATAAAAACCTAAATGTACCTAAAAGGGATATAAAACCTAAAAGATCTAATTTAGGCTACCGTCAGTTGAGAAATCGATATTCTGCGGAGAGACAATTTTTGTTGGGTTGAAGTTAATACTACAAGCGTTTCGTTCAACCCAATATCGTCTAGGATGACAGTACCAAGAGAGGAAGTGTAAGAGTACCGGCGTATTCCTTTTAAAATATTCGTACGAACAACCATTGTTGACGTCATGTGAGGTTGAAAGGACATTTTCTGCCTTCAAATGTATTCTAAGAGATAACAGGAAGAATTTCACAGTTGAGAATCTTGAAAGATATTTAGTGATATACTGTAACCAAAAAATGTGAGAAAATCTTATTTTCACTGCTTCTTTTGATTGTTTATGCTTCCTTTCTTCAATTGTATAATATTGTCCTAAAGCAAGTTTACACAAATTTAAGTCAATTTTGTTAAGTTAAACTTTACAAGTATTATGTATTGAATCCTATGTAGCACATTCAAATTCATTAAACCAATTATTCTACCCGAAAACGATATTTTGGACAAAAACCTAAAAAAAACTATTTCACCTAATAGAAAAACTAAAACAGTGTTTTTAAAAACCTAAAAATCCGGTCCCTATTAATTACTTACTGGACTGTTTGTGTATTATGAACTTCGCCATTACTTGTAGAATTATTTTATTGCTCAATGATCTTCAAAGGCTTCTGTGTTAAAGAATAATCTTAGTTTGAGATATATTCTGTAATTTAAAAAAAATATAATATCCCTGCATAATTGAAAAAAAGTTAATATTAAAAAAATAAATATAAAAACATATATGCTAACATACAAAAAAAAAAAAAAAAAAAAAAGGAAAAAAGAACTGCAAGACCTTCTCACTAAGAGACTGAAAGTGATACCCTATATAAAACAGCTATACAAAATGATAAAATACAAGTACATTCCAAAATTAATATATATTTTTTTTCAATTAAATTGTTTAGATTCATAACGAAGGAAAAACAGTGTGTTAGAAAGTGAAATAAGAATCTGCTCTGTCTTTCTCTCTCTCTCTGCATACGTCCGTACATCACTGAACAAAACCAGGAATTGTTTTAATTTTGTCCAAACATTCCATTAGTTCACTCAACACCTGGCCGTACGAATGAACCTGTCTTGAAGGTGAAGGAAGCGTCTAAAAATGTCATAAAAACTTGGATAGTCCTTTTACAGAAAGTAAGTAAAGCTCTTTAGAGCCAAGAATGATTTGTTATGATTTAGTACAGTGGCATACAAAATATCTGAATCAATGTGCCACAGAATTCTGTGTTTACGTCAAGCATAGCCATAAATTATTTTTCAGTACACACTCTCTAAAATGGCAGCTTCTTGGACTGCTAACCGTAAAGTAGTACTTTTACGGCCTAGGCAACAAAAGGCTGTGCCTACCAGATGTCTCTACTGTGTCTTCCAGTGTAAGTTAAATTATATATGTTAAGAGGTTTATTCTTCATTATCTACAAATAAGCATAGTAAACATTGTCATTTAGAAACCTTGTATTTAAGAAATAAATTTTGATAATGATAACTTTTATATCTTTTTTATGATTGGAGGTGGGCATGGATGTGTGATGCCTGGATTACGAGAACAAGGCCTTAATCGTTAGACCATGGCGACTAGTTGAGGAAAGCGATCTCTGATGTTCCTCATATAGACTACTAGCTACATGTTGAAACAAGGCATTATAAGGTTTCTTGCAGAGAAAATGAAAAAAAGTGTAATTTTGTATTGTAAATAAAGGCTAGTTTATTTAATCAAAATTATGTTAACACTTTATGTGAAGTATTTTTATGAGAAAGAAACAAATCCATAGGAATCCTGTTTATTTAAAAGCACTAATGGAACAAGTCCATTATTTATTTCCTTTCTTTATGCAAGATTATTGAAAATGAATGAAAAACTGAGCTTGTTAGTAGTAAAATTATAGAAATTTTACTAGAAACTATTGTATGCACCACTTAAGCAAAAACTTATGTGAATTAAACTTGAATTAAAACTTGACATCAGTGACTATTAGACAGCGACTGCTGCAATAGGACTCATCTCATATTTCAGACTCTTCTTCGCCTCATCCAAGATACATGACTTGTCTGCTAAAGCCTTGCTTTGCGTACTTGTTACATAAACAGCTATTATTAGATAAAATAGAGGAATTGTCCAAAAGGAATAGCAAATGAAAATTTTTTTTTGCAAGAATTCCATAGACTAAACATTAGCGAACTTAGAAAGCACATTACTGTTTATAAGCAAAAGAACATAAGAGTGCTAAGAGATATAGGACAAGGCAGAATCTATCACCAAATTGTATAAGATTTGATACTGTTTTAATCGACCACACTCCTATGTTTATTTATTGGCAATTTCCCCATTTCATTTTGACTACTACATTAATACATCCAAGATGTGTAATCAACACAAAAGAAAAATTGAAAAAATGTTGAACATCTTGGACAACAAATCTATTCGGTGAGTGAGAGATTCAAGAAATATATCATCTATCAGCACAGATGCAAAGAAAATATTTTTAAACACTGCAATGTGATAATTAGGCTATGTGTACACTGTCAACAAATTGTCTAACAATTTTTCTGTTGTTATAATGTGCTCAGTAGCCTAAGTTAAACTGCGTATTCACAGGTAAAGACATGACATCCCACAGCTGCTAAAAAGAGTTGTGAATTGCCACAAAAGTGAGAAAAATTCTTTACATCGATTGAGCTATGCTCAGTGGCACAGCCAAGGGGGTGCTAAAGGGGCTAAAGTCGCCCATCCCCGGTCCCCCAGATTAGAATGATTATTTTTAAAACTGTCCCGTTTTCACTGAAGTTCAAATAGTGAAAGAATGCAAGATAGTTTAAAACATTTCGCATGCGATGTTTGAAATTGTTGATTGGATTAATAATTAGTTTTCGCCATATGTAACAGAAATTTGTTAACAATTTCAAATGCATCAGTTTGCAGCATCACAATCAAGTCCAAATCCTGCTGCACAAAGTTATCTGCAGGAATCATAATGGCATAATATGATAAAATCTTCTGTTAATGGCAGTAATTTTAAGTCATCACGGAAGTCGAAACGATTTAGTACGTTTAGTTCTGTATACCACCGCAGTAACAATAACCATTGTTAAATTTTCTGTCATTCAATCAGCTGATCTTCTGAATGTTTTTTTTTTTTTTTTTTTTTTTTTTTAACTCTCATTCGTTACAGCGCTTCACACAATCGCTTTAAAAACTCATGGAACCCAATACTTTTGGTGAGCAGATTCAGCTGTGATTAGGGCTACTTGTATGATAACTCTGTATTTCAAAAGTAGAATGCAATGCTTTGTATCGTGAAGTGTTAAAAATGGAATATCAACTTTTTGTAAACAATAGATGAGATGGAAAACGCAATGATGATGATGATGATGATGATGATGATGATGATGATAATAATAATAATAATAATGAACACACTAAAAGAATGAACCCAGACAGACTTACAAAACAAACAGTCGAAATCTATGAAAACAGGAGTAAAGCAAAAACAGACACTATGAAGTGGACAATCAAAATACAAACCAATCTGAAAATGGCAGGAATTACACCAGATGTTCAAAACTGTCCACCGCTGTGGCTCAGGGGATGCATTCAATTCTCTCACGCAGCGGGCCCGGGTTCGATTCCTGGTCGGGACAAGTTACCTAGGTGGGGTTTTTTCTGGGGTTTTTCCTCACCTTTGAGACAAATGTCGGGTAACTTTAGGACCTTGTGGTCCCCAGATATCATCTGGCCGTCATTATCATCTTCATCCCATCCTCGCCTTGTTTGGAGTGAGTGTGTGTGTGAATGGTGTGTCTCGTCCTATGTGTTCGTGTTGTCTCGGAGGTGGCCCCGGCATTGGGCTGATCACTCATCCGGGGAGGCCCTCCATGTCCTTGTCTGGTCAAAAAAGTATGTATGTGATCCAAAGATAATCCCTCTCCTGACAGGTCGCGGCCCTGTAAGGCCCGGGTGGCTTGGGTCGCTTAAATCCTAAAAGGGAGAGGTTAAACTACGAGAAAGAAAGAAAGAAAGATGTTCAAAACTGGAAGATCTTCAGGGCCAAAATTTACAAACGGTAAGTTGACCAAGAGGAAAAACTAAAGAAGACTGGAACAACATGGTCTAAAGAGAGAAAGGATGAAAGCGATATGGCACAAAGGAAGTCAAATACACACCTTTAAGTACTTTGCATAGTCCTAATGGGCTTAGTCGCATATATATAACAATAATAATAATAATAATAATATTATAATAATAACAACAACAACGATGTTAATGATGTTTGCAATAGGATAAAACTTAATTAAATAACAATAAGATGCTGTAAAGAAAATTGATTAAATTATTCCATCTAGTTTATAATTTTTAGCCCCCCCCCCCCCCCCAAATTAAAATCCTGGCTGCGTCACTGGCTAATGAGTATTGCTATTAAATAGAGTCAAGTACAATGGTGACAATTCTGTAGTTACTCTTAGTAAAGCCCAACCTCAATCTCGTATTTGCACAAATATAGTCCCTCTATCTATTACTTGAACATGATATTTTCATAAATTAAATCTATATAATGTACTTTCTTTCTTTCACACTGTGATTAGTCATTATTACCAAATGATATGGCTGAGAATGTAGTGTCCGTATTTCTTATTACTGGTACTTGTTTTAAGAAGAATAAATAAATAAATAAATAAATAAAATATGCACATATAATGGTCTGCAGTGAAATACAAGAACTGAACAATACAGTCAATTTACTTAACTTTGTTTGTTACTAGAAATAAAAAGTACATGTAACCTCATAATAATTAAAACGAAGTAATATACACAGTGGAGCACATGAATAACTGAACTAGTTAAATATTATATTAACACTTAATGCTTCACTTACGTCGCTGTTTATGAGCAGGACATGTTTCGGGATTCTTATCCCATCTTCGGCTGCTGGTCAACTGGCAATTGGCGACCAGCAGCCGAAGATGGGATAAGAATCCCGAAACATGTCCTGCTCATAAACAGCGACGTAAGTGAAGCATTAAGTGTTAATATAATATTTAACTAGTTCAGTTATACATGTAACCTCCACACCTTGCAATTTTATGTAAGTACTAGTTCATGCAGTGTGCTGTACATAGGCCTTTAAAATATCTGAGAACAAAGAAATTGATACACACCAACCATTCATTACATAATAACAAAAAGTATCTAAGTAAAATTAATGATTAAGACTATATTTATCTGGAATGTATTTTACAGTGGAATGTTTTAATATCACCAGTAGTTGTCACATAATATAGTAGTAGTAGCTTCTTTTCAAACTCGAAAACTTGCTGAGAATATGACATCAAAATATGCACATTACATGAATTCAACGTTTAAAACTGTTTGAACTATAGACAATCAAGTCACTGCATATACTTAGAATTGTGTTGTTTCTCTCACAATTTCAGCATCATTAACATTTCAAACTTCTGATTCTTTTTGTTCCACTTCAGCACAACTTCTTTATATTGTTTCAATTTAGAATATTTTATGCTAATTAACGAGGATTGTCTTTTCTAAAGTTACACTGCTTCATATCCTGAAACACTGTATAACATTTGCACAGTTTACGTAAATCTTGGCAACTACAAACAAACTTTACGTTTCAAAGTTAAAAGCTACAACTTTACACCAATATACTGCACTAGAAAAATTAAACCATCATCTGCTCAAATGTGATGTTTTAAAGGAAAATTTGATAAAAATTAATAGTAGAGCTGTAGCCATATAATTCTGCCACGATGCACAAACCAATTTACTTGAAGGCCGTGAAGTCACGCCTATTTCCCAACCAGTGGTGGATCCAGAGAGACATTTTGGGGGGGGAACTAAAGTAGAGAGGGAAGTTTTTACTCATAAAAATTAATTATATCCAGTACACAATTGAAAACAAAATGAAAATTTCAGCATTTTCTTACAAAGGTATTTCAAAATAATGAATGTCGTTGCTTTAATTTAAGTATTTGGGTTATGTTCTAATAAATTTTCAATAATTTGTGCTTAATGTTACAAATTTTGGGGGGGGAAATGGGGGAAATGGATCCGCCCCTGTTCCCAACATGTCATCCTTCTTCTTCCTGCCCTCTATTATTATATGGCTTCAGCTCTACATCATTAACAATTTAAAAAATGCACACTTTGGCTCAAGTCAGGTTTTTTTAACAATCTCATTTCATTGAATGTTATAAACTTTTAAGACAAAATGTCTTGGCAAAAGTGCTGAACTGAGATGTTTGTCAGTTTGTTTAACCCTGGAGCATGCGGCCTGTGTATAAAGTGCACCACCACAAAGTTAGTTATTACTCAGTTGTATTATTGTTTTCTAATTGTGAGCTTGTAGTTATTTCTTCACTGCTGCTTCAACTTTCTTAGTGAGAATTTGCGTTACTGCATTACCACAATTGTAGCGGAAGGCAACTCAAATATGTTTGTGTCATTCTAGAACCACGCGCCTGGTGATGTAAACATTGTTTTCATCTTTTTATGTCACTCTTTTAAATTTATAGCCATTTTTGTAGTGCATAAATTCAATAAATCAAAATACCAAAAGTTTCTAACCACGAGTGTGCTTGAATGTCTAGTGAATGAGAATATGGATAAGAAGTAAATGCAATAAATGGTAAAATATATCTAAACATCTAAAACAAAAAATAAAATAACCTTTTATAACATTTTCCTGGATCTAAATGTGTTGCTAGACATTACAAGAACACAAGAAGTGTTTAAAAATTGTCCATTGTAATTAATGAATCAATAGCTTTACTGTTTATACCACTTCTCCCGTTTTATATATTTATTAAATTCCATGAAGCTTAAAAGCGTGACTTGCAGACAGGCTTAAATACGTTGACCACTATAAAATGTGACTTGTTATCGTTGGTTTGTATGTAAGAGGGATGTGAACAGAATACTGTACAGAAGTGACAAAAGATGTCAAATGGCACTTGTAGATATACATAAGGAGAAGGAATGAATTGTGCTGATTTCACTGAATACCGTATTTAATTGAATGTAATGCACCATCAAATCTAATGCGCATCCAAATTTTGAAACTTTAAATCATAAAACAAAGAGCTTGTTGGCGAATGCAAAGCTCATCAATGATAGGATATTTTATTTGGTATTTTACGCTATTTTATTTTATACTACAATCAATTCATGATTGACAATTAATAGTTTAGGAGGCAGTGGCGGCTCATAGCAAAAATTAGTGGGGGTGCTGCCTCAAAAAACTGTTAGCCTTTGTTTTAAAACTGTGTACATAAGAAACATACATATATAAAAAGAAAATTTATCTAGAAACTTGATAAAACCCTAAAACAATAAAAACAAAAGTTTTTTTACTTACTTTAATCTAAACTGTTACAGTTCAAGCTTTACCTATTCATCTAAAAATTAAATCCATTCTTCTTGTTTTAATTTCTGCGAAAAGATCAACAATTTTCTCTTTCGAGTGCTGGGAATTAGATAATAATCTAATTCTACACTTCATCACATTCAAAAATATGGTACATGGTTTTGAAGCACAATACACGCAGGGCAAAAAATAAATAAAATTATATAAAAAAAATAAATAAATACAGTAAAACTTGTTCAAAGCGGCACGTGTATAATCCGGAAATCTGTCCAAAGCGTACAAATATTTCAGTCCCGACGAACGCAATACATTTTTAAATGTCAATATTTTGTATAAAACGGAACGTGCTTAACGCGGAAACGGAATGAAAATTTTAAGATTTAAGTAGCAATTTATTCTATAATGCGGAAAAGCACCATTGCATGTTCTACTGCATTACAATATGTATTTTGTTATTCATGTCAGTGTGAACACGTTACTTCTGAGCACAAATATTGTACAGCCCTGAGAGTTCCGTTAGAGTATACACGGCGGTGGCTTATGTTCCGGCCAACAATGGAATTTACCCAGTAGTCAAGAAATCTGCTACCTGCTTTGTTTTCTATTTTCCGCCAGGCTTCGGTTTCAGTTGGCTTGTACTGCTTGCAGCATCATGTTGAACAAAAAGTATGTATCGCTCACGCTCTATGAAAAGATGAAGGTGATCGAGGCGAGTGAGAGAGAGAAACTTTCTGTGCGTGAAATAATTTTGCGTTTCAAGTGCGGTAAAACGCAAATTTACGAAACTTTAATGAACAAAGATAAGATAGGGAGGAGTGGATGAAGGGGAATGGACAAATGAAGAGAAAAGCAAAGAAGACGGGAAACGAAGAAATTAATGAAATAGTGTGGGAATGGTTTGTAAATGCGCGGGCTAAAAAATTGCCTTTTACCGGACCCATGCCCCGATATGTGGCGGCAAAAGTGAAATAAACCTAGGGATAATGAGGCAAGAAAACAGTTAGCCTACAGTAATTGCATAATTATATTGTGTTAGTGTTATTAATTATTAATAATAGTGTAGTATTTTCCTGTATATAAAAATAAAGTAAAGAATATCTGCTGTACAGGAATTAAGGTTTGTAATTAATTACAGTCTTTGCATATTACAAATTCACATTTGTGGCGCATGGTGTAATTGATAACATTTATGTAGCCTAGTGTATTTTGTGTAATCATTTGGAAAATTCTTTTGGTCCCATACGATTCTACTTTGAACAAGTTTTACTGTAAATAAAAAATAAAAAAAACACGACCTTCCACCATGGTCGGCACTGTGGAAGTGACAGTGCTCTCTCTTCCTTGCAGCCGGTGTGCCAGCCACAGCGTTCTGCTTCCTATTTCCATATGCACACAACAGTCAAACACCACGCAGCTAGAATTGTAAAGCGCACAGTTCCATACAAAGATTTTCTTTTATCTTTTTAATAAACTGGGGGATGTGTACTGGCATTAAGCTTAAGGATTATATATTATACTGGGTACAATATATATTATACAAAGAAAGAATTAAAGAAAGAAGGACTTATTATATTAAATGTTATCGATAATAACAAGTGGAAATAGGGGGTGCTGCAGTTCCACAGTGCCTATACACGAGCCGCCACTGTTAGGGGGTTAGTGAAGGGGATGTAGGACAATAGACACCTCACATGGAACCCTGCCACCTTCAAACACGCTTTATGTTGAGCTTGAGTGTTCAAGTAATACATTACATTTAACCTGCTTTTGTGCATACCGGTAATAGGCCAATGATAAACATAACAAAGTGAAGAATTACATCAATGCATTGTTATGTAAGTGATCAAAGTTACTGTCGAACTATGGAATGGATTTACACTCGAATCAGATGCACCATTGAACCTAATGCACACCCCAGTTTTGGATGTTACAAATGGACAAAAAATTATGCATTAAGCTGCTTAACATTTAACATCAACATG
Organism: Ectobius pallidus; assembly: GCA_964059195.1. NCBI lineage: Eukaryota > Metazoa > Arthropoda > Insecta > Blattodea > Ectobiidae > Ectobius > Ectobius pallidus. The sequence goes on from CAXKWD010000005.1 coordinate 17,474,187, forward strand.
TAAAGTTTAACAAGTTGATATTTTACAAGCATATTGCAATTTCACATTCCAATTGACTTGACATGCAAACCCAGCATGTTAAACTTAACATTTTCAGATGTTAATTTGTTTTCTGGAAAAAATGGACAACATGTCAAGTCAAGACTAATCGGTCATTATCGGCTGTGTTTCGGGAATTTCTGTCAAGCAAAAAGTAATCGACTCCTTAATCGGCTTTGGCTTGGGAATTTCCGTCTAAACAAAAAGCAATCGACAGCTTCCTCAACAACATTGCCGCCATCCATTTTTATTCTTAAAGGTTATATTTTTTGTTGATTCGCGATTTAAAATGAAATGGTCAAAAGAAAAACCTCTGGAACTTCTAAACGAGATTAAGGTGAGGCCTTTGCTTTTGGTCGTCTCATCAAAGAAATACAGGGACAAAAACAGGAAGGTTGATAAGTAAGCCTAGCATTACCTTTTCATCAGAATCCATCTTGAAATATTGGCACAACAAATAACATGTTAAGTCTATAACACCGTAGTGGAGACAGTTGTTAATTGGCAAACCACTTGACATGTATACTTCAACAAGTTGATCATAAACATTTAACATATTTTAACTGCAACATGTTGGTGTTAAATTTTCAGCAGTGGGGACCCAGATTTAGATTCGAGTAAATACAGTAATAACAATAAGCTGAAATAATTTGACACCTGACTACACAGCAATAGAAAAATAATATTGCTTAGTATAATTATATGGCTGTAATGAGGTAATGTCATTGTACATACGAATAAGTTTAATGCAAGAAACATTATTAAGAAGTTGTGCCACTCCACATACCTTTCATTACCTGCCACTAATGAGAACTGTTTGTACTCTTATCGATTAACCCATCTCTTCATGGCTTCCTCCCAGTCCGTACCACCTCCTTCGTCGTCATCTGTTGTTCGAACGTATGAATCTTCATCATCCTTATAGCTGTCTTCATCCGTAAGACCACTCACTCGGCGTCTTATGGACTGCAACAAAAATATACATAATCATATTCTCATACAATCATATGAGAACAATTCAGAGCTGAAGGCAAACTAAAAATATTTTTAAATAATAAAAACAAAAGTCAAATAGCATTTCTCCTTCTATTAAAAAATTAAATAAATCTACCACATACTTCACGGATCGGCTGTGCATAATTCAGAGCCTTGTTTTAGTGCTTTCCAGAAGTGGCTATAATATGGCAACAATAGAAATATGTAATTATTACTAGACTTCGGACTTTTAGGTCGCTAAAAATGCTGTTTTAGGTACCTAAAATAGCCTCTAAAAATTGGAAAATAGGTTCTAAAAGTCGTAAAATAGTCTCTTATAAAATCGTTAAGTTGCCAATTTTCTTATATATATTTATTGAATTCACCATTAATCAGTAATCATGATAAAACACAGATATAGGCCTATGATACACAGAATTATATAGACCTATCACTAGGGCCTGTATTACTACCATAACAGTGAAAACATAATCCCTGCGCCCAGAAGCTACGCACGCTAGCATATTCAACCCCTTGTATCCCTCAGTGATTCAGAGAACTACGGGTTTTTTTTCTGGGTGTGGGAGTCGTGACAAAAACACTACATTTTCTTTGAAATTCCAAGGAATTTTTCTCCTGAAGACGAAACATTCCTTACTATTCAACCATGTCACAAATGTGTCATGTACTACACATTTCGAGCTAAAAATTTAGTATGAACTGAAAATAAATGCTAGAATTTATAACAAAAAATAACTTATTATGAACTTTAGAGGAAAAAACAAGAAAAAAGGCAATATTAGGCTTTAACGTAAAAATAGGCTGTTTTAGGTCCTATAAAAGTATCAGTTTTAGGCATATTCACTAATGAAACATGCATATACGAGTTTTCGTTCATATATCACTTCAGGATTAAAATAGGTTTTTACCTCAAATCCGAAGTCTAATTATTACTGTTAGATAAGTTTGAAAAATCTTCTGACACTAGGATTTAAACCCAGGACCTTTAGCATACCACATTGATGCTCTAATTGAGGTAGCTAGATTTTATAACACCATGGCAAATGGATTCCTTCTCTCCCTTAATAAAATACTTTTAGTGGTATATATTATATACTGTAAGCAGAGATGTGATTATTTTGGTTTTAATGATAAATACAGATTTGTAAAAATCTAATTTTGTAACCTGTATTTTAACAATATTCTTTACAATACTGGATGAATCTTTACCTTGAAATATTACTAAATTAAATTATTTATACAAGATCAATCAGTAATATCGCAAAATTAGTAAACAAACAAACAAAAAATTAACTTGGCACTACCAAAAAAAAGTGGAAGGTAGAAAAGAGGAAAGATTATAGAATGTTAAGTTTTCAGTAAAAGACTTGCGCTTGGGTAAAAAACTATTATAATAATAATAATCATCATCACTATATATATATATTTTTAAGCAGATCGCTAACAGTGAATATTTGTCCTAGGAATAGGCAAATTTGCAATAACATTTCATTTGGCGTTTTGTATTCATTGAATGTCTTAAATATTTACCTCTAGCATGTTTATTTTGGATGAATACAGAAATGGAAGTGAGCCACAGTTCAAATCTTTATATCAATTTGGAACTTTTTGGATAATTCATATAATTATATAAACTGCAGATAATGCACTTAAGAACTGTTTGAATACATAACTATATTTCTATATATTGTACATCTGTATGCAGTAATGCAGTAACGTTAAGAAGCTTACGAATGGACATGGTTTAAGTAAAACTACAGAAGCTCCAATTTATCTATGTTTGCACAGTTTTGCTTCACTTCTCATTACAGGAAGCTTTTGGTGGATATAAATGAGTCTGAAACAATGATAAATAAAATCAGGTAAACTGATGTAACAAAGTGCCAGTATGTTTTTGTTTAATCAGTTATGACTGCAATTATGATATGCAGAATATGTTTTTTTAAAAATTGATTTCCAAGTTAAGCTCCAGATTTATTCATTAAGCAGGGCTTACGGAAGAAGAAAGGTCTACCATCTCGGCCACCTGGGTCATTTTAACGGTCTAGTTGGATAAGCGCATGTCAATTAATATGTTTTTTGTCATAGCTACCTGTATTTTAATTACCAAGGCCTTATAAGATCACAGTAAAACAATAGGCTATGTTGTCAAGATAACTGATTTTCATTTTTTTTATAAATTCTTTCGAATACGTATATTACCATAAAATAGGCACTAAATTGAGCATTACTCCGAAATAGGTCAATAGGTCAATCGATTTTATCCATTATGAATAAACGTCTTCCCATGGACATTATAAATGTGTATACCAAGTTTCATAAAAATCCGGTAAAGCGTATTTGAGTTACCGCGTCTTTAAAATATACACTAAATTGGGTTTTACTCCGGTACCGGTCTACCGATTTGGTCCAATATCAGTAGACGTCTTTCCACGTACATTATAAATGGGTATACAAAATTTCAGGAAAATCCAATAAAGCATATTTGAAATATCGCGACTTCTTATACATTAACATAAAAACACTAAATTGGGCATTATTCCGGTACTGGCCAACCGATTTGGTCCAATATCAATAAACGTCTTCCCATGGACATTATAAATGCGTATACGAAGTTTCATAAATATCCGATAAAGCGTATTTGAGTTATTGCGCCTTTAAAGTAGAGACTAAATTGGGTTTTACTCCGGTACTGGTCAACAGATTAGATTCAAATTCAATAGGGCACTTCTCATGGACGTCATAAATGGGTATACCAAGTTTCATGGAAATCCGATACAGCGTATTTGAGTGATGGCGTAAAATAGGCACTAAATTGGGCATTACTCCGGTACCGGTGAACCGATTTGGTTCAATATCAATAGGGTTCTTCCCATGGACATTATAAATGTGTTTTCCAAGTTTCATGAAAATCCGAAAAAGCGTATTTGAGTTATGGTGCGTACAGACACACGGACAGACAGACGGACAGACATTTTTTCGTCCACCACACAATCTCATAAAGTACCATACTGGCACTTAATAAACAATGGAGCACTTCCCTGTGGTAACCTCATACAAAGTACATACAGTAAAGCTTTGTTGATATGCAAGACTGGGGAAGGAAATTTTTACATAACTTATAACATTATATTTCTGGCCATAAATACAGGTACTCAGGTTCTACAATTTTAATTTCTTCCTGTTGGGTCTTTAGAGATTATATTTCAATTTCTCACAATCTGAAACAGCTGATATCTGTTATAACTAGGGTTCGGATGTTTACGACATGTCATATTTTTATCCTGACCTCCATTTTCGTTGAAAATACAAATTAAACATGAATTGTACGCTTGTTATCCTAATTGGACCAATTTTATTTTGAATATAAGATCAAATTTTGGTTATTTTATGGTATTGGTCATATTTTGGTCCTATTTGCTAATTTAACATTATTTTCAGTTATAATTTTGGAAAAGAAGCACAATTATAACCAAAAATACATACACTAAATGGTCGAGTTAAATTTGAAATTTAATTAATCAATTTAATGTTTATGCCCAATAAATAGGTATCTTAATTTTAAAATTAATGCAATTGTTCATATTTTATAGAGATGCACATGGTCTACAAAATATTATTTGTAGCTGATGATGTGAGCAAAGAGGAGCAAATTCTTAAGAATTAGAAGTTCATTACAACTAAAACTGTAAATCACTTGTAAAATTCTTAACAAGTGATTATCTGATTGAATTCATGTGATGTAATAATTTAATTAAGTTTTAAATTGGAATATTTACTTTTAGGAAATACGTCATATTTAGGATTATTTAGTCATATTTGGTCATTTTTAAGGGCATATTTGCAGTCATATTTTCCATTTTTTATGTCCTAAACATCTGAACCCTAGTTATAACATTATAAATCAAATGGTATCTGCTGTTTAAAAAAATCGTAAGAAAGTAAAACTAAAGCTAATCAATCATGCACCAAACATATAATATAATGTAATAATAATAATATTTATGATTAGTTGAAAATAATCATCCTTGAAACTGTTGACTCTACACTAGGGGAGAATTTAGTTATTTGGCACTCCTAAGAAATGGAAATTTTCTCCTACTTATTTCAAGGTGAACATACCACCAAAAAATCTATGCAACAATAATATAACAATTTGAAAACATCATTCGTAATTGAACCCACTACTGAAGTATCGAGATGTTGTAGACATTTACAAATGAATATTTAAAAACTTCACCCCCATTACATTGACACTTCAATCTATAATAATATCAAAAGTTGAACTTATATGTTCACATTTGTAAGTTATGTTTGCCTCAATAATCTTCACTGCTTCTAATAACTTTACCATGACACAAACAGTTAACGCTCCGATTGCACCTCTCTGACTTAAAACACATGTTCCTTTTATAGAGTGATAGCCTATATCATACATGTCAGCAGACCAATTTTTGCAGCATGCAGCATATATGAAAATGAGATTATTTTTAAAATGTTTGTGATTTAGTGAAATATATTACTTTGTATTGTTAGCATACTCTTAAGCCAATGTCCCACGATCCAATTTTTGGTCCAAATGTCTACAAAACCGTCAGATTGAATCGTGTGATATGGCTGACTGTCATTGCACACAATTTCATCCTATATCTTCCATACAATTGTTTAGCATGCAATGGAATAGAAATGTTTCTATTTTTCCATCCAAAAATATGAAATCAACCAATGCACATCATTCTATCCTTGCTCTAAACTCCGTGACGCTACATCCCTGAAGGAACAAGGCCTGCCACCCAACCGTTGCATCATCTACCGAAGGCAGATGGCAGGATTGGGGGGCATGTGGTCACATGCCGACATCCACGGCCGTTAATGGTGGTTTCCATGACCAGATGCACTACTTCTCTATCAAGTAGCTCCTCGGTTTGTATCACGAGGCTGAGTGAACCCCGTTCCAGGCCTCCCTACCTCAGATAAATCAGAGGAGGTACCGGGGATCGAACCCGGGCCGATGGATCTGTAGTCAGCAACGCTAACCACAAGACCATGCCGGCGGTCTTCTATCCCTGTATGATGTAGAAATATGGCTTCTTCCTCCATACAGCTGATTCTCTCCGCTGCCAGCGCTCACTCGACCAGCGAACATAACAAAAAAGATAAAATGGTATAATATTAAAGTCAAGAAGATTAACAGATGCTAAGTCTTCGAATTTACAACTGGCATAAATGCTGAGGTGCTCTGGAAATTGTGATAAAGATTCCATAAAAATTATTACTTGTGTCAAGTGTGTACATATCGATTGTAATAGCTATCAATTTAGTTTCCAAAGAACAGCTGGTGCTGTATATTGGACCAAAACGCACTCTCAAGTGCACAGCCAGAAATAATTGTATAGAAATGCTACTTGATACAAATGTTTCAACCAACAAATTGGATCATGGGACATCGGCTTTAGAAGAGCTGTTTTCCAGAAAAATGTAAAAAATTTTCTTTATGTAAAATAATACTAAGGAGTATGCCATAGTGCAGTTAATTGAAAAATTGCACTGCAAACTGGAAGGTCCTTTTTTCCATCCCAATAAAAACAGTGACATTTTTCAGATAGCCTAATCCTTCTGGTAGTACTAAGGCCCTGAGGTTGACTAACATGCATCCACACAAAACTGGCACCTTTTTGGGAAATTTTCTTTCATGCTCAATATGTGACTATTATTTATGGAGGAAACTTGAAAAATAAAGTGTATAGGTCAATTTCCCATACATTAGAAGAACTTAAAGACAACATCACAAGAGAAATTAACTGTGTGGATGCAAGAGGAGGACATTTCTAACATCTCTTGTGATGAGGTACATGGTTATTTTCATTGTAATTCCAATTCTAACTGTGAGAACCTGAAACATTACACTGATCGCGGCTTTATTTGCGTAGATAATTCACCTGATCACTTGGGAGTTGGAGCTGGGCCCCTCTGCGATGCAGAAACCCGCCTCATTGGCCAACTCTTGCATGGGACTCACTGTACAAATCAGGACAGAAACTAGAACTATGTGACAACTATGTGGAACATTTGAATTCTATCAAAGAGTTGTATTATGTCTTGTGCTGTATTGATGTGGAACTGGTATGAAGACTGTCTTATTTTTATAAAATAATAACATATAAAAAGAATAAAATAAACATTGAATATTTTATAGTCTAAATGTTATCACAATTTTTTTGTTTATTGGCAATAGAAGAAAAAATACATATTTGTGGCACTTCTTAGTTTTATCAGTTGCATGAAATACTTTCTAATATCACTTGTTCTAAATTTCAACCCCTAGTTATAACTACAAAGGGCTGTGTTCACCAATGCCGATAATCTGTCTGATTCTAGTTTTTAGACTGAAAAGCTGCGATATTGTCCATTTTGCATTTCACGGCTACAGTAACTTGTTTTTTTTTTATAATATCCAAGCAAATGCTTTACCTGTAAAATATCGACCAGCAAAGCAGGATAAACCAAGCTAACTGAGACATTAAGATTGGAACATCTGATTAACATGAGAGATGATCACGGTGACAAGGAATATGAAGTAGAACACAGTATAAGGCACCCTAATGGATAAAGGAACATACATCGTACTTGGACATCTATGACATTAATTTCTGTACAAGATTCAAGGGGAAAACAAAATTATCTGCTATATGCCATGCCTCCAAAAACAGTGAGACATCTAATGACCATTTGTAGAACTAGTAGCAAAAGACAGGGCGAGGAGAAACTTTCCGTTGCTATGGCAACGTGTACATTTAGCGCCCGGATGCAGCCAATGGTCAATCTTATCCCCACAACTACTGCCAGATGACACAACTACAAAATTTAAGGGTCAGACATGTAGTAGACAAAAACCAAGCTTACGAAAACCAAGGTGATGAACTATGTGATGAAACCTGAAAGGTTTATTATTTGAGATAATGGATTAACGTAGCTTTTATTATCCACGATACCGAGAAATTTTATCTGTGTTGGTGAACACAGCCCTAAGTATAGAAATACTGAAAACCTCAACGTAAGTAAAACAGAAGTCAGAAGGTACATCCAGAATGCTTCTTCAAAGATCCTGTAACCTACTTCTTTGCACTTTCATAGACTATACTGTTGGCAATGGTTATGGTATGTTTAGTTGAAGCTAGATGGCAGAACAGTTTTGTAATGTAAAAATCCATGACAATAACACGAAAATTCATTCAGATAAAAAACGAAACAACTGCAGGATGGTTGGTCACCCTAGAGGCAAATGCTAGACTGGAAATTATTTTATTGTTACGTACATACATTGAAGGGAAATAAGCCTGAGTGACCTATCAGTGGTGAACAGACCTCTAATGCTAATATGTCTAAGCTAAATTAAGACACGGAATAAAAGAATTGCAATTACAGCAATGATGATAAAAAAATTACTTTTATAATTAAATCTTAATATATTTTAATGCATTGCAGAACAAAACTATTAGCATGAGCTATATAAGCATCCTGCAAAATAAAATGCATGTTGCTAAATAGACTATGAAAATCTTAAAATTATGAAAGTTATGTGAATAAGTGTATATACATACTGTTGACATCTAATTACCTGCGTGTAAGTCGTATCTTTCACTGTGTACTTCCATGCATGTCTCTCAAATCCTGTAAATATTTCACAAATTTTGACTTTCAGTTCATTCTATAAGAAGTCTTCCATTTAGCTTTAATGAATGGCTGTGCAAGATGGTACTAGTAGCAGTGAATACATCTCAGCATGGAAGACTAAATCGCATTGCTCACATTTTATAGTGTACTTTGTTTTGAAAGCAGTGCACAAGTGTTTGACAGAAAGCAAAATTATAGCACCACACACTAATATCCATCACACAATATTTTTAACCCTTCACAGGCAGTAACCCATAAATAGGAGGCCTGTAATCATGCTCGCAGGCGGAAACCTATATATGAGTTCTCTGATCAACTCATATGACCAGCTTTTCTGATGCACAAAGTACATAAAAACTTCAAAAGATGGCAGAAGAATGTTCTCTTAACCACTCTGAATTGGGAATTCCCTTATTAATGTGCCCAGGATGATTTTAGTAAGGGATTTCACTGGGCGTGCTTATCTAGAGATAAGCGTGATTTCATTGTTTAGTGTTTTCCCCTTATTTTCGGTAAAAGGCAAGAAGAAAGTGTCTTACAGTTTCTGAAATTGACGAATTAATTATTAAAAGGTACAGTGAAGTGTTAGAATTATTATTTAGCTATAGAAAGGGATGTTTTCCGAGATTGGTACTCTCAGCGTTAGTGAGAGTGAGAGCGATGTAAATGACACCGGAGGCATTAGTGCACCGAGCTGAACGGAAGTGAGTAATTTCGATGCAGGGACATCATCTACCATTGCAATATATAATATCCAGCAAGGGTCAGTTTTGGTTTCTGATTTTTATGAAGATACCGATCCAACTGAAAATCATAGCCTACAGTAGGCGTATGTAAACTTATAATGCGCTCAATAAGACTTGTGCTGTTTCCACATAAACATTTTTACGCAAAATAATAAAACAACATTCCTCGAGCAGATTAGTGGCAGAATTCGACAAAAAAATCCAAGGTATATGTTGCTTTTACGCATGAATGCCGGATTTAAGTTACTTTCAATTGGTTTTTTATTTACTTATTTTTTCCTTTAAAATGAATTCCGCCTACAGCCATAAAGTATCGCCGCCCGCAAAGGGTTAAACCATGAAAAAAAATGTACAAATTTATTGTTAAAATAAAATAATGGCTTCTGTAATTTCAGGCTGCCAATTGTGGACAGGCCAGAAAGAGGACATTACAGACATGAAATTTAAAAAAGAAAGAATACAGTAAAACTCTTTTTCACACTTTTCAAGGGAATGATGCAAAAAAGTGTAAATGGTAGAAAAGTGCAAATTGCAGGAAGTGTAAAGCTGTGATGCTACACTTACATTATCTATTTAAAATATGGTGCAAAATATGTTTAACAATCTTTTTCACATAAATATTTTGTTTTGTAACATTGAGGTTTCAAGGTTGACAAATGTAGGAAGTATGTACAGTCGGTCAAATAAAAAACGTCGGGCGGTATTTGATTAAGTATCACGAACGAGCATATGCGCATGTACAGGAAAACTTAAGGTTAGGTTCACACACGCCTCTTGTCTATCCATGTATTTTCTTGATTATTTAGTCAGTTTTGTTCCAAAACAAACATGTATAGAAGGCTGTGGCTATATGCCTCAAATCCGCCATATTCTTGGTTGCAAATTTTTATAATATTAATAATTAATAGATTCGCGAGGAATATGTTTATTCAAGGAGCATTTTTTAAAGATTTTATTTTATAATACCGGTACTTCTAGTGCAAAATCAATTACTTACGTTCAACTTCTGCCACCAATCTAATAGCATCGAAATACATGGCCGGCCAGATCCACGATTCCTATGAAAACTTCCGGTCGCATTATAGTGAAGTACCTACCTCTTTAAGAAATATGGAACCTTCTCGCTGCTTCAGAGGCCGAAAAATGCACGTCAATTACAGCCCTTACTACACTTTCTCTCAAGCTAGCATTTATATGTGGTGCGATGACAAAGCAAAATGAATTATGACAATACATTAAGTTGAATATCGTGTGTTACGCTTTCCGCGTTTTTCATTTTTCCCTCGATGTTCAATTTTTCCCTCCTGTCGCATGGCCTCATATGTTCCGAAAATGACTTGTATTTTATGTTTTTTATAGGAAACTTGTGAACTAATGCGTTAAAACTTTAATTTTAACTGCATACGAGTCCCGACGTATTTTATTTGACCGACTGTACCATTCAAAAATCAATGTGCAACCTCTAGGTTCATATAATGTTCTCCTTGCAACATCACACATAATAAATAATAAATAATTGCTCTGACTATCCAATAGACTTAGATGGTATTCAAAATTGAGACAGAGTGTCCAAGCTCTTTCGACAACTGAACACAAGTTCTGACATGTGAATCAATACAACGTAGAATTTCCGACTTTTCTTGCAAAGAAATGAATTTTCTATTATCTTTTCTTCACCTCCATGATACAGCCAAAAATCATGCAACACAAAAATATGGTGTTGCTTCAAATCAAGATGATGAATTACGCTATATGAATAACTACAGTATAATAAAATGTAGTATATCACACCTGCACAAAAGAAACCAACTTCGCCTGGACTAAAGCAAATAGCAACTGACACTGTGTCTAAGAGAATTAGCAACACATCGGAAATTATAGTTAAGTGAGAGCAGTTCTTCTTCGAAAATCAATTCTGCTACTAACAGGGAAAATACGTAAATGGCATGAAATACAACTGTTTGAAAGTTGTTAATGGCAGGAACACTATGTATTGTCAGTATAGGATAAAAGACAGGATCAACAGGAAAATGTAAATGGCAGAAACATAAAAAGGGAATTTTTACTGTAATTATGTTTTGATAAAAACAATATCTACACAGTAAATATACATGAAAAATCATGACAATAGTAAAAATAAAGGTAATAATGGTGGGGTGAAATTACCACGGGTTGAAAATAATTATTGAATATATATAAATTATAGTGAAGCAAAATTACTGATCATGGAAATCAGTTACTGATAATGGAATAGGAAAGTGCTCTTGCCTAAGTAATTTTCAACTTGATGAACAACTATGTCTCCATGGAAAGTAACGCAATTAATACAAACCATAAAAAATATATTTTATTTTATACATTGGGAGCAAACTCCAAAAATGGTCACTGATCATTTATTTTGACCAAACTTAGATTTAGACACCTAATATTTGCCATAGCTCGCAATTCACTTTTTGTCTTTTTAAATTTTCAAACTCAGAGGTTTGTATAATATTTGGACATCCAATTCTCACTGCCAAAACCTAACACAACTGAAGAAGCGGATTATTTACTAAATCACTTACACAGAATGTGTTTCATAGAAATTCATCTGCATCATCAGCTGTTGACAATATTTAGTACTTCATTACTTCACTGTGGTTCCTGCAAATTAGTATTTGTGTATAATAGGGTGTCCATTCATCCTGTTTTTCCCAGGAACAGTCCCTTTTTTGGTTAAATGTCCCGCTGTCCCAAAGTTTTATTGGGGGCACTCAAATGTCCGCTTTTTTCTGATTGTGATTGGCCAGTGTGTTTCACGGTACATTAATAAAAGTTACAACAGTGAAGGTATTGCTCATTGTCAAAACATACTTTAATGGAGTAATATGAGCTGACTTCTATGATAAATTATAAGAAAAAATGCAATTCTTGATGTAATACGTAAAAGTGAAAGGTACAGTGACAATGAGGCATCTATTTCTGTGGAATAAATTATCTACACCAGTCTGCAGAAGAAATTTAAGAAGTCATTTGAGATAATTTGTGTGCATGAGACAAAGGTAAATCGTAAATATTCCCAAAATTTTGAGAATTAAATTTTTGTTCCATTTTTCCCTTAATTGTCCCAGGTTAAAAAATGAAATGTCCCAATTTTATATAAACATTTTATGGACACCCTAGTGTACAAGGGGCTAATTTGTTTTTTGTTAAACAGTTTTACTGCAGTCAGTATTAAAATAATAATTAAGTTACACCTCTCAAAATTTATATCAGTGTTGAGTTGAAAGTAGCATTAGGAGTTCCTCAAATACAAGTACTAGGTTTTGCCATATTCACACATCCAAAGTAGAAATAATACTGGCTGTTTTTTGTGCTTCAGTAAATACTGGACACCCAAAATTAGGTTTGGTAAAAATTAAAATGGCCAATGGCTCATGACTAACGCTACTCAAGTAGACATAACGCTGAATAATAAGAACCTAGAATATGTTCAGGAATATACTTAGCTAGGACACATTGATTCCTTCAACAGCAGCACTGGAAAATAAATTCTTCCTTGCATAGCAGCAGCATGGGCAAAATTCTGGAGTTTTAAATTAAGTCTGCCAGCTTGTAATGAGGATGGTCCCCAACAGATGGACATACTGAGCCACAGCCTGGGATCCATGAATTTGGGAATATAATGAAAAAGGTGGGAGGACGACCTGAAGATGATATTTGGCAACCACTGGTCTGGAACAGTGCAGAACAGAAGAGAATGGTGCTCATGAAACAGAGGCGCTCAAATATTTAGACTGAACTTCCTGGAATGGAACCTGGGATTGCATTAACAATGGCCACCTTGCCTAGACAAGAGGCCCTTGAAATTTATGGGGTTTTAAGGGGTAATTGTTCCTGTCAAGAAAACCACCATTAACGGCCGTGGGTGTCAGCATGCTGACCACATGCCCCCCAATCCTACCATCTGCCTACGGGAGATGACGCAGCGGTCGGGTGGTAGGCCAAGTCCCTCCAGGGATGTAGCGCCACGGAGTTTAGTTTAAGGGGTAATTGTAATTGAGCCACACAATAGCTATTAATGATTTCCACTGTATGTAACAGTTGGGTATCTATTAATGCAGTTTAATTACTCATTAATTAATTAGTACTGTTATAATAAAATATAACATCAGGTCAACTGATGTAACAAAGTGCCAGAATGCTTTTGTTTAGTCAGTGATAATTGCAATTTATGATACGCAGAAAACAAGTTATTTTGTTATTGACTTCTGAGTTAAGCTCCAGACTGATTCATTAAGCTGGGCTTACGGAAGAACAGAGTCTAGTTTGATAAGCATATGTGAAGGAATATGTGGGTAGTGTTATTTGTCACAGCTACCTGTATTGGAACTTATAAGCTGTATATGAACACTGTAAAACAATATATTGCCATGAGAACTGATTTGCATTTGATAAATTCTTTCTAATATATTACCATAAAATAGGTAATACATTGGGCATTAGTCCGGTATCGGTCAACCGATTTGGTCCAACATCAATAGGCTTCTTCCCATGGACGTTATAAATGTTTATATAGCAAGTTTCACAAAAATCCAATAAAGCGTATTTGAGTCATTGTGCATACAGACACACAGACAGACAGACAATTTTCCCGTCCACCACACAATCTCAGATAGTACCATTCTGGCACTTAATAACATGGCTTCTGCCATGTCTATTCAAGAGGTGTAAAAGAATGAGAATATTATTTAAAAAATCAATGTCTTCAATCGAGATTCAAGACTGTGTTCAACGAGTTTCACTGCAGGCATGCAATACCTCTATATTGTGTGAAGGAAGCTAAAGGAAGATCTTATGCAGTTTTACTACCAACAATTGAACTTCTTAGGTCTAGATCGGGGTTTCCAACTTCAAGAAGTCCGAGGTCCAATATTATGTCCAAAAGTTGATTGAAAGGCCACACAATATTTTGGGGATAAAATTGACGACTTGTAAATAATGAGTTGAAACTGAAGTACAATTTATGTGTAGCTTAACTTCTTATGAGACCTTTTTAAAGAAGTTGTTGCAGCCCCATGACTCATAAGTGAATTTCCCAGAGGTTATGAGGAGGTTTGTCGTACTGAGAGAATTTTGTATTGCATATTCATCATGAACAATGAGGAAATAATTTTATTATATGTGAAATCAGGTACATACATTTACTGTGACTATTTTAATGTGCCGACATAAGAATTACTGTTAATGTGGTAAGTTAGAATTGTTCTGGTACAAGGTCTCAAGTAATATAGGCGTAAGAAAATTGGTATGCCATCCCTTCATGGTGCAATGAACTAAGCATAACAAAAAGGTGAAACTATAACAGAAGCAAACCAAACTAAGAAACACAAAAGCTGGTAAGCGGAAAAAAATATCTAACCAAACATTTTATAAATGAAGAAAATTAATTTATGGCCGGTTTCTATAAACTCGCGAATTACCTATGGGTAAATTATCCCATGAACAGAATTTACACAAGGAAAACTCTTACGAACAGAAATAATTTAAAGATAACGATCACACACAGTTTTGGCGAGTTTCTAGATAAAAGTCCACTGGGTAAATATGAAAATGAGAGAAAAAATGTTTCTATAAACTAGGGCTAGATCTTTCCAAGGGTAAATCTTTGGGTTAATTTATCCTTTCATGGATGGCTGGATAAAATTTAACCTCTCGTAGGATAAATATGGCGGACGTGCACGGATTGCAGTACCTGTAAAATACAGTTTTAGAAGTGCTGAGATGATCTGTAATGTTGACTTTGTTTCTCCGTAATAGGATGGGCTTATCAGAATTTATATACGTATTTCTTATTGAAATTTTCATGTACCGTACATTGTCGCTAATGACTGTATTTGCCGGTATTTGGTAGCACTGAGTGTGCAAACATTGCAAACTAGAGTCGTACTTCTCATTTTTCCTTCCTCTTACGCATTAGATCTCGACAGTAGTAGTATTTATATGAAGATAATGTTCTTCCGAACTAATTAGTATGATATATATTGCAAAACCATGTCTTGACTTGCAGTAGTGGAATCATAGGCTGAAACAATTACATCTCCGTTATTCAAGATGTGTTCTCAGTGTTCACCGTAGCTCATTGTCAGCGTGCTGGATTATGGTTCAAGAGGTCCACTGTTCGATCCCCGGCATGGTAGTATATATTATTTTTTATTTCCTCATTATACCATTAGTGCTCTGGTGGGTGATTCTGGAACTAAGTTGTCCATTGGATAATTTACCCATAGGTATTTCGCGAGTTTATAGAAACCGGGCATTAAAGAACCAAAAACCCACCAGCAAAGAGAAAATCAACTGAACACGTTAATTAACTAAAGCAATACCTACTACAGGAGGCACAAATAGGTCTCATCACTTCAAAGTACTACCACTCACTCATTTACTGAAAAACACCCTCTTGAGAAGCAAGGGTGGCCAATACCACAGCCGAAAGCGGCCAATAATATAAATATTCTGGGTAGCGAGATTAAGAGACAAGGTTAAAAAAAAAAATTAAATAAAAAAAACACAAGCAGATAGTAAACAAAACAAAACTCAGATGCTAGAAAAGGTTGCCGTGAAGAGATGACCAAACTTGTAAGTACAAAAGAGTTTTACAAAATATAAATATACATCCTATATGGGTGCCGAGAATAACCAGACCAACACAAAGTCTTGAAGTAATCTTATTTTCCTCGTTTAATGTACCGGGTACATTGTACCTGTATTTCATATAAATATTCTGAGCTGCATAATAAGAAAAAGAAAATAATCTCTCCATTAAAATACCCAGATAATGGCAACTTATTAACTACACTCAATGGCACTATATCTCTTGTGCGATTCGGCCTACCATCTGACCACAAGACAAATGGCAGAAGTGGTGACATGTGGTCAGCATGCCAACTCCCACAGCTGTTATTAATGGCTTTCGTGACAGGGGCCGCTACTTCTTTATCAAGAAGCTCCTCAGTTGATGTCACAAGGCTGAGTGCACCCAGTCCTCCCTATCTTAGACAAATCCAAGGAGGTACTGAGGATCGAACTCACATCTGTGGATCCATAACCAGCAATGCTAACCAGTAGAGCATGAAGGTAGTCAATGACATCTTATACATGGATTTAAATATAAAGAAAATTGAACTGTCTTTGCACATTTGAAAAAGCATTAATTATCAAAATTCAACCTACCTTTTCATCAAATTCCTGTCCGTTTCCAAGATTGCGAGCTCTCAACTCAGCGATGAACTGTGATTCTTGTTCGTACCGTTTGCGAATCTCTTCCCTCCAGAGGGCAGCATTTCCTGGTCCATCGGACTCCCCTCCATCCTCCGTTTCAAAGTCTGCAGACCCAAGTAAACATCCGAACTCCACTCAGGTTTCTCAACAATAAGATTATCTTAATATTTAAATTATTATACTATGAAAGAAGACAATAAAAATGTTTTTTTTTTCTTTCTGGGTATTTCTGTAGGTATGTAGCTGCTTTTAATTTGATGACAGTTATGAACTGATTATTGTTTTAATTGATATATTATTCAAGTTTACAAAGGCATCAATAGTGTTTAAGTGTACATGTTTTAGAAAGGGTTTTAAATTATGAAATTACAATTTTATGTTTTTTGTTACTTATGTCAATACATATATTAAAAAAAAAAGAGATTTCTTTGTTCTTCAAAATGAATATCTGTACTGCAAATCTTGAGAAAGCTGCAAACACTCATAACATGGAAACACTCATAACATGGAAACACTCATAACATGGAGTTTAAATATCACAACGCAAACACCATTCTGTATTTTCTTTTCTTCTTTGTACCTCTTTCGATAAATCACTGCAATTTCCCTTTTGTTTAATATTAATTTGCAGATAAAGTGGTTCATTCCTGTAAGGTAACAATGTAGACAGGCACTTTGTTGTGCGAGTTGAAACAACACGTATTTTCTTGGTAACAGCTATCCTCCTCTCCCTCATTGCATGTAACGTCACAGCTGCAGTTTAATTGACTCATACCGCACATAAAATTGAAGGTTTTATTGCCACCATTCATTTTGTAATTCAAAACTGTACAATAAAATTAAAAAATCCCTTTAGGCAGGCCTACAGGCGGAGGTAGATTTCGAAGTGCTTTTGGTTTAATTTATTGTCGCTGCATAGCACTCTTCTTCTTTAGCCTTGGCATGGCAAACCTGCAGTAATAAGAACTGAATTCGGTAAAGAGGAAGAGCCTACAATCATTTGTTTTGACAACAAGAATAGGATATAATATTCTGGGAGGCCGTGCGCAAGATTAGCAATGAATAAAATTAGCAAAGCCGCTAAACAAGACAAAATTATGATATTATAATAATTCTTTTAAGTGTTATTATTTTCAAACATTAAAATCTCGCGTCATATGAGAGCAATCAAGAAACTATTTATTGATTTGTAGAGTACTCATCAAGAGCTTTTCAACGATACCCCACAAGACGTGGTTTCAAAAGTTTCGAATTTTCATCCCCCACCCCCACTCCCACCCTCACTCGAACCCCCGAATCGTTGGTGTCACTGTGAACTCCATAGGGAGTACTCTAATTTAATCAAACAAAGTTTCCCTCTATACTTCATAGGGGCCGAGATATAAATGTTTTAAAATTTCAACCCCCTCCCCCGACCACCCCCTTGGGCCAATTTTGCCCATTAACGAACTTGTCCGAACTATTGGGCCTAGAAATAACATAATAAAATTTGGTTCAAATATCTTCAAAATTACGGCTGCTATCGTGTAAAGATATATATATATATATATATATATAAATATCACAAATTTTTTTTTTGAACGGGCGGTGGTTTCGTACTTAGGGGAGCATGAAACGTAAAGATATGAAAGAATTTTTCGAAAATTATAACATGGTATCCATTGCAATAGGTAGATTTTTCTTCGAAATCTACCTAAAACAAAAAAATTGACATTTTTTTCAGTTTATCTTTCCTTTAACAAAGGGCTTAGTTGACCATCAGTGGTTATGGACATGGCAGGATGAGAAAAATTCATGGTTGCTGCCAGGGTTCACTAGGCCATCCTGTACATATTCCACCCATCTTAACTTTTCAGCCAAACTGGCTCTGAATATATTTGAAACATCTTCATTCAATCTAACTACACTGAGTGGAGAAGAAACAAAAGTAAATCCCAAATAACTTTGAGTTTTTAAGAATATAACTAAGCTTTGGATTTGTGTTTTTCGAATACTATAATTGTACTCAGATACTTTAATCACTGCAATTACATCATAATTTATTTTAGCTACACAATGAATTACATATTAATCTGAACTCAATGATCTCCAACAATAATTTAAGACTGTAGTAGACAAATCCCAGGGATATGTACATCACAACCAGCCTTTAAATATTTGTATAATTTTTTTTTTCCCTGTCCTAGCTTCAAACTCAATATCTCGATATCTACTGCCAAACGCCAGTTTTCCAGACCTCATTTCAGCGACAGAAAAAAAAACTGTTGAACTGTTCTCTGACGAAATCTTCAAATCCAGTTTCAAGAAAACATTTTTGACACATTGTTGGTAGGACAGACTGAATGAGCTTCCTCATATAGCTGATCTCACCACCATATTTATATATTTTTCAACGACATATCTATGTGAGTGGTGTATCTAAAATGCAGGTTTTGTAATAAACTAAATTTGGAGCTGGATCATCACTTGGGAAGTTTCAACTGGACAATCAGACATCAGAATTATGAAAAAAGCCATGCAGGCACACTCATCTCATAGAAAACGCTGATGCTTTGTAAAGTTTGGAGTCCAGAATTAAGGTTTAATATATTAAAATCTAGTTATTATGGTACCTCACATTATGGCTAATAGCACGTTCATACAAACAGGGAATACCGTGTTGCTATATTGTCGTTTCACAATTCAGCAAAATCCCTCTTTAACAAAACATGGGGGGGATTTAATTTTTTCCCCCTTGAAATGGAAGCTTTCCCTAAAAGAGGGTTGGTATCAAACGAACAAAAAATGCAGTAATTATTATAGAAATATAATTTTCAGCACCTTCACTAAATTTCAGGGTAGGGCAATGTGGCATAGTTTGTTGAGGCACTGTGCTACAAACTAAAAGGTTGCAAGTTTGATCCTTGATGAGATCACTGGGGATTTTTCAATTGGCCTAAATTTTCTGCCTATAACAGAAATGAGTACCACGAGCAATTCTGCAAGCTGAAGGCAGCTGGTACATAAAGCTAACAACCTTACCACCTTCACATACCTAATCTAAAAATCTGGGAGCCTCAACCTCATGAAACTAGGGTCTGAATGGCCTGTATAGGGAAACTTGACTTTACTATATTTCATATTAGTAGCCTAACACAATCGAACAAGTAGGGCAATCAAACAACGACAGATGAAAAGCTAAGAACTGAAAGCAGAAGTTAAGTTGACCAAGATTAATAGTATTATTTCATTACATCAAGAATCTATGCTGATAATGATTATAAACAGATAACTATATTGAGTCAACTTCCTCTCCACCAACAAATTATTTAGAGTGGGCAGAAATGTTAAAAAAAAAGTCTTCCCTTTCCTGTATCTATAGAGATGGATTTATTTTTCCAGATTAGAAATTTAATAATGCAGGGTAAATATTAGTAAATTCTCAAAATATTAATTCCTTAAAAGCAAGGTTTTCTTTAAAGCAGTGTTCCTTAAAAGTACAAATGAAGTATATTGTTCTTATTGTAATTAGCAGGAACGTCAAATGTTTTTCCTTAAAAACTGGAATTCCTGAAAACCGAGAAACTTAAAATGAGATATACTTAATACAAGCATTTTGTTTTGTTGTGTTATCTCTTTTCATGATCTTTCCTTATTATTTATGTGTATCTGCCTGTGGTAGATGACGCAGCGGTCGGGTGGTATGCCAAGTCCCTCCAGGGATGTAGCGCCATGAAGTTTAGTTTAATTTGAAACAGTTGTTTTTTAATCAGTTAAAGCAGTTTTAAAATTTGCCAACGGTCATATTTTAAAATTCATTTAGGGAAATTTCATCACGGGGTCCATTAATCTTTTAGACATTTTGTAAAAAGTTTGAGATGCACTGATCAACATGAAAATGAAATTAAAGTCCATCTAGCTTCTCTTTACGATTTATTGTGCTTGAAAGAATTTAAGCCAAATCAAAACGATCCTTAGTAGTGCAATTCTGCAAAATATATGAAGATATTTAAAGCAATTGTCATCAGAGTAAATGCAAGTACTAGGGCAAGTAAATAAGAATCTATGCGCAATTTTTATGTTTTGTTCAACCATTTCACACCTACTGACATATACATGCACTATCACAAAAAGTGCTTAAAACCAGAGATATAAAATTAATGGCGTAATGCTTTACGTTAAAATATGAGGAATTTTACCCATGTGTTAGGATTGCCATTCATGAAATCAGCTTTCCATTAAAATATTCTTCATTGATTTCACATATCACTCGATGAATGTTTTATTAACTGAATATAAATTCAGCTCTGGAAGAATTAAACAGCAGCAGATTCCATATAGACCTAAATTGCATTATTTTTCAACATAGCCCCTATGCTTTTCAATACACTTGTTTTGGGGTCCAACTAGCTTCTGGATGCCACAGAAAAAAAAGCATGTTAATGAGCAGTAAGCAATTCATGCACTGCCTCCTTTACTTCTTCGTCTGAGTTGAACTGATGGCACTTAATTCATGTTTAAGAGGACCAAAAAAATAATCCAATGGAGCAAAATCAGCATTGTACGCAGGATAGTAAACTACCCCAAAACCCAGTGTTTGGTTTACTTTGTCAATAGTGGCAACCTGCTAGGGCAGGAAGTTGTTCATTCTGTATAAATGAATAAAAAAAATCTCTACTCAATTCAACTAGAGAAATGGGGTTATACTTCCATCAAGCCAGGGGAATACCAAAAACACTACATGGGCAGTGGTGGCATTTGGATTAAAAAAAAATATATACATATATTTTTTTTTTATTTCTGGAGTAATAAAATGACAGAGATGAAGAAAAAACCTCTTTAGAATTCCCTGATAAATAATGAATGAACAATTATGCAACATTTATGGGCCACGAATTCATGTTAAATATATATTTTTTATTATATTTTATAATTTTATAGTGTAAGTGTCCATAATATCAAATTATGAAAATTAAAATTAGTGAAAAAATGACCGGTGAAATATAACCATAAATAATAAAGGAACTTCCTGCCATCAAAGCTTCATAACATCTCTGAAATAAATGGCAATTACAAGTATACAAGCACTAGGTAGAATGGGTAGAGAGATGTTTGAAATGAGCAGGTATAAATAGTAAATGGATGGGTTGAAGATCCATTAAGGGCTGTCAATTCACCTCGGTCAAAGAAGTCAAGGAAGTGGTGCATGAATGGCTTGCTGCTCAGTAAAATACATTTTTCTGATGGCATCAAGAAGCTAGTAGAACAAGTGTATTGAAAAGCATAGGGACTGTGTTGAAAAGTAATACAATTGTAAGGCCTCTGCTGCTGTTTAAATAATGTGTCAGATAATTTATTATTGACTTGCCCTTGTGAGTGTGGGTTACATGAGAGCTGTAAGTTTTTAAATTCATTAAATGATTAAAAAAGATTCACATCTGAAATTTAAACCATAGCATTAGAGTATCAACTGAAGAATTATATAAGCAAGATTACAAACAGTTATTAATTCAATGCTACACAATTATAATGAAAGAACTACTGGCTATTTTTACTTCTTATTCTCAAGAACATAAATTTACTGCATGTTTCTGTTTAAAATGTTCATACTCCAAGACAAAGAAATAAAGAATTAAACCCAGAAATCCAACAAATCTATCAACTTAAGCAGAAGAACATAGGTTTAAGAACTTTGTTCAACAAACAAATATACAAACTTACCAAGGAACAATAATAATACTCGATATTTCTACACAGTGAAAGCATATTAAAATTTACAGAATGTGTAAAGGACATGTCATTTAGGTGTAAGAAAGACAGGATATGTTATTTTTGTGGATGAGGAATATTTTTTTATTAATGGAAAATAGTAGTAAGTGTATATGTGAAAATTCTGTCAGCTGTAATGTTGTATTAAGTTACAAGAACTATTCTCATCGCGCTTGCACTTAATATAGGAATATGGGTATTGTTTCAATTTAAAAAAATTATGCATCTAACATTCCATTAACATTCTTAATTTACTTATTTCATATTATGTTTTCAAATACCAGTTTTAATTCTTCTCAATTTCAGAAATATAACCCAATTTTATAACCAGAAACATAGCAAAATATGATGCCCAGGTAAGCTTTAAATTTAGTCTTCATATTGTTTTGGAAAATATTTTTGAGAAATGACAATAAAAAAAAGATAAAAGTAATCACAAATTTCAAACATTTCATAGGAACTAAAATTACAGGAAGTAAAAAGGGTGGGAAAATCCAAGTACAGGTCGCCCCTTAAGCTCCTTCCACTCGAGATTTGCTAATAATTCCACCATAGTCACTGAAACGTCTCTTGTTGTTTAGCAGCGTTGAAAATTTGAAAAATTTTATTTTATTTTTTCCTCTTTTCCTGTTTCTACTATTCAATCCCTTCTCTCCTTTACCCTACCTACCTATTTACAACCTATTCCTTTCCTACAAATTTTCGCACCTATTGCAATTTGAACGCGGGACCACTAGCCATCCAGTGATTGTTGTGGTGTGAAGCGAGAATTCATCTATTTAAGTTTAGAGAGCTGCATGATATAACGGAGATTGATAATTTCGTATTAATTGCAATTATGAAATATCCTTTTGGTACAAGGGAAGTTTTAATTGGTTCAAGGGTCGTTTTGGTTTTACTAATCAACTTGTCTTGAAGGTGGCATACCACTGAATTCTAAAACTCTCGTTCCCAAATTAACCTCCACCGTCCGTCACATGATGGGTCACCATAGCAACTCAACACAGTGGGCAGAGCTTAAGGGGTGGCCTGTTTTTGGATTTTGCCAAAAGGGCAAATCTGGGATCTATGCCAAGGACATTGGTTATGTGGAAGCTAAATTAAAATTCTTGGAAAATAAGATAAGACAAAGAAATTAAGAAATAGTTAATCTGAAAGGCCATGCCCAAAGCAAACATATTTATGTACATACCAGTACTTATTTAATAAGCATTCATAAAATATCAAGACATGTTTATATAACCTCTCTTTTCCAGTACAGCCTGATTATCTACAACAGTGAAACCTTGTAAACTTGTATAAGCTTCACAGAAATTGGGAATTTACCAAAATTGATCAAATCAAATGTTAATGATGAACATAGGAGCTAACAAGTAAATTTCAGATGAAATGGGTATTTTGTTTTAACCATTATTGCATTCTACATGAAAATTACCTTCTGAGTTCAATTCACCATTTAAATTTAATCTGTTCAAGGTATACAACTGATTGTTACAAACTAACAAGAGCAGATATATGAGAATCGGATCTGGTTAACTTCCCATAAACTCACGATCAAGTCTACATTCCACATTAAAATCTATGACCAAAGATAAATTTCCTTTTCCTATTTTAGAGTCTTGAGATTGACAATCAGTGTAAGACTTCTGCCATTATATTTTGTTCAAAGATAACTTATTTCTCTTTGAGGGATATTAAAAGTAGTACTAGATCTCCGGGTAAAAATTTGTCTTTTATCTTCTTAACCATGACTGTGATAGTTCTAGAGCTTATAGATGCATGAAATAATCCACATGTTGTGGAGCAGATTACATGATCCTGTTGGCCATGTGCTAGAGGTTGCAATAATATTTCACACTATAATGCATCTTGCCACATAACGATGTGATATTGGTTGCCCACTGCTCAGTGTGTACCATAGGTATCTCTTGCATCAGCAGTTTCATTATGTGTGCAGATTGCTTGACTCAGTGCCTTCAGTGCAGCTGTCTTGCATGATCATTAAATTCACAGCACGAGCAAGTGTACATATTAAGAACATATTTATTTACTTACTTACTTACTTACTTACTTACTTACTTACTTACTTACTCACTCACTCAATGTCAATAGACAATCCCTCAGCAAGCTAAAGGAATATTATCTATTTAATGGAACCTGAAGGTTCATTGTCACGCTTACCTGAGCCTGCCATTCAACCCTATTCTGTGCTAACTCCATCCAACCATCCCTCACAAATCCAACTTCCCTTAAATCTATCCTAGTATTGTCCTCCCACCTATGTCTAGGTCTTCCAAATGGTCTTCTTCCTTTGGGTCTCCCAGTCAATACTTTTGAGATACTGTATGTCTTTCCTCTGCATGCATACAACATGTCCAGCCCATTTCATCCTCCATGATTTAATTACCCTTAATATCTGGTAAAGAGTACAGGTTATGGAGCTCGTTGTTATGCAGTTTTCTCCAGTCCCCATTTTCATGAACATACTGTATTTTAGAAATAAGAACTTGGTGGGAGATAAAGTGCACAAAAAATTTGGTCCGTTAGATCATAACAAATAGTGCACATGCTTGATAATTTTGTAAGACAATAAGTGTTAGATCAAGAGTCTATAAGTTATATTGTTTCAAATTTGCCTCTGTGTTAATTGGCGCGTCCGCCATTAATTGCCGCCTAATTTCATCATTTCCTGGCTGTGCAGGCACCTGCTTGCCATGCCACGCCAGTTCAGTTGAGATCGAGACCAGACAGTGTGCAGTCACGCGTCACAATTGCTCCTAATCGAGGACAATTTTCGCTCTGTATACTTAGTGCTCATCTTCAATTCCACACCTTATTTGCTCCTAAAGTTGTAGGCAGCGTACATGTGAAGTTCCGGGAATTACATTGTATTTTAGTGTAAATTACAATTATTCCATTGTCTTCGTAGCCTAGTCACCACGTGCAGTGAGACAAAGGACTGGTACTAGCTCTTGTATATTCTATCAGGCGGGAGTAGTGGATTGCTCCTAGAAATAGTAACTGTATTTAACCACATCTACCATATTCTTGTTAAGTGTTTATACAATTTTCATTATTCAGAGTTCAGGCTTCCTGAAAATATATTATTGCAAAACCCTCAAACTTAAATCTCTGTTCCAGCTATCTACAGTCCTAGCTTCCTTTTGTTTTAGTCTTAAGTGGTGTAAAAACACCTGGTCCTCCGAAAAACTATCATTTTGTTCCTAGTTACCATACCTAACAATAAGAATTTTGTATCAGAGAAAATGGACAACACTTCCAGCAACTACCTGTTACCAACTATCTGTTAATTAAGATGTAGGCCTATAAATAAATTTAGCAAAGGTTTAGAGATACTAGATGCGTGAGATACTGTGGAATGGACTGAGAGACAGAAACCAATATCCTGTTATTACATAGCGAGACAAACTGTACTAATATCCTTGTGGAATTTTGTTACAGTTTATGGGAAATTTTGTACCACATTCAAGAAATCCTTATAAAGGAATCTTGGGAACTAATTATCTATCACTGTGAAATTCTAACACTTTTCACAAAATTAACTGGTCTTGAGAATTTACCTGAATGGAGTATGCTAGATTCTAAAAAACAGGAAGAACTGCAAACAATGGAGAAATAAATGGTAAAAGCATATCCATTATCTTCCATAGTAACTTTCAATAATTTGTATAAAAAGATAGATTCATTTAAAGAAAAATGAGATCCCCATTCTACCATCATTCCCCTGTAGAGTCCATATGATTGATTTTGGTTTTAAATTATGTTAAAAGTTACACCAGAAAGCCTTGGCTGTATGATGTGGTAAAAAGAAAGAATGAAAAACTGTTCTAGATAATCAAAGCTGTATCTGTAACACTTTCCACCACACTGTATGTCCTAGAAATACAAAACCAAATGTAACATAAATGAAATATTATTCAATGACGTACCGAGAGGTTTTCTGATGTTCTCGTCTGCTTCCTCTTGGTCAGAGCCCTCTGAAAGAAGAGCCAGTCAAGGTTGTAGGTACAACACTAACACTAATAACTAGCAACTAGCACTACAAACAACACATTCCACACTGGAGCAAAACGATGAAACATTACAATACACTATAACCCGCTTATAATGAAATGGAGAGGGGAAGCATTTACAAGTAGAAATGCAAGCCTAGTAAAACATATGCATTCATAAATTACAACAAATGGTTCTCAACCTACAAAAAGTTTGTATGTCTGCTTTTTCTTAATTAGTTCACTATAACTTCTATATAAATTAACAATTTTAAAAGAAAAGAATACAGTGACTGAAGGAAATACAAGAATTTGAACAGAAGTACTTAAACATCCTATAAGAGACTTACATGGTCAATTGCTAGAATGTTTGCATTTCGTAGTTCAAAGCAGTGGTTTTTAAGTCTTGAGCAAGGTTTGAATGTCTGTGTGTGTTTTTAATACAAAGACCAGGCATGGCTGGATAGAAACCGAAGTCTCATGTTTTACAAATGGCAACATAGAAAATTATTTTTACTGTTACATCAATGTATTGCTGCAGAAACTAAAACCATGAAGATTTTGTTTCTTGAAACCAGGAATTTCTTGTGAACTTATTACATTTAATAATATTTAATTGTAATAAGTACCAAAGGTGGCTCTATTTATTATACAAATAAACATAGGCATAAAAGTTTCTTGTTTAAGAAAATTATTCACATTAATTCAAAAAATATGAGGCATGTCCATAAAGTTAGTTTCCCAGGGGTTGTTTACAGAAAAAAAAAAAAAAATTCTTTTTAAATATTCATTGCAACAGATACAGCAAGTATTAAGCTATTTATCAACATATTCGCCACCAGAAATGAAACTTTTGTCTTACCGTGGCACCAAATTTTGAATATCTGTGTCGTAGAAGTGTGCCGCCTGGGATTTGAATCACCGTGTGACAACCACCTTCAACTCTCTATCATTCTCTGTCATTCTTTGTCATTTTGTGAGGTGTAGGAAAAGATGGAAATCACTGGGAACGAAGTCCGAGCTTTAGGGTGGATGTTTGAAACACCTCCTAGCAAGCCTCCTGCAGAAGTTCGGCTGGGAGATGTTTAAATATTCACCCTAAAGCTCATCATATAATTTAGGTATTTTACAAGTCATAGTTTTGATTATCAAAATATGTAATATTATATTTATTCCGTTCTAATAGTAAATATTCTGCTTATGAAGAAAATTTTTAACCGGTACATTTGATACTTGGGGACAACTGTTTTAAGGTTGAGAACCATTTCTATGGATAGATGTTTATCCATTCAGGGTTTCAAACTGTTGAGATTAGCAAAGACTGTAAAGCAAAGATAATAAATGTAGACAAAGAAGAAAAGACGAAGACATAGACAAAGGTAATTGAATATTGTGAATTATTATTAAGTGGAATAAGGAAGTAAACCAATCTGTCTGAAAGTTTGTCGATGTTTGTTTTAATTTTAACTTCTTACTGTATATAATGTTAATGCTGCTGTCACCATCGTGTTTATTAATTACTGTATTTTGTATAATATTAATGTTTTATCCCTATCCACCAGCCATCTGACTCATTGGGATCTTCAAACAAGTAATAAATAAATAAATAAATAAAGGTAAACTGATATAACAAAGTGCCAGAATGCTTTTGTTTAATCAGTGATAATTGCAATTATGATATGCAGAAAATGAGATTTTTGTTATTGATTTCCAAGTTAAGCTCCAAATTGATTCATTAAGCAGGGCTTACAGAAGAATAAAGATCTAAAGTTTAAATAGCATAATTATGTGAAGGAATATGTGGGTAGTGTTATTTGTCAAAGCCAACTGCATTGCACTTCCAAGGCCATAGAATATCGTAAAACAATATGTTGTCATGAGTCTGTCTAGTATATTACCATAACTAGGCACTAAACTGGGCATTACTCCAGTAACTTTCCCTGGACCCGTTTACCAAAACAAAACACAATTTCAAGTAAATAATTATTACAACAGACACAGCCAGTATTCAGCTATTTTTTAACATATACACCACTGGAATTGAGACATTTTTCATACCATGGGACCAACATTTCATTACCCGTGATGTAGAGGTCTGCCACCTAAGATTTGAACCACTGTGTGACAACCATCTTTGCCTCTCTGTCATTATTTGTCATTTTGTGAGGTGTAGGAAAAGATGGAAATCACTGGAAGCGAGGTCCGGGCTGTAGGGTGAATGTTTCAACACTTCCTAGCAAGTCTCCTGCAGAAGTTCGGCTGGGAAGTGTTCAAACTTTTACCCTACAGCCCGGACCTTGCTCCCAGTGATTTCCATCTTTTCCTACACCTCAAGAAATGACAGGGAATGACAGAGAGGAGGAGATGTTTGTCACACAATGGCTCAAATCCCTGATGGTAGACTTGTATGACTCAGGTATTCAAAAGATGGTTCCATGGTATGACAAATGTTTCAATTCTGGTGGCGAATATGTTAAAAAATAGCTGAACACTTGCTGTATCTGTTGGAATAACTATGTCTATGAAATTGTGTTTTGTTTCTGTAAACAGCCCCAGGGAAACTTACTTTGTGGATGCACTTTGTAGTTTCTACAGGCTTTTGGTTTTTATCTAGTAAGTATGGAAGCACTTTTTCAAAGAAAAAGAAAGAATTAGCATGATTATACAACTATTTCTGGAAAACTTGTTTGGAAAGATAGTAAAATTAAAGTGGAAAGAAAACTGGCTAGTATGTTATAAAATGATAAATGCAAGCTGATATACTCCATATTCAAAGAATTCTTGCATGTCTTATGTCCAAGTACCTCTATTCAAGAAACAGCATAAATGTAATTTAGGAAACATGGAAAGGAATGAAGTTAAGCTTAAAGATATAGAGATAAGAGGAATGTGCTGTTAGAGTAACATCAAAATTACTATACGGGTGATTCTTCAAATACGGGAAAATTTGCGTTCCGGAGTGATATCTCCCTTCAAATTCAACTTTAAAAAAAAATTAAAATAAAAGTTTGTTTCTACTACTTCCATACTACAACTATCAGTTTGAAATGTCACTAACTTTAAATTCTGATGTTCCAAAATCGAATTTAATTCAATGAAATGTCATCCACATGCCCTGTCCCAAACCTCGGTTTTGTATATTCTAATGCATTTTTCCACAAATCAAAATGTTATTTCCTTTTCAACTTTTTTCCTGTCAATGAGTATGAATGGGTGAAGAATATTAACCCCTAAAAAATAAAATGAAATAAAATTGTCACCCCACCTAATGAACATAAAGGATGTCCCAAGGGTTTTTGGTCATCCACATGGCTGAAAAGAATGGAATTTTTTCTGCAGAAATGAGAAATTTGTAAAACTGGCAACAGTGTTAGAAAGCCAACAGGGCAGCTTGTGGTTGAATTGTAAGGTTGAATTTTGCTTGCTTACAAACAGTTTGGGATTAACAAAGGACTTTGTATCATTTTCAAGGAAAACGTTTTTATTCCCCGTCATTAACATGGCTTCTAGAAAGTAGGCAGAAAGTGAATATTAATTAATTTTGATTATGCACTATGATAATATATAGCCAATTCAAAGTACCTGACTGAAGTTGAGCCTACAGAGGTTTAGAAATGGCTTGCTGAGACCACTTAAACTCCTTTTTTGTCATCCACATGCCTGATTTTTGTGTCATCCACATGTCTCATGAAGGGGTATGTGGATGACTCTCAAGTCATGTAGATGATAAATGTAGGATACTATTGTGTTTGCGGTGTCTGTGACCTGTACTTAAGATCTTAAAACTGATTAAATGAATTTCTGCTTGATTCCCCCCTCCCCCAAAACCATAAAAACACAGTCTCGTTAAAATTACATTAATTCCGGAGTATGCACACAAATTTGCAAATTTGATGCAAAATCAACTGAAGCATGCTGAGAAAAATATGAAATCACATAAAGAAAAGCAGATTGTTGCCAAAGTTAGTCATTAATGTGGCCTTCTGCCATCCACATGTACATGGATGTCATCCACATGGCTTTAAAAAAATAAAGAAATTAAAATAAATAAAATTATAAACATTTAAGCACTGCTGGTGTCATATTATAATCAAGTAACCCCTGAAGTATTTTTGTGATTTTTTTAGATTTTTTAAACAAAGTAAAAAATTTGGATTTTACACACTCCAAATTTTCCCGTATTTGAAGAATCACCCATACAAATTGGGAAGTGCCAGCTTTGAGAGAGAAGACCAACAGTAAGTAAAGAGGGGGAAAATGCTTTAACATAGAACACAATGAACATAGAGCATCATGCAAAACATTATAAATGGGTTATACTGTAATGCAAAAAACAATACGGGGGTATATATACAAAAATCTATTAAAAATGATCTACATTCTCAAAATAATCAATAGAAAAAGGGGGATAAAAATCATAAAAATTATTTCTTTTTGTTAAAAATATCTGTATGTACAGACTAACTTAAACTATACATTCCACTGTCATACATTCTCTGGATTGGGAATGAAAATTTACAACCACTTTTCTGGGGGTATGAGAGAAGAGGTTAAATATATGTAATACTAGAGGGTTAATCAAAATCATATTGTTAACTAATATTAGAAAGACTATAAAAGAACTGCTAGAAACATTCCTATTTATTAAATATGAGCCTTTGAAAGAGAAGTTATATTAAACTATGAATGACAAGCAAATTATGTAAATTATTTATTGCATACAAGTAAGAATCAGCTTGAAAAATTTTATGTCATAACCGGGATTTGAACACGGATCTTCGGCTTAACGCGCCGATGCTCTACCATTGAGCTACCATGACAACATGCCAGTCTGACATCAAATTCCTCAACTGATTCAGAAGACAAGGCAAACCACGGGAGGTTTCTCTCCGTCGAGAACACACATCCAAATGGCGTCCTACCCTTGTAGGTACTTTGAAGCCTAGTTATTATTTATATACTATTAATTAAGTGGAAGGAAAGGAAATAGACATTAAATCCATGTCTGGGATATTAATACAAGTAAGAATCAGCTTGAAAAATTTTATGTCATAACCGGGATTTGAACCAGTGTTCAAATCCCGGTTATGAACCAGTGTTCAAATCCCGGTTATGACATAAAATTTTTCAAGCTGATTCTTACTTGTATTAATATCCCAGACATGGCTTTAATGTCTATTTCCTTTCCTTCCACTTATTTATTGCATCTCGAAATCTTTATGAACCCTATTTTGCCAGAAAAGGCATGTTAGGGTTATAGCTTACACAGCAATATATACAGTAAAATATAGAATACTAATTACATATGGTTGTGAATATATGTTAGATACTGCACAAAATGATTATAACAACATTGCTTTGTGAAAATTTTTTGACACATGGAAATTTCATCACAATCTTCAAAAAGCAAATTTAGCTGTGAGTCTTTTTGTTTCGAGCATAGGACAATTGAACAAAACATGTTTTACAGTTAGTATGGATTCCTGACACAATTATAACCACTATCTGAAATAATATGAAATCGTAAAAAAATAACTCCCAAATTTTCCAGGGCCTGTCACAAATTGTGTTAAAATAAAATTTGGTGTAAATATTTTAACATTTAGCCGAAAGTGCACTGTAGGGAAGAAAAGTTCTTTAGTCAAGTCACCATTTGTACTTTTTATCCAAATGTCATTCCAACAATTAAAGATGTAATGCAACATTTTGTTTTTAACGTAAGATATGGGGCTATTTGAATATGAATAACGTAGAAAGGAAGATGCTGCTGATTTAGCTAATTTAATTACGTAAATTAATATGCAATTTGAAGAAGGCAAATAAGTAAAAAAAACTGCTTATATAAATTTATATATTTATGTGGCTCATGACTCTAGTGATGAAAGCCTGAAAGCAGGCTTAAGGAGTTAAACTGGAATAAACCAAATCGTGATTAAGACTGTAACCATTTTTTGGACAAAATGTAATTCTTACACAGCAAGCTAACACTAGCACTAAATAAAAATTGTAGTTAAAAAAAATCAGGTCATTATAAAGTTGCCATTATCCTTTAAGAACTTCCTCATTATAGCAGCTAAATATTCTTCTTTTGAACAAAGGGATGAAGTAATGGCAGATGAATCCGGTGTTGAGGCATCAGAGAAATTATCTCATACTCCTCCTAATGACTGAGGAGTCTTTATAGAGGTCCGGTGGGCTTCAAACTCTTGCCTCAATTGCCATAAGTCATCTACAGGACTGACTAAAAATTGTAATTAATTTTTTGAAATTACATTTTTTTAAATAATTTACTGTAGAGTTATTAATATTTGTTATTATGAAAAATGTAAAAATTAGACTTAGCCTACAATAATTTGTAAAATTAGTTTCATACAATATTGTACTTTACTGTATGTTGTATACTGTATAAAATGACCGATTCCAACAAAAAATTGCCCAAAGGTCAAATAAATTATTATTACTATTCAACACAATTAGTTAAATCCTGTTTCAGAATAAAGAAATCTATTAATATGTTTTAAAAAGCCAAGCATAATCTATTAGAAAATAAATAATTCAATCCATTTCTTATTTTAAAAATATTTTTCAATAGGGATGATATATGAAAAGTAATGCCTCCACATTCAAAACTAGTGTTGGAATGGAAATATATATAAAAAAAAATTAAACACAGAAATAATCAGTCACCACTGAGACTTCTGCCAGTGAACATCACCGGAGATCTCACTGCTGATGATTCTGGCTGTAGATGTGGGCAAAACGTACAGACTATCATTTGAAGGATCATGGCTTCATAGCCGGAATATCTTAAACACAAGATACCAGCCGTGAAAGCCTACGTCACTTTATACAGAAATAATAATTAATAATGGTTTTGTGGGTTATAAGCCAAGTCAAGGGATCTAAAATATCCAAGCTTATAGCAGCTTTCATCTCTGCGGCCTTCCTCAGGGAACTGAGAGCCAAGTTAGGGATGAGAGGGTTCATATGTGATTTGAGAGTGAAAGGAAATTCTGGGATTGGTGGGATCAAAGAGTTGACAGTGGCCGAAAGCTTGGATATTTTAGATCTCTTGATCGGTTTATGGCCTGCAGAACTGTTATTAATAATCAGCACTGTGAAAGCCTCAAGTCTCACGTATAGAAATAATCCTTAGATTGTGTCTTTTAATAACCTACATTCACTTTATAACATAATCACCAGGTAACTGATAAACTTCTGTCAATGAACAAGTCTTGTGAATCGTGTATAAAATATTTCCACCTATTCCCTCGTATAAAATGTTTTTGTTAAAAAATCAGCTCATAGCGTTGTCAAAACTAAAATTTATATTTGTAAATATTATAAAACATAGTTAAAAATTATGTCTGTCAATTTTATAAGATAATTTTCGTATATTTCGTATATCGTATTATAAAATTGACAGACATAATTTTTAACTACGTTTTATAATATTGACAAATATAAATTTTAGTTTTGACAAAGCTATGAGCTGATTTTTTAACAAAAACATTTTATACGAGGGAAAAGGTGGAAATATTTTATACACAACATACAAATCCCTCGTAGGAGATAAATAACATGAAATTTATCAACACAAGTCTTGTGAAGCCATCAGAGAAGAGTAAACACTGTTCCTGCAACCAGCCTCTCATGGTCTTTTAAAAACTCCAATGGAAGCATAGTGTCTCCAAGGATTTTCTTTAAGTTTTTGGAAAAGATGGAAGTCTGCAGGTGCCAAGTCTGGACTTCGTGGTGGATGCCCTGGTGTGGTAAGATTAAGTCTTCCAAATTCTACTGCTAGTATGTGGCCTGGCATTGTTGAGCTGCAGGAAAACATTTCCATTTTCCTGTCAAATCCTTCTCAGCTGATGCTTTAAAGTTCACAGTGTTGTGACGTAATGAATGGTCTGAGTTGACTGTTGATGAAATCAACCACAGAGCCTGAATCTCACCACACCATGGCATCCACCATACATATTCTAGACATATTCTCTCAGACTTCCATTGTTTTCTGAAATTAAAATATCTTCAGGGACAGTGCTATGCATCCAATGAAGATGAAATAAATGAAATAAAATGGATGTGATACCAGCTGCTCAACGATAATTTACTTTCTAAATCGCCGCCTAGGTCATTCAGTGTGCTGGAACCATCTACAGGGCATCTATTTTGCTGATTTGGAGTTAAAACTAAAATTGCATTTTGTCACATTTATAAAAATAAGATAAAAGTCCCAAAAGCTCACAAAAGCACTATCACCGAATTGTCTTCTGTGGCCTCCTCGCTTTATGTTCTGTGGCCTCCAATGAAGGCTGGAGAGGTTGGTTGCAGAAACAGAGTGTGAACATCTTCTGTACTGGCTTCAAAAAGCTTGCTCATCACAGGCAGAAATGTATTCAGTTATATCGTGATTATGTTGAAAAGTGGATACAGGCAATTAAAGGCACATTCTAAGTATCAATTCTGTGTTTTATTTATGTAAGACATAACTTGGATGCAATTTTCATTCAATCCTTGTAGATTTTCATTTATATAGCCATAATATTCTAATTTTCATTCTCAATGCCATCAGATAGGCATAAGGGCCTGACAGTACATAGATTTGTTTGTTTTGAATTTATTTATATATTTCAATAAATTGAATCTTCTTTCATTCTACCTTTTAAAGAAAAGGGACACCCGCTGTTACAATATCAACTTAAAAACCACAATTACACTGATAACTCTTCGGAGTTCTAAAGCTCTTTCATAGACTCATATTTATCAGCTTTAAAAGAAAGGAAAAAATCTTAAAAGAGGTTATGATATGGGGAAAAAAATCTCACCTTACTTATCTTCCCCCACGTGGTTTTACAAAATCTCCAATAACTTAAAAAACTTATCTACATTCAAAAATATCTTAGAAACTAACTTAGGAATTGTCTTTTCAACTTTGCATCACAAAGGGTAAGGTTTAAACAGTTAGATGAAGACTGACCTGTGGTCTTGGGCCTGTTCCTGCATGCTTCAAATAAAGTGTTGAAAAGACACTTCCACTATATCTGTTGCTCCCACTATAATTGTACAAAAACATACCTGAGTTGAGCTCTCGTACCAGTGTTGACATGGCATTGGTAACTGAATCAGCAGCGACCAGAAGATCATTCCGAAGACTTCGACCACTGCTGTTTGTTCCTGGTGCTGAATTGCTGCCAGAGCCAGCCAAAGAGGAGGAGGAGGAAGCACCTATAAGCATAGAAATATAAGCATTCATGAACCACAGATTATTGTCTCTGTTGGACATTACATGAGAATATTATATGAGAAAAATTCCTCCGACAATGGGACTTGAACCCGGGACCTTTGGCTATTTGCACCAATGCTCTACCAACTGACCTAAGTCAGAGTTCATTCACAGCGCCAGATGGAACATCTCTCCTATGACTAATTACCCTAAGGTCTACCTCACAGACAGACAAGTTATGTCATATACAGTACCGTAAGGCACACTACGTAGTGATTTTTGTGACTGGGCTCCCACTGTTATTGTACTGTATAAGACATAACTTGTCTGTCTGTGAGGTAGACCATTAGGGTAATTAGTCATAGGAGAGAGGTTCCATCAGGCGCTGTGAATTGAACTCCAGCTTTGCTCAGTTGGTAGAGCATTGGCATGAATATCCAAAGGTCCTGGGTTGAAGTCCCAGTGTCGGAGGAATTTTTCTCCTATAATATTACCTATAAGCATGTTGTCAATATAACTCCTGTACTACAAGAAGCCATAAGCATTAGCAAAGAGTAAGTCTAAGGGACCATTCACACCGAAGTAGCATGCCACTTGCGACGTGCTTCCTGGATGCACGCTGCACGTTACTAATTTAAAATGCCAAATAAACAAGTTGAGGTTTTCATACCAAAGTAACGTGGCAATAGTGCAGCTCACAGAGTGCGACATTCATTTCTTCAGATAGATCTGGATTTATTTCATGCGACACTACTTGGGATGACGCATGCGTACACTTGCCTTTTCAGCTGTTTTCTAATTTTTAAGAAAATGCAACACATATTTGCTTGCGTAGTGGTAGATTATGGCAAAGGTGTCATGAAAACTGCTAGAAAGAGAGCTATTTAAAATACAATTTGTACATGCTATAGGACTATACAATATGGCAATCAAAACTAGTAGGAAAAAAGCCTGGATTAAAATTGCTGATACCAAACCCTCTTTAGGTAAATTACATTACCTTAAATGGGTTTCACAATTGTTCAAGTGAAAATACATAATTTACGTTAAACCGCAGATCGCATATATGCTACTTCGGTATGAATGCAAAACTATGAACCATGCAACTCGATGTGCAGCCTGCATCCAGGTAGTACGATTCGCATGCTATGCTTCTTCGGTGTGAATGCTCACTTACAAATAAACAGAGTAGCCACTATTATGCTTTCTTTATAATTACACTTTATCTTTTTTATTAATATGCTTTAATATGCTTAATTTTTTATAACACATTTCTCTTATACCAATAAACTCCAGTATCTTAACTTAATTTTTTGTGATGGTAAAGTAAGTTTGTCTTACAAAAATAATTTTAAGTTATACAAAAACACACTATAATAAGAGAACATTGCTAAAGAATGAAAATCTAGGTCATTCTCAGTCTCTGTACCATACTTTTAAGGTTGATTAATTGCAAGTATTATGTGAATGCTTTGCTCATTTCTTTCATATTATCCTTAGAACTTTCCATATGCTGCCATAATTGAGGTATAGTACTTGGTACGTATGCTGCCTGAAGTCATGCCATGTCCATCACTCTGTTTCAGAGATCTATGTTTACAACTTTCCATATGCTTTTGGACTTCTTTTCAAAATTAATGTACATAAGTTTCAATATAAATATTAGATGGAAATTTACAGTGAAGTGTTGAAATCTGTAGCAAGATTGAGATCGGAAATATATACACTAAACTTCACTAAAAAGGTATATTTACCCAGTATGATAATTTCAACGGGTATTCCCGCCATCATCAGCTGATTCCGACTGATCCTCTGGCAGCGGATGAATGAACTTGTCAATCAAGGTTCCATGTATGCCAACTGAAGTGTCAAAGTTTAAAAGATTTTCTCTGTTCTTTTTAATGAATATTTTTTCCCATACCATAAGATCTATTGGTTTTTCAACTTGTTTTAATAGTTCAATTTCATTTTCAATTTCATGGCCTACTTCCCAGAAATGCATTGCCAAAGCGGATTTTTCAATCTGTTTATTCATAATGTTCCTAAAAATGTTCTTTTCTCCTTGTGTCTAAATTCCTTTTTGTTTGGCCAACATAAAATTTTCCACAATCTTTGCAATTAATTTTGTAAATTCCAGCTTTTTTGTAATGAGGGACCTTAACAAATTGGCACCACAGAATAAATTCAGTTTGAAAATCTAATAAAAACCAACCAGAAAGTTAAGGTCCCTCATTACAAAAAAGCTGGAATTTACAAAATTAATTGCAAAGATTGTGGAAAATTTTATGTTGGCCAAACAAAAAGGAATTTAGACACAAGGAGAAAAGAACATTTTAGGAACATTATGAATAAACAGATTGAAAAATCCGCTTTGGCAATGCATTTCTGGGAAGTAGGCCATGAAATTGAAAATGAAATTGAACTATTAAAACAAGTTGAAAAACCAATAGATCTTATGGTATGGGAAAAAATATTAATTAAAAAGAACAGAGAAAATCTTTTAAACTTTGACACTTCAGTTGACATACATGGAACCTTGATTGACAAGTTCATTCATCCGCCACCAGAGGACCAGTCGGAATCAGCTGATGATGGCGGGAAGACCCGTTGAAATGATCATACTGGGTAAATATACCTTTTTAGTGAAGTTTAGTGTATATATTTCCGATCTCAATCTTGCTACAGAGTACATAAGTTTCCCCTTTTCACCAACAAAATTATCTGTTGGAAACTCAAGAACCCTCTGAATTACGCTTAAAGAAATTTTGACATGCTGCTCTGATTCAGATTACGCACTGTCCATAAAACCGATAAACTTTAAATACAAGATTTTTTAATTTTTGCATTGAATCTATTGTAAGATTTTAAACAGACAGTCAATTTTCCAAGAACCATGCTTTATATTGCATAATATGCTTTTATGCTTTATTTTGTCAAATTATGCTTTATTGTGGTTTTAAAGTTTATTTTATCCACACCTTTAGACCCCCAAAATCATGTTCTGGATAGCAACCACATGTCTAAAGCCCTGTAATCCCTTTTATGCTTATTATGCTTTTGGAATGCTCTACTAATATAATCCATGTGTAAACAACTGAATGTAAGACATGTAAGTTCACTAGTTACACTTTATAAGGCTTGACAACCTTGTTTAAACTTTACTTAAATAATAATAAAGATTGATATCTGTAACAGCAAAAACTTGACAAGCTATTATTTCTAATTTCAGTCCCAATGAGAAAACTGAAGAATTTTTGTGAGAATGTACGAGGGCTATTTTTTTTCAAGGTCTGATCGGCCGCAAAATGAAAACCACATTGAAATTCAAAACAGTTTTATTGGGAACATTTAGATAAATCTTCCAGCTACTTCTCTACATAGTTGCCGCTCTGATTGAGACATCTGTCTTAGCGTGGTACCAACTTTCCAATACCCTCATCATAAAAAGCATACGCCTGGGCTTTCAGCCAATTTTCTACGCTGATCTGAAGCTCATTGTCTGAGCCAAACTTCTGAAATTGTCCGGCTATGAAGGGCAATTCAGAACGAGCAAAGGTTGTCATCAGGCACTGTCCTTCTTCATGACAATGCGCAGCCACACACTACAGTCGCAATAAAGAATCTCCTGCAGTGTTTTCGATGGACAGTGTTTGATACAGCCTGGACTTGGCTCCCTCCAATTTCCACCTCTTTGCTCACATGAAACGCTGGCTAGGAGGACAGAAGTTTGGCTCAGACGAGCTACAAACTAGCATAGGGAATTGGCTGAAAGTACACGTGGCTGCCTTCTATGACGAGGGTATTGGAAAGTTGGTACCATGCTATGACAAATGTCTCAATCGGAGCGGCGACTATGTAGAGAAGTAGCTGGAAGGTGTAAAGTCTTGATTTTCACTATGTTTTTCATTTTGCGACCAAATGGATCTTGAAAAAAAAATAGCCCTCTTATCAATTAGCCAGTATGGACAACCAGCCACTCACTTACGATAAAATATTTTAAATTGCAATTGTTTAATGTTAACCAAAATTTCAATTTCAATTGACAAATTGCCATTTTTTTTACAGCTGATAGGAATAGGATACATGTTGACAAGTGAAACTCATTATATTCCTAAATATTTCTAAAAATTGATAAAAGTGTCCCTACCTTGCTGGTTGAGGTAAATTTAAATATATTGTTTTTAATTCTTGTGTTTACCCATGCGTGAAGTTATTTTGGATAGATAATAACTAAAAAAGTGTATTAAATTGTGTACAATCCTTTTATTTATATTACAGAACTCAAAATTCTTACAAAAACCGTAGATTATGTAAGGATAATTTGTGTGATTCAAATTATTTTCAAAGACAGAAAGTAGCATCCAGAAATTTTAAGAGGTTTGCTATACAATATTTTCCAGATTCAATATTTTTACTGCCTCAGCAAGTTTCTTTCTTGCATAGTTACAATATATCTATCTTCCAAGCCTTCTTTTGTACACACAGAATGGTATGAAATTACAGTACCCCTGATTTGAACAAATTAACAACAAAAATAATGTAGGCCTATATAAAATTGATATTATGAGATAAACTTCACTGAACAGTCATTTTGTACCCTATTGCAGAAATTGTCACAAGCAGCTGAATTGTAGAATTAGCTCAGCACACTAAGGACCTATATGACGACCACCTGAAATCATATTTATCTGCCAGATAGAGAACCTATCTGGAAGTTGGCCAAGAATTACGTATTATGATCTCCTGACAAAATCTGTTTGGCAGGACAACTTCCAGATAAGCTAGCAGGAGGATGCAGTGACTGACAAATTCCCAACTGCTAGTTAGGGAAGCTTGGTGGAATCAAGATGGCAGCACTCCGAAGCTTCCTGGCCACCTGAATATCAGAACTGATGCTGGAAGATTTAATTTACATAAAAATGTCATTTTAGGCTCACATATGAATAAAATAGAATTGTACTAATCGATTAATGCATTTAAAACAATATTTTCTTATGTAATTTAATTGTACAAATACGAATCCGAGCTGCCGCACCTAGCGGGCGCCTACGGAACTACAACAAACACAGCTTTTTGCTCAACGACCTAAGGATCGTTTTACAAAATTTTACCGCGTTCTTGCCGATAGCAGTTCAGCGGTGGTATTACAAGACATCTTCCAGTTAAGCTATCTGAAAGTCACGTATCGGGAAGAATTGTCGGCAGGTGGTAATACAAGCCCTAAGAATTTAACTCACAACTGTTCATGCTGAAATGAAACCGACAACAATTACTACTTTCAGCATGCACATTTCTTTGGTAATACAAAATTAACATGTGAAAATAAATGCAGAGTTCAACTTGGATACATTAATTCTATCCTCTTATGATCATAGTGACCAACATAGTGACCATGCAGGATTTTATGTAAATTTTCTTCATGTGTATGAAATTTCCCCATATGATGGTAATTATATAAAATACAAATGCAAAATAGTAACCCAACTGAATGTTCCAATTTAGACTGAACCGATATTGAACAGTTACTCAAATAACATAAAAATACAAGTACATCAGAGCATTAAACTCTATTATTAAAATGTTTGTATTGAAAGAATCCATCACAATTGACCACAAAATAAGTTAAAAGAACTGACCTAATAATGAAGAATTCCCAAAGGCCGACCTCACATCTCCACCAACACCTGAAAGAGAGTCCGCCCCTGTTCCCAGTGATGCTATCATAGAGGGTTGAAGCTGTCCTCCTGGAGTTGGAGGTGCTGACCGAGATGACGGAGCTCCTGGAGGTAGAGGTGGAGACTTTGTGGAGCGTGGAGAAGAGTTGGGTGTTGATCGAGGAGAAGCTTGATGGTTCTGTCAAAATTATTCAAAAACATGCAGTTCTTCCCTACAGAGCAGGAGAAACACAGATCAGCTTAGCAAAATTCTTCATAAAAAGATGGCACTTTCAATAAGAGAGAAGAAAACAGAATGACACTCATAAATAAAAGTGTACAAAAAAAAATGTAACTGATAGAATTACTACTTAGTTAATATGAAATTGTAGGGATTTCTGCAATAACAAGGTACCGAATGAGGTTGCAAAGATAGTAGCATTATGGACTTGCATTCAGGTGGTCATGGGCTCAAATCCCATGGCCTAAGTGATGAAAATACCTTAAGTAATTTCATGAGGCCTTCCAGTTGAACCATCAACTGTCTCCGTGAGTCTTGTAAAGCTCCTAAATGACTTTCTAGTTCATCTTTTCGTTGCCTCAGTGCCCTGAGTTCAGCCATAAGCGCTGGATTTTCTTCTCCAGTTGCCCCTGCTCCAATGCCTGCTGCCTCCAACTCTTGCTGGCGTCTGCAAGTGTTAATGTAGGAACAAATTGAGAACCATCACATTGATCACACATTGAAAATGGATAGACTGGTTTCAAACACAAGGGGATGGAGCTTTCAAGTATCACGAATAGTAATAAATAACATTAATGTTCTCAACAGATAGTGTCAATTCATGCTGAAGTCACAGAAATGCTGATCATAAAGCATGCATGGTTGTGTCCACACCATTCTCAATTGTACTATTGAGGCCTATTGTGTTCAACTTTGTATTTTACCTTCTTCATCATTAATTTCCTGTGCCTCAAGCACAATTAAGTTAAATTTGGCAATTGACAAAGGTATGTTTTAACCGCTCATCAGGAAGCAATCATCTGGAATGATCGGTTTAACGGTATAGTTCGATAAGCATATGTGAAGGAATATGTTGGTAGTGTTATTCCACAAAGCTAAATGTACTGCATACATAACTGCATATTATAACCTTGAGAATGGTGATATTTTTAATGTTCACATGAAACACAAGGAAATCCATCTATGAAGTGAAACTCAAACTTTCCAACCATAATGATTGTAACTCATCATGTACATATTATTAATTTTACCCTTCTATAATGGTATTAACAATGAATCAAGCAGAATGGTATAATATCACTGAAGAGCTCAGCAATTGGACAGGTTCTACTTTTATCGCTGCTCTTCGCTTGATGCTTTCCTTTCAGAAAATAAGAAGCAATTTGTGAGTTAGCCCGGTTAAAGAAGGTGGTCAGCTGGATGGGACTGATGCACCATGAATGTGGCTTGAAGTAAAAGATATGGAGAAACAGTCATGTACAGTGCAATAAAATGCCCAGTAAACATTATCGGTCTCGAGAGAGAAGTATGCTTTTCTTGTAAAGCTTCGCAGGTAGCATTTGTAGGAGTTGCTATTCCTGAGTCAGTTAAGAGTATGCGGATACTTTGGATTTAATTAGGTGGGACTTGGGTAATTTAAATTGTCTTAGAATTGAACAAGTAGTCAACCTGAATTATTTTAAAATATGCTTGATTTTAGAAACGAGAGATTTGCATGGTCTTTTGTTTGTTGTCTTTGGTATATTGAGTGCAATGTATGCAAACAAGAACAGGTCCTTCCAGCAATCAAAGCTTTTCAGCCACTAAGTATTGTGCACCTTTAGGAATACATTTGAGAACATACCGTATTTATCCGAATATAAGCCGCACTTTTTTTCCTAGAATAAGTCCAACAAAATATGCCTGCGGCTTAAAATCGCGTACGAGTGTTTTTAGGCAATAATGGTAAGAATGAGCACAATATAGCCGGTTGATCCATCGTAGCTGGTTTCCCACCTCCAAGCACCGCCACCTATCGATTATCTCGAATCTCCAGGGCTATCGATATATTAATCGATTTAACATCGAAAATATATCAATTTAATCGAAGCATCGTAAAAGATGCGTAAGGAAGTGATGTTTCGCGTATTTTTGTCATTTTTATAGCGGTATTACAGAATATGTATGTATTATAAACTGCTCAGAAGTAAAAGAAATGCCGTAACATATGGGAATGTGAATAAAGGCAATTTTGAACTGATGGTAACTGAAAGTAAAATTAAGAAAAATAGAAAAATCGCGCGAAATTCAACACTGATAGTCATATGAAGTGTAAAGTACTGATTTCCGTTTTCTTTTTCGTCAGTTTTATTTAATTATATTAAATAAAATTATAATATCATAACTTAAGTCAGCTGATACTTTCTTTTTCTTATTTCAGGCCTATTTTGGCTAAGAAATGTGTTACTTTAATATTATGAAAATGAGGCAATTTAATTTTTCACTTTGGGGTTAATTTAATTATTTTTCCTTTACTTCACTGCTAAAAAGGCAGGTGCGGCTTAAATTCAGGGGCGGCTTATATTCGGATAAATACGGTACTTAACCTACAATAGGACAATATTTAGTGAAAATAATCCTGTGTGGACCATATAGGTGCCTTATTTCTTACAAAGAGAATATCAGGATGAGTCTTGGACCAATAAATGTGGAGTCCCTTTAGTCATTTAAAGAATTTGTCAACAGCATTGAAGCATAATTATATAGGACAAGTAATCAGTTCAGTCACAAGCTGAAATATTCTGTGAATCAATTTGGACTAAAGAAATACCCAGGTTTGACATTTTTCTTTGATTATTATGATGTATCTAATCCACCTTAGATAGGCTGGTATAAGCATCGATATGACATCACTGAGTAACTTTTTTCATTCACATTTCTACGTATTTTTCTAGTTTTGGAGGAAACAAGATTACCTGATTTTATAGGGTTGTAGGCAGGGCTGTCGCGTGGGCAGGGCGACTGGGGCGATCGCCCCGGGCGCCGCGACCAGGGGGGCGCCACGGCAACGGCAAAAATAAAACAACAAAATTTGAAATAATATGTTAGATGTACATAACGTATTTTTTAAAGTTAAGTATAACTGAATTTTGAATATTACGTTGTTTGTATTTATTGAACAAATAAATATTTGACACCAATAACTTTATATTTTCTAAGTTACCCCAAAATAAATATTTGCTCAAAATTGAACAGCTGG
This sequence comes from Ectobius pallidus, assembly GCA_964059195.1. Lineage (NCBI taxonomy): Eukaryota > Metazoa > Arthropoda > Insecta > Blattodea > Ectobiidae > Ectobius > Ectobius pallidus. The sequence goes on from CAXKWD010000005.1 coordinate 17,518,803, forward strand.
ATTTGCTTGTATACTGTTAATAATAACAACCTAATAATAATGCGTGTTTAACCCCATTATATTTATATGTATTTGATAGTGTCGCGTCACGTCGCTCGCTGTGTGTTTGTGTTTGAATCCTTACAGATAGGTGGAATGTCGGGTGGGTGCACGTGGGATTAAATTTTTTTTTTTGGGGGGGGGGGGCCTGACGAAATCTTGCCCCGGGCGCCAAAAAATCACGCGACGGCCCTGGTTGTAGGAATCCATTTTATAAGGATAATAACTTCATTTACATTAATTTGCTGAGGGCATTATCTTTGGAGCCATTTGTTACGTTGAATGTTAAGTTTCCATTGCATTATAAATTAATGTACTAAAGCTCTTTTGGATATTATTTATATTGCATCTAGATTTGGAAACTAATTATTAATCCTTTAAAGCACTTGTTTTAAAATCCATAAAACCTGGAGGAAAGACAAGCAAACTTGTCAATTGAGATCAGCTGATGATGATAGGGAACTTATCGAAACATAGGTTCTAATTTGGTAAGTTTTTACTTACAACATTGACGTGAAGTAGAACTTAGAGAAATACTATACAGTTTTTCAAGCCCCTCTGGCCTGAATTTATGTGACTGGTGTTTGAAAATGTATAGTGAAAGGCCTATTGATTCCTGTTCCTGTTCTCCTTTCAGATTTTGTTGGTTCTGTTAGGCCACTGATGGTACTGTAAGTGGCCCTTTTTACATTATTAATTAGAGGAGAAGGTAAGTTGGTTGGTTGTTTGTATGGTTATTTAACGATGGATATGTACTGCAACTTAGGCCTGTGACCATCACCGGTATACTGGAATTTTGTCCCGCAGGAGTTCTTTTACATGCCTGTACATTTACAGGCATGGCCTGTTACACTTATGCACACATAAATGTCATCGACCTGTGCCTGGATCAAACCTGCAAGCTTGGGCAATGAAAGCAAGCGCGACACTAACTGCACCACCCAGGCTAAAAGGAGAAGGTAGGGTTTGGTACTCTATGCTATTACATAAATTCTTTAAAAAATAACTTTCAATTCACCATTCGATGTTGTGACAAAGTGCAGATTTTCATCTAGGCCTATATCCAAATGTGATATTCTGAAATATCCTATTAGACAGAGCAGTATGCAGTACAATGCAGCAAGATGCTATAATTGTCCTCGATTTAAAGTAAAGTAAAGTAAAAAAAAAGTAATAAAAGTAAAAGTATGTTATTCCTTTCGACATAAATTTTACATTTCTATGTCAAATTGGAAGGGTATAGCATAGTCCTTGCAACAAATTTCCTTGGACAGAAATCCTGTAGTTGGAAACACGTAATAACCACAGCTAGAATATGAATTCAGTACTAAGTTCTTAATTTACTAAGTACTAAGTTCTTGATTGACATAGTTGGGAAAAAACAACAACAACAAGCATGATAAAAGTAAAAGTAAAAGTATGTTAGTCCTTTTGACTGACTGTGCATGCGACATCGATTTTTGAGCTGTGCATGCGACATCGATTTTTGAGCTGTGCATGATCAGTGAACGACAAGCTCAAATACACAACATGAACAAGCAATACCTTAACCTTGCTATCTCGCGCATTATTTCCCGGTTCTTCGCTTCCAGTTGACTAATCAGCTCCCTTTGTGCTCTTGATGTGTCCAGACTCAGGCTTCCTTCTGAAGGGGCACGGCCCTAAAAAGAAAAGCAAATACAAAATTGAAATTTTAGGTTCAGAAACACCATAACAAATTTTTTCTTTGTTTATTTTATAACACTACACTTTGGTATACACCTAGTGGCAGTGATAATAATTTGAATGCAATATTACATAACTAATATATACATGCAAGTCTGAAAGGAAATAGTTTTAACATTATTTGTGAAGACACTATCTGTCTGATAAGAATATGAGTAAGGCAACAATGGATAGAAAAACTCTTGAAGTGTTCTTTTGGAGGCAGCAAAAACAAATTCAATTACAACAGTATGGCATTTCCGCACACATTTTAGTAAAGACCCATCACCATGGAACAACATTGGAGAACAGACTGTAAATGGAATAACCAATCTTGACATGCTGCAGGAGTTCTTAATCCCGCAATCAGATGAGGACACTAACAACTATCTATTCCAAAATGATGGAGCACCACAAAGCTTTGTTTGAACTAGCATCTGCTGTGCTACTGCTAATAGCCTATAATTTTTAAGTTGGCCACCCAGCTCACCTGACCTTACTCCCGTGATTTTTCTGTAAGGGTATATGAAGAATGCTGTCATGTGCACTGCTGCCACAAAATCTGCCAGAGTTATGATGATTTATTGTTACAGCCATGGAATCTATAGAAGTGAACAGGCTAGCTTGTGTTATGACAAGAACCTGACTATTGCCTGAACATACTCCCAGATTGAATGTTTATGAAGCTTTGTAATATAAGTAAACTTTGAGAGTTTGCTATCTGTTTTTGCCTTACACGATTTTCTATCATAAATAGTTTCTTCACAAAATCAAGGGTGAGTCAACAATTATCCGGACTTTTCATAAAACACTTTATTTACTTAAAAAATACAGTATGATTTTCTCATTATTTTTCAATGTAGTCTCCCTTCTTTGTAATGTCCTTGGTCCAATGGTCCACAAGTTTGTGTATTCCTGCCGAAAAGGTTTACGGTTGGTTACAAAGCCACTGATACACCGCTTCTTGCACCTCTTTGCCTGAGAAAAATCGATAACCTCGCAAAGCGTCTTTCAGTGGCCCAAACAAATTAAAGTCCGACGGAACAAGATATGGACTGTAAGGTGGATGTTCCAGCACCTCAAAACCCAATTTGTGAAAGCGAGTTTGCAAGATCTAGTTACAGTAAACAAGAACACGTGTGAATTGAATAAACTGAGGGAAGAAATGAGGTCAGTGATAACACTGAGAGAATATTGAAATGTTGCTTTTGTTTTGGAGACCAGAAACCAAGATCAACTTGGTCAGATCAATTAAAATAAAGAAACACTGACTTAATGGTTTAATCCTTTGAAGCCACATGAGTATGCAATGAAAAACACTACTATACAAGTTGCACAACCTTGTAAAGGTTAAAACAAGATAAAGAAAATTGTTCCCATCTTTCAAGGAATATATAACTACAGCATAAATGAAGTTACTTATTGGACTCTGTATGATCAGTTAATAGTTGGTTACATGTTACTGATATCCTAGAAAAGTGAACTAATCCAAGCATGGTTCAGAAAAGATTACTATGCTGATGGCATAGTTACAGGACACATGTATCCAAGATACTTTTTATCATTATTTTTCTACAGCTTATTATTCTCCCCAACCCCATTCCACCTGTACAGTACATACAATCAGAGGTGAGCACTGTAAACATGATGTGCAGTAGATCGGGCCAGGTTCATTATTTGGGAGAACGATTTGAGGGGGTGTACAGTTTAGTCTCACTGAGAATCTCATACGGTGCAGACCTTTCCTCGTGAAGACGGACAATAGCTTACAATTGTGAAATCCTAGACCACGTGGCTGGGCGTTGGAATGTGCATGAGAAGCAATCCCCACTTATTTCTCCTCCCTTCCCCTGTGACGCATGTAGTGCTCAGCTCTGATTGTATAAACTGTACTTCACAGTATGTGACTCCAGGATTATACAAAGTCATGAATTTCCAACAGATGGCTGCTATGGGAGTGCTGACACTCAAAGGTTCAGTGAACTGATTGGGGGCCACAGCAGCAAACGGCAGAGGTGTTTCAATATTAAATATAATATATTATTTCATTAGGGGAAGTTGGTCATAACAATTATCCCCTTGCTTACTGAGCAATCTCAAATCAAGCACCACTGCTTAATACTATTGCTATTATTATTATTATTATTATTATTATTATTATTATTATTATTATTATTATTATTATTATTATTTTATTATTTTTTTAACAAGCCCTCTGTAAAACTAAGATGAAACAATTTTCGTTCAAAGTTTTATAAGAAACTGTAAAGATTAGATTAGATTAGATTAGATTCTTTATTCATCCTTAGGCATAGAGATGCAATGGATTTCGTCAATGAATACTCTGACAAATAATATAGAGGTACAAAACAGAAGTCACAAATACCTTTCTTTTATGAAATTAAAACTGATTTTTCCATTTTTAAAAGTTATATATGACAAGCAATAAATTACTGTTTATACTCTAATATTACAAACATATATTTTTCAAAAATCGTGAACAAAAACTGGGGTGCGGGTATTATTTGAATACTGGACTCCTCTCATCTGAATTTGACATTTTATACCATATCGGCTCAATATAACATGATGCTTTATAGTAGCCCCACAGTATAGTACCCGGTATAATAGTAGCAAAGCTGGAATGAAAGGAAAATGAGATAAAAAAGACGCTTTCTTATGTACATGGTCTGCCATGACTGGCGGTGAAACAAAGCTTTACACGTAGATACGCCAAGTAAACAGTGCGGTATAGGCACAACCACTAATTCGGGGAAAGTTCAGTGAATTTCCACACGAGTTTGACCTTGGGTGGGACACATGTCACTGCATATGGATTCCCGCTGAACAGCTGAATTTACAAATTGAGAGTGTTGTTGTTGAAAGTGTTACGCTGCACGTATAAGACGGCGAGATTTTGGCTGGCTGTTAACATTCATGTTATTTTAGCCTACCATATTTAATTCTTTTATGATATGCAATGTTAATTATAACTGTTTAATTAAGAATAAAACTGCTAAAATAATTTTATACATGGGCCTATAGATTTTTTTTCAAATTTCCTTTCATAAAATTTGGGTGCGAGTATTATTTGGGGGTAGGTAGTATTCGGGTATATGCAGTATGATGTCAGACCCAGATTTAAAATGACTAAATAAGGGCATCAAGAATGTGTGCAAAAGAATACAAAACATAATGAAGAAAATAGGTATAGTATCCACATTCATACGTACCACTGTTCTGGCTTCAGCTGCAAGACGGGCAGCATACCTTGCAATCAGACGATGCTCATCATCAAGTCGGGTTGATTCCAGACTCGATGTATATCGTCCTGGGCTGCTTGACATCATTCCACTGCAACAGTATATAATCGTTGAAACAGCTTAATATCCCCAGACATTTACGTGATATTAAGCCTATTATTATACTAAAATATAAAAATATTAGTTTTATGTCTAAAAATGATTATGTTTCTGAATATAATAATATATATGAAAATGAATATTGAAATAATATGCCCAATACAAAAAAGTAATTTTGTATTAATGTACAGAGATGTAGGATGTGTGCATTTGGGACACAAGCAAGTATAATTTTGAGGTAACCTTCTTTCTACTCAAGACAGAAAGAGAACACACAAATAGAAAGAGATGTAGCTTTCACAATACGTGACATAGTTCACAATGAATGGGTACTGTTATCCTTTAAGTTAGATGGCTACTAAACCTGAAAATATGTTGTCTTGATTTTCTGTTACAAAAGATTTAAAACCAGCATAAATAGTAGTAAAGTATTTTCAATTAATATCCTTAGTGAGAATGCGAAGATTTGCAGAATGAAATTTTCTCATCTCTTCTTTTCTTAACAGCTTGGTCAACCATTAAAATTACAGTAGGCCTATTTTAAACTGATTTGATAAACCAACCCGATCTGATAAAAGAGATTTTGCTTTTAATCAAGAAAACCTGAAGGAAACTTTGCCTCAACCACTGTAAAAAGATAAGACATGGGAGCAAGTTGTTCCATAATTAGGCCTATCAGCATAGGTTAGCTGGTCAGTTAAAATGTAAATTCAGCATTAAGTATTTATTTCTGCAATAATATTTATCCATTCTGCTCTTCACAGTCTCACGCCGCAAGTACGATGAGTGTTACTGATTTTATATACAGACTAGTAGGTGCCTGCAGCTTTGCCCACAATATAATTAATTCAAAAATTAAAAATTAACAGCAAAATTTTTAAAATATTATATTTAAAACAATTAATAACTATAATGAAACAGTTACAAATCTGGCTTTGGAATTGCATTCCACAATTAGAAAGTGCCGCCTGGGGGAAAAAAAACCTCAGATTAGAGTTCCCTAGCATACTGAGTTCCGTCCAAATCGATCAATACTTGCCCACTTAGGCCTACATTCATTATATCACTCTTCTGTCTATGTTGAAAATTTCAGATGTCTGCATGCCTTGACATTATAAACAAACGAATCGACCAGGGTGAGCTCACAGAATCGAAGCCATTAATAATTTCACATGATATATTGAAAATATCGCGATGCTTATATTTCCAATTTTTGACAAAAGAAGGCAAAGCCACTTGCAACTGAATGGGCAATTGAAATATAATACCAGTATACCATAGTATAGTACCATTCTGCCAGTTTTTCACTCATAACTCCTTTCATAAAGTGAATATCAAAAATCCGGGTTCAAGGTGATTAGGCCACCCTTCAGTCCATCTATGTTTAAAATTTCAGATCTCTGCATGCAGTAGATTTTGCTGGGCATTCCACACAGACAGATAGGCAAACAGACAAACACTTCCTCTTATTATTATAGATTTCCAGCTGATGTGCATTGCCCGAGTGTTAACTATTAGGTAATAAATCCTTCTTAACATACTATTTATCTAACTACCCCTGATAGGAGTCTTGAGCTCCATATTAGAGCAATTCCTTTATTAGTTCTTTTATATTTTTCACGCCACTGAGTTAAGCCAAGCAAGACTGTTGATTAATGAATTATTAAAAATTGCTAAAATTAATAATTGGCACTCAACCCCAACCTACCAACTCATAGTTATAGTATAGATAATAAAATTATATGATAATATACGATCAATATTACAACCAGTGCTTTTTTTGTGACGGTACGCAACGGTACGCAGTACCGGCACCTTTTTTTCCTTCAAAAAAATTGGATATTACCCGGAATATTCCTTTCACAATTCCTATAAAGTTATGGCCTATTACTTAAAATCATACTTGTTTCGTTAGATTTCTACATACATAATAGCCTACATACAAGCACATTATAGTTTCTGTAAATTGCCGTGGCTACTGGACTGCAAGAGAGTTGGGGTTGGTTTTTCCAGCCCTCAGCAAACTGCTCCTGTGGCCAAGGCCATTCTAACAGTACAAGTATTGCACAAAGTGCAGTTAATGCTAATGTAGTAACAAACAAGTAGTAAATAGCTAACCACCATAGTTAATCAGGGGTTAGTGCGTGTTTAAATTTAACTGCATTCGTTGCTTACATATCATTTGAAAAGAAAACCGTTCATTTGTGTTGCAGAGGCAAGTAAATTCACAGTTGTTTAGTACAATTGTAGGATCAAGGTTTGCACGTGGTTCACAAGTAGAGAAGTGAAATGAGAAAAATATGTAATTATTTTGAACCGGTGCTCAATAAAAGAGTGCATGACGATGTTTTTTAAGTATCTCATAAACCTGCAAACAGTGAATAAAATTAATCTTTAGAGAACGTCGCAAGTACCGGTAATTTTACTGCAATTCAGGGGAGAAACATTTCTGGCCATGTTAGGCCCGATTATTCGACATTAACTCAGAAAAATGACTTCTGGGAGAAGTGTGAGAGCTCCCGTGTGATTCAGTTAAAAAGTTTCGGTGAGTACCGCCACCTTTTTTGTTAGAAAAAAAGCACTGATTACAACGATATGTTCAAACAATTGAATACACATTCATTACCTTCTACCAGTAGAACGACTGTCCATGGATCCACCATCAAATGGTGAAGCAAAGGAACTCTCTGGAAAACCGTTATGGGACGGCAATGGAGATGGAGGACTGAAAAATATAATAAACAATTACTAATAACACTGATAACACTACTCTGAAAATGATTTATTGAACAAAAGTTAATTACATAACATGAACATGAACAACTGAGTTGGAGCATGTTGAGGACGAGAATGAATTTCTCGAAACAATTGTCCAGGTCAGTTTAATATTTTAGTGAAGTTCTGTGTGTAAAGCCTTCACTCGTTTATGTTCACCATAAATTTATAAATTCAGTGTGTAAACTTCCACATTAATTAGATGACCATTCTTATTAAAATTACTATAAATAGCAGAACTAAATTTTAAAATGTAACATTCTCTACCACATGAAATAAATAATTCTGTGTTGAACAATTAAGTAAATAGCCTACTTACAATATTGCAATTACAGCCAAACCCCTGTATATTGAAGAACAATATAATGAAAAACCTGCATATAGCAATATTTTCGTTTGGTTCTGGCAAATATCCTATCTCAATAATGTTAAATGTAACTCACTATAACGATGATGCTATTTTAGAAACACCTTTTATAATGATATTTGGAGGTTGAATTGTTACTGCTAATCAGTAGCTTAGCCCTATGGATGGTAGCTGGTACCATATCAGTATCCTTCCCAGCCACCAATATTGTTTTCTGGGTGCCTGATATCTGCTACATTTCTTAGAAAAGAAAGATTCATGAGGGGTGGAAAATAGGATCACTGAGGCTAAAAGCATCCCTTATGTGTGCAAAAGCATACTGTGAGTTAGGTTGTTACTTTTACATGTACATAATGTGCAAGTAAAACACCCTTAACTGTTTTAGTTTTAGTTTTAGTTTTAGTTTTAATGTTATATCCCACTGTCTATGAGTTAGAAATTTCTGACATATGGCTAGGCTCAAACTGTGCCATGATCCGTGATATTAAAGCAGGCTGAATAATAATTTTTAGTGTGCAGGTGTAAATTACTTATGGTTACAATTTAATGGAAGTTAGTAAGTTGAATAACAAAATTAGCGTTTTCGTGACTCAATATTTTCCACTTCTTCATATGTCTGTTCCATGAATAAAATGATCCTGTAGGCCTAGATTAAACAGTTTTCTCCGTGCAGTCTTTCTAACGTGTGGCAAATTACAACCTCTCAATAACCCTCATATAACAATACAATTTGCTAGGGCCAACAAATATCGTTATACAGAGGTTTGAATGCATTACTTTTTTAAATCTTACAACAACTTCCCAAGACTGCAAATGAACCTTTCATGTTAATTATGATCTGGATATATGGTATTATGAATTTTTATTCACACAGTTAATAATCCAATTGAAAAATAATTATATTTTACACAATTTCCAGTAATCTCACCAACAATATAAAACTATTTGAAAATGATGCGAGTTGACTACACACTATTTTTTCCACTTACCAAATTTTTTTGGTAGAACATGTTTCGCATATGTTCATATGCATCCTCAACTATTTGTCAACTGCCGAGCCTTGCTTGCTAGGAGAATCTCCATGAGTCCCTGGTGGCGGTTTTTTGTATTTCCTGATCAAATTATCTTCTGCGGGAATTTCAAAATTCATTAGCTGGTTTTCAAATTTTCTCATGTATATTTTTCCCAGACTAACAGTTCTGCCGGTGTATGGACTGATTTCAATAATTTTGCTTCTGTATTAATTTCATGACCCCCATCCCAATAATGCATAGCAACTGCTGATTTTTCAGCAGTAAGTGGAGTGGTAAGTGAAGAAAATAGTGTGTAGTCAACTCGCATCATTTTCAAATGTTGTTACACTCCACTGTGAACGTTCCGACCAGAGTTTTTTGAAATATAAAACTATCTCCAACAATTCACTTTGACAGTTACGATATTAAAAAACACAAATGACTAAATCAATTTCCATACCTGCCTCTGCCTAAACTAGAATTAAATAGAAGCCCTACATTATTGTTCAAGATAACTTACACTATATGGGAAAGATTGAGTGTTTTTTCAGGTTCATCAGGGAAACGTGGGATGTTAGGTTTACCCTTCTCAGGCACACAACGAAACGATTTCCGTAACGAGTGACCAATCTGTTTGCTTGGAGATTTCTGCAAAAAAAAGAGAAATCATTTTAATCAGGCCTACTATAGGAATTATAAGAAAAACTTTTATTTATGAGGCTCGTAATAAAATTTAAACAATAATAATAACATATTATTTCTATCATCAAGATCCCTTTATCTATGTAAATATATATGAATGAGGTATCAACTGACAGATTTTTCCATTCTGGTTTGGCAAATTTACATATGATAAAAAGGGCTCCAGGAGAGTGAGGCTCCCAGAGTTTAGATATTCGGCACATGAAGGTGGCCTACGAACCAGCCACTTTCACCTCCGGATTGTTCCTGGTACTCATTTCTGTTAGAGACTGAGTCGTCCCCAGAGCCATAGTGCCACTAGAAGGATTAGGCCAATGGACAAATTTCAACGACCTCATCAGGGAACAAATCCACAACCTGGTTTGTAGTGCAGTGCCTCAACCACTAAGCCACAGTGAACCCTTTACATATGATACTGTTGTGTTTTAATAAACATTGTGGCTAAAAATTTTAATTAAATTTTACTGTCCCATTTACATAATATTCAGAGTCATAGAATTGAAACAAATGGTTGATGTTAGTTAGACCTGGGGAAGAATAAGAAAGTGGTTAAAATGATTCCATCTTAGGTGTGCAGAGGAGGCAGATAGTGATGTAGGTGATGTAAAAGAACTTGGAAGAATGATAATCTGAGAAAAATTCCTCTGACACAGGGATTTGAACCCAGGACCTTTGGCGATCCGTGCCAATGCCCTACCAACTGAGCTAAGCCAAAGTTCACTTCACAGCAGCAGATGGAACCTCTCTCCTATAACTGAGTGAGGTAGACCATTCTAGTATATCCAGTCTTTTTCCTATATATGAGGGTGTATTAAAAAGTAACGGCAATTATTTTTTTCTGTTTAAATGCACGCGTGTCAAAATTCACCAATCATGGTAATGGAGAGGCCTGACCTTGACTGACACTGGAATATGCGCGACGCTATCCTTGTGCTGTTCAGTTTGTCTGAGGGAGCCATTTTGTAAGCACGTGTTTCAGTGACCCAACATGGATTTCAAGTTAGAACAATGCAATTCCGTTTTGTGTTCTTCTGAAAAAATCAGGAACTGAAATGCTGCAAATGATACAGAAAGCCTTATGAAAAACATGTGTTTTTGAATGGCATAAAAAAATTAAAGATGGTGAAACAAGTCTTGAAGATGCTCCACGTCTAGGACAGCTCTCCACATCAAAAATTGAGGTGAACCGCAACACCAATGATGCCATGCTCCAGGAAGATCGACAATTAACAATAGCGAAGATTGCAAACATGATGCACATTTTGTTTGGGTCAGTTCAAGACATAATTCGTAATGATTCGGGTTACAGTAAAGTGGCAGCAAAATGGATTCCACAATTGCTTAATGAGGAACAGATGACTCATTGGGTCATGACCTGCCAGCAATGAATCACAAAGCTTCAGAGGGAACTCAACTTTCTGGACAAGGTTGTCACATGTGATGAGAGCTGGTTTCATCACAACGATCCAGAAACGAAACAACAAAGTGCACAATGGAAACATCCTATCAGCCCAAGGCCAAAGAAAGCAAAGGTGCAACCAAGTGCAGGGAAAGTCATGCATCTTATGTTTTTCGACAAAATTGGCATAATTTATGATCACGTGGATCCTAAACACAACACAGTAAATGCTCAATACTACAGTAACGTCCTTAAAGGACTACTTAAGAAGAAAATGGCTGAGAAGAGACCATAACTTGCTGCCAACAGATGGATCCCCCACCAGGACAATGCCCCTGCTCATCGAGCCAAAGCAATACAACAGGCAATCACTCAACTAGGTATCGAAATCATGCCCCTCCCACCCGGATCTTGCACTCTATGACTTCTACCTGTTTCCATGAGTGAAAAATTACTTTGTGGGCACCATTTTCAAACCGATAATGAATTAAATAGTGCTATTTTGGGTATACTGAATAGGGTGTCAAACAATGGCTTATCTGAGTGTTTGAGTGCTTGGAACCAACCTCCAATTCACCTGGTAGGAAGCCCGAGAAACAATAATACATTATGGATGTCCACAGGCATTTAATAAAAATCTTATTACAGTGTGATGTTTTGGTTCTGGTATTTTGATTAGTTAAGGGGAGTAATGCCAGTAAAGTAAGATACAATAGCTAGAGAGGGTGGAATTTCTTAACTAGTTTGAAGACATAGTCTAGACAGTACAGTCTATTTACTGAAGTAATTGTTAAGACTAAGAGAATGCTTGAATCCAATATTCTAATGTAGCAACAAAGCAAACTCCTTTGACAATTAGATAGTAAGTAAGTAAGTAAGTAAGTAAGTAAGTAAGTAAGTAAGTTTATTTGCAACATTTTTTACAGTTGTTACAAAATTACAATATAAGTGTAACTTATATAAATACGGTTTTGACTGCCACTCAGAAAAGTAAAGCTAGTCCTCAGAGGCAGTTCAGTTCAATACAACAAAAGAATTACCCTAAAATAATTTTTTTTTTTTTAGCAGTAGTACAAAAGTGAGATTTACAAAACACAGAATTGTACAAATAAATGCAATACTAGATATATATATATTTTTTTATTATTAAACAGATACCTTTGAATTATTTTTGAATTCTGCAAGATTATAAAAAGCGTTTTCCACTAGGTAAGATTTTGTGCTTTTTAGCTTTTCAGATGTAGTATTCTTTTTTTTAATGGCCTCCGGTAATTTGTTATATAGTTCTTTGCCAATATTTTCAACTGAACGGTTATTTAATGTTCCTCTGAGTGAGGTTCTGAAGAAGTCTTCTTTATTTCTTAGGTTGTGCTGGTGTATATTAAAATTTTTCATTAGATGTTTACCTTTTTTTGTGAGAATGTGTTTGATACTTTCATATATATAAATACATGGAACTGTTAGTATTTTTAGTTTCTTAAAGATGGGTTTACATGATTTTTTCCTGTCTATTTGTGCAATTATTCTAATACTTCTTTTTTGTAGTTTGAAAACCTTTAATACTTCCCTAGATGTAATATTTCCCCAAAGTGTTATTCCATACTGAATGTGACTATATATGAAAGCATAATATACTTGTTTTAAGGTTTCATTGTCCATTGTTTTTCTTACTTGTTTCAATATATAGATACCTTTATTTAGTTTTTTTGTTATATGTGCTACTTGGGGTTGCCAGTTCATGTGTTTATCGATTATTACTCCTAGAAAGTTTGAGCTTTGGGTTTCAGAGATTTCTTCTTCATCTATCTTAATTTTAATTCTATTTAATTCACATTTTTTTAGTTCAAAATTGATCCAAGATGTTTTTTTAATATTCAGTTCCATTTCTAAATTTTGAAGGTATTTTTTTACCATTTTCAAGATATTATTTGCTTTATCCTCAATTCCTCTGATTGTTTGATCTTTGATTATTATTGTTGTATCATCTGCATAACCAATCGCAATGCCACCATATCTTTGTATTACTTCAAAAAGGTCATTTATATATACTAGGAACAGGAAAGGACCTAATTTTGAGCCTTGCGGCACTCCTTGTTTTATTTGCTTAAATTCAGATTTTATATTTTCTATTTTTCCTTTTGTATTTGTGTGTTTTAGTCCTATACATTGCAGTCTGTTTTCTAAATAAGATTTTATCCAATTTTGGGATAGTCCCCTCACTCCATAATTTTCCAGTTTTTGTAATAGTGTATTTATGTTTACGCGATCAAAAGCCTTTGAAAGATCCAGGAAGATCCCGATTATCACTTCATGGTTATTTATGGCATTTATTATTATATTGTTTACATTTTCTATTGCATCAATTGTTGATTTTTTGCTTTGGAAACCATATTGCCATTTTTAAATAATGCTGAACTTTGTACAGAAATTTTGCAGTTGCTCCAGGAACACGTCTTCAATTATTTTTGAGAATGTAGAACATAAAGTAATTGGTCTGTAATTTTCAACTTCAAGCTTACTACCCTTTTGTTTATATAAGGGAATGGTGATTACTTTCTTTAATATATCTGGGAATATTCCTTGCATCAGTGATGTATTTGTAATGTTTGTTAGCACTTCACTTATTTCATGTTTTACATACTTGGCCATTTCATTTGATATCTCATCTAAACCACTGGACTTTTTAAGTTTTAACCTGTTTATGCTCTTAATAATATGTTGTTGTGATACTTCAAGAATTGCCATAGAGTTTAGTTGTTTTTGTTGTGAAATTAAGTTTGTATCTTGACTTACAGTGATATTATTTTGTTTTGATGTTGTCAAATTTCCTATATTTACATAATAGTTATTAAATATATTGCATATTTCGTTTGGAGAGCTTACTTCCTTACCGTTTCTTTTGATTTTTAAGTTGTGGGTTACATTACTTTTACTTTCATTTTTTATTTTATTTACAATATTCCATACTACTTTTGTTTTGTTTTCAGCGTTTGATATTAATTCTTTGTTAAAATTCTTTTTTGCTGTCTCTATCACACAATTTAATATTATGCTATAATTCTTTATATAATCAAGTAACCTTTCGCTCATATTTGGGTTCTTTATAGAGTTCAAGAACCTCATTGTTTCACAAAATGTTTTTATCCCTTTTGTGAGCCATTTTTCTTGCACCTTTTTAGATTTACCCTTATTTATTACAACTTTTTTTATTGGCATAGTGGTTTCTAGTCCAAGTTTCATTATTTTATTAAATTTGTCATATTTTTCATTTAAATCACATGTATCATATACTATTTTCCAGTCCACTTGTTTTAAAAACTCTTTCAGTTTATTTAAACCTTCATTATTTATTTGCCTTCTATATTCAATAATTCTCGAATTTTGTTTTCCCTTGTCAGCAGAGGGACTGATAATTTTCATAATTTGACCATAATGATCCCCTATTCCTGTTTTAACGATTGATGTTGACCATAATGTTTCTGATATGTCTGTGCAAATATTATCTATACAAGTTCTGGATTGCTTTGTGACTCTAGTGGGTTCTTTTATTGTTATCAACATATTTTGTCTATCCAGAATTTCTATAAATGATAACTTTAACTCACTATTTTTCAGTATGTCTATGTTGAAATCTCCAACTAAAATTTTTACTTTGTTTTCCTGTATTGAGTTCAGTAAGCTTTCTATATTTTTCAAAAAGATATTTTTGTTTCCTCCTGGTGGTCTATAAACTCCAATTAAAATAACATTTTTTTCTTTCTCCTCTATCTCTATTGCGGCAAATTCACATGTCATTTCATTTGAAAAGGGTTTGCAGTTTATTTCTTTAAATTTCGTATTTTCATCTACATAAATGGCAACCCCACCGCTCTTATGATCCTGTCTACAGAAATATGTCCCAAGTCTAAAACCTTGATAATGATTTACAGTTAATTCTTCTGCTTTTAGGCCATGTTCTGTGAATATCATAATATTTGGCTTTGTGTCATTTATAAATAAGTCTATAGCTGTTTTTTTGTTTGTAATATACTGAACGTTTTGATGGAAGATTTTTTTTTCAGTTCCCCTATCCCTACAAGTGTCAATTTCTCTTCCCTTATTTGTTTTGTTTTTTATTTCACTTAAATTTGTTTGCGCTTTCCCTATTTCTTCGCCTGGTTTGCTATTATTTTCATTTCCATTTGCTCTTTTGGATTTACATCCCTTTTTATGGTCTACATCCCCAGGATCTTTTTTTAGTTTTCCGGATTCATGCAAATATTTACTACATTTTCAATAATCCTACCTAGCAGAAACGAACCTTTTCTGTTCAGATGGAGTCCATCTTTACCCAGACAGGTGTCATCAAGGTATTTATTTACATCTACATATACCGCATGGAGCGCAACACATGCCCACCTAATTCCCTCATTTATTTCTTGTACGAACCTGTGTTCTATATCTCTCCTTCTTACTATGCTATTTACTGCTATGTTTGCCTTTGGGAAACACTTTTTTGCACAACTAATTGCTTCATACACCTCTCCCATGACATCATCTGGTCCCTTCCATTTGTTTATGTCATTTGTACCCACATGCATTATAACAGTTTTTATGGATTGATTCTTATTTTCCCTTTGCAACACGTTTGGTAAGAATTGCAAAAGATAAGTTCCTATAATGAAGAAAATAAATACAGTGAATGCTGCTTAATATAAATGCAGATAATGCTATCAGTTGGGTAATTTTATGATGTCCCATATGGATTAATACTGATGCATTGAAAAAATGCTGTTTGTTGTGATCAAAGATTCGGTTTATGTTATCACACTTTCCTTTTTGCAGCTTTATTTCCAAGTAATGTACATTATTCAAAATTTTGTTTATAAGGGTTTCGTTTCTAACTCAACTGTATTGTGATATACAGGAGGTAGCAACCTAACAATACTGTTCCCAGCTCACAGGATGACCACTGACGGGGTGATACTGCTTAATTTTCTCTTTTAATCAATAAAACATTTTTCACCCTACAGTTAAGCTGCAGCTTCAGATTTATGAAGATAACAGTGTTGACATGCTGGGTGATGGCTAGTGTAAAATGAAAAAAACTTAAAAAGACAGGCATTAGATGTTATGCTACATCGTGTTCACCACAGATCAGTATAGATCAAAAACACTCGTAACTCGTAACTGGGTATGGAGAATTGGTTAATGGACTCCTAAAGGAAAGTAAAGACAATTAAAAATTTGTTACTGGTTGAAAAAAATAGTTGCTTGCAGTCTATTACTGTATTAGCCTATGAGTGGTTCAATGATTCACAGTTACGTATTATGTTAAGAATAAACATTCTTAATTCTGTTTTGTAGTGTATTATCTTATATATGAATAAATAACCTTCATTTAATTCCTTTGGCTACTGTTATCAGTCGGTTAACATTATCAGATTAGCTGAGTCCCAAAGTGATCACAATAAGCGACGTGCATTGTATTGGGAAAGAATGTAAATATTATGAAGATATTATCCACTGAATGACTTACATAGGTTGTATATTCTTTGACTTCATGTTCATTTGTGTGAGGACCAGAAATACGACCTCTCCAGAAGCAGTCTTGACATAGCTGATAACTATGGCACTTCTGACACCTGTAGCGAAAACCTGAGAATCCTTCTCTCTGACATGCATCACAGGCCATTGGATGCACAACTGAAAACGAAATACAGTTTTATGAGCGACCATCTCACAGTGAGTTCTAAGGTCAAATGTTTTTCACTTTATATTGCAACAAAATAAACATACAATTTAAGTGAGCATTCACACCAAAGTAGCATAGCATGCGAATCGCACTACCTGGATGCAGGCTGCACATCGAGTTGCATGGTTCACAGTTTTGCATTCATACTGAAGTATCGAATGCGATCTGCAGTTAAACGTACATTATATATTTTCACTTGAACAATTGAGAAACCCATTTAAATGAATGTAATTTACCTAAAGAGGATATAGTTTCAGCAATTTTAATCCAGGTTTTTTTCATCTACTTTCGATTACCATATCGTATAATCTACGCATGTACAAATTGTATGTTAAATAGCTCTGTTTCCAGCAGTTTTCATGACATCTTTGCCATAATCTACTGCTACACAAGCGAATATGTGTTGAATATTCTTAACAATTAGAAAACAGCTGAAAAGGCAACTGTATGCATGCGTCATCCCGAGTAGCGTCGCATGAAATAAGTCCAGATCTATCTGAAGAAATGAATGTCGCACCCTGCGAGCTGCACTATTGCCATGCTACTTCGGTGTAAAGACTTGAACTTGTTTATTTGGGATTTAAAATGAGTAACGTGCAGCGTGCATCCAGGTAGCACGTCGCAAGTGGCATGCTACTTCGGTGTGAATGCTCCCAGAGACAGTAGAGATGGACTAAAGTAGAACCCTAATTTAATGATTTTGGGGGATGCAACATTTCTTGCTTTAAATATGTGCTTACACTAAATGAGGGTTTTGATATTTTTAAGAAATAAGTGAGTTTATGCAGAAATTTTATTTTATTTACTAAACCATGCATTATATAAAACTATTATTACAATTAAATCTGAGGGTTAACTGTGGGTTGCAATTACTTCCTCTGGCAAGAGAAATCCACCTTCTTGATGGTGACCCCTGAGTTTCTACTTTTGGGTACAGATGGATGGAACAATGTCACGTTGACCAAACTACTTATTTTATTTTAATGTACTTTCAAAAGCTTGCTAATTTGAAAGAAATTACAGTAACACTCTAAAAGTGTTTTGTTATCACATATTTCCTGACTGAAACATTAAAATTAACGCTTACAATCTCCAGATAGCCAGCAGTTGACCTTGGAAACACAGCAGAACAGCTGACTATACTTATTTTGAAAACATTAAATAATAATAATAATAATAATAATAATAATTTGAATAATTGTTTGGTAAGAAGCATAGGCAAATGTCATCGGAACAAACCAAAAGCTGTGTATCCTTCACATCCAAGTGTTTTCCACTCTCACAAAACTTAAAGAATAAACAATAAATAATAATAAATAATAATAATAATAATAATAATAATAATAATAATAGTTTGAATAATTGCTTGGTAAGAAGCATAGGCAAAATGTCATTGGAACAAACCAAAAGCTGTGTATCCTTCTCATCCAAGTGTTTTCCTCTCTCACAAAACTTTGTATTCCATTTTATTTGTTCATGATTATAATGTTGTTTAACCCAACCCCATGCTTGCACAATGTACTCCTTGCGATATCAGAATAGGAAATTTCATTCTTCCTTAATGTGGGTTGTCAACCTAGAGCTAAGCTAAGCTAACTGTAGCTAAGCTGAGCTAAAGTTGGATGCCTACCAAAAACTAAGTCAATGCTAATCAGTTGTAAGTGGTTTGTTGAGTTGGGCAGATGTTACAACAAAAATGATCGAAGAAGAAAATTCTGATGATGATTTCAATACTCAGCATAGAAAAAGAATGTTAATGCTGGCTTATTACTAGAGCCCGGATTTCCATGCAAATGCATGTTTTTATATACTTTGGTTACACTTCTCAAACTTTGTAGTTACACATTACATGACTTATGGATTCCAAATAAACATATTTTTTCCGTGCATGTTTGCATATTTCGGCCTTTTTATGGCAAAATTCATGCATAATGCATGTTTTGGATTTTTTGGGTTTAATGTAGCATATTCAGACGTTTTTAATGCATATAAACCCGCATTTTCTGGTTTTAGTGCATAATATCAAATTACCATGCATAACTGTGCATATTATGAATATGCCTCCCTAAAATCTTGGCTTTTCACAGAAACGTAAAAATGTTCTATTGCATTACCATTGTTATATTTTGATTGACTTGGCAACAGAGTGCAAGCTACTGTTTACCCTAAATAAACAGTAATATAATACACCAGACTACAAAAGAAAATGCCGACTTGCAGAACCCCACCACCTTCCATTGAAAGAAAACTGCTAAACAGAATGTTCACTGCTTGAATTTGTCAGTGACTAGCCATTGTTGAATGCCGACCGACTGGAAAAAGGGACTGATAGTGAAACTACCAAAAAAAGGGGACACAACGGATTGCAACAATTGGAGGGGTATCACCTTGCTTTCCATTCCGAGCAAGGTGTTAGCATGAGTTATCCTGAATCGTATAAAGGATTCTGTAGAAAGAAGACTTCGGAAGGAACAGGCGGGGTTTAGGCAACATCGAAGTTGTGTGGATCTCATCAACACACTTCGAATCATCCTGGAGCAGAGTGTGGAGTGGCGAACTACCCTCTACCTCACATTCGTGGACTTTGAGAAAGCATTTGATTCAGTAAACCAAAAAATCATGTGGAAGACTCTAGAGGAATACAAAATACCATCAAAGATTATTAAGATCATGAAAGAGATGTATGATGGGTATGAATGTCAGGTCCTTCATGAAGGAAAATTAACAGGAAAAATAGATGTTAAATCTGGAGTAAGACAGGGGTGTGTTCTTTCTCCCACTTTGTTCTTATTGGTCCTGGACAATGTGATGAGGAAGGTAATGGGAGGGCGGAAGAGAGGTGTGCAATGGGGGATGAGAGACAGACTTGAAGATCTCGACTTTGCTGATGACATTTGCCTTATGGCACAGCGGTATCGGGACATAAAAGATAAACTTGATAGGTTGCAAAAGGAAGCGGAACATGCAGGTCTCAGGATCAACACAAACAAGACCAAAGAGATGAGGATAAACTCTGATGTCATAAACAGCTTGACAGTAAATGGAAAGGAAATTGAACAAGTTGAGTCCTTCTCATACCTTGGAAGCACAGTTACAATTAATGGAGGTGCAGAAGAAGATGTTAGAAGCCATATCAGAAAGGCAAATGGTGCGTTTGTCCAGCTCTATCATGTGTGGAGAAATAGTAACATCTCCAGGAAGACTAAGCTCCGCCTCTTCAACAGTAATGTAAAGTCAGTTCTCCTATATGGCTGCGAAACATGGAAAGTTACGAAACAGATCAGCAAACAGCTGCAGGTATTCATAAACAGATGTCTGCGTCGTATAATAAAGGTATGGTGGCCAGATACAATCTCAAATGAGGATCTCTGGACTAGGACCAACCAACAGCCTATTGACATTCAGATTAAGGAGAGGAAATGGCGCTGGATTGGACATACGCTAAGAAAACCAGACGGAGCTGTAGAGAGGGCAGCGCTGGATTGGAACCCTCAAGGTGCCAGGAAGATAGGTCGACCCAGGAAGACCTGGAAGAGGACAATCGAGAAAGAAATCGCAGAGATGGATAAAACATGGGGTGAAGTAAAGAGAATGGCCAGGAACCGTAATGTGTGGAGAAATTTCGCCAAGGCCCTATGCTCCAGAGGGAGCAACAGGAAATAAGTCAAGTCAAGCCATTGTTGAAGGCTTTGAATATTTTAGAATCGTGTTGTGGAGAAACGGGTGTGACAGTCAGGGAAAAACTTAAGAAGGTACTTAGTTCAAACCCTGATCTTAAACTTCTGAAAACATGAAAGACGTATTATGTGGAGAAAATGTAAAAGACATGGAATTCGATAGTGCATGTTTTGCCCTTCATTGTGCATATTTGGAGATACGATAGTGCATGAATGCATGCATATTTTTAAGTTTGATAGTGCATGAAAATCCGGGCTTTACTTATTACTTACATAAGAAAATACTATCCTTTTCCATATCGCATCCTTTTTATTAGAGTCGCAGTAATCCTTTACTTGTGTAAAATCCATCCCCCCCACCCCCACTCGTACCCTCGAAACCTCCGAATCGTTGGTGTCACTGTGAACTCCATAGGGAGTACTCTAATTTATTCAAACAAAGTTTCCCTCTATACTTCATAGGGGCCGAGATATAAATGTTTTAAAATTTCAACCCCGTCTCCCGACCACCCCCTTGGGCCAATTTTGCTCATTAACGAACTTGTCCGAACTATTCGGCCTAGAAATAACATAATAAAATTTGGTTCAAATATCTCCAAAATTATGGTCGCTAGCGAAGTCCAGTTTCAGTTCCTGTGGCAAAATTTCAAGATCATCAGGTACTTATAAGTTAAGAGATTCTGCAGTTCCCTTACTGCAGAGTACTACAAGGAGTGATGATCAAGATGGCAAAGCTTTCCCACCACCATGCTGAGTTATAATGCAGGAATAAGTACATTTTCCTCATTTGCAGTATGCACATTGATTTTTTTCCATGCCAGAGAGTGTACTTGTTATGTTCTATCTTTTGTATTGTTGTAATGAATAGTTGTATCGCAGAATTGTTTTACAGTATCACTTGTACACTCTCAAGTTATATTTTTGTCAACAGTATTAATTTGTATGAATATATGTTTTCGTTCCAATTGGTTTTGAATATTCTACATCAAATAACTTTCTTAGAAGAAAATGTGACTTTGATCGTTATTCCCCTGGACCCTTCAATTCCTTTTATGCTTTGTTATATAAAAACATTAACTAACAGCTGCGAGATCACAGCATACTATGAATCAATCATCCATGAATCTATTTGAGTTACCATGTCATAACCAATGCTACCAATGGTGCATAAGAGACATATCTAACCTAATTCAGGTAAGCTAACTGCAGAACAGAATAAAATCACATGAACTGGCTTGCACCAAATTGAAATTGTGTTTTTAATCAATGGACATTTATATTATTTCAATTTCCAAACAAGTTATGTTGAATAAAATAATCTGTTTTCGTGCTGCTTAATGGCAGCATGTGACATATTAATCATCTCATGTTGATGCCTTACATGTTCAGTAACGAGCTAATGATTTATCAGATAAAATTGCATCCTGGCGATCTGAGGAAGGATATTACAAGATAAACAATCATGATTGGTCTATATCCGAGGGATTGCTGAACATTATTGGTCAATATCAAACACATGGCATATGTGTGGAATAATTTAGTCATAAGAAATCATTCCAATTAATTTAGGAGCACTTGTTTCAAGAATAACAGGAGTTTGAATCAGACTGTACAAGTGTTAATAATGTATGCTATTCCTTAGACCCTTTTTGCAAGTACTTCATGATGTATTCTCCTAGCAACAGGTGAGCATGGGATTTCATGCGAATAACATGATAGCAGCACGGAATATGGACCAAGAAGATGAGAGTAAGGAAGGAAAAGTGAATGGTTAGTTATTGTTTCCCTCATCCAATCTGCAATCACTCTGCATTACAGCTTCGAAATTCACATTTCAATGAAGTGCATTTGAAAGTATAACAGGATTTCGCTTTACGTGGAACAAACTTTCTTTTCATCTTACAAAGCAATATTCTGCAAACATATTACTAGAAGCTGTTGGAAGGTCGATGGCAATCAACACTCAAGTAAGAGTTGGCAGAAAGGAAGGTGAACATGAATCTATTTGTGAATGTAAGTTAATAACTACAGTACACTACGGCATCCTCATTGTTTTCACATTCAGGTGAGATTCGTAGGTAATCCCACGAGAGTTGATGAGTTTATCGATAGATTCGCGACTGTTCAGCAGAAGCAAATTTATCTGATGCAACTTGTAAACTCAAGTTGGATTTATTAAGACGATTCCATGAATAAAAATGTAACAGGTTATACAAATAATATTTACTTTCGTGCTTTGTTATATAAAAACAAACTAACAGCTGCAAGATCACGGCATACTATGAATCAACTATCCATGAATTGATTCATGTTACCATGATTCGACCAATGCTACCAATGGTGCATATAAGACACAGTTAACTTAATTCAGGTAAGCTAACAGCAGAACAGAATAAAAGCACACCAACTGACTTGCACTGAATCGAAATTGGCTTTTTAATCAATGTAGGCCTACATTTATATTATTTCAACTTCCAAATAAGTTATATTGTATAAAATAATTTGTTTTCGTGCAGCTTAATGGCAGCATGTGACATATTGATCACTGCATGTTGATGCCTTATGTGTCCAGTAACAAGCTGATGATTTATCAGATGAAATCACATCCTTTTAATACAACCATTTTATAAGATAACGATCGTGATTGGTCTATATCTGAGGAATTGATAAACGTTATTGGTCAATATTAAACATACGGCGTATGAGTGGAATAGTCACTGTAAAAGACTCGTTTTCTGGTTGTTGTGGAATTTATTTAGTTTGTTTTGTGGCTATTTAGTCTTCACACGTTCCTTTACATGTAGGACAACAAGACTAATCCAATTTTGCAATCTTATGGAAGTTGGATGTGCCTGGTATTCCTGACAAATTTTATGATTTGTCCTACAAATGTGTGACAAAGTTACATAATGAGTGGAAAATGTACAAAATTTACCTGAAGTAAAAACTCTAGCTCTATGTGCGGTATAACCAATAGAAGTATGACAAAATCCTATAGTACCAAACTCTCTAAATCTCTCTCTAAACCCGTTGCTGTTGGTTATATCCGTTTTATATGACTTACCATTTAACTACAATGAACCAGAAAGGAAAAAGGTTTGCATCAACTGAAGGTCTGAAGTGCTTTTGGAGATGACTTTTAAATTACCAATGTAATTTATTATATCATAATATTGTTTCATCATTCTCTCTCATTCCTTTTGTTTTAACTGAAGATTTTGCACATTTACCTAACAATTTCATATTGTCTTGTTCATCAAAGGAATGAAACAGCCAGTTTAGTAATAACAGAATATAATTTAATCTAGTAAAATTAGTTTTGCAGAGATCTCACTTTACTGTTACTAGTGGCGTAACTGAAGGCCCCACAGACCCAATGATGTGGAGGACCCAAAGTCCTAGGGGGCCCAAAATGAAAACCAGAAAAAAAGAAACGTAAATAGGTTGTCATAATAGATGGAAAAAAACATGCAGAGCAAA
This sequence comes from Ectobius pallidus, assembly GCA_964059195.1. Classification (NCBI taxonomy): domain Eukaryota; kingdom Metazoa; phylum Arthropoda; class Insecta; order Blattodea; family Ectobiidae; genus Ectobius; species Ectobius pallidus. The sequence continues at coordinate 17,543,055 of CAXKWD010000005.1, forward strand.
AACGAAGAAAGAAGAATTTGCAATTTGCAGTGAACACATCGTGCAGGTACATGTCAACTACAGTCATACCTCAGTATAACGATAGTTGTGGGCCCTAGCAGTTTGTATTGTTATAAGAGGGTTATTGTTATACTGAGGGGTTGTACCGGTAATTCACCTCATATTAGAAAGATTGCAGGCAGAAGATTGTGTAATCTAGGCCTACAGGATAATTCTTGAAATGCAAAAAAGTAGAACACTTATTTTGTTATTTAACTTACTGACTTCCGCTGAATTGTAACCACAGCTATTTTACACCTGCTTACTATTTGGATTGGTTTAATATGATGCAGGGATCACTGCACGCTTTCAGCCTAGCCACAGGTCAGAAATTTCAAACTCGTAGTTGGTGGGAAGAGAGAAGAGAAAGACAAGCAAATTTACCACACAGCTAAGGTAAAACTAAAACATTTGCTCCTTATGGTGTTTTAATTGCACATTATGTACATGTTGAAGTGATTGCTGGCATGGTTGATGACTACATATCTGTCAGTCCGGGTTCGATTCCTGGTACCTCCGCAGATTTTTCTGAGGTAAAGAGGTCTGGAACTGGGTGCACTCAGCCTCGTGATTCAAACTGAGGAGCTACTTGATAGAGAAGTAACGGCTCCGGTCATGAAAACCACCATTAACGGCCGTGGGTGTCAGCATGCTACCACATGCCCCCAATCCTGCCATCTACCTATGATAGATGATGCATCGGTCGGATAGTAGGCCTAGTCCCTTCAGGGATGTAGCTCCACAGAGGTTTCCCCCCCCCCACATGGTGAAGTAACCACCTAACTAACAGTATGTTTTTGCATGCATAAGGGATGATTTTAGCCTCAGTGATCCTATTTTCACTCCTCATGAACCTTTCTTTTCTGTAATTTCTAAGAAATATAACAGATATCAGACACCCAGAAAACAATATTGGTGGCTGGGAAAGATACTGATCTGATACCAGCTACCATCCATAGGATTAAGCTACTGGCTTCACAGTAACAATTCTACCTCCAAATATTGTTATAAAAGGGTATTTCTAAAATAGCTTCATTGTTCTAGTTGTTACACTTAACATTAATAACGTAGGAACCAAACAAAAATATTGCTATATGTGAGTTTATTGCTATATCTATGTTTGTTATACAGAGGTTTGACTGTATCAACAAAATGAATATGGAGCTTTATTTACAGTGTGAAGGTAAGAGATGCAACTATCATCAAGGAAATAATACTACTCGTTTCTAATTTCCACAAAACTAATCTACTAAAAGTAAAGTAATCCCTATTGTGTTCATTTTGTCATAAAAACATTAGTTTATTAGGAGTCAAACCATGAAATAGCAAAGTGTTACAATAATGAAGCCTATGAGAACATATCGTTGCTAAGAAACTGTTTACATCTCTGGTTTGGGAGAGAATAGCTTACTAGCTTACATTTTCTCATGGTTATCTGGGTCTTTGAAAGATCTTGCTTTGGAAACTGTTAATTCTGGACTTGGACTTGACGAGTTCCATGTGAAAATTTTACAAACGTATTTCCCTGTCAGAGCCAGGGTTCTCTAGTAAATAAATTATTCCGTCATGCACAAAATATTGGAGAGCTATTTTCTAAATTTGTCAGATCTATTCGTGCTTATGCTGCTGTTTTCCACCCTGAACCTGTCAGAGCGTGAGATCAATCAGAGCATTTTAGAAGGAATGGCTTCTGAAACAAAAAGTCAGGTAGCGTTTGAAACTAGATCTAAATCATTTGTAGAATTGCGATCAGTTGCAGATATAAAACATGAGAAAGCTCCAGGAGGAGACAGGATATCAAATGAAATGCTAAAAATCGGAGGGCAAGAAGTGGTGATAGCTCTAACAGACATCTTCAACAACATTCTGAAAGAAGAAATTATCCCACAACAATGGCTCAGAAGTAATATTATTCTCCTATACAAAAAGGGCCCCAAGGATGATATAGGCAACTACTGTCCAATATCTTTGATGTCAAATATCTACAAAGTCTTCTTCAAGATTATAAAAGGGCGAATGAACTGAAACATAGAGGAGAATCAACCCGCAGAACAGGCAGGCTTTCGAAGGGGATATTCCACAACCAACCACCTGCAGGTCTTAACTAAGATCATGGAAAAGCTTGAAGAATTCAACCAAACGGTATACCTGGCCTTCGTTGACTTCCAAAAGGCATTTGACACAGTGGGACATGTACCGCTATTATCAGCACTACAATCATAGGGAGCAGAAGAGAAATATATTAGAATGCTAGCAAAAATGTACAGCAGCACCATGGCCCACATACAAATGGACAGACAAGGAAGGGAGTTCCAATTGCAAAGAAGAGTTAGGCAAGGAGACATAATCTCACCCAAACTCTTTATATGTCTTTTGGAATAAATATTCAGAAGCATTAAAAGGAACTATGGTGTCAACATTGATGGGGTCAAACTGTCCAATTTAAGATTTTTGGACATCGTGCTACTTACTAACACCAAAGAGGAGGTGCAAGAATATTTAATAGAAGTAAAAGAGATCAGCGAAAAAGTGAGCCTTAAAATGAAAGCCACCAAGATAAAACTCATGACAAACCATCTGGAAGAGGCCAATGCCCTGAGGGGACAAATAAGTGCTATACTTATACTCAGATTCACTGCAGGTGATTAACGGTGATTCAAGAAGTATGCAGTTTGATAGGCCTAAAGAGGGAATTAGTAACAGTGATTCTCGAACAGGTAGGGGCGACACAAGGTTAGTCTGTTATGGTTGTGGAAAGCCTGGTCATTTCAGATGGGACTGTAGGTCAAGTAATGGTAGAATGGTAATAAGAAGTGCGGTGCTGAATCGCTCTGCCAACTGAGGAGCGACCACCTTAGACGTCGAAGTGATTCGGTGATTGTGTCTAGGAATGCCAAAGAAACTGACCAATCAACATTGTGGGGAAGACTGACGTTACAGACCATGTTGACCTGGGTAAGCCCACTAGAGAAGTGCATGTCACCAGTGAAGCTAGCCTTACTGTACTTGACAAGACAGACAATATGGACAGGAAAGTGAAAAGTCACAAGACGTTTCCCCATGGGCCCCATATATCGTAGAAAGATTCTTAACATCTGTAACTGTTTTAGTGAAGGAAAAGGGAACTGACAGAACTCTGAAAGCTCATGCTTCCCATTGCAAAAGCCATAATGTCAAGCTCGTGTTGCTCCCATTTTATTCCCTTTACTTACAAGTTGACAGCTGAAACCAGTGCAATGAAAGTATGCTCCTAGTTTGTGCTAATTTTCTTCCCATAATTTTATTCGACATTGTGATTATCAGCGGTGGTCCAATGAATGCCCCTGGGTAGTAGCTATAAAAGGTTTTCCAGGCTGAGGCAGTTGCCCCTAGTTGTCTCTCCCAGGCTGTGGGAATCTCAAGATGGGTGAGACCTTTCAGAATTCTGTAATAACTTAACTAGATTGCTGTCATTTTCTCTTGTAATCATTTTCAGTACCAACCAAGTTTGTCTCAGAAATTAAATCCATTACCAGTATACAAATTAGATTCAGAAGCAATGAAGAAAATTAAAGTAAAAGAGGAGATATTTCATCATGTCAAAATAACTTTTCTGCCGCTGTATAAATGTTTCAGAAGCAGTTGTCTTAGAGAGAGGTGACCTCTGACATGTGGTGGGAAGCAATGACCTGTTGCACAGCTGATGACTGCCTCCTGGAACTCGGCCAGTTCAACACCAATGAAAAATGGAATGTGACCCAGTCTTCAGCAGCTAAAAGGCAAACTGTGCATGTCATGGTTTGTTCATCAGGACAAGGTTTGGACAATGTAATTGCCATCTTGTGAATACAGGTATGCTTGACACTAGGGATGGGTCGATACCAGATTTTCTCGATACTCGATACTCGATACCGATACATGATTTTTTCCTCGATACTCGATACCATCAACATTTCAATAAATAGGTGCATTAAAAAATTAGAAGTTAAGAGAACTGTGTAATACCAACTAAAATAATTAAGTATGCATATTTAATGAGACAAAGTTTAATATCATCAGTAGCCTATAATTATTTTTAAACTCTACATTAAAACTAAACGTTTGACAGAAAACGAAACAATTAAGAATCTCTTCTGCTTGGATTTTAAAAGTCGGAAAGTCTTTATTTATGACTAGACAAAAGTCACAGAGTGGTTTTCTCCATTTCAAAGAGAAATAAAAGTATTTAGTAGACTACTAAAAGCAGAAAGAGATACGGCATTTTCTTAAATTGCAGAGTTACCAAAGTATCGAAAAAGTACCGAGCGAGTTTTCTGAAGTATTGCTCAATGCCGATACCATGCAAGTATCGAGAGTATCGAGGTATCGAAAGTATCGAGGACCCATACCTACTTGACACGTATCATATTAGGTGCGAATGACCATCATTCCAATGTCAAAGTGTATAAAATGTGCTCCTGGACCTACAATGATTCACCTTTCTATTCATGTCTCTCTCCTTCACCTAATCAGTTGGAATATACTGTGAGATATGTTCCAAATCAGGCAGGAGGAGAATGTACCCATTTTGTCACCAAAACATTGGTTTATTAGAAGTCAAGCCATGAAGTAACCAAGTTTTACAATAATGAAGCTTATGAGACATATCGTTGCTAAGAAACTGTTAAATCTACATATTCTAGCTCAAGTTACATGCCAGCAGAGTGCTGTGAAGTGGCTCGTTTGATATGGGTTTCTCCCCTCGCCCCAGTGTCTTCTTGTTCTCCAGTCTGCAAGCTGAAAATGACCTAGTGACCCGCAGGAGATTGTTTCTAAAGTACTTGTAATTATCAGTCTCGATTTGGGCAAACAGCCATTGCCAATATGTAAGATTCGCCATTATTAATAATTTAACATCTCCTCATTGGACTCGCACAGACATTGATATCTCGTTATGATTCGTATATGTGGGGGTGACTGCAAGCCATTCTGGGTCTGGTCGCCATGAAGCTCGCACACAAATTTCTCCTGATGGAGGAAGCCTCAGATTTGTTAGCTTTTACTTAGTAGATAGCTCCTGAAATGAGGTTAGCCATTCAGTTTTATTCTTTCTGTAGTTTTATTATAGTTTTGTGAATTATAATATGTATTTATTCCCCCTTTTAAAGTGAATTCTATAAGTGTCCCCTGTTCAAACTATGCTTTGGCAACAGCGTCCCTTGCTTTTGGCTTCATGTGAACTATAATTTTATTTCTGTTCATTTGGGATTAGTTTTTTTATTATTTATTTGCATTTTCAGTTTATTTAAATTTAGTTTCTCATAGAGTTCAGTTTAAAACATGTAGCTTCACATTTATCCGTTGCTGTCTTTTTGTGCTCATCATTTCATGTAGCTTGCTTGTTTACTTCATGATTAATTCAGTATAGCTTTATTAGTTGCGGTGACCAGGACATCGTCATCATCCCATGGCAGGGAATTATAATAGGTTTGTTCGCAAAGCAAATCCGTGACCGCTTGAGAATTTGTTGTACTGCGCATGTTCAGTCTGTAACTTACCCGTGATATGCACTTTGCGAACGGTTACAAGAATTTGGAATCGATAGTTTCTGCGTTTAATCGATATGATATGCAAATAAAATATATATTTCCCTTTGACATGTTATAAATGCAATATACATCGACAATATAATCTATATTTTGGGAAACTTTTAATTATCTTCCATTATTCATACATATAGGTAGCCTATGTTTATAAATCTGGCGCAATGTTATAGGAGGGAGGAGTCAGGCGCGTGAAAATAGGTTACTGCGCATGTCTCTGATAACAATTCATGCTAGAGCCTGCAAACTTTTCTTATAGTACAGAAACTGTCCGTGAGAGCTTTGCGAACAGAAGATTGAAATCAGAATCACGGATTCTTGCTTTGCGAACGCGTGTGGAGAAAGAGCGCATGCGCGAACGATATGTTCCTGGTTTCTGACTGCTTTGCGAACAAACCTAATGATGAATGTTAACTTGAACAATAATGATATTAATTACAAACATTTTAGTTTTAAAAAGAGTGCCACCAGGTGTGATAGTGTGATTTGCTGTATGTTTTAAAATAAATAGGGATTTTATTTACCGGTATATAGGAATTGATTTATTTACAATTTGATTAAGGAAATATTTAGTAATATTAACAGAGGTGGTCTTTTGTTTAAACATGAAATGATGTTAATCTCTATATATATAAAAGGCTTTGTCCTGACTGACAGGAATCAACGTACAGCCTAAACTATAACAGGTAGAGACTTGGAATTTTGACAATACCTTCGTTTCATAATGTAGGTGCTCACTAAGAAAGGATTTTGAAAAATTATGATTTTAAATGCCAAAAATCAAATGTTTTTGAGAATACTTAATCCCTTTTTACATAGAATTATCGAATCCGAATCACATTTGACAATAAAACATATTGTTGCCAGTGGGTTTCAGATGGGTTTGGAATTAAATTAAATGGAAGTTTGACAGTTACAGTTGGCTTTGTCTATTTTTGTCATACCTTGGAAATGACACTTTCACAATCGCTTGAATGTTGTAAGCCCTAAAATGGTCAAACATTGTTTTATTTGGACGAAACTCACTATACAGGGGTTTTCTGGACCAAGGAACTCGAATCTGAGGTCGCTTTTACCAGACGACGCTATCTAATCGTGGTATGTAGTTCACGTGATTTAGGTGTTAATAAATATAATGATTTAACTATTATGCTCTTAATTTTTAATTTTTGTAATAATTATCGCGAGCGAAGCCGGGGGCACATGCTAGTCATTTGTATATTTTAGCTATTCAGGGCCCCCGTAGTATTCAAATCAAAGCTGTCAAGGTAGATTTTAGAATGAATTTGCTTCCTTTAAAGATGTAACAAAAGCATTAATGCAAAAGGTTATTGAACAAAACAAGTGAAGAAAGAACCAAGAAAACACAAGAGAACAAAAAGTATGTATTGCTTCCAAAATGTGTTTCTAGTTTTAATAATTACTGTGTAATAATTCGATTTGCTTCCATCTTGTCTGGAAGCTTCTGATGTACTGGGATTGTCTATGAGTCTCCTTCCTTTAATTTACCTCTGGATTGGGCTCGTTAGTTTTAAGTAACACAGATCCTACCTCAAATACCAACAGTGTTTAAAAGAGGGGTCTCACTGACATTGGATTATTGCACGTGGCAGTACTTCTACAATAATAATTCATTATTACACCAAGTAGTAGCACAAGCGGATGCAGGATATACACCATTAAACCTAATAGACACATTACAGCCAGCTCCAAAATAAAAATCAGAAGCACTTGATTCCCAAATGTTACAATGGATGAGGAAGCAACTACATGATAATCATGCAAATGATCTTAACCAAGATTATGTTGACATACAAGCGTCACACAGCTGGTTGACTCATACAGCTTTGTAAGTGGAAACAGAAGGCTTTCTAATGGCAATACAAGATCAGGTGATTGCAACGAAAAATTATAGGAAATACATTTTAAATGAGGAGGGTATTGAAGACCAGTGCAGAAATTGTGGAGAACAAAAAGAGGCAATAGGTCATATCACATCTGGATGCAAGAAACTAGTGCCCATAGAATATCTGAAGAGACATGATGAAGTTGCCAAAATAATTTATCAGAAGTTAGCTCAACAGCATAAGCTAATTTAGGACTGTAGCCCAAATTATGCTTACAGTCCTCCTAGTATCATAGAAAATTACAGCATTAAAATATATTGGAACTGCAGTATCCTAACTGACAAAAAAATAAGCTGCAACCGACCAGACATAATAATGGTACATAAATCCAAAAATAGTACTTATTTGATAGATGTATCAATACCCAATACACACAATATGCATGCCGTTTGGATTGAAAAGGTGGATAAATACAAAGAACTGGCTGATGAAATAAAAGAGATGTGGAAGCAGACATCAGTGCATGTGGTTCCAGTGGTAATATCAACTAACAGTACGGTCCCAAAGAAGACGATAATGAGCCTGGAGAAGCTGAATCTACAAGCCTCACTTTGTGTCCAATTGCAGAAGGCAGTCATATTGAACACCTGTGCTATAGTCCAAAGAACTCTTGGAAAAGACTGTTAGTTGTGTAGTGATAAATTGCTTAATATGCAGTTGTCATTATTTCAAGAATTATACCATGTAGAAATGAGAAGACATAAAAAAAAAAAAAAAAAATAATAATAATAATAATAATAATAATAATAACAACAATAATAATGCCTACAAGTAACAAAAAAAAATAAAACTAAACTCCGTGGCGCTACATCCCTGGAGGGACTTGGCCTACCACCCGACCACTGCATCATCTCCTGTAGGCAGACGGCAGGATTGGGGGGCATGTGGTCAGCATGCCGACACCCACGGCCGTTAATGGTGGTTTTCTTGACCGGAGCCACTACTTCTCAATCAAGTAGCTCCTCAATTTGAATCACGAGGCTGAGTGCACCCCTAACAGACCTCCCTACCTCAGAAAAATCCGAGGAGGTACCGGGAATCGAACCCGGGCCGACGGATCTGTAGTCAGCGACGCTAACCACAGGACCACGCCGGCGGACTACAAGTAACAATAGTGCAGGAAAATTAGATGTCTCCCGGGGTTATGTCAACCTATCGAATTTGATATTACCTGTGGTCGAAGACTGAACCCATATGCTTGTAAGTTATACGAATTTTTTGTTAGGGGCCAATAATTAAACTTTGTAGGGAAATCCAACCTTCCTCCGTTATGCTACTGATTGCTACAATGAAAATAACACACTATCATCACATTAAATATTTTTTTAAATGCCTACTGATACTCTTAATTTATGCTTAGTAGGCAAATTTTGGAATATTAATTACTTTGATTTACTTTGCAGGTTAGCGGTCATGGCAAGATAGGACTTTATGAAGAATGGAGCCATTGTTGTTATCCTCATCGTAAATGACTATACCTCAGTTGCCATCACTCTTTCGTCCCAAAAACCCACTTCAGGAGACTTGTTAATGCTACATGTCCAGTTCCTGGTAGCTCAAGAAAACCTCAAGTGTTAAAATTTATTTATTACAGTTCCCAAATTAATTTTGTATTTCTCGCCCACAGAGACAGGCTACTGGAGAAGACACCAGATGTTTACATACAGCTTACACAGTCATGCAATAAGTACAGAATAGATAACATCTAGAATAATTGTAAATACAGTGTGTGTGGGGTATAGGTATACATAAATATCCGATAGAGTAAGGTTCAATCAAAGATTATCACTCGTAAATCTATTCTCTGAGAATTCCAATTACTCAATGGCAATAGACATTTCTAAGCAAGCTAAAGGAATATTTTTTTATTTTATGGAACCTGGAGGTTCAAATTCTACTTCCCTTAAATCTATTTTAATATTGTCCTCTCACCTACATCTAGGACTTCCAAGAGGTATTTTCCCTTCGGGCCACCCAATCAGTTTTTTTGAGATATGTATTTCCTCCCCCCATGTGCACAACATATCCAACCAATTTCATCCCCCGTGATTTAATTACCCTACTATATTTGGCGACAAGTACAGGTTATGAAGCTTATCATTATGCAGTTTTCTCCAATCCCCATATTCATTTCTCTTAACCCAAATAATTTCCTAAGCACACTGTTTTTTATTATGTTCTTCCAGAAGAGTAAGTGATCATGTCTCAATTCCATATAATATAACCAACAGGATAACTATCCTATAAATTTTTATTTTTAGATTTATGGACAGAAGATGAGAAGATAAAAGTTTCTGAACTGCATAAAACAAGCATATCCAGATTTCAGTCAATACATAACTTCTACCTTAATATTATTAATTGTATCTGTTGTTATTGCTCCCGTGTATTTGAACTTCTCTACTTGTTTGAACGATGTACTGACTACTTTGTACTTTGTAGTGCATTATTTTTACGTTTCATGACCATATACTTAGTTTTTCTGCAACAATTTCCAATCCGATATTCCTGCAGGCATCAAAAAGACTTTCTGACATCTCTCGATTGTGTTTTTGTCATCGTCCAAAAGACAAACATCTGCATAAGCTAAAATTGGATGACTGCTGTCTAATTCTAGGCCTAAATTGTTTTCCTGTATTGTCCATGTTTAAAACCTTTATGCTCTCTTAGTTTTTTACTTTTTGTTGTCGCCATTGTATTTGCAAATTTTTTCTGACTGATTCTAAGGAATTGCACTTAGGCTATCTTGTAAATGAATAAAATGAATGATAGGTTACAAATCAGGTGATATGTGGATGCCAAAAGCCTTTGTGCTTAGTTCTACAAACTAAACAGGCTTTTACTTTTTTCACAGGGTTCTCATTAAAGGAATTTGAAAGCAGATGAGCTAATAACGAGTCATTCTGCACAATATTATAAACCTAGGATATATATATGTGTATTCATGTTTACCTTTACCCCAGCACTCTGTATAGTTGTAAATACAGATGAGACTTAACCTAACATGTATTAGAAATTAGAAATGTTAAGGAATATGTGATATTCTTGACACACTGGCCTACAGTAACATAATAATATCATGTAAATGAGCGACTACTAGTTGACAATCATTCTCATTTATTTCACCTTTACTTTTCATGTTATGTGCAGTTATAATTTGAATAACACTGAAATTATCATTGTTGCAGCCATTCAACTGCAGACCCGTTTAGGAAAATATAGGCAGAGGCTTCTAGGAGCTGATGGCTACTATCAGCGGTTAACGTAAGTCCTTCATTTAGGTTTGCACTTTCTATCAATGATTTATATAAACTGCAAGAAGTAAGAAATTAGAAATACATGACTTCGGGACATTGTTGGTTTAAATAACACTGACATTATTTTCATTACAGTCAGGTGATGGGAGTTCCGTGGAGGCGACTGGACGGAGTGGGTGCTTTTCAGCCAAGCTACTGAGCAGTAAGGTCGATGGTGGCTCTGCCACAGGTCGGATTGGCTGCTGGGTAGTTGCTATTGAGCAGTAACGTCGATGGTGGCTCTGCCACGGGTCGGATTGGCTGCTGGATAGTTGCTACTGAGCAGTAAGGCCGATGGTGGCTCTGCCACTGGTCGGATTGGCTGCTGGGTAGTTTGGAAGTCAGGCAGCTATCAACGGCTAGTACCTTCTTGGACAACGTAAGTCCTTGGTTTAAGTTTATCATATTCAATAAGATACAGATCATAATAATAGATACAATAACTATACACAAGTACAATCTTATTGTGATAAGCTACAAGTGGTGATTTAGACTTTTATGGGCCTGTGTGATATCAATACCACATCACATTTTCCAGTGGTCTTTGACCCCAAGACAAATCAATGGTGGGAAAAATAAAAACTATCGGCTCTATGAATGTGGAGATCGCAATTAGAATCTAGATTGAAGCATCTTATGTTTTGTTTAGTCCTGCACAAATGTCTCATTTGTATATCCCCCATGTGTGTTACATTTTCTTTCACTTATGGCACTTAAATTGTACTTAGACATTATACTATTGACTATTTTAATATTGTCCTCTCACCTAAGTCTATATCTTCCAAGTGGTGTCTCTTTTCAGGTCTCCCGATCAGTATTTTGAGATATGTCTTTCCCCTCCCATGCACACAACATGTCCAGCCGATTTCATCCTCCATGATTGAATTACCCGGTGACAAGTACAGATTATGAAGCTTGTCGTTATGTAGTTTTCTCCAGTCCCAATATTCATTTCTATTATCCCAAATATTTTCCCAAGCACACTTTTCGAACACTTGCAGATTATGTTCTTCCCGAAGAGTAAGCAATCATGTCTCACATCCATATAATACAACCAACAGGATAACTTTCCTATAAATTTTTATTTTTAGATTTCTGGACCAAAGTCGAGAAGGTAAAGTTTCTGAAATGCATATAACAAGCATTTTCTGATTTCAGTTGACACTTAACTTCTACCTTAATATTATTAATTGTATCTGTACTTACTGCTCCTGGGTATTTGAACTTCTCCACTTGTTCAAACGATTTACTGGCTATTTTCTACTTTGTAGCACATTATGATGATGTTTCATGACCATATACTTAGTTTTTTCTGCAATAATTTATAATTCAATATTCCAGCAGGCATCAATAACACTTTCTGCACCTCTCTCGATTGTGTTCATATCATCATCCAAAAGACAAACAACCGCATAAGCTAAAATTAGGTGACTCCCGTTTAATTCTAGGCGTAACTTGTTTACCTTTATTGCCGATGTTAAAACCTTTATGCTCTCTTAGTTTTTAGTTTTTGGTGTCGCCATTGTATTTACAAATTCTTTCTGACAGATTCTAAGGAATTGCACCTATCTTGTAAATGATAAAATAAATTATAGGTTACGAATCAGGTGATACATGGATGCCAAAAGCCTTTGTGCTTAGATCTGCAAACTAAACAGGTTTTGACTGTCTTCATAGGGTTTTCATTAAAGGAATTTGAAAGCAGATGAGCCAATGACGAGTCATTCTGTACAATATTATAAACCTAGGATATTATGTGTGTGTATTCATGTTTAACTTTACCCCAGCACTCTGTATAGTTGTAAATACAGATGTGACTTAACCTAACATGTATTAGAAATTAGAAATATTAAGGAATATGATATATTCTTGACACACTGGCCCGCAGTAACATAATAATATAATGTAAATGAGTGACTACTAGTTGACAATCATTCTCATTTATTTCACTTTTAATTTTCATGTTATGTGCAGTTATAATTTGAATAACACTGAAATTATCATTGTTGCAGCCATTCAACTGCAGTCCCGTTTAGGAAAATATAGGCGGACGCTTCTAGGAGCTGATGGCTACTATCAGCGGTTAACGTAAGTCCTTCATTTAGGTTGCACTTTCTATCAATGATTTATATAAACTGCAAGAAATAAGAAATTAGAAATACACGACTTCGCGACATTCTTAAGTAGGTATAAATAACACTGAAATTATTTCTATTACAGTCAGGTGATGGGAGTTCCGTGGAGGCGACTGGACGGAGTGGGTGCTTTTCAGCCAAGCTACTGAGCAGTAAGGTCGATGGTGGCTCTGCCACAGGTCGGATTGGCTGCTGAGTAGTTGCTACTGAGCAGTAACGTCGATGGTGGCTCTGCCACGGGTCGGATTGGCTGCTGGGTAGTTGCTACTGAGCAGTAAGGCCGATGGTGGCTCTGCCACTGGTCGGATTGGCTGCTGGGTAGTTTGGAAGTCAGGCAGCTATCGACGGCTAGTACCTTCTTGGACAACGTAAGTCCTTGGTTTAAGTTTATCATATTTAATAAGATACAGATCATAATAATAGATACAATAACTATACACAAGTACAATCTTATTGTGATAAGCTACAAGTGGTGATTTAGACTTTTATGGGCCTATGTGACATGAATATCACATCTCACTTTCCAGTGGTCTCTGACCATAAGAAAAATCAATGGGGGGGGGGAAGGGAATTAAAAACTATCGGCTCTATCAATGTGGAGTTGGCAATTAGTCTAGGTAAAAGTATCTTATGTTTTTGTTTAGTCCTGCACAAATGTCTCATCTGTATATCCCCTATTTGTGTTACACTTTCTTTGACTTATAGTATTTGAAGTGTACTTAAACATTATACTACTGACTATTGTTAAACTATGCACTGTACAACATTTATGTAAATTAAAATGTTACTGCATATAAAATTTGTTATTCTTTTCAACTTGAAGTCTGTGGTAGAACAATAGTTAGTAGAGCAGAGAATGTGATTTCCTCCAATGTACCGTATCCGTATAAGCAAATACAATAGACAAAAATACTGGGCAGTGACTGCTTTGACAATGGAAACATGGGGGACAGAAACTTTAGCTGCAGCGCTCCAGTGACACAGCCTGCCAACTTGTCGCCAAATTCAAATACTTAAATTCTCATAAGCAGACGGAAAGATTAAACTGACTTTAAATACTGTTTCTGAAGGTAAGGGTATTAGTTCATGGCGAAGACAATGCCAATAACTGTTGGTGTCTTAATTTCTAGTAGCAAACATTCTAACAGAAATTCGTGGTCTTATCACCCTTATCTTGACATTTCTTAGTAATCATATGTATTATTAATTTCTGTTTCTTGCTGAGAAATCTGTCTTCTATAATTGTCATTAGTTTCCTTGACTTTATTTCTACCGAGTTCGTTGTCCATCATGCTTATATTAGCATCAGCTTGAGCCAGCTTGTGTCAAACCCAATTTCCTCTATTTACCCCCACCATAACACACACCCTCATCATCATCAACAACTGTTCCGAAGATCTCAGTTTATACTCTGCTGAAGATGCAGGACACCACCTGCGAAACGGCCATCCAGAAGTTTACCAAGGTAAATACAGTGCTTTCTAAAAAGTATTTTTAATTTAGTGATTTTACTATACAACGCTAAAGTCGGACACAAGAGTGAATCAAATACAGCTTAAAACCACAAAACTTCATTAAAGCTGCAGATTAAGATTGCACAGTTTAGATCAGGCCTGTTCAGCAGCACTCCATCCCCTGCTTTCCTTTCCTTCGTTACCTCCATACCATAGAGACTGGTTCAGTTGCGCTTTGGAGGTCACAAAGGGAGGGGAAGCAGGGGAATGACTTCACACCTTTGGAGTACTGTACGGCAGGCCTAGTTTAGAGAGTATGCGTGTATAGGCCTATAATACTCTGTGTCACAATTAAATTTTCTGTGTTATGGTTTAGTACATAAACTAGAAATACACACACAACGTACTGAACGTTTGTGGAAATCTTTGGAACACAAAATTTAAAAGAGGACAGTCTGTGTTTCTATACTGGGTGCTTTGCCCCAAACTACACTCCTGGATCCTCCCTTGCAAGCTTCCAACAGACCCCCTTCACCGAGAACTGTAAGAAAAACTACGGCCAACAACATCCAAGTATGTGAGTGCATATTAAATTAAATCATATATCGTTGCTTATTTGCAATATTTTGTTTTTAAAAAATTACTTGTCACAATAATGTAACGTTATAACCAAATGGTAAGTGCCATCTACATGTAAAGTGAATAGAATGAGTGACGTCATCATATGCGATCTATGAAAGTATAGAATTTTTATACATAATACTGTTATTTCACAAGATTAAACAAATCCACTCCTTCCTCTACCAAATGAACTGCTAATGCAGCATGATCTTGCCGAGGAGTGGAGCTCCGAAGCTCGCCCAGAATGCTAGCAACCGCTTTTTGTTTGGAACACAATCAGTAATACTTCTTCAACCTAGCTCTCCTCCTCCTCCAGTTAAGAAATACTTTTTTAAACAAAATGTTGAATTGCACATTAGAAATGTAAAATAAAACCTAAATATACAATAAAACTTACTGAAATACTTGCCCGGTTAGAGTTGTAATAAATTTTTAAAAATATTTACGAAATTTAAACATTAGAACCTTTCACCATAAAGCAAATATAACATCAAAAGAAAGTCATGACCAGGGCCTGGATAATTATGTAATTACATCTTTTTTTCTATTAGCATTAGATACAAGATTTTTGTTATGTTGGAATTTCATGCCAACTAGAGCCTAAAAACACAAACTTGAAAGTACATATATTTACATATTTTGCATTTAAGTACATATTCTCACATATTTTACTCGTAAGTACATACTTTCAGATATTTATTAATATTTCTGTGCTTAGTTGCAATTTTATTCATTTTGTAATATGCCTGTATACTTTAAAAGTATGTTACTAAAAGGTTCCACCTTATACCACAAAAACATACAAAACTGCCTGTATATGGTAAAAGTGTATGACCTTATGTGGGACCATCGATTTGTAAGTGCGAATAAATCCTACGTTTCCGCTTTGTTCAAAAGCATGCTACTCAGGATGCATCAGACTTTGCGCAGATCCGATTCAGACTGGACTGCAAACGTACTGAACGTATTTTCCATTTATACATGCACAGACCAGGTCTGTCAGACAAGTCTGCATGTGTAAAGGGGGCTTAATGGACGACTGGCTACATTTCCACATGATCACCATGTTGCCACTGCGTGTCCAAGCCATGCCCTGTCATTGAGTGAATTGTGTTACCGCAGTTAGTCGGCATTGTAGATATCACAGCAACATTGTGTTGTGCGACCTAAGCATTTAGTAAGATGCTGAAGGAGAAAATCTCACTTTGTGTAAAGTTAAAGCATTACAGAAAGGAATTTGACAATTTTTCCACAGATGGAAAGGTACTATTTTGCCAAGTTTGTGAGAAGAATGTACCCTGTTCTCAATGCTTTCAAGTCTTGCAACATTTATTCACATCACGTTATCAGGCCTGTGCTTGGAAGACCACATCTCGAAAGCAGTTGTTGCTTACTGAACCTCAAGCTCAGAAACGTCCAGGACCTCAGAAATCTCAGCTTGAAAGTGATCTGTGCCGTGCTATGGTTTGTGCAGATATTCTCATTTGGAAATTAAAAAATCCAGTGCTGTGTGAGTTTCTTCAGAAATACACACATGAAACTGTTCCAGATGAATTTACAATCAGAAAGAACTATGTACCGTACGTGACTTATACATGGAAACAATCAACTCCATTCATTTGGAAATTGGTGATGGGCCCATTTGGGTCTCAATTGACGAGACAACTGATATTCATGGAAGACATATTGGAAATGTTATAGTGGGTGTGTTGAAAATCAATAAAACGAGTAAGCCTGTGATGTTAACTTGTGAAGTGTTGCCAAAATGCAATCATCAAAATATTGCCAAATTATTTAATGATGCAATGGGACTTCTGTGGTCCAATGGGGTGCAACACAGCAACGTCTTCCTTCTTGTGACGGATGCAGCACCATACATGTGCAAAGCTGCCATCTCACATGTTACATCTCACATGTCTTGTTCATGCATTCCATCGCTTAGCAGAACTGGTTCGATCTACATTTCCTAAAGTTGACACACTAATTTTGAATACAATGAAAGTATTCTTAAAAGCTTACAACAGAATTGATAACTTCCAAGAACTGTTTCCTGAACTTCCACTCCCTCCTCAGCCTATTTAAACGAGGTGGGGAAGTTGGATTGATGCTGTAGGCTACTATGCGAACAATTATGATTCTGTGAAACAAGTTCTCCAGCATTTTGATTCCCAAGATGCAGTTTCTGTAGAAACAGCAAAGCTATCATTTAGTGATTTAACACTTAAAAATGATATTGCCGACATCCAGAGTAATTTTTCACATTTGTGCACTGCCATTAAATCTCTGGAGACATCATCTTCGAAACTCTCAGACAGCCTTGATGTTGTTCATTCTGTAGTAATGTCTCTGGAGGGTCTACAAGGGCCAGTCGGAACTGCAGTGAAGAATAAGCTCTCTTCCAGTTTGCAGAAAACCCCAAGTTTCAAGACAATCAGTGCTATTAACAGAGTGCTAAGCGAAGGCACTACCGATGTATTGGAAATTGAGTACACTCCAGAAGATTTGTTCTAGTTTAAATAAGCACCCATTACTTCATGTGAAGTTGAACGATCATTTAGTCAGTACAAAACCATGTTACATGATAACAAGAGGAGTTTTATATTTGACAATTTGAAGCACATGTTTGTACCTTATTGTTATGGGGACCATAATTTGAAAAATTAACAGCAATATGTAATTTTCAATTTTTGTGTTATTTAACTTACATCTCCAGATTATTACAGCTAGTTCTAGCATTGGATCCATAATATAGTATATATTAAAACATGTGACTGTCTACTTTGCCTCATTCCAACAAAATATTTCAAGAAAAAAAGGAGAGAATCTGATTTTGTCATATTACATATATTTTTTGGCATTTTAATGGTTTTATTACATATTTAGAAATGTTTAAATACATATATATGTACATATTTTACTGATCTTTAGTACATGTGACAAGGTGTTATAAAGTTAAAAATATCTGTTCGTATAAATGCTAGATATCTGTAAGATTATTTTTAAATACTTCAGTTCTTTATGTATTGATCTGCATATGTCAATTTCTTCTGTGTTTAATATGTGTTGGTGTAATGGCTGCCAGTATAGTGACTTTTCTCTGTGAACGTTAGTCCGTGACCATGGAATTGCCCTACTACTACTACAATTTTATTTTACAATTTATTCTGTCATACTTCTCCAAATTTTGTATTGTTTTAAGTAATTATTTAGTATAAGTTTTTCTCATACTGTATATAGAACTGAACCACCCCCGAACACAAGCTCTGCTTCTTCGGGTGGTGTATCAACTTTTTATGTATATTTTTCGTGTAATTTGAAACAATAAATTGTAATTGTAATTGTAATTGTAATTTGTTGTGCCAGTGCCATACCTATAAGCAGATCCCCTTTCTCCTACGAGCAACCTTTGAGCACATGCAATACAAAATCTCTATCCCGTGGTAGTAGTATACTTATTCTATCAGGCACTAAGGTTTATACCCTGTTATTAGTTATTACTAGGGCAAGGCATTTAATGACCATAAAATAGTCACAAAATGCAAAATAAAAAATGCATTTATGACCTAAAAATAGTGAAAAAATGACACAAAATTAAAAAAAAAAAAAGACCAATAAATTTTCCACTATTACTTATAGGCTATTTAGTGTTTTTAAAGCAATGAATAGCTAAAAGCAATTTAACAAATGACAGTGTGTTACATATGAATTCACAATATAAAACACCCTTATTTTATTGCTAATAAAGTAAGTAAATCTATACTACTTGGACATCCTTAGCGAAAAGTTTTAAATAAACCTGAATTAAAATGAACTATAATTAACTTTGCGTATATTCTCAAATAAAAATGTTTGTATATTGTCTGAAAGTAGCAATTTGTACATAGAAAAGCTCCTCTCTACCTCCACTGAAACATGACCTAAAATGCCGAAAAAGACCTAAAAATGCCGAAAAAGACCTAAAATCGCTGAAAATGACCTAAAAATGCAGAAAATGACCTAAAATTTTCCAAAAAAATGACCTATCTCTTAAAAATGACAAAAAATGCAAAATAATGCAAAAACAAATCGCCCTCATTTAATAAATTATTTCATGAAACACATTTATATACAGAGTGTTAATGAATAACACCGAAATATTTTACCTGTGTATAGAGGGGACATAGACAAGCAACTTTTATTAGGAGATTTTTGCTCTATGGTTTCAATTCTTCCTGTTATAACATACAATCTCCCAAGGATATGCACGCCACTGACTTCTAATACTTGAAATGATGGGAAACAAAGGAACAGTGAATATTGTGTAGTGGTCAGGAAAATTGTAAAAAATGACGATCGATATCTTACTACTCTGAGGGAAAAAAAGACAAACGAAACATTTTTGTTAGGTCTGGAATTAGGAATAAAAACATAATGCAGTGGCGGGCAATCATGTGATTAGTCAGTAAATTTTGCAGATTATGAAAATTCTAAATTATGGTATAGCTGTTGATGAATTATTAAGAATCAGGTTTTTATCGATCACTAGGGAGGTATGAAGTCAATTTAATGAAAATTTTAACCCTATTTCGCTCAATTATTGAGTTATGAGCACCAAATTTTAAGGACTTTAATGCCCTGTAGCATACACATTTTACGTCATAGAGCAAAAATGTCCTGATAAAAGTTGCTTGTCTATGTCCCCTCTATACACAGGTAAAATATTTCGGTGTTATTCATTAACACCCTGTGTATTCAAGCTATCTTTTAACTTTCATATAAAAAGTTATTCCTCAGGTTCGCGAGCGACCCCTGGTGATCCCGTAAGGGGATATTCTCAGTGTATTTGTTACCGGGGTACGCCAGTCCCCTACCTACTTAAACCTAAGGACACACACACACACCCAGTCCTGAACCCGGGAAAGGAATTTTTCACTACTGAAAAATCCCCGACCCGGCCGGGAATCGAACCTGGGCCGCCGGAACAAAGATGCAAAATCATCAAATGCCTTGCCCTACTTATTACTGTAAACAGTACCCCATGTGAGTTCTGTTGCAGGTTACAAACAAGCCAAGTCCTTAAGAGTAGAGCAATACATGACTTGAAATGGGCAATAATTCTACATTAATACATACCAGTTTCCACAACAGCAAGGCGATGTAAGAGTGGCAACCATACCAGACAGGGTGGACCAGGATCTGACATCATTGTATCCATGAAGTCATTCACTGTAATCTTCCCATTCTGTAAACATAAAACATTTAATGTGGAAAACTGTAGGTTTTATGTGGAAGTATCTCCAGACTTGGTGGAAACAAAATGGCAACCCATGGATCCATTGAGCTAATAGTGGAAAGTTTTAATTTATACAATAATACAGATTTAATCTTATATTTGAATATTGTACAATTGCACGAATTGATTATGTGCTTGAAATGAAAAAATGTATTATGAGTAAGTTGCCCCACCTAGTGAAGACCGCTCCAACTAGAAGAAAGAAGACAATAGTACTCAGAGTTCTACTACCCAAGCTATACATTTATTGCACTCTTCTCGACAGCAATCAGACAAATGACCTATGTGCCATAGCTCTGTGGCAAAACTCTGATTTTGTATGCAGAAGATCTTTGGTTTTTGTCTGCCTTAGAATATATATATATATATATATATATATAAAATTTATTATCTTTCTTTAACTTTTCTCTTGATGGAAGCCTAGTTAATGTGCACAACATTTTGGATTAGTTAAAAATTTAAAAAAAAAAAAAAAAAAGTTCAGTACCATTGACGTCTTCTTTCCAATTATGCTAACAGAAAAAGAAGCTCAATTCCTGGATCTTGTCCCACTGCCATATTGATTATCAAAATAATTATAATAATAATAATAATAATAATAATAATAATAATAATAATAATAATAATTTATAATATAGAAGAATGTAACAGGGCTGCTAAGTATTTAATTGTGCAATAGCTCTTGCTTCTTGTGTGCATGATACAAGTGTTTGTCACCAGAATACTTTGGATGTTTATATTTATATCTATGTGCAGTGCAGTTGATTCTACAGTGTGTTTCACGTAAAAGTTGGCCAATCATGTGGGTTTCTGCATCGCAGTGGCCACAGATCTAACTCCCGAGCGATGGGTGAAATATCTATGCAAATAAAGCCGAGAACAGTGTAACAGTTCAGGTTCTTACAGTTACAGTTAAAATTACAATGAAAATAACCACGTACCTCATCACAAGAGATGTTGGAAATGTCCCCCTCCTGCATCCACACAACACTGGCACTTTTTTAGGAAATGTTCCTTCACGCGCAATAGTTCAGCTTCCAAGATGGTGTTAATTTCTTTTGTGATATTGTCTTTAAGTTCTTCTAGTGTATGGGGGTTTGACCTATAGGCCTACACGGCTATGTTTTGACGCAGAATAATCGGTATTGGAACTCAGAGAAGTCTGATGTGGTACAACAAACCCCATTACATGACCAGAAAATCAGAGTCTGGTGCATGGTAAATGCATACAGGATAATAAGCCCAATATTTTTGGCAGATAATGTGACAGTAAATGCAAAGCGTTATAGGGATAACAGACTTAAACCATTCTTCGAAGAATTGACCGATATTGAATGTCGGAGTGCATATTTCCAACAAGACTCTGCCAATGCACGTACAGCTAAAAATCATTCAAGTTCATTCAATAAATTTTTAAAGATCAAGTAATTATTAGGGGTTTATGGCCTGCACGGTCCCCAGATCTAACAGTATGTGACTACTATTTATGGGAGAACTCTTGCGACATTGTCTTTAAGTTCTTCCAACGTATGGGAAATTGACCTATACACTTTATTTTTCAAGTTTCCACATAAATAATTGTCACATACTGTTAGAAGAACTTAAAGACAATATCACAAGAGAAGATGCCATTGTTGTGCGGATGCAAGAGGAGGACATTTCCAACAAAATGTGAGAACCTGAACCATTACACTGTTAGTGGCTTTATTTGCATAGACATTTCACCTGATCACTCGGAAGCAGGGGCCGACGCAATGCAGAAACCTTCATGATTAGCCAACTCTTGTGTGGAACTCACTGTATTACGTCTCCAGTTTATAGAAGAAGCATAAAGATGTAATTTTGATATTAATTTAAACAGTTCACCGGCATGAATTTAATTATATAGCCTACAAATTTTAAACCATTAACTTTTCGCCTAACAACTAGTGAATCAATGTTGAAAATTGATAACAACATAGAATAGGAAACATGCTGTATTTTTTTATGCTGTATTTTGTTTGATAATATTCAAAACTCCTTAAAAAAAAATCATTTTAAAAATAGTTTTTGGATGGATTCTAATAGATTTACGTATTTAATTTGATGAGGGATCCACACAAGACTGCAGTATTCTAACCTAGACCATACAATACACAAAATAATACTTTTAAAGCAACAACAGAAAGAATAGATAAGAGTCTATAATTTTTAATTAACTCTTCATTACCCCTTTGTATAGGGGATATACTTTGGCTATTTTTTAATATCAGGGAAAACTCCATGTCCTAATGATAAATTAAATTGATAATGCAGTGATTTAAAAAGAATGTCTCTACACCCTTTTAAGGTGAAACATTTTCAAGTCCAACAGATTTTTTGGCTTTCAACTTTGTTACAGCGTGTCATATATCATCTTCAGTTATAATTTCTGGATAAAAAGAATTATAATTAATAGTAGAAATATGTTCAATACTAGTATTGGGAGATTATACTACTTAGTATATACACGTTCTGAAATTATTCCTTGAAAGCCAGAACAATTTCAGCAGAAACTCTGTATTCATGTCCTTAGTGTTTAAACTACAGGGCGATCCATATAAAACTGAACAGTTTTAAAGACTTATAATTTCCCTCTGGAAAGTAATAAAAGATTGAAATTTGGTTTTATGATCTCAGTGGCTTTGGGAGAATCGATATTGGTAATAATGTTTGTACTCCTACCATCCATGCATTGTTGCCTTACGACTATTGTTGTTTATTAGTAATTAGTTTTCAGTCTCTAGTTTTGCAGTCAGAAACGAAAATGCAGTTCTCAATTCAGCAGCGTGTTTTTCTTGTGAAAACATATTGGTGTACGAAGTCATTGATTGAAACTCAACGGGCATTTAGAAGACAATTCAATGTGCGCAATATTCCAACAAGGGCAACAATTTTATCCATGGTGAGGAAGCTGGAGACAACTGGCTCTCTCCTCAGCGAAACTGGGAAAAAAAGATCTGTGATGAGTCAAGAGTGTGTTAATGATGTTTATCACCGTTCGTAGCTCTCCTGAAGATTTGCCACTAAGTTGGGTAGCTATTTATAACCGTTGCTTACGTTGGTCAGCTATTTATAACAGTTCTTTAATTAGGCCACAAGATTGGACGTCATTTATAACCGTACTGGGGTTATGAAGATTTATCACTGTAGGTGGGATTTTTAGATGTGTAGTAGTTCTGGAGTTCTGATTAAAATAAGGGGTGCCGGGCGTAGTACTCAGGGGTAGTTATAAGCTAGAGAACTCTTATCTAGGGAAGTGGCTAGAGAAAATCGAGATAACAGTCAAAGGGCGGTGTCAGGAATAATGGTAACTAAAAGTTGAGTTGTTCTTTCCAAATTAATATATATTTTCCCAAAGTTTAATATTTTCTGCAATGCTGGATTAATCAATTTAGTTCTATTAGATGATGTAAGTTCTGACATTTAGTAGTATTTAGTACGTCGTTAAAGTTCGTAAGTAACACTTTGTAACTTGTTAAATTGTAATAGTAATTACTTCACTGGTACGCGCCGTTGAAAATGTCTATTTACTTTTACATTTACTCTCTCGTAGTTTCTATTTGTATCGCGCGGATAATAATGTTCAATCTTACGTTCACAATTAATGGTTCGTAATAATAAAATCAATGTCTTTACCAAATAATATAAATTACGCGCTTCGACGCTGATAATAACTTCTATTTATATCGCGCGGATTATAATGTTTAAATATCAATATATTGCAAAGTTACTTGAGTTTAATAATGTTTAACGTAGTCTTATGTCTGAAGTGTGTCTTGAAGTTCTTTCGTCTAAGCTGTCGTGTGATCAATAGATGACGAGATGTCCGTGCTTTCTGCTAATATCTTTGTAAGGGGTAGTGGGGGTAAGTAGTTCCAATTGGTTGTGTCTGTGTCTAAGTCTTCTCTGATTGGGGTAAGGTAGTTTCTTCTGCTATCCGATTTGAAATATATTCCGTTTTTCGTCGTTGAAACAGGCAAGTTGCATCGGTCATTAATTACTTGAGCTGTCAAAATTGGCTAGGCGCCAGCCGGACGGCTCAAGAGGAAGTAGGCGTTACTAGGTTTATGTTTTTATCAATAACTCTGATAACTGAAAGTTATCATAGTTCTGGTTATTTAATCCTGATGGGCTATTTTACGGGGCTTCCAATGGTATTAATTTGTAGTGGGTGTGATAAAAATGAAGAGAGTTATTAAGGTTTTTATATTAAAATGATGGAACGGGTTAATAAAAAGTTATGTGTAATATATCAAACTGTAGGGGCTGTTATTGGCTGTTGATGGGTGTAATTGGTTTCCTTGTCGCTTTTTCCTTAATGGAGTAATTAATGTTTGAAGTTAGGTGTTATATGGGGAATGAATGTTTGAAGTTAGGTGTTATGTGTGGAAGTATAAACAGTAGGGTGCGTATTGTCAATCGTACAGGGGCTATATATGAGATTGTCGTCTGTGTTGAGTACAAAGTACGGTTACAAGATGTCCGCATAATGATTAAAAAACTCACGCGATGTAGAGATGTCGACGTCAATACAAGCGGGATTTTATGATCATTATAATACCCAATCTGGAATTTGAAGAGTGGCGGTGTTTAGTTTTGAATGAAATATGGAAATTTAATTTTTCGATTCCCTAAAATAATCCTCCGTCGTCACTTCGAATCATTTCGTGGGATTTCTCTATTGTGGTTTCCTTTGATATTAGCTTTTCGATCAATTGTCTTTGTTTTCAATATCTGTTCTTGAAAAATTTAGATCCATACATCATCTATACTTTTGATTAATTCTGCCGTAATTACACATACACAAATAAATTCATAATCAATAAAATACACTTTTAACATAATTTTACCTTAAATTGGTCACTTTTCTTCTTGGTCGTAGTACACATTTTGCTGAGTTCATAGTCCATTTGATTAACTAGTAAAACAAAATCATAATTATACCTTATACACAAATAAAATTATAAAATACACTCGAATTTCTTGATATTAATATTAATTTCAATATCTTCTTGCATAACGCTGATTTTTGATGCTAATCCATATGTTGTTGATGTCAAACGTTGGAGTGCGCTAATCTTCCTCATTGGTCTACTTAATACACTGATATTATATTCAGATTACACATGTTTTCTTCCTACTCCTTTTTATCTATTAACCTCATTAATAATCATTTCTTAATGTTCCTTTTTCATTCTTTCAATATTCTTTTACCTTGTTTCCATTATTCTAACCTCATAAATCATCTTTTATGTCTTACCTTCACAATTTCTTTATTAATCTCAATACTCATTATCATTCTTTTCTGTCATATTTCTTTTAATACTCGTTATCATATTTCCTCATTTATTCTCATATTTCTCACTTCATAACTATCATTACTTCATATTTTCCTAGTAGACATATATTGTACCATCTTAATTATTCACTCTTTTTGCTTATCATACATTTATTTCTTACCTTTTGCTATATTCCTCATTGTTTTACCTTCAAGATTCTTATTTGTTAACACACATATTTCTCAACAACTATTTCACTTTCAAATTCTTACTTAACTCTGATCATTCTTTTACTTCACTTTTGCTATACAATTCTACTTAATTAGTGTAGGGAGAGGGTTATTTCCTGTCCATATTGTTTATGTAAAATAATTTTTCTTTTTGAAAAATTAACAAAATTTAATTATTCTTACTCTGTGTACTACTCCAATAAAATTCAAATATGTCGAAATTTCAATGTTTACTTATTTACTACTTCAAATAATAGTGTGATTACCTTTGTCAAATGAATGTTTTAACTCTTCAGTTGAATAAATAAAGGGAGTGGCCTATCTTAAAATTACATATATACAAAGATTCACTAACAATGGCAATAAACTTATTTGTTGCACTTATATCTGTAGTGGCATGGCTGTTGTGATGTCTCACTCTATTTTATAGAATAAGAATCATCTCATCATAGTCTTTGCAACAGCCACGGGGAGGCTAATTACACTCTACCTTGTAAGTATCACATTCGTTATATATAACGTCAGGTAAAACATTAATTTGAGAAGTATGAATCACTCTAATTATTTTACAATGTCAGTCTGATAAAACGTTTTCCTGAGTCCTGGTCGATAATCCTTTTTACTTCTCCTTCTGCTTTAAACTTTCTTAGGCATTTCTGTTTGGGGTTCATGACATAATATAGTTCTAACAGGTGATTGTTGTAGGTTACAAGAATTTCTTCTCAACAGTTTGTATTGGGGTCGTTGCCTGGTATTACACATGTCAAGTTCAATGTTTACTACCAGTTTACAGCACAGCGGGGTGTTTCCGGCCAAGGGTCGGTCGTACAATGAGTTGTAACTTGCTAAGGGGAGACTTGAGTTGAATGGGATTTTGTTCTCTTTGAATAAACTTTCTAAATTCTTAAAATATCTGTCACGTTGTACTGGGTTCCAAGGAGCATGTTGGTTAAAATAAAATTGGGGAAATTTTCTGAAATATTCACTGAATTAATAGGGGTGACATTCCACACATATATACATTATTTACATCTTAACTAAGGGGTGTGGTTATGTCATCACCATTAACAAAATGTTAATTTAATTTGATAAACTTCTTAAGTCATAAGTGTCCAAAAGAATTTCAATTTCCATGAATATTATTACTGTGGTCAAATATTTAATTAATATTCCAAACAAAATTTCAATTTATTTATTATCTAAAAGGAAAATAACACTACTAATAATTGGATTGTTGTCAACAATGGGGGTGCACTCCACATTGCAGGCACTGGCATGGTTATTCTCTTTTAATTATTGTTGTTTATAAAATTTCAAACATTCAAATTTATTTATAATAAGGTAATGCTGGTTCATTTTGATATTTACATTTCCTGGAATAATTTTAACATTCTACGCTGTTTTGGGAAGTTTCGTTTTGAGTTATTTAGCGAAGGAAAAATAAGAAAAATTATGATCTATCAATCTGGTCGTGGGGGTTAGGGGTCCTTATTTCATTCTGGGATGTGTCATTATTTCCTTGTCTGTCTTCCATGTTACTCGGGGAATTGTTGTTAGGTCTATTTCTCGGGCTTTCATAAGAATTGTTCCTTTCATATTGATTATTGTAGTTACGGCGGGAGTACCTGAAATTATTCCAGCCTCTATAGTAGGGGCGAAAGAAACCTTGGTTATACTGATTACGGTTAAACCAGTTAGGCCTATTTCCTGCATAGCCACGTCTGTTCTGACCACGGTAACTGTTCCCTTGCCTATTATTGTAATTGCCATACGGCCTGAAACGGAAACCACGGGTTTGCCAATTATTGCGGGCGTTTCGCACGTACTCTGTTTGGGGCCAATAAGGTCTGTTGTCCCTAGAATCATTGTTTTGCTGGTCCTCATTTGAAATTCCTGTCCGCGACCCAATCTGGAAATTTTCCTGATTGTCAGAAGTTTGTACCAGATTAATGTTTTTCCGGTGAGTTTGGTTAGCTGACACAATGGGGTGCGATGGTTTAGTGGAAGTGTAAGTTAGGTCCTGCATTGACTTTAGTAATTTTAACATCTCAGTGGTGGATTGAGGAGATGCGACAACAAGGCAATTTCTTATTACAGGCGGAAAGTGAGACGGGAGTGCCTTTAGAAAATCTTGCTCCAAAATTTCTGGTTTAAGCAGTTGGCGGCTTTCACACAAAGAAATGTAATATTCTAGATAGGTTTGGCCGTGGCTACGGTCGTACTTACCTTGAAATATTCGCGATCTCAAACGGCTTTGCTCGCTTTCGCTCCAATACTCAGATAAAAACATTTCCTCAAACTGACCTATGGACAGGAGGTTGTTGGGATCGATGACTTGGAGCCAGCGAGCTGCGTTGGATTTCAAAGATTGATTCACAAAGATCATTTTTAGATGTTCTGGGACTCCTCGTAAAGCAAAATAAGTTTTTAGGTCCTTTAAATATCTGACAGGGTTTGTTTTCAAGGTATCTTCAAAATACGGTAATGGAAAATCTGAATTGTGCAATGAAAAACTATTGTTTACAACATTTTGGGGTGTTTGATTAGTGCTGGCAGCTCGTTGATCCAATCCATTGTTGGTTCTGGGTAATGGTGCAGGTGGTTCTGGTATTTCAGGGGCTTGAGGTACTGGATCAGGGGGGTTGGAAGAAGTAGAGGCAGATGTTGATGGGGTATTGCAAACATGAGGGATCAAAGCATTTTCCCTGGTTTGTTCGATTAGGCTTTCCTGGTCTCTAACCCTTTGCCTAAGTCGGTCTAATTCTGATTGAAGGGATACCAACTTAGTAGAATTGCTAGAGGTTACCCTTTCGACTGAGGAAATATGATTTGTCAACACTTGTTCTGAAGTAGCTATTTGAGCCGTGACTCTAGTGTCTAAATTTTGTAATTCAGACGTAACCTGAGTGCGGTGTTCAGTGATTAATGTTGTTAGTGTAGCGTTCATTGTTGTGATTTGTTGATTTTGATTTTCAAGTGTTGAATTTAGTTCGTTTCTCAATTGTTGGCTTTGTGTTTCTAGTGTGGAGTTCAGTGTTGTATTCATGTTAGCAATTTGATTTTCAAGTGTGGAGTTCTGTGTAACAAATTCGTTTCTCAATTGTTGGCTCTGTGTTTCTAGTGTGGAATTTAATGTAGTATTTTGTGCAGCAAGCTCGTTCACTTGTGTAGAAATTCCTACTATCATTGTCTGAATTTGTGACAAAAAATCTAAACTGAAAGAAGGAAGGTTAGGGTCTAAATTTATGGTGTTCTGAGTTGAAGTCGATGGGGTGGGTGCACTCACAGCTGGGATATTAACAGGGGGTTGCGTAACAGGCAAGCTAGCAAGGTCACTTTCGGTTTCATGCTGAGTAATTTCTAAGTTGTCAGAAATAGGAACAGAGGCACTTTCATTGTTTTCAGAAGTAGGATTCTGTTCTGAACATAATATCGGAGTATCAGAATTTGGCTCCATGATTTGGAATACTTTATTATTCCTTAATTTCATAAACTAACACAATACAATTGAATTTACTAAAAAATAAAAATTAATTACAATACAAAAAAAATTTGAAATTTAAATTGAAAAAATTTACTTTGAATTCAAATAAAAATAGGAGCAAAATTCAGTTTTCGACACTTAAGTTGGATTAACGATACCCTTTTGTAGTCCAGATGTCCAGCGGCAGGCAAAAGGTGATGTCCAGGTGCCCAGGTGATGAGGGAAAATGTTGTAGATGAAGATCCAGGGGGGGGTATTGATGAAATGATGAATAATCCAATGGTGTGCTGACTCTAATAAAATTTCTCACAGAATTTAAAACTTGGTGGTGTGTGATTTAGTGTAGTGTTCCTGAATTTTATTGTTGAAAAATTAAATTTTATTGACTGGTCCCTCGATCTTCAAATTCAAGCAATCACGATGGTCGCCATTTATCACCGTTCGTCGCTCTCCTGAAGATTTGCCACTAAGTTGGGTAGCTATTTATAACCGTTGCTTACGTTGGTCAGCTATTTATAACAGTTCTTTAATTAGGCCACAAGATTGGACGTCATTTATAACCGTACTGGGGTTATGAAGATTTATCACTGTAGGTGGGATTTTTAGATGTGTAGTAGTTCTGGAGTTCTGATTAAAATAAGGGGTGCCGGGCGTAGTACTCAGGGGTAGTTATAAGCTAGAGAACTCTTATCTAGGGAAGTGGCTAGAGAAAATCGAGATAACAGTCAAAGGGCGGTGTCAGGAATAATGGTAACTAAAAGTTGAGTTGTTCTTTCCAAATTAATATATATTTTCCCAAAGTTTAATATTTTCTGCAATGCTGGATTAATCAATTTAGTTCTATTAGATGATGTAAGTTCTGACATTTAGTAGTATTTAGTACGTCGTTAAAGTTCGTAAGTAACACTTTGTAACTTGTTAAATTGTAATAGTAATTACTTCACTGGTACGCGCCGTTGAAAATGTCTATTTACTTTTACATTTACTCTCTCGTAGTTTCTATTTGTATCGCGCGGATAATAATGTTCAATCTTACGTTCACAATTAATGGTTCGTAATAATAAAATCAATGTCTTTACCAAATAATATAAATTACGCGCTTCGACGCTGATAATAACTTCTATTTATATCGCGCGGATTATAATGTTTAAATATCAATATATTGCAAAGTTACTTGAGTTTAATAATGTTTAACGTAGTCTTATGTCTGAAGTGTGTCTTGAAGTTCTTTCGTCTAAGCTGTCGTGTGATCAATAGATGACGAGATGTCCGTGCTTTCTGCTAATATCTTTGTAAGGGGTAGTGGGGGTAAGTAGTTCCAATTGGTTGTGTCTGTGTCTAAGTCTTCTCTGATTGGGGTAAGGTAGTTTCTTCTGCTATCCGATTTGAAATATATTCCGTTTTTCGTCGTTGAAACAGGCAAGTTGCATCGGTCATTAATTACTTGAGCTGTCAAAATTGGCTAGGCGCCAGCCGGACGGCTCAAGAGGAAGTAGGCGTTACTAGGTTTATGTTTTTATCAATAACTCTGATAACTGAAAGTTATCATAGTTCTGGTTATTTAATCCTGATGGGCTATTTTACGGGGCTTCCAATGGTATTAATTTGTAGTGGGTGTGATAAAAATGAAGAGAGTTATTAAGGTTTTTATATTAAAATGATGGAACGGGTTAATAAAAAGTTATGTGTAATATATCAAACTGTAGGGGCTGTTATTGGCTGTTGATGGGTGTAATTGGTTTCCTTGTCGCTTTTTCCTTAATGGAGTAATTAATGTTTGAAGTTAGGTGTTATATGGGGAATGAATGTTTGAAGTTAGGTGTTATGTGTGGAAGTATAAACAGTAGGGTGCGTATTGTCAATCGTACAGGGGCTATATATGAGATTGTCGTCTGTGTTGAGTACAAAGTACGGTTACATGTTCGAGAACGTTTTGTGAACTCACCAAAGAAATCATTGCGCCGGTTGAGCCAGGAGACAGGCTACTCATATGGCACATGTCAGAGAGCTGCAAAGAAAGCAGGCCTACGAGCATACAGAGTGCATGTAGTGCATCAGTTAAAAGAACCAGACGCGGAAAAGCGAATGCGTTATTGCCAATGGTTTCAGGCTCTTCTTATTGCAACCCCAGACATTCTCTCCATAACCTGGTTTACAGATGAAGCATGGTTTCACCTCTCAGGCTACATCAACACTCAAAACAGCAGGTATTGGGCTGCTGAGAACCCGAATATTATCCACGAAGCTCCATTGCATCCGGAAAAGGTTGGGGTCTGGTGTGCGGTGTCAGCTACCAGAATTGTTGGTCCCATTTTCTACGACACCAAGGTAAACACTGCGGTTTATGGTCGCATCTTCAATACATTCGTGGAACAACTGGACGACATCGAATTAACAGAAGGTTATTTCCAGCAAGATGGCGCAACATGCCATACGTCTGGTGATTCCATGAAACTTATAGCCAGCTTCTTCGGTGATCGTCTTGTCTCAAACAATCTGTGGCCTCCCAGATCGCCAGACCTGACATCTCCAGATTTCTTCTTGTGGGGCTACCTTAAGGACAGGGTGTACAAGAATAGACCGCGGTCACTTGCTGAACTCCGTGAAGCAATAAGGAATGAAATCAGTAACATTAACGAGGATACGCTTCGGAAAACGTCTCAGAATATGGTGCGACGAGTACAGTTGTGTATGGATGCAGGTGGAGGACATTTTCAACATTTACTCTGAGGAATCTCCCAAAGGTACTCTGTAATTCAGCACAGTTGCATATGTATGCTATTATTAGTTTAAAAGTTATAAGCCTTTAAAAGTGTTCAGTTTTATATGGATCGCCCTGTAGTATTCCTATTGCATCTAATAAATTGCCAAAAAGCCAAACAGTCTCTATTGATGATGATGAGTGTTCTGCCCGAAGGCAGGTCCAGACCCGGGATGAATCCGTGGGGTGATGACCACGACTCGTCCGAGGTAATTCAGGCAAGGGTGATACCGCGGAGATTTGCCATTGCCTCTCGCGGGAAGTCTCTATTATGTATGCTTAATTCTGTTTCCTCTATATATTTACTATGAGCAACATATACGTCATACTGAACCCCTTATCAGTTTTTCATAACGGAATAAATGGTACAATGAACCAGTGAACTATGATTCTTTTTAATTTTTCTAATGATATCAGATGAATACCAACAGGGATAAGCAAATTTTGAGGAGTTGCATTTCAGAGGGGGTAACAGAAACCTCCACTTGGAGGCCCTATAGAACACCGCTGGGGGCAATAGAAAAACAGATACAGGTATATCCCCTCGATCCCCCCTCTGCATCTGTCACTGTATATATATATATATATATATATGAGAAGCATCGATACAAAACGTGATTAGTCCACCTCTGATCATAATATAGTTTGAAGCAAATCGCACTTCCTGAGGTATTTGCATGATACTAAGATAAGTTTTACTTTCAAACCGTTACCTTTCATCACTAAAATTGAGCCTGAAATATGGGTTCTGATTTAAAACATGATCAGTCCTGCGCTCGGTTCGGAACAAAACGTGTTATGTCCATCTTTTAAGACACGACCACGCCTGAAACTGGTGGTGCGGTGAACAATGAGACGTCAGTTGTTGCATGTGTTCTTCTAATGGAAAAATGTCACCAGACGCCAAAGCACATATTATATTAGCAGTCAATAATAAAAGCACAAGAGAAATTAACACAGATCACAACTCACTGCATGGTACAGTAAAACTTGTTCAAAGCGGCACGTGTATAATCCGGAAATCTGTTCAAAGCGTACAAATATTTCGGTCCCGACGCACGCAATACATTTTTAAATGCCAATATTTTGTATAAAACGGAACGTGCTTAACGCGGAAACGGAATGCAAATTTTAAGATTTAAGTAGCAATTTATTCTATAATGCGGAAAAGAATATTGTACAGCCCTGAGAGTTCCGTAAGAGTATACACGGCGGTGGCTTTATGTTTCGGCCAAGAAATCTGCTACCTGCTTTGTTTTGTATTTTCCGCCAGGCTTCAGTTTCAGTTGGCTTGAACTGTTTGTATCTTAAGTAACATCGTGTCGAACAAAAAGTATGTATCGCTCACGCTCAATGAAAAAATGGAGGCGATCGAGGCGAGTGAGAGAGACAAACTTTCTGTGCACGAAATAATTTTGTGTTTCAAATGCGGTAAAACGCAAACTTACGAAACTTTAAAGAGCAAAGATAAGTTAAGGGAGGAGTGGATGAAGGGGAACGGACAAATGAAGAGAAAGCAAAGAAGATGGGAAATGAAGAAATTAATGAAATAGTGTGGGAATGGTTTGTAAATGCACGGGCTAAAAACTTGCCTTTGTCCGGACCCATGTCCCGATATGTGGCGACAAAAGTGAAATAAACCTTGGGATAATGAGGCAAGAAAACAGTTAGCCTACAGTAATTGCATAATTATATTGTGTTAGTGTTATTAAGTGCCAGTATGGTACTTTATGAGATTGTGTGTGGGGAGGGAAAATGTCTGTCCGTCTGTCTGTCCGTCCGTGTGTCTGTACGCGCGATAACTCAAATACGCTTAATCGGATTTTAATGTAACTTGGTATATACATTTATAATGTTCATGGGAAGAACCCTATTGATAATGAACCAAATCGGTTGACCGGTACCGGAGTAAAACCCAATTTAGTGTCTATTTTAAAAGCGCGATAACTCAAATACGCTTTATCGGAGTTTCATGAAACATGGTATACGAATTTATAATGTCCCTGGGAAAAAGTCTATTGATATTGAACCAAATCTGTTGGGCGGTACCGGAATAATGCCCAATTTAGTGCCTTTTTATGGTAACATTTCACAAAGGCGCGGATAACTCAATAACGCTTTATCGGATTTTCATGAAACTTAGTATACGAATTTATGACGTTCTTGGGTACAAGCCTATTGAATTAGGGCCAAATCGGTTGACCGGTACCGAAATAACTAGTATATGAATATTAATTTTGTAATGAATATTCTTTCATGGCCCTCAGTGTATTAAAAACCGTAACAAATTGCCAATCGTATATTGATATTGTTAGCAACTTTGATTGATTTGTTTCTTCATAACGATGTCACCGTGGGCTAAATACTGTAAATAAACAATTTATAACAACTAGCCGTTGAATATTGATATTATATTGTGTATTCTATGGTTATGTAGCCTACCGATATTTACATTAGACTATATTTTAATGTGAGTATTTTTTATATTCGTTTCTGTGCAGCAATATACCTAATGTAATTCCTGACAGATTTCATATTGACTTTTTATTCATTCATAACCTTAAAGGCTACTTATAATTGAAACAGAGATATCAGGGAATCGTAGGCCTATTGCATCATTATTATTATTGCCAGCACATTTTGGAGTTTAACTCGGAGATCTATTACAAAATAACTATTATGCATGGGCCTATCATAATTGCGTTAATCACTGATTAAAAAAACATACTGGCACTTGGTTATATCAGTTTACCTGATTTTATTTATTAATAGGGCCCGGATTTTAAGGCTTTTATAAAAGGTATTTTTAGCCTTTTATTTTCGTAAAATAGCCCCTGTTAGGCTTTTTAAACAAACTATTTTAGCCGTCTTAATAAAACATAATGGACACTAATATTAACACCGAAAATTGTATTACAATTTTGACAGAGTTATTCCAGTTTTTTTACAAAATAAACAAGTAACTATTCCTTATATCGGCACTCGAAAAATAGCATAAACAATTGAGATATATACCCTTTAATGATACAATTATTCAATACATCACTCAATTCACTTCCTACCTACAAAAATAAGTAGACTGAATTTGTTCCTTTAATATATTTCTTTGTTGTTAGTCGGCAAATTGTTATTTTAAAGTTGAAACGACAATGGATTAGTTGCAGATTTCAGACGGCTCAAATTTCATTTCCTGCGACGGTGAGAAGGCACATTTTTTAGTTACAAAGACTGAAACTAAACTAAACTCCGTGGCGCGACATCCCCGAAGGGAAAAGGCCTACAACCCGACCGCTGCGTCATCTACCTATAGGCAGACGGCAGGATTGGGGGCATGTGGTCAGCATGCCGACACCCACGGCCGTTAAAGGTGGTTTTCATGACCGGAGCCGCTACTTCTCTATCAAGTAGCTCCTCAATTTGAATCACGAGGCTGAGAGCACCCATACCAGACCTCCCTAACTCAGAAAAATCCGAGGAGGTACCGGGGATCGAACCCGGGCCGACGGATCCGGAGTCAGCGACGCTAACCACAAGACCACGCCGGCGGTCCCAGCGACAAATATTACTAATTTCAGTGCATTGTAGAAATTTATTTTTATTATATATTTTCTTAGAATGCAATAATTCACATTTATTTATTTCCCTTTGTATTAATTGGAAAATCTATTTAAAAATCGTGTTTTCTGGAAAAAGTTCTCTTTAGCTCCTTTTAGGCCTCTCA
Source organism: Ectobius pallidus (assembly GCA_964059195.1). Lineage (NCBI taxonomy): Eukaryota > Metazoa > Arthropoda > Insecta > Blattodea > Ectobiidae > Ectobius > Ectobius pallidus. Next base: position 17,578,836 of record CAXKWD010000005.1, read on the forward strand.
GTGCGATTTAGCCCTTTTTAGGTTCTATAAGATTCATATACTGTATTCGGAAGCAAGGGACATGAAACAGAAAAATGTTAAGATGTTCTAATTTGGAAGCCAAGGAAAAATAGTTTAAAACCTTCAAGGCTCTATTTATTAAGCATATTAGGAGTGCTTTTATAGGTATGTAGACATTGAAATTGTAGGAATTGTATTAGTAAATGCTCAATAAATCAAAATGATTTTTTTTTTTTAAATTGGACTGTAAAATCGTTGACTCTTTCCTGTTATGTTAACATGTGGGTTAAACCCATTGTATGTTAACAATATGTTTCAATAGACTAACAATACAGTTTACTATTAATATGAAAATTCTAGACTTTTAAGGCAAAAGAGTATAAGTCAAAACATATTACTTTTCTGGAGAGACTTTTATTCACACATTATCTCATTTTTAATTTTTTTGACTTATACTCTTTTGCCTTGACAGTCTTCTTCTGGACTGTTAAGGCAAAAGAATATAAGTAATTTTTTTGGTCAAAAGTGACTTTTTTTTTTACACAGTGTAATTTACTTACCTCATTTTCACAATGTTTTACTTATAGCCTACTCTTTTACCTTAACAGTCTAGAATTATAAAATGTTCACTTTCCTCACTTAAAACGTAATTTCTTGTTAACAAGAAGGTGCCAGTAAACCTAGAAATAAGATATGTACTATATCACTTTCTTCAAATTTTATTTACATGCCCAAAATGTTAGATTTATTTGATAACTGCCTCAGTTGTTTGAAACGCACGACTTTTGAGCATTCTAGAACTTTATTATCTTCTTTCCTTAGGATTATTTTCATTTGTGGATTCATCAACTGCAGCTTCTGAAAAAGGATGCTGTGTATATGTATCCAAAGGGAACAGAACAATCTCACTTAATTTCACATGTCTGCATACGAGGTATGTTACAAGATCTTTGCGCCTTTCAATATCACAAGAATTAATTATGTTGAGTCTTATAATACTCTTACAATTTCCAAATAGCTTCATAAATCCTCCAACGCTAATATTGTAGCAGAATGGAAAAGATACGCTTTCTAGATCCTTCAGGTAGTATGTAATAGATGTTAGAACAATATCTGTGACTGTCTGACATGAAGAAAGCCCTAGCTTACGTAGCGTGCTCAAACCAGGAGACATGAAAAGCTTGTTTAATCCAAGAGGCGTTGACTGGACAATATTTGACAGGTATAGTGATCTCAAGGGGAGTTTCCCAATCTTCAGCAATCCTTGGTCTGTCAAGACATTCTGAAGAGTCGCCTCTTTAGCGGGTTTTAATGTTAGAAGAGTGGCAACACCTGTCGTGATGACAGATGCCGGAGAGTTTGTCTGAAAATTCACATTCTTCAGTATTTTGTTAGGGGATTTTCGCATTTCGTAAAATAAAGGGTGCTCCATGATGACAGATTCCGCAGGGCTGTCTCAAAATTCAGTCTTCAGTGTTTTGTTATGGGATTTCCGCAGTTTGTGGCATAAAGGGTGTTCCATGGTGGCAGATGCCTCAGAGTTTGTCTGAAAATTCACAGTCTTCAGTGTTTTGTTAGTGGATTGTCGCATTTCGTGGCTTAAAGGATATTCCGTGATGACCGATTCCGCAGAGTTTGTCTGAAAATTCACAGTCTTCAGTTTTTTGTTAGGGGATTGTCGCATTTCGTGGCATAAAGATTGCTCCAAGATGACAGATTCCACAGGGGATGTATCAAAATTCACAGTCTTCAGTGTTTTGTTATGGGATTTCCGCAGTTTGTGGCATAAAGAGTGTTCCATGGTTGCAGATGCCTCAGAGTTTGTCTGAAAATTCACAGTCTTCAGTGTTTTGTTAGTGGATTGTCGCATTTCGTGGCTTAAAGGATATTCCGTGGTGACCGATTCCGCAGAGTTTGTCTGAAAATTCACAGTCTTCAGTGTTTTGTTAGGGGATTGTCACATTTCGTGGCATAAAGGGTGCTCCATGATGACAGATTCCGCAGGGGCTGTCTCAAAATTCACAGTCTTCAGTGTTTTGTTATGGGATTTCCGCAGTTTGTGGCATAAAGGGTGTTCCATGGTTGCAGATGCCTCAGAGTTTGTCTGAAAATTCACAGTTTTCGGTGTTTTGTTAGTGGATTGTCGCATTTCGTGGCTTAAAGGATATTCCGTGGTGACCGATTCCGCAGAGTTTGTCTGAAAATTCACAGTCTTCAGTGTTTTGTTAGGGGATTGTCGCATTTCGTGGCATAAAGATTGCTCCAAGATGACAGATTCCGCAGGGGATGTATCAAAATTCACAGTCTTCAGTGTTTTGTTATGGGATTTCCGCAGTTTGTGGCATAAAGAGTGTTCCATGGTTGCAGATGCCTCAGAGTTTGTCTGAAAATTCACAGTCTTCATTGTTTTGTGGGTGGATTGTCGCATTTCGTGGCTTAAACGATATTCCGTGGTGACCGATTCCGCAGAGTTTGTCTGAAAATTCACAGTCTTCAGTGTTTTGTTAGGGGATTGTCACATTTCGTGGCATAAAGGGTGCTCCATGATGACAGATTCCGCAGGGGCTGTCTCAAAATTCACAGTCTTCAGTGTTTTGTTATGGGATTTCCGCAGTTTGTGGCATAAAGGGTGTTCCATGGTTGCAGATGCCTCAGAGTTTGTCTGAAAATTCACAGTCTTCGGTGTTTTGTTAGTGGATTGTCGCATTTCGTGGCTTAAAGAATATTCCGTGGTGACCGATTCCGCAGAGTTTGTCTGAAAATTCACAGTCTTCAGTGTTTTGTTAGGGGATTGTCGCATTTCGTGGCATAAAGGGTGCTCCATGATGACAGATTCCGCAGGGGCTGTCTCAAAATTCACAGTCTTCAGTGTTTTGTTATGGGATTTCCGCAGTTTGTGGCATAAAGGGTGTTCCATGGTTGCAGATGCCTCAGAGTTTGTCTGAAAATTCACAGTCTTCGGTGTTTTGTTAGTGGATTGTCGCATTTCGTGGCTTAAAGGATATTCCGTGGTGACCGATTCCGGAGAGTTTGTCTGAAAATTCACAGTCTTCAGTGTTTTGTTAGGGGATTTTCGCATTTCGTGGTATAAAGGGTGCTCCATGATGACAGATTCCGCAGGGGCTGTCTCTAAATTCACAGTCTTCAGTGTTTTGTTATGGGATTTCCGCAGTTTGTGGCATAAAGGATGTTTCATGGTGGCAGATGCCTCAGAGTTTGTCTGAAAATTCACAGTCTTCAGTGTTTTGTTAGGGTATTTTCGCATTTCGTGGCATAAAGGGTGCTCCATGATGACAGATTCCGCAGGGGCTGTCTCAAAATTTACAGTCTTCAGTGTTGTTTACTTGGATTTTCGCAGTTTGTGGCATAAAGGGTGTTCCATGGTGGCAGATGCCTCAGAGATTGTCTGAAAATTCACAGTCTTCAGTGTTTTGTTCCTGGATTTTCGTATTTCGTGGCCTAAAGTGTCTTCCGTAGTGACAGATGCCGCAGAGTTTGTCTCAATATTCACAGTCATCAATGTTTTGTTATGGGATTTCCTCAGTTTGTGGCCTAAAGGGTATTCCGTGGAGACAGATGCCGCAGGGATGGTCTCAAAATTCACAGTCTTCAGTGTTTTGTTATGGGATTTCCGCAGTTTGTGGCCTAAAGGGTGTTTCGTGGTGACAGATTTCGCAGAGTTTGTCTGAAAATTCACAGTCTTCAGTGTTTTATTCTTGGATTTTCGCTTTTCGTTGCCTAAAGGTTCCGTGGTGACAGATGCCGCAGAATTTGTCTCAAAATTCACAGTCTTCAGTGTTTTGTATTGGGATTTCCGCAGTTTGTGGCCTAAAGGGTATTCCGTGGTGACAGATGCCCCAGGGATGGCCTCAAAATTCAAAGTCTTCAGTGTTTTGTTCCTGGATTTTCCCATTCCGTGGCCTAAGATGGTCTTGAGCCAAACGATTCCACTGTTGGCATACCAATGATACTGAATCGGATAAATGTTTCAAGTCCAGATGGGAGAATATCTGAAGAAGCATCTCCTCTGGAAGATCTGTTATCGAGACACTCTGAAGAGTCGCTGTGGAAGATTCCGCAGGGACTGTCTCAAAATTCACAGTCTTCTGTATTTTGTTCGAGGATTCCTGCATTTTGTGTCTTAACGGATGTTCATAAGTTGTCAAAATATGATTATTTAAGGGAAGCATCGTTGTGGATAGGATTAAGCAGACATTTTACCAATTCGTTTTGGGCCGAGGATTAAATATCAGGTTCTAAGGCCAAATCACTGTCGGCATTTCGGAATTTTTTCTTCCTGCAAAAAGAAGATAACTCGTTTAAGGTAATATACGAGAGATATGGAATCTACCTTGAAAGAATACGGGCCCATAGGTGAATTTTAAACAGTGATTTCAAGAAAGTACCAAGTACGGATTTTTAGCAAATTGATTTTTAGCATAATGTGGTTTGAAGTACACTCAACTTACGTTGCCCTCTGATAAATAAAATCAGGTAAATTGATGTAACAAAGTGTCATTATGTTTTTGTTTAATCTGTTATGATTGCAATTATGATACGCAGAATACCAAAAAAAGTCAATCTGGCCGGTTTCGGGATTTGAACCATGGAACTCCAGAATGTGAGGCCAAGAAGGCGTATACGAAGTTTCATAACAATCCGATAAAGCGTATTTGAGTTATTGCGCCTTTAAAATAGACACTAAATTGGGTTATACTCCGGTACTGGTAAACAGATTAGGTTCAAATTCAAAAGGGTAATTCTCATGGACGTCATAAATGCGTATACCAAGTTTCATGGAAATCCGATACAGGATATTTGAGCTATGGCGCCTTTCTAATATATTACCATAAAATAGGCACTAAATTGGGCATTTCTCCGAAAAGAAACGCTTAAAACGAAACTTTAAATGACGTACAGTAACCTACTTGGAAATAAAGCCGCAAAACGGAAAATGTGATAACATAAACCGAATCGTTGATCACAATAAACAACATTTTTTTTTAGTGTAGCCTATCAGTATTAATCCGTACGAGACTTCATATAAGTGATAACATTTCCCGATTGATAACATTATCCGCGATTACATTAAACGGCTTTCACTGTTTCACAATTTTAAGGTGTATTTTTATGTATATGGACCAAATACAAGGTTATGTACACGCTATTGATCCAGACCATATAAGCTTTAATGTCAATTGCCCAAAATTAATTTTATTATCTGATTATTTTATTCTTTCCTAGGACTAAACTTCTTAGGTTGAACTCAAATTCTATTATATCAACGAGGATATAAGGTGGATTTTTTCACATTTTAACTGATATAAACAGTTCTTACCTTAAATCTTTGCTTTAATTTCACTTGTAAATTTATCTTACACTAAAAGCAATACATAAATTTTGTTTCCATGGAGTTACATGACAATATAACAGGAAATATTAAGAGATGACCGAAGTGTTGAGAGAGATTATCTAAAGTATTTGTGCTTTAACTTGAAATTGGACACACTCAACTAAAATCTAAACAGAAATTGCAGGTAAATATTTCAGTTTGATAACACAATTAGTTTGTGAGATATTGGTTTCAATTTATGTTTTAATAAAAATAGAGATCTATCTCCTCTTGACAAATCATGTTCATTAGAACATAGTACTTTAAGGGAGACAGAAATATTGTGGGTGCTACTTCTTAAAGACTCTTTTTCCAAGAATTGCCTCTACCTGCTGCCACCCTATTCCTCTTCGTCCTGGCAATCAGTGAATAGAAAAGTAATTAGGCGTATTTACACTTGTCTGCAGTCCAGTAGAGTGTTGCCAAACAGCACGTTTACTTCACTTGAGAAGTGGTGAATGACAGCGGCAACACTGGGAAAATCCACGCGACAAGAGCACCTGTTCTTTGTCGGTGCAGATTTTCGGATTAGGGAACCAGGATAATATATTCTTTTGTAGACAGAAAGTAGTTTGAGACGAGGTCTTCTTAAATTGGCACCGACAGTAGGACTTCTAATGATTTAGCCATTTTTGTTGTTATATATATAATTTAAGTTTAAAGTAACAAAATCCAGCATGCCCTACAGTGTAATTCTGTAAAATTGTATGCCGTTCGGGCGCTCTGAAAAATCATCCTGACATCATATTTAAAGAACTTGAATAGCTTGTTTGCTCGGTTTCAGTTTAAAATCTAACTTCTCCCCCCTTTTTTATTTCAGCTGTATTTATACTCCTTTTAGCTACGAGGCCATATCAGGAGTTCGGGATCTGTGTTTATCTAGTAGAGTAGGCCATGGAACTATTGATTGTCAATTATTTCTAATATGGGTGTATTTTATGAAGTAAATTTCAGTTGATATTAATTTAAATGGATATGATACAGGATGAAATGGTGAGGATGATTCATGGTATGTAAATATCCAATTCGGCACTTGCCTTTACGACTGGGGCAACCATGAAAAATTGGCCGGCCACGGGATTTGAACTGGGACCTCCCGAAAGCGAGTCCAAGATGTTACCATCTCGGCCATCTCGCTCGGTTTCTCCACTTTTATTTGGATGAGGAAGTTATGTGAGTTTCACATCATATTTTTTCCTCTTGTGGCAAAGATATCGACAAATTAATATGATATCATTGGTTATAGTAAAAAAAATCATATATTCCAGTGAAAAATTGTCACAAAAGCATCATTTTGGAACATGTAAATTTTCCCACATTAATTTTTGTAATAATGTAAAATGAATAAATTGGCAGAAATGAAATTTTTCATAAAATTAATTACACCACGAGTAGGCCTATGTGTATGAAATATCAAATATGTAGCTTTATACATTACAGAAATGTATCTATTGTGTATTAATATCTTTTGCATCTTTTGTTTTTACGATATTTTATGAATGAATTGTATTTTTTGTCATGAACATTGTAATTGGGTTTTCTACCTGTAATGTTCATTACTATTACTAAATAAAAATTAAAATAAAAACGATGTAAAAAATGAGCAGGTGCCCTCGGCTTCACTCGCGATTATTTATTCAACTGCTATATGTTTTATTTCATGCAAACAAACATCCCGTCATGGAAGTGTCAACACTTGTACTAGTGTTTAGAGGCAGACGGTCTTTCGTAACAATATTATTATCATAAGCATAAAGCTAAAATTTCTAAATAGAAGAAATGTAATGATAATAAAATCTTAATTTTTTCACCTTTGGTGGTGTACGTACACCATTGAGTTACCCCTTTCTTACCCCTTTCCTCTGTACATCTAATGAAAAAAATGGTTCTGAACAGACGAAAAGTATACAAAAAGTTTATACTTGAAAGGATACATGTGAATTTATTTTTAAATAGACTGTGGCTTACCTTACTTACTTGCTAGAACTTTTTGTCGAGGGGGGAAAAAAGACAACGCAACGCAAAGTTATCAAACGATTAAACTGTATATTCCAGGAATTCCTTTATTTAAAAAAAGAGAATGGAACATGAATTATCTTTATTGTTTTATGTGCGGTTGGCTGAGTCTAAACGATGTTGTAATCTGCATAAGTAGTGTTATACGGGGAAAGAAAAACTGGATCAACAGGGCGACAGGTGGCGCTGAACTAAGTTCGCGTTACGTGGCAGAAAAATAAACTTCTGCAAATTATGCGGCTCTGAAAATATTCACCACGGTAAAATGGCTTAGGTCTAATTTTCTAAACGCATCTGTGAAATGGAAAATTTTTCTCGTGGTAGGAACACGTAAAAGAACAACAATTTTCAACACAAAAACTTTCAGAGATTTAATATCTGAATCCGAATGCAAAGTTAACATGTATTTTTAACTTTCCAACTGCCTGTAACTATCGTGAAAAGTAAAATGATGTTAAAATGCTAATAATACGTATTCACGGTCAACTATGAGGCATAGACAATGAGTAACAAAAATTGTCAAATTAAAAAAATGTTACTATGACAACACTCATGTTCATTTAATCTATATATATAAAAATGAATGTATGTGTGTCTGTGTGTGTGTCCTTTATGCATTACTACACCATTCATCCGATCGCCTTGAAACTTTGGGAAGTTGTTGAGTACATTCCCGGGAAGGTTTTCGGCATATTACATTTTTAGTTTTTGCTTTCGTTATTGAGTTATGAGTGAAAAACGGGCAGAAAACGTGTATTTTAGCGTTTTCGAAGCATCAATTTTTAGTTACACATTTCAATGTCAAATCAATTACATTAGGCTTTGGCTATTTTTGTCATAAAACCATTACGATCGCTTGAATGTTGTAGCTCACGATGGTCGACTCATTTGTTTATCATGTCAAGGCACGCAGATATATGAAATTTTCAACCAACACCGAAGAGGATTATTATTAAGTGCCAGTATGGTACTTTATGAGATTGTGTGGTGGACGAAAAAATGTCTGTCCGTCTGTCTGGCTGTCCATGTGTCTGTACGCACCATAACTCAAATATGCTTTTTTGGATGTTCATGAAACTTTGAAAACACATTTATAATGTCCATGGGAAGAACCCTATTGATATTGAACCAAATCGGTTCACCGGTACCGGAGTAATGCCCAATTTAGTGCCTATTTTAATAGATTATATTAGAAAGGCGCCATAGCTCAAATACGCTGTATCTGATTGCCACGAAACTTGGTATACCCATTTATGACGCCCATGAAAAGTGCCCTATTGAATTTGAACCTAATCTGTTGACCGGTACCGGAGTAAAACCCAATTTAGTGTATATTTTAAAGGCGCAATAATTCAAATACGCTTTTTCGGATTTTTATGAAACTTCGTACACGCATTTATAATATCCATGGAAAGACGTCTATTGATATTCGACCAAATCGGTTGGCCAGTACCAGAATAATGCCCAATTTAGTGCATTTTATGTTAATATATAAGAAGTCGCGATAACTCAAATATGCTTTATTGGATTTTCTTGAAACTGTGTATACCCATTTATAATGTACATGGGAAGAAGTCTACTGATATTGGACCAAATCGGTAGACCGGTACCGTAGTAAAACCCAATTTAGTGTCTATTTTAAAGACGCGGTAACTCAAATACACTTTACCGGATTTTTATGAAACTTGGTATACACATTTATAATGTCCATGGGAAGACGTCTATTGATACTGGATAAAATCGGTTGAGCTGTTTCGGAGTTATGCTCAATTTAGTGCCTATTTTATGGTAATATACGTATTCGAAAGAATTTATTTTAAAAAATGAAAATCAGTTTTCTTGACAACATAACCTTTTGCTTTACTGTGATTTCTAAGGCTTTGGCAATTAAAATACAGTTAGCTATGACAACACTATTGCTTTAAATGCGCTTATCCCATAACTGACCCAGGTGGCTAAGATGGTAACGTCTTGGCGTCACATTCTGGAGTTCCATGGCTCAAATCCCGAAACCGGCCAATTTGACTTTTTTTTATATTCTGCATATCATAACTGCAATCATAACTGATTAAACAAAACATCCTGGCACTTTGTTATATCAGTTTACCTGATTTTATTAATTATTAATAATAGTGTAGTATTTTACTGTATATAAAAATAAAGTGAAGAATATCTTCTGTACAGGAATTAAGGTTTGTAATTAATTACAGTATTTGCATATTACAAATTCCCATTTTTGGCGCATGGTACAGTAATTTATAACACTTATGTAGACTAGTGTATTTTGTGTAATCCGGAAACTTGTCCAATTTGGAAAATTCTTTGGGTCCCATACGATTCCGCTTTGAACAAGTTTTACTGTATATGGAAGTCTGTTTTTCTTGTTGAATTAACAGAGATTCTATATACCTTTACGCAAACTCCCTGCACATTGTGTGAATTCCTTTTCCATTCATATCCCTTTGCATAGACCTCCAACTGGTGTAATCTTTGCCCAAGCTTCCTACTGGTGAGGCATATTATTTGATGCATTACTGATGTAGACAATAACCTCATTTCTTCTTTGTACAGAAAATCAGGTTGGACGAGAAGCAGTTGACGTGGCTGCTGCACTGACTCATTAATTAATTATCTAAGCCACAGTAATTTTGAATATAAAAATAACAACCTTATGGCTTTTCTGCGATGGATGCACAGGAGAAAATAGGAATGCTCACGTGGTTCAGGCACTTTAGTTCTAGATTTTAAAGAAATCCACAGATTTAATGAAGGATTCAATGACAATTCCTGTGCAGGGGCATTCATTTTTGCCTGCAGATGGGATGTTTGACTCATTTAAACATGCATTCTATTATATTTTCATAATAAAACAAGATGTAATAACTGATGTAAACAAAAAGAATGATTTTGCAGATCCAGTACATTTAACTCTATGTTAATGCCTTATTCTAATAACACAAGAATTTGTTGTTTGATAGTTTGGCCATAAACAGTTTTTTGTCATTCCTGAAAAATAATGATTCATAGACTAATCATGTTTTGAACCGACGCTCCTCGTATATATATATTTATATATTATAAAAAAATTAATAAATCACTACACCATTGCCTGCATATGTTGGTACACTTACTCCTGGGAATATGGAGGTGGCAAGTCCTTCTGTATAGTTGAATGATGGTGACTCGTATACTGCAGCAGGTAGTGCTAATACTTCCTGGAGATACTCCGCAAATCTCCACACAACCATATGACCATTTCCATCTGATATCTGAGAGAAGATATCTATAAGCAAAAGAAATTATGGTTATTTTATTACTTCTATAGAGATATTGTAAGACATCTCAAAATGCTGGAGAATATAGAAAAATTAAACAAAATTACTACTCAAACATGTATGCATAAATTTTATATTTTCTATATAGGCCCTACTGGTTTGCTAAATTGTCAGTAACTTACATTTTCTCTTTGGCATCTTAGGCCGGTATTCATAGTCACAATAAGTCGTACTTATATCCAAGTCGAACTTAAATCTAATCTCATGTCAATTTCTGGCACAAACAAGTCATACTTATGACGTAGTTACTTTATAAAGTGAGACTTCATAAGTCTAACTTATTGCTATTCACAGTCACTAAAGTATGACTTATTAGTCGAAATAAGCTAAACTCTACCAAGTCAGCATAAGTCAGAATCATCGATAGTGATTTTGAGGATCTGGGTGAAGTATTAGAAGAAAATCGCATCCCACAGCGTTATTTGCGAAACATGATGAATCCATTTAAATTTACAGTGACATGAATTTAAAAAGAGGTTCCGTTTGAAGAAAAATGCAGTAATACTGTAATAATAAATAATAAAAATTCACTTGCTCTACTGCTACAATTCGACATTTCTCAAATAAACTCACTTTATTCTGTGCCACTATCAGGAAGTGGGATTGTAAATCGGAGTCTTCGTCCGGAGCACCACCCATGTTGATGACAAGATCGCATGCATTTTTCTTCTAATGGCACACTTCACAAAATCATCTGCTTTATGCAGTTCAGGTTTACATCTCTTTCTATTCTTTTATGGTGTTTGCACTATGCAGTTTCATGTTGTATTTCAAAGTCTCACATTAAGATCCAGATCACATATCAAAATTGAATAGCATAAATAATGGTGAAATGAAATGTTTCAGTTAACAGGCTAAAAGCTAGTTTACATGAAGACACTAGGTTTCGTAACCACTTTCATGAAAGTGATTTTGTGAAACTAATTATACCCATTTTCTATTCCAATGCAACCGCACGTTTCATCTTATTTCTGAAGTTCAAGTTGTTGAAATCCCATATACATCTTTGAAACACATATGAATCCAGGCATTTCACAATTTCCTCACTTCTCCACTTCATTTTACATAATGTGAAAAAACTAAATAAGCATATACCGTATTTTACGGTCCATAAGACACACTTTTTTACCTTGAAAAGAGAGCCTATATAGCTGGGTGCGTCTAATGGTCCAAAGTACACAAACAAATTTGAAATCTGGAAGATATTGTCACAATACCATAGTTATAAACAAGGGATTGTAAACAATAAGATAGTTACAAATTTTGGCGCAGACTGTACATTAGTGCATTGTCACAATCGTAAAATGTAGGTATAAAATGCCAAAAGTTAGGAATGTTGAGTTCTTTATACAAAAAGAGTTGTCTCCGTCGGGTGGTTTAAATGAAGACAATGACCTCTAAACAGCCTTGTCCCGTTATACTTACCGTATGGTGAACTGAGGGTTAGAGGGTGTAAAAGTATTTTCAGTCTTTCGTGAGAAATGAGTTCGGTAGTTAAAATTTACGCTGTGCCGCCTGTACAAAAGAGATTTTCGTACAACACAGGTTTAAAGTTAGAAGTGATTTACACTGATTCCATTGTACAAGGTTATAATTTGTTTATGCAATGAAGTACAATATTCCCTTTAAAATTTGTCGTTAAGAATCGCATTAAATTTCTTTTCCTTTAAATTTCCGTTCTAAAATCAAGGTGCGTATTATGGTCCGGAGCGTCTTATAGTCCGTAAAATACGGTAATCTCAAAATTAGTATTATAGCTTCGTGAAAGTTGGAATCAGTCAAAACTGCATAGTGTCGTAACTCAATGATGCCAGTACATCTCGTGCTTGCGCATTCAAGTAAAAAACAGTTCGAAAGTTAGTTATGAAACCTAATTTCGTCGTATAAACTAGCCTTAATTGTTTTTTATTCCTGAACAAGATGGAAACATGTGTAAATTAGACAAGGGCATTGGGACTCATCATTTCCATATGGAACAGATGTCACTGTAATTTATTTTAATTGGTTATATAGTTATATGGTAAAAATGTTAGCATATAGGTAGTAAGAATTTTAATGAGTGAAATTGTTATGTAGGCCTAATATGCATAATTAAGTTTGTATTTCTTTGAAATAGAGTTATGGCATAAAACAATGCTTTTTAAAAAAATCTGATGTGACAAGTTTCTCTACCCTTAACATATTCCAGTATATACAGGGTGCGGCATTTACAGTTTCCCATTTTCAAAACCGTGTAACACATTTATTAAACAAAGAAATAAGCTATATTGAACATTTTTAAATGGCTTACAGTCTTGGATTTACAATTCTGGTCTTACTTTTTGAATATGATTTCCTTGAGATGCCCTCCATTAACTTCAACACATTGCTGCAATCTCCCTCGTACACTGGCCTTTACGTGGTGTGTGGTGTCTTGCGTAACATTTGCACTTTCCTGCTGAATTGCATTGTTAAGACTGAGGGCATGGCATGAACAAAAACTTTAGACTTCAGATAGTCCCACAGAAAAAAAAAAAATCTGCTGCAGTAAGGTCGGGAGATTTGGAGGAAAATAATTTGGAAAGAATTCGGTCGGGGAAACCAGCATGAAGGGTGTCCATTGAAAGATGTGCAGTATGTGCTACAAAACCATCCTGTTGAAACCACAATCTCTCAATATCCAAGTTACGATGTGTCGATTCTGGTAGGAAGAAAGTTTGCAGCATGTGATTGTAACGTTCAGAGTTGACAGAAACCGAAGCACCATTATCGCTCTCAAAGAAATAAGGGCCAATAATACCCTGTGCTGCAATGGCGCACCACACCACGACCTTAGGACTGTGAAGTGGCAGCTTGTGGATTATGCGTGGATTTTCAGGAAATTGCACATGTTATGCAAGACACCACACAATGCGTAATGGCCAGTGTACGAGGGAGATTGCAGCAATGTGTTGAAGTTAATGGAGGGTATCTCAAGGACATCATATTCAAAAAGTAAGACCAGAATTGCAAATCCAAGACTGTAAGCCATTTAAAAATGTTCAATGTAGCTTATTTAAGTGTTAAATAAATGTGTTAGACGGTTTTGAAAATGGGAAACTTTAAATGCTGCACCCTGTATAATGTGAATTAGTGTTTTCAACTGTTTACTTAATTGCTGATGTGTTTTCTTTCCCAAGGGATCTGGGGCTTCAGGGTCTCCCAGTATGCTGGGCTGATATTCTTTTCTTTAAGAAATACAAATACCAGAATACATATTATACAGCTGCATTGTGGTAGAGCTCAATTAGTTATTTCAGCATTATTTATGAAGCAAGGCTTAAACCTCAGTTTAAGTATCACATGAGTAGCTTATGAGTATAATTTATTGGGGGAAAAGTTAAATGTTTCTAAATGTTTCTAATACAAGCTTTAGGTCTCAGTTTAATATATACGAGGGTTGATCAGAAAAAAAGGTTACAAGCCGCAGCATTTGAAAACTACATATTATGGAGAACTTTTGTTTCCCCAGAGTGGAGACAGAGGGGTCTACTTGTCATACAGCTGGTGTGCGGGTAGGTAGTGAAAGTTCTCAGACGGTTCAGGACGATTGAAATGGCAAGACGCTTAGAAAATTGGTCTCGTTTGGAAGTGCGAGCCATGATTGGATTTTTATGGGCAAAGAATATGTCCGCATCTGACATTCGCTGTTGAGTGAAGGTGTCATCCTCCTGCACAACAATGCCAGGCTCCATACTGCTCAAGCAACGCAGGAATTGTTGCGACAGTTCAGGCGGGAAATCTGGAGTCATCCCCCATACAGCCCAGATTTGGTACCCAGTGACTATTTCCTGTTTCCGAAGTTGAAGAAACACTTATCCAGCAGTCGGTTCTCTTCAGACAGGGCTGTGAAAACATCCGCCGAGACCTGGCTCAATGGAAGGGGACCTGATTTCTACCAAGACGGGTTATACAAGTTGCTTGTGCATTCTGATAAATGCCTAAATAGACTTGGTGATTATGTCGAAAATTGATAGGCATGTATGCCTCTTAATTCCATTTTGTATTTTCTGTCTATTGTTAATAAATAATTCTTTATTTGACTTGTAACCTTTTTCCTGATCAACCCTCATAATAATACATAATGCACCATATTATATATTAAGTACCGTATTTTACGGACTATAAGGCGTTCCAGACCATAAGACGCACCTTGATTTTAGGATGGAAATTTTAAAAGGAAATAAATTTAATGTGATTCTAAACTATACATTTTGAAGGGAATAATATACTTCATTGTATAAACAAATTATAGTCTTGTACAATGGAATCAGTGTAAATCTCTTCTAACTTAAAACCTGCGTTGTACGAAAATCTCTTCTGTATATGACACAACACGTAAATTTTAACAACTGAACAGATTTCTCATGAAAGACTGAAAATACTTTTACACCCTCTAGCCCTCAATTCAGCATACGTAAGTGTAACGGGACAAGGCTGTTTAGAGGTCATTGCCTCCATTTAAACCACCTGGTGGAGATAACTCCTTTCGTATAAAAGAACTCAACATTCTTTTCTTTTCGCATTCTATACCTGGTTTTCAGCTAACCTTATTTTGCAATTGTGACAAGTGCACTGATGTACAGTCTGTGCCAAAATTTGTAACTATCTTATTGTGCACAACACCTTCTTTATAACTATGATATTCCAGCAATATTTATCAAAATTTCATTTTTTAGTGTACTTCGGACCATTAGATGCACCCAACTTTCAAGGCTCTGTTTCCAAAGTAAAAGAGTGCGTCTTATGGTCTGTAAAATATAGTATTTAAAATTGTTTTTAGTATAATGTATTTGTTCAGAGACGTTAAGGGGGGAGGGGGCAAGGTACTTTGAGCCCCCCAACATTTAAGTTTTTATCATATAAGGCTAAGTATAACCACTAAAATTCCAATTCTTGTCTCCCCCGTCAACAATGTTTTCAATTCGGTGCCTCTGGAAAAACAAATCTCTCATAAATTGTTAAGTACCGGTATCTGTTAAATATGAATAGTACTTACACCTCAGTTTATCCATTAGTTTACCAGCACACATTGTGGCCAATGCAACTTTTATGGAAAATACTCGGATCTTTCCAAGATTCTCCCTGAAAAAGAAAAAAAGTTTTAGTTACAGTCTTTTACAGAAAGAGCACAAGTTTCAATGTAATGCTAGTTATGTGTAGCCTATTTTTTGGTGAATAAACACTCAACCTTTTCAATGTTGAATTCACAAATTCATATATACATACATTCAAGTGAAATCATCAGTTGATTGTAAGTTTGAAATCAATATTAAAAATTTCAGTGTAATAACTGAATTCCATAAATGACAATTTTTGTGGTGATGAATTTATATGTCAGTAGCAGTGAAAAGGCTAATGGTTTATAAACTTGAACAGTGCATTGCTTTCTGGTTAATTGGTTAATGGCTGAAAGGTAAAAAAAGAAATATAATTTGGACAACTTGGATTAACTGCAACATTATCCTGAGCATTTTGATGGAACAAGGTAATCTATTCCAAACTCTCATTGAAATGGCATTTCAAAAAGACTCTGGCTAAGCAAATTCACATTTTGTACATTATAGAGCTAACAGATTGGATTTTCCTATGAATCACATCCTAATGTCACTGAGATTTTATGCAATGTATGCTTCGAAAATATATTCACAGGTGATTCTTTCTAGTTTGTACAAAATAACTTGTTTGGAAATTGAAATAATATAAATGTCAATTGATTAAAAACATAATTTCAATTTGGTGCAAGTCACTTCATGTGCTTTTACAGAGTTTTGATGTAAGCAGCTAACACAACGCCCTCCATCTTGTGATACGGACTATTGGTAGCATTGGGAACCCGGATCAAATAATCGAATCGATTTGTGGACTGTTCTTTATCTAGTATGCTGTGATCTTACAGCTGACAGAACAATGACAACAAAGTAAGAAAACTATTATTTACAAAATTCGTTACAGTTTATTCGTGGAATACTCTTAATAAACAATACTCGAGATTACAAGTTTCATCAGATAAATTTGCTCGAACTTCGCTCTTACAAATATATCGATAAACTCATAATCTCTCTTGGGACTATCTATGAAAAAAACATTGCCCTAACAAGAATTCTCAGCTAAGTGAATGAGGAATCAAGGAAGAAAACTGTGAACCAATAGAACAAAACCATCTAACAGGAAAATGATTTTGTCACTGACAATATTGCACATTCACATCAGACACCCTACTGTGGGAAAGAAAATAAGTAATTCATTCATTAGCTGTACAGAAGGCAAGATCAGAGGAGTATTTATATATGGGAAAACAATGGGACATGATCCAGTGCAGAAGTCTTAGGATAGTAAAGTTTTTTACAGCATTTCTACAGTGAGTCCCACGCAAGAGTTGGCCAATGACGCGGGTCTCTGTGTCGCGGCGGGCACAGCTCCAACTCCCGAGCGAACGGGTGAAATATCTACGCTAATAAAGCCGCAATCGGTGTAATGATTCAGGTTCTCACATTTACAATTGGAATTAAAATGAAAATAACCGCGTACCTCATCACAAGAGGTGTTGGGAATGTTCTCCTCTTGCATCCACACAATACTGGCACCATTTTAGGAAATTTTCTTTCATGCGCATAAGTTCAGCTTCCGAGACAGAGTTAATTTCTCTTGTGATATTGTCTTTAAGTTCTTCTAATGTATGGGAAATTGACCTATACACTTTATTATAAGTTTTCCCATAACTAATAGTCACATACTGAACTTAGAAGAACTTAAAAACAATATCACAAGAGAAATTAACTATCTCGGAAGCTGAACTTATGTGCATGAAAGAAAATTTCCTAAAATGGTGCCAGTTTTGTGTGGATGCAAGAGGAGAACATTTTCAACATCTCTTGTGATGAGGTATGTGGTTATTTTCATTGTAATTTTAACTGTAAATGTGAGAACCTGAATCATTATACCGATCACGCTTTATTAGCGCAAATATTTCACCCGATTGCCCAGGAGTTGGAGCTGTGTCCGCCGTGATGCAGAAACCCGCGTCATTGGCCAACTCTTGCGTGGGACTCACTGTACAATCATATTCAGGTTGTATAAATCTGAGAATTTTATCACATGCAAACTAATAACAAACTTAATATTCTGTGTGTATAGGACCTACACACACAATACTTCTTATATGTATATTATTATATAAATATGTATACATATGCATGCAGCCACTTAATGTAGCAGATACATACATGGCAATAGGCCTATATACAAAATAAGAATAAAACCTTATAATAAGCCATTTATTATATACAGTAAATGTTTGAAGTGAAAGTACAGTATCATCCTTTTATTCTGAGCAAACACTAACATAAGTGTTGAACATCAAACAGATAAACATTTTCATTCCTGGAGCTGCAGGAATAATATTAATCAGGTTGCCTGACTATTGGGTTGATCTTAATCAAAACATATTTAAACATAAACCCCTAAGAAAATAAAATCAGGTAAACTGATGTAACAAAGTGCCAGTATGTTTTTGTTTAAACAGTTATGACTGCAATTATGATATGCAGAATGTTTTTTTTTTTTTTTTTTTTAAATTGATTTCCAAGTTAAGCTCCAGATTTATTCATGAAGCAGGGCTTACGGAAGAACAAAGGTCTAGTTTTCTTAATGAGATTAAAATCTTCCAGCATCACCTGAACTGTACAGATTTGTGATATTATGACAATCGCACACTCACATAAAAATACCAAAAAAAATCAAATTGGCCGGTTTCGGGTTTTGAACCATGGACTCCAGAATGTAAGGCTAAAGCGTTACCATCTCGGCCACCGGGGTCATTTTAATAGTCTAGTTGGATAAGAGCATGTAAATCAATAGTTTTTTTTTGTCATAGCTACCTGTATTTTAATTTCCAAGGCCTTATAAGATCCCAGTAAAACAATAGGCAGTGTTGTCAAGATAACTGATTTTCATTTTTTTTATAAATTCTTTCGAATACGTATATTACCATAAAATAGGCACTAAATTGAGCATTACTCCGAAACAGGTCAACCGATTTTATCCATTATAAATAGACGTCTTCCCATGGACATTATAAATGCGTATACGAAGTTTCATAAATATACGATAAAGCGTATTTGAGTTATTGCGCCTTTAAAGTAGACACTAAATTGGGGTTTACTCCGGTACCGGTCAACAGATTAAGTTCAAATTCAATAGGACACTTCTCATGAACGTCATAAATGAGTATACCAAGTTTCATGGAAATCCGATACAGCGTATTTCAGTTATGGTGCCTTTCTAATATAATACTATTAAAATAGGCACTAAATTGGACATTACTCCGGTACCGGTGAACCGATTTGGTTCAATATCAATAGGGTTCTTCCCATGGACATTACAAATGTGTTTTCCAAGTTTCATGAAAATTCGAAAAAGCGTATTTGAGTTATGGCGCGTACAGACACACGGACGGACGGACGGACGGACAGACAGACGGACAGACATTTTTCGTCCCCACACACAATCTCATAAAGTACCATACTGGCACTTAATAAACAGTGCAAAATATGAAATAAACCAGTACATACCAATAGAAAATTAATGTACAGCCTTCAGGTTAAAAAGACTTAGAGGTCTAACAAATTTTTCATATAATATTCTCCTTATAGCATCATACATATTAACTAAATAAATAAAATCAGGTAAACTGATGTAACAAAGTGCCAGTATGTTTTTGTTTAAACAGTTATGACTGCAATTATGATATGCAGAATATGTTTTTTTTTTTAATTGATTTCCAAGTTAAGCTCCAGATTTATTCATTAAGCAGGGCTTACGGAAGAACAAAGGTCTAGTTTTTTTTGAATGAGATTAAAATCTTCCAGCATCACCTGAACTGTACAGATATGTGATATCATGACAATCGCACACTCACATAAAAATGTCAAAAAAAAAATTCAAATTGGCCGGTTTCGGGTTTTGAACCATGGACTCCAGAATGTGAGGCCAAAGCGTTACCATCTCGGCCACCGGGGTCATTTTAACGGTCTAGTTGGATAAGCGCTTGTAAATCGATAGTGTTTTTTGTCATAGCTACCTGTATTTTTATTTCCAAGGCCTTATAAGATAACAGTAAAACAATAGGCAGTGTTGTCAAGATAATTGATTTTCATTTTTTTTATAAATTCTTTCGAATACGTATATTACCATAAAATAGGCACTAAATTGAGCATTACTCCGAAACAGGTCAACCGATTTTATCTATTATAAATAGACGTCTTCCCATGGACATTATAAATGCGTATACGAAGTTTCATAAATATACGATAAAGCATATTTGAGTTATTGCGCCTTTAAAGTAGACATTAAATTGGGGTTTACTCCGGTACCGGTCAACAGATTAGGTTCAAATTCAATAGGGCACTTCTCATGAACGTCATAAATGAGTATACCAAGTTTCATGGAAATCCGATACAGCGTATTTGAGTTATGGCGCCTTTCTATTAGAAAGGTGCCATAATCTATTAAAATAGGCACTAAATTGGGCATTACACCGGTACCGGTGAACCGATTTGGTTCAATATCAATAGGGTTCTTCCCATGGACATTACAAATGTGTTTTCCAAGTTTCATGAAAATTCGAAAAAGCGTATTTGAGTTATGGCGCGTACAGACACACGGACGGACGGACAGACATTTTTCGTCCCCACTCACAATCTCATAAAGTGCCATACTGGCACTTAATAAACAGTGCAAAATATGAAATAAACCAGTACATACCAATAGAAAATTAATGTACAGCCTTCAGGTTAAAAAGACTTAGAGGTCTAACAAATTTTTCATATAATATTCTCCTTATAGCATCATACATATTAACTAAATAAATAAAATCAGGTAAACTGATATAACAAAGTGCCAGTATGCTTTCGCTGAATCCAAGACGTTACCATTCGGTTAACTCAGTCAATTTGACGATGTAGTTTGATAAGCTTATGTGAAGGAGTATTGTTATTTGTCAAATCTAAATATATTAGGCCTACAACTTAAAATTCTTAAAATACGTCAACATTTCACAAAATTCAGTGGCATATAACTCCGCTAATTATTTCACAGTAATAGTATCTGATAGTAGTTATTTTCAACTACATCAGCCTAGTAAACAAACATCTGACTGCACTGCAGACAAAGCCCCCAAATGATTAAAAATGCGACATTGTTGTATGGATATGATTTTAAAAAATGTGACCTTTAATTAGTTGTTACTCTGGTACCGGTAAACCGATTTGGCCCAAAATAAGTAGGCATCTTGCCACGTACATTATAAATGTATATACCAATTTTCATGAAAATCCGATAAAGCGTATTTGAGTTATCGCACCTTTTGCTATATAATACCATAAAATGGCACCAAATTGGGTATTATTCCGGTACCGGCCAACCGATTTGGTCCAATATCAACAGACATCTTCCCATGGACATTATAAATAGGTATTCCAAGTTTCATGAAAATCCGATAAAGCGTATGTGAGTTATGGTGCCTTTAAAATATACACTAAATTGGGTTTTACTCCGGTACCGGTGAACCGATTTGGTTCAATATCAATAGGGTTCTTCCCATTGACATTATAAATGTGTTTTCCAAGTTTCATGAAAATCTGAAAAAGCGTATTTGAGTTAGAGCGCGTACAGACACACGGACGGACGGACGGACGGACAGACGGACAGACATTTTTCGTCCCCCACACAATCTCATAAAGTACCATACTGGCACTTAATAATTGCTCTGACTATTCAATAGATTTAGATTTCCTAGATCAAGAAAATGAATCATACAAGAAAATTCAAATTAAATAAAGTCAATATAATAATATGACTTAGGCCTGCTTTAAATTATTGCTATTTTTATGTGCAGATATTTTTATGAATCTGTGTAGTACAATATCTGTATACTTTTCATTTTTATGAATTCATACTTCAAGAAATATAATACAATAGAGTCTCGCTAACCCAGATTAGATGGGACTGGACCCTGCCCGAATCACCAAAAGTCTGGATTAAATGGAAGTTGCCATAAAATGCATATTATTACTGTTATTACTGCCATAAATTAATTTAATTTGTTTGTAGGTCATATAGGTCTTATCATGTGTTTAGAATGTTTGGGTGTACCAGTAGACTCTTGTAATAATTACTGGCACATGTTTCTCTTGTTCGATGATGTCTTCTTAATTTTAAGTAGCGAAGATAAGTAGGGTTCAGATGTTTATGACATGTCATATTTTTATCCTGAAATCGGTTCTCGCCGCAAACACAAATTAAACACGAATTCCAAGCTTGTTATCCTAATCAGATAGTTTTTATTTTGCACACAAAGTCATATTTTGATCATTATTGTGATTTTGGTCACATTTTAGCCGTATTTGTAATTTAAAGTCATATTTCAGATACAAATTCGGTAAAGGAGCACAATTATACAGTGTATGGTCGAATTAAATTTGAAAATTACTTAATTAATTTAGTGTTCATGCTAAATTAATAGGTAACTTATATTTTAAAATTAATGCAATTGTTCATATTTTTTACGGACACCCAAGATGTACAAAATATTACAAGTATTTTAGCCAATTAAAAAGAGGAAAGAAAATTATTAGCAATAGAAATGGATTTTTGGAGAAGAGCAAATAAAACTTCTAGGATGGAAAGAATTAGAAATGAAGAAATTCTGGAACAAATGGAAGTACAACACACAATAATAGATGAAATTAAAGAAATGCAACTCATGTGAGGATGGGGGAGGAGAATGCCAAAGATGATTTTCCAATGGGATCCTCCGAGCAGAAAGAAGAGAGGCAGACCAAAGAAGACATGGTTTAGTAGGATACAAGAAGACATGAAGGAGAAAAACATTCCTGAGAATCTATGGGAGGATAGAGAGGCTTGGAGATTGAGAATACGGAAGATGTAGACATACATAAAAAAACCGATGATGATGATGAAGAATTAATAATAAATAAACAAATAAATAAACAATAAAGGAATAATAAGAAAAACTTAGAAAATACTCTGAAAGGTAGTGGAAAACCACTGAAGTTTTTCCAAAGCTAGTCACATAATGCAAGTATTTGGGGTGGTCACCTATGCTCATTGGTGAGGTGGTATAATACTTAGGAATGAGAACTTCAACCAAGAAGCATAAACATGTCGCACTTAAAAATTACTTAATTTGTGCAAAGACAAGGCAACCATTAATACAAACGTTAGATAGTATGCAAGTAATAAAGAGGACGTTTAAAGTTGGGCGTCGCCAGGAATTTTATTAAGGGGGAAATCTCAACATATTTCCGAACACAACTATTCTTACTCATCAGGCTGAACTATACAGTAGTCTATAGTATTAAGAATTAATTTACTATTGTGAACAATAATAGTGATATTACAACAACCGTGCTGTGAGTTAAATTGTCAATTATGTTAATTCAAATTCAAGTGATAAGTCATGAGGCAGGTATCAGTATGTTATTCCTGTCAACTGAAAATCACAATTTCAAATAATTAAATACTTTAATATTCACATAGCTGATCCCTAGTTTTGAATGCCAGCTGAATTCGACGAGGTTGCAAATCTTTCAATTAACAGATTATAATTATGTTCTTCTGAGCATTAGACTGGTGAAAGATTATTATAAATACATTGATGCAGTTATAATTGTATACTTGCTCAACTCAGTATAAAATATTTATATTTTTCATTCTCCCTGCAATAACTACAGGTTGAAAGAGACAAAGAGTAGGCCTACCAAAATATTAATGAGGTCATAAGACATTCTAGAGGGGGGCATCTTCCCCCCTTGCCCCTCATGCCGACGCCCATGGTCGAACAGCTGGTTACTTGGAAAATGCTGAGTAGCTGCGGTATCCTGAGATGTGAGTGTAACATCTAACACTTGTGTACAACGGGATATCTATATTTCAGGGTTTGTGGCAGTTACTAGCCATAATATTAGAAACATCTTGAAAACCAATACATCTCGCGAAGCAAATGATATTCCTATATAAATGTAGCCTACAGACAATTATATGTACGGCATGAACCAACAATTTAATACTATGTACTTAAATAAATGAAAGTACTACATTACAATGTGCAACAACGAGATGAATAATTTCATTTAATATATCGTATTTTATCAATGAAAAGTTCTTTCGTCAAAGGCGGCATATGTTCGACGGATGCCCCATTCATCCAGGAAGATTTGGGGAGAAGATACAGAATTGAATACTGCACAACGTGGGGTTACAGGCAAAAAACATTAAGTCTTATGGAAATGTTGTTGACTTAGTGTATTTTGCTTGTAAACCCATGACAGTAAGTAAATCGTGAAAAGAACGGGGAGAGCGCGGGTACTTGACTTTCATGTGCTGTAGTTGGGTATTTTAATAGTACACTAATACAGTATTTCTGTCAATAATAATAATAATCAATGACTTTTTACTTTGTCAGTCATCGCTGTTTCTTAATTATGTACACATACCTGAGTTATAGCCTATCCAATTTACCGGATCGGCCCGATCCAAAATCAGTGCTGATAAATGGAGTTCTACTGTAACATAATTCGTAAGTATTTACAGTTTTCAGATACGAGGCGCGTCCATAAAGTAAGTTTTCCTGGGGCCGTTTGGAGAAACAAAACAAAATTTCTTTGAAATATTCATTGCTACAGATACAGCAAGTATTCAGCTATTTTTCAACATATTCGCCACCGGAGTTGAAACATTTGTCTTACCGTGGCACCAACTTTTGAATACAATACCTGTGTTGTAGAAGTGTGCCGCCTGGTATTTGAACCACCGTGTGAAAACCACCTTCGCCTCTCTGTCATTCTCCGTCATTTCATCAGGTGTAGGAAAAGATGGAAATCACTCGAAGCGAGGTCCGGGCTTTAGGGTGAATTTAAATACCGCCCAGCCGAACTTCTGCAGGAGACTTGCTATTTTAATTGCTATATACATACATATATACGAAGCATAGGCCTATAGCCATTCTTCAAAATTATTATTTTATGAATATAACGTATTCAGCATAGACCAAATTTGCAAGTATGTCCTATTAGCTTATTTTCATAAACTTCGTGACAAATATAGATCAGAAGGTCATGAATATAACACGTTTAGGAATCAATTTAATTTATTAACCGAACCAAAAAAAAAATATAACTGCTGGAGTTAAGCACTGTTCAAGTTTCGGGCCATCCTGAATTAACTGGCTTAAAGAACAAACAACTGAAGTCTAAAATTATAAATATTATATAGGCTAATTATTTAAATTATATTAATTAAATTTACTACTTAATTACTTCTGTCATTACTACAACATTTTCAATATTAAACTTGAAAATGTAGATATAATTGCTTTGTCTAATCTTAAAATCTGTTTAACAAAAAAATTATTATAATTGTTTTTGTATTTATTCGTACGTTTCCATTGTTATAAATATAACATGTTCTGTCCTTACTGTTAATAGCATTAACTCATACCTTTCTATATTTTTTAAATAATTTTTTTTTGAATTAGTGTAATTAACTATTTTAGTTTAAGTCGCTTTATTGTATTGAACTGAATCGCCCCCGAGCACAAGCGTTGCTTCTTCGGGCGGCGTTCGAAATCACATTTGTCAGGGTCTGTCCGGAAAGTAATGTCAGTGAGTCAATTAGAAGAAACTTACTGATCCGATCGGTACAATACATTCAAGAGTTCAAAATAGGTTCCTCCTGTGTCGATACGTCGCTTCCAGCGAGATTTCCAAGCATCGAAGGCGTCACGGCAGGCCTTTTCCGGAATGTCCTTTGGAGCCTTGGTGCAAGCCTCTTTGACGTTGTCAACTGTTCCGAAATGATGTCCTTTCATGGGAGTTTTCAAGTGTGGGAACAAGAAGAAGTTGGGGGAGCCACATTAGGACTTTAGGGCGGCTGGGGAACCGTTGGCGGCTGGGGAACCGTTGGCACGTTTGAATTGGCCTGGAAGCGGGTCATGAAGAAGGCGTTGTCGTGGTGAAGTTTCCAATTGTCCGCAATGTCGGTCTGGATGCGTTCGTTTGAGTCTCTTGAGCACTTCCACTTAGAATTTGGCATTGAAAGGGCATCACTTTGGGACAGTTGACAAAGTCATGAAGAGGCTTTCACCAAGGTTCCAAAGAACATTTCGGAAAAGGCCTACCATGATGCATTTGATGCCTGGAAATCTCGCTGGAAGCGATGTATCCACACAGGAGGAACCTATTTTGCAATCTTTAATGTACCTAGTATTGTACCGATCGGATCAATAAATATCTTCTAATTGACTCACTGACATTATGGGACAGTTGACAAGTCAAATAGGCTTGCACCAAGTCTCTAAAGGACATTCCGGAAAAGGCCTACCATGATGCCTTTGATGCCTGGAAATCTCACTGGAAGCGATGTATCGACACACGAGGAACCTATTTTGAACTCTTGAATGTATTGTACCGATCGAATCAATAAGTTTCTTCTAATTGACTCACTGACATTACTTTCCGGACAGACCCTGTATGTATTTTATATTGTAATTTGTAGCAATAAAAATTTTAAAAAATCAAAATTCGCAAATAATTTATATCTCAAGCAGCCTGCTTGCCTCTGGATTAGAAGGTCGCGACTTCAAACGCAGCCAAGGTCGCTGGATTTTTCAGGACGTAAAAATCTTTGGCGTGAAGTCCTCCGGGAGGATCTAAACTGTGGATCCCAAGTCGTAGATTTACGTATCAAGAGCTGAACTTCGCTAAAATGTTATGATCGTAGGGTTAAGACCTTAAGTTAATTTGTCTGTGTTCGGACTCCAGGCCTTAATAACTCAATTCACATTAAACGTAAATTATTGACGTTCTGATGAAGTGATGATAATGCTATTAAAGAATGTGAGAGCAGAGCAAATTCCAAGAGAGCTGTCTAAATAGGAATGCAAATATTGAATGGATCAGTGGCCTACTCATCCCATTAGCATGTGTTGTATAAGCCATAATTCAGTTCACATACACAAACGTCACACTCAATGTCATACTGACGTAAGGTCATTACTGTAAGCCAAATTAAAACGTAAATGCTCAGTTAATGCATTTCTTATTCTGAATCTGATTGAGGGCAGTGGCGTAACTGGACCTCTTGGGGCCCGGGGTGGATTTATTTTTGAGGCCCCCCTCCCCACAGAAAAAGCTACCAACACGGCTATTTTTAACTTCTTTTTCTATGGCTAGCTTTTTTGTCTTTCAGTTCGTCTCCATGGGCTAATCTAACGAAAAAATGATAGACAGAATAAGGGAGCAAACTCATGCAGTACTTAATGTACTTATTTATTATTATATTAGTCCAATGATATTAAGTTAACTGATTAACAAAATATAGATGTGTGCATAATTACAAAGTAATGAAATGGAAAAAAAGGTTATGTTTAAATATGACAAAGTTAACGAAATTTTAAGGTAACAAACAACAGTTTTAATTTGTTCGGAGAGTCAGATAATAAATTAGCAAAATCTGGATTATATTAATTCAGAATATGTAATAGTCACGTTTTATATGTAATAGTCAGCTTTTACATTAGAAAATTGTCTTAATTGTCTCATGAAAGTATATTTTCATAGCCAAATTGTTCTCGATGTACAACATTGCTAGTCCATTTAGTCTGGTTTGGTTCATTGTTGAGAGCAAATAGTTTTTGCCTAATTTCAGTTTTGAAAAACTTCTTTCACAAATTTCAAGTGAAATGTATATAGTTAAAAACAACTTTTCTTCTGATTTCTGTGTTGAATCAAAAGGGTCTTGTTTGTTTTGGGAAAAATTCACTGCCTCGTTTTACAAAATCCGGTGGAACATTAATATTTATATTAGGGTCGGATATCAATGGGGGGCCCCCATAGTAATTGGGCCATAGATACTGTACCAATCGTGAAATGAGTTGGTTTCGCCTAGGCTACTACTGGTTTGGTTGAGGTGAGAAAGGAAGATCATTTCAATCGATGTTACAGCACAGTATTTGCAAAGATATGTACCATCGTTCATTCTTCAAATAGATCCCACCTGTCTGTACATTTCAATAAAATAACATTGATGTTTTAAAGAATAATTCTCACACGTGTGCAATCCAAGGCAAAGCAACACCACGAAATCTCTGCTCTGAGTTCGACATAGCCTCGCTTTTATTCCCGTACGACTAGTACGGTGCAAAATCATGTGCATAGCCATGAAAGGGCTGTTATAATTATGTTCGTGTACGTGCAAGTATGATAAATTGATTACATACCCCATATACCGATACACAGGCTATATCGTGATGCATGCAGCCATTCACTTAAATTTGGCCTAGGACCACTGGTTTTCCATATTTCATTTATTTGTTGCCTTACTGTTCAGTAATAAATGTTCATAAGGATAAAATGGAATATTATATTGCGTATATATGTCGTCTGAATTCAAAGTTTGAATTCAAATATCATCAATACTGTACTAATCGTGGTTACGCCCACTAGCCTACTCGATGGACCTGGTTTGGTTGAGGTAAGAAAGGAAGGTCATTTCAATCGATGTTACAGCACAGTATTTGCAAAGAAATGCACCATCGTTCATTCTTCAAATAGACCCCACCTGTCTCTCATTATTCTTTATGTTCAATTAGCTTTTGGCCTAGATATTGTAAATATGATACATTACGCCGATCTCCATCTTGGAAAGAAAACCGCTGTTTTCTCACTTTACAGCTCCTTCACGGCCGGTTTGAATCTTACCGCGGTAAAAGTCGAAACCGAGCACGGTGCAACGAAAGTATGACTTTACCGGGGTAAACTAAGTAACTTTACCGCGGTATTCTGAATACAGAGGTTGGTGCACTCGGCCATAAGTATAGCCAAATTCCGGTAAAACATCTGAGACACCAAACAAAAAAGTTCTTTTTTGTTGGACTGTGTAATATATTATGTATGATTTTTTCTTCATGTAAATTGGTTGTAAAAATAAAGAGATTGTTATTACCACAAAGCATCGCATCCCTGAAGGATACATAACCCAAATAAAATCTGATTAATGCACTCATGTAACTTACTTTATTTTAAGCATGGCCAATACATCTTTCGAACTTCACATTCTGATATAGAATAAGAGCATACGATCAGTTATTTCAACCTGTTGCAACGCTTTACTGTTCACCAGGCAAGATCAGAGCTTCTACAAACAGTGGATGGCTTACAACTACCCTTCAGAGATTTTTTCAAAAAATGTTTGAAATGAAAGTTTTAGCTCAAAGCATCCCATGTACAATATTTAACTTTTACCTTGTTTATAAACTTGGCCTGCTATAGATTTGTTTTTTTTCTTTCTTCTTAATAATGCTTTAAAAAACACAGGCATGTCTGAACTACCTTTCTCATCTCATAGCGTGGTCTAGTGGTCATGGCCACAACATACAAACGCAGAAAGTTTTTATCAAATTATTTTTTGAAATACAAGATGTCCGAATGACTAGAGGAATGGCTAGAGGTTACCATGGCAACTTGAGCAGCCTAGGACGATAAAGTGCTCTTTACGGCATGTTAACAGTTCGAGAAGCAGTTGTTTTAGAGAGTGTGTACTAAAAAGTTTTTTTTTCTTTTAATTTTCTTATCTATTACTTTATTAGTTTACACAAGTAAATGAAACAATTTTCTTTACCATCTTGCTCTCTCTGTGAAAGATAACGAAAAAACACCAGGAGAGGTTAAGTATGGCTTCTTTCTTTGTACTACCTGCATTTTACGAGTAAATATAAGAAAAATCATTTACATAAAAGAGAATTAAGAAGTCTAGGTGCAAAAACTACCAGTACCTCTCAGGACAAAAGAAGCACATGTATAAGCAACTTATACAACAACAGTATTTAATAACAGATACTAAATTAAATCATATGCATAACAAAAATTATTTATTTAATGTACTGGAAGGGGAAAACAAGACAAAAGTTTGGACAGTGTTGTGAAGCCTCTTAATTGCAAGGAAAACCACGGGGAAAATGTGTCAAAATATTGGTCATGAAACAATAGTTGTAGGAAATTGATGAAATTCTAAAGTCGCCAAATTCTTATAGAGTTATTTATCTGCATTTTCAAGCTATTTTACTATAATTAGATTACATTATTGTTATTCAGATTATAACAGAACATTTAAAAATCACCTAGTAGAGTCCCCAAAACTCAATTATCAATAATAACACTGGTAAACAAAAATCAACTTTCTTTTTGTGACATGGATAAAACAAGGTGTACCTTATGTAAAATTTCACCAGAAAGCAGAAAATGACCTTGGATTTTCTCTGTCACCCACTATTTGTTTGCTACGAAGTGTTTTGTGTTATACTAAAATATATTAATTTCGGTATGTTCTTAATATTATATTTAATTCAAATTTTTTTATAAGATTTTTTTAGCGATATTTTTTCACTGCGGCATCTCGGATTAATGTCCAGCAGTAATCAGCAAGCAAACTAGAACTCCATTTGCCTTGGTATCACTTTTCCATAGTTGCAACGTCCTGGTGGAATTGTTCCCCATGTTCGTCGCTTACGGCACCCAAATTTTCAGGAATGAAATGGAGGTGAGCATCCAGAAAGTGAATTTTTAATGACATGTTACATCCTATTTCGCTCTAGGCACTAAGTAATTCAGTCACAAGGTCTTTGTAGTTTTCAGCTTTGACATACCCAAGAAAATTGGTCACAACTGTTTTAAAAGCTTTCCATGCTCTTAGTTCAGCTTCATTCAGCATGCTAATTTTTGCCATCTTTCATAACTTCTCATACTTGCAGTCCCACAAATATGCCCTCTTTAATTTTTGCCTCACTAACTCTTGGAAATTTCTGTTTCAGATACAAGAACCCCCTTCCGTTCCGATCTAATGTTTTTAAGCTAAGTTTAGAAGAATCAATAAATAGGCGCAAATTGCTTGGTTCATGTTCCTGCCCCAATGCATCAAATAAGTTGTCAACATCCGTGCAGTAGCATATACCAAAATCCCTTCTTGAGCGAAATAATGTGTAAGTCCTTTTTGATGATTTCGAAAGTCAGTTTTATGTACGTCGCCTTCGAGGAGATTCCATCCTTTTAATCTGGATGCTAGGAGTTCTGACTGTGATTTTGCTAGTTTTAAATCTCGAACTAAATCATTCAGTTCAGCTTTTGAAATCAGATGTGGCTTTGTTGAACATTTTGGTACTTGAAACTCTGGATCATTGTCGATTTCCTGTGCGAATTGCACAACATCAGGTGTATTACCAGCACATTCTTCTTTGTCCAAACTCCACGATTCTGGTGGGTTTGGGATAGGAAGTTCTTCACTATGTTCGACGGGCCAAGCTGATGGTAAATTTAGATATTGCACAGCATCCTTGGACTTCAGTCCGATGCCCTGTATTTTAGTGAGGCAAAAGTAACAATCTGTTGGATGGTCTTTTGGTTCTCTCCACACCATTGGTACTGCAAATCGCACATTACTTTTTCACCTTTCAATCAACCTGTTAACAATGTTATACAAGTTTTTTAACATATGTGAGGGACCCATGACTTATCTTGATCTCCTACTTTAACTCCGAAATAAAGTTCGTAAGCTCTTCGCACAAATTGGGTGAAATTACGTTTTTGCGATTTAAAAGTTATTTTTTCACACTCATAACAAAAACTGTTGACATTATTTACACACTGCCTAGGCATTGTATTGACTTGTTAATTCACAGTCAATCACAGTACAATAATAAAAATAAACCAAGTATGTAGAACACAAACACGTTAGTAAAGACGACATAGGAAATGCAGTAACTTCATACGCGGGTAAATGCCTACTAATGCACAATCTCATTTGGGTGCGTACTTCTAGCATTTAAAGGAAAAGTAAACTAAAAATTCAGTATAATTTTCTTCATACGGATTGAAAGAAAATGTTTTTAAGAAATGATATTCACTGTTAGAAATGTTTTACACCTTCACATTTAATAACAAAACGAATATATTTATTGTAAAGCGATGGGCGCGTGACGTCACGCTTGACGAAGGCTTGGCTCAGTCTCGCCCGGTGAAAGACATTTCACAGTATTCTGTCTACTGTTACAGTTTTTTAGTGAGTATCTGTTCAAACAATGGTTTATTGTTGTGTTGTGGGGTGCACAAACTCATCGTCGAAGAGTGATAACACACTTAAAATATCTTTTCATCGATTTCCCAACAGAGATAAGTCATCCGAACGTAAATAAGCAATGGCTGATAAAAATAAAAAGAGAAAAATTTGTTCCTACTAAATACAGTACGGTTTGTTTACAACATTTTGAAGAAAATGATACCGAGCTTTCGGTACAGTTACGAAAACAGTTATCTGGAGAAACCCCGCAATCTGTTTAAAAAAGAAGTGCTGTGCCATCACTTCTTTTGCGTGGGAAATCTGAAACACCGCCAATGAAGTAAAGAAAATCGTCGTACTCCAGGAAGAAGGAAATGAGAGAGTTATTGCAAGATTTGAACAGTAATCCTTCAGTATCCGGGAATGGACAAATCATGAATGTGGAATCTAGTATTTATGACGAAAATTCAGTTTCTAACAGCGTAGGCGTTCAGTGTGAACTAGGAAATGATACTTATGTCAATGTTTGCACAGATTCATTGAATGTTTCTTCTAGAAATTGTGATTTGGATTAGATAGCTCTTTTAGCATTTCAGAAATTTCTACTACCGCAAAAGATGATTCTGAATCTGAATGTGACTCTGTTCGTATCTTGAAAAAATATTTTGTTTTTGAACTGTATTAGATCTAAGTATTAACTGATAACGCCTGGCAACTAGTGTATCTTTATTTATAATAACGCTATCGAATGAGCAATGTCGTGTTATACAGTCTACAACCCCCTTCTGTTCACAAATTACTTCACAGTCCCAACAACACACACTTTCGTGGCCCGTTTTCATATGTATACACAGCCCACATTTACACCATTCCGTATTTTCTTTTCTTCCTTGCAAATCTTTCAATAATTCTTTGTCATTTTCTTTTCGTGTGATATTAATTTGTGAATACCGAGATTTGTCCTTAGAAGGTAACATTGCAGGCATCTCTGTCAACAACAAACACAAATGAGACTTGGTGGTGTATTAGAAACACAGGCGCGAGCATTACAGCAGCTGTTGTCCTGCTAGCGAGTTAGTCAGGTGTGACGTCACAGCAGCTTTTCACTTCACCCGTACAAGGCGTAATATTGGGCACCTGAAGTTCACGAGATCACCATTCGTTTCGTAATTCAAAGCTCCGTGCGATGAGATTAAAATAAGAAAATGGTATTTTTTTAGTTTACCCTTCCTTTAATATACTGGAATGAACTTGTCTTAACACACTGCTGATACATACATTACACGAAGTGGTAAAATATGCATACAGTGACTCACAAAACTGTTGAAATGATTGCTGTTTTTTTGTTATATTTAAAAAAGAAACACTTGTTACTAAAAATCCGTGGGTGATAGGCAATTTCTGTTTTTAGATTTGTTATTAGGGTGCCTCAATACATCGGAAACACCTAAAAATTTCCATGTCACAAAATGTGTGTTTAACAGTGTAATTAATCTGAAAAACTGTAAATTTTGACACCTGATACTGAATAATAATAACTAGATACTTTTAATTAATTTTCTTCAGTTGGAGACTGCCACAGACGAAGCTTACTAAACAAATAAATATACTGTATATAAATTGAAGAGAAGCCGACCTAAACAATATTTCTTTTTGCAAAAAAAGTATCTTAGTTGAACAAAAGACTTAGGCCTACTCATATACTCAGGTTGGATAACAATATTGTTTGTAGGGTCATTCCATATTAAATCAACAAATGGGCGTTGCCGCACCATTTTTGATTTTGATGAAATTTGGTAGGTGATGTGTACCAGTCTTCTGAACCCCTAAACAAATCTTGTTATACCTCTAAAAAATTTTACTCCTGAGATATAGGCATTTGTTTGGAGCACGAACAAGCAAAAAATGTAATTTCAGACCTGTTTTCTGAAAGCCGTAGAATTTCTATTTGAATCAATAGGATGATCAGATAGGGCTCATTGGAAAGCTTAAAGAATGGACTTTCATTTGTGCATACTAAATTAGATTTAAGTTAAGTCTAAACAGACGTTTTTAGGGCTCTAATCTTCGTTCGTGAACTGTCGTTTTGCGTAATTTTAGGCATTAAAAAAACAACGAAGGACTTGGAGTAACAGGCCAATTTTTTTTCTTGTTACACTTATGTATGAGGAGTATGTATAAGAAAAAAACTGAGCTGTTACTGGTGGTCCTTCACCCTGAAAAATTTGCATAAACTTCGAAAAAAGTGTAAATCGTGCTTTTTCTCAGTCCCAAAAAGTAATGTGGGACAGGTGATAAAAATCTGAAAATGCCAGGATGAGAAGCCCTTATAGTGTACTTTAAAATAAAAACAAAATCATTCTGTGACTGGAAGGGATAGAGGAGCTACAAGCCTTTGAAATATCAAGAAAACAGCACTTGACCGCTACTGAAAATAGGCTAAGCAGATAGAATAATTACCACAAAATTTAATTTAAATTTACATAAAATACAAAACATTTA
This sequence comes from Ectobius pallidus, assembly GCA_964059195.1. NCBI lineage: Eukaryota > Metazoa > Arthropoda > Insecta > Blattodea > Ectobiidae > Ectobius > Ectobius pallidus. Next base: position 17,613,228 of record CAXKWD010000005.1, read on the forward strand.
TTTACAAATGAGAATTTTCCTCAGTTATACAAATTTCTGATTTTTTGTAATTTTTCTAGCAAATTTTCACATTTGACTTCTTTTTAAGCTACATTGATGGCAATTTCAAGTAGGCCTACTGTATTTTCAACTATTTTATTTAGATACCAATCTTATCCTGGTTTTTTGGATGTAGGTAATGCATTAAACACTAAAAGCTGCATAAAGCTCTTTAAGGTTACATCAAATTAACCTTTTCTGTATGTTAACCTTTTTCTCCATTAGGTCCTCTAACAGACACACATTATCTTTTCCTTGGCATCATTCTGCTGTACTCATCATTTTCGTATAAGTCTTGTACAGTTTTGACTGAAACTTCATCAAGTTTATTCCTAGTCCTGTTCTCCCAATTCTGTGGCAAAATCCCGTTCTTTTTCACTAAATTTCTTGACTGGTGGGCTAAGTATTGGCTGACATTTAACTCACTCTGAACTATACTAATACTCCAACTACTAGGAGCTAAACTTACAATATTCTATCATATTTTTAAATTTAAGCTTGTGAATTAGTTGCTTGTACTCATTCGCTAAACTGGCAGGCTGCATGTCCATTGAAAATTCCTCATTATCAGTTGAAATGTTCAAATCAAAAGACTTGCTTAACTTTCCTGTTATAGATTTGACTATCTTACTAACTTTATTTGTTAACACTGAGGGTCTAGCTTCAACTGACAGCTTCTACACCTTAACAGGAGAAATACCAAGGACTGAACAAGCATCATTAACTGTTTCAACAAGAATGGTTTCAGGTTCATAAAGGTCTGGGCATTCATCTTCACTGTCAGTACCGGTCTCTGTGCCTTGATTTGGATTTTTAATTTTTTTAACATTTTGTGCACAGTAATATGCTGGTAACAATTTCAATAGCATGTATTCAGCACAAAATAACAATAGTAATAATTAAAAAAATAAACTAATCAAAAGATAATGAAGCACAAACACAACCTACATGCTGTGAGTCAGCTCAATAAGTGAATAGTGGACAGCATTCAACAGAGGGGCTGGATCATATGAAGCTATGCATATTCAAACATGACTTGGTCAGCAACCAGACTCCAATGAACAGTGCGTGTCCATAACTTATAAGTTATCAGTTAATATATAATTCAATATACTGTATAGAAGAGTTTAATCCAGTACCTACACCTAATAAACCAGGATAAGAATGGTTTCTAAATACAGCACTTGAAATTGCCATCAATGTAGCTTAAAAAGAAATCAAATGTGGAAATTTGCTAGAAAAATTACAAAAAATCAGAAAGTTGTATAACTGAGGAAAATTCTCATTTGTAAATAAATGTTTTGTATTTTATGTAAATTTAAATTAAATTTTGTGGTAATTATCCTATCTGCTTAGCCTATTTTCAGTAGCGGTCAAGTGCTGTTTTCTTGATATTTCAAAGGCTTGTAGCTCCTCTATCCCTTCCAGTCACAGAATGATTTTGTTTTTATTTTAAAGTACACTATAAGGGCTTCTCATCCTGGCATTTTCAGATTTTTATCACCTGTCCCACATTACTTTTTGGGACCGAGAAAAAGCACGATTTACACTTTTTTCGAAGTTTAAGCAAATTTTTCAGGGTGAAGGACCACCAGTAACAGCTCAGTTTTTTTCTTACACATACTCCTCATACATAAGTGTAACAAGAAAAAAAATTGGCCTGTTTCTCCAAGTCCTTCGTTGTTTTTTTAATGCCTAAAATTACGCAAAACGACAGTTCACGAACGAAGATTAGAGCCCTAAAAACGTCTGTTTAGACTTAACTTAAATCTAATTTAGTATGCACAAATGAAAGTCCATTCTTTAAGCTTTCCAATGAGCCCTATCTGATCATCCTATTGATTCAAATAGAAATTCTACGGCTTTCAGAAAACAGGTCTGAAATTACATTTTTTGCTTGTTCGTGCTCCAAACAAATGCCTATATCTCAGGAGTAAAATTTTTTAGAGGTATAACAAGATTTGTTTTGGGGTTCAGAAGACTGGTACACATCACCTACCAAATTTTATCAAAATAAAAAATGGTGTGGCAAGAAAATTTCTTAAAATTTGTTGATTTAATATGGAATGACCCTGTATACATTTAGCATCGAAGTTCAACTGCCTACTGAAGTTCCTAAATAAATTTTGCATATTTCCTATTGCCCCTACGATTAATCCCAGCTCTTCTGTCACTAGATGTACTTCTGAGTAAAATAAGGACTTGTGGGTACATAGATATCAGATGTTTCCTTGCAAACATAATTTTTATGTAGCTCAGGAAATAGCTATTTAACTCCCCAAGAACTCCTAAGCTCCGACATATGTATTCTTTAGGTATGTGTTAAAGACTAAACAGCAAACTGATAAGGTATTGTAAATGTATTCTGTACTTGTAGTTGAGTGAAAACAAGATTATGGATATTACTTTGTTTTTTGGCATTAGAGATCTACCTCTGATATTTGTAATACTCTGTTGTGGGTCACCAACATCCGCTATAGTTTATTCAAGGTGTCCAGTCAGTAGATGTACATACAACTAATAAACCATTAGCATTGGTTTCCCAAAAATATTGTCCAATAGATACTTGACTGTTGCTCTGTCTGAATTCCAAATAACAAGTTCTTACAAATGTCAATTAGTTGTGGGCTTGAGTCCATTCATAGGCGTACCGAGGGGGGGGGGTTTGGGGGTTTGAACCCCCCCCCCCCCCATTGATTAAAAAAAGGAAAATTGTATAATTTTTTTAAGTCTGCCCACAAATTACTTAATACAAGTATAAAGCGTGGGAAGCTTAAAACTCGTTATTTTGCGTCTTAATTTTTAAAATTTTCCGGGGGGCCCCCGGAAGCTTAAAACTCGTTATTTTGCGTCTTGATTTTTAAAATTTTCCGGGGAGCAACCCCCGGAAGCTTAAAACTCGTTATTTTGCATCTTAATTTTTAAAATTTTCCGGGGGAGGACCCCCGGACCCCCACTCCCTGGGGGGTATGGAATAACCCACGGATGTTATAACCCCCCCATATGGTCGGCCTGGTTACGCCTATGAGTCCATTTACAAATTAATTTAAAATAGGAAATTCAAAATTTCAAAAAGTAATAACAAGTAAATTACTTTGTTACTAAACATCAAAAAATATAAAAATATTAATACTACAATAAACAATATTATGGGGAAAATAGTTTCCGGAACAGCGTTTAGTGCACTTTGGTAGAACTAAACCATTGCTCACAATCATATTTGCTTCGATGCTTGATAGTTGCTGTATCAGAAATCCATACAATCCAAATCCAAACAGATTATAGTGAATCGAATCTTACAAGGAATATGTTAATATAAGCACACTATTACAACTCTTGAATGACCTAAACCCAATTTCACTGAACTCCCCATTGTTGAAAATTCGGCCTCTTAATCCACATTAGATTGAGTTAGCAGGACTCTACTGCAATAGAAGGAGCTTATTTACACAGACCAACAGCCATTTTGGTGCCTTAGAATTTATACCTATTCTTGGGTATATTTAGGTCACTGATGCCAAATGTGCCATTAGTTTTTCCCTATCAGCTTTAGTTTTTGAGATATGGTATTACCATTATGCATATTATCCCATTTTACAATTGATATAAATAAAAAACAGTGCCTATTTGTAGCTTCTAAATCATGTGAAGGAAAAAGCAACACATTTACATTACATTAACATTACAATAGCAATATAACATGGAGTCTTTCAAAAAATTGATACTATCACATACCGTATGGTCATTTATGACATATGAGCTATCAATTTGAGGGCCAAAAAATAATCCAGCTTGTAGTTTTTCTGTACTTCGTACAGTTTTTGTCCTATGTGTCCAAAGTATGGTCAAGAATCTTCACTAGCTACATTATCAAGCAAGATTTTGTTTCACTAGACTAAGAGTTCACGAAGAAAATCCCCCCTCGACTAAAGTAGAGCTGGTAGAGAAAAACTGTTTACATATTTGAAATAAGGACACTCAGTATAGCCGAAATCCGGTAAAACATGTGAGACATCAAACAAAAAGTTCTTTTTTGTTGGGCTGTGTTATTTTCATGCGAAACCCCAAAATACCTGGGTATTCGCAGTACCATCTATCAATATAAAGGGTGTATCATAATGAATAGTGCAAACCAAAATGGTCGAAAATATACAATAACAGAAGCAAAAAAGTTCCAGCAAACATGGTTCCTCAAACAACCATGTGCCAGAATTATTATTGTGAATTAGTGGTTATGAGCCACCACTGACATTGTTATCGTTGAAGTACTGCAGCGAAGACTTGAAAGTGCTTGTCGAGAATTCCGAGATGATCCAGGGGTTTTTGGGAACTCACTGCAGAGACGAGTGCAGTATTGCATGAAAGTGCAAGGACGACACTTTGAATGTAGGAAGAGTAGTGATGGGTCGAACCAGTTCATTTATGTGAACTACTTCACTATCTCTCACTCTTCTCTGTGAACGCTTCAAATGAAGTAGTTCGTTCGTGAAGTACATTTTCCCTCCTGGCCGGCCTTACCCATAAGCTATTTTTTCTTTGCCACTCTTCTGTATGAACACTTCAAAAATGAAGTGCTCTTTGAAGTGTTCTTTCTCATAACATCGTTCACAAAGCTCACGCTCTCTCTTTCACACACATTTACCTGGGGAGAAATACTTGGGGTATCCAACGCGATTTGCAAGCACTGTTGTTTTCAGACCGGAGGGGGGCATAAAGATACGTGACTTGACATAAAACACTTGACTTATTTGGTATGTAAAAAGGGAACATCGCTGTTTCCAACTTCGTGAATCCAAAATTTCTTATGGTTTAAAAAAATAGTTATATATATATTTTTTAATAATACATTACTGCAATAAAATAATTTAATTTGCAGGATATCTTAATCGGCAATTAATTAATTTTAATTTTCGTTTTATTATTGATAGAAACACGTTCATACTGACTTGGTTATCATGTTAAAAAAAGTGTGCGTGGAACGCCACGCGACAAAATTTTAATTTTTGGATTATTGGATTTTTAAATTTTGGATTGTTGGACTTTTTAATATTGGATTTTTTATATTTTAAATTTTGGACGTTTTTTATCATTAAATTTGGATTTTTAATTTTGGTTTTTTATTTTTCAATTTTTTTAATTTTCAATTTTTTATGTTTTAAATTTTAGATATTTAGATTTTTTAATTTTGGATTTTTTATATTTTAGATTTTGGAATTTTGGACGTTTGGATCTTTTTCTTTTGGATTTTTTTAATTTTTGGGTCTTTGAATTTTCTATAATTTTTTTATTTTGGATTTTCTATTTTTTTAATTTTGGATTTTTTAATTTTTTTAAACTTCAGATAAGCCTAATCATTGAGTTGAATGTTTTCTGTGCAGTCCGTTCCGTCACACCTCACTAATTTCGTGACGATTTTGAGCGTTACATTAATTTCGTGACGATTTTTTAGCGTTACACAAGCTCTCGATTTACCCCTACCGCGTCTAAAGAAGCTCCACTTCAAAAATTATATGTGTTTTTCAGCTATTGGTATTGCCTGAAAGCTCCAAGGTAACACAAAGTAAAGAATCTGAAAGTGAAGTAGAGTGACAAACAAACGAGATCGGAATGAGTAAAGCATTCACTGAGTTGGATTTAACCTCTTTGAAGTGTTGAAGTGTATGAATGAGTGAAGTAGAAAATAAACGAAAGACACTTGGCACGGATGAGTTGGATAACCTCATGAACTGTTTGAACTACTAGTTCACTAAAAATGAGTAACTCATTCACACTTCAAACGAGTGAAGCGTTCATTTTGAACGACTCGCTCACAAGTTACCCATCACTAAGGAAGAGTGTACAGTATTAATACCATGTAACTACTAAAGTAGAATTGTATTCCTTGTTAAGTTAAGCTATGAGAGAATTGTGAGGCAACTTAGAATGGGATTTACACGAAAAGTCTACTTTTCAAATTCATTTGTGCTAATGAGGACACAATGTTTCATAATGAAGTCAGTGGCGGCTCAACCACACATTCACAATAATAAATCTTGCACACAGCTTGTTTGCGGACCCATATTTGCTTCTGTTACCGTACACTTTCAACAGTTTTGGTTTGCACTATTAATTATGATACACTCTGTATAATACATGTATACACACACACACACACACACACACACACACAAAATTAGAATGAGCAACCTATGAGAAAATTTGGAATATAATTTCTGATGAAGGTCTCATAGCCAAGGGGTTTTCTGCACAGAACAACTAGGTACAACATAAAGGTATGAAGAATGAACCAACTGGCAAAACATAAATTCCCCAAGACGTAAAAAATAAACAAATTTAGGATTTGTGGGGAGATGTAAACTTACCCCTGAGGTGAAAAAAGTCCTGTTTGTGGGTTGCTACAAAAATGTGCATTATTAGGTGCATCATTCATGGCTAAAAAAAATTAACTGAAAAAACTTATACTTATCACTACACTTTCATAAAACAACACACTAAAAGTCCCCTTTGAACTAAATAGATAACCTATTGACACTTACCTAAGTGTATTTGAAGAAACTATTAAGTTCTAAGAATTTGTAAAAATACAGAAAAAAAATAGAATAGGATAGAAAAGAATAATCTTTTTCCAAATAGAAGAAATAGAGTAACAATAATTACAAATATTAGTATTCTGGAGTAACAAGATATGTAATAATGACTCAAAACAATGTAATAATATATGTGCTGTGGAACCTCCAAATTGCAATATTATTGTATACAGCTATTAAGCCTTATTCTAGTTTAAATAGTAGAAGGCCACCAGAAGTTAAATTCAAAATTAAGTTTTAAATACTGGGAATAGCAAAGAAGACTTAGCTTCAACTTCAAGATAAATTGGCATGATTGTTCAGATGTTTATTCTTCTTATATCTAGGCCTCGGGTCTGTTTATTTCATCATGTTTACATGGCAGAGTACAAGCCATTTAACAAGCGATTGTGGGGATGGCTGGTCTTCCCCCTGAAAACTGGAAAAGACCCTAAAATTGTGGACTGACAACTACTGAAACTGTTACTACAGCTGAGACTTATAGCTTTGCATGGACTCTGAACCACAGTGAGTTGCTCATATGCTTTACATAAAATGATTTATCAAAGGTGAAGGCAATGGTCACCAATCTAAGCACTCACCAGAGATAGCACTCAGCTTGGAAGTAGTATGACCACAGAAGAAAACCAGTTACTTGCTTACAACACTCTAGTTATTTTATTCTTCAATCCTTGTGGCTGGACAAATGTTGGTCTGAATATATGGGAGCTAAAGTTTCTCTTACTTTTGTAGAAGAGCATGGCAAATGGAAATTAGTATAGAAAACCATAAGCATTTATAGTAAATACTATCAGTATTTACAGCCCAGCACAATGGATAAGGGGTACGCCATGGCATAGTGGTTGAGGGACTGCGCTACAAACAGGAAGGTCGCTAGTTTGATTCTCGATGGAGTCAGTGTTATTTTTCCTTTGGCCTAATCCTTCTGGTGGCACTATGGCCATGGGGTCGACTCAGTCTCTAACAGAAATGAGTATGGTAAGTATGGTACCAGGAGTATTCCAGCCGGTGCGTAGGGCTGACAACCTTATCACTTTCCTGTGCCTGTCTCAATCAGGGAGCCTCAACCTCCTAGAAACCCTATGGGTCGCAATGGTCCATACAGGGATCAATTTACTTTACTTTACTTTACTTTTTTTTTAATTTTTTACAATGGATGACCAAAGTGTTACTTTTTCAAGGGTAACATCTGTCATAATGATTGAGGGAAATAATGTATCAGAAAACTCGAACACAACATTGTACAAATGTACAAATATATTGCATTAATGTAAGCTATGTTCATAAAAACAAATTAAATGTAGATTTGATTCACACGGTTGTAACATGAGATGTAATAATCTCATTCCTCTAAATGAACCAAAATGATATACTACCGCTAGACTGAAACACAGCACGAGCTTTGGACCAAGATTATTAAATTCCCTCTATTTAAAAAAAAATAATCCAATATTAGGAACTTATGGTAACAATAAATTCTAAGAAAAATAATCAAATTGTATAATAATTTTAGATTATAGCTTACACTTACACAATTTCAACCTTTTACTGTTTATTTTTGTATAATTTAACCTTTGTAAAAAACTTAAATTTATATTTTTACTGAACTGCCTCTGGGTTTTGTATAATTATTATGTGTGTCTTAAGTAAATAAAATAAAATTAAAATAAATTTGAACCCAGGACTCACACTCTGTGATTGCAAGTCTTATTCACAATGCGCTGTGAGCAGTAGAAAAAATATTTTTCTTCTTTATATACCCAATAAAATTTTGTGAAAGGGGTGTGGCTAAACATATACTTTTCAAGAGTCCAAATTATCTTATATGTAGTTAATTAAGATGCTTGTCTAAACCAAATGGTTAGATCGAGAGATGATTTGAAGAAATGAGTAGTACATATTATAATGAATTGTTGCATATGGCCAGAGATAATTTATAAATATAAAATGCAAAAAACAATACATCGATAAAGTGATAAAGGAAAAATTTTATATTATTCACTGTGTGTCCTTGTAACTTTGAAAAGCACAGTTTATAAAATTTCTCGCCCTAATGAACAAAACATTCTAATAGTCATTCATGCAATAATGGTTATTAATACCAATGCTAATATATTTAATTGCACTTACACAGAATAAGCTGCAAGGAGCCAATTGAGCAGCAGACCAGAACATGATTCTACATGGACTTGCTGGGCGACAGGAAGTCTCTTGTTCAGATTATGGTACACACTGGACACTAGTGTCTCTAGTCGTGAAACATTGACCTCTGCTTGTGGTTCCAGGGTGTTGAGCCCATTTTCCCGAAATGCTTCTATCACATTCCAGATGTCCACAACGTGAACTTGAAACAATAAACAAATTACATAATAAATCTGCTGACCTTGTCATTGAAGAAACTAAATTGTGATTGACATTCAAGATTTATAACACCCATTCAATAAAATCATGCTACTTGAATTACATTATAGGAAATCAAGGTCAACATGTGTGTGGATGACATCATTCATTATGTATTGCTGAAATTTGCAAATTCCTGTGTCAGATAACTTGCTTCGCTTACATTTTTTTTGTACTGTACTTCCTTGTAATTCTATTGTTAAGAATGTTTGCAACTGAATAAAAGGTACAATCAGGGCCAGCAAAACAAATTTCTTACATAGAGCAACTCAGCCATTTCATAAAATATGGGAATTTTTCCCTCAAAGAGAGCAGTTATAAAATTATTGTAATTGGGTGGCCAAAAATAAGTTTAAAACTTCAAATTCTCTGAATATTAAGGACTTAGGTGTATCTGAAGTGGTTTCATGTGTAAAATCTGTCAATTTATTTATTGTGTTGAGTTACTTTTTTTTGCCACTTCTGGCATGATTTTAACACTCTTTAATACCAAGTAGTCAAGAGTAATCAGCTATGTCCCTTTTCATTTGAGAAAATATACATTTTAAGGTACAATTTGGTATAAGATTAACTTCAAAAATATGTGTGGTTAATCACTATGTAAAATAATAAACAAGTGACTTTTTGTCCCACCTGTAATGTCCCACCCGTAATGGAGATAGTTTTGTTAAATTATTATTGAGGAGTTAAAGAAATGTTTTGACAACCTGGAAATAGTTTATAATTTGTAATTAATCCCTCACACCTTCATTAATAACAACAGTAAGCCCCTAACTAATAGCAGAATAGCAAATGAACTTTTGTTTTGCATCATTAAAATCAGTGTCCAAATCATGTCCCACCCATAATAGATTTTGAAAAACAGATTTAAAATATTTAAAATAAATTTTAAATAATGCTTTGCATGTAGTGTGGAGGAGAAGGCATTGTAAATTTTACAGAATGTGAAGAACCAATTCTAGTTTATTATTTATGATATGTAATAAACAAAAATAGTTTTTATAATTTGCTAGAATGTCCCACCCGTAATTATGAAATGGCTGAACTCTTACATTATCAGCACCCTCTAGTGATGGGTTCCTTAAGCAATAAAATTCAGATAACCTACTGTAGTATTTTAAGTGATTTAGTTTGCTTTAAGACCTACAGTTGTATCTAATTTTATTCAGGAACAAGTACTTATAGCTGATGCAATTGCCTGCAAACTTTTGGTATCATTTTAACCAGCATGGTCGTAGAGTTCCTTCATTCTCTGAGGTCCTACGTTGACTACTTATCATATGTTCATTGACCAATCCAGCATAAGAATGAGTGAAATTTCAAACAATTGCAAGTGTTTATTATAATAATTACATTTTTATTGCACCTAAGTGCACTTATTTTTATGTAAATACAAGGTCTGAATGCTTAACGTCTTTATACCTGTATCTCCTTTCGTCAAAAACAATCACTGAAGACAGTGATTGGGTAAGTATACATACATTGCATATAAGGAAAAGGACACATGAAAATAATGTACAACTTTATGTGTGGTGAATTATTATAAATCTCATATAACAATATAATCAATATTAATAACACTAGATATTATTAGCAGTACCAAAAAGTTTACTTTAAAAAACAAAACAGCTGATCTTAACAAAAACTGTTAATAGCATGACCATAGCGATATACCAATTGCCTCACCATCAATTATCTCTCTTACGAGATTAAATTTGAAAATGGCAGACATCACTGAAGGGTTAAAGTTTACAGGGTTTTCAACATTGATAGAATTACATAACATTTGGGTCTACTTTCTCTCATTACAAATATATTAAATTCATAAATTCCCCCAGTCGAGGGCTGCTTAATGACAAAGTATAAGCAGTTACAATTAAGTCATAACAATATTTTTCTATGATATCAAAATATGAAAAGAATATACAGATACAATACATTAAGTACTAAATAAATGGTTTCTTAATATTGCCACCAATCCTCTAATTGCAGCGACTGTGATGACGTAAAGCAGCTCTCTCTAGTCCATAAGAAACCCAAACTGATGCAATATTTTGAGGACTGTGCCTCTTGCCCCTACCATTAGGCCAATGCCCGAGATCTCATTAAGGGCATATATGAATTTCTGTAATTTGGAATGGTGGGATCATCAATGGCTTTCTTCTCTGCATCAACTTCTTCAGGCTGTCTAAAATCGGGCAGTAGGGTCAACTATGATGCCCCTTTCAGCGGAGGCCACGAACGCAATCCTGTCAATGTGTCTAGTGCTGCCATTCGTGGCAAAAACATAAAGTTCTTCATAGACTTTGAAGCATTGAGCTCTCATACCTTTTGCAATCAAGTTCCGAATTTAATGATGCCTGGAGTTGCGCAGAACTTCTCCATATGGGGCAGAACATGTGCAAGGGTTTCGTGCTCTCTGCCACATTGGTGGCTGAGAGTACTGTTCTGGGACCTCTCTGACAAGGAACGGACTGCAGAGACATGAGAGAGTGTGTCATTTTGATGGCATCTTCCCATTCAGAGCATGAAAATCCACAATGGTTTCGGATCCTTTTATTGGCAGGTGTTTATTTATTGAATAAGCTAACCCCTTTTCCTTTATGTGGTAACTCACTCCAGAGTTGAAATTTTTGTTCCCTTAACAGATGTCGTACTTTTCTAGCATCAGGGGAAAGACTCGCAGGATTCCTGATCTTACCGGTTAGTTGGATGTTCAGGTCTTGTAAACAGATGACCATTTCAGTTTAAAGTCCATGATAGAATAGATTCCACATTTGCTATTACAAGTGTGGAAAACCCAGAAATCCTCAATCAGACTGACTGGGCATGGGATTTGAACCCATGACCTCACATTTCATGTAAGACAAGAAGTATCATTAAAGCACTACCAAATACTTTTAAGAACTCTTTCTAGTTTGCTCACTTACTTATGAGCATGGAACACTTTTGCTCAATTATGCAATAATACACAAGGAACAAACATTACTATCCCAAGGTACACTAGTACAAATTATTATTTCTAGGCAGTAATGGCAATTAAAACCAATGTGAAACACCTTGTCTTTTTAACAAATCTCATAATCTACAAGCAGCAGACTTTATTTACAGAAAACTCTGATACGAGATAAACTTCTGGATAAGAAGTTTTCTTCAATCCTATCTGTCTTTCCACTTTCTGTAAAGCTCTGTCCAGGAGTTGGAAATATCTCCTAATCCACAAAACGTCATGTGATACTGATTTCTGGAATGACAGCATTCAAAAAATGAAACTAAAAACACTTCAGCCCTTATATTATGAACATCTTAAAGCAAAATATTACCTATGGTTATTTCTGGCATATTAAGAAAAATCCTTTTTTCTTATAAAAGCAGAGTTTGCTGCGCCACATTTTCTGCAAATTCTTTGATATAATTCTAAACATCATCTGGTCAAGAGCTGTGAGAAGAACCACAATAATCTACGGCATTCTTACATAAATATAAATTCAGGTTTTTTTTTTACCTCCGCAATTTCTTAGCCTCTTAATATAATGTTCATTATTGTATTTACAAAAGATAGAAGTCGTAGATGAAAAACTTACGGTTAACTTTCTTCTGAACAAATCTGAGTTTGCATGCTGTACGATAAGATGCAAATCTTATCATGTCAAAATTCTGGCTCCGCATTTCCTGCAGGAGCTGCAGCCTGTGATCCGCAGACTGACGACCTGCAACATCTTCTGCAGCCATTTCCACCAGTTACTGCAAAAAAAAAAAAAAATTGCAATTAGTATAATTATGCAATTATACATATCTATACAATTAAAGGTTATATTATAATTAACCACTTCTGGTTATATGGTTTCTCCTACAATGCAATGTGAGAAGAAATCACCAAAAAAAAAAAACCAAGAAGATACTTCTGTAGTACTTCTGGCATTCTTAGCCAGTTCACTGGAAGTCCATTAGAAGGACAGAGAAAATGCCTACATACACCACATTATTATTAGCCTCGAGCAGGTATAGCTGGCAAAAGCTGTCGTTTGCATGGATTCAGAACTCCGAGGTTTGGAGCTAATAACTTAGAACATTATGTTTAAGCACTATATGGTTTCTCCTATAAAGCAATGTGAGAAGAAATCGCAAATTAATTAAAAAAAACTCAAGAGGACAGAGAAAAAACTCCATAAATAATTTTTTTTTGTGGGGGTGGTCAAATGAGTCAAGGGTGGATGCTGTTCCATCATTAATAAAATCAGGTAAATGTAGATGTAGATGTAGATGTAGATGTCTCGTTCTGTAGATCCTGTGTTGAGCAGGGCTCAAGGATATAGAACACGTCAGATAAAAACATACATGCATGTTATAAAAAAAAACATGATACAAGAATTGTTATGTCACACTTACTCAAGCTGAAAAGAAATCATCCATATTGTAGAAGGTGTGAGTTACTAAATATTGCTTCAGAGCTCTTTTGAAAGATTTGCATTTGCTTTTAATACATAGTGATTTAATCTCTTTTGGAAGGTTATTGTATATTTGTATTGCGGAATAATAAGCACCTTTCTGAAAAAGTTTTAATGAGTTAGCTGGTCTATGTAAATCATTCATGTTTCTAGTAGTACGCCCGTGTATACTGTGATTACTTTGAAATTTATCAATATTATCTACCATGTAACACATAACAGAGTATATATACTCTCCGGTGAGAGTGAGGACTTTTAATTTTTCAAACAGCGGTTTACAAGATTCTCGTTTTTTCTTTCCACATATTATTCTTATTGCTCGCTTCTGTAATCTAAATATTTTTTCCCTATGTGCCGAGTTACCCCAAAAAATGATTCCGTACCTCATAACAGAGTGAAAATATGCAAAATATACCGTGAGTAATGCGTCCTGTTGTAATATATCATTCAAAGTTCGTAGCGCAAAACATGCTGAACTTAGCTTAGAACTTATCATTACAATGTGTTTCTTCCAGTCAAGATTTTGGTCAATTTGTAGTCCTAAGAATTTTATGTTGCTAATTTCCTCTATGATTTGTGTTTGATAATTGATTACAATGTTTGAGATATATCTATTTTTTGTTCTAAATTGAATAAAGTGGGTCTTATCAATATTAAGTGACATTTTATTAGCTTGAAACCAAGTATTTAATTCGTGAAAAGTCTTTGTAGCTAGTCTTGCTAAATCTTCTTGTGACTTTCCTGTTACGAGTACACTAGTATCATCTGCAAAAAGCAATGCCTTTGATTCGTCACTTAAGTTATCTGGTAAGTCATTGATGAAAATTAAAAAGAGCAAAGGTCCCAGTATCGATCCCTGAGGTACTCCATTTTTAACAGTCCCTAATTTTGATTCATTTCCATTTATTATTACCTTTTGAGTTCTATCAGACAGGTATGATTTGAACCACTTTAGTGTTATATTATCCAACCTATAGTGTTTCAGTTTTTGAAGTAGAATTTCATGATTTATACAGTCAAACGCCTTAGCTAGGTCACAAAAAATTCCTAGGGCATGTTTCTTTTTATCTAACGCTTCCAATATTTCTGTAGTGAGTTGAAATGTAGCATTATCAGTGGACATGCCACTTCTAAATCCAAACTGAGATGGTGTAAGAATGTTATTCAAATTAAGATAGTGTATTAAGCGGTTGTACATAACTTTTTCAAAAACTTTTGAAAATGAGGTTAGGAGTGATATAGGTCTATAATTTGATGGAACATTTTTGTCACCTTTCTTAAAGAGGGGCTTAACAATAGCATGCTTTAGTCTTATTGGAAATATTCCACTTTTTAACGAACAATTACAAATATGACTAAGAGGTTTACTAATTTCAGATGAGCAGCTTTTTAACAACTTATTACTTATCTCATCCCATCCAGAAGAGTTTTTGCTTTTGAGTGACTTGATTATATTTTCAATTTCTCTAGAGGAAGTTAATTTGATTTGAAATGTATGGTTCTGGACTATAGGTGTTTTAAGTAGGTCTGCTGCATTAATGCTAATATTAGTTGTAGGAATACATTTCTCTGCAATGTTTATAAAGTGATTATTAAAAGCATTTGTGATATCTGATACATTATCTAGCTTTTTGTTCTGGTATGTTAGTGACATGCAATCATTGTTTCCCTTTGATCTCCCTGTTTCGTTTTTAATTATATTCCATATAGTTTTAATTTTATTGTCTGATTTATTAATTATTTGTGAGAAATGCCTACTCTTTGCCTCTTTAATTACTTTCTTCAGTGTATTGCAGTACATTTTATAGTGTTCTTTATGAGCTGGGTTGTTACTGGTTCTACATTTTAAATATAGCTCTCTTTTGTTTCTACATGATATTTTAATGCCAGTGGTTAACCATGTTTTATTCCTTACATTAGGTAAATTAGCAGTTTTCTTTTTTGGAAAGTTAGTTTCAAAATGCCGCAACACAATATTTAGGAATTCATTTAATTTACAGTCTACTTTGTCATAGGAAAATATAGATCCCCAGTTTTCATTCTTCAGATCTTGTTTGAAGTTTAAAATTGAAGCATCATTCATTACTCTAGTCATATGGGTATGTTTTTTAGTTGCGTTTACCTTACTATCGTTTAGCACTAACATTTGTGCATCATGGTCCGATAATCCATTTAATATTGGTAATATTTTAAAGTTAGGGTGCTTTTCTATGTCTATGAATATATTATCTATTATTGTTTGAGAGTTGTTTTGGATTCTAGTTGGAAAGTTTACTACAGAGTCTAAATTATAACTACCTAGTAGGGATATCAGTCTGATCTTTTTTTCACTATCAATTGAGAAGTCTACATTAAAGTCGCCGCACAGTATAATATTTACATTATTACTATACAGATAGTTAAGAACCTTTTCTAACTGATTTGTAAAATAATTGAAATTACCTGTTGGTGCTCTGTAAATGGTCAGTATTACAAATGTACTGTTATCCGTTTCCACTCTGGCTGCGCAGCATTCAAAATCCTGTTCCTTACAGTAGGAACTGGTGTCTATATCACTAAAATTTAAGTTACTTTTGATGAATATACTCACACCTCCGCTGATGTAACAAAGTGATAGAATGCTTTTGTTTAATCAGTGATCATTGCAATTATGATATGCAGAAAATAAGTTATTTTTGTAATCATCTCCGAGTTAAGCTCTAGATCTATTCATTAAGTAGGGCCTATGGAAGAACAAAGATATCAGATTAAGATCGTCCAACATCAGGAGAACTATAGAGATTGGTGGTATCTTGACAATCATACACTCATAAAAAATAAAAAATTAAAAAATAAAAAATAAAAATTATGTCAAATTGGCCGGCTACGGTATTTGAACCACAGAACTCCAGAATGCAAGTCCAAGATGTTACCATCTCGGCCACCTCACTCAGTTTAACAGTCTAGTTTGATAAGCCTATGTGAAGGAATAGTGTTATTTGTCAAAGCTAAATGTATTGCAACTTCCAAAGCCATATATGAACACTCTAAAACATTGTGTTGTTATGAGAACTGATCTGCATTTGATAAATTGTTTCTAATTTACTAACATAATATAGGTGCTAAATTGGGCATTACTCCGGTACCGGTCACCAGATTTGGTCCAATATCAATAGGCTTCGTCCCAGGGATGTTATAAATGCATATACCAAGTTTCATGAAAATCCGATAAAGCGTATTTGAGTTATTGTGCATACAGACGGATATATTTTTTCCCATCCCCCCACACAATCTCATAAAGTACTATTCTTAATGATGATGATGATGATGATGATGATGATGATGATGATGATGATGATAATAATAATAATAATAATAATAATAAAATGCTTCTAGCAATAGTAGAATAGTGATTGTGGTGGCAGCAGCAATTTGTTAACTTGCCCCCCCCTCCCTAGACAAAATTTCTCTGGATGCCCATGCGTATTTATAAGCATATAAGCTGTTACTCAACAGTATATTTGTTTAGCTAGGCTACAATATGGTGCCCTAGTGCCTAACTAATGTAAAGCATTTTTCAACTGCTAAATTAGATTTTGAGCCCTGTACAGTATTCCTGAAAGCGTGTCACACTAGAACTGGTTCAACACAATACGTGATTGGTTGAATTTGTTTAAGGTTAGGCGGAATATTCATCATATTCATAAGTTTCTTCCATAAAATTGTGATGTCCTCTGGCTTTGGAATATCCTTGGATGTTCTTGCCAATTCAATTTCAACATTGTATTTAAAGTAGTATACACATTTCTTAGAAACTATACTGAAGTATGAATTCCTACTACTTTTTCAAGGCTTGCTAGAGTGTTGCGCAAAGCGTCTTCCAGCATGTAAGTCTAGACTCTGTTGCCAGGCTCAGTCAGACTCATTTCCTAGCAGAGACAATATTGCTATGACTTTTTATTAAATATTTGATAACAATATACACACATAGGTCAAATATTCAAATAATACTTAAAAAATAAACAAATAAATTCATTCAAACTCCATAAGGATATCAGGCACATTAAAAAACAAAGTATGGTTACATCTTCTTGATGTTTCCCGGGCAAGTCTAAAAACCGTGCAAAATACTGATTCTGTGGAAAAGTATTTTTCACGGTTTTTAGCTTTGCCCGAGAAACATCAAGAGGATGTAAACATATTTTCTTGTTTAATGTGCCTGATATCCTTATGGAGTTCGAATTAATTAATTTGTACCTATTAATTGCAACTTCAGTTCAAAAGACTTATTTATACAGTGAGTCCCACGCAAGAGTTGGCCAATGACGCGGGTTTCTGCGTCGCGGCTGGCACAGCTCCAACTCCCGAGCGATCGGGTGAAATATCTTCGCAAATAATGCCGCGGTTGGTGTAATGATTCAGGTTCTCAAATTTACAGTTAAAATTACAACGAAAATAACCACGTACCTCATCACAAGAGATGTTGGAAATGTTCTCCTCTTGCATAAGCACAACACTGACACCTTTTTTTTATGGAATTTTCTTTCACGCGCGTAAGTTCAGCTTCCGAGATAGAGTTAATTTCTCTTGTGATATTGTCTTTAAGTTCTTCTTGTGTATGGGAAATTGACCTATACACTTTATTTTTAAAGTTTCCCCATAAATAATATTTACATACTGTTAGAAGAACTTGATGACAATATCACATAGGGCTATCACAAGAGAAAGTAACTCTGTCTCGGAAGCTGAACTTATGCGCGTGAAAGAAAATTTCCTAAAAAGGTGCCAGTATTGTCTGGATGCAAGAGGAGAACATTTCCATCATCTCTTGTAATGAAGTACGTGGTTATTTTCTTTGTAATTTTAACTGTAAATGTGATAACCTGAATCATTACAACGACCGCAACATTATTTGCGTAGATATTTCACCCGATCGCTCCGGAGTTGGAGCTGTGCCAGCCGCGACGCAGAAACCCGCGTCATTGGCCAACTCTTGCGTGGGACTCACTGTATATCTTTAATCCGTCCTGTATGGTCCTTTGGGTCCTTTGGGTGTGCTCTATGGGGATCTGCCTCCAAAACACAAATCAACAGAATTCAGACTCTACAGAACCGGGTTTTACGACTCGTCGCGGATGCACCTTGGTATGTCCGCAGTGCTAACCTTCATGCCGATCTGCATTTATCCACAGTGGAAGCTACAGTCCAGTCCTGCTACAAAAGACTTTATAAAACATTCACTACTCATCCAAATGAACTAATTAATGAGATCCCTCATCATCTACCACCTGACCGCCACTTACGTCGACTTAAGAGGAAACGCCACAGCGATTGTTTATGTTAATTCCAGCCTATACCTACTTTACTTGAGGACAATCATTGGATTGCGACCTCTCCTCATGTTCCACTAATGTTAACAAATCACTATATTTATGAGCACAATTGAAATATGCATTTGTATAACTTAATAAAATTGTCTTATATTAAAAAAAAAAAAAACATATCGAACGTACAATCTTTAGAACTAGCGTTAGTTTCAACCCCTTTTTTTCACCATTTAATGTGGGGGTGATTTATTGGCGTCCTTTTCAAAACTGCGCTCCGTTACGATCTGGTTTATGTTTAAAATTTAGTATCATGGCTCGAAAATAAAAATAAAAATAAAAACATTTTTGGGTTTTCTTCGAAAATAAAAATCGGGCTACATCATCTTATATCAGCTTATAAGACTAATCTTCAAAATTTGGTGGGGTACGCCGTAGCGTAGTGGTTGAGGCGCTGCGCTACAAACCGGAAAGTCGCGGGTTGGATCCCCGATGAGGTCGTTGGAGGTTTTCAATTGGCCTAATCTTTCTGGTGGCACTATGGACCTGGGGTCGACTCAGCCTCTAACAGAAATGAGTACCAACAGCAATCCTGGGGTAAAGCCGACCGGTGTGTAAGGCTGACAACCTTACCACCTTCACGTGCCGAAGCCGAATGTCTAAAAATTTGGGAGCCTCAAACTCCTGGAACCCTCTGGGCCTCCATGGTCTGTATAGAAAACTTTAAAATCTCGTGTCAACCGAACATCCCATTTCTGAGAACTCGCGTCAGAACCAAAAACGCTTTTCTGATCAGTAAACTCTTCGCCCAAGGCTCTGATTCAGAAATCCATCTTCTCGCCATATGCCTACTCGACACCTACGGCGAAATAATAAAATTCTATTATTTTTCTTGGTATCATTTTCATTTTGAAGTAAGGGCTGGGATATTTCCACTGCCATGAGGCGCTAAATGAGTAAATTTTCCCCCTGCCCAGGGACTTAGCAGCTATTAGAGCTGTTGCTATTTATTTATTGTTATAGTACCGTATATATTAAATCCAATTTTCTGATTATTTCTTAAGCTTTGATAATAGCTGTTTATGTATAAAGTACGCAAAATAACGCTTTAGCGGAGGAATCTACTAGGCCTATTTTATTTATTTAATCTTCCCATAGTTATGGGTTGCCTACACAGACAAAGAGTACCAGAAAAGAAAAACAAAAAGGTAATTGAACATAGAACATTGAAAAGAAAAATATAATAAAATTAAGGAAAAATTAATACAAAATAGAAAATCATTAACAGTTACGATTAGGATTTATATATGTGATTCCTCAGTATTGAAACAGATCCTCTGAGGGTTGCTAAAGCAACTTCAGTTATAACTGATGGAGGAAGTCCCAATCTCTTGAAGGTGTTCAACATGAAAGTTGTAACAGTTCCTCTTGCTCCTACCATGAGTCCAATGACTTCAAGTTCTTTGAGATTGTATTTATCACAATAGTAAGGGATGGTAGGATTATAAATGTCTTGCTTTTCCTTGTTAACATCTTGCGGCTGTGCCTCATTCACTTCGAAACGCACAGTAGGATCAATTATAAATCCGGATCGTGTGGTTCTTTGAAAAGCAATGATATCAATTCGCCTCGTAGTCCCGGTGGTAGAGAGACCATGCACCTCTTCAAAAGTAGTATAATCAGCATCTTTAAGGGCATTTGCAACAATTGACCGTACTGTATGGTGTCTGATGTTTCGAAGGATCTCGCCATGCGGACAGGAACCCAGAACATGTGCAAGAGTTTCTACCTCGTTGTGGCAACGCCGACAACGGTTGTCCTGTGCTCTACCCGGCACAGCGCGCACTGCAGCAACATTTCCCACCATTTTCAAACAGTCACGACATTCGCTGCAAGACAGACCAACATGATTCCATATTCACCTGTTTGTAGGCGTGTGCTGTTTAAATAAGATGACACCCTTCCCTTTTTGTGGGTGATTACACCATATATCAAATTCTTTAGTTCTGAGATGGTCTCGAACCTTTTTAGCATTAAGGAAACTGCCGTCTTTATAAAATAGACTGTCGTCTGACTCTACATTAATCTGCTTAAGGCACTGTAAACTTTCATGTTGGAGATTACGAGTTTGCAGAATATAAGAATTCTGAGTCTTATATAGGCATCTCAGTGCATTGATTTGCTGCAATATTACTTCCCATTTTGTTCTGAATATCCCTAATCCTTTATATTTCCTAGGGCTGTAGATCATTGCATCTGGGATATCCATGGGAAGGCTTAGCATTTCCTTCAGCGCACTTCTGATTAGTCTGTCTGCATCGTCCAGGAATGAATGAGTCCGACAAAGCTTTTGCGTACATGGAGCATACAATATTTTGTAGTAAAAGCTCTTTAATTATATTAAATAAAATAAAAATACCTTATAAATAATTATAATGAAAGGTATTAGTCAGCCATTTGTTAAAGTCTGCCTGAATCGCAGAACAATGCGGTATAGATGCATAATATATGAGTCGCTTGTTTGTACAATAATAATGCATACGAACAAGTATTAATGAAAAGCTTGTGAAAATATCAGTGATAATCCCGAGGAAATTTCAATCCAACTGTTGGAGTTGCTGGCAGTAAAATCTCGGCAGCAGTAGACTATAAGAAGGAATATATTATAATTAAATGCTGGTGCATCAATGGTAAGCAATGCTTCTCTTGTGAACCAAGATGTGAAAAGTTGTTGGCTTATATTTGTTGTTATATGATGAAGTAGGCTATCGTGTTTTGCGCCAAATCCCCGGTTATGTTTCTGATTATCATAAATAAACATGTT
This sequence comes from Ectobius pallidus, assembly GCA_964059195.1. Taxonomy (NCBI): domain Eukaryota; kingdom Metazoa; phylum Arthropoda; class Insecta; order Blattodea; family Ectobiidae; genus Ectobius; species Ectobius pallidus. The sequence goes on from CAXKWD010000005.1 coordinate 17,634,829, forward strand.
GGCTTAAATTTGTTGTTTTAAAGACCAAATATATGCTTAAACCCATGTTAAAGTTAGTGTGACTGGTCAATACCATTTGGATTGATGACTTTAGCGTCCTAGGCCGATAAAATGCAATTTTAGAAGACTAGATCGCTAAAAAGCAATTTTTCGGCGTGTACTAAAAACAACATTTTTCGAATAAAAATCGCTTAGTGTCAGAACTTCATTTGATTACCCCGAAAACTGTAAACCAGGTCATTCTCAACACGAGCTGGAAGATGCAATTACTGCAGAAAAATTAAATGTCCTAGGGGCATTTTCCCCTTTATGCTAAACAAGATCACGCCACGATTTCATTAGTTAAAGCAGACAATAAATACCCTTAGCCCTACCGCCGTTTAAGAAAATATGTTTTTCCACGGTAATGCAATTTCCCTCCTGTCTGATCCATCTCCCCTTAAAAGAAGTGGAAAGAATCCCAGGAATTTGTAAACGATGGAGGATTTCCTGCACACTTGCACCCCCCATTTCTCCTGCTGGAGTCGTCAGAAGGGGAAGAAGTGCTCAAGTGCTGGCAATCTTTCATCTCTTGGTTTTATGTAAAGGTTGTTTCAGCAGTCTATTCGTATTTTCATGACGTAAAGAGCAACTAAGTGAACAATATTTTGATGACGGTTATATTGTGTTGAATAGATACAATATGGAATGATACATGATAAGGGAACAAGAGAAACCCCCCCCCCAAAAAAAACTTGCCTGCCCATTTTGTCCGCCACATATTCTAAACGGATCCTCCAAGATTCGATCCCAGGTCCCAGCAGTGGAAGGGGAGTATAGGTATTTGTGATACAGTGTTAAGAAAGAAAGGGGCTTTGAAACAATTTCTACGCGAGGTCCAACTTCAATAATTCAAGTTGTTATTCAGTAGCAAGTTATAATATTTATAAAATCGTTTCATACCACAGTAACCAGCGACCACTCAAAAGGCCTATAGGGCCTACCAGTTTATATGTAAGACTGAATTAAGCTTCCCCGTTTCCCGAATTTATCTTTCTGCCCCAAACAAAATTTTTCCCCGGATTTATCTTAAAGCCCCTTGATTCACGATTTTACACATTTTTCTTAGCCTAAATAACTTTTTAACAAAATTTCAAAATATGATGACCACTGTGAAGTATTTGCTCTTGAAATCCATTGTTTTTCGAATATAATATAGGCATATATCCTGTTCATTTACTTTATAGCCTCTTTAATTACTTTTTATTAATGTAAGTTATTTTATTATGCAAATGTGGACTGAAGTGCAATGATCTAATAAACTTACATAGCCTAACTTTCTAAGCAAGTGAAACACATCTATTATTATTAAATACCAGAATGGTACTTTATGAGATCATGTGGTAGACGAGAAATGTATGTGTGTCAGTCCGTCCGTGTGCCTGTACGCGCGATAACTCGAACATGCTCTATCGGATTTTCATGAAACTTGGTATACACATTTATAACGTAGGCTACATGGGACGAATCCTATTGATTTTGAATCAAATCGGTTGTCTGGTACCGGAGTAAAGCCCGGTAATACGCGTATATTATACAGAATTTATCAAATGCAAATCAGTTCTCATGACAACATATTGTTTTACAATGTTCATATCGGCATTGGAAGTTGCAATACAGTTGGCTTTGACAAATAACACTACCCACATATTCCTTCACATATGCTTATCAAACTAGACCTTTGTTCTTTCGTAAGCCCTGCTTAATGAATCGACCTGGAACTTAAATCGAAAATCGATTACAAAAGTAACTTATTTTCTGCCTATCATAAATGCAATTATCACTGAGTAAGGAAAAGCGTTCTGGCACTTTGTTACATCGGTTTACCTGAATATTATTACTATGCGAAACGCGCATAATTTGCAGTGAACGTATATTATTCTAGTCCTAGGTTTATTATTGACACTAGTCTTTCTTTGCATTTTTGTGCATGATATCTTTCACAGCGTACACTGCAATACATCTTCAAAATCTGATACAGTATAAAGGCCACATTGGAGGTTATGTTATTCAGTTGTTCCAGCCTCTTGCAAAGGTGTACAGTGGTATTAAATAGAGGCGGCAGCCAGATGCGCGTGAGAGAGGTGACGCATGTAGGAGGAATCATGGGGAGGGGTAAGAATGTTGAACTGCACTAGCGAGAGAGGAGAAGCTATTGTAACACGGTCTCTTGTTTCTTAACTGCATTAAACGATCTTACTGTACTGAAAGCAACGACACAACTAACCCATACACCCCTCCATGCAGTACGAATGTTTATTGGACTCGCCTGCATCTACTGCGCATCCATGCTTGGACTGCCACGTCTGATTAATACCACTGTACTAGAGCTAAGTTCACTACAGCAATTTCCGAATGGGAAGCGTTTTCCTTCACCGCCAATCACGTGTACGAGCTAAAGTAGTACCGCTATCAGGAAGGGTCTTCCTTCCGTCTCGACGTCTCCGATTGGACCGCGTATCTAAGCAAGGAAAAGAGCAAAACGCTTTTGTAGAGTAACGGCATTTTCGCTTGGAAATGAACTGAATGCGTGACTCACACAATGTAAAAGTATTTTTTCTGTACACGGAGGCATAAAATCGGGCGGTTTATAGCCTACGTTTGTTTAGAACCAGGCGTACTTATACGTCAGGGGTTCGCGTCACTATGGGATCATTTTTTTAGTAATCACATAACAGCTATGGAATTAGACGTAGCCTACAGAATGTTAGTTAAGTCTCTTGTGTTTATGTAGCTACTGTTACTGATTTTATTTCTTCACTACAATTAATTCAACTTAAACTACAGTATAATTTTTGACGGGAGTTGAAATCAGAGAGACAAGCCATACTCCCCTCCCGTTGCTCATAACCAGGCTTTAAAACTTAGTGCCCGAACCCACAGAGGGAGTTGATTCCGGTTACCAACAACCTGAGTATAGGGGGTGGAGGGTGATTGCGTAGGCTGATAAGACAGTCATTGATAGTAGTACCGGGAAGTGAATGCTCTCGTAGTACGGTGCCTCTCAAATTGGTCAACAGTGTACCTTGTCATTGTGCGTGTTTATACGTGTTCGGCATGCCGAAAGTAAAGTGTTCTAAAACGCAAACATATATTGAAACATTTGGGAGGGACTATTATACACAAACAGGAGAAAGTATCGTTTTGCATGCTTGTAATGTGAGTTTAGATAATGAGAAGTTATTTTGTGGTCTTCCTATATCTGTATTGCGGTTTGTTTACTATCACGTGAACTAGCATATGGTAGCTAGGGCATACGCCGAGCAAAGTCTGTACAGTACGGTTGCTGTTAACATATTCGATCGGGCACTAAGTTTTAAAGCCTGCTCATGACAGCCGTAGCCGTTTAGCTTAGATAGCGGGATCTGACTCCCTTGAAGAATGACTTAAGAATGCAACATCACCTCTTCAAATGACAATATTTCGATAGTGGTGGACTGGTACAGACCACTGAGCATCTTTCTGTACAGGTTCACGTTTAAAAAAAAAACAAACAAAAACAAACAAAGAAACAAACAAACAAACATTATTCTAAGATGAAAGATTCGGACATGTACCTATTACAGTGACAAAAATATTATAGGCCTACAGTACATGTGACGTGACGAAATGTCAGAATTTGCAATATTGTCTTGTGTTCAAAAAGTTTTAATCCTACGTTATAGCAACATTAGCTTTCACTATTTGTACTATAGAGATGTTATTTTTGCGATGTGCCGAGAACGCATGGTCCGGCGGCCTGGAAGCAAGTCGTCGGCCGGTAAAGGCGCTCTCAGCGCTACATCGCAAAAATAATGTCTCTGTAAGTTATATAGCAACATACTGTGGATGCTGATAGAAAATGAAGTAATAGTATATTGCGACACAAGGGCGGAAAGGCACGTTTACGGGTCGAGGAAACAGATTGAAAACCCTCGGCTGCGCCTCGGGTTAAGTTTTCGAGACCCGTAAATGCCTTTACGGTCCGTGTGTTGCATGCTATCTTTTGCACGACGGTTACTTATATCAATTTAATTATATTAATTGTGATATTACCTGAAAATATTATGTATATACAGTCTTGAAGAATGGTGCTTATTTCAGAAAGGGATTCGCATTTGTTATTGTTTGTGGGAACAGAATATTTATAAAGCGGGAAGGCCTTGGTCATTTCTGCTCGCAAATAAGCATTTGCGGGCGGTAAAGTAACTTTCCGCCCGTCGCCCCTAGCAACAAGTCACTTTCCGCCCGTCGCCCCTAGCAACAAGATTGCGTGTGGTAATGTCAAGTTACGATCCAAGTTCAAGTTTCGTAAGTAACACTTACTAGCTAAGGAGTGCAAAAACAATTTAAAGTTTTACAAAACTACAGAAATCACATGTGCAAAAACGCATATTTTTTCGTACAAAAAAATCAAACAATTCGACGGATATTAGAAAAACTAGGATTTGGCCTAGTCTTTGTTTCTTCCCTCAAACGTTATCTGGACAATTAGCATTATTAGTCAGCAGAAGTAGACCACCTTTACATGGAGAGTTTTTATGCTATTCCATCAACTTATTGCCTGGAAAATCCTCACCCTACGAGTCCGAAATTCCATTAAAACTACCAACAAATAATGTCGTATAATTATGTTATGCAAAACAAGTTTTACAACAGTTTATTTAAAGTAGGTCACTACTGAACAGATTCATGCACATCTCAATAGTAGTTAAATTCTTTATAAAACATAATATGAAGTATTTTAGTATTGCTCCACAAAGTATACAGAGGCTTACAACGATTAACCTACTGAAACAGATCCTTCCATTTTTTAGTCAATGAGCGATTCAAAATCGTGAAATGTCCACAGATATTTTGCTACAACACACATACACTTATACATTCCTAGCAACCAGATCCATATTAGTTTCGACAGGAGTCACGTACACTAGGTTCTTCATGTGACCCCAGTGTACGTGACTCCTGTCGAAACTAACATGGACCTGGTTGCTAGGATGTAACAGCCGCTGACGATGTGCGCCAACGTTAGAACGTGTGCGACAGTCTATGAAGCGTCGCTGTGGAGTTTGTCTTGATCATGAAGGTCGACAATTTAAATGATTTACTTTAAATAGCGTGTAATTTGGGTTGTATAAAGGTAGTTAGGTTACAAATTGAAGCAATGCAATTACTCGGTACTGAGCCACCGGAGTCCATGGGTTCCTTATATAAAAAATCCCTTTAGGCAGGCCTACAGGCGGAGGTAGATTTCGAAGTGCTTTTGGTTTAATTTATTGTCGCTGCATAGCACTCTTCTTCTTTAGCCTTGGCATGGCAAACCTGCAGTAATAAGAACTGAATTCGGTAAAGAGGAAGAGCCTACAATCATTTGTTTTGACAACAAGAATAGGATATAATATTCTGGGAGGACGTGCTCAAGATTAGCAATGAATAAAATTAGCAAAGCCGCTAAACAAGACAAAATTATGATATTATAATAATTCTTTTAAGTGTTATTATTTTCAAACATTAAAATCTCGCGTCATATGAGAGCTATCAAGAAACTATTTATTGATAAGTAGAGTACTCATCAAGAGCTTTTCAACGATACCCCACAAGACGTGGTTTCAAAAGTTCCGAATTTTCATCCCCCACCCCCACCCCCACCCTCACTCGAACCCCCGAATCGTTGGTGTCACTGTGAACTCCATAGGGAGTACTCTAATTTATTCAAACAAAGTTTCCCTCTATACTTCATAGGGGCCGAGATATAAATGTTTTAAAATTTCAACCCCCTCCCCCGACCACCCCCTTGGGCCAATTTTGCTCATTAACGAACTTGTCCGAACTATTGGGCCTAGAAATAACATAATAAAATTTGGTTCAAATATCTTCAAAATTACGGCCGCTATCGTGTAAAGATATATATATATATATATATATATATATAAATATCACAATTTTTTTTTTTGGACGGGCGGTGGTTTCGTACTTAGGGGAGCATGAAACGTAAAGATATGAAAGAATTTTTCGAAAATCATGAAGTGGTATCCATTGCAATAGGTAGATTTTTCTTCGAAATCTACCTAAAAACACACTAAGAAAGCATCCCTGAATAACTTGTGAAAGTTTGTCAGTAGAGTCCTGATTCACTCTCTGTGTGTGTATATATAATTTTTCTTTGTACTATGAGAATTACATTAAAATATGTTGGGTTTTTTAATGATAACTCGCTATTTGCATAGGTTCGTTAATAGCAAGTATAAGCGGTGTATGCCACTATACCACAGTGAACTCTAGTCATGCGTCCGATACAACAGTCATAATATTAACATACTGCAGGTCCCACTTATAACTTATAGACTACTCCAAAATTCACCCACTCAAACAGGTACGTCTAAATCAATGTGACAGAATGAGAGAAACGGAAATGGATAAGAGAATGAAAGAGAGGGAGAAGATAGAGGGAGACAGAGCAAGAAGGGGTGTAAGGGAGAAAAGAAGAGAAAAGCCGTGATTAGTTTCGTAAATAGTCCTATTGGCCTATTAGTATCAGTAAAATGTGTGTAGTTTTAAGGAATGACGAATTATCGAAAACAATTTCCGGGACTATTCTGTCTCATAATTTATGAAATTACTTTTAGGAAGGAAATAATTTTGTGTGCCGAATGGAGTTCTGCAGTGAATTAAGGTACCGTGTTTGCAGTGAAGCTGTTTCAGATGGAAGTACAGTATCATGTTTCTCGCGTTATGACAGACATGGGCATGGTAGCGTTTGTTTGAATGGTTTGCAGTTCCGCCTCATAATACAAACGGAAATACAGCAGTGTTATGCGGTGTTATAAAGTGCGTACGCGTGTGGGAAAGGAATGTTTATAGTACTTTTTGCTGAAAATGAATTGGCAAAACTGTATTCTAACTAAAGTTTATACGAGAATATACGAGAATATAAAGTCAGTCTTATGTGAAAATGTGAAGGAGAGAACTACATTGTAGGGTAGAGAAAGTCATGTATCAGATTATTAGTTGTCATAATATATCTTCCTATACATATTTTATTTAGATATTTGTACTTTTTATTGTTTTATATTACAGTATGTTAGTATTAGTGTTTGCAAGAATGGAAGGCCCAGGCCTGTGTTCAAACACGTGGACGGAACCATAATCTCTTTTCGAGTCTGAGATTTGAATCCAGTCATGGACGTTGGCTGCGAGTACGAGTTTTGTAAAGCAAACATTGCAATTCGAGCAGATTCGACTAAATTCGAGTAACTGATCTGCATGACTCTAATTACTATAGTATGCAGTGGTTAAAATAAATTGAAGCGAAAGGAGAGAGCAGGGAAATACAAGAAAATTTTGCGCATTCTAAGGAATATGACCTATGTTTAGTATATTGCGACCCAAAGGTATACATGTCCTGCGCAGATGCACTTTCATTTCCACGAGCATATTCTCCGCAATCTGGTCGAGACGTTCATGCTATCTACGTTGGGGTTTTAAAGACGGCCTTATCAGCTGAGGAGTACTTCTCCCATACTAGTGATGTAAATATGCGCCTGCGCTCTAATCATGGCTGTTTATTACTTTGGAGAACTATCGGTCGGAAAATGTTTTATAACAGAGGCGAGGGAAAGTTTTAAAGCTTGAGTTTTTTTCCGAGACTCTGTTTTACACTTAACAATGCACTTGTCCGTGCATTGCATACTATTTATTCGATGACAGTTACTATTTATACATTACTTACGTAAAAGATAACACTGACCTGCGAAAAAAGTATCAAATGTTAATGGTGATTTTAACTAATTCTGGCATGCTAAATCGAATACTGAAATCCGGTTTCCTCTATTACCTAAGATTTTAAAATAAATCGCAAAAATACTTTTATAAGATGTGGATTTTTCTGAAATAAATATTATAAAATCAAAACTAAAATGCCACATAGGCCTACCTACCCAATTCACAAAACTGGGTACCTAGATACCTTTAAAAAATGTTTGATGTATGAAGATCAGCATAATATTTTCTTTGCTTGGAAGGAAGACTGTTGATTTATGTTTTCGTTGTGTATTTTCGCTAACAGCAGTAGTCCACAAGCATTGCTTCTTCCGAATGTCCTCGATATCGTCTTTCCATCTTCCTAATTTCCCGATGAAATCTTTCACTTTGCCCATCACTCATGAGGCCCAAATGATGTGGGAAGTAATCAAAATGTGATATTTCGAAGTCATATTGCAAACGAGAACTTGAAATTTCCATACCATGTTTCTTACAATTTCTTCGTATTGCATATCTGTTTAGGGTGATCAGCAGGGGCGTAGCTACTTAAGAAGCTAGGGAAGCAGTGCTTCCCCAAGATTGTAGGCAAAAATTAAACTAATGTTTATCGTGTAATAGTCTGTAAATGCAAGACATTGAATTCGTAGATGAAGTACATTCTTTTCATCTGATCATGTGTTCCGTAAATGAGACAACATGAGATGCAGCAGTTTCATTGCACAGTTTGATGCGGCAGCCCAAGTTAGGAAGCTGCTTTTGAACAGCAGTCTTCTTGGCTGTACGGAAATGCAAGCTTTGTAGTTTTCCCGCCACTAAAATTGGTAGATTTGGAAGCGGTTGCAGTGTTGTATTCCACCGCATTAGCGCAGCATGCGTTAGGGTAGGTCCGCATGTGGTGTTGTGGCAAGGTGCGGTGTGGGCGGTTCTCTTTATCATCATGGGTGACAGCAGTGATTCTTGTTTGTGTAATTGAAGACATATTAACAAAGAAATTTAGTCTGCATTCGATCGAAGTCTATTGCCCTAAATGAACGTCTATACAAAATGTTTCCTGCGTTTGCTCCTACACATAGTCGTTTAGTAGAAATGATTCATTAAAACAGATCCCATATTGAACAGCTGTTTGACGGCATTGTTGAAAATAAGAGTGAATAGGATTCAGAAACCATTGTTTCGGCCCAAGGTCTGCTGACGACTATAAAGGGATTCGATTTCAATTTCTTTTTAGAAATATTTTCCTTAATATTTCCATTTTCTGATTCACTATTCAAAGTACCTCAGACAAAACTAAATGATATTTCTTTCTGTATGCGAAAGATTGAACACTTTAAACGTCATTTGCAGAAACTTCGTGAGAATTTTGATTCTGTCTGGGAAAAAATGGAAGTATTTTCGTCTGAACAGGATTGCTCCCAAAAATCTAAAAGAATTCGCAAAGATTCAATTCCTGGTGAAGATAAGAAATCTTCATACAAAAGACTTTTTTTACGAAGTAATTGATGTGGTATCTCTGAATATTTCAACCAGGTTTGCAGAGGTCCCCAGCTGAATTTTTTAAGTCTCCTTGACAGTAAGAAGTTTCAGAATTTTCAAGCTCAGTTTCCAGAATATACACTAGACTAGAATGCTTACAAGAAAATTATGGAATGCATTTCGACATTGCTGTAATGAGGAGTGAACTTTCTGTTGTTTATTGTGAATCTGATATGGCGAAGGAAACTGTTTATGATCTTCATGAATATATCCGGACCCTCGACTTAAGAGCAGTTTTTCCTCAAACATACAAACTGTGCAGTCTAATCTTAACAATTCCAGCTACAAGTACAACAAGTGGAAGGTCTTTCTCTGCGTTAAAAAAGATTAAAAATTACCTGAAAAATTCTCAAACTCAGAAAAGATTAGCGGCACTCGCATTGTTAAACATAGAGAAGGCTCTGCTGAATGGATTGAGGAGCAGACACACATTCGAAGATGACGTCATAGAATTATTTATCGGGAGAAACAGTAGAATAGAGCTGACCTTCAAAAATTAAGGGAAGGATTTTAATCTAGTCTATGCTTTTCCATATGTATGCAATCAGCTTCCCTAATTATTTATAGTACGCTACGCCACTGGTGATCAGATGTACCGATTTTTCACAGGATAGGTTTATTCCTATTTCTTAACAGCTTATCCTGCAACCTGCGAATAGGCTTGCAAATCTCATTAATATTCTGCCTTTTAAAAATACCCTGTGAAAAGTCCAGAAGATTGGGATTTATGTAAAATACAGTAGCCTATAGTATTTTCCTATTCCTGTAAAACAGCTTATGACTGAAAGAAAATTAAAACTAACATCCTAATAGCAGCCATAGCTCAATAATTCTTAAGAGTTCACAGTAATCACAGCACACTGTTTCATTGACTGGATCAAACAGTGAACATAAAATATTAAGTAGAAACAGCCTAATAATAATAACAATTAGCAGTAACATAGTTTTATATATAGTTTTACTTCTTTTTAATCAAATGCAATTACTTTATTTGTTAGTTGTATCCCATAAAGAGAGTGTATTAACATTGAAGGGGGTAGAGTTGGATTACCTCCACAACGTCTCTGGGTTTTTACGTATATACCTTAGGAGCGAGTCTCACCGCTCGTAGAGTTCCTGGCTAGGGGAGGTAGCTGCACCCTGATTGGCTCAGCTCTCCTATCCCACTCCACGTGTTGTCTGTCTCTCTCGCAGGGGCATTTCCCTCCACTCAACTATTATAGTATTTTCTACGACTGGCATGATGTTCACTCTCTGCCCAGCGGTAGCTTACTGATCTTACGCGCACCGAATTCGCGCATCTTGGTAACGAGACATAACGAGAAGCTCGCTGGCTGGGTTTGTCTTCAAGGCCAGAGACTTTGTGGGAATAATCCAACTCTACGCCGTAGCGTAGTGGTTGAGGCGCTGCGTTACAAACCGGAAGGTCGCGGGTCTGATCCCCGATGAGGTCGTTGGAGTTTTCAATTGCCCTAATCCTTCTGGTGGCACTACGGCCCTGGTGTCGACTCAACCTTCAACAGAAATGAGTACAAGGAGCAAGCCTGGGGGTAAAAAGGCCCATGCGTAAGGTTGAGAACCTTACCACCTTCACGTTCCGAATGTCTAAAATCTGGGAGCCTCACATCCTGGAACCCTCTGGGCCTTCATGGCCTGTATAGGGATCACTTTACTTGATACTGACATTAAAGTGGTTGCTAATAGGACTTCCTTTATGACCAAATGCATTAGTACGATGAAAAACCAATGGTCGTGTTATAGCCACTTTAACGTTTGGGACCTCCTTTTTTGGGTCTGAAGTTTTGTTTACCCTACGTCCTTTATATTTCCAAGGAACTTAATGATAACTCCTTTGAAAGCACACCATGCCTGAAGTTCTGTATCATTCATAATTTTCATAAGGTCAGTATACTTCATTTAGCAGGCTGAGCTGAGATCTATCAAATACACCCTCTTTAATTTTTAACCTCAGAAAAATATGTAAATTGTAAATAATTGAACCACAAACCATTTTATCTAGCGCTTTAACAAATCCCTTAATGATTTCAAGATTAATAAGAAGCACAGGTAATATCATCTTGTTAATGTCAACTAGACTGGCACGTATTACATTTTCTTTCCAGGCCATTCTTTTGTTGACCAGTGTTTGTCCCAACTTCTACCGATCCATTCGCGCAAAAATCAAAAGGAAATTTGTATACCCATTTTGTTGGCCAAGTGATACGCCACAAACCTTTAGATCACCGTACAGTTGCCACTTATGTTACGGGTATACTGTATAATTATTTTCTAAAGTAAGCTTAAGACTGCCATACGTTTCTTTCATAACACAAGAATGCGCACCTGGAACCGTGGGGAAATTCGCTTCTATTCTGGCAATAAAACTTCTTTTGTGACTTGTTTTCGATGTATAAATAAATATAATCAAAATAATATCAAATTTAAAAAAATCTGTACATGCTACGAAAAAACTGATGTAATTTTAGCAATCAGCAGGTCATTTTCATATAAACAGTCTCTTTTCTCCAATACAACAAAATCATCGCAGGCCAGTGAACAATTCGCTAACAGCTGTTCAATATGGCCTTAAAGTTTCAATGGGTACCAACTTATAAAAAGTAGTGACTATTTTCATCTTTGTGGCGATCGATCATAGATTACTGTAGCACAGGCGCAGAAGTCACATTATACTTACTTCTAAGTCAATATTAAGAAACTAAAAGGAAGTAAAGAAAAGTAAGATAGAAATGGTAAAATTCAACTTGCAAATATTATATTCTGCATCTGCAATAATAAATATTTTAAAAAATTAGAGACTTTGATACAATGATGCCTGTGGGCTGCAAAGAAGAAAAAGACGCAGATAGGTTAGGTTACCGGCACTGGATGCAAAAAGTTCGAGTTTCCACCGTGAACGCGAAGTGGATGAAAAAACACTATCGGCAAAAAGGTTTTTGAAGTGGTGGAGGTACTACACACTTATTTTGTCCAGAAAATTAATATTCTGCTCTAGAAACTAATTCGCGGTTTCGCTTCGATTAAAAAAAATAATACAAATTACAATGGTATTAACAATAATAATAATTCAGGTTTTCGAAAAAGTAATTTTTAAAACTGTATAATGCGATTCCTTTCTGTGCTTTGCAAAATTCAATACTTGAACATTAGGCCTACACCTTATAGGTACTATAAGACAGTTAATTCTGAAACGTAACCCAGTAAGTTAGAACCGGAATCACGAACTTGATATTATCTGGGATGAGCATGGATTATAGATTTTCTGGAAACGAATTACCGCAAGTAGTCGTAGCGCTCCAAGGGGCAATGCTAATTAATCTTCCATCGAGAACAACCCGTTTTATAATTAATGCTGTTCTTCCTCTGGCATTACGACCGAGATAAACTTATATTAAGGAATGCAACCAATAGCAACATAACGTTATGTTCTGCGTTCCCAACTATGCCGCGACCCACACCTATTGGTTATCATCAATAGTAGCCTAACGCAAGTAACAGCTGCAAATAGGCCTACATAAGGATAGTATACTTGATTCAAGTTGTGTACGGAGCAAAAGTAAACAACAGAATGTGAAAGTACAATGCACAGGTTCATAAGTGTTCGTTTTTGAGACTGTTTGAATTGAACTTTCTTTTTTAGAATAAGCGCCAAGGATCCCGGGCTCAATTCCCAATGTTTTGTATTATACATAATACAAAACCTGTATCTTTTCGCCGCTGGACAAACCTTTTCCTCGCACGTTTCTTTAATGGTGACCTAAGTTCTAAAGGCCCTGGCTGACACTTTTCTTCTATGAAAAGTACGAATTAATTAATTATGGTATAAAATACGTCTTGTAGCGTAAGCTATGCTTGTATCCAGTAACAAATGTCACTTGTTTTTCTTCAGAATCAACAAATTTGCCAAGGCAACAATAAAAAAAATGAAATCATGATTGCTAGATAACTTACTTAATAGAACTCATGTTTTCACAATTATATAAGATTTAAATAATTTTACATGTGTGGGGAATGGAAGTGTAAACGTCTGACTGAGCTTGTACTATCGTCAAGTATGCCCTGGTGCGATTAACCAACGAAACGACAGGACACAGTCAAGGCAAGTCTGTTGTTTACTTTTGCTCCGTACAAGTATAGTATAGTATGGATCAAGTATAGTAATCAAGTTGAGAATACACATTCCGCGTATCCTCTGGCACAAAAAGGCCGAGGTAAGTTTCCTTCCACAATCCGAACGTTTGTTACATCGAAATCATAGAACGATAAACATATTTCAACAAGTGGTGCTCAGAAATTCAAATTCATAATATCGGTAGAACAGTTTCATCAATGCCAATTATTTTCAGAGGACTAGTTAAGTTAAGTCCATGCTTAACTATTTTACCGTACTTGGAAGTGTTTTACAAGATCTGAATCAAGATACTGTATTTAATTAATTCTTTTCGAGGCCAAATACATCAATAATTTTATATGGACTTACATCAATCGTGCTCTAAACCCAACGAACCGAACACTGCAAAAAATGTATAAAAATGTTATTTTCTTTCTAAAGGACAATAACGCCTAGGGGAGGGAGGGCATGTTGTTACAAGTTTTGATCTATCGATTTCTATGTCTGTAATTATCGTGTTATTTTTTAAAGCAGGTATTATTTATTAGGCGCATGCTTAAGGAATAAAATGCATTATTAATTAGCTTAATTTAATTAAGGCTTAAATATGAAAATACTTGTATAATGCAACAGTGAATTTTGTAATAGCTTGCCCTCCGGTGGGGCTTGTTCTTACATAGCTAGGGCAAGTTGTCACAATATTTAAAACGTTTAATAATAAAACTATTAATAATAAACATAATAAAGTTTTAATAATAGAACTATTTTCATTTTTCTAAATAGCATTAATTGCAACTGGAAAATTGCTTTAAATGATAATTAATTATTGAAGGGAACTGTTTTAAATCGATTTATTAGTCGAGATCATCAAAATCTGAATCGCAGTTCTGGCAAATGTATCTAGGATCATCACCAGCACAAGGGCATGAGTCCATCTCTTACATTTAATGCTCCTCACACAGTCTTCGCCTCCTCTCTTCGATTGTGACCAAGGTTTGAAACATCTCAGACGTAAGCTGTCCTCGTCATCTTCTTCGTCGCTTGAACCGGAGTTTGAAGATGACACTTATAATAATATATTATTATTAAGTTATTATTATTATTTAATTTTGTTGAGCTTTTTGGTGGCGCTCTTTTTTGAAGATTCAGTTTGTCCACTACTTTGGTTTTCTTTGTTTTGGATTAAATTCTCATTTGTTCTTCCGCCTCCAAAACTGTCTTCATTGGGCTGTTTGTCAACACAGATGTTATTTTCCTCCGCTTCGTTGTCTTTTTTCTCCGACTTGCCACGGAATATGACCATAATTAGGCCTAATGGGATCTCACATGACTTCCCGCTGAAGTAGATGGAACTCCCGACTGACTTTTGAGGTTGCTATCCGCTTCATTTTTTGCTGGAACTTCCTCTTGGATATTAGCAGGAGCATTTTCGGCATATGCAATGGTCTATGGCCTGTCTGCCATTGCCGACGGTGATAGTCTTCTTCCCCAAACATGTTGCGGATAAATGGCCATATTCCAGTTGACTCAAACCCGGCAAGAATATTCTTAGGTGTTGCAGCGCTCTGGAGGGCAGGTTTGACCAATGATGGAATGTTGTAGATAATCATTGTCTCTCCTGGATGACTCTTCATCCACGAATCTGATGAAGCATTATACAATTGATTGAACGGTCCACAGATCGACCGATGGTTGCAAATTATGCGATAGGAAAAGACAGAACCACAACGCCACTTTCCCTGCAAAAATTGATCACATTCAGTCCCATGTGAGATGCATGAAAATCCAGGACGACAAGGACTAATGATCTTGCTTACGTGCTTAACGTAGTGTTTCATGAACATTAGGAATTATTTGTTGAGTACCCAACCATTTGGGTTTGTACCCAGGAGGCCCATTTGCTTCAAAATGTGGTTTGTAATATTTCCTATGTAATATTAGCAATGGTGGGATACTGTTTCCACAGCATCCACAACATAGACCAAGGTTATTCGTTCACCGGATGTGGCAGCTCCTATTTGATTGGCCCTTTCATGGCAATGATTTTCCTTGGTCGCTGGACACTGGTTACTCCTGTTTCGTCTAAATTCCAGATGTCTTGGCAATTGAATTTGTATTGTTCATACAATTTTATTATGCTAAAAGTCGAAAACTGACCTACATTGTGCCTGTTAAATGATGTGATTCTTCCTAAACTCGTTCACTCAGGTGTTCTAAATGACAGAGAAGGATTTCGCTTCATAAAGGTTGTAAGTCTATCTTTCGTCACTTTTTACTCTCATGCCATTTTTCTGCTATGTTTACAATGTTGGCTAGGCATATTCGTAAGCAAGGGACTTAGCATCCACTGTTGTTGAACCAAAATATATTTTGGCAGGGTATTTCATATAATCCGTAAATTCCTGCTCTTGTTCCTTTATCTGTGCCCTCTTCCCTAGCTGCTTTCATTGTTTTGATGTAGCGATGCATAGTCATGAAACTCCCTTTGTAAGCTTCCGCTTAATTCCTTAAAGATAAACTGCCGATTGGCACTTCCCTAGTTGCAGCAATTATATCTTCTTTAGAAGCACTTCCACTATCTGTTTTTCTTTTTTAATAATTCCTAATTTTCCTAAAACAAACTAAAATAGGTTTTAATGGTTCCAGTAACTTTCTTTTGTGTGTTCTGATGTTTTATTTCATTAAGGGCCAGTTGTATAAAACTCACAAACTGATGGTTGTTTTTAACTGAGAGTTTGTAAATAACTAGCTACTTATGTTGTATAAAAATAACCGTAGATTGTGTAACTCACAGTTTTAAATAACTGGAGAAAATAATAAAACATCTGGCAACAGTGCAAAAGTTGAGGGAAATTTGCAGGGAGTATTATGTTTATATCTTTGGTCTTTGGTTTTCAGTTGTTTAATTAAAGACAAAGCGTCATGTTACACATATGTCTTTGGTATTTATTCAATTGCTTAATAAAGATGAGTTTTTTAAATTATTTTTTTAAAATCATTTCATTGAGACCATGTATATTTTTGCTTCAAACTGCTTTAACCTGTCTATAGAGGTGTTTAGGTGTGTAAACGCAACCTACAGTACCTATAATTCCTGGAAGGTTGCGAATATTGTAGATATCTAATATTGTTTTCTTAAGACACTGTCCTTAGTTGGAATTCAAATAAACCGAGACCTTAAAGTATAATTTTCTCTTGTCAATTTATGAATGGTTCTAATGGCTGTTCTTTGTCCTCAGTAACTATTTGCAAGCTTCCAATCACAATAATTCGCAAAGGACCTCAGGGCTGACCCTGAATATCATAAACATATCATGAATTTGCTTTGTACTTGATTGTAATGGGAGGGAGACATAACCTCTATATAGTTGTTCTGCCCAAATTTTGGTAGCATGTCATGCAGTAGGCTACTAATAAAAGATTATGACATTCAAGAGATGCAGGATGGGTTTTCATTGCATCACCAGATAGGGTATCAGAATAATCAGAAATCTAGAAATAAATGTTGCTATTTTGTAATGTGGGGCTACCATAACCAACAACAAAGCCAAGGTACCGTACCGGTGTCTGTATTTTTAATGTCATTAGACAAAATTAAAGCAAACTTAATCTAAATTATATGAAATAATAATAATAACTCACACTGTACTTATAAAATGGATTTCTAGTGTCTTTTTCATTGTTTGAAATGTATTTAAAATTTCCAAATCATCAGTTAATGTTTTAACTTGCAAAAATTCACCAGTTATATTAAAATGTTGGTTAGAATGAGATAAACCTGGATTAATGTTTATACAACAAAGAAAGGTAGTTAAATGTAACTGAAAGTTAATTTTGCATGATAACTACAGTTTACATGTTTATACAACTGGCCCTCAGTGAATATGCACGTTTGACTTCTGGTCATATTCCCTTGTTCTAGTTTGCTAAATATGGTCTTATTCAGTGAGCGTGGGTACACTACCCACTCCCTGTTTTAACGGCTTAGGCTTTAGGCTCCTACGGCGTATCATTTAATCAATTAGTGTGTAAATTTTGCTTCTCTGCTTTTGTTGAGTAAGTTTCAGTTTTTGATTTGTCAGTAATTTAGTAGTTTATCATGTAGATAGGCTTTTGTAATATCCCCCCTCTCATATCCATAGCGTTATCCTGTTTTTCAGTATTTCTCCTTGTTTATTTTTCCTGTAGTTTTCTTTCTTCAATTTTCCAGCCTCCGGTTACCAAACTCTCACGTTCATTCTTGTTTTTTTAAACAAATTTTTATTTTCTTCCAATTATTTGCTTTTTCTGCACTTTTATTTTGTGGCTGCGATCAAAAATGACGCCAGCTTGTCTTTCCCGTGCTTGAATCTGTAGGCAGTTCAAAGGTATCTCTAACTGAAAAAAAAATCACGGACTTTGTCTCATTTAGTATATTCTAAAATACTGCCTTTCACCGGGTTCTCACAATTACCTTCAGGAGGTCCACTTAATATTTTTAGGTTAAGCCCCCTGCACACAGGGACAGTACTGGCAGCCAGTAGCACTAGCCAGTACTGGCCGCCAGTAAATATACCTCTACTGTCCCAGTGTGTAGGGGTACTTCCCTTCAACGTCCAGTAGCTACTGGCGGCCAGTAAGCTTAAGGCAGGTTTAGCCCCCTGCACACAGGGACAGTACTGGCAGCCAGTAGCACTAGCCAGTACTGGCAGCCAGTAATTATCCCACAACGTGCAGCATACTACTGGCTGCCACTAAACTCAAACCTGCTTGAGTTTGAGTTTAGTGGCCGCCAGTAGAGTCATTCCGTGTCAGATCTACACACCCTTTTAACCTCACCGTTCCTGATTTTGATGAAATTTTGTAGAGAGGTAATTTTCATGTATATTAAGAGAAATACAAAATTTTATTTAAATATTTCAATCCGTTTTGAAAATACAGCCATGTAAAGTACTAAAAAAATAACAAAAATCACATGAAAAACATATCTTTCAACTAATATAGCAACTCTTCTAATTAACCTATAAAGGTGAGGAAAGTGTCATTTTTTAGCATTTTTTACGAGCTTTCCAACGACATTTAACACATAATAGTTCTAATGAATTGTTTTTTTCAGAATTCAAAGTGAAAAATTTTGATTTTGAATTTTTAAAAAGTAAATTTTCAAAAAATCCTAGGAAATAGGTTATACCAGTGTTAAATGATGTACCAAGTTTGAAAATGGGATGGGAATGGGTTCATGGTTAAAAAATTAAAAAAGTATCACTTTACAAAAAACAGGTCAAAAATAACTTATATATCCCAATGGAAAGCATAATAAAATAATTTCGACAAATAAATTGAATCAAGGAAGTAACTCACATACTTGACATCTTGTTGTTCAATGAAAATTCTTGTCTAATGCCTTATTGGTTTGCAAAGTGTTAAGATAGCACATAAATCCTTTTGATCGGTGTCGTAGGATTTACTATACATAATAAATCTGTGAGAGGTACCGGTATTCAATAATATATGAATATGTGTTGAACGTAATAATAATAGCAATAACAAGCAATAACGTAAAAATCTTTAAATATTTTATTCGAGGACTCAGTAATAAAACTTTATTAACTTACTACTTGTACACATAGTGAAAGATTGACCGCTGGGGAAAATGTAAGAATCAAACTTTTCTCTGACTTCGTAAATCTGCACTATTTTTATTTAGATATTTGTTGGAATATTTATTTTATGTTTTGTTCATTTATGTCAAAACCTTCCCCATATAACAGGAAAAAAATTAATATTAATATAAGTATATTACTTTTAATACAATATTAATACAAATTATTAGCCTACAATATTCTGCACAATGCAATATTAATATTAGTACCACATTACTATTTAAGTATAAAATATCCCTTAGCTGTTTTCTACCCTTATTATATGGCGTAATTCCTATAAAAGTATACATTCTTTAACAAACTTTCCTCAAAGTATATTAACGTACACTCTAGAATGAGGAATATTTTCTAGGCAACAAAATATTAGATCAAATCACTGACAAATTTTACGCGATTTTACAGACAAATCCTCTAAAAGTCAAAATAACTTTTTAGGCAGCTTGAATAACAGAAGAATCCACATCTTAGCTGTTTTCTACCCATGTGTTGTGATTTCTGCAATATTATTCGAAAGATTTTACAAACGATTCTGTTTTCTACCCCTATTACACAATCTATTTACAAGTCTACAATTTTTATAAAAGTTTGCCTACTTTGACAATATTAATACAAGTTCTATAATATTCTATATTCTACAATATAATATAAATACTGTTTATATTAATCATAATCATACATATTTAAATAATTGGCCCTTGTACTGCCTACTGGCTGCCACTAGAACATCCACTGGCTGCCAGTAACTGGCTGCCAGTACTGGCTGCCTCTACTGTCCCTGTGTGCAGGGGGCTTTAGCTTTCCTGAGGGTGGCAACCTTATTTCCTTCCACAAATCCCATATGGGAGGGCTCAACCTGAATAATATCAACGCATTACCGAATACTACTATAGGCCTATGTTCACCGCAGAACGCAACTAGAGAACCGGTTTTCAGAAGCATATCAAGTGCCAATTAGAATACGAAACGAGGGCGACATGTCACACTTTGAGTCGCATCTCCATAGTTACCAATTCACACCTACAGCATGAAACTGAGCCATCAAATTAAGATATGAATAAATGGACGACATGCTGTCATGCTGCACACAGAGTACAGATCACATAAGACTTCCAAATGGAGGTTTCATTAGCGAAAACCAATCTAATTACGCTTATTTTCCCATAGAGGACAGAGGGACAGGTGGTAAGCCCATCGCCTCGATAACCAACAAGGCTTAAGTTATTTTACGTGCCGTAATTCTACTTCAGGAGAACCATAGTAGTTATAGGCGAGGTATAACTCAAAATGGCCGCCACCCGGCCCCGCCCCGGCGTCGCGACGTCGCCCCCCTTGAAACATGTCACGACATGCACCAACGCGAGGTCCTTTGCTCCATGACGTCATAGGAATTTTTCAAACAAAAGGATACGCTCTTACGTGTTATGGTATCCCCTGGTTCATACCACTTATGTCCTTTGCTCCATGACGTAGTTTATTATGCAAATACGTTCTAAGAAAAAAACGTTCATATCCTATTAGCAAATCTAGCATGTGGATGGAGTTACTGTAACAAGCACTATACATAACATCATGACTAAGAGGAAAAGAATTCCTTTTAACAGCTTATCTTTTTTTTTTTGCGAAACAACAGGAACACGGAAGTTTTTCTTAAGGGAGAGAGGATTTTAAAGGTGTGACGTCTAAGCACTATACATAACATCCTGACTAAGAGGAAAAGAATTCCTTTCAACAGCTTATCTTTTTTGCGAAACAACAGGAACACGGAAGTGTAGCTTTGGAATGTATCCCTTGGCTTGTTTAGAGATAAAAATATATGATACAATCTTTTCTCTTGGGGGAGAGAGAATTTTAAAGGTGTGACGTCATTAATGTAAGTGTTTCAGTTTTCTGTATAAATACATGTTTCTGTACAGTTCTAAGTTAAGAGTGACCTCACAGTGTGTTTGCGAAGTCATCCATCTGATCCTCTGGTAAGTAATCATATTTTCTTTTATTTACTAATAATTAAGTGACAGTTTATTGTTTTTTTTTAAATGATTGCGCTGGCCTTTTATAGTGAACGCCCCTCTTTATTAATTGACTCAAGGATTTTATAATAACAGTTTTAGTACAAAATGTTTGTGGTTCAGAGCTATGAAAATTGTAAGTAAAAATAAAAGCTAATATATGTTCATTGTGTGCGTTTCCACCTAATTATATAGATAGTTTGAATTAAAGAAGTTTCGGTGTCACAACAAAACAAATATGAAAGCCCGCGTTGTGCCCTTTCGTCCTAAGATGTTCCGACGCCGCCCCCGACGCCCTAGTTGTGCCCTTTTGGCAAAATGACGTCATGGGTATCATATGAAAGCCCGCGCTATGCCCTTTCGTCCTAAACTGTTCCGACGCCGCCCCCGACGCCCTAGTTGTGCCCTTTTGGCAAAATGACGTCATAGGTATCATATGAAAGCCAGCGCTATGCCCTTTCGTCCTGAGATGTTCCGACGCCGCCCCCGACGCCCTAGTTGTGCCCTTTTGGCAAAAATACGTCATGGGTGTCATATGAAAGCGTGAGATGTGCCCTTTCGTCCTGTGGTGTTCCGACGCCGCCCCGACGCCCTAGTTGTGCCCTTTTGGCAAAAATACGTCATCGGTGTCATATGAAAGCGTGAGATGTGCCCTTTCGTCCTGTGGTGTTCCGACGCCGCCCCCGACGCCCTAGTTGTGCCCTTTTGGCAAAAAAAGACGTCATGGGTCGTTTCGAACAATTGAGTTACGCCTTTTAACACTATGTTATCCATATTCATCCCAAATGTTGTAATTAGGCCCTTTGGACCAAGAAGAGGTTAAAGACGTTATGGTAATCGATTCGAACAATTGAGTTACGCCTTTTAACACTATGTTATCCATATTCATCCCAAATGTTGTAATTAGGCCCTTTGGACCAAGGAGAGGTTAAAGACGTCATGGTAGTCGATTCGAACAATTGAGTTACGCCATTTAACACTATGCTATCCCCGATTCATCCCGACGCCTGTAATTAGGCCCTTTGGACTAAGGAAAGGTTATAGACGTCATGGTAGTCGTTTCGAACATTTGAGTTACGCCTTTTAACACTATGTTATTCATATTCATCCCTAAGGGTGTAATTAGGCCCTTTGGACCAAGGAGAGGTTAAAGACGTCATGGGAGTCGTTTCGAACAATGTAATTATGCCCTTTCGCACTATGCTATCCAAATTCATCCCTACGGTTGTAATTAAGCCCTCATGACCAAAGGGAATGCTGTCAGGTCACGGGAATCGTTTCTAACAAAAAAAAAGTTACGCTCTTTCGCACTATGCTATTCCCCGATTCATTCATTCATACACCTTTTACCATTTAAGCTCTTTGGTAGAAAATGTGTACGCATAGAGGCGCTGTTATGCAATTAGAAGGTAGGAGGTAAATAACAAGTGTTCCTACTATACTTACAGATACTGTAAGAGAGACCTATGAAAACAATTACGTACAACATGCCTGTAGAGCGCATTCCCTAACAATGTTTTGTTATTAAAAGATAAATAAGTTTATACTTACATAACCTTTTATATTTCATCTTCTATACAGCATCTATTCTCCTTCCAGATGAACAGTGTTATTATTAACTATATGTAAATGACTGTGTGTAAGGATTAGGAAAACGGTTAAGGTTAAATTTCATTTCAGACCGTCACAACCTTTTTATTGTGTATCATAAGATTGTCACGCTCCTGTGAAATAATGTGTATAAACAAAGGGCTTCACAGTAGTAGTGCTGCATGGTTTATTTCAACATACTGGGTTTACAAACACGATGACAGAATGGAATTTCATCACAAGGAAGTGATTGAAACACACACACACATCCGCGTCAGTACTTGTTATGTGTAATCAATACGAGATGTATAAAAGCGTTTTAACATGTGATCTCATACACTCTATATTTCCTAAGTGTCTATAGCTCTACGTGTGATTGAAAGTGATAGTGATTCAACTGCTTCTCCTTCCAGAAAAAAAAAACATTAGCATCAGAGGTATGTTTTATTTAACTTCAGGTTTGTTTAAAAACACGTAATGAATAATGTCCATGATCCATGACTTTAAACTTAAAACAATTTGTTGTGCACATTTTGTTTCAGGAAAAGTATGGAATTTACAGACAGTAATACATTTAGGTAGAATATTTAAATTTGGACAATTGAAATCAAATAGATCGTAGACCTCAACAGACGGAATAATGTTGTGTAGAAATTGTTTCTTCTGACAACCTTTCACAAATACATGATCACAATTGTTGAAAATGTTTCTTACAATATTTTCCATGTGACCATAATCTACAAATCCATGATCGTATTTTAATCCATGATGAAAATGTTCTAAGTAATGTTTTGTCATATCGTTTACAACACGGTCTTCAGGGCTGTTGAATAATAGATGTACACTGTTTTCACATTTCAAATCACAAGAAAAAATTCTTTTACAAAAAATTGACCTGTTGATTGTTCGACAAAACCCTGTACGTCTGCAACTCGGCCACCCTCTACGATCAAAAGAAAACAATATATCACTAACATAATTCATACGGTTTGGTCAGTATAAAGTACATAAATCATAACCTTTTGTTCTTTTTCTTTAACATCTAAAGTAATATTGAACACTACTGGTTGTGAGATTGAAACACACCTTGCCCCATAAGTAGTGTTATTGAATTTCTCAATTATAGATACCATCTGAAAAGAAAAAAAAAAGGTATTTAATATAACATTTTTATACACTATGTCAACAATAAACTCTAGCTGATGATGACTAACAACTAAGTAACAAAATAGTAAAACATCGAAACTGATAGAAATAGGAAAACAAACAAACATGACGTTACTTACTTCGTTAATTGTAAAAGAAAAGACAAAGTCTATGTTAGAAGAACAGATACTGATGCTGCCGACAAGTATGCAGTCTACAGTATTCACAGAACGAACGATGAAACAGTGTTTAATGATGGGACAATAAAGTCAACCTTTTTTATAGCGATATTAAGTAACTGGTTCCCCCTCTTTGAACTTACATTCGTTTCTTGTTTGAAATAGATAGACTTAGATGCAGGAATGCGATTTCCTAGGATAGCGTCATAACATATTTTCTCTAACCATTTCATCATATACTAGAAATAGATTTAACCCTCTTTCTCTTCAGAATAACAATATAACTCAGTCGTCAAATGGTGAAACTATGTTATATTCTCCTCTCATACCCTACAGCTATCTATAAATATAATAGTGAAAGTATTTGCTATCTTAAAGTAATCTTCGAAACCCATGTAGATCAACATGTACAAAATTAATTTGAAAATGTCGACATGTATACTTAAGTCGCTATGAAAACTAAATGCTTTATACAAATCATGGTTGAAAACGGACAAAGCATGCCTTTTCATACTGTATAAAACACAACTTGTGATTAAAAATTATACTATTATTACCAACATGTACCAAATTAATTTTAAAATATCGACATGTAAACTTAAGTCGCTATGAAAACTAAATTATTTATACAAATGTCTTACATGTACAGTACAACTGCTATGAAAACTAAAATATTTATACAGCTCTTGGTTGAAAATCTGACAATAAAGTAATCTTCGAAACCCATGTAGATCAACATGTACAAAATTAATTTGAAAATGTCGACATGTATACTTAAGTCGCTATGAAAACTAAATGATTTATACAAATCATGGTTGAAAACGGACAAAGCATGCCTTTTCATACTGTATAAAACACAACTTGTGATTAAAAACTATACTATTATTATTACTAACATGTACCAAATTAATTTTAAAATATCGACATGTAAACTTAAGTCGCTATGAAAACTAAATTATTTATACAAATGTCTTACATGTACAGTACAACTGCTATGAAAACTAAAATATTTATACAGCTCATGGTTGAAAATCTGACAATACGTGCCATTTCATACTGTATAAAACACAACTTGTGATTAAAACAAAAACTGTTTTCCCTTTAGGATGTTGACACAAAGACCTTGAGATGTCGTTAAGTAAGTAAGTAGACAAGTATGACAAACACAGCAAATACGTTACGACATTGTACACGTAAGTCGTTATGAAAACTAAATTATTTATACAAGTCATGGTTGAAAGCTGACAAAGCGTGTCTTTTCATACTGTATAAAACAAATCTTGTGTTAAAAAAAAACAATATAAAGTATTTAAATGTAGAAAATATTAGTAACATGTACCAAATGATTTTTGAAAATGTCGTCCTTGTACACGTAATTCGCTATGAAAACGAACTTATTTATACAACTCCTGGTTGAAAACCGAGGCAAACGATTCTGCATTACCTTTGTTATTCACATAGTTTGGAGAATGACATTACACATCGTTATGAAACTAACTTATTTATACAAGTCATGGATGAAAACCGACAAAGCGTACCTTTTCATACTGTATAAAACACAACTGGTGATTGAAAATGTACAACTTTATTCAGATGTAGAAAATATTAGTGCTTTCTCAACACAACGTGTGATAAAAAACTTTACAATATTATTAAATGTACCAAATTAATTTTGAAAATGTCTACCTTATACACTTCCATCGTTATGAAACTAACTTATTTATACAAGTCATGGATGAAAACCGACAAAGCGTACCTTTTCATACTGTATAAAACACAACTGGTGATTGAAAATGTACAACTTTATTCAGATGTAGAAAATATTAGTGCTTTCACAGCACAACTTGTGATTAAAAAACTCAAGCGTGTCTTTTCGTAGTGTATAAAACACAACTTGTGATTGAAAAGTACAATTGTATTCACATGTCAGAAATAATAATGTTATAACAACACAACATGTCCTAGATTAATTGAAAATGGCATACATGTACACATCACTTGCTATGAAAACTAAAATAATTATACAACTCAAGGTTGAAAACTGATTGAAAAGGTACAACTTTATTCAGATGTAGAAAATATTAGTGCTTTCTCAACACAACGTGTGATAAAAAACTTTACAATATTATTAAATGTACCAAATTAATTTTGAAAATGTCTACCTTCTACACTTCCATCGTTATGAAACTAACTTATTTATACAAGTCATGGATGAAAACCGACAAAGCGTACCTTTTCATACTGTATAAAACACAACTGGTGATTGAAAATGTACAACTTTATTCAGATGTTGTAAATACTAATGTTATTTCAACCCAACATGTGCTAAATTACTTTGAAAATGTCATACATTTACACTTCACTTGTTATGAAAACTAAAATATTTATACAACTCACGGTTGAAAACTTACAATGCTTGGCTTTTCATCTGTATAAAACACAACTTGTGATTAAAATCGCTATGAAAACTATAATGTTTATACAAGAATTGACAAAGCGTGTCTTTTCATAATGTATAAACACACAACTTGGAATTGAAAATGTACAATTTTATTTTATAACGAGAAACTACAGGAAACAGATGGCACAGATACACTTAAAGCGTGAACCCAACTTAGAGTGTAAGATTTATTATATCACAGCTTTGGTTAGGCTATGTTATGTTAGGAAAGGTTAGGTTAGGGTATGTTCACAGCTTTGGTTAGGTTAGGATAGGTTAAGAAATGTTAGGTTACGATATGTTAGGTTACGGTATGTTAGATTATCTCGGAGGAAAGAAAAAAAACTCATCGCATAACCCAACTTATAGTGTACGATTTATTATATCACCTCTTTGGTTAGGTTAGGTTAGGAAAGGTTAGGTTATGTTACGGTATGTTTGGTTAGGTTAGGAAAGGTTAGGTTAGTTAGGATCACCGCTTTGGCTAAGTTAGGTTAGGTTTGGAAAGGTTAGGTTAGGTTACGGCATGTTAGGTTAGGTTAGGAAAGGTTAAGTTAGGTTAGGTTACGAGAATCACCGCTTTGGTTAAGTTAGGTTAGGTTTGGAAAGGTTAGGTTAGGTTACGACATGTTAGGTTAGGTTTGGAAGGGTTAAGTTAGGTTAGGTTACGGTATGTTAGGTTAGGTTATCTCTGAGGAAATTGAAGAAAAAACTCGTCGCGCGCGACGAGTTTTTTAATTTCCTCAGCCGAGATAACCTAACCTAACATACCGTAACCTAACCTAACTTAACCCTTCCTAACCTAACCTAACATGTCGTAACCTAACCTAACCTTTCCAAACCTAACCTAACTTAACCAAAGCGGTGATTCTCGTAACCTAACCTAACTTAACCTTTCCTAACCTAACCTAACATGCCGTAACCTAACCTAACCTTTCCAAACCTAACCTAACTTAACCAAAGCGGTGATCCTAACTAACCTAACCTTTCCTAACCTAACCAAACATACCGTAACATAACCTAACCTTTCCTAACCTAACCTAACCAAAGAGGTGATATAATAAATCGTACACTATAAGTTGGGTTATGCGATGAGTTTTTTTTCTTTCCTCCGAGATAATCTAACATACCGTAACCTAACATATCGTAACCTAACATTTCTTAACCTATCCTAACCTAACCAAAGCTGTGAACATACCCTAACCTAACCTTTCCTAACATAACATAGCCTAACCAAAGCTGTGATATAATAAATCTTACACTCTAAGTTGGGTTCACGCTTTAAGTGTATCTGTGCCATCTGTTTCCTGTAGTTTCTCGTTATAAAATAAAATTGTACATTTTCAATTCCAAGTTGTGTGTTTATACATTATGAAAAGACACGCTTTGTCAATTCTTGTATAAACATTATAGTTTTCATAGCGATTTTAATCACAAGTTGTGTTTTATACAGATGAAAAGCCAAGCATTGTAAGTTTTCAACCGTGAGTTGTATAAATATTTTAGTTTTCATAACAAGTGAAGTGTAAATGTATGACATTTTCAAAGTAATTTAGCACATGTTGGGTTGAAATAACATTAGTATTTACAACATCTGAATAAAGTTGTACATTTTCAATCACCAGTTGTGTTTTATACAGTATGAAAAGGTACGCTTTGTCGGTTTTCATCCATGACTTGTATAAATAAGTTAGTTTCATAACGATGGAAGTGTAGAAGGTAGACATTTTCAAAATTAATTTGGTACATTTAATAATATTGTAAAGTTTTTTATCACACGTTGTGTTGAGAAAGCACTAATATTTTCTACATCTGAATAAAGTTGTACCTTTTCAATCAGTTTTCAACCTTGAGTTGTATAATTATTTTAGTTTTCATAGCAAGTGATGTGTACATGTATGCCATTTTCAATTAATCTAGGACATGTTGTGTTGTTATAACATTATTATTTCTGACATGTGAATACAATTGTACTTTTCAATCACAAGTTGTGTTTTATACACTACGAAAAGACACGCTTGAGTTTTTTAATCACAAGTTGTGCTGTGAAAGCACTAATATTTTCTACATCTGAATAAAGTTGTACATTTTCAATCACCAGTTGTGTTTTATACAGTATGAAAAGGTACGCTTTGTCGGTTTTCATCCATGACTTGTATAAATAAGTTAGTTTCATAACGATGGAAGTGTATAAGGTAGACATTTTCAAAATTAATTTGGTACATTTAATAATATTGTAAAGTTTTTTATCACACGTTGTGTTGAGAAAGCACTAATATTTTCTACATCTGAATAAAGTTGTACATTTTCAATCACCAGTTGTGTTTTATACAGTATGAAAAGGTACGCTTTGTCGGTTTTCATCCATGACTTGTATAAATAAGTTAGTTTCATAACGATGTGTAATGTCATTCTCCAAACTATGTGAATAACAAAGGTAATGCAGAATCGTTTGCCTCGGTTTTCAACCAGGAGTTGTATAAATAAGTTCGTTTTCATAGCGAATTACGTGTACAAGGACGACATTTTCAAAAATCATTTGGTACATGTTACTAATATTTTCTACATTTAAATACTTTATATTGTTTTTTTTAACACAAGATTTGTTTTATACAGTATGAAAAGACACGCTTTGTCAGCTTTCAACCATGACTTGTATAAATAATTTAGTTTTCATAACGACTTACGTGTACAATGTCGTAACGTATTTGCTGTGTTTGTCATACTTGTCTACTTACTTACTTAACGACATCTCAAGGTCTTTGTGTCAACATCCTAAAGGGAAAACAGTTTTTGTTTTAATCACAAGTTGTGTTTTATACAGTATGAAATGGCACGTATTGTCAGATTTTCAACCATGAGCTGTATAAATATTTTAGTTTTCATAGCAGTTGTACTGTACATGTAAGACATTTGTATAAATAATTTAGTTTTCATAGCGACTTAAGTTTACATGTCGATATTTTAAAATTAATTTGGTACATGTTAGTAATAATAATAGTATAGTTTTTAATCACAAGTTGTGTTTTATACAGTATGAAAAGGCATGCTTTGTCCGTTTTCAACCATGATTTGTATAAATCATTTAGTTTTCATAGCGACTTAAGTATACATGTCGACATTTTCAAATTAATTTTGTACATGTTGATCTACATGGGTTTCGAAGATTACTTTATTGTCAGATTTTCAACCAAGAGCTGTATAAATATTTTAGTTTTCATAGCAGTTGTACTGTACATGTAAGACATTTGTATAAATAATTTAGTTTTCATAGCGACTTAAGTTTACATGTCGATATTTTAAAATTAATTTGGTACATGTTGGTAATAATAGTATAATTTTTAATCACAAGTTGTGTTTTATACAGTATGAAAAGGCATGCTTTGTCCGTTTTCAACCATGATTTGTATAAAGCATTTAGTTTTCATAGCGACTTAAGTATACATGTCGACATTTTCAAATTAATTTTGTACATGTTGATCTACATGGGTTTCGAAGATTACTTTAAGATAGCAAATACTTTCACTATTATATTTATAGATAGCTGTAGGGTATGAGAGGAGAATATAACATAGTTTCACCATTTGACGACTGAGTTATATTGTTATTCTGAAGAGAAAGAGGGTTAAATCTATTTCTAGTATATGATGAAATGGTTAGAGAAAATATGTTATGACGCTATCCTAGGAAATCGCATTCCTGCATCTAAGTCTATCTATTTCAAACAAGAAACGAATGTAAGTTCAAAGAGGGGGAACCAGTTACTTAATATCGCTATAAAAAAGGTTGACTTTATTGTCCCATCATTAAACACTGTTTCATCGTTCGTTCTGTGAATACTGTAGACTGCATACTTGTCGGCAGCATCAGTATCTGTTCTTCTAACATAGACTTTGTCTTTTCTTTTACAATTAACGAAGTAAGTAACGTCATGTTTGTTTGTTTTCCTATTTCTATCAGTTTCGATGTTTTACTATTTTGTTACTTAGTTGTTAGTCATCATCAGCTAGAGTTTATTGTTGACATAGTGTATAAAAATGTTATATTAAATACCTTTTTTTTTTCTTTTCAGATGGTATCTATAATTGAGAAATTCAATAACACTACTTATGGGGCAAGGTGTGTTTCAATCTCACAACCAGTAGTGTTCAATATTACTTTAGATGTTAAAGAAAAAGAACAAAAGGTTATGATTTATGTACTTTATACTGACCAAACCGTATGAATTATGTTAGTGATATATTGTTTTCTTTTGATCGTAGAGGGTGGCCGAGTTGCAGACGTACAGGGTTTTGTCGAACAATCAACAGGTCAATTTTTTGTAAAAGAATTTTTTCTTGTGATTTGAAATGTGAAAACAGTGTACATCTATTATTCAACAGCCCTGAAGACCGTGTTGTAAACGATATGACAAAACATTACTTAGAACATTTTCATCATGGATTAAAATACGATCATGGATTTGTAGATTATGGTCACATGGAAAATATTGTAAGAAACATTTTCAACAATTGTGATCATGTATTTGTGAAAGGTTGTCAGAAGAAACAATTTCTACACAACATTATTCCGTCTGTTGAGGTCTACGATCTATTTGATTTCAATTGTCCAAATTTAAATATTCTACCTAAATGTATTACTGTCTGTAAATTCCATACTTTTCCTGAAACAAAATGTGCACAACAAATTGTTTTAAGTTTAAAGTCATGGATCATGGACATTATTCATTACGTGTTTTTAAACAAACCTGAAGTTAAATAAAACATACCTCTGATGCTAATGTTTTTTTTTCTGGAAGGAGAAGCAGTTGAATCACTATCACTTTCAATCACACGTAGAGCTATAGACACTTAGGAAATATAGAGTGTATGAGATCACATGTTAAAACGCTTTTATACATCTCGTATTGATTACACATAACAAGTACTGACGCGGATGTGTGTGTGTGTTTCAATCACTTCCTTGTGATGAAATTCCATTCTGTCATCGTGTTTGTAAACCCAGTATGTTGAAATAAACCATGCAGCACTACTACTGTGAAGCCCTTTGTTTATACACATTATTTCACAGGAGCGTGACAATCTTATGATACACAATAAAAAGGTTGTGACGGTCTGAAATGAAATTTAACCTTAACCGTTTTCCTAATCCTTACACACAGTCATTTACATATAGTTAATAATAACACTGTTCATCTGGAAGGAGAATAGATGCTGTATAGAAGATGAAATATAAAAGGTTATGTAAGTATAAACTTATTTATCTTTTAATAACAAAACATTGTTAGGGAATGCGCTCTACAGGCATGTTGTACGTAATTGTTTTCATAGGTCTCTCTTACAGTATCTGTAAGTATAGTAGGAACACTTGTTATTTACCTCCTACCTTCTAATTGCATAACAGCGCCTCTATGCGTACACATTTTCTACCAAAGAGCTTAAATGGTAAAAGGTGTATGAATGAATGAATCGGGGAATAGCATAGTGCGAAAGAGCGTAACTTTTTTTTTTGTTAGAAACGATTCCCGTGACCTGACAGCATTCCCTTTGGTCATGAGGGCTTAATTACAACCGTAGGGATGAATTTGGATAGCATAGTGCGAAAGGGCATAATTACATTGTTCGAAACGACTCCCATGACGTCTTTAACCTCTCCTTGGTCCAAAGGGCCTAATTACACCCTTAGGGATGAATATGAATAACATAGTGTTAAAAGGCGTAACTCAAATGTTCGAAACGACTACCATGACGTCTATAACCTTTCCTTAGTCCAAAGGGCCTAATTACAGGCGTCGGGATGAATCGGGGATAGCATAGTGTTAAATGGCGTAACTCAATTGTTCGAATCGACTACCATGACGTCTTTAACCTCTCCTTGGTCCAAAGGGCCTAATTACAACATTTGGGATGAATATGGATAACATAGTGTTAAAAGGCGTAACTCAATTGTTCGAATCGATTACCATAACGTCTTTAACCTCTTCTTGGTCCAAAGGGCCTAATTACAACATTTGGGATGAATATGGATAACATAGTGTTAAAAGGCGTAACTCAATTGTTCGAAACGACCCATGACGTCTTTTTTTGCCAAAAGGGCACAACTAGGGCGTCGGGGGCGGCGTCGGAACACCACAGGACGAAAGGGCACATCTCACGCTTTCATATGACACCGATGACGTATTTTTGCCAAAAGGGCACAACTAGGGCGTCGGGGCGGCGTCGGAACACCACAGGACGAAAGGGCACAACTCACGCTTTCATATGACACCCATGACGTATTTTTGCCAAAAGGGCACAACTAGGGCGTCGGGGGCGGCGTCGGAACATCTCAGGACGAAAGGGCATAGCGCTGGCTTTCATATGATACCTATGACGTCATTTTGCCAAAAGGGCACAACTAGGGCGTCGGGGGCGGCGTCGGAACAGTTTAGGACGAAAGGGCATAGCGCGGGCTTTCATATGATACCCATGACGTCATTTTGCCAAAAGGGCACAACTAGGGCGTCGGGGGCGGCGTCGGAACATCTCAGGACGAAAGGGCATAGCGCTGGCTTTCATATGATACCTATGACGTCATTTTGCCAAAAGGGCACAACTAGGGCGTCGGGGGCGGCGTCGGAACAGTTTAGGACGAAAGGGCATAGCGCGGGCTTTCATATGATACCCATGACGTCATTTTGCCAAAAGGGCACAACTAGGGCGTCGGGGGCGGCGTCGGAACATCTTAGGACGAAAGGGCACAACGCGGGCTTTCATATTTGTTTTGTTGTGACACCGAAACTTCTTTAATTCAAACTATCTATATAATTAGGTGGAAACGCACACAATGAACATATATTAGCTTTTATTTTTACTTACAATTTTCATAGCTCTGAACCACAAACATTTTGTACTAAAACTGTTATTATAAAATCCTTGAGTCAATTAATAAAGAGGGGCGTTCACTATAAAAGGCCAGCGCAATCATTTAAAAAAAAACAATAAACTGTCACTTAATTATTAGTAAATAAAAGAAAATATGATTACTTACCAGAGGATCAGATGGATGACTTCGCAAACACACTGTGAGGTCACTCTTAACTTAGAACTGTACAGAAACATGTATTTATACAGAAAACTGAAACACTTACATTAATGACGTCACACCTTTAAAATTCTCTCTCCCCCAAGAGAAAAGATTGTATCATATATTTTTATCTCTAAACAAGCCAAGGGATACATTCCAAAGCTACACTTCCGTGTTCCTGTTGTTTCGCAAAAAAGATAAGCTGTTGAAAGGAATTCTTTTCCTCTTAGTCAGGATGTTATGTATAGTGCTTAGACGTCACACCTTTAAAATCCTCTCTCCCTTAAGAAAAACTTCCGTGTTCCTGTTGTTTCGCAAAAAAAAAAAGATAAGCTGTTAAAAGGAATTCTTTTCCTCTTAGTCATGATGTTATGTATAGTGCTTGTTACAGTAACTCCATCCACATGCTAGATTTGCTAATAGGATATGAACGTTTTTTTCTTAGAACGTATTTGCATAATAAACTACGTCATGGAGCAAAGGACATAAGTGGTATGAACCAGGGGATACCATAACACGTAAGAGCGTATCCTTTTGTTTGAAAAATTCCTATGACGTCATGGAGCAAAGGACCTCGCGTTGGTGCATGTCGTGACATGTTTCAAGGGGGGCGACGTCGCGACGCCGGGGCGGGGCCGGGTGGCGGCCATTTTGAGTTATACCTCGCCTATAACTACTAACCATAATTCCCTTCCGGAAGATTCCTGCCTAGGTTTACGTCCTGAAAAATCCACTACCTCGGCCAGGTTTCAACGCGGGAAAACTGAATCAACACATTCCTATGTGTTTCATAAATTGTACAGTCAAAGCCAACCCAAATTCAGTAGGTGTCATTTTTTAGGCAGAAAACATTTGAAAGCAGATATTGTGAATGGTTAATAGCAGAGCAACCCCAAAGCATAACAGAGTTTTAGCAGAGCAGAGCAGAGCATAAAAAGCATAACAGAATCTTAGACATGTGGTTGCTGCCCAGAACATGATCTTGGGGGTCTAAAGGTATGGATAAAATAAGTTTTAAAAGCAAAATAAAGCGTAATTTTAAAAAATAAAGTATAAAAGCACATTATGTAACAAAGCATAATTCTTGGAAGATTAACTAAAAGTAAAGTAAAGTGATCCCTATACAGGCCTTGGAGGCCCAGAGGATTCCAGGAGGTTGAGGCTCCCAGATTTTGGACAATCGGCACGTGAAGGTGGTAAGGTTGTCAGCCTTACGCACCGGCCGCCTTTACCCCCAGGATTGCTCCCGGTACTCATTTCTGTTAGAGGCTGAGTCTACCCCAGGGCCATAGTACCACAAGAAGGATTAGGCCAAATGAAAAACTCCAACGACCTCATCGGGAATCGAACCAGCAACCATCCGGTTTGTAGCGTAGCCCCTCAACCACTACGCTACGGCGTACCCCTTGGAAGATTACAATAGATGCAATGCAAAAGTTTAAAATATTTCCATCTTGTACGTGAAGTTTAACGGTTTTATTATTAGTCCACAATCTGAATCAAAGCAGTTCGCAGTTGCCAAAAATACTATAAATGCAATTTAAAGGATTCGTGAGTTTCCCACAGATTATTTTGTGGCTGGGGAAACTTTTATGTACAGTAAGTTATGTTCAGAGTGCATTTATTTAGAAAAGCAATTAATTGTGCAAAAGCAGGTGAGAAGTTTTAAACACAGATGTCGGAAACAGAGTGATGGCCACGATTCAACTTGGCGCGGTCCTAGCAGCACACGTGCCTTAAGTATGGCAGCGGATGGAAGGCTCAAAGGTTAATATGAAAGAAGTGGTCAAAGCATTCACCTAATGCTTGCAATTAATCCACCTCAAGAGTATGGTACAGAGTTTTCTCGTGTGATGGGCCTATGTGATATTGTCTTGAGGCTCTTCTAACAGTATGTGAATATTATTTATGGGAAAACTCAACTGTAACTTATTGTGTTGTAGCCTACTGGAGGTAACAATTCTGTTTCCAGCTCACAGGATGACCAGTTCGAGGGGGTGGCATTACCTAACTTTCTATTTAAGCAATAAAATATGTTTCACCCCACAATTAAGCTGCAGATTTTGATTTATGAAAATAACAGTGTTGGCTAGTGTAAAACGAAAAGAATTGAACAGACAGGCGTTAGATGTTTTGCTACTTGGTGTTTACCACAGATCAGTATAGACTTCCTAAAACACTCGTAACTGTATTGGTTAATGAACTCCTAAAGGAAAGTAAAAACAATAAAAACTTTGTTACCGGTACTGGTTGAAAAACAGTTGCTTGCAGTCTATTACTGTATTAGCCTATTAGTGGTTCACAGTTACGTATTATTTTATGAATAAATAACTTTTAATTACGTCTTATATATGAATAAATAACCTCCATTTAATTCCTTCGGTTACTGTTATCAGATTAGCTGCGTCCTGAAGTGATCAGAATACGCGGCGTCCACTGTATATCCGAGGGAACCTTGGAGATGAATATCATAACATATTTAGAAGTTTCAAAACAAATATGCATTTCTTTTGCAAGGAACACTTAGGCCTACTTACAAATAAAAATAGTTTTGATTGGTTTGTTATTCACTAGCAGGTGCCCGCGGATTCACCAACGATAATTAATTGAAAAATTAAAAATTAAGAGTATAATACTTATTAAAGCATTATATTTATTAACACTTGCACGCGAACCATTCATAAACTAAACCATTAATAATTAATGAAACAGCTAAAATTCCGGCTTCAAAGTACATTCCACGATTAGAAAAGCCGCCTGGGAAAACGATCTCAGATTCGATTATGCAGTTCCAAAGCTAACTGTGAACA
Source organism: Ectobius pallidus (assembly GCA_964059195.1). Taxonomy (NCBI): domain Eukaryota; kingdom Metazoa; phylum Arthropoda; class Insecta; order Blattodea; family Ectobiidae; genus Ectobius; species Ectobius pallidus. The sequence continues at coordinate 17,671,148 of CAXKWD010000005.1, forward strand.
CAGATAATACCACTGCCTTCTAGACTGTATTACTCTTGTGTAATTCACGAGACGGGGGTGGATAATACGTATCGTTTCTCAACTGTTTGTTGACAGATGAATGTGACGTGAATTTTACTTGACAAATTAAGTGTAATTTTCAGAAATTATATCATTTTTCAAGGGAAGGAGTAGTTTGTTTGGTTTTTTATTGTCCGCGATACTTCCACGGTTAAACTGTCAATATAGCTGGTGCCCACGGCTTCACCCGCCATTATTAATTGACTCCAGGATTTTTAAGAAATTTAAACTGGCAGTTTATTAAAAAATGTTTGTGGTTCAGAGCTATGAAATTGTAAGTAAAAATAAAATTAGAATATTTGTTCATTGTGTTCATTTCACTTAGGCCTTATATAATAAAGAAACGGTTTTCCTAATTTTGTACTCTTCGTGCAAGTTTAGACTGCGAGAGACGAACATCGCCGAGTATACCCGTTGTCTAACGAAGTGAGGGAGCGAGTGAGCACGCTATTTAGGGCCGTTGAATTGTATAAGAGCTGATTCTGATAGTATATTATTTATTTATTATAAATAAAGGATGTCCTTCTCTTCCTATATTCTTCCATACAGAAATTAGGATCTACAGATTTCAAATTAATAAGGCAAAATTACGAACGGCTTTCTATGATTTCACATTTCGTATTCAACTTGATCCACAAAATGTAGTTGAAATTGTAGAAATATTCCTGAAACATCACTACAGTAATGAGGTAACCAAAAGCCACTCTTCACAATTTTACCTAACGAATATTCCACCAACCACTTACCTTAGCTATCACCATAAAAAATCTGCCCCAATGGATATTTCATTACTTGATTATTTTATGTTATAGGCGTACATCGATACAGCAATCCTTGTAGAGAATACAGGCTTTACATAACTGAAAAATGTTTATTTTTTCTTAGTTATAACAAAAAAAAATTAAACAAAGTAAAATATGCTTGGTAGCTTTCTTTGAACCGCCATTTTGAAAATTAGGAAACATTTAAGGACGTTAAGAGGAGTAAATACTGGCACACAAAATCCTATATTTGCTGGGCTTTAATAGACTTCTCCATAAGTGTCATTTTATCACTCATCACTTCTTAAGCTTCTTCGTTGAGCACCTGGGCTTCTTCTTTCGGCAATTGGATTTAGCCTTCGGGAGCTGGAACTCTCCCTTCGGCAGCAGGATTTACCCATCCCAAGCTAGGCCTCTTCCTTCGACAGCTGGATTCACACCTTCCAGAGTTAGGTCTCTTCCTTCTACAGCTGGTCATACGATTACCAGAGCTAGACCTCTTCGTTCAAAAGGTAGATTTACGCCTTCGATACCTTTGGCAGCAAGATTTACGCATCCCAAGCTAGGCCGTTTCCTTCGACAGCTGGATTCACGCCTTCCAGAGATAGGTCTCTTCCTTCTACAGCTGGTCATAAGATTTCCAGAGCTAGACCTCTTCGTTCAAAAGGTAAATTTACGCCTTCGATACCTTTGGCAGAAGGATTTATGCATCCCAAGCTAGGCCGTTTCCTTCGACAGCTGGATTCACGCCATCCAGAGTTAGGTCTCTTCCTTCTACAGCTGGTCATAAGATTTCCAGAGTTAGACCTCTTCGTTCAAAAGGTAGATTTACGCCTTCGATACCTTTGGCAGCAGGATTTACGCATCCCAATCTAGGCATTTTCCTTCGACAGCTGGATTCACGCCTTCCAGAGTTAGGTCTCTTCCTTCATACGATTTCCAGAGCTAGACCTCTTCGTTCAATAGGTGGATTTACGCCTTCGATGCCTTTAGCACCATGATATACACATCCCAAGCTGGGCATCTTCCTTCGACAGCTGGATTCACGCCTTCCAGAGTTAGGTCTCTTCCTTCTACAGCTGGTCATACGAATACCAGAGCTAGACCCCTTCGTTCAATAGGTGGATTTACGCCTTCGATACCTTTGGCAACAGGATTTACGCATCCCAAGCTAGGCCGTTTCCTTCGACAGCTGGATTCACGCCTACCAGAGTTAGGTCTCTTCCTTCTACAGATGGTCATACGATTACCAGAGCTAGACCTCTTCGTTCAATAGGTGGATTTACGCCTTCGATGCCTTTGGCACCAAGATTTACGCATCCCAAGGTAGGCCTCTTCCTTCGACAGCTGGATTCACATCTTCCAGAGTTAGGTCTCTTCCTTCTACAGCTGGTCATACGATTACCAGAGCTAGACCTCTTCGTTCAAAAGGTATATTTACGCCTTCGATACCTTTCGCAGCAGGATTTACGCATCCCAAGCAACGTCGTTTCCTTCGACAGCTGGATTCACGGCTACCAGAGTTAGGTCTCTTCCTTCTACAGCTGGTCATAAAATTTCCAGAGTTAGACTTCTTCGTTCAATAGGTGGATTTACGCCTTCGATGCCTTTGGCACCAAGACTTACGCATCCCAAGCTAGGCCTCTTCCTTCGAAAGCTGGATTCACACTTTCCAGAGTTAGGTCTCTTCCTTCTACAGCTGGTCATACGATTACCAGAGCTAGACCTCTTCGTTCAAAAGGTAGATTTACGCCTTCGAAACCTTTGGCCGCAGGATTTACGCATCCCAAGCTAGGCCGTTTCCTTCGACAGCTGGATTCACGCCTTCCAGAGTTAGGTCTCTTCCTTCTACAGCTGGTCATAAGATTTCCAGAGTTAGACCTCTTCAGTCAATAGGTGGATTTACGCCTTCGATGCCTTTGGCACCAAGATTTACGCATCCCAAGGTAGGCCTCTTCCTTCGACAGCTGGATTCACGCCTTCCAGAGTTAGGTCTCTTCCTTCTACAGCTGGTCATACGATTACCAGAGTTAGACCTCTTCGTTCAATAGGTGGATTTACGCCTTCGATACCTTTGGCAGCAGGATTTACGCATAACAAGCTAGGCCGTTTCCTTCGACAGCTGGATTCACGCCTTCCAGAGTTAGGTCTCTTCCTTCTACAGATGGTCATACCATTACCAGAGCTAGACCTCTTCGTTCAATAGGTGGATTTACGCCTTCGATGCCTTTGGCACCAAGATTTACGCATCCCAAGCTAGGCCTCTTCCTTCGACAGCTGGATTCACGACTTCCAGAGTTAGGTCTCTTCCTTCTACAGCTGGTCATAAAATTTCCAGAGTTAGACCTCTTCGTTCAATAGGTGGATTTACGCCTTCGATGCCTTTGGCACCAAGACTTACGCATCCCAAGCTAGGCCTCTTCCTTCGACAGCTGGATTCACGACTTCCAGAGTTAGGTCTCTTCCTTCTACAGCTGGTCATACGATTACCAGAGCTAGACCTCTTCGTTCAATAGGTGGATTTACGCCTTCAATACCTTTGGCAGCAGGATTTACGCATCCCAAGCTAGGCCGTTTCCTTCGACAGCTGGATTCACGCCTTCCAGAGTTAGGTCTCTTCCTTCTACAGCTGGTCATAAGATTTCCAGAGCTAAACCTCTTCGTTCAATAGGTGGATTTACGCCTTCGATACCTTTGGCAGCAGGATTTACGCATCCCAAGCTAGGCAGTTTCCATCGACAGCTGGATTCACGCCTTCCAGAGTTAGGTCTCTTCCTTCTACAGATGGTAATACCATTACCAGAGATAGACCTCTTCGTTCAATAGGTGGATTTACGCCTTCGATGCCTTTGGCACCAAGATTTACGCATCCCAAGCTAGGCCTCTTCCTTCGAAAGCTGGATTCACGCCTTCCAGAGTTAGGTCTCTTCCTTCTACAGATGGTCATACGATTACCAGAGCTAGACCTATTCGTTCAATAGGTGGAATTACGCCTTCAATGCCTTTGGCACCAAGATTTACGGATCCCAAGCTAGGCCTCTTCCTTCGACAGCTGTATTCACACCTTCCAGAGTTAGGTCTCATCCTTCTACAACTGGTCATATGATTACCAGAGCTAGACCTCTTCGTTCAAAGGTAGATTTACGCCTTCGATACCTTTGGCAGCAGGATTTACGCATCCCAAGCTAGGCCGTTTCCTTCGACAGCTAGATCCATGCCTTCCAGAGTTAGGTCTCTTCCTTCTACAGCTGGTCATAAAAATTGCAGAGTTAGACCTCTTCGTTCAATAGGTGGATTTACGCCTTCGATGCCTTTGGCACCAAGATTTACGCATCCCACGCTAGGCCTCTTCCTTCGACAGCTGGTTCACGACTTCCAGAGTTAGGTCTCTTCCTTCTACAGGTGGTCATACGATTACCAGAGCTAGACCTCTTCGTTCAGTAGGTGGATTTACGCCTTCGATGCCTTTGGCACCAAGATTTACGCATCCAAAGCTAGGCCTCTTCCTTCGACAGCTGGATTCACATCTTCCAGAGTTAGGTTCTTCCTTCTACAGCTGGTCATACGATTACCAGAGCTAGACCTCTTCGTTCAAAAGGTAGATTTACGCCTTCGAAACCTTTCGCCCCAGTATTTACGCATCCCAAGCTAGGCCGTTTCCTTCGACAGCTGGATTCACGCCTTCCAGAGTTAGGTCTCTTCCTTCTACAGCTGGTCATAAGATTTCCAGAGTTAGACCTCTTCGTTCAATAGGTGGATTTACGCCTTCGATGCCTTTGGCACCATGATTTACGCATCCCAAGCTAGGCCTCTTCCTTCGACAGCTGGATTCACGCCTTCTCCAGTTAGGTCTCTTCCTTCTACAGCTGCTCATACGATTACCAGAGCTAGACCTCTTCGTTCAATAGGTGGATTTACGCCTTCGATACCTTTGGCAGCAGGATTTACGCATCCCAAGCTAGTCCGTTTCCTTCGACAACTGGATTCACCTCTTCCAGAGTTAGGTCTCTTCCTTCTACAGATGGTCATACGATTACCAGAGCTAGACCTCTTCGTTCAATAGGTGGATTTACGCCTTCGATGCCTTTGGCACCAAGATTTACGCATCCCAAGGTAGGCCTCTTCCTTCGACAGCTGGATTCACGCCTTCCAGAGTTAGGTCTCTTCCTTCTACAGCTGGTCATACGATTACCAGAGCTAGACCTCTTCGTTCAAAAGGTAGATTTACGCCTTCGAAACCTTTGGCCGCAGGATTTACTCATCCCAAGCTAGGCCGTTTCCTTCGACAGCTGGATTCATGCCTTCCAGAGTTAGGTCTCTTCCTTCTACAGCTGGTCATAAGATTTCCAGAGTTAGACCTCTTCGTTCAATAGGTGGATTTACGCCTTCGATTGCCTGTGGCAGCAGTATTACTCATCCCAATCTAGGCCTTTTCCTTCGACAGCTGGATTCACGCCTTCCAGAGTTAGGTCTCTTCCTTCATACGATTACAAGAGCTATACCTCTTCGTTCAATAGGTGGATTTACGCCTTCTGTACCTTTGGCAGCAGGATTTTCGCATCCCAAGCTAGGCCGTTTTCTTCGACAGCTGGATTCACGCCTTCCAGAGTTATGTCTCTTCCTTCTACAGATGGTCATACGATTTCCAGAGTTAGACCTCTTCGTTCCATAGGTGGATTTACGCCTTCGATGCCTTTGGCAGCAGGATTTACGCATCCCATTCTAGGCCGTTTCCTTCGACAGCTGGATTCACGCCTTCCAGAGTTAGGTCTCTTCCTTCTACAGCTGGTCATAAGATTTCCAGAGTTAGACCTCTTCGTTCAAAAGGTAGATTTACGCCTTCGATACCTTTGGCAGCAGGATTTACGCATCCCAATCTAGGCCGTTTCCTTCGACAGCTGAATTCACACCTTCCAGAGTTAGGTCTCTTCCTTCTACAGCTGGTCATACGATTTCTTGAGCTAGACCACTTCGTTGAATAGGTGGATTTACGCCTTCGATGCCTTTGGCAGCAGGATTTACGCATCCCAAAGTAGGCCTTTTCCCTCGACAGCTGGATTCACGCCTTACAGAGTTAGGCCTCTTCCTTCTACAGCTGGTCATACGATTTCCAGAGCTAGACCTCTTCGTTCAATTGGTGGATTTACGCCTTCGATACCTTTGGCAGCAGGATTTTCGCATCCCAATCTAGGCCCTTCCATTCGACAGCTGGATTCACGACTTCCAGAGTTAGGTCTCTTCCTCCGACAGCTAGACATACGATTTCCAGAGCTAGACCTATTCGTTTAATAGGTGGATTTACGACTTCGATGCCTATGGAAGCAGTATTTACGCATCCCAAGCAAGGCCTTTTCTTTCGACAGCTGGATTCACGCCTTCCAGAGTTGGGTTTCTTCCTTCTACCACTGGTCATACGATTTCCAGAGTTGGGTTTCTTCCTTCTACCACTGGTCATACGATTTCCAGAGCTAGATCTCTTCGTGCAATAGGTGGATTTACGCCGTCGATTCTATTGGCAGCAGGATTTACGCATCTCAAGGTAGGCCTTTTCCTTCGACAGCTGAATTTACGCCTTCGTGAGCTAGGTATCTCCCTTTCGGGAATTGGGTTTACTAACTTTGCATCACCTCTTTCTTGAATTCGATCGCTGCGCATTTTCTTCGTACAGTCTTTTATAATCTTTTCCCTGGTGTTGAGGGCGATTTTATCATGGCTGGTGAGCCAGCCATCTTTTACACCCGCCATAAGAGCTTTTTGTATCTTCGAGATTAGGCTGCCTCGGAGATGTTCCATATTCTCAGCGAGGTTTTATACGATTAACGTACGATAGGCTCCAATGTATATCCCTTTGAATCTTTAAAGAAGGTAAGAGCTTAGATGGTGGATTTCGTTAGCTCCATGTTGTTTATTTGGTTTGACGATGCCATAGTGAGACAAATAGGTGTTCAAACTAATGAAGTTTGAACTATTTTACATTGCTAATTTTGTTTACGTTCGAAAACGAGGTTCAACGAAATCGATTCCGAATCCTAGCAACGGACAACAGACATTAGCCCTTAATATTTCCTTAATGTATTGAAATCAGAGTAATAATATTTAAATACACAGACTAAGAAAGGTAGCACAAGAGTCTCGGGTCTTCAATCCGTCCGATTGATGGAGCTTAACAAAAGAAAAAAATAGCTTCTTCTTAGGTACATTTTTTTTTCATAAGACTCCAAATTGATATTATTTGTTAAATATCGCAATTATGTTTCCTTAAACTCATAGGAAGCTGTAGGTGTAATGTTTTTAAAAGATTAGATTACATTTTGGAGAGCACTTCAGGCTATATAGAAGCTTTTCGTACACTCGCAGTTATGGAAAGTTCGCTAATGACTAGACATAGAATCTCTAGGTTTTTTCCTATTGATTTCCATAAGATCATATCCACCTTATCGTTGAAAATTATACTGTAGATCTATAACATATTAAATTATGTAACAAACGAAACCCCACGACACAGAGACCTTGTAAGCTTTTATAGCGGATGCTCTGACTTTGTATGTACCGATCTTTAAAGAAGTTACACCGAAGAAAACCTCCAATTGCAGTACTTTCCTAACGGCTACATTCATGTAAAAGTAAAAAATTAAAGTGATCCCTATACAGGCCATGGACTCTCAGAGTGTTGAGGCTACCAGAGTTTTGACATTCGGCATGTGAAGATGATACACCGGCCGCCTTTACCCCCCAGGTTTGCTCCTGGTATTCATTTCTGTTAGAGACTGCGTCGACCCCAGGGCAATAGTGCCACCAGAAGGATTAGGCCAATTGAAAAACTCCGACCTCATCGGGAATCGAACCCGCGACCTTCCGGTTTGTTGCGCAGTGCCTCAACCACTACGCTACGGCGTACCCCGACCATATTCATGCACTGTATAAAAATCCAAAACCCTTTAATCATATAAGACAATTAGCCTAGGATAAATATATCTTAAGCAGATACTGCCGTGGGGAAAGATCAACCAACTTTAGAGTTGCAGAATTCTCTTATATATATATTTTTTTCAATAATAAATACGAGTAAAAGCAAGTAATCTTATATAACAAAGTGCCAGAATATTTTTGTTTAATAAAAAATTACAATTATGATATGCAGAAAATAAGTTATTTTTGTAATCGATATCCGAGTTAAGCTCCAGATCGATTCATTAAGCAGGGCTCACGGAAGAAGCAAGATCTAAAGTTTAATGTTTAACCTTAAGGGAGGACATGCAGCTTTGAATGGAATTTATAGGTCAGAAAAATGGGAAATTCATGTTTTTTCTCAGTAATTAATTGCTCTACAACCTTGCAATCTGACATACTCTTTATTGACTACTTGTACAATTGCATACTATTTTCAAAATTATCACTATTTCACTGTAAAAGTTCGGCCCTGATGGCGTCTGTTCTAGATACCTGTTAGTGTTATAAAAATGCATTAAAAATTTAATTGTCTCTATAATTTACTTTTTCTGTGCTAACTTTTAACACGTATATGCGAGAAAGCTTGTGCAACATATTTTGCACCATGTATTTATATAAGTAGACTATATGACTAAATTCAATATATAAATTTTAAACAACCGAGAGAGTTGGCCAAGATGATAACGTCGTGGACTCGCATTCGGGATGTCTGAGGTTTAAATCCCAGGCAATCAGGTTACAGTTTTTCTATGGTTTCTACAGTCGCAAAGGCAAATATCGGACTTACCATGAGTCTTACCATTTACCATGACTACCATTTCACTTAGTACCATAAAAATTAAAATTAAATTTATATGTTAAATTGAACACAAGCTATTACACAACAAAAGAAGTGATACACTCAGCACATTTACAAAATCCAATGCACGACATCTGCCCTCTGTAGGCCTATTTCTGTAAGCTGAAATAACTATGCAACGAAAGAGCCTGCACTGACAGCAAACAAACTGGTACGGTTGCCCTTCGCAATCAGCTGTTCTCTAGTTCTTTTCTTCGAAAAATGGCAGCTTACGGCGTGCGGTCAAGTCGAAGCTGCTTCTTGAAACCAATGGAAATTAATTCAATTTAATACAATGTTGAAGTTAAAACATACTGAAATTATTTATTTTTAAATACAGGTTCTGTATAACACAGTATCATTTGCTGCTCTCAAGGTTTCGAGATCGTTCCGTGTTTCGATAGGCCTAATAATTAATCGATACCACATCAGTGTTTTAATTAAAATATGTACTTTACTGGATGTAATTAAGATACGGTTACAGCAGGTATAATAAGCGTATTATAGCATGGTTGAACCAAAACATATAAATTAAACGTTAATATAATTATATGAAAACAAAGAAGAAGCTATTAGTCATCTGAGGCAGCATTGTGAAAAGACAGCCTATCAGAAGAGAGTCGTAACCAAATCTTGAAGAAATCAGAGACTGGCTGCGGCTACTGGTATTAATTTATAAACTGCACGTGACTGGATGAGAAAAGACAGTACGGCTTGGAACAACAAGGGGGTAAGCGCCACTCCATTATCTGTAGTTAAATACTCGGTGTAGATTACAAGATTGTCATGTTAGAGGATTTTCACTACCGCTACTCAAATATGTAATCACGCCGTCAACCACGTACAGAAATATATCCCGCTGCTATGCAAATGGACAACATGCCGTTGCGAAACTGAAAAATATGCCAAATAAATTCTGTAGGTAGGCCCTAATTCAATGAAAAGGTAGACCAAATACTTTAATTGTATGTAGCCTACGCAGAACAGGTTTTTGTTTATTTTATTATTCACTAGCAGGTGCCCGCGGCTTTGCTCACGATAATTAATTAAAAAATCAAGAGCAAAATAATTAAAACATATTTAAAACGAATAATAATTATAACGAAACAGCTAAAAATCCGGCTTTGGAGTGCATTCCATGATTAAATGGGAAAAACGACCTCAGGTTCGAGTTTCCTGGCCCAGAAGACCCCTTCATTCATAGTGAGTACTGTCCAAATGGATCCATGTTTGCCGATTTAGGCATACATTCATTATTCCTCTTCCGTCTTGTTGAAAATTTCAGATGTCTGCGTGCCTTGGCATCATAACCAAACGAATCGACCAGGGGGTGAGCTCACCAATTCCTTTTTTAGTAAAATTTAGCCGCCCATAGGTCAATTTTCCTGAATTATTTATCTTGTTTAGAGTTTCGTTTTCTTTGTTTTTCATTTTTCCTTATTACTAGACTTCGGATTTTAGATAAAAACCTATTTTAATCCTTAAGTGGTAGGCCCTATAAGGACGAAAACTTGTATATGCATGTTTCATAAGTGACTATGACTAAAACTGATACTTTTATAGGACCTAAAACAGCCTATTTTTACGTTAGAGCCTAATATTGCCTTTTTGCTTGTTTTCCCTCTAAAGTTCAAAATAAGTTATTGTTTGTTATAAATTCTAGCATTTATTTTCAGTTCATACTAAATTTTTAGCTCGGAATGTGCAGTATATGACACACATTTGTGACGTGGTTAAATAGTATGTAATGTTTCGTCTTCAGTAGAAAAATTCCTTGGAATTCCCAAGACAATGTAGTGTTTTTCTCCCGACTCCCACATCCAGTAAAAAAAAAGTTCTCTGAATCACTGAGGGATACAAGGGGTTGAATATGCAAACGTACGTAGCTACTGGGCGCAGAGATTAGGTTTACACTGTTATGGTAGTAATACAGGCCCTAGTAATAGGTCTATATAATTCTGTGTACCATAGGCCTATATCTGTGTTTTATCATCAATAAATATAATATTCTGCATTGCAATTGAGATATTTCAGAAAATTGGCAACTTAACGATTTTATAAGAGACTATTTTACGATTTTTATAACCTATTTTCCAATTTTTAGAGCCTACTTTAGGTACCTAAAACAGCATTTTAGCGACCTAAAAGTCCGAAGTCTACTTATTACACACTAACAATCATGCCCGAGGCGGGACTCGAACCCACAGCCTCCTTCACCATGGATCTCAGGCACCGCGTCTAAGAAGACCGATAGAATCGAAGCTATTTATAATTCTATGCGATATATTGAAAAACTCACGATGCTTTTATTTCCAAGTTCAGACAAAAAAAAAAAAAAAAGACAAGACAAGGCCACCTGCAATTGATTTGACAAATGAAATGTGTTACTGAAAACTGATGCTTCGATAGAGCTAAAATTCATGTTTTCTGCCATTTTGTTTTTTTACGCATAAGTCGCGAACATATGCGAATATTAAAAATCCGGCTTCGAGGTGCATTCGGCCACCCTCAGTCCATCCATTTTTAAAATTTCAGATTTCTGCATGCAGTAGATTTTACTGGGCATCGAGCACAGATAAACACTTCCTCTTATTATTATTATTGACCAGCAGGTGCCCGTAGCTTCGCCCGCTGTAATTAATTCAGGAATTAATCATTAAGAGCAACATAATTAAGACATTATATTCATTAACACTTACACGTGAATCATTCATAAACTAAACGATTAATAATAATAAAGAAACAGCTAAAAATCCGGCTTTAGCCTATAGTACATTCCATGATTAGAAAGCACCGCCGGGGAAAAATGACCTCATATTCGAGTTTTCTGGTCCAGAAAACCTCTGCATAGTGAGTTCCAACCATGTTGATCAATATTTGTCTATTTAAGCCTATATTCATTACCCCTCTTCCGACTATGTTGAAAATTTCAGATGTCTGCGGGCCTTGGCATAAACAAATGAATCGACCAGGGTGGGCTTACAAAATGAAGCGATTCTTTTATTTCCAAGTCATTACAAAAAACGGCAAAGCCATCTGCAATTGATTTGACAAATAAAATATATTTCTGAAATCTGAAGCTTGGATAGCGAAAAAAATGCACGTTTTCTGACAGTTTTTTTACTTATAACTCGCGAACGAAAGCGAAAATAAAAAAATCCGGCTTAGAGGTGCATTCACCCACCATGGTCCATGTACGTTCAAAATTTCAGATCTCTTCTTTCAGTAGATTTCGCTAGGCATCGCGCACAGACAGACAGACAGACAGAAAGACAAACAATTCCTTTTATTTTTATATAGATTAATTCAACTTAGCCTAGGTATGAAACAGTGTTTCGAAAGACACGTGCCGTATTCTGAAACTGCAGTTAGGTTCTAGTTTTCAATTTTTTTTTCCGAATACCAGACTTTACCATTTTTAACACTTTCAGAATGTACAGTACGTTATTTAATTTTTTTCCGAAAATGAGCTTGATAAGTAGAAAATCAAAAGAATGCAACTGCCGACTTCAAATTAATCATTCCCTAGCAAGATGAATACACAGTAGGCTATTTTTACTCTGATCACAACGAAGAAGGGACTAGTCAATTAGGCCTAGGTACGTGGCTAGGGATCAGTTATCTACAAACTGGAGATATAGGCCTATGAAATTTTAAGATAAGGAATTTGTTTATTGTACATAATGCAATTCTCTTAAAGGTTAGCACTACAATTATGTTTTTCGAATAGTCTAGGTGGAAATGACTTTTCCATGAAAGTGTTCTAACTCGACCGTTAGGCAATTCAATGTTTTTCTGCAAAATTTGTGAATTATAAGGTCCCGATCAAACGTTTTGTTGAATTTTCTTCCAATTTTGCAGAAACGTTCCTTGAAGTCATGAAAAACGACATGAGTTATGTGTAAGGATTTTTATATTTTGATTCCGTTTGGAAACATGGCCTTTTTAAAACATACCGGTACACTCAAATATTTCTACGGTACAGAATAGCTCGAGGGCCCAACTGAAATTGGTGAAATTAATAGAGTTTCATCAATATTCCAGGGAGTGAGGGTTAGAGGTAAGAGTTAAGATTCTGCAATAATGTGGATTAGCAATTATTGTAGCAGCCGGAATATACAGCTACATGGTATCCAAACCGTAGCGCCTCCAATATGTTTCATTTGGCAGATGAAGGCACAGGTCAACTATCCAAGTTCTCTGCCAAGTAGGCCTGTTGAAGCTATGATAGTACTATTAAATGGTAGGCTGCCTATTGAATGAGACGATATCCTGGCCTCTTGCGTTGTAAACTCACAAAGCTGACACGGCAGTAGAGGCTCGTGGCTCAAAACGAAAGTGTGCTGCAAATACTATTTCATACACCGAACTTAAAATATTTTTAAAAATTATTAGTAGGCCTATCTAAACTCCTCGTCTCTTAATCCATCTCTGGGAACTCTCACGCGATTTTCTCTGCCCTAATTATTTTTTTGCTAATTTCTCTCGTCTCGTCGAACGTTGTGCGAGTTGTGTGACGAGAGAAAATAGCAAAAATTAAAATTAAAATTAATAATAACAATAATAATATTAATAAATAATAATAATAATAATAATAATAATAATAATTAGGGCAGGGAAAATCGCGTGAGAGTTCCCCGAAATGGAATAAGAGACGAGAAAATAGTATTTTTAATGATTGAGGTAGAGGAAGTCGCTTAGTGTTCCCAGTGCGACAGAATACTTAATCGGGGTTGTGGAATCCGGGTTTTTCTGAATTTAACACATTCGAATTTGGCGGTGAAGATGAAAAGCATTGCTTACTCGCTACATCACGGTCCCCTACCGTCAGATGGTGGAAGATCTTCTCACATAACTAACAGCGCGCCCGCCGGTGAGACGTGAACCTCCCTCAGAATACCACTCTGGGCTGCCCGCTGTCGCAGCGCATTTTGCAGGTTAAAACTCCCATATACGCCAAGCAGTCAAGGTCGAGCATGACGTCACACCCTACGAACGCTGCGCTGTTCGCAAAATGCATTCACGAGGCGGAAAAGATAATATTCACATTACCGACTCTTGACTCCCAAGCTACCAGCTAAGAAATTCTCGCGTGGACGCGCCAGATTCAAAATCTACGCAAAAGAAAATATAATATTACGTTTGAAAATAACATTATACGACGAGCAGAAAACAAGCTGTGTGCTGCAGCACTGCAGCACATAGGAGAAACCGCCACTGACACACGGAGGAATTTCAGTTATTTCTGATATGAGAAAGTGTTGGAACTGGTGGCAGCGGCTTCTCAGAGTTCGACATTTCCCCTTGGGCTTAACATCCTGCTTTTCTCCAACAAACTATTCCGTCATCCTGCAAATTTCATACATTTCAACCCCTCAACTGGTTTTGCTCCATCAACAGCCCTCGATCAAAACAATCACAGAAATAAGAAGACCAAATTCTATAAATGCTACATAATTACAACAATACTACAATACTTTACTCCGTATGAAACAACCTGCGAGAAAATATAAACAACCTTCCGCCAAACCTTCACCTTGTTATATTGTTCTCATTGGTGGTGACATTCACACACCCTCAAGATACATTCATTCGTTAGGTTTTACCCTTTGTTGGTTGGAAGTGTAAACGAATTCTTTACTTGCTCATGGACTGATAATTAGATCGTCTGTGTTGCTTTAAAAACTTAATATCTCGTATCTAAGTTGTTATTAATGTTTTGGTACGCAATATTTTGTTTTTAATATTGTTTTCCATATTTTGATTTTAATACTGTTTACGTGTTGTTCTTTCAAATTTGACATGCAGACAATGTCTTCCCCTTGTGAACTACGCTTTTGACTTCTTACCGGTGTTTACTTTTGCTCCCGGCCTGTTTTAAATGGAGTAACTATGCAATAATAGAAAAAAGACTAATAAGAAGAATAAAGTCTTGGACTCGCATCTTGGTTATTCGTGGTTCAAATCCCGTAGCCGGCCAATTTGACATATCATTTTCCTATTTTTTATATCACAAATCAGTATAGTTCTGCTGATGCTGGACGATTTAAAGCTAATTAAAAAACTAGACTTTTTTTATTATCTATTTATTGGATTAATACAGCATGTTCTATTGCTTAAGTGCTGCAATACTACATGCTATGTCTCATTAAACAAAATTAAGTATATACAAGTATCTACAATGTTGGCTATATTAAATCATTAAGTTAATAGTTTGAAGGAGAAATTATTCGCAGCTATTACAGCCTCACTGTTGGGCACCAGTTGTGGTAGTAATGTTGCGTGAAGGGCTATAAGTCCTCTACTGATTTATTTTAGCGTATTTATAATTACCCTCTTTCCTCGGCAGCAGTCGATCTTCAAGCATGATGTGGTCCAGTCTCGGGGTAGATGATTGGAAAGCAGGGCTGGACGATCGTTGTCACAGAAATAACTATACCTGTACATATTATTTCTGATATAACAAAGTCTTCATTTTATTGTTCAACTAAACAAGTAGTACAAATTACATGAAGTCACGGTACACCTGAATTGATATTTTATTTATATGATATCGATGTTGATTTTATAATTACGGTCCTCTAATGTTATTTTGCAAGCTATTCATGTGTGCGTCTATTTCTTAGGCCACAACGAGCCTAATACACTGTACGCCTTGTGGTGTACATCTATACTAGAAACATTCCTATAATTCCCTATGAGGCAGTTATGTACCTCTATCCTATAAAACACTAGGTTCATTACTTTGCTTTATTCTAATTATTCTAGCACACATGAACTTTCTTGAGTATTACTTTACATACCGAACATGGCTGAGAAGTGATCCCACAACCTTACCCTATCGGATATAGTTTAGAAGTCCTTTTCACAACCTCACTCTATCGGATATATTTGAGAAGTGTTACTTTACCTTACCAAGACAAAAATTAACTAACTATTTTACCCTAAAATATACGCCTCTCCTGATTGCGTATTGGCCACATTTATTTTCTGTGATTTAATTGGCGATTGCCATACTTGCAACTCAGCCAATGAAATCACGAATTCTTAACTAGAGGGAGTTGACACAAAAATTTTCACACATTAATTATATATATTCTTTTTCTCACGATTTTAAGTTCTTACAACGCATGTTTACGCATTTATTCCGTAGCTTAAAATCCAATATTACATAGCCTAAAAATCCTATTCACAACAAGCAATCGTGTCTTATCTGAGATCTCATAGTTTAAGAAAGGGCTTCACCTTTTCACAGGCCTCCACAATTTATTCGATGGCACCTGGGTTTTATTACTAGGAACAACTAAATAATGTTGTCTTCTTTTGAAACAGTGTCTCCCCTATCCATTTATATTCCTTTGTAGTTACAAAGCGGCTACTATCTTTCAGCTTGTAAATTTTCTGTTTTAGCAAAAACCGAACTCATTTAAATTCAGGTACACGTTTTTCCGTGAGAATTAAACTTTCACCAAATATGCTAAAATCATTGTCAAGTACTACTAACAATTTGTTTTGAATTAATTCCATTTCATATTCAATTAGCATTGCTTATTAAATTATGCCTCATATGCCCGATCAGTTGGGTGCAGAATCTTAAAATAATCAATTTATTTTGGAGACTTATGTAGACAAGTGATCTTTTCCCCCAAAATGGAATTGTGACACCATTTTTCAATCTTTCAAAAACTACCCTACCTACAAACACAAGTTCATTCATCTGACTTACTACCTGAGTGTTTGGCAACTCCTTGTTGTAAACACCCTTTCTAGTATACCTGTATAACAACTTACTCTTTCATTTTTCTTGTTAAAATATTTTAGCATGTTATTAATTTACTGAACACTTAAACATTAACTAAAGTACAAACAAAGCCATACATCACCCATACTTCTTGTTGTACACATCACTCTTGTAATATTCTGGAAATCAGAAATGACTATACACTATTATAGCTTTATTTCCTTTTGTAAAATCTTGGGTTCGATTCCCGAAAACTTTCACTCACAAAGGATACTTCACTCTGTTCACTCAAATTATTTAACGTATTTTCACTTGACCTAAAGATATATTTTAAAAGCAGATATATGTGCGCAGTAACCGATGCCTTTAAACGTCCCCATATCTGTTCTAAAAAATACCTTCACTCCATGTTACATCTCACATTTTTCACACCACATACTTACATCAATTTGCTTACAGATTTTTCTTAAAATTCATATGCTTGCAAACCCAGTTGTGTAAGATTTTAGACTAACTAGGAAGCAATAATTCTACAGGCTTATTCGCCATTCAATATTCACGAACCTGCAAATAATTTATTCCATCATTTATTAATAATTTTCTTTAATGACGTGAAATATCACTTATTCCTCCAGAGCATTTCTTAATATGAAACCCGATTCCTGTCATCAATCTACTCGTTTATTATTATTTTATATATAATAAACCAGTAACGTTTACATTTAGCATACTGAACTATTTATTCAGTTATTTATCCAATTAATCCACTTCCAAGTTTACATGGTTAATATTTTCCCCTTGATTTCATACCGCATAATAAAATCAAATTTATTCAATGATCTCATCCTCCTCTTCGCTTTTCTCAGTATCTACTTAACTTCAAAATTTATTACTTTCAACAACTATGGTTGCTTATCAGCTTATCCTGTACTGATTTATTTTATCACGAACAACTTTTCTATGTTCCTGTTTGCAGTCATTCTACGGCTTTCGTTTATTATTTAAACTCTCTATACCATAATATATATATTTTTTTAAATATTCTCTTCAATTAATAATTCATTTATTAATTAATTTCTCATTTGCTTTTGCTAAACGTAATACTTTAATCATCATTGCATTTTTCATTTCAATGCTTAATAATCCTTCATTTTATTCATCTTTGTTTCTCTCATGCGCAATAAACTATCCCTAGTGAACACAATCTGATATCCCATGTCATCAATAACTTTGTTTCCAGTGCCAGGTGTAACCCACAATTCATTATGAACTATTTGCCATTATCCAAAACTTATTCTTGACATTTTCCCTCTAATTTCTCATCACACAAAATTTTCTCCATTATCCGCCACAATAGTATTCATATATACTTTATATAAATTTATTTCATAATATTTCAACTATTTGTCTTCTTGCCTTCCAATGCATTACTTCATTTTCGCTACTTTTCCACTATTTGAACGTAATTATCCATTTTCAACTATTTTTCTATTTAATCGACATACTATTTCCCTATCTTAGAATCCACATCTCTTTATAATTCTTTCTTTCAATAAATATTTATTTAACTCATTTGACTGTGATGTAGCTGCGAGGAAATCTCTCTATTCTTAAATTTCAATTATTTTTTTCTTTTCACTTCACGTGCATCTCGTACGCAATTATTTGACAGGTCAACTCTCTTATCTAACACGGTTCATTATTTATTTTTGCTCTATAATATTTATATTTTAAATGATTTGGCTGTTAAAGGTTTCTATCTCCATTATCTGACTTCGTTTTATTTGATTCAATACAGTATTCGTTTCAACACTTTAATCACTGTTACTTTCTCTAAGTTTCGTATTTCCAAGTATACCGTATTTTAATTAATTGCGTTTTCCCCTGAAAACTCACCATCTAACTATCTGTTCAATTCTCCATTTCCTACGAGGGCATAAACTTCCTCTACAACAATAAACCAAGTGAGCTCCTTAGCTTCACTGTCTAAAACATTTCACATCGGCAGTCGTTCCTCGACTCTTTTGCCGGAATAAAAACTTCGCGCGGGTGTATCCTACAACCTCAACGCATTCAACTATAAAATCGCTCATCCATCAGAGCTAATGCCTTCCTCATAACACCTCTCTCCCTCTCAATAACATAATTATCATTCAAAAAAACGGTACTTGGATAATACTTCCCTCCTTTGATTAATAAGAGTGATACATTTATCATCTCGATCCCATTCTATATTCCAATTAAAATAAAACACAGCCTAATATCTTATTTAGAGCTCATTATTTCACTGTCAAAAAATATACCGTATTAAACTTCACATTTTCCAATCAAAGATTTATTATATGACCTGATTATTGATTTTATTATTGTTATTTTTTTTTTCGCCTCCTCTCGCTAGCTTACAAACAATCCATTGACTACCAGATTTGCATATCAATCTCATTTTCTTCTAATTTATCATACATTTTTTTACCATTCATCACTAGAATTCACATCCCGTATTACGAAAATGTCCATCTCTATGTGTGCTATTCTGTTTCTAATTAGAAGGGTATTATTGCGAAATTTGCATTGTGTAAATATTTATTTTTCATTTCTTTTATCAACTTTATTTTTCTTTTGGCGTGTCGCCATTCGTATAATCCACTATGGTCAATAACCTTGTTTATATTGATTTACACCTGTCACTCACTGAAAACTGTTAACTGTGTCACTAGTTAGTTTAAAGGTTCTTCCTCCCTAACATTTTGGCATTCATCATTTCTGTTAATATTACCTTGAACGTATTCACGTGCCTGGGGGTCCAATACATTCACTTCTTCTCTGTTAGAAGGGTTTGACATACACCTGTTAGTATTTTGTTCCCCTGTGTTATGAACTGGCCTCCTTCCCCTATTCTGAGTTCCGTTACCTGGGTTGCCATATCTACTCGGTGCTGCCCCCGTGAATTGTACATGATTTACTTGATTTTGCGACGATTGGTTCTGTGGCCTATTTGAGTAATTATTTGAATTTCCTCGGCCGTTCCCTCTGTACTGTGGACCGTTATTTCGATTCCTCTCTGCACCTCCCTGGTTCCAATAGCCTGTAGGCCTATTGTCACTTCTGTCACCTTCATTTCGGTATCTTGGCGGCGGTGCCCGTTCTCTTTGTCGGTCATTTACATCCACTGACTCACTGTTTGCGCTTACTTCGAAACTCGATAGTAATTCAAGCACTTTACTATAGGTTCCTGGATTAGCCACGATCAATATATTTTTTATATCATTTGGGAAATGCCTGATTACTATAGGAATGATCGATCTTTCATCCAAGTGCTCCTCCAGCATTTTAGCCCTACTAACCACTCCTAAAAAGTAATCTGAGAGCGACACTCCCCCTCTCTGCGGATATTTTCCATTATAAAGTTGCGTTCTAATCTCGGCCTTTCGAGACTCACCCCAATATCGGTTCAAAAACAACTGTTTAAACTGATCATAAGAGCAATTCGCATCTATAGTCAAATCAAACCAGTCCCTTACCTTATTTTTGAGTGCCTTAGCGACTATCAGCATCTTATACTGCTCCGGGATTGATCTTAATATATAATATTCGTCTAGATTTCGTAAAAATGTCTGTGGGCTGAAGGCCCCATTTTCATGGAAAGCAGGCAATGTAAGCTCATTCCCCAGTACGGATCCTAAGTTTACACAACTAGGTTCGGTTGCACAAATCTGCGGCGTCGCGCCTCTATTATTGTCTGTTGACATGACATCAGGGCTTCTACAAATGTCTCCCTTATCATTATTTGTAATTACATGATCTTGCGTGGCCTTACTGGTATCACTCCCATTTCTAGGCCTAGCCTCTACCAATCTATTGTCATTACTAGTTATTCCTTTGTTTATCAATTGTATCTCCTGATTTATTCCGTTTTCAAAGTCCCTTATTTTATTTAACACTTCTGTTTCTAACCTCTTTTCAAATTCTTTCCTGTCTGACTCATATGTTCCTATCTTTTGATTTAATTCTGTAGTCTGAACTTGTAAATTACCAACCGTTGTACTTACTTCGGACAAGCAATTAATTATTTCACCCCTTACTTCATTGACTCTGCTATCTGCACTCCTATCAGACTTAACTTCAATTTCGTCTATTTTCTCCTCTAAATGATGAACTTCATGGTTAAGTCAATTTCCTAATTTCTTACTTTCATTCTCGACCTTTTCATCCATATCTTTCGTTAATTTAGTTATTTTCTTGTCCATCTCCTCCGTATTCTTATCTATTTTATTTTCTAGAATTTCATTGCTTTCTCGCATATGCCTACCCATTTCTGTCATTCGCTGGTTAGTATCATCTATTCTCATACTTAATTCATTATAATTATTTTTAATTGTTTCATTTATCTCTCCTATTCTCTTATTATTATCGTCCAATTTCTTATTCAAACTGACATAGTTCTTTTGCATATTTTCATTAGTTTCCTTACTAGTCACCTCTATTTTATCATTTATCTTTTGTAACAGGCTAGCGAACATATCCCCCATACCCGTTGGTATATTTACATTACACTGCTGAATATTTTTTTCAGGTATTTCTACGACATCACTTTCGCTTTCAGACTGGACAGCCTCATTTCCCAAAACATTTTCACTTTCATCAACACTTACCTTTTGTAAGTTCTTCACAGGCGGCTCCAATACCTGGCCTGAAGACATATTATTCATATTTTCGCTATCCACCTGACTATCGCTATCATTTAAGTTACTCTGAACATGTTCTAAATTTTCCTCTAATTCCTGGCTAAAAAACGATTGCCCTCCCCCGAGGTCACTAATCTGGGTCTCCATTTTCCTAACTACCTTATGATTTCTGAGCAACATGCACCACACAGATTTACCCTTCACTCTTAGTGTCTAACATATAAATAGCAAGCACAATACAGTATGTTGTTACAAAAATGTTTCTGATATTAATTTTCCACAATAATGTTTGAAATTAGAATTGTTTTTTTTTTTTTTTATTTGTAGATTATTTATTTAGCTTTACCAAGTGCTGAATATATCCATATATTTTTAATATTCATATAGCTGTATTAGTATCACTTTCTTTAAATTTTAATTTCAAGACTATAATTATATTTTAGTACTATTTTACTTTAAAACTTTTTAACAAAACAATATTTATTTCTTAATTCAGCACTTAGTAAAAATATTTAAATTCTTATCTGGCATTTTTTTTGTTGTGGAGTGGTCCCTCGATGTCTTCAATGGTGTACCACGAACTTGCTTCTCCTCTTCTTTACGGTAGATTATTCCCTCCATCTTCGTTCCGTCGTTTTCGTCGTCCTGTCGCTCTCTGCAGTCTTCATCATCTCTGGGTTATTCTTCGTCTTTTTTCTGGTATCATACCAAATTTTCTCGGGCGACACGTTGGGCTTGCCAGTTGAAGGAGAAATTATTCGCAGCTATTACAGCCTCACTGTTGGGCACCAGTTGTGGTAGTAATGTTGCGTGAAGGGCTATAAGTCCTCTACTGATTTATTTTAGCGTATTTATAATTACCCTCTTTCCTCGGCAGCAGTCGATCTTCAAGCATGATGTGGTCCAGTCTCGGGGTAGATGATTGGAAAGCAGGGCTGGACGATCGTTGTCACAGAAATAACTATACCTGTACATATTATTTCTGATATAACAAAGTCTTCATTTTATTGTTCAACTAAACAAGTAGTACAAATTACATGAAGTCACGGTACACCTGAATTGATATTTTATTTATATGATATCGATGTTGATTTTATAATTACGGTCCTCTAATGTTATTTTGCAAGCTATTCATGTGTGCGTCTATTTCTTAGGCCACAACGAGCCTAATACACTGTACGCCTTGTGGTGTACATCTATACTAGAAACATTCCTATAATTCCCTATGAGGCAGTTATGTACCTCTATCCTATAAAACACTAGGTTCATTACTTTGCTTTATTCTAATTATTCTAGCACACATGAACTTTCTTGAGTATTACTTTACATACCGAACATGGCTGAGAAGTGATCCCACAACCTTACCCTATCGGATATAGTTTAGAAGTCCTTTTCACAACCTCACTCTATCGGATATATTTGAGAAGTGTTACTTTACCTTACCAAGACAAAAATTAACTAACTATTTTACCCTAAAATATACGCCTCTCCTGATTGCGTATTGGCCACATTTATTTTCTGTGATTTAATTGGCGATTGCCATACTTGCAACTCAGCCAATGAAATCACGAATTCTTAACTAGAGGGAGTTGACACAAAAATTTTCACACATTAATTATATATATTCTTTTTCTCACGATTTTAAGTTCTTACAACGCATGTTTACGCATTTATTCCGTAGCTTAAAATCCAATATTACATAGCCTAAAAATCCTATTCACAACAAGCAATCGTGTCTTATCTGAGATCTCATAGTTTAAGAAAGGGCTTCACCTTTTCACAGGCCTCCACAATTTATTCGATGGCACCTGGGTTTTATTACTAGGAACAACTAAATAATGTTGTCTTCTTTTGAAACAGTGTCTCCCCTATCCATTTATATTCCTTTGTAGTTACAAAGCGGCTACTATCTTTCAGCTTGTAAATTTTCTGTTTTAGCAAAAACCGAACTCATTTAAATTCAGGTACACGTTTTTCCGTGAGAATTAAACTTTCACCAAATATGCTAAAATCATTGTCAAGTACTACTAACAATTTGTTTTGAATTAATTCCATTTCATATTCAATTAGCATTGCTTATTAAATTATGCCTCATATGCCCGATCAGTTGGGTGCAGAATCTTAAAATAATCAATTTATTTTGGAGACTTATGTAGACAAGTGATCTTTTCCCCCAAAATGGAATTGTGACACCATTTTTCAATCTTTCAAAAACTACCCTACCTACAAACACAAGTTCATTCATCTGACTTACTACCTGAGTGTTTGGCAACTCCTTGTTGTAAACACCCTTTCTAGTATACCTGTATAACAACTTACTCTTTCATTTTTCTTGTTAAAATATTTTAGCATGTTATTAATTTACTGAACACTTAAACATTAACTAAAGTACAAACAAAGCCATACATCACCCATACTTCTTGTTGTACACATCACTCTTGTAATATTCTGGAAATCAGAAATGACTATACACTATTATAGCTTTATTTCCTTTTGTAAAATCTTGGGTTCGATTCCCGAAAACTTTCACTCACAAAGGATACTTCACTCTGTTCACTCAAATTATTTAACGTATTTTCACTTGACCTAAAGATATATTTTAAAAGCAGATATATGTGCGCAGTAACCGATGCCTTTAAACGTCCCCATATCTGTTCTAAAAAATACCTTCACTCCATGTTACATCTCACATTTTTCACACCACATACTTACATCAATTTGCTTACAGATTTTTCTTAAAATTCATATGCTTGCAAACCCAGTTGTGTAAGATTTTAGACTAACTAGGAAGCAATAATTCTACAGGCTTATTCGCCATTCAATATTCACGAACCTGCAAATAATTTATTCCATCATTTATTAATAATTTTCTTTAATGACGTGAAATATCACTTATTCCTCCAGAGCATTTCTTAATATGAAACCCGATTCCTGTCATCAATCTACTCGTTTATTATTATTTTATATATAATAAACCAGTAACGTTTACATTTAGCATACTGAACTATTTATTCAGTTATTTATCCAATTAATCCACTTCCAAGTTTACATGGTTAATATTTTCCCCTTGATTTCATACCGCATAATAAAATCAAATTTATTCAATGATCTCATCCTCCTCTTCGCTTTTCTCAGTATCTACTTAACTTCAAAATTTATTACTTTCAACAACTATGGTTGCTTATCAGCTTATCCTGTACTGATTTATTTTATCACGAACAACTTTTCTATGTTCCTGTTTGCAGTCATTCTACGGCTTTCGTTTATTATTTAAACTCTCTATACCATAATATATATATTTTTTTAAATATTCTCTTCAATTAATAATTCATTTATTAATTAATTTCTCATTTGCTTTTGCTAAACGTAATACTTTAATCATCATTGCATTTTTCATTTCAATGCTTAATAATCCTTCATTTTATTCATCTTTGTTTCTCTCATGCGCAATAAACTATCCCTAGTGAACACAATCTGATATCCCATGTCATCAATAACTTTGTTTCCAGTGCCAGGTGTAACCCACAATTCATTATGAACTATTTGCCATTATCCAAAACTTATTCTTGACATTTTCCCTCTAATTTCTCATCACACAAAATTTTCTCCATTATCCGCCACAATAGTATTCATATATACTTTATATAAATTTATTTCATAATATTTCAACTATTTGTCTTCTTGCCTTCCAATGCATTACTTCATTTTCGCTACTTTTCCACTATTTGAACGTAATTATCCATTTTCAACTATTTTTCTATTTAATCGACATACTATTTCCCTATCTTAGAATCCACATCTCTTTATAATTCTTTCTTTCAATAAATATTTATTTAACTCATTTGACTGTGATGTAGCTGCGAGGAAATCTCTCTATTCTTAAATTTCAATTATTTTTTTCTTTTCACTTCACGTGCATCTCGTACGCAATTATTTGACAGGTCAACTCTCTTATCTAACACGGTTCATTATTTATTTTTGCTCTATAATATTTATATTTTAAATGATTTGGCTGTTAAAGGTTTCTATCTCCATTATCTGACTTCGTTTTATTTGATTCAATACAGTATTCGTTTCAACACTTTAATCACTGTTACTTTCTCTAAGTTTCGTATTTCCAAGTATACCGTATTTTAATTAATTGCGTTTTCCCCTGAAAACTCACCATCTAACTATCTGTTCAATTCTCCATTTCCTACGAGGGCATAAACTTCCTCTACAACAATAAACCAAGTGAGCTCCTTAGCTTCACTGTCTAAAACATTTCACATCGGCAGTCGTTCCTCGACTCTTTTGCCGGAATAAAAACTTCGCGCGGGTGTATCCTACAACCTCAACGCATTCAACTATAAAATCGCTCATCCATCAGAGCTAATGCCTTCCTCATAACACCTCTCTCCCTCTCAATAACATAATTATCATTCAAAAAAACGGTACTTGGATAATACTTCCCTCCTTTGATTAATAAGAGTGATACATTTATCATCTCGATCCCATTCTATATTCCAATTAAAATAAAACACAGCCTAATATCTTATTTAGAGCTCATTATTTCACTGTCAAAAAATATACCGTATTAAACTTCACATTTTCCAATCAAAGATTTATTATATGACCTGATTATTGATTTTATTATTGTTATTTTTTTTTTCGCCTCCTCTCGCTAGCTTACAAACAATCCATTGACTACCAGATTTGCATATCAATCTCATTTTCTTCTAATTTATCATACATTTTTTTACCATTCATCACTAGAATTCACATCCCGTATTACGAAAATGTCCATCTCTATGTGTGCTATTCTGTTTCTAATTAGAAGGGTATTATTGCGAAATTTGCATTGTGTAAATATTTATTTTTCATTTCTTTTATCAACTTTATTTTTCTTTTGGCGTGTCGCCATTCGTATAATCCACTATGGTCAATAACCTTGTTTATATTGATTTACACCTGTCACTCACTGAAAACTGTTAACTGTGTCACTAGTTAGTTTAAAGGTTCTTCCTCCCTAACATTTTGGCATTCATCATTTCTGTTAATATTACCTTGAACGTATTCACGTGCCTGGGGGTCCAATACATTCACTTCTTCTCTGTTAGAAGGGTTTGACATACACCTGTTAGTATTTTGTTCCCCTGTGTTATGAACTGGCCTCCTTCCCCTATTCTGAGTTCCGTTACCTGGGTTGCCATATCTACTCGGTGCTGCCCCCGTGAATTGTACATGATTTACTTGATTTTGCGACGATTGGTTCTGTGGCCTATTTGAGTAATTATTTGAATTTCCTCGGCCGTTCCCTCTGTACTGTGGACCGTTATTTCGATTCCTCTCTGCACCTCCCTGGTTCCAATAGCCTGTAGGCCTATTGTCACTTCTGTCACCTTCATTTCGGTATCTTGGCGGCGGTGCCCGTTCTCTTTGTCGGTCATTTACATCCACTGACTCACTGTTTGCGCTTACTTCGAAACTCGATAGTAATTCAAGCACTTTACTATAGGTTCCTGGATTAGCCACGATCAATATATTTTTTATATCATTTGGGAAATGCCTGATTACTATAGGAATGATCGATCTTTCATCCAAGTGCTCCTCCAGCATTTTAGCCCTACTAACCACTCCTAAAAAGTAATCTGAGAGCGACACTCCCCCTCTCTGCGGATATTTTCCATTATAAAGTTGCGTTCTAATCTCGGCCTTTCGAGACTCACCCCAATATCGGTTCAAAAACAACTGTTTAAACTGATCATAAGAGCAATTCGCATCTATAGTCAAATCAAACCAGTCCCTTACCTTATTTTTGAGTGCCTTAGCGACTATCAGCATCTTATACTGCTCCGGGATTGATCTTAATATATAATATTCGTCTAGATTTCGTAAAAATGTCTGTGGGCTGAAGGCCCCATTTTCATGGAAAGCAGGCAATGTAAGCTCATTCCCCAGTACGGATCCTAAGTTTACACAACTAGGTTCGGTTGCACAAATCTGCGGCGTCGCGCCTCTATTATTGTCTGTTGACATGACATCAGGGCTTCTACAAATGTCTCCCTTATCATTATTTGTAATTACATGATCTTGCGTGGCCTTACTGGTATCACTCCCATTTCTAGGCCTAGCCTCTACCAATCTATTGTCATTACTAGTTATTCCTTTGTTTATCAATTGTATCTCCTGATTTATTCCGTTTTCAAAGTCCCTTATTTTATTTAACACTTCTGTTTCTAACCTCTTTTCAAATTCTTTCCTGTCTGACTCATATGTTCCTATCTTTTGATTTAATTCTGTAGTCTGAACTTGTAAATTACCAACCGTTGTACTTACTTCGGACAAGCAATTAATTATTTCACCCCTTACTTCATTGACTCTGCTATCTGCACTCCTATCAGACTTAACTTCAATTTCGTCTATTTTCTCCTCTAAATGATGAACTTCATGGTTAAGTCAATTTCCTAATTTCTTACTTTCATTCTCGACCTTTTCATCCATATCTTTCGTTAATTTAGTTATTTTCTTGTCCATCTCCTCCGTATTCTTATCTATTTTATTTTCTAGAATTTCATTGCTTTCTCGCATATGCCTACCCATTTCTGTCATTCGCTGGTTAGTATCATCTATTCTCATACTTAATTCATTATAATTATTTTTAATTGTTTCATTTATCTCTCCTATTCTCTTATTATTATCGTCCAATTTCTTATTCAAACTGACATAGTTCTTTTGCATATTTTCATTAGTTTCCTTACTAGTCACCTCTATTTTATCATTTATCTTTTGTAACAGGCTAGCGAACATATCCCCCATACCCGTTGGTATATTTACATTACACTGCTGAATATTTTTTTCAGGTATTTCTACGACATCACTTTCGCTTTCAGACTGGACAGCCTCATTTCCCAAAACATTTTCACTTTCATCAACACTTACCTTTTGTAAGTTCTTCACAGGCGGCTCCAATACCTGGCCTGAAGACATATTATTCATATTTTCGCTATCCACCTGACTATCGCTATCATTTAAGTTACTCTGAACATGTTCTAAATTTTCCTCTAATTCCTGGCTAAAAAACGATTGCCCTCCCCCGAGGTCACTAATCTGGGTCTCCATTTTCCTAACTACCTTATGATTTCTGAGCAACATGCACCACACAGATTTACCCTTCACTCTTAGTGTCTAACATATAAATAGCAAGCACAATACAGTATGTTGTTACAAAAATGTTTCTGATATTAATTTTCCACAATAATGTTTGAAATTAGAATTGTGTTTTTTTTTTTTTATTTGTAGATTATTTATTTAGCTTTACCAAGTGCTGAATATATCCATATATTTTTAATATTCATATAGCTGTATTAGTATCACTTTCTTTAAATTTTAATTTCAAGACTATAATTATATTTTAGTACTATTTTACTTTAAAACTTTTTAACAAAACAATATTTATTTCTTAATTCAGCACTTAGTAAAAATATTTAAATTCTTATCTGGCATTTTTTTTGTTGTGGAGTGGTCCCTCGATGTCTTCAATGGTGTACCACGAACTTGCTTCTCCTCTTCTTTACGGTAGATTATTCCCTCCATCTTCGTTCCGTCGTTTTCGTCGTCCTGTCGCTCTCTGCAGTCTTCATCATCTCTGGGTTATTCTTCGTCTTTTTTCTGGTATCATACCAAATTTTCTCGGGCGACACGTTGGGCTTGCCAGTTGAAGGAGAAATTATTCGCAGCTATTACAGCCTCACTGTTGGGCACCAGTTGTGGTAGTAATGTTGCGTGAAGGGCTATAAGTCCTCTACTGATTTATTTTAGCGTATTTATAATTACCCTCTTTCCTCGGCAGCAGTCGATCTTCAAGCATGATGTGGTCCAGTCTCGGGGTAGATGATTGGAAAGCAGGGCTGGACGATCGTTGTCACAGAAATAACTATACCTGTACATATTATTTCTGATATAACAAAGTCTTCATTTTATTGTTCAACTAAACAAGTAGTACAAATTACATGAAGTCACGGTACACCTGAATTGATATTTTATTTATATGATATCGATGTTGATTTTATAATTACGGTCCTCTAATGTTATTTTGCAAGCTATTCATGTGTGCGTCTATTTCTTAGGCCACAACGAGCCTAATACACTGTACGCCTTGTGGTGTACATCTATACTAGAAACATTCCTATAATTCCCTATGAGGCAGTTATGTACCTCTATCCTATAAAACACTAGGTTCATTACTTTGCTTTATTCTAATTATTCTAGCACACATGAACTTTCTTGAGTATTACTTTACATACCGAACATGGCTGAGAAGTGATCCCACAACCTTACCCTATCGGATATAGTTTAGAAGTCCTTTTCACAACCTCACTCTATCGGATATATTTGAGAAGTGTTACTTTACCTTACCAAGACAAAAATTAACTAACTATTTTACCCTAAAATATACGCCTCTCCTGATTGCGTATTGGCCACATTTATTTTCTGTGATTTAATTGGCGATTGCCATACTTGCAACTCAGCCAATGAAATCACGAATTCTTAACTAGAGGGAGTTGACACAAAAATTTTCACACATTAATTATATATATTCTTTTTCTCACGATTTTAAGTTCTTACAACGCATGTTTACGCATTTATTCCGTAGCTTAAAATCCAATATTACATAGCCTAAAAATCCTATTCACAACAAGCAATCGTGTCTTATCTGAGATCTCATAGTTTAAGAAAGGGCTTCACCTTTTCACAGGCCTCCACAATTTATTCGATGGCACCTGGGTTTTATTACTAGGAACAACTAAATAATGTTGTCTTCTTTTGAAACAGTGTCTCCCCTATCCATTTATATTCCTTTGTAGTTACAAAGCGGCTACTATCTTTCAGCTTGTAAATTTTCTGTTTTAGCAAAAACCGAACTCATTTAAATTCAGGTACACGTTTTTCCGTGAGAATTAAACTTTCACCAAATATGCTAAAATCATTGTCAAGTACTACTAACAATTTGTTTTGAATTAATTCCATTTCATATTCAATTAGCATTGCTTATTAAATTATGCCTCAAGTTTCTGAGCAAATTCTAATAAATTACAATTTTCTTATAAAATTCTATCATTGTACAGCTGTGTTATCTAAACCTGTATTATTATTAACTATAATGAACTAAAGTCTATTGCGTGTATAAAGCGTTTAAATGATGTATAGTGTTTCACAATGAGTTGATCTGGAGGAACCGGCCATTGCACGTGTTTGATTGCAATATGCTTTTTTTAAATTGTATCTCTGTTGTTGGAGACCTTTGTTCTCCCTTAAGCCTTGCTTAATGAATGAATCTGGAGCTTACCTTGGAAATAAATTAATTATTTAAAAAAAACTTATTTTCTTCATATCATAATTGCAAATATAACTGATTAAACAAAAGCAAACTAGCACATTGTTATATCAGTTTACCTGATTTTATTTTTTTTTCCGCATTGTACATTTTGATGGTCATTATTTGAATCTGCGCCAAGTACCGGTAGTTCCGATTAGCAGGTTTAATACAATTACCAGTCGATTTGTTATTCGTAATAGCTATTCAACGCATATGGAAATGTGCTGATGCGCCACAATTCAGGTGCAAAGCCCACCTCATGATCTATTATTCTATTACTAGCATGTGCCCGCGGCTACGCCCGCGATAATTATTTCAGGAATTAAAATCAATAGCTAAATAGTTGAATCATTATATTTATTAACACCTAAATCACGTGGACTACATACCACGATTAGATAGCATCGTCTGGTAAAAGCGACCTCAGATTCGAGTTTCTTGGCCCAGAAAACCTCTGTATAGTGAGATTCGTCCAAATAAAACAACGTTTGACCATATTTAGGGCTTACAACATTCAAGCGATCGCGAAAGTTTTATTTTCAAGGTATGACAAAAATAGCCAAAGCCAACTGTAATTGATTTGACATTGAAATGTAGCCTATAACTGAAAACTTATGTTTTGAAAACGCACAAAATGCACGTTTTTTTCCCGTTTTTCACTCGTAATTCACGAACGAAAACTAAAATTAAAATTCCGACTTGGAGGTGCATTTCCCGACCCTTCAGCCCACCTATGTTTAAAATGTCAGATCTCTGCGTTCAGTAGATTTCGCTGGACATCGAGGACAATTCCTTTTATTAATACAGATAATATGAATTATAATGATACCTTCTCTAATTTGTCAAACATCCATTTCATTTAATCCAAACCCACCTGATACAACTGGCAACAATATGTTCTGTGAATTTGTTTGGATAATTCTGTGTAAAAAGGGGTTAAGTATTTTCAAAAACATTTAATTTTTGGCAGTTAAAATCAGAATTTTTCAAAATCCTTTCTTAGTGAGCACCTACATTATGAAACGGAGGTACTGTCAAAATTCCAAGTCTCTACCTGTTATAGTTTAGGCTGTACGTTGATTCCTGTCTGTCAGTCAGTCAGTCAGTCAGTCAGTCATTCATTCAGCGAGTCAGTCAGGAAAAAGCCTTTTATATATATATAGAGATTATTTTGTTGTTGCTCAAAATGAAAGGTCTTATCTCTCTGGGGGTTGGATTGTGCAAGTCTAATTTAAGTTGTTGACTATTTTGTTAATCAAGTCATGATTGAAGACACCCTTTACCTCCTCCCTCTCACCAGCCAATGTAGTGGTTTCCAGCATTCACTTGCATGCGACCAAGCAATTGATTTATCGTGATTCTGGCGACCCACGAACACCGCGTAAACGATATAAGCTGCCAAACATCTAGGTATAATAACATAACATCGTGAGGGGAGGGGGGAAAAAAAAAAAAAAAAAAAGAGAGAGAGAGAGAGAAAGAGAGAGAGAAAGAGAGAGAGAAAGAGAGAGAGAAAGAGAGAGAGAGAGAGAGAGAGAGAGAGAGAGAGAGAAAAGGCTGAGTTTTGCAGTTTTGAGTTTACAGAATCCACCTGGCCAGTGGCGCAGCCAGGATTTTAATCTGGGGGGGGGGGTGCTAAAATTATAAAATACATGCTAAATTCTTAAGTTTTCCATACCTCTTTACTTGGCTCCCTGGTTTACGTTTCTATCCTCCTATAGTCCATTTGAAACGTCGGAGGAGCAAACATAAACACGGGAGGGAAGAAGCGAAAAGCGTAGTTCACAAGATGTCGAACGAAGAAGGTTTGGCAGTGTTTAAGTTTAGTTGTCCTTACTTACGCCATTTTCCCACGCAATTATTGAGATTCTGCTAGCCTACTTAACTCCTCCATGCCCAATGTTTATTACCCTTCTCAACTCACAATATTTCGCACCAACATTTCAATCACTTTAATTAAAATCTTTTTTGTGCATTATAAGTCTACGTTTTAGTTGTACAAATTAAGCAGTATTTTTAGTATAATAATTTTAAAACAGAATTTACAGCACGAGAATATGAAGATAATAATTACAATAATAATAACAAAAACGATAATAATATAACCATAATAGGCAATAATAATAAACAACAACAATAATAAGCATGATACGCTGTAAAAATAATTTCAATTATTTATTTCAATTTCAATTATTTATTTATAGAAGCTACAGACAATTTTTACAAATTTTAAACAGTAGGCTTCTACTTAATATTAGAATGAATTATGATAAATGAATTATGATAAAGGAATGGCAGTGGTGAATTATGATGATGATATATTATTTACAATAATAAAAGAATTACATATACAACAGGAATTACAAGATAACACATAATTAGACATCTGACTACCTAACTGACAAGTCTGCAGTTTTAACATGATTGATTGTGCGGTCAGCAGTGCTATGTCAATAGCATGAACTTCGTTACGTCAGCACATTCTTTACTTATAATTCAATGCAGACACTAGTTTATATGTTTATATTTGAGGAAAGCAGGTCGCATTCTTTAATTAAAGATTGTGTCATTACATTTCTTGTTAAACTTGTAGAGCATATGGCCGTTTTATCAAAATAATGAATGAGTCCTTGTCAGTCTTGTGTGTATATAATAATAATAATAATAATAATAATAATAATAATAGTAATAATAATAATAATAGTGATAATAATAATAATAACAGTAATAATAATCACTGCTTGTGGAATATATCAGAATTTTTAAATAGGGCATTGCAAGCAATAGCCATTCTGTTAGAAGGAATCACATATGGCTGTTGAACAGAAAAAATTGTTCGATTTCTTGTTCCTCGTGCATATGGGACAGAGAGCCCTATGCTATCTAAAATTGATTTGCAATGTATTTCCCCACGAAAGACTTTAGCTATGAAATTAGCATCTGCAGAAACACGCCTATTATATAATGTTTCCAAATTTAATAACTTAAGTATATCATCATAGTCCAAATTTCTGTTAAACTTATTACGTATAAGGGAAACAAATTTTCTTTGTATTCGTTCCAGCTTATTACTGTCAGATATTGTAATGCTGTTATAAGCAACACTACAATATTCTAAGCCACTGCGAATTAAAAATTTGTAAAGAGTAAGTAATGACTCTATGCTTTTTAAATTTTGAGAAATTAAACGAACTAATCCAAGAGTTTTTAAAGCCTGTGTGAAAATATGGTCAATATGGACATGAAAATATAATTTTGAGTCAAGATAAACTCCAAGGTATTTTATATTTTCTGAACGTGCTATTATGTTTTGGCCAAGACGATAATTGTATATTATTTGGTTAGTTTTTCTACTAAATATCATGCTCTGGGTCTTACTGGTGTTAATTATCATTAGATTTGATTTACACCACTGGTGTATGTAATCGATATTCCTTTGCAGTAATTTGCAGTCCGAAGCCGTAGATATTTTATTCCATATACATAGGTCGTCTGCGTATGCTATTTTCTTACATGTTAGCATATTAGATATGTCGTTAATAAAAACTAAGAACAAGAAAGGACCCAACACTGACCCCTGGGGTACACCATCTGGTATGTAAAAAGGCTCTGAAAAATAGTTAGATATTCTAACTCGAGCAGATCTGTTTCTTAAATAACTTGAAAACCAATTGACATACTTGTTATGTAGACCTAAATTACTCAATTTTTTAACAAGAAGATCGTGATTTACTACATCAAATGCTCTGCTCAGGTCAAAAAATATGGCATCTGATTGCGATTGTGAGCAATTTTCTTTAAGTATGTCATTGAGAAAAGTGATAATATTGGTTGCTGTGGACATGTCCTTGGTAAAACCATGCTGGAAATCATTTAATTTATTTTTGCTGAAAAATGAAATATGTTTATGAATGATGGTTTCAAAAATTTTTGAAAATGTATTTAATATGGCTATGGGCCTAAAATTTGCCAATTCTTTGCTTTTGCCTTTCTTATGTACCGGTCTGATAGCAGAAATTTTCCAAATTGAAGGAAAAGTTTCTGTTTCCAGCGAAAGGTTATACACATATGTAAGTACAGGTGTCAGTATTGGGGCACACCCCTTAACAATAAAGCTTGGTATCTGGTCGAGTCCCGAACTCTTAGATGGTTTCAAGTGTCGAATAGCTACCAAGACATCGGAATCTACGATAGTTGGAACATGTAGGCATTCAGATGTGACAGTTTGAGCATAGGGCCCAGGTACTTCATTAGTGGGCGTATTTATAATCTGAAAATGCTCTGCGAAAATATTCACTAGCTTTGATGGTTCTGAAACAATGGTATTGTTAATTTTAACATGCAATACGGGATCGTTTTTATTTCGTAACTTCGAAACATAACTCCAGAATTTAGCAGGGTTTGACTTTAAATCTTGATCGATTGATTTGTACCATTTTTGCCTATCAATTTTAATAGTTACTTTTACCAATCTTCGGTAATCTGAGAAACATTGATAATACAAATCAGTCGAGTGTTTTTTAAAAAGTCGGTGATAATGTTTCTTTTTCCTTATATATAATTTAAGCTCTCTTGAAAACCAAGCCGGATATTTTGGTTTAACAGCAAATGTTTTAGGGATTGACTTATTAATTGCATCACTAACTAAATATGCAAGATTTTCAACAGCAGTGTCAGGTGATTTTTGATTATACACTGCGGACCAGTCAGATGAAGCTAATGTGTTGTATAGTTTATAATAGTCACCTTTGTGATAGCATAAACTTTCTGTTGGGAACTGAGTACCTTCACTCACTTGGCTAATTAAATTCATAACAATAGGGGGATGATAGTTATCAATATTCACCAGTGCATAATCCGGTATTGATACAGTGATCTCATCCAGACTTGTAAAAACTAAGTCTAATAAATTTTTACTAGGAACAGTGTCATTGATTTGAGACAAATTTAGGAAAGAGCATGTTTGGTGTACAATTTCACCTTTAATTTTATGATAGTGATATAAGTTAGGTGCAACACCTGCCAGCCAATTGAAACCAGGGATATTAAAATCATCGAGTAAAATGACCTGAAAGTTGTTACAATCTAAATTATTTTCGAGAAAATTAAAATACTGCTGAAATGCAGCAATACTCGTATTGGGCGCAAAATAATGGCATCCAATTAAAATAGGCTGAGCATTTTTGAGAGTTAACTCAATCCACACACATTCATCTGTCTGTTCTAATTCAGGTCTACGTTTATGCCTGACACTGTTGCTGATGGCAATTAAAGACCCTCCTCCCCGAGTTTGGCTAACTAGTGTATATTTTCTGTCAGATCTGTACACCTGATATATTTCAGGAAAATAATTGTGATCATAATGGTCATCATTTAACCATGTTTCAGTAAGACAAATGATGATGGGTTCATTTGTGTTAATATTGTCGAAAAGGTCCGTGGATTTAGTTCTTAAACCACGAACATTTTGGTAATAAATTTCAGTGCCTAAATTGCTGTTACTAAACATAGACTGATCCATATGATCACAACTATTTGCCATTTAGGGTTAAGGAGAGCCCCCTCCAAGGCTGCTTTTAGAAGATGTTCTGGCTAGCAGTGTATCCATAATCTTCCTAGGGGAAGATCTACTGGATTTTTCAGGAGTTTTTTCAGGAGGTTTACCCTGCGACTTCGTTGTAGGGCTACATACAACTGGGTCAGGACTGGTGGGCGCGATTTGTTCCTTTTGTAGGCGGCCACGGAATGGAAAAAACAGCACCCCTGTAGGCCAGATATCTACATTATTAATAAGAGGGAAATCTTCCTCACAAACAGAAATATGAAAACTGGCATAAGAATTAAATTTAGTTTTCAGCTTTGTTACTGCAAATGTTTTGAGATTTACCTGGGTACGTAAGGATTCTGCAATATCTTCCGCGTTTACAGTGTTACCATAGCGTGACACGAATAAGGCTTTACCTCTAGTTGGTTTGGCAACTACTGGTAGTGAGGAAGAATTCCTAACTCCTATTAGCGGGGCCTTCTTAACCCTAGGTTTTTTAGATACAACTGTGAAGCCGTCATTGGTGTCACCTCTATCGGATTCCGGGGCACTGAGTGCAGTGGGCACTGCGAGATTAGAATTAATGGCACTAGACACACTGGCAATGGAACTGGCACTTGTAGTGGCCCGATTGGGCACTGGCAGTTTGACACTGCGGCTTGAGGAAGCTGAAACACCACCTGAACCATTACTGGTATAAGTAGGATTTCCACTGTTGGCAGAGGTAGTTTCTCTATTGATGGCAGCCACCACTTCAGAGTATTTAGCCGGTTGGATGATATTTGCAACTTTCTTGCTAGGCTGCTGGGGAATATTGGTACCACTTGAACTAGCTCCTTGTTGGACTCGTGGTGAAGATTCGTTTAGGAGATCTCGGAGGCCATAGATCTCTTTCCGTAGATTTTTGTTTTCCTCTCTTAGGTCAGAGGCCTCGGAGAGGATTTTTGTCAGCAGTTCAGTAATAGCTGACACTGCTACTGATGAAGATTTATTAGCCTCAATAATGGCTTCAAGTTTGCTATCCAAGGTGATACACCTCCCTGGGTGAATATGAGCTGCAGATATACTCTCATCAGGAACTGAATTAGATCTAGATCTAACAGGAGTATCATCATTCCTGAGGGCTTTCCTTAATTGAGTGCACTTACCACAAATGTAGGTGCTCTCGCCATAATAATAATAATAATAATAGTAATAATAATAATGAAAAGAATAGAACAGTACCATTGCCGAAAATACCTTCATGTAAAGTTTAAAAGATTCATGAAGGTGGTAGTATTAGTACGCCTGTACCATAAGGTCGATGATGAAACTTTATTTAGTATAGGCCTATTTCTAATCGATGTATGTGAATTATCATGCAGTACAGTTTTGAACAAATTGATTTTAATTTTTTCACCACTACTTAATGCTTTACCTCGTGGATGTTTTTTTCACCGGAGCTGCCAGGTTGAGGATTATCCTCGATTTTGCAAAGTAGCACAAGTAAACTTAACTCCATGGCGCTAACATCCCAGAAAGGATAAGGCCTACCACCCGACCGCTGCGTCATCTACCATAGGCAGGCGGCAGGATTGGGGGCATATGGTCAGCATGCCGACACCTAGGGCCGTTAATGGTGGTTTCCATGACCGGAGCCGCTATTTCTCTATCAAGTAGATCCTCAATTTGAATCACGAAGCTGAGTGCACCCCGTTCCAGACCTCCCTACCTCAGAAAAATCAGAGCAGGTACCGGGGATCGAACCGGGGCCGACGGGTCTGTAGTCAGCGACGCTAACCACAAGACCACGCCTAGTAGGACAAGTAAACTACTTAATTTCTAGTTCACTCACTACTCCTAATAGTGATAAATATAACACTATCACATTAACAGTACCGTAAAAAAAACAATAACGATGGCGATAATAGTTAATAATAAAATAGGAATAACGATAACATTAACAATAATAATAATAATAATAATAATAATAATAATAATAATAATAATAATAATAATAACGGGTAAGAAGCAAAGATTCACTTCTGAAAGAAAACAAGACGTCGCAAATACGCTATCACCAGACTCTGCGTTTACTTCAAACTAATACAAGAACAAGCGAAAGGTTGTAAACCGTGCTGGCAAGGGTCTGTTACTGTCTCAACCAATGAGAGCCAGGAAGAAAAGGTGACTGACACAGAGAGGGTGTTTATGTTTGCTCCTCCGACGTTTCAAATGGAGTATACCATAATCGTGGTATATGTTCACA
Source organism: Ectobius pallidus (assembly GCA_964059195.1). Classification (NCBI taxonomy): domain Eukaryota; kingdom Metazoa; phylum Arthropoda; class Insecta; order Blattodea; family Ectobiidae; genus Ectobius; species Ectobius pallidus. The sequence continues at coordinate 17,709,335 of CAXKWD010000005.1, forward strand.
GCAGAACACTGTTGTCAATTCCTAGTCATCATACAACCTCATACTCTCACTCATTCACCTTAGCCACGACCCGTTCTTGGAATTCCTTGTCACAAGATATCAGTGATAGTCGGAGTTTACACTCTCTCAAATCTGCGCTTATTAAACAATTATTGCCCACTGAACAGAACTAGCTCTTTGTAGTCACTCCATCTCTCATTGCACATAGCATTACTTATTCTTCTTATAACTTACTTATAACTGCCTAAAACTTTATTTCAGAAAGTTAGAGTTTCATTATAACTTAATTTGACATTTCCTTTGTTTTGTCTGTAACCTTATTTTTTCTTTAATGAAACTTATGCTTTTTACTTAATTAATTATTATGATTAGCCTTAACCTAAGTCTTAGTATTAGTCATTGGTCTCTTATTCATTACTTTGTTATTAATATAAATGTACATTGTATATATTTTTTAACCTGGCTCAGTGGAAGAGAAAGCCTTATGGCCTTAACTCTGACAGGCAAAACAAATCATTCACTACTACTACTACTAATAATATTATTAATAATAAAATGTTTTAAAAATCATTTATTTTAAGGTGGGTGGAATTAATTATTCATCAGTTTTCTTTACAACTTATTCTTATTCAATTAACTTATTGCAAATATTATTATTATTATTATTATTATTATTATTATTATTATTTTGCCTAAAATTACTATTGTTATTGTTATCTTCATCACGTTTTTCCATCTCATTTATTGTTTTAAAAAGTTTGATATCCTAGTTTTAACGTATCACAATACAAAGTATTGCATTCTACTTTGAAATACAGAGTTATTTCGTACCTGTAAGCCTAATCACAACTGAATCTGCTCGCCGATAAAAATTGAGTTCTGTGTGTTTTTAAAGCGATCATGTGAAGGGCTGAAGCAAACAAGTTAAAAAACGGTAACTTATTCCATAGCCCGCTAGTATGCTCTTACTGGCTTTGCTTTTCAGACGGCCAGCTGATTGAATGACGGAGAATTTAGCATTGGTTGTTGTTACTTTAGTAATATACAAAACTAAATATACTAAATTGTTTCGACTTCTGCGATGACTTGAAATTACGTCTATTAACAGAAGATTTTATCGTATTCTGCCATTATGAATCCTACAAGAAACTTCGTACAGGAGGATTTGGACTCCATTCGGCGAATGTAGTAAGTAATTTAGTCTATTATTTCTTCTGACAGAAACTGAGCTTGCCTTGTTTACTTTAGTTACGGATACTAATGTTTATGGCAGCTCGGCCACTGATGCTTCGGGGCTTCGGACATCCCACTTTATATAATAAAAATGCATTGCTGAGAAAAAGAATAGTGAATTTCAGGTATTTCTCAGTACCCAAGCCTCAATGTCACCCCAAATGCTTTGAGGCACGGTGGAAAAGTGCAGTTTCTCATTGGATGGCCAGTCGGCTTCAAAGGTTTCGGTGTTTCTCTATGGTAACTGATCTGACTAAATCGGTCTTGGGCTTCCGCTTTCCAAAACAAAAGCAACGTTGCAATATTCTCTCATTGTTATCACTGACCTCAGTTCTTCCTTCGCTTTATTCAATTCACACGTGTTACTGTTTACTGTAACTTGATCTTGCAACCGTGCATTTAACTCCACGCGGAGTAGATGAGTAGCTGTCAAAATCGCCACAGGACATTCTTAGATTTTGATTGGCTGGGGTAACTAGCTGATTGGTGCGGTAAAACAAAGAACATGGGTTGAGCTGTCGGCAAACTTTTCCTCCTAACGAAAGGAAGCTGCCTGGGTATGCAATGAGTAACTGGACTATACAAACAATGTCAATAAAAACTGTGCGGCAAATACTAGAAATGATGAGAGTTCACTCTATAAAACTTGCCTTGTCCCCAACAGCACACTAACAACAGTTTTACTTATATTCCAAAAAAGTGTTAAAATGTTAAAACTTATTGCGATCCAGTGAAGTTCACTAATTGCTGGTCTTACTTAAAAACTTGTTTTATTGACATTTTCAAGTTTGAATATACTGTTAACTATATGCCTATACTATAATAAACTGTAATTGTTTCCACAAAGTTTACCAGGCTGTGTTTTTCAAGGTTAGTTTTTGCTTTCCTTATTATTCATTTTGGGGGTATAAGGAGTGACAACCTTTCTCAAGCAAATGTACCACCAAAATTTATCTCCACCCTTTGGGGGTACGTATATGTAGTATTTTATTGCAATATCAATTATAACTTGTTGGGATTAATTCCAGAACCTCTTTGAAAGGGCTTGTCAATGTAGATTCACTTACTGGCAACAAGTAGCAGGCATTTAATAGTAGAATATTAGTTGTGATTTTCAACTAAAAGGATATTTCTCTGTGCAGCTAGCGTAAGTTTTCACACAAAACTCCTGTCCCTGAAAGAGTTAATAGAAATCTATTATATAAAATGCGATGTCCGAAGGCCCGAAGCATCAGTGGCCGAAATGCCACAAACATTAGTATTCGTAACCAAGGGCCTTTTTACACTGGGTATTGGAGTTTTTATGCTGGATCACAGCAGAGACTCGCCCAGGCAACACTGACGCTGCAGTGTCTCACCCCGAACACTTGTGACGGTCACCGACACTGTGACCATACCAGTCACATAGGCCTACTATTTTCAGATTTGATTAAGCTATTCGAGTAATTATTGTTACAAAATGTCAACCACGTTTTGTGCACTGAAATGCCGTTTACATGATAATTTCTACAAATATTAATATTTCTAGTGGCCCTTTTTTCTGTTTGTTGATATATGAACAACACTATCCACAATCATTGATTTAACATTAATAGTTTATTTTTTTACATATTTGTAATGTGGAATTTTTAAAGAAAAGCAATGACTCTTCAGGGATTTATTTCAAAATAAGAACTTACACTGCAGATATTGCGAAGATTGTAGACAATGTTGTTCATGTATATTAACAAATAGATTTTAAAAAATTACTCAGAAATACCGACATTTGTGGAAATAATCATGAAAAATGACATTTCATTGCACAAAACGTGGTTGCCATTTTTAACAATAATTACTCCTAACTGTAATAGTTTAATTAAGTCTTAAAATAGTATGCAACTGCAGAAGTAGTCAATATAGAGCATGTCGAATTGCAAGGTTATGGAACAATTCGTTGTTGAACCTGTATGTCCCTCCTTAAAAATTGATAGCCTGAAGGTACCTAGGCAGCTTCCACATGTTAGGCTAGCCTGCCCTTGTATTGCAGGTAGTCTAATCTGCAGAAACATATAGAGTAGAATTCCAATCTTGCTGATTAATTGGGACCAGAGTCGATCAGAATAATCAGATATCCGGATAGTCGGATAAATCATAAAAATAAATGGTGCAAAAATATGTTGCACAAACTTTCTCGCATATACATGTTAAGGGGTAGCACAGAAAAAAGTAAATTATAGGGAAAATTGAATTTTATTTGTTACATTTTCATAAAACTAAGAAGTATCTAGAACGGAAACCATCAGAGTCGATCTTTATGTTCAATGCTTTTACCGTGAAATAATAATAATAATAATAATAATGAATGACAGTAAAACTGCATATTATTAGTACTACTAGTACTACTACGGGAAAATTCAAATATAAGTCGCACCTTGGGATGAATCGGCCCCACCCAACCCACCCACCGATGCAGTTTCTTTTATACCACGATCTAGCGAATTCTTCTCTCCTCGTATTATGAAGAAACTCGTGATTGGACGTTGGAGGTGTGACGTCATACCACGAGACGAGAGGTGACATGCTGACAAACTTCGCGGGAGATATAATACGCCACATTTTCGAAACCTACAAACAGTGTATCGCACATTATTAGAAAATGCAAGGGCGCTTCGCTACGGCTGCCGCCTCCGCTTCGCGCACTTAACTATGTGGTTAGTGTTATGCATTATTTAGCTATATGTAGAGGTGGATACAAGGCACTTGCGACAATATATAAGGATAGTGAGTGCAAGGCACTTGCAGCAATAAATAAGGACAGTTGGACACTCTGCTTCGCTCAGAAACAAAATACATCACACAGTCCGTGCAAATATGAATATCGAATGGGCGGAACAAGGGGCGCAACTGCATGCGTGAACCATTAATCTATAGTAGCAACTCATTCGTGTCATCTGATTCTATTGTTTAGTGATGTCTTCTTTTGTGATATTCAGTTTAAACTATTATAATATCCAGTGACGTAGCGGCGATGAGTTATGGAAAGTAAGCATATCCTACAAACCCGGCGTTTGCCTTTGCGAATGAGGAAACCATGAAAAACCCAAGTCAATTTGGGCGGCCACAAGGTTTGATTTGAACTCAGAACCTCTTCCCTGTTAGCCCATATCACCTCGCTATAATTGGTTTTGGTGTGTTCATTGCGACTGAGCTAAATTGATTGCATTTCACAACAATCTACTCTTATACAATTCAACGGCCCTAAATAGCGTGCTTGCTCGCCCGCTTCGTGAGACATCGGGTATACTCGGCGATGTTCGTCTCTCGCAGTGTAAACTTTCATGACGACTACAAAATTAGGAAGGAAACCCGTTTCTTTATTATATAAGGCCTAAGTGAAATGAACACAATGAACAAATATTCTAATTTTATTTTTACTTACAATTTTCATAGCTCTGAACCACAAACATTTTTAATAATCTACCAGTGTAATTTTCTTAAAAATCCTGGAGTCAATGAATAATGGCGGGCAAAGCCGGGGGCAACAGCTGTAAAATATTGTTGGTTTTATCTCTTGAAATATAGCTGATAATAATAATCCAAACAAACCATTCCTTCCCTTGAAACATTATATGATTTCTGAAATTTACACTGAATTGATCAAATAAAATTCACATCATATTCATGTCAATAAACATCTGAGAAACAATATGTATTTATGTGTTCACAGGTTCTTTGGAACTGCATAATCGATTCTGATATAGTTTTCCCAGGGGGCGCTTTCATGTCGTGGAATGTACTCTAAAGCAGGAATTTTAGCTGTTTGATTAATTATTAATGGCTTAGTTTATGAATGATTCGCGTGCAAGTGTTAATAAATATAATGCTTTAATAATGATTATATTTTTAATTTTTAAAAGAATTATCGTGCCGAAGCCACGGGCACCTCCTAGTAAGTGTACATTAGGCCTGTAGTTTTCTTGTTACTAGGGGCAACAAAATGTCATTCATATTTTAATTGACATGTATGTTCTGAAATTCGCACCTAAGCCGTACTTATTTCGTTTTTATCTTGATATCTATTAAACGTATAAAGAAATGTGTTAAACAAAAAATGTTCATTTTAATTTTCTCTACAACTTTACTGTGGTAGGTTTTCGTGTATCGCCTACTGTAATGGATATAATCTAGAAAAATTGAAAATGGATACGAGTAAAGTACCCCTTAAGTCATTTTTGCAGAAATACAGATATAGCCATTTTATTAGTCATAGATAAGAGTTTCCAATTTTAAATTTTTATTAAAATCGTTAGAGCCATTTTTTCAAAAATCAATTTTTTTTTTTAAAGTTTTCATGAAAAGTCCCCTTAATATTTCAGCTGTAAAACTATATTTCTGGGCGGCTCGACAGAATTTCGAAAAAGTCCTTAATTCAAAAAATGAAGTAAATACAATGAACCGTTTACCCGCTGTGCTTGTCCACAGACAGACGGACGGACAGACGGACAGACAGACGGACAGACGTCAAACCAAAAACACGTTTTTCGGTTTCTAGGCATCGTGAAACATGCTTTCCCGGTGTTAACTCGATTTCGATTTTTTGTCACGATCACAATACTTTCTCTATACTACGTATATGCGAGAAAGTAAAAGGTAATTTTGTAGGTTAAAAGTTTTCCTTTTTCGCAAATAACCGGCCCTGAAAGAGGGTTTCCCAATACTCGCTGCTGCAAAAACTACTTGAATAGAGCCACAAAGCGATTCGGATAATTGGTGATTCGGATAACCGAAGTTTTACTGTAAGTCAAAAGAGAGTACCCTGTTCCAATTCAGAACCAGAAATTAAATACTGACAGAAAAAAATATAATTTATTTAAATATACTTGATACTTGGCCTTGCTTGCTCTGAAAATTCGCCACTGATAAGAATAAGTATACATATTTATTAAAGAAAAGTAAGGTATCTCTACTTTTAAATTAAGTTTGAGAAATGTTGGACCTGAAGCCCTTGCATATCAATCATGCACAAAGCTGTCTTTAGCAGACCTCATACAAACATTTACGACATGCTGTATGTAGCTGTTGTATGTGTGTGGCTGACGTGTATTATGGACTCACATCATAGGAACAGACATCACAGGAAAATCTGCCGTATTATTAAAGTTTTACAGGTCCCTATAAACACTTTTATTATAGCATGCCATAGAACTAGCCAGGTATAATTTGAAGGCCTTACCCCTATAGTATAAGCTTTATGTGACTTTATATGTATGTTTGAGAGGCGGATATAATTTCAAAGTGTGCTTCTCTTCAAACTATGTTCTATTACGTTGCTCTTACGGAGAGCGAGGTTGGAAGCATTACACAAAATGGACACATAAGAATCCCGACTGGAATCCTCAAGAAAGGAATGGAAAGCACTTTTTTTTAGTATCGGTTTCCGATACAGTTCCTAGTTCCAACCAACTTTCATAACAAGTCGAAAAAAATAAAAGATATCCCTCTGGGGATTTATCTACTCTTATGATACAGCAATTGTTCACTTTTAAACCAAGTAACATTCTACACGATCCCATTTCCGATTTGTTTTCCAGATAATGGTGAAACATTTTAAAACATACTTCACGCAACAAATAAAATTTCAATTTTAAAACAACACTAATGTCTTCTACAGAAAGGTAAGATTTAGGGAGATTATCAAGAAGTGATTATCTTGTTACTTCAGCGCTATGAATTTACTTAATTGTAAGTAAACTAGTTTCTCCACTTAAGGGCAATGGGTGCTTAGATTGGGTATGTTTGATTCTAGTTTCCTCAGGGCGAATTAGGTAGGCCTACGTTTAATCCGCTGGAATTTTGACACAATAAATAAATGTTTTTGTTAATATATACATTTAGTCAAACCCATAAAAGTAATCTCATAACGTAAAAACTGGGTTTAAAAATGCTTGTTACTAGCGTTCAAATTAGGTAACCTTCTCCTTTATGTTGTAATATTATAGTAGTATAACAACAATAATTAGATTAATTACATATTAGTCTATAAAGCAAAATATTAAATAACTTTAAAAAGTAGACTACGACCGCAGAAGTAAGAGTACATGACAAAAAAAAAAATAGATTTATGAGAAAAACGCTAAATGGTTAAAAGAGCCTATGTCCAAAAGCTGGATTTTTGCATTTACACTTCAAAAATAGCAACCGCCATAAGTGATAATTTAATTGTGGAAATCTGAATGCTGACTTCCAAAAAATAGATCGGTAATGCTTTAAAATTTAATACGATGTATAATACTGAACTGTATTATACATCGTATTAAATTTTAAAGCATTACCGAGCACAAGATCCATTTACTAAGTCGAGGAAAATGAATAAAAGTGAATTAGTACACTTTAATAAGAAACTATTTAATAAAAGCTAAATTACTCAACGAAACCATTATTTATTTATTTATTTATTTATTTTACTTTCAGTACTAGTGTGATGGCTGAGCATCCTGCTTTTGCATAAACTGATGTACGGTATTCAGTATTGTGTTTATTATGGTTACCTTATTCGTAAATGGGAGCGTGCGTGAAATCTATTTCTGCATTGGCTTTTCATCTGAATCAATAAGAAAAATTATTTTACACTCAAATATGAATTAGAGAACTTTAATGGCCCATCCGGAAATTCAGGAAGTTCGCCCCAAAAAACTCGTTGGGTATGAATTTAAAAACGTTCTTTTGATGTGAGAACAACAGCTGATATCAAAGAATTGTTCTCTTAGTACATAATTTTATAAATATTGTTCTCTTTGTTTTACAGATAGCATTGTTGATTTTTTTTAAAAATTGGAGATATCTAATCTACCTAGGTAAAGGTGGAGTTGAGGACGTGACGAGCGAGTTAAAAAACGAATCTCTGTTGAGAGATTAGAAGTTAGTGTATTCATAACTGAAAACTCAAGTAGGTCTATGTCGTATTTATACTCAATATGTAAGTGTTAAAATTCATATTCATTAAACCGTTGAGCTCGATCAATATTAATTACTCAGTATCTCACTCTCAACCTTTCTTTTATTTATTCTGTCTAGGCCTTTCGGTCCCACACAACCATCTTCAGGCCATCTTAGTTTGTAGTTTTACCACAGTACAGTTTACGTATTACTGTGGTTTTACATTTTAAAAGAGTAAAAAAGAATCATTGTAGATAAAATCACTAAAACTTAACAGTTCTTAAAAACATTGGTAAAATTCATATGTTCTTTCTTCTTCTGTGTTGTGTGTGGGACCGGAAGACCTGGGCAGAATAAATAAAAGAAAGACTGAGAGTGAGGTAGTGACAAGAAATTATTATCAGTAGCCTATGTAAGGAAATTAACATTTAACGTTTTTCGAAAACGGAAAGATTTTTTTCAGGAAATTATATTTACTTTATACTTAAATTTTCTGAATCCTTTACCCCATCCAAGGACTTCGCGATCCACCAAACACCCTTTCAGGACCCACCAATAAGACGCGATCCATAGGTTGAGGACCGCTGCGTTACAATGATACAAACAATTTTTTACAACTTCTCAAGACTTACAGTAGATACTTTATGTATGTCTTTACAGGGCAAGTGAATTCCTTGGTACCAGACAATGCGTGATTGGGCCAACGATGTCACCAGAGAAAAACCTGCCAATACCCGAAACAGAGCGGCTCAACGTACTACACTAACAACACAACGAAATTTCAGCAGCACCTAATTCTCTACAAGGATAGTGAACAACAGTGACTAGTGAGTACCACTATAAACAAATAATAGCAAAATTAAGAAAATTTTATTCCAATACGAATTAAAATACAAACTGAAGCAGCCACGACAAAATAGTAGTGCATCCATTGATTATATGTTTTTTAATCACATGAACTCTCATACAGGTTAGAACACTTAGAACTGTAACACATAGCATATATTAGTATAAGCTATTTAAATGTAACACTGGATTTCTTCTGAAAAAGTTACATTACATATTAACATAAGCTCTTTTAGACAATCTTGAGATATCTCATTGGCAATTTTATTGCACTATACGAATTTCATGTAATAAGGGAAGGTAATTTATGTATCAAATTTTGTATTCAAATTTTGTATTCTTATTTCAAATACATGCGTCCACTCAATTAATAAACAGAATTTGTAATGATCAGGGCCCGGATTCTAATGACATGTCATATTTTTATTGATGCTGCATAGACATTGTCAACTTGTGGATAAATCCTAATCATCGCCTCTAGATTATAGAAATGCATTTTTATTAGGTCATTTTTTTGTCATTTTATGCAATGTAATATTATTAGGGCATTTATTTCAATTTTAGGTCATTATTTTGTCATTTTCGTGTCATTTGTTTCCTCATTTAGTCATTTTCATGTGTTTACATTGAGTGTATTAATTTTTTATTTCGTCGCTAGCGGTGCTGTCTTTGAAGTGTTGTCTGTTTAATGCAAGAAGGAAAAATTCGGCGTTAAAGTATTGACATGTTTCAGTCGGAAGTGAGAATAAAAGAAACGCCAAAATTTTGTACTGTATTACTATTGTTATTAGATTGACTTGGCACCAGAGTCTGCCACCTGCTTGGATTTGAGAGTGCAAAGTATTGTTTACCCTCAATAAACAACAATATAATCCGGCAGACCACAATAGGGTTTCCCGAATTTTGACTCGCCAGTGCCTCAGTGCCAGTATAAATTTCTGTGAGAAAAGAACATTCACAACATTACAGTTATTTACAGTTTTTATAATTATGTACAAACTAGTCTATAACTTTGTGTGTACAATAATAATTTTTTATAAATAAAATATCAGTTTTTAGGTCATTTTTATAATTATTAAGTCATTTTCTATAAAATTCAGGGTCATTTTATACGTCATTTTTCAAACAATTTTAGGTCATCAGAATCCGGGCCCTGGTAATGATATTGGCAGTAAAATAATTTCTCAGGAACATCCAATAATAAAATATAAATTGAGGGTATAAGATGGTTTAAAGCAGCATTTATTACTAACCCTCGTTGGAAAAACGAAATTTTTGAACATTAAAAGTTCTAGCTCTTAGTAAAGCACCTCATGTATTACAAAATTTTAACAGAATTGTTACAACCGTGTTCGAGAAAATCGCGAAAAACGAAATTTAATGTAAAGTCCTCTTAAAAATAAGAGAAAGTCGTCGCCACTCTTCGTGTCACATCCCCAGAAGGTACCTAACCCAAATACAACATTGTTTTCATACGATTTTCCGTTCTGGTGCTAGGCTGTTCACAGTCATACACACATTACACACACAGACATGTTTATGAAAATGGTCTTTTTAGGATTCAGGGGACCTCAAAAGGTGTATTTATATTAAAAACAAACTTCTAATTTAGGGGTAGAAAACAATAATTTCTCTACCTATAGTAGCCTACCCATGTTACTTGCTTTGTCAGGGGCGTTGTATACGGAATTTTTGTGTAGGCCTACATTGTAAATTTACTATAAATAGACTATACTTTCTACTGTATTATGTAAATGAATTCTGTTCATTTGGAATTAATCCGGGCTCAACTTAGGAAAACAAATGAAAATTCATTTCAATATCCTTGTGCTGGTTGTGTAACTGAAATTCACTACCGGCATTTGGATAACTTTAATACATAACATTGTGTTTGTAATGACAAGCTAAAATGCTCTGGCTTATTTCCATTTCCATTTAACGGAGGAGCAATTTCAGAAATGTAAGATGAGCGAAATGGATTTCGGTAAAGACGCAAAGAATTAATGAAACGCAAGAGGGAATGTAGTGGATATAAGCTGACAGCAGGAAAGAGAGAAGCTCATGAATACAACCTCGGAGTAAATAAATGGTGCAAAATTTGTAGCCTAAGTGTTATAATTTGCAAGCCTACGGTATACTGTGTGATTTTTCAGGTTTACTTATTTAGAAAGTAATAAAGAGTCACACATTTGTCAATCAAGAAAAGAGTAGGCTTTTTTTTAAGGGGGGGGGGAAGAAATTATCCAACTTGAGTGTCTCAGGAGCCGATGAACATTGAGTTGTGCGATTTCGAATCCATATGTTACTTACCTTTGTTTCTACATATTCTGTATTTTTGTTGTTTTTGTTTGTTTTAGAATTCATATAGCCTAGACTGAGCAGAATTCTTTGTATACTATTAAAATGTAATTTTCGGGCTTTGGATAACGAAATGTGACAACATTACGTATCTTACACTTCTAGTTGAATCAAACATCAGAACGGAAAAATTACTTAAGGGATAACAATCCCCTTCCCATATAGGCCTACACAATGGGGAATTAGACGAAAAAATCAAAGTAAAATTCCTGGGACTAAAAGTTTAAACAAAATCGTTAGAGCCACTTTCGACCAAATCGCAAGATAAGGTATACTGCACTCAGTTGTGAAAGCCTGAACTATGGGGTAAGGAAATAAAGAGGGCAGAAATGATATGCTGATGATTTTCCCGCACGCTCATTTACAGCTCCACATGCAGAGGCATCTCACAGGGGTCATATTAGCTGCAGGCTACACGATGGAAATATCACTTTGACCTCAACTGAAAGATCTCCTGGCTCTGCGAAGTAAATGGAGCTTCCTAGGAGAAATGTACACACACACATACACACTTGACGCCTACACACTCCTGATTTCCCCTGATATTCCGAATATCCCAATTTATTAGAGAGAGACGTTTCTACTCTTCACGAATAGAATAAACGTTCCGTTGGTGAACCTCACAGCATAATAATAGGGGAATATACATTTAATAGCAATCTCTATATCTCTATCTCTATGGGTGGCGTGCACCAAACTCATGCAATTTACTCTTTTAGTAAGCCTTACTTCTTTAGTTCTAACTACTTTAGTAAGCTACTCTTTTAGTAACCGTACTCTTTTAGTAAGGACGGCGTGCACCAACCAGGAGTAAACTAAACTCGGCGGCTTTCAACATAGAGGAATGTACTAAAGAAGTAAAAATTTTATTTACTCCCAGAGTAAATGAACTTACTCCACAAGTGGTGGAGAGCACCAACACGGAGTACGTTACTAACGTAGTAAGTTGTGGAGTAAATAAGGCCAATATTTACTCCTACTCAGGGGGTGGAGTAAAGTTGTGGAGTAAGTGTGTTATGTGGCATTTGCGTGAGTTATGAGTTACATATCACATTAAATGGAATACATAGTTCAAACTGGGAATAAGTTATTGAGATGAAGAAGGTTGTATACCAAAAATGAGAGTTGTGGCAGGTGATTTAATAAATATTAAGCGAACCATACCTAGTAGGGCATTTAATAACGTAAATAATTAAGCTCATAAATCCTTACATGAAATTTTGGCGTTTGGAAGAAACGATGTCAGATTCTCACTACATCCATGTGATTTCAGCCAGTCAAATGTGGAAATATCATTGCGGAGAGCGATCCAATTAGGAAGACGTCCACCAAAGGTGAGGGGAAGAGTGAGTGGAAGGGACGTTTGCATTGCACGGCACAAGGAGCTCATGTGCTCTTAAATATCTTCCTAGCTGGATCGGCCTTTAGATGTTGCAGTTCTCCCTAACTTTGGGTCAGAAAACGACGATGTATTTCAAGCTAATCATATGGATACAGATATCGGCGAGGTATAGTACATTCCAATACATGAAAGCCTCCGTTCTTGGAGCTACCCAGAAAACACTTTCCCCTGCTACTTAACCATAGAATTACTGAACAATAGGTGATTCTCATTGTTAAACGATTTAATGTAATTATTGTAAATTAATTTTATTACATTACACTTCTATAGCTTAACTTAAAGCACAACATTGCGAATGCCAGATTATAATAATAATTATAAGAGCTAAAAGTTCAATAGTTGCACCCGCAGTGTTAATGAATAATATGTCCTTTTTTCTAACCCAGGTGTAAAAATGTCCAAACAGGCCACATCGGAAGAAAATTTGACTGACTCTGGGATTAGCGTACATTGAGAAGGGGACACATTGTAAAACCATTCCTTAAAGACTCCCCAAGTCTCGAATGGAGGAGTGAGACGAGACTTTCATGTTTGGGAATAAACTATAGCAGATGCTGCAGGTCTATAGTATGCTGCTAACTATTTTAATTAACCCTGTGGACAGGAAAGTGAGAAGCATTATAAACTATATAGAAAAAAATGCCAACATGAGTGCCGAAAGAAAATTTTAAGGAGGGGCCCGGAGGTTGAAGCTGCACAGGATCTAGAGAAGTAGTCACTGAAATTATTTTTAAACACACAACCATCTACATAATTATTATTGGAGTTCATAGCTTCCGAAATATTGTACCGCCATTTTTTGTTTAAATATTACATTTCTCAGTTGTAATATTATTATTTTTATAAGGTAATATTTTTTAAGTAAATGTTCTGTGCATTTGAAAACGGACAGAAACATAATGCCCCTTTTTATCCCCCCTTTTTCATGATTTTGTGTAATACTTCTTATTAATATTGTTAAACAGTCAATAAGTATTAATAATTCATTATAGTGAGATTTATGATAAACAACTATAGAATAATTGATTTATCGTTTTTGGGGAAGAATATGTAACTTTAGGAAGTATAAATATTTTAATATATTTTAGAACTTTATTATTATTATGAGAGAAATAATTATAATATTGACAGTGAATCAATTATGAAAATCAACTGGAAATTCCAATTGTTTGCATTATAATACAGAAATAGTTTGCACAAAAATTGTAATCACAGTACCCATACGTAGGCTACTAAACTGAAAATACTCAATTGAAGGAATTAAAATTAGTAATGAATAAAACATTACTATTAGACCTATTTTAAAACATGAAGATTGTCATTAGTAATATTTGGAACAACCCAAATTCATATTCATTGTTTCAGCGAACCTTTCCTTTTCATTATCTGGCACTTGAATAATACTGGCAATTGAAATGCACGTGTTCTGCTGCGCTGCACTAACGTTTCTGCTCTGTTCTGCGCAGAATTCGACTACTTCTTTAGTAAAAATCGCTTACTACTTTAGTAACAACTAAAGAAGTAACTATCAATTGAGCTCTCCAACACCAACTAAAAGAGTAAGTTACTAAAAGAGTAGCACTAAAGTAGTAAATTTAGGAAGGGAACCTTACGTAACAAAAACCGGTTTGTCTGTCTCACTCTAGCACATACATTAGTATGACTTAAGAGTGAGACAGATGTACTGGTTCTTGTATACTCCAGGTCTCCGTCTTAAATTTACTACTTTAGTAAGATTTACTCCTGGATGGTGCACGCCACCCTATATATATCTATCTATATATAAAAGGCTTTGTCCTGACTGACTGAATGAATGACTGACTGACTGACTGACTGACTGACTGAATGACAGGGATCAACGTACAGCCTAAACTATAATAGGTAGAGACTTGGAATTTTGATAGTACCTTCGTTTCATAATGTACATGCTCACTAAGAAAGGATTTTGAAAAATTCTGTATCTAAATGCCAAAAATTAAATGTTTTTGAAAATACTTAATCCCTTTTTACATAGAATTATCAATTCCAAATCACAGAATATATTGTTGCCAAATGGTATCAGATGGGCTTGGAAAAAACAAATGAAATGCACTTTTGACAAATAAGAGAAGTTATCAAAATAATTCATGTTATAAATAAATATTACAGAATGAAATCCACTAAAATAATGGAATCACATAACTTTCTCTACCCTGGACATAGAGAAAACAAAACGAGGTATGGTAATGTGTATATTATTATATTATATCACAGGTTTTTGGAGAGAAAAGTATGAAAGTGATAATGCTTTCTGTTTAATTTCATCCCCAAAACGGTTTTATGGTAACATAAGAGTGGGAAATTTCCCGCCTAGATATTACAATTTTATGTTACAGGAATTTCTGTTTCTTCTTATTTAAACCTCTACCAGGCTTGCTGTGCACTGTACAAGCGATGGGATCCTCTATGAGCCATAAAAAACTATATCAAGCGTTTTCTGAGGGAATAGTTTGAGTGTAAAAAGTCGTTCTTCCTATTTCAAATTATAAATGCCTATATAAGGACCTAGAATTTAAAATTGAAAATCCTTCATAAGTTAATTTCCAATTACAAAATACAAAACCCGGGCGATGCCGGGTCTTTTAAGCTAGTCCCTATATATATAAAAGGCTTTGTCCTGACTGACTGAATGACAGGAATCAACGTACAGCCTAAACTATAACAGGTAGAGACTTGGAATTTTGACAGTACCTTCGTTTCATAATGTAGGTGCTCACTAAGAAAGGATTTTGAAAAATTCTGATTCTAAATGCCAAAAATTAAATGTTTTTGAAAAACTTAAGCCCTTTTTGCATAGAATTATCGAAACAAATTCACAGAATATATTGTTGCCAAATGGTATCAGTGGGCTTGGAAAAAACAGATGAAATGCACTTTTGACAAATAAGAGAAGTTATCAAAATAATTCATGCTATAAATAAATATTACAGAATGAAATCCACTAAAATAATGGAATCACATAACTTTCTCTACCCTGGACATAGAGAAAACAAAACGAGGTATGGTAATGTGTATATTATTATATTATATCGCAGGTTTTTGAAGAGAAAAGTATGAAAGTGATAATGCTTTCTGTTTAATTTCATCCCCAAAACGGCTTTATAGTGGGAAATTTCCCGCCTCGATATTACAATTTTATGTTACAGGAATTTCTGTTTCTTATTTAAACCTCTACCAGGCTTGCTGTGCACTGTACAAGCGATGGGATGCAACTTTCTAGATCCTCTATGAGCCATAAAAAACTATATCAAGCGTTTTCTGAGGGAATAGTTTGAGTGTAATAAGTCGTTCTTCCTATTTCAAATTATAAATGCCTATATAAGGACCTAGAATTTAAAATTGAAAATCCTTCATAAGCTAATTTCCAATTACAAAATACAAAACCCGGGCGACGCCGGGTCTTTTAAGCTAGTAGGCTATAAAAGGCTTTGTCCTGACTGACTGACTGAATGACAGGAATCAACGTACAGCCTAAACTATAACAGGTAGAGACTTGGAATAATGACAGTACCTTCGTTTCATAATGTAGGTGCTCACTAAGAAAGGATTTTGAAAAATTCTGATTTTAACTGCCAAAAATTAAATGTTTTTGAAAATACTTAACCCCTTTTTACACAGAATTATCCAAATAAATTCACAGAATATATTGTTGCCAGTTGTATCAGGTGGGTTTGGATTAAATGAAATAGATGTTTGACAAATTAGAGAAGGTATCATTATAATTCATATTATCTGTATTAATAAAAGGAATTGTCCTCGATGTCCAGCGAAATCTACTGAACGCAGAGATCTGAAATTTTAAACATAGGTGGGCTGAAGGGTCGGAAAATGCACCTCCAAGCCGGAATTTTAATTTTAGTTTTCGTTCGTGAGTTATCAGTGAAAAACGGGCAAAAAACGTGCATTTTGTGCGTTTTCAAAACATAAGTTTTCAGTTATACATTTCAATGTCAAATCAATTACAGTTGGCTTTGGCTATTTTTGTCATACCTTGAAAATAAAACTTTCGCGATCGCTTGAATGTTGTAAGCCCTAAATATAGTCACACGTTGTTTTATTTGGACGAATCTCACTATACAGAGGTTTTCTGGGCCAAGAAACTCGAATCTGAGGTCGCTTTTACCAGACGATGCTATCTAATCGTGGTATGTAGTCCACGCGATTTAGGTGTTAATAAATATAATGATTTAACTATTATGCTCTTCATTTTTAATTCTTGAAATAATTATCGCGGGCGAAGCCGCGGGCACATGCTAGTATATATAACTTATAAGAGGCTTTGTCCTGACTGACTGAATGAATGACTGACTGACTGACAGGAATCAACGTAGAGCCTAAACTATAACAGGTAGAGACTTGGAATTTTGACAGTACCTTCGTTTCATAATGTAGGTGCTCACTAAGAAAGGAGTTTACAAAATTTTGATTTTAAATGCCAAAAATTAAATGTTTTTGAGAAAACTTAATCCCTTTTTACACAGAATTATAAAACCCCAATCACTGAACATATTGTTGCTAATATATCAGATGGCTTTGGAAAAAGAAAAGAATTGCAAGTTTGACAAATAAGAGAAGGTATCAATTTATAATTCATGTTATAAATAAATATTAAAGAATGTAATCCACGAAATTAATGCAGTCACATAACTTTTCTCTACCTTGGACATACAGAAAACAATACGAGGTATGGTAATATGGTATATTATTATATCGCAGGTTTTTGGAGAGAGAAGTATGAAAGTGATATTGCTTTCTGTTTAATTCCATCCCCAAAACAGTTTTATGGTAACATGAGAGGGAGAAATAAAATTTTCCGCCTCGGTATTACAGGAATTTCTGTTTCTTCTTATTTGAACCCTTACCAGGCTTGCTGTGTAAAAGCGATGCGATGCAGAATTCTACATCCTCTATGAGCCATAAAAAACTATATCAAGCGTTTTCTGAGGGAATAGTTTTAGTGTAATAAGTCGTTCTTCCTATTTCGGATTATAAATACCTATATAAGGACCTAGAATTTAAAAATAAAAAGTCCTTCATAAGTTCATTTCCAATTACAAAATAAAAAACCCGGGCGACGCCGGGTCTTTTAAGCTAGTAGACTATATACGGGTCTATAGTACATGCACGATTTTTAAATACGGATCACTTAAAGGTATTAAAATACATGTTGTAGTAAGTTATCGTTGAGCTCGATCATGATACAAAACGAAGAAGTAAATGGATGATGTTTCAGTGCGAGTGTTTCAGAAAAAAACTTTTAAACATTTTAACTGTTATAACTGTGATAAAAATATAATACAATGTAGTTTTAATTTTTAGTTATTAATACATCCACACCAGCATAAGAAGATGCCTTGAAGATGACAGAAGTAGGCTATGTCGAAAAGCCTAGGCATAGAATGAAATATTGTTGAGTTGCTGACGTCAAGTATCCATTTTATTTATGTTATGGATCACTTAAATTTATGAAGCAGGCCTAACTCATCTAAGTATGATCACACAGCGAGAATTATTTACGCATTTTTCAACAGAAAAGTTAGAAACTATGCGAAACAGGAAATAAGTATACACGTTTTGCTTTTAAATTACAAATTCCATCTATGTTCAGAGTTTAACACATTAAAAATCTAACCTACTGTTAGAACATAACTTATCTTATTACATTGAACATAAGTAGCATGGGCTGCTAGTCTAGAAATATAAAAACTTGTGTAGGCTACATACACATTAGGCCTAAATTAGTCATGAGTATTAGGCTACTAAGGCCCGGTTGCATAAAAGCTCCAGATATCTTCTAAACAGTTAATGGTTCTATACATTTATAGACTCGATAAACACCTTCCCATTTCCGAAAGAGAATGCGCTCAGTAAATAGCTAATGCCAGATAAATGAGTTGAGCATTTTGTCAATAGATGGAGACACGGTGCATACTGTAATATCAAATTGGTCGTGATTGAGTACCAACCAATCGGAGCGCTTCTTGCTATGTATTCAAAATGGCTGAATTTTCTGTCTGCTTTTTTCTTGTCAGTTGTTTCTCTGGTAAAATGAATATAAAACATGAGAGAAACTTCAGCAATTTCGACTTCTAGACTTGTGCATTAGAGAAAATGTCACCCATTACAATCTGACAACGTACTGCATAAAACGTAACACATTAATTAAGTTATAGCTGATTTACCACTGAGAAAGGAATGCTGCGATTTGTTCTCATTACTAATGATGGGCTATTTAACGCTGAAAAAGGCATGCTTGCAGTTGTTCATATGATGGCCTATTTATCCATAGGTCATTGCTTTGACAGCCTGATTCTTTCCGAAACTCAATATCGTCAAAGATCTAATTCTTTCAGGGAATACCTTTGCTTCACACATCTCTAGGCCTAATTATTGCCTCAGGATGAAGATGACGAAAAAGATGATGATTGTGTATTAATATTCGTGCTGTAAAAAGGCAATATTTTCTTCATAAAGTGTTGCATCAGAAAATAAAATTAATATACTTAAGCTACATTTTTTCCGAATCTGAATATCATCGTAGGCTACTTCTTGAAAGGATTGCTGTATTTCTTTCAGGGAATATTTACTTCTGTATAGACCTAGGCCTTATACGATCTGGCATTGAAGATGACCAGCAAGAAAATATGATGTGAATTAATATTCGCGATGTTTTCTTAAAAGTACTAACTTATAACAGAAAATGAAATTAATACAAATAAACGATGGATACATTAATAGCCTAGGCTATAACAAAGTTCATCTAACCGATAATATACAATTTTTCTACTATAGTATTATGAATTATTTCACACACAAATTAATAACCAATGCCAGCTTCATTACTACTTTTCAGTTTAATACCATAACAAGCTAATAACATAATGTAAGATAAAATGCTAACATAATAACGAAACATACATCAACATAAATGTTTCACATTTTCGCCATGTTGCGTGTTTATCTACCGTTTCGCCAGATATCTAGTGATTTGTGGTGCGATAGTTTGTCGGGCGTTTTATCGAACGATTAGCCGCCATCGAACGTTTCAGAAACGCTTACGGATTGAATAATGCCATCTAGTAGATATCTTACGTTTCGGAAACCCGGCCTAAGAATTCTTAAAACTGTTAAAAGTGTATTTGAAGTCCATAAAATAAAAGTCTTATACTAAAATGCAGATGTCTTCTTCCTACAGTATAGGTAGGTATATGGGAAGTTTTCAATAAAGATTAGGCCTACAGATTTAATTAAATGATTACGGTACACGATTTCCGTCTTTAAAATTTTCGTTCTTTAATATCCGAAAAGAAGTAGGTCTACATCCGAAATAGGCCTACATCTGGTTTTTACATTAATAGATTCAGGGAGACATAGCTTTCCGGTAGGCCTACTACACAGAAATATTTTTCTACATTTATCTTCATTTTATCTATCCCATCGCACCTAAACATTAATTTACACTAATTCCAACTCTAAAGAGGATATTAGTGCAATTTTATTTGACTTAATTTCAGTTTAAATTTCCATTAAATATGAACGATGATTGAATTTTAATCGCCAAAGGAATGTTAAACAGAAACCAACATTAGAGACAAGCGCGAGTAAAGGGAATAGTCTAATAGAGATATAATAGCACGAAAGAGTAAAAGTGAAAAGAGCGAATGCGTTCCATAGTGTAGCTACTGTTGCAACAAACACGAAAATGCTTTTCACTCTCATGGTACTACAATATAGTAAAAATGTGCAATATATCAAGAACTGTTTTATTACCATTTAGGTACTCTACGTTTCAACGTTTGCACAGCTTTGAATTCACTGTCGCCACGTGTCGTGGCAAGAAGGAATACAACCTAACAGTTTATAGATATTATTGTTGCTTTATTATTATTAGGCCTAAATTATTTATTGCTATCATCACCATCATCCATACGACAAAATTCGACTACAGTGATGAATAGGGCGTGGATTTTTAGGTTTTTATAAATCCTGTATTAAAATCGTTTTTAATTTGTTCTCATTTTCAGACAAGTTTCCCCTTAAGTACAATAAACAAATTAAAACAAATATGTTCATTAATTTTATTTTTATTTATAATTAATTTCATAGCTCTGAACCACAAAACAATAGGAGCACTTTCTGTTTATTTTTTAATAGTTTATGGTTTACACAATACAACTAGAGTTAGAATAGCCCAACAAGAACATTTTTCAATTAATCAGTCAACTTTTAGAATACTTTACTTTCGGTATCTTGCTGGAAGAAACACTGTGAATAAACTGCAAGCGTAAGCTTCATAATATTGCCTTTAATTTGCAACTGAAGAAACCGGGGATTTCGTTTTACTAACGACAAAATGACAAAATTGCAAAATGCAATGCAATATTCTCTTACAACGAAGCTTAAATATTTTTTTCAGGGATAAAATGTGGCAAGTACTTTTCCTGGATGCACATTCGAGATAATTAAGTAATAAAATGGATTTATTAAAAACTATAGAATTTGACTTAACACATATGTGCACTAAGCAATCGATGAGTGATGTACAAAGGAGAATATAATGTGAAAAATTCGTTAGAATCCCTAAATTTCTTTAACCTGGATGTTGTATATAAATTTTTGATTGGTACATGACGATTTCTTTCGCCAGCATTAAATCCTCCATAATACAAATCTTAAGAAGAAGTCTATACGTGAGCAAGTTTGTGCGACATATTTTGCACGGTTTATTTATTTTTCAAGTATTGCCTGTTACCGAATGCACTAATGCTAGTGAAATAATGCACTGACTGAACTTCGAACAACGGGTCTGGTGAAGCTGGCCACTTTTGTTTATGATAACTGCAGTATCTGCGCCGCATACTGCATACAAGTATTATCTCCGTAATTTACTGTATGGCAATATTTTACTGACAGCCATACAAGAAAGAGTCATGTAAAGCAAAAAGATAAAATTATTAATTATCGTGTAGTAGAAGTGTACATAAATACTGATAACAAACACTAATCACGCAAACACAGTTCCACTGAACTATAAACGATAGAAGCATACAGAGTGCAGAAAATGGCTATGTAGGTTTTCCAGCGTCAGTTATTCAACAGGATGAAAACATTAGCTGCGGCAAGAATGTATCTTTTATAACTTACGAAGCGAAAATGTAGCCTTCAATATACCACTGCCCCAGAATAGATGAATGGTGCTTTTTTAACCAGCATTTTTCATTATGGACATTAACCTTTACATTAACTTATGCAAAGTAGGCCTACTGACTGCTTCGAACCATCAAAACAAGTGTCTGTAATACATATATAAACGTGTGATTACATTACAGTAGTCCAGGCCCCTTGTAATTTATTGTTTCGCCAAAAAAATACGTTTTAATTAATTTTTAATTCTGCAAAAGTACGCGATAACACACAACTCATTCATCGTTTTCTTGTTACAGGCCATTAATTATGCTTTAATTTTCTTTTTTTTTTGTAATGTACTATTTTTTGACAAATTCAAGCTAACATTCTTTGAATAAAAATTAACGAATTTAAATGTATGATTAGGGCCCGGAAGTTTAGCTATGAAAATAATACACTCTATTACACATTAGTGTTATATTTTGTACAATACATGAAAGAAATAAGTGAAAATGTATGGTTTCTTTTCGAATACTGTAGCATATTTTGTTACTTTTGCGATAAAGCATAATATTTGCCTGATATTAAAATATTTGTGCACATATTATTCATTTGTCACATTTTTAATGGCATATTTCTGACAGATCTATAATAATAACAGGAAATGTTTGTCTGTTTGTCTGTCAGTCTGTGTGCGATGCCCAGCGAAATCTACTGCACGCAGAGATCTGAAATTTTAAACATAGATGGACTGAAGGGTGGCCGATTGCACTTAGAAGTCAGATTTTTAATTTTAGCTTTCGTTCGTGAGTTACGAGTGAAAACTTAACATCAGCTTTTGGTAATACATTTCAATTATATCAATTGCAGGTGATGAAGCCTCGAAGGCGGAGCCGAAACGTTGTGATTGAAGTTATTTTAATACATTCACTGTAAGTAATTACTTTTAATGGATTTTGATATTTACGTGGAACAGTGAAAATTAGGACCAAATATGTCAAGTTTAACAAAATTGAAGTACCTCACCTAATCACCTTAACTTCCGAGTCTTATTAATTTTACGATTGTCTCAACTGGCTAAGAACATATAACGACTAAGTTTGAGAGATACCCTCTCCGGAGGTATCATATTTTATACTGTCAACGTAGCACAAAAATTTAAAAGCAGAAGATAATATGGACTACATTTTTCAGTTGAAATGTTTAAAATTGTAAATAATTCTATATTTGAAAATAATTGCTCGTTTATTATTCATTGTTAAAGATTAAATGTATATTGCGTATAACATTTCGGTAGATTGTAGATTATCACAACACATAATACGGCAAACGCAGCGTTTGAGTAATTTTCCAAAATGCACTCTTGAAAGTTTGTTCCCAGTCCATTCATGGATATGCAATCAAAAAACCTGAAATCATCATGTAGTGCAGAGAGAAAAGTACAGTTTATGGCAAAATGATTATGGCTTATATTATAGGCTATTAAGTATCAGAATGGGCTGTTCATGGTATCTTTATCGTAACTCCCCAATGTGTGAGTCAACTTGCACTTGACCAGTTTTATTATTTTTCAAGTATTAGGAAGAATTTCTTTGACATCTTGTTCACATACAGTATTTACCCCTTCTTTAGCAAAATTGTGAAATTCCTTAGTTTGCGTTGCCTATTTAAGTCTAACAAATATTCTGTAAATCTTTCTCAACGTTTAAAAAGTTATATGGTATTTTTTCCTCACAAAACGCAGCCGATAGGCAGTGTATTTGTCAATTTACCATAAGGGAACGTTAAGAGATAATTAGCAGAGACAGGAAAGAGCCCACCATGCAGGCACTACTGACATTTTCCATACTCTCTCCTACCCACTATATCCGGATGAATGGGCTAGTTTGAGCCCAGGAAGATTGCAATACAGTTGCTAAAGTCAACAGTAATGCACAAAATGTCCACCGAAGTGACATTGCAATTTTAAAAAAGTTTTGGGGCTGAAGTTTTAACATGTTCTTTACTATCAGACGGTAAATCTTGTATGTTCAAAGTAACGGCCCCTCTTCATTTCTAAAACTCAGAGCTAAGAAGGTGCGAGGCTATGTATCTCTCCTGTTAACGTTGCATAAGCAAATGAAAATAAATAAGTGCCACAAACTTACGGTTACGCCAACAGAACAGCTACACATCTACAGAATGCCAATGGAAACTCACCTGTAACAAAGAAGACAGAATTCCTGAGTGTGGCAATCATCTATTTACAGAGAAGATTTTTGTCAACTTACGCATAGCGGTACTTTCTCAATATGCTAATACTACAGCAATCTGACTTGTCGCTTTTAAGAAAAGTAAATACTAAGTTTAGCATACAGCAAATTATATACTGCATGTTCCAGGTTCATAAATTCACATTTTTAGTGTAGTATAAGAGATTTTTTTATTCCTTATACCCTCAAAGAGCATAGATAAACCAAAGCGGACTTCAATGTGGCCTTACTTTTATTGATATTTGCAGGACTGCTTGAGTAATAGCAGAGTTAATTATTAAAATGTTGGTACCCATTTAATTAAAAACATATTTACAAAATTACAATGCTAAAAAACACAGGCCTATTTACGAAATTATGCTAAAAATATACTAACAATCTGTGACAAAACTGTTATTTAATATACAATATCTATAAACAAAATAATATCTAAAATCTATACATTATTTATTTCAATTATTTTCATCTTCCTACTGAGCTGTATAGGCCTAATTTTATTTTGTTAATATAAAGTCCACCTATGGTATGTAATAAAATTTTTAGACATCTAACCTATTTAAAAAAACATAATTTACCCCACGACATTTTACCTTGTTTAAAAGCAGCATAAGCTACTAGTCTATAAATATATAAAATACTTATGTACATGTAACACAATAGTCATAACCCTATTAAAATTCTTAACACATTATTAATTTTAAAAAATGTTTAAAGTCCTTAAAAATTTTCAAGTCCTATAATGTAAGAAGAAAACATCTGCTTTTTATTATAAGACTTGAAACATTTTTAAGGACTTTAAACAGTTTTTAAATGTGTTAAGAATTTTAATAGGGTTATGACTATTGTATTATATGTACATAAGTATTTTATATATTTATAGACTAGTAGCTTATGCTGCTTTTAAACAAGGTAAAATGTCATGGGATAAAATATGTTTTTTAAAATAGGTTACATGTCTAAAAATGTAATTACATACTGAGCATAGGTGGACTTTATATTAACAAAATCAAATTATTTATTTCTGCCAACTGCAGGAATAAATCCCAATTACAGTTGGCGTAGTTTCGCCAATACGTGTTGTACAATATAAAAATACAATACAATAAATGAATGTGTGAGGATAAAGAAGAAAATACATGAATGTTTTGTAATAACTACAATTAATTTAACAAGACAATCTAAAAACTAAGCCAAATCATATGGAATATATAACATTTTATGAAGAAATCCTGGATACTGATTTAATGATAAGTCAAAAATCCAGAAGAGCATTTTGAAGTGATAGAGAATTATGTTGCTTACATATTTAAATTAAAGATGAACATTCTATTATTTTTTACTTAATGACAGGAGTATATAACAATTCCCTATTCCTTAAATTTAATTGTACTACATTAAATTTAATACGTTTTAAAAGTTCATTACTATCAATTATACCATTGATAATTTTATAAAAGAATAACTGTTGCGCTACCAACCTTCTACCAATTAGAGTAACAAAATTAAATTCATTTAATAAAGTATTATAAAAAATTCTATCAATTAAAGCAGATCTACCATATTTCTTAAAATACATATATCGAAGAAAACTATTCTGAATTTTTTCTATGTCATTAATATGAGTCTTATACAATGATGACCATATAACTGATGCATATTCTAACTTACTGCGTACAAAACTATTATAAAGTAACTGTAAAACACGTTCGTCTTTAATAATCTGCTTAACAGCAGTAATCTAAAAAATTGCAACCAATTGTCCAGGTAATTAGAGCCTGTAGTAATAAAAAGTTTGTCCGCCGGCGTGGTCTTGTGGTTAGCGTCGCTGACTACAGATCCGTCGGTCCGGGTTCGATCTCCGGTACCTCCTCGGATTTTTCTGAGGTAGGGAGGTCTGGAAGGGGTGCACTCAGCGTCGTGATTCAAATTGAGGAGCTACCTGATAGAGAAGTAGCAGCTCCGGTCATGAAAACCACCATTAACGGCCGTGGGTGTCGGCATGCTGACAACATGCCCCACAATCCTGGGTGGGTAGGGTGGTAGGTCAAGTCCCTCCAAGGATGTAGCGCCACGGAGTTTAGTTTAGTTTAGTTTTTTTTATAATAAAAAGTTTAAACTAGTTTCTTTTTAAAATACCAGCATGTAATACAATAATATTTACTTTGCACGTTTTTATTAAAAGTTATTTGATAAGCATGCGACCTATTGTTAGAATAAGTACGTCGCCGGTTTCACACCACAGTTAGTGACGAGCGTTCTGTCGATCGTTTTTGGCAGAATCGAGATATGCGGCAGCGAGGCATTATCTGCTCGAAAGACTGCAGTCTTACATCAACTTTCAGATAGCAAAGTTACGGGACTACTCCGTGCCCAGCCAAGCAATGGCTTGTCTAGAACTTTTCTTCTCTATAAATGTTCTTGGCACAGCTGCAATTTATAGAGTTAAGAGGAAAAAAGAATAAAAGCTAAATAACTTAAGGACTAAATCGAAATTCGAAACCAGACCTACGTAACAGAGTTAGAAACAAGGACAGCTGAGAAAATCGACAGATCAGAAACTCAGAAATAGTAAAGTCATAAATTAAATGACTGCCAAGAAAGTAATATTTACTGGTACCACATACACTAGGTGAATGTAATATCTTCGAAAAATCAGTAGGCTTAATTATGAAACAGTTGCTCAAAGTGCAGTTCTCCTCCAGAGCGTACAGTTAGGTTAGGCACTGGTAAAATGGTGAATACAAAAAATGAAGTGAAATAGTCACATAGCAGAACAGAATAAGCGGCTGCAATGTGGGATTGCGCATTCAGCTGAGTAAGAATCATTCAGAGCCGTAGTTTTCGCTAAGCAAGGCCAAAAAATCCGTGTTTGAATAAATGGGTACTCAGCTTAGTTATAAGTTTCGACGTAAGTTTTAGTTCTAAATTTAGTTGAGAAGGACCGTCTTGTGGTTAGCGTCACTGACTATGGATCCGTCGGTCCGGGTTCGATCCCCGGTACCTCCTCGGATTTTTCTGAGGTAGGGAGGTCTGGTAGGGGTGCACTCAGCCTCGTGATTCAAATTCAGGAGCTACTTGATAGAGAAGTAGCGGCTCCGGTCATGGAAACCACCATTAACGGCCGTGGGTGTCGGCATGTGACCACATGCCCCCCCAATCCTGCCATCTGCCTATAGGTAGATGACGCAGCGGTCGGGTGGTAGGCCTTGTCCCTTCGGGGATGTCGCGCCACGGAGTTTAGTAGTTTAATTTAGTTGAGAAAATTTATGATCCTTAGGTTTTAAACTGTTTTGTTCCTTGCTAGCTAACTGCGATATTTTAACATAATTATCCGTTTCATAGACATGGCAGGTATTTAAGCCAAATGTACATTTTCGTTTTCGAGCTGTGCTGTTTAAAGACACAACGGTACAAACTCAGACATTGTTTGAAAAAAAAAAGTATGTTTGGGTTTAGGGAATATCGAAACGTGTAATAATAGCGAAAACTCGACTCTGAATTTCAGGGTTGAACACTACACTTTCGCTATCTATGGTACAGGTCAAGGAAGTAAAAAATCTTATGTAAATCACATAACTTCCTCAGACAAATAAACGTTTTGCCTCTTACTATAATATATTATGTATGGCCTTCTCTTAATGTAAATTGGTTGTAAAAATTAAGGGAATGCCGTTAACGTATCGCATTATCGAAGCGCATACAACCCAAATAAAATCTGGGTTAATGCACTCACGTAACATGCTTCACCCAAAGCTTGGGCAACAGCATTTTCTCACTTCAAATTCTGATAATAGAATAAGTGGTCGTATTGGAAAGAGCGCGTATTCAGTTGTTTCAACCTGATGCAAAGCTTTATTGTTTACCAGGCAAGACTAAGTTTCTACAAACAGTGGGTGGATAATAACTACCCTCCAGAGAGCTTTTACGGAAAAAAAAAATCACATAAAAGTTTTAGCTCTTACCATAAGCAACTCATGTACAAAATTAAAACACAATCTTTACAGCCGTTTTAAAGAAAATAGCGACAAACACTGTCTTCTGTAAAGTGGCACTAAAATTAAGAAAAAGAAGGCTTCAATCTTCGTGGCACACCCCCAGACGGTACTTAACCCAAATACAAAATTTTGTTTTCATACGATGTTTCGTTGTAGAGCTAGGCTGTTCTCAGACGCACACACACAGACATATTTCTGAAAATAGTAAATTTCGGGGTTGAACACAATAGTTCCTCTGACGGAAAGAGGAATCAAAAAAGGTTCAATTCTATGTTTAATAGGTACGTTAGATGACATAATTTAAGTCAGGCCGAATTTAAATCTGCTTTATGTAACTTGTTACTCATCCATCCATTCTGCAGTATGAGTGACATTTTTGACATTACTGTAAATATATATTTAAAATATCCCTAAGCTACTTTGTAAATCATTAAACACGTGATTTGTTTTATGTTATTATTGAATATTATTATTATTATTATTTTATAACTACTATACTACTGGTATGTATAAGGTGTTCTGAGGTGTAGTTCGGTTGAGGCACTACGCTACAAAGTAGAAGGTCGGGGATTCGATACCTACTGAGATAACTGGCATGGCCTAATTCTTTTGGCGGCACTAAGGCCCTGATATCCACTAAGGCCCTGATATCCACTAAGTTTCTAACTGAGTACCAATATCATGGGGTAAAGATGTAAGTTTGACAACCATGCCATACTTCAAGTGCCGAATGTCTAATAATGTTAGCTTCAACCCTGAGGTCCTACATGGCTTGTATAGGGAAAACTTTACTTCACTTTTACTAATGTTTTAAGTAATCCTTTATTGTGTCAAAATGTTTCATATACTGTATTTATTGCAATTTATAACATTCCACTTTGCACCAACTTGACTCGTGATTTAGTAAAGTTAGATTTATTAATTAATATACATCAATATCGTTTGGAAATGTGCTAGATAAGAGCCAATCGGGTGACGACTCCTTGTATAACAATACCAATATTATCGTCTGATATAATCTCGCAGAAGGAGGAAGGTGCTTATCGCTAGGCAGCAATGTGTCATTTTCGTGCTTTGCTATTCGAGTTTCCTATAGCCGAATAACATATTTATGTCATTTTTAAAAGTTAAAAAACAAACTTAATGATTCTGTATAGGCACTCACGGTGACTTCTCTTCTGTAAATCAACGGAGCCGTGGCATATGTGCTAAGTAATTTTTGAGATGTCATGAATAAGCTGCAAATTATTTCATTTATTAAATTTAAACTTGAGATGTAAAGAAGATATGACTGAATGAAATACACATGTTGTAGATATACATATCTATG
Organism: Ectobius pallidus; assembly: GCA_964059195.1. Classification (NCBI taxonomy): domain Eukaryota; kingdom Metazoa; phylum Arthropoda; class Insecta; order Blattodea; family Ectobiidae; genus Ectobius; species Ectobius pallidus. The sequence goes on from CAXKWD010000005.1 coordinate 17,738,831, forward strand.
TGTGAAACGTGTCTATAAATCAGCAATCGAAGTTTTCAACAATAAGTAAAAACTGCCTAAACCCTATTAATTTTATACATTGTGAAGATAGTAAATTCATATTATGTTCTGCTAGTTGGCTATCCTTTTAATTTCGTCTGTCATTCAAGCTCGTCAATCATCCTGGTTATTGGAAAAGTGCATTTCGTAACATCTATAAATCTGCCACACACAACATGCCCCATTTTACTCGTAATCGAATAATATAGTATTGATAATTTTTTCACATTCCGTTATCTTAAATTCTCTTGAAACTGTTCAGCAGAAATTTGAGAATGTTTGTAATATAACTTTTGGCAATGAACAAATAACACTATGGCGATGCATGATTTTATGTTAAACGTGTTCCACTTTAGACATCTCCTTAATCGGCGTCTATGGAACCGAACCCTAGCCGCAAAATCGAATGGCCGAATAATCCGATTATGCCTATTAGGTGTTACTGAGCTCGTACAAGACACAACCACAATAAGAAAAATCCTTTTAGGCAGGCCTACAGGCTGAGGTAGATTTCGAAGTGCTTTTGGTTTAATTTATTGTCGCTGCGCAGCACTCTTCTTCTTTAGCCTTGGCACGACAAACCCGCAATAACTACAAAAAAGAGGAAAGAACACTTTTTCAAACATTCAAATCTCGCCTTAAATGAGAGCTATCGATAAACTAGTTATTGATTTGTAGAGTACTCATGAAGAGCTTTTCAACGATACCCCACAAGACGTGATTTCAAAAATTTCGAATTTCCATCCCCCACCCCCTCTCCCAGTCGTACCTAAAAACCCCGAATCGTTGGTGTCACTGTGAACTCCACAGGGAGTACTCTAATTTATTTAAACAAAGTTTCCCTCTATACTTCATAGGGGCCGAGATATAATTTTTCTCAAAATTTCAACCCCCGACCCCCCCCTCCCCTCTTGGGACAATTTTGCTCATTAACGAACTTGTCCGAACTATTGGGCCTAGAAATAACATAATAAAATTTGGTTCAAATATCTTCAAAATTACGGCCTCTAGCGTGTAAAAAAATTTGAACGGGCGGTGGTTTCGTACTTGGGGAGGCATGAAAAGTAAAGATATGAAATAATTTTTCGAAAGTTATGACATGGTATCGATTGCAATACGTAGATTTTTCTTAGAAATCTACCTAAAAACAAACACTGTATAATAGGACAAAATAAAACTGGCCACTGCACCATAAAGTGTTAATTTGTGTACTTCCGTGATCGGTTGATATCAAATCTGCGTATATATTTCCTTTTGACTATGATGTAATATAGCTATTTATATTGCACGTGCTAGAAAGATCAATAAACATGCAGTCAGAAATCACGATTAAACACATTTAAACGGTGACCGGTTAACCCGACGGCCGTCTGACCTTTACTATTATTAGGATAAAAGTGGTTAAAATAATTCACAAGAAAGCAGTTTCCAATTTTTCTCAACCACTTACTGTAATACAAAAAAAATCTTCCGTGTCTCTTCAAACTGCGGTTTCTCGCACTTTTAAAAATAAAACTCGGTTTTAAGCCTATTTAGAGCTTGAGGTGTGTTTAACTTCTAAACGAGAGATGGACCAGTCGAGAAAACTTTCCATAAGCCCATCTTGAAGAATTTGTGAGACTTACACTAGTCGAAAAAGAAAGCAACGAAGACTTAGAGCAAACTAACCACTTGATAGTTATGGAGATCTAGGCTATTCCTAGACACACCAATCCGAGTGGGGTTTTCGCAGGGTTTCCCCTCACTCTCTGACAAATGCCGGATTGGTCTCCCTGCAATTCCTTATAAAGCCTACAGTATAAATGTAGTTCGAAAATATCTAACTAGATCAAGTAGAACTTATAAATAAAAGCTCATAAGGACAAAACGGGATGGGAGAACTCATCTAAAATAGTAATGCAAGACATCCCCACATTCCCGAGCATATAAAGTGAGCAGATACATTAACTTCACCTTTCGACAAAGGTGACCGGAGAATAGGCCTACTTGGCTGAGGTAGGCCTACTCCGGGGGAGAAGGGCAGGAAACAAAAAAGTGAGAGTTCATAACACGCTTATCGGTTATTTCTTGTGCAACCTGTCTTCATCTTGTAGGGATCTAAGATAATTTTAAGAACCTTGCCTACGATAGTCTGATGGCAAACTTCTCTTTACTGATGTTTTCATGTAGGGAAAAATATTAAGTTAGGCGTTATTTACAGGCCTACAGTTAATTCCGAAGTTTTAAAAGAAAGAAGGCCTACTATCTGAAATAATTACTGATTATGTTATTGTAAATAACTATTTCTTGAAGCTCTGGCAAACAAGGGGCACTATAAAATTACAGTAGGGCCTATTGGTAACGAGCATGGAAAGATGAGAGCCGCTCGGGGGAACAAAATGGTAAGTGCCAAATGGGGTGTGTTGAAAAAGAGAACAAATAAATTTCTCATTAACCTAGATATCTGAATACTTTTATTTTCAGCTCAATTTTGAACTCAATACGTTTGAACATATAGAGATCAATACCTATCACCTACCATTCTGTTACACCAAACAAGCTGGAAAGTCAAAAATTACTTGTTTCATGGCAGTGGCAGTTACCATTTTGTTCCCCCAAGCAGCTCTGACGAATTACGAAGAACTGAGAGACTGGGGGGGGGGGGGGTTAGTCAATTATTTTAAAACGACTCTGAATATAAACCACTATTGTTAAACATAAGGTGAAACTAATTATCTAGGACTAATATATAAAATTAAAAGTGTGTGGGTATGTTTGTTCCCTAAATCTACATGCTTTGAGCAATTTGCGCGAAATTTTGAACACGTATGCACTTGGTCAACATCTAAAATTGAAACAAACCATCCCTTCCCTTGAAAAATTATACAATTTCTGAAAATATTAGGCCTACATTGAAAATTCACCAAACGCAATTCAGTTCGCACAAGGCTTTGGAAGTTGCAAGTAACTTGGAGCCATTAGAGAGGTTATCGATATAATACATTTATGTAAATCGATTATGGAGAATGAAATCAACGTAAATAAATATAGGGTGTGATGCAGCACATAACTTTCTCTATCCTAGAGAGTATGCTATGTCAGAAGTCGCTAAATATCCTACCCACCGATATGTTATTCATCGCTGTAGGCTTTGTGTTAGTTGAGAAATAGGGAAGTTTATTGTAAGCTAGCATGTAAAAAGAGACAAAACAGGACGAAACATTTTTAGTTCTTTGTTCGCAGTAAATTGTTATGTCCTGGGTATTTGGGGAAAAGTGTGAAAGCTATATTGATTTTCATTTTATTTTAGCCCCGAAATGGTTGTATGGCAACATGAAAGTGGGAAATGCAATATCCCGTATAGACAGTAAAATGTTATGTTACCGGAATTTCTGTTTTTTTTTCTTTCTTTCTTTCTTTCTTTCTTTCTTTCTTTCTTTCTTTCTTATTTCAACCCTCACCAGGCATGGTGTGCAGAAGCAATGGATTGCAAAATTCTAAGTCCTTTATGAGCGACATAAAGCTACATCTAGCATTTTATGAAGGAATAATCTTATTTTGAGTGTGATAGTTCGTTCATCTTCGCTTCAAACTCTAGATACCTATATAAGGACATACATTTTGAAAATCGAAAGTCCTCCATATGTTAATTTCTAATTACAAATTACAAAGCCGGGCGACAAGCTAGTTATAAAATAAAATGGATAATTTGACATGAAACAATGTAACAATAAGAACATTATGGAATTCATACTGCATAATTGACATGCAAGTATGTTTTTATATATTGCTGTTGTAGCTCTCTATAATGAATTATTAAAATGATTATAAAAAATACAACACTGTATTTAAATAATAATCATAATGAAGAAAACTTGAACAAGGTGGAGTGAAGTGTCATCTGAAACATCTTATATATTTCCGATTACTGGCACTAAAATAACCATAGCCTGTTGATCTCATCAAAGCATTAGATGCACAGGTTTAAACAGAAGTAAATTACAAAATGTCACCTCTAGGCAACGAAACTTCGAGACTAGATCTGTATCTATGAGTAAATGGGGAAACGTCCAAGTTTGACAAAATTAGGCTACTGTAGATAGTATTTTGGTAATCGAGAAATCCATGAGCCTATGTTTCTGCATATTGTACAATATGAATGACGACCCAGAGAATATACAATTCCGTGAAGGCGGAAAAGTTTTCCTGTTTATACAATACTCGTTCCGTTTACAGCAATAGAGCTTCTCAAGATCGGAGAGAACAAACAGCAAGATCTAGAATTTACCAATAACTTTCATCGTTCGAAAACATGTTGATCAACGCCATATGATAAACTGCCTAAGGCAATTCTCCGTCAGACCATCTCTTGGGTTCCCTTTCTGTGGAGCTTATACTCGCCTGTGCATGGCCTCGCCAGCACCGCGAATCTGCCCGTCGCCACTTCTGTGTGAATTGGGCCTTAGTTGCAGTACTTCAATTTGACTAGTTCTGCCGTAGTCAGATTTACGATTATTTAATTCTTGGTTATTATAAGAATTATAAAATGGCTATAAGTTTAATCATTATAAATCATTAAAATAGGTAGGCATTATAAATATCTAAAACAGACAATATAAAATACCTAACATTATGCCTATTTATGTACTAGATTGCACTACTAAGACAATCGCACAGTCAGCAACGTGTTGTATTACATTTTTAAAGTGACTTTAAAGTTTTAAACAAAATGCTAATTGTACTTGACAGAAAAATGAAAATGTTTCTTGAAGGCCTGTGCATTAAAATACCTTATCGGCTTATTGGGTTGCACATGACAACCAAATGCTTTATGTTTTAATTTTCTGCGTAAAGGAACACCGAATTTCGGCATGGAGGACTAGAAAAAAAAAAAAAAGCAGCAAAAGGCATTTAATTCGGCAATTAAGCATTTAAAGAAAAAGAAAAAAAAAGAGAAAAAAGAAGAAGAAGAACACGGGAAAAGGCAACATAAATCTGCGGCGTTTCAATCACATTGTGAAGTTATCTGTACGATTTACAGATTTGTCACAAACATGTAAATAGTACAGATTAACTTTCAAATTGAAGATAGATTTAACATATTTAAAAAGGCATTCTGCCGAAGTTCTGGTCTCTGGTTATTACTGTTTCTTTCCAAGTCCAAGTTTGTTCCATAAAACTAGGCTATAAGTAATCAAATTCTGGCAGACAAAAACTCAGAATCTCAAAGTCCATGCGGGTGTATCACTATTTACAAGAACTTTTACTAGCAGGGTTCATTAAGAACATTGTGGAAATACTGAAGGTGGAATGAATAACTCTCAACCATTCACTTCATACCCTCTTAATTAAACACATGTCTGATTTTTGCACTCGTTTAAATTAACATTATTTTATCAAACAAAATAATATATGATAAATAATAGCGACAAACTATTACTTGTGATAAAAATAATTATTGTAGTAGGCCTACGTGCAAAAGATCAGTTACAACAGGGTATTTCAGTAGTAGGAGAGGAGAAGTATTGCATTATAGAGTTCCGAAAAATACGAAGATTTTTCACCTGTGTTGAAGAAAATCAGTCCTACTAACATACACCTGGTAGCGCTTCGTTCCAATATCTAATAATTTCTATCTTAATTGAAAAATTCAGCTCTTGTCTGAATATAGGTCAAAGTGCAGGTATCCAGCCTATGATCTTTAAATCACGAATCATGGGAAGTGTGTCTTGTACACTCTAGTGCACGGAATCTTTCCGATGTAATATGCATGATTTGTGTTGGTAAGGGAATATAGCCTATAACCGCCTCGGCCTGATCCACTCCCTATTCCTAAGCATATCCTTTTCTCGCGTTGACAAAGGCTAACCCTCTCCTCACTCCTCTCCTGAACCCGAAACCGACCTGTGTTCATAAGTTAATCTTCAGTGTCAGGTTTTTGACATCAAATCAACAGGAGTTGGACGCGACCAGGAGATGGTGTGGACATGCGTTGTGAGGTACGCCCTACACCCCCATTTCACTGAACACCTAGGCCTGAGCGTGTGTTCGGACCAATAAGAGATATTGGCTCACCAAGGGCTGCAGCTGGTGTGAGAAAGCAGATGATAGGAGATTCAATGCCAACTTTACATGAAGAAAAACACTAGAAAAAAACAGGAACATCGGAAAGTTTCCGTGCTCTCGAATGCAGGCCCACATTAAGGATATAAATGTTTCAACAGGATTCTTGATTCTAAACTTTCCCTGGCTTAAAGAGGACCATGCCAAACAAAGTTAAAACTGACACAATGAGTTTCACCACTACCCTCTGATATCCTGTCAATAATGACCCGATCTTAAATGAAAAAGGTATCAGGAACAAAACTTAATGACATTATTTTGCATACAATGCTAATTATTAATAAAATCAGGTAAACTTATGTAACAAAGTGACAGAATGCTTCTGTTTGACCAGTGATAATTGCAATTATGATATGCAGAAAATAAGTTTTTACTTCCTCTGCCCGTACCATAGGTACTATAGGTAGAGGAAGTATTGTTTTCGACCCTAAAATTCGAAGTTGAGTTTTTAGCATATATACACGTTTCAAAGCCCCCTGAATCCAAAAATACTATTTTTGGAAACATGTCTGTGTGTGTGTCTGTGTGGAAGTTTGTGAACAGGCTAGCTCCAAAACGGAGAATCGTATGAAAACAAAATTTCGTATTTGTGTCAGGTACCTTCTGAAGATGTGATTCGAAGATTGGCGAAAAATTTCCCTTATTTTTAAGGGGACTTTACATGAAGAAATTTTCGTTTTTCGCGATTTTCTCGAAAACGGCTCTAACGATTTTCTTTAAATTTTGCGCATGGATTGCTTGTACCAAGAGCTAAAACTTTTATTTGAAAAAATTTTTCGAACAAATTCTCTGAAGGGTAGTTATAAGCAACCCACTGTGAATACGTGCTTTTTGCAATACGGCTTCTTGTAAATCGTACGAAAACAAAATTTTGTATTTGGGTTAGGTACCTTCTGAGGCTGTGAAGATTGGCGACAACCTTCTCTTATAATTAAGGAGACTTTACATGAAGAATATTTTGTTTTTTGCTATTTTCTCATAAACGGCTCTTACAGATTCCTTTAAATTTTGTACATGGATTGCTTATACCATTTCAAAAACATTCTCTGAATGGTGGTTGTAACCTACCAACTTGCCTGGTGAACAACTCAATACGTGGACATTTAAGGCATTTTATTCTATATAAGCACGTGAAGTGAGAGAAATGTACTGTTGGCCCTGCTTACAGTAAAGAAATATCTGAGGGGAATATTTGATAAAATTCGGAAATTATTTTTAACGGCGGAAAGTTCAATAAACGTTTGCAGTCACTTGTTTTTTTCCCCATAGCCTGCGTTTTTAGTCGCAACATTCAAAGAAGGGGCTATAAGATATTTATAGCATAATTAGCGTAAATGCTGCAAACTTTTATTTGGGCAGAGGAAGTTATGTGACTTTCACATCAGATTTTTTTGTTATCGATTTCCAAGTTAAACTCCAGATCAATTCTATAGAGGGCTTACGGAAGAACAAAGGTCTAATGTGATAAGCATAATTACGAGAAGGAGTTTGTGGGTAATGTTACTTGCAAGTTGCAAGTACTGCAACTTCCAAATCCGTATATGAACACTGTAAAACAATATGTTGTCATGAGAACTGATTTGCATTTGATAAATTCTTTATAATATATTGCCATGAAATAGGCACTAAATTGGGCGTTACTCCGATAACGGTCAACCGATACGGTCCAATATCAATAGGTTTCTTCCCATGGTTGTTGTAGATGCGTATATCATGATTCGTGAAAATCCGATAAATCGTATGAGTTACCGCGCATACAGACACACGGACAGACATTTTCCCGTCCCTCACACAATCTCAAAGTATAACTCGATCGGTAAGACCTGAGCCAAACAAACGGCTGCACAGTAGTCTACGATGTCGTAATCTAGACCTGTCTGACTTTCATAGCATGTGATGTTCTTTGCTAGTTCATACTGTACAGACCGTGTAAAAACATCTTAGTTAGCTTCACAGCATTCAATAGTGAAGACCCAACAACGATATTCTGTGAGTTGCATACCATTACTGAAATAATTTTTCATAACTACAAAAATAAAAACTTTATTAACTTTATTTTTGTTTGCAATAGTTACGGGGGCTATTATGAGCCGCATAGTTTGGAATGAATAGTACAGTATATGCATTCCCTTCTGCTCTAAACTCCATTGCTACCGGCGGACGATAAGCTATCTGCGCGTGTTTGGCTCAGGTCTTACCGATCGAGTTATACCATTCTTTGTAATATAAAAAGTGTGAATAGCTTTATTTATATCGTCGCAACAACGAAAACTTTCAGCGAAAGTAGGCCTACATCTTTATTACCCGGATTCTATATCGAGTGTTTATGAACATTCTATTTTCGAAATCCAAATCAGAACGTAAGTATTCTGTGGATTTCTTTTTATGGTTTAATATTATGAGTTGAATAAATTCATATGCAGGACCGTTGAGCCCGATCAATAAAAAAAAAAAAAAAAACCAATGACAATAGGGATGGTGTGTATGATACCGAAATACAGTTTTATGATTGACGTATTTCAAATCACGTATGCAATATAGGTCAAATTATTCTCTGCGAACGCAAATCCAATAAATCCCTATCTCTAGCGATTTATCACTCAAGACTAGGCTTATGTAGCAGAAGACTCAAGTTTAAAAAATATGACTATTACATTTTATCGTAGGTTAAGAATAGGTCTATCCTGCACCAAAATACAAAGACACAAGTACACATCCCAAACACGTCACATCACCAACATCCCCTACGGGCACAATAGGTATACACACATCGCATATGGTTACCAAAATTTGGTCTGGACGGAGGTTTAGGCTTAATTAATTGGCACTCCGGGGGTAAGGGTGGGCACAAAGAAAAAGTACTAAATGTTTCAGAATAAGCTTCGAATCAAATTACCAGTAGTACGGGACTTTTTTAGATGTTTAATGGTCTCTATTAGTTTTGTAAAACGTTTTAGGCTATAATACCATACCATATAATAATGGATATAAATACAGGACAGTAATAGTCAGGGCCCGGATTCTAATGACATGTCATCTTTTTATTGATGCTGCATAGACATTGCCAACTTGTGGATAAATCCTAATCATGGCCTCTAGATTATAGAAATGCATTTTTGTTAGGTCATTTTTTGTCATTTTATGCAATTTTATATTTTTAGGGCATCTATTTCAATTTTAGGTCATTATTTTGTCATTTTCGTGTCATTTGCTTCCTTATTTAGTCATTTTCATGTATTTACATTGAGTGTATTAACTTTTTTTCGTCGCTAGCGGTGGTGTCTTTGAAATGTTGTTTGTTTAATGCAAGAAGGAAAAATTCGGCGTTAATGTGTTGACATGTCTCAGTTGGAAGTGAGAATCAAAGAAACGCCAAAATTTTATAAACTACTGTTTGTACTGTTTGCCCTCAATAAACAACAATATAATCCGGCAGACCACAATAGGATGTGCCGAATTTTTACTCACCAGTGCCTCAGTGCCTCAGTGCCAGTATAAATTTCCGTGAGAAAGGAACATTCACAACATTACAGTTTTTACAATTATGCACAAACTAGTCTATAACCTTGTGTGAACAGTAATATTTTCTTATAAATAAAATGTCAGTTTTTAGGTCATTTTTTATAATTATTAAGTCATTTTCTTTAAAATTTAGGGTCATTTTATAGGTCATTATTCAAACAATTTTAGGTCATCAGAATCCGGGCCCTGGTAATAGTACATTATCCAACAAGCCTACAATGGGATTTATTAACACAAAAGTAGGTTTATGAAACGAGCAACGCGAGTATCTCAATTAGGCTACATAATAGGCAAGTTCCATACGACTGTTTTTGTTATGGCATAATTAGTCTGAACGTTTAAATTTTTTAGATTTAAATTCACTCAAAAACGGCAAGGAGCCCATAATGACCTTCGCATCAGATGGTTGTCCAGTTCTTTTTTACGAGAGATGGCAGCTCGTGGCGTCGGTAAAAATCGAGCCTTCCTTTTGGTAATTTTCTTGAAGCCAACGGATTTTGACAACACGAAATGAATTCATATTAGTATGATATTAAAATTAACACAACAAAATGGATTTTATTTTACATAAGGACTATTTATTACACTGTTTTCAGCTACTACTCTCAAGGTCTGAAGATCGTTCCGTGTTCGATAATAATCGATACCACAGCGATGTCATAATGAAGATCAGTTTCGAAAAGAGTATCAATATATCGTTACGTCAAACGTAATAAGCGTATGACCGAACAAAAAATAAATTGTACTATGTACAGTTACCGTCTGGACAAAGTTAATGCTTTGACTTTTACTGGTAATTTATTTTGCGATTTAATAGTGAATAAAGGGGCGCTGAATACATTTTTATTAAATATACCGGTGCTATAAAAAAATTCTAATAACGGCATTAACATCCACAACTCAATACGAGAAGTGACTCTTGAAATGCAAGAACTGACCAGACATGATTATTGTGTGACGGCAGTGTGCCGAACCACGTCATGTCCAGGAATGATGAGAATGCTTGGCCCTCCAGGTCACCCGATATAATTGCATGCGAGGGAAGCTGAGAAGCAAGGTGTATGCAAGTCGGCCACAGACCACTGAGGAGCTCAAACCAAGCCAGGGGAAACCAGCGAATTCCTACTGAAATATTGTAATGTATTAAAGGTTGGTTTCCGACGCAGGCTGAGTGTGAACTCCATGAAGTTGCTGTCGGATCCTCAGCTTACTAGAGGGCTCTTGGACTGGATATATGGTCAAACTTCTTTGTATAAGATCTTTAAAATACGGATTCATTTGCTATACCCTACTGTTAACAACTAAAACACTTTTAATGTAATGCATTAATCGGTAATCTATACATTAGAATTTAAAGCATGCGAAAAACGCCAATACTGTCATTATGAAAATTAAGTAGGTCTACCGGTATGTGGGTAATTTGTTTTTGCCAATTTTTTCAGTGTACGTTGTTCTTTCTTGGTTTATAATTAAAATTACTATCGATTGAAAGTTACCATATTCATAATTTCCACCAAATATCTGTATATTTTCATTTCGGTCTTAAGACACACAAATTATCGAATCATAGGAAGTGAATTACGTTAGATAAGTGGAAGAAATTAATCACAAATTAAACGCAATATTTTAGAAAAAAATATATATATTTTTTTTTAATTTAATAGTTATTAAATGGAACCCTTAGCTAAATTAAAATTGGACAGCTCTGTACTAATATAACCTGAACAATCCACATTTGACTTATTCGAGCCGTCCAGCTAAATGTGCCAAGTAATGTAAATGGTTTGCATTTTCCACAAAATACTAGTTCAATGCCTGATGTTCTTTTCATAACGTTTAAGACAAATAGAGTTAGCAGTAAGGACAGGCACGACCCATGAAATGTGTTGTGCATACTACAGAATTATTTATTCCTTGGTTGGTGTAATTAGTAGTTGGTATTTAGAATTTACATAAAAAATGAATATAAGGAGTGTTTGAGGGTGTAGTATTGAGAGAGAAGAGGAAAGGATTTTCAGAGGGCGCGCATGAGATGAATCAATACACGTGGAGTGGCGAAGCTGCTATGGGTGTGGGCCGAACGCCTTCAATATACACAGGCGTAAACCTCAGTCATGCCGTCGCTCGCCGCTTCTGCTTATCATTTCATAATCACAATAATGTGAGGACCGTAATAACTTTTATAGGAGAGAGACTGGTAATTCTGAAGTTAGCATTACTCCTTTGGAGACAGGAGGCCCATTTCTTACTTTTTGTATCTTGGAGATATTTTAAGGCATGATCGTGTTAAAAAAGAATGCATATCAGGACATATAAAATGATTTCAGTTTCAGGACAATTCGTCACTCACATTAAGAAAACAATCGAAAGCAGTTGCGGATGAAAAACTTGCACGGGATCATAAAAAAAGCTTATAAGCTTCATAACAAATCAACCACAGGAAATTTTGATATTGGTTTCTTATAAATAAATCTTGCCATTTTAGTTCTTACAGGAAAAATCGTATGTGAAATTCTCAAAACTTCCTCTGCCCAAATAAAAGTTAAATTATTATGTATGACATTCTCTTCATATAAATTAGTTGAAACATGAAGAGAATGTCGTAACCACATCGCATCCCAGAGGGATACATAACCCAAATGAAATCTGATTAATGTACTCTCGTTAACTTTCATAACTTTAAGCATGGCCACTTCACAATCTGATATAGGCCTAGAACAAGAGGCCATATTGCAAAGAACACGTATTCAGAGTGGATGGCTTGTAACTACCCTTCAGATAATTTTTTCTAACAAATGTTTCAAATAAAAGTTGTAGCTCTTGGTATATGCACCGCATGTGTAAAATTTAAACAAAACCATAAGAGCTGTTTTCGAGAAATGGCGAAAACTAAATTTTCCTCATGCTAAGTACCCTTAAAAATAAGAGAAACTTGTCGCCAATCTTTGTGTCACATCCTCAGAAAATACCTGACCAAAATATAAAATTTTGTTTTCATACGATTTTTCGTTCTGGAGCTAGGCTGTTCACAGACACACATCCACACACACAGACATGTTTCCGAAAATAATATTTTTGTTAAAATACTATTATTTGTGTATTTATGTTAAAATCTCAACTTCGAATTTGGAGGTCGAAAACAACACTGCATCTACTACCTAAAGTAGGCCTACCTAAGGTAACCTATATAACCTGAACACAGTAGAAGTTGTTGGCCTCTTAATTGGAGCACATGGAGCTATTCCTAATTTTTTTTGAAGATTTTCGGAAAAAGTATGAACTCCCTCCAACATTAAGAGATGACATTGTGACCACAATGTTTAAGAAGTCTTGTCATATTCTCCATAATCACTAAGTTACATATGAACCAACATTTTATTGTTACTTTTTCCTTTAATTTGTTTATTCTAATTGCTTACTTCAGGGTGTATTAATATTTATATATTTTTTAAGTATACGGAGTCCATCTGGGCTACCTCCGTTGGGAGGCAGTTTTTTTAAATAAATAATAATACACACACCTATTAGGCCATATGTATAATGAAATGTAACAAAAGAATTCGTAAGGAGAAAATGGAGGAAGAAAGAAGTGCGTTAATTTTTTCTAATAGCTACATTTTAAGGGTGAGGATTTCAAAACTTAATGCCGAACTGCATTCTCAAAGTGAACAGAACAAGAAGGACCAGGATTTTTATATTTTAAACTATTATTGTGCATTTATGTTATTGACCCATAAAATAACTTTAGTTTTTAATATCTTGACATTCTAATGTATGTGAATGAAAATACACTATTTTAATACAGACATAATAAACTAATGTATAACATAATGTAAACAGTTTTTTTCCCAACTTAGCATGACTGTATGAACAATTTACTTACATAAGACAATGCCTGTGTATGAGAGTATAAGGCTGCGTAAGAAAAACAGTATTACCAACACTCTACTGGCATGAAATTTATTAATGATAATATAATATATCGTATAAATATAATTATGTTTTCTAGGCCTACAAGATTGGAGGCTTCCTGATGTAATCAGCCCCGAGATATTGTGTATTAAAAGTAATAGGCATGGGGGTGTTTGCTTCAAATGATAGGCAATTAAATAAGGGCACACGTCATTTTATGCAAAATGAAATTACGTAACAGCTACAGTTCTGTCCGTTAACTTTCTTGATCCACATAAGTGGGTTTCGAACACAAATTAACCAAATAAGAAATAAAATTTGGAGGTAAAAATGTCAGCCATCATTGGAACCTCAGAAGGGAAACATGTTTTTTAAGGACTATACCACTCATACGCCACTTGTTTGATATTGACCAATAACGTTTAGCAATTCCTCGGATATAGACCAATTACGTTCGTTTATCTTATAAAATGCTTGATATTAATATGAGGATGCGATTTTATCTGATAAAATCGTCAGCTCGTTACTGGACACGTAAGGCATCAACGTCACGTTAATACGTCACACGCGCCATTAAGCAGCACGAAAACATTATCTTATACAAAATAACTTGTTTGGAAATTGTAAAATGTCCATTGACATTTTCCGTTCGGTGCAAGCCAATTCGTGTGCTTTTATAGCGTTTTGATGTAAGCAACTACCACAACGCCCTCCATCTTCTGATGCGCACTATTGTTAGCATTAGGAACTCGGATCGGTTCATCGAATCGATTCTTGGACTGTTCATCCATCTAAGTATGCCATGATGTTATGGCTGACAGAATATTGACAACAAAGTCAGAAAATAGGCTAATTATTATTTACAAAATCCGTTATAGTTTATTTGTGAAATAGTCTCAATAAATCATACTAGAGATTACGAGTTTCATCAGATAAATTTAATCGAACTTTGTCCTCGCAATTATATCGATAAACTCATGGGATTACCTATGATATCTGGGGTTTGGTTATGCAAGTCTGAAGGCATATTTTGGTAACAAATCACTAAAATATCGAGTTTTGACCACGGCGACAGATTTTTGCTTTAACAAAAACTCCACTAACTCTGAAACAGAAAAGTTCTGTTTCATCTCTCTGGGGGTTTCCTTCCATGCGATTCTACACACAGTAGTCCACACTTTTTAGAGTAGCGTAGGCTATTTGGGAGATATTTCATATATGTGTGATATTTCAGTTCTATCAAATTAATAGAAGGAGTTGTTTCTAGAAATAGAAATTTTAACTGTGGGTTAGGCACATGAAAGGCTTCTTTTATGCAATTTTTAAGATTTTTGAAGGGTACCGGTACCCATCAGAGATATTTAAGCCCGAAAATAGTGAAAATCTGAAAAACGATAATATCTGAGGCCAGTTTAGAAATAAGGGATGTATTTTTAGACCCTGATTTTTTCCTCACAGACAAATCACATGCAGGCTTGAACATAAAAATAAATTGTATGTTTACAATCACTTGCTTCTCATATAAAATTTGGCAAAAAAATTAATATTTTTTAATTTACCCGATTTTCAAACTCATATTTTCATATGAAAAAATTTGTGTTGAAGAAAACAAAATATTTCTGAAAGTACGCTTCAATAGTTACAAAATGGTTCATAATTCAAATTTCTAACTCTTATGGTTGTTGAGTTATGAAAATATTTGTAATGAGCTACATTAAAAAAAAAAAAAAATGTGTTACACCAGGATTGTAAAATGGACACCCCTGAGCAACCAAGAACACACATTTTTTAAACTTGTTTTGATATCTTGAAACATGTATGGAATCATACAAAAAAAATTCTAAAATAGTCATGCAACCATTTTTTAAAAATTTGGACGATTTCATATGGAATGACTAATGCAAAGTTTTCAAAACTCTGTTCCTCCTCTACGCTTAACAGCAAGTTGCAGATTTTTCTTTTCCAGCACGATGGTGGATGGTGATGGTGATGGTGATGGTTCGTTGAACTGTTATTAATCAGAACCAAACATACAAAGTTTAGATAAAAATATATATACATACTTATAATAGATTTTTAGACCATAGAAAATAATTATACATTTTGTTGGAAATTTCAATATTTTGTGTCTAATCTTTTTACCGATCCAGAGCCTTTTATAGGATAGGCGACCAAGTTCGAGCGTACGGCGAGCAGCTTCTCAAGAATTAGGTATCAAAGATTGTACTTGTCATCTTAGTAGCCTTAGGATTCTTGATACTTTTTCGTAATTCACTTATTGAATGGTGATAGGTTCATCACGAGGGGTACAAAAATCCTATGACCAATATTCTTATTTCTCACTTTACTTTCATACTGAATGGCAATGACCCCCTTCCAACAGTTTACCCAAGTGGGTGGTGTTCTGGCTGATGTGATGTTGCCAATTTCAAAATAAAATCAGTTCTAGTGGAACAAACTGCAGCATATTGCAAGACAGACATGAGTAGAGTTCGGATGTTGATGACATATATTTTTGCCTTGACCGCCTTTTTTTCGCCCCAAACACAAATTAAACACGAATTGCGCGGTTATCCTATTCGGACCGTTTTTATTTTGCATATAAAGTCATATTTTGGGAATGTTTATGGTATTGGTCATATTTTGGGAATGTTTATGGTATTGGTCATATTTTGGTCATATTTGTAATTTAACGTCATATTTCAACTATAAATTTGGTAAAGGAGCACAATTATAAAGTACATGCACTAAACGGTCCAGTTAAATTTGAAAGTTTTGTCATTAATTTAATGTTTATGCCCATTTAATAGGCATCTTTATTTTGAAATTAATGCAACTGTTCATATTTTATAGGGATATACTTGATGTACAATATATTTGGAGCTTATGAAACGAGCAAACAGGAGCAAAATCTGTAAAAATAGAAGTTCATTACAACTAAAACTGTAAATCACCAAAATTGTTAAATAGTAATTATTTGTTTGAATTCATGTGATGTAATAATTTAGTGTCATTAAACGTTTTAAATTGGAACACTTATTTTTAGACAGTATTTTTTTATTAGGTCATATTTAGGATTTTTGAGTTATCTTTAGTTAATTTTAAGGGTATATTTGCAGTCATATTTTCCACTTTTTTAGGTCATTAACATCCGTACCCTAGACATGACAGATACTACTGATCTGTTGCTTGGGGTTAGGTTCTGAGAGAGTTCCAGGATACAGTACGCCTAATCTTGTGTCATTAACTTACATTAACTTTATAGGCCGAATTGTTTTCAAAAGAATACACCGTAAACTAAATAAACCTAATACTTACTCTGCTGTAAAAAAGTCTGAAATATCTTCCTGCAAACCTAGAAAATTTAACACCATTGTCTTCATATCAATATTACTTAACTTAATAGCTCTCGTATGTTATTTTATGAGTCTATGTATACTTACAAAATAAATGTAAACAAATTCTCAGCCTATATTCCTCTCTGTATGAGGGAAATCACCAACATTTCACCCTCGGAATCTGAACTCCCGTCTTTCGAAATACGAGACTCCATGTTACCGCCTTAGTCAACATACGGTAGGCCTATAAGGTACCCCTATTGTATAGGAGTGACAGGCTGACGTGCTTACAGACTTGAATCTGGCCGAATAAATACGATATAGTATCAAACTACTTTGGTACATTCCTAACACCACTTAAACTGAAGAGAGCATCTTAGCTGACAGATCTCGTTTAACCCCGCCCTCAACTCTTTCAGTTAAGTTAGAGCCAGCACGTGATGGCAGGAGATCGATCCCCGCATAGTTAAGAAGCGCGTGCCATGCATATTTATAACATTACACACTTTCACTGCAGTGGATCTCATATTTTGTCGAAGTATGATTTATAACGCGCTGCATTGTGGGTCCCCTATTTTGCCAGGACGTTAGAAATCTACCCTGATCTCAGCTCATCTGTATTCAAATCCCCACACAAGTCTTTCTTCCAGGATACTTGCAAACTTTATAAATGAATTTAAAGATGTCCATTAAGTTACTTTTTAAATTCACTATTCTCTAACTGTAGTTCTCAATAAATGTCACTTGTATTTCTGTGGCTTGGTTCTAAAACGGCCAATGTCATAAAACTTGCTTTTGAGATAGGCTAACTGACTTTGAAGCCTTTGTAGAAGTAACATTTTTTGCTGAGAACTTCCGACATTGGCCTCAAAGGTTCCTGTATTATGTCTATTAATAGCAACATGCATTGGCACTTTTATTATACGACAGATAAAG
This sequence comes from Ectobius pallidus, assembly GCA_964059195.1. Lineage (NCBI taxonomy): Eukaryota > Metazoa > Arthropoda > Insecta > Blattodea > Ectobiidae > Ectobius > Ectobius pallidus. The sequence goes on from CAXKWD010000005.1 coordinate 17,756,680, forward strand.
ACTAGCCGAGCTCAATAATGCATAGATCTGATTTTTGCAAGAAATTGACGTTGGCCTTTTTAGAACCAAGCCACAGATTTCACTTTTAAAGTTATGCAAACTTAAAAAAGCTATTTCCAAATACCAATTCTCGGGCAAGCACCCGGGTCGAGGGACATATTCCAAGCTTCCGGCAAAGCATTCTAATATTCAGACACATTTTTCCAGAGTCCCTGAAAATGGCGACAAGGCCCGTTGCCGTAAGCTTGGAGTGCGTTTATCTCACGTGAGGGATTGCCTGATATTTATCATTAATAATATTCGCCTGGAAATTTTAAAATCACATAAACACTTCTGATCTCTGCGAACTACTGTGACAGAACATCCGACAATCAGTCGAAAACGTGAAGTAGAAATGAGTGCTTTTTAACTGCCATACCTTGTGCAAAGAAGAAATCTTATTTTCATGTCCGAGCTTATCTTCTAGAAAGAGAGAAGGAAAATGCAGAATAAAGTAATACAAAAGAAAAGCATTGCAAATAAAATATTAAATAAAACTTTTTAGTGACTGTCTTTATTCAATTATTCCCAAGTGTTTGCAACAAATTCACTACAACCCCATGGACATAACTACTTCATCAATATTTCCCTCAGAAAATGAATTTCTGCTGGCCCGATGTTCAACCTATTTGTAAATCCTATTTGTAATCCTATTTGTAAAATATTAGTAGCACTCATACGAAGAATGGGCTATTTTGCTAGCACGCAAATAAATGTTTTTTACATATCAGACTAATGTTTTTTTTTTATCCTTTTAACTCTTCTTCTCTCTCATCATCTTCGTTTAAATTTCCAATCTACATAATAATACAAGAATAGGTTATAAATTATCAGTAGGCCTAATACAGCCAATACGAGACCTAATTATTATTATTGTTATTTTCATTCTTTCTCTATGGTAGGCATACTATTCAGTGATACCAAACAGAAACCAAAAATTGCGGATGTAATGATCCTGAAAAAAGTTAGACAATAATCTTCTCTTTTTAAATTCAAGCGAAAAACTGAAACAACGAAATACAATGGGTAAATTCGGGATGTAAGTTTTCAAAAATGTGAATTATTCGTTTTTCTAAGGTTCATCTAATGGAGTTTAAGAAATGGTTCAGTTAACCAATCACAGGCCCATTATCTTCGTCAAAATTATCGATCTACTTATGAGTAGAGTTTATCGTTTTGGTTTTGTTACCTGTATACAGGTAACAAAAATTTTTTCTCGAGAAAATGAAACAATATGACAAGTTTAATCTCGGTTTCTTAAAAATCGTCACTTGAATTAAATAAATTGATTCATATGATCGTAAGAGCCCAATTACTAAGGTTGTAAATAAAAATAAAAGAATAAAATCCCACAAGGAAAGACGGGTACAGTTACCTCGAACTGATTCATAAACGACATAAGTTACCCACATTTCCCAGACACCAGAAGGCGGAAGCTAGAGAGTAAATAGGGACATTTAACTTTCGGCAGAGGTGAACGGAGCTAAGGCCCATTGGCCGAGGTCGCTCCGGTGAGAAGGGCGGGAAAAAGAAAAGTATAGATACCAGGGCTGAAAATCGATTAAAATTTTTAATCGAGTTAACGCTTGACTTTAATCGATTAATCGACCGATTAATCGACAAACAGGTCGGTATTTTAAACGAAACTAAAGGGTACATTTAATATTGTTTTACACGTTTAATAACCACTACACTACAGATAATCAGAAGAAATCCTGAATTATTTGAATACCATTATTAGTTAACTAGTGAAAAAATATACACAAAACTTACATTTCCGATTACTTTTTCAGCCAAGACTTGAGACACACGAGTTTGATGACATTTGAATGTTCAAGAGACGATCGTAGCTTGTTTACAATAATACCGGCAGCACTGAAAACTCTCTCACTCGGCACTGAGAAAGGAGTTTGGTCATTTGACCCATTTCTCGAAAAACGTTTTTCAGAATTCGACTAAACCGATTAATCGGAAAATGTAATTGATCGACGATTAAACACTTAATCGATTAATCGGGCCGATTAATCGATTAATCGGTACAGCCCTAATAGATACCGGTATTGATCATTTCGGTGGAAATAAATTTATGAGATTAAGTTAAAAGTTCAGATTTGAACATAAATTAATGAGAGATTCTAAAGGATACTGTGAAAAGATAATGTAATATCTCACATTGCCAAAATCATTTCACGGAAACATGATAATGTTAAAGAATTTCAGTAGTGAGTGAAAAACGAAATCTGATTTCAAACTTCTCTCTGAATATTACTTGAGATACACGAACTTGTCCTCGTTTTATCCAACCCTTTCACCTCATGGGATGTCGATCGATAAAATATTCAACACTGCACTGAAAAAAGTTCTCGCTAATACGAACCGAAATTACTTCTCTTATGTATGCAAAGGAATCGAGAACCGGAATTTTCCCCTTATAGGTCATGCTTTAATAAATATTTATCTTCTCAATATCGCGTCACTTCAAAACTGATGGCAGAGAAAACGACATGCCTTGGTTCGTTCCATTTTTCTTTATTGGTTGCATTAAAAATACTATCGCAGACACATCACACTCTTGTCTCAAAACAAAAATGTAAATATACAGCATCGCATTTAAAACCCGGGAAGTTATCCGACGATTGCTAGATGTTTTGTTACGACTGATTATTCCAAATTTGCTGTACAATTTTAAATAACCTTCGCTTACCACAATTAGGCTAATAGGCAACCGTATTCCAATTTTTAGCAAGGCAAATAACTTTCCTGCGTTGAATATATTTTTATTTTTATAGGGTAGTTTGGGTTCATGACAATGGTCAGCAAACTTTAACTTGACATATAAGTTTCAAGTAAGAAAAGTTAGTGTCCAGAAATGAATCTTATACTCCAAGGAACTGCAAGACTTTTGCATTTCTTAGGTTTTCCTGTGAATACTTAAAATTAGGCCTACAAGAGTTAATTTGCACATTTTGTTTACTTAGATACCCTTTCTTTGTAAACCCATGATAAAGACACCATGCATTACTGACAAAATAAAATAAACATTAATTGGTACCATTGATTGAGCTTTTTAATTTATTTTTGAAGCCTAGGCTTTTCGATGTGTTTACACCTTCTTCAGCTCATCATTCCTGCTTTGTAGATACATAGATATCGTACTAATTAAAAACCAGTAGTGTCATTGTGTTATATTGCCATTATGTTTTAAAATGCATTAAAAGCTTTAGGCTAAACTGCTCTTTTAGAAAACAACGAAACGTGCTAACGTAATATCGTTCTTTCAGTGTTGCGTTCACCGTTGTGACATGTTAAAGCTTTTAATGTATTTGAATTATAATTCACTACTGATTTTAATTAATACAACATCTACGTGCCTACAAAGCATGAGTGATGTTTTGAAGACAGTGTAACACATCGAAATGACTAGGCTTAAAAAATAAGTACCAAAGGTACGAAATGTTTATTTTAGTTTTTAGATAATGGTGCAATATGAGATACCTAACCTTAGAGCCCTTTCAGACGAGGCGGTTTAGTAGATTCAACTAAGTTTACTGGTTGACTGCCGTGTGAAGACTCATTTGGTTTGTTTTCACACGAGGCACCTTGTGGAATCAACTTTTCCCCCAAAGGGATTTTCGTTAGTTCAATATTTAAACATTTCCCGGGGTGGACACCCAACTTAGGTAACAATTTCTTGTTAACATTGGCATGTCTTGATAAACAAATTTCCTAACTAGGTTTTGAGTACTAAAATAGCGTAAAATGTGATTTTCATTAGTTCAATATTTAACATTTTCCAGGGGTGGCCCCCTACTTAGGTAATGATTTCTTATTTACTTTGGCATGTCTTAGAGTACGGTAAACAAATTTCCTAACTAGTTTTTCTGTGCTAAAATAGAGTAAAATGTGATTTTCATTAGTTCATTATTTAAAAATTTTTGGGGATGGACCTCCGACCCCCTTTTTTGGGGGGGGGTATTCCAAACCCCCCCGGCACTTTCGACCCTTCCTGTAATTATTTTCTGGCTACGTCATTGTTGCACTTATTATATTATATTATTAATTTAATGTTACAAAGTGGCCCAAGAAGTTAAAGCAACAAAACATAAATAAATTTTAAAAATCACCCCCTTAGAAAATATATGGGCGCCCTTGTCGACAGCCAATCAGGTTGGAGGGTGAGCAAAGAAGTTTGGGGGTGAGCAGTGAAGTTGGGGGTGAGTCATGAAGTTTGGGGGGAGCACCCCTGCTTAAATATTTCTAATAATTTGGATGAAATGTACTTACCGATTGCACCTTGTTTGGCAGGCTCCATGCTATTAAAATCGGCATAGCATTTTCGTGCCACTTCCCCCCAACCTTCACTCCTTTTAATTTTGTCTTTGTATTCTTCACACCTCATATCCCATATTGCGGGATTACTATGGATATCTTCTATGAATTGTTCGGTGTTGAAAACGACAGATGGAACGCCCTCCATTCTGCTCTCACGTGACTCAACTAGGTGCCTCGTGTGAATGGACTAATGCTAAGAAATGTCCTTTTAGTTGAATCAACTAGTTAGGATGAGAACGGTAGCGGCATGCGTGCCTGCTGTGAATCCGCCTGGGCGGACGAGTTGACTGCGTGTGAAAGGGTTCGAGCGATTCCCTTTCATTTGCTATATCGTTACACTCCCTGACACCCGCCCGTTCAACTAGTGTAATCAACTAGTTGACTCGTGTGAAAGGGACCTAGTGTTTATATGTTTATATAGGCTACAACTAAGTAAGCTGAACGATGACTGATCTCTATGGAAATGAATGAAATAACCGGTAAGTAGAAACATGTCAGCCGCCGTAGGGAGAAAATAACTGTGCTAAAAAATGTTGATCGTTCAACCACCATTGCATCGTTTCAAAATAGTAAACACAGGTCGATAAGTAAATCGAAATAATATCAGAAATAGAAAATACTAGCATGTGTTTAAGATAGGTTCTTCCGCCTATGCTCAATTATAAAATTTTAAATACATAAACTAATTAAAAATAATATTTACCATAACAGAGTACACGTAACATAGTTACTCTACTGGCCTTGAACTTCTATACAAACAACAAGTAAAAGTGTTCCCTATACAGGCCATGGAGGCCCCGAGGGTTCCAAGGGGTTGAGGCTCCAAGATTTTTTAGACATTCGGCCGTGGAGGTGGTAAGGTTGCCAGCCATACGCAACGGCCACCTTTACCAGCAGGAATGCTCCTGGTATTCATTTCTGTTAGAGGCTGAGTCGACCCCAGAGCCATAGTGCCACCAGAAGGATTAGGCTAATTAAAAAACTCCATGACCTTATCGGGGATCGAACCAGCGACCTTCCTGTTCGTAATGCAGCGCCTCAACCACTACGCTACGGCGTGCTCCACAAACAATAAGTTGTCTAATAAAATCAGGTAAACTGATATGACAAAGTGCCAGTTGGAATTAAAAGGCCATATTTAAGATACTATTGAGTTTTAGAACACGGATTCTTGAGAAAATTTGATAAGTATATGTGAAGGAATAAGTGGGATAACTAGAAAATTAACAGAACGAATTTACAACAAATTCCTCACGTCAACAACAGGTTTATTCCTTTATTTTTGTCAAAACACACGAAGCCGTACAAATACGCAATCAAACAACTAAAAAATCAAACTTTGTTTTGGAGGGAAAAACTAAAATTTTGAACTTGGAATTTTTCCAATAAGCTAAAAGTTTGTCAAATTTCAAGTTTCTAACTCATCTGGAAGTGAGTAATCATCAATGATAATAAATGGATGGTTACTGATTAGTAAAGCCCGGATTTTCATGCACTATCAAATTAAAAATATGCATGCATTCATGCACTATCGTATCTCCAAATATGCACAATGAAGGGCGAAACATGCACTATCAAAAATCCGCACTCTACTGCAATATATTTCAATTTCTCTTAAAACAATATACGAGTTTTTCCAAATTCTCCTCACTTTAACTCGTGCATTTATCAGTTAGGACATTCTTGAACGCAGGAAAGGATCTTTCTACTTCACAAATAGTAACAAGGAAGAAGTTTAGTTAAGGAACAGTTAAGGGAAGAAATTTGACTGAGGGTGAGATCGAACTCCATGTATTTTACATTTTTTCCACACAATACGTCCTTCACTGTTTTCAGAAGTTTAAGATCAGGATTTGAACTAAGTACCTTTTAAGTTTTTCCCTGTCACACCCATTTTTCCACAACACGATTATAAAGTTAATTATTCAACGTCTTCAACAATGGCTAGTGACTGACAAATTCAAGCAGTTTTCTTTCAATGGAAGGTGGTGGGGGTCGGCGAGTCGGGATTTTCTTTTGTAGCCTGGTGTATTATATTACTGTTTATTTCGGGTAAACAGCAGTTTGCACTCTCAAATTCATGCAGGTGGCAGACTCTGTTGCAAAGTCCATCAAATAACAATGGTAATATACAATAAAACATTTTTTACGTTTCTTTGAAAAGCCGAGATTTTATGGAGGCACATTCATAATATGCACAGTTATGCATGGTAAGTTGATATTATGCATTAAAACCAGAAAATGAGGGTTTATATGCATTAAAAACGTCTGAATATGCTACATTAAACAAAAAAACCAAAACATGCATTATGCATGAATTTTGCCATAAAAAGGCCGAAATATGCAAACATGCACGGAAAAAATACGGTTATTTGGAATCCATAAATCATGTAATGACTAATGAGTAACTACAAAGTTTGAGAAGTGTAACCAAAGTATATCAAAACATGCATTTGCATGGAAATCCGGGCTCTACTGATTAGACTGTCATAGATGTGAATGATGTCACGGCTATCCAGCCAGTTTTCCATACTTATAGGGTAGGGTAGCGAGAAACACTAAAATTAACTCTATCTATGGTATAACCCATGGAGATACGACAAAAAGTCATAGGATCAAACTTGTAGATCTCTGAAAATCCGTTACTGCTGGTGAAATCTGTTTTTGATTCGACTTACTGTTCAGCTACCAAATTAGGTCTGCACAGACTTTGAAGTTGCGTCAGCCATTTTGAATGTGTTTTTTTTCGGGATAAAAGAAATCAGATCAGTTTGGAACAGTTCCGTCAGTTATAGGCTATAAGCTATAAGCATGCCAAATTTCAAGTTTCTGGTTCATCTGAAAATGGGCAAACAATTGTGAGTAGTATGGGAGTCGTTATGGCCGTGTAGGGGAAACGGGAGTAGTAATGGAGCAGGTATAGCCCAGTAGTAATGGAGCAGGTTTGGACCACCGACGCCTCTTCCAGACGCCTTCCAGACGCCGCCCCCTCCCCCGCCCTCTTCCAGACGCCTAGTTAGGCCCTTTTGTCCAGTGACGTCACGGGATTCGATTCGAATAATGTAATTACGCCCTTTTGCTCTGTGCTATTCCAGATTCATCCAGACTCCTTGTTTAGGATTTAGGCCCTATGGTCAGTTACGCAACAGGAACAGTCTCTATACTTATGCCCTTTGATCCAGGACGTCCTGTGTTGTCATGGTAGTCGATTCGAACAATGTAGTTATGCCCTTATACACTAAGCTATTCCCGATTCATCCTGACGCATAGTTAGGCCGTTTGATCCGATCTAGTTAGGCCCTTTGATCCGGGACGTCATGGTAGTCGATTCGAACAATGTAGTTATGCCCTTATACACTAAGCTATTCCCGATTCATCCTGACGCATAGTTAGGCCGTTTGATCCGATCTAGTTAGGCCCTTTGATCCGGGACGTCATGGTAGTCGATTCGAACAATGTAGTTATGCCCTTATACACTAAGCTATTCCCGATTCATCCTGACGCATAGTTAGGCCGTTTGATCCGATCAAGTTAGGCCCTTTGATCCGGAACGTCATGGGAGTCGATTCGAACATTGTAGTTAGGCCCTTATACACTATGCTATTCCCTATTCATCCTGGACCTCCATATGACGTCATCATTATGTTGCTTTCTTATGCATGTTGATTTTATATTTATATTTATTTAATAAAATCTTGTCTCATGGGTGGACTCGAACCAGTCAAGTTGTGATTACTGGGTATCTGTGTTTAACCGCGTGACCACGGTGACATCCTATGTGCCACCTGCTAACATTGTCTCATATAAAATTCAGTGACGTCATGTTATTCAATCTTGTGCTTTCATAATTGTCTACGAGATCGCGCTAGTTAACAGTCATTACTTTCAGAATTATCTACTAGATGGCAGTTGTGTACCATGCTATAAGATGGCGGCTAGCGGTAAATTCAAAATTCAAAACACTGTCTCATATAATATTCAGTTTTTTCTCAATGAGTCATGTTATTCAATCTTGTGCTTTCATAAATGTTTACTAGATCGCACCAGTTAACAGTCATTACTTTCAGTTTTGTCTACTAGAAGGCAGTTGTGTACCCTGCTATAAGAGGGCGACTCGCACTATGCTATCCATATTCATCCCAACGACTGTAATTAGGCCATTTGCACCAACGAAACGTTATGGTCGTCATGGTAACCGATTCGAACAATTGAGTTACGCCTTTTAACACTATACTATCCTCGATTCATACCGATGGCTGTAATTAAGCCATTTGGACCAAGGAGAGGTTATGGACTTGATGGTAGTCGTTTCGAACAATTGAGTTACGCCCTTTAGCACTATACTATCCCCGATTCATCCCAACGGCTGCAATTAGGCCATTTGGACCGACGAAACGTTATGAGCATCATGGTAGTCGATTCGAACAATTGAGTTACGTCCTTTAGCACTATGCTATCCCCGATTCATCCCCAAGGCTTCAATTAGGCCATTTGGACCAAAGAGAGGTTTTGGACGTCATGGTAGTCGATTCGAACAAATGAGTTATGCCTTTTAACAATAAGCTATCCATATTCATCCCAACGGGTGTAATTACGCCATTTGGACCAAGGAGAGGTTATGGACTTGATGGTAGTCGTTTCGAACAATTGAGTTACGCCCTTTAGCACTATGCTATCCCCGATTCATCCCAACGGCTGCAATTAGGCCATTTGGACCGACGAAACGTTATGAACATCATGGTAGTCGATTCGAACAATTGAGTTACGCCCTTTAGCACTATGCTATCCCCGATTCATCCCAAAGGCTTCAATTAGGCCATTTGGACCAAAGAGAGGTTTTGGACGTCATGGTAGTCGATTCGAACAATTGAGTTACGTCCTTTAGCACTATGCTATCCCCGATTCATCCCCAAGGCTTCAATTAGGCCATTTGGACCAAAGAGAGGTTTTGGACGTCATGGTAGTCGATTCGAACAAATGAGTTACGCCTTTTAACAATAAGCTATCCATATTCATCCCAACGGGTGTAATTACGCCATTTGGACCAAGGAGAGGTTATGGACTTGATGGTAGTCGTTTCGAACAATTGAGTTACGCCCTTTAGCACTATGCTATCCCCGATTCATCCCAACGGCTGCAATTAGGCCATTTGGACCGACGAAACGTTATGAACATCATGGTAGTCGATTCGAACAATTGAGTTACGCCCTTTAGCACTATGCTATCCCCGATTCATCCCAAAGGCTTCAATTAGGCCATTTGGACCAAAGAGAGGTTTTGGACGTCATGGTAGTCGATTCGAACAAATGAGTTATGCCTTTTAACAATAAGCTATCCATATTCATCCCAACGGGTGTAATTACGCCATTTGGACCAAAGAGAGGTTTTGGACGTCATGGTAGTCGATTCGAACAAATGAGTTAAGCCTTTTAACAATAAGCTATCCATATTCATCCCAACGGTTGTAATTAAGCCCTTTGGACCGAGGAGACGTTATGGGCGTCAAGGTAGTCGATTAGAACAATTGAGTTACGCCTTTTAACACTATGATATCCCCGATTCATCCCGACGCCTGTTGTTAGGCCGTTTAGACCAAGAGGTGTTTGTGGTATCGTGGGAATCGTTTTCGAAATAAAAAGTTACACCTTTCATACTATGCTATCCCTAAAGACCTAGATGTCCAGTAATAAAGGGGGGAATATAATTATCTAGGAGTTTAGGTATTCCTTATAGGAACAGAGGAAGGGTAATTCCGTCTTCATTAAAACTGGGAAATACCACCTTTGCAAAAGTATGTCATTGTTTTTTTTTTAAATAAACAGAATAGACTTCTAATAATAATGAAAAGTTTTCTGCTCTACATTAACACCAAGGTCGAATTTATTTTCAACAACAACAACAAGCCCTAGGCTAAAGACATAACAGTTACAGGTAAAGATCAGCATGCATTATGAAACTATATTTGGTAAACAAGATCTCAAATATAGACAACTTTCTCCTAAACAATATTACAGAGGTCATCAAAATATGTTTATCTCTACACAACCCTAAGCTATGTGAATGTCGGTACTGAAAATGATAATAATAAAAAAGTTACAGAATTACTTATACCATTTGCGAAAGCTGATTATGTTTTCCCACTGCATAGAAATTGAAAGATAAATAAGATTATACTTACATAACTTTTTTCTTCTATACAGCATCTTTTCTCCTTCCAGATGAACACTGTTAGTATTACTATCAACTAATTGAAACGACTGTGTAAGGATTAGGAAAACGGTTAAGGTTAATTTTCATATCAGAACGTCACAACTTTATTCTGTATCATAAGATTGTCACGTTCCCATGAAATAATGTGTATAAACAAAGGGCTTCACTGTAGTAGAACTGTATGATTTATTTCATAGGTAACGATGTCATATAATGATAGATTTTCCCAACTTGTACGAACACCATCTATGTTTATATAATTAAACACTTCACTTTGCAGGAGTACAAATTTACTCGTGATGTCATTTATAATAGTAGTGGAATTCATAACGAGGTAAGTAAGCTCCTCATTACGTAAAATAATGCGAGCACTATCGTAATGTATCACACATTCTTTCAAGTCCTTACATCTCTGTAATTGAAAGAGTCTTCTCTAAACAGTAACATTGTTTTATGTAACTTGTTTAACTCCAGGTGTGTTTAAATCATGTAATGAATATTGTCTGTGATCCATGACTTCAAACTTAAACCAATTTTGCTGTGCACATTTTGCTTCAGGAAAAGTATGAAATTTACAGACAGTAATACATTTAGGTAGAATATTTAAATTAGTACAATTGAAATCAAACAGATCGTAGAACTCGACAGATGGAATAATGTTTTGTAGAAATTGTTTCTTCTGAAGACCTTTCACAAATACATGATCACAATCGATGAAAACGTTTTTTACAATATTTTCCATATGAACATAATCTACAAATCCAAGATCGTATTGTAATCCATGATGAAAATTTTCTAAGTAATGTTTTGTCACCTCGTTTACAACAAGGTCTTCAGGACTGTTGAATAATATATGTACACTGTTTTCACCTTTCAAATCACAAGAAAAAAAATTCTTTTACAAAAAATACCGCTGATGCTGCGTCGACATAACCCTGTACATCAGCAACGCGACCATTCCTAGATCAAAAGAAAATAATGTATTACTATCAAAATTCAGACGTTTACGCAAATATAAAATAAATAATGATGTGTTTCTTTGTCATTAAGATCTGTTCTTTCTTCCTTTTAAAAATAGCGTTGTTGAACACTGTTTTTTTTTCATGAACCGTTAACCAGACTTAAATTGTATGCATTAGATCCGTCGAAATGTCCTTTATACACTAGCCCTAATTTGCATATGCCTGTGTTTATAGAATCAAAATCTTTCGCCTCAAACTGTTCAGAATAGATCTTTGGTAGAAAAACAGCCAGAAGTTCCTCCTTGTTTGACGTTTGTAATTCCAACAACACAGAGTCCCCATACTTAGTGTGTTTTAATTCAGCTGATAGAACATTATATGTTTGCCCTATGACTAGTTGCGAAATGGAAACGCACCTTGCTACGTAAGTGGTCTTGTTGAATTTTTCGATTATTGAAACCATCTGAAAAGCAAGAAAAGAGTTTTTTTAGTATATAAATTATGTTAACATTAAACTGTAGCACGTGTTTATGTAAAAATGAACAATCGAAGGACCTACAAATAATTAAACAAAACTAGTAAAAAAAAAATAGAATCTATTAGAAATAGGAAAACAAACAAGAAGTTAATTATATTTTTTAAACAAAACAAACAAACATGACGTCACTTACCTCTATAGTTTGTAGGAGAAAAGACAATGATAGAAGAACAGATGTAGATGCTGACGTCAACTATGTAGTCTTCACTATTCACACAGCTATGAAACAATGATTCAAGACGGAACTGTCCGGCAGTTTATATAGATTGGAATGAGTAACGGTTTCGTCAACCCGGAACTTCGTTCGAAAATAGAATTATATGCAGGATGTAGTTCAAAAACTGTTACGACCTGCTCTTATACTTTAGTCGTATTTAGAATTATATGACTCAACCGGATCTTATAAGAGTACATCCTTGTTTACAGACCTAGATACAACGACCTTTATGCGGATATCAGATAAAGGGTTTTTCCTTAACTTGTTACGACCTGTTCCTATAAGGAAATCATATTTAGAATTATATGAGTCAACACGTTCTTACGCTAGTACGTCCTTGTTCGAAAATAGATAGATACATAGTTAATTAGAAACCGGAACCGTATTTCTTAGAACTTTCACAAGTTTCGTATTCAAAAATATAATTAGGTGGGGGAACCGGATTTCATACAGGATGTTTACTGACATCAATTACGTTATAGTTTCAAGCTTATTCAGACATGATGCGGATATCAGATAACGGGGTTTTCTTTAACCTGTTACGACCTGCTCCTATTCGGAAAAACACAGCTTGTGATAAAAACGTATAACATTATTTAAATGTAGAAATGATTACCAACATGTGCCAAATTAATTTGAAAATGTCATACATGTGCACTTCACTTGCTATGAAAGCTAAAAAAGCTAATAAAACTATAATATTTATACAAGTCTAATTTGAAAACTGACAAAACATGTCTTTTCATACTGTATAAGACATAACTTGTGATTGAAAACGTACAATTGTATTTCGTTTTGGATGATGTACTCCTCAAAGATCTCCTCGCGTCGTTTGTGATCTTTAGAACACATCTTTACAATACAGACCAACACCTTTAGATCACTAAGTAATGCCGTTATCGCAAGTCCTGCTTCTTATATTACTAGAGTCTCTGTACTCATTGCTTTTTGGCTAAGTCCATGGTTTATTCCTGATGTGAAAGTTCTCTCCAGTAATATTTACATTGTCACAGTCATCATGATGAAACCGCTATCTATTTTATACTACATGGCTAAAAGGCTTGAGAAATATGTTATGTTCTGAAGATGTTTGTTGTTGTGATCTGTTTTTTTTTATTTTCTCCGTAAAGACTGTTACGTCATGGATTTCTCTGAAAGGTCATTGTTACAACATTCTGTAAACACTAATAGTTACATTTCACACTCATCATGATGAAAGGGCTTCTTCTACTTATTTTGAATAATAAATGTACAGGTTTATCTATAGTGTTTCACATAGAGCTTTAATAAATGAAAGAACAGTTTTGAACATAATTAGGTTCGTGGTAGTAATAATTTCTACATATTAATAGTACTATACACTCTTTAATCACAAGTTGTGCAAAATAATTTAGTTTTCGTATTAACGTGAGTGCAGAAGTGGTAAGTTTTCTTCTAACATTTCCAAATTAGTTAGGTACAGTTAGTAATATTTTCAACTTTAGATAATATTATACAGATTGTTTATCCACAAGCCATGAGTTGTAAACGACTGAAGTGTACAAAGAAAACATTTTCGAATTACTACATTACCTGTTCAAGGAACAAAACATTATGTTACAGACAACTAAAAAAACTTTAGAAAAAAATGTGATAATAATAATAATATAATAATTATCTGATGGCGCACTCCAGTACATTTTACATCACAGCTAGTTACGTTTTAACCACATATTTCGTTTGATAATATTTTCAGATGTATTCAACTGTAAAATACTAGTGCCGTTCTATTTTACCTGACTAAGGACAATGCCAACCACCTTCTGATCACAACTATAAATGAGAAAGTTTACTGTTAAGTATAAATAGATAACATCTTTAGTTTTAACTTCATGCAACTATTGTTAATTAATTTGAAAAATGTCTACCTTGTACACTTCACCCGCTATGAAACTAGCTTATTTATACAAGTCTTGGATGAAAACAAACAAAGCGTACCTTTTCATACTGTATAAAACACAACTTGTGATTGAAAATATACAGCTTTATTCAGATGTAGAAAATATTAGTGCTTTCACAACACAACTTGTGATTAAAAACTCTATAATATTATTTAAATGTAGAAATTTTTACTAACATGTCTACCTTGCACACTTCAGTCGTTATGAAACTAACGTATTTATACAAGTCATGGCTGAACACAGACAAAGCGTACCTTTTCATACTGTATAAAAGACAACTTGTGCTTGAAAAGGTACAACTTTATTCAGATGTAGAAAATATTAGTGCTTTCTCAACACAACGTGTGATTAAAAACTTTACAATATTATTAAATGTACCAAATTAATTTTGAAATTGTCTACCTTGTACACTTCCATCGTTATGAAAACTAACTTATTTATACAAGTCATGCATGAAAACCGACAAAGCGTACCTTTTCATACTGTATAAAACACAACTGGTGATTGAAAATGTACAACTTTATTCAGATTTAGAAAATATTAGTGCTTTCACAGCACAACTTGTGATTAAAAAAAACTCTAGCGTGTCTTTTCGTAGTGTATAAAACAAAACTTGTGATTGAAAACGTACAATTGTATTCAGATGTCAGAAATAATAATGTTATAACAACACAACATGTCGTAGATTAATTGAAAATGGCATACATGTACACTTCACTTGCTATGAAAACTAAAATAATTATACAACTCATGGTTGAAAACTTACAATGCGTGGCTTTCATCTGTATAAAACACAACTTGTTATTAAAATCGCCATGAAAACTATAATATTTATATAAGAACTGTATAAAACACAACTTGGAATTGAAAATGTACAATTTTATTTTATAACGAGAAACTACAGAAAACAGATCGCTCACATACATTTAAAGCTTGAACCCACTTTAGAGTGTAAGATTTATTATATCACAGCTTTGGTTAGGCTATGTTAGGTTAGGAAAAGTTAGGTTAGGGTATGTGCACAGCTTTGGTTAGGATAGGTTAGGAAATGTTAGGTTACGGTATGTTAGGTTACGGTATGTTAGGTTACGGTATGTTAGGTTATCTCGGAGGAAAGAAAAAAAATCGTCGCATAACCCAACTTATAGTGTACGATTTATTATATCACCGCTTTGGTTAGGTTAGGTTAGGTTAGGAAAGGTTAGGTTAGGTTATGTTACGATATGTTTGGTTAAATTTAGGAAAGGTTAGGTTAGTTAGGATCACTGCTCTGGTTAGGTTAGGTTAGGAAAGGTTAGGTTACGGCATGTTAGGTTAGGTTAGGAAAGGTTAGGTTAGGTTAGGCTACGGTATGTTAGGTTAGGAAACGTTAGGTTAGGGTATGTTCACAGCTTTGGTTAGGTTAGGATAGGTTAGGAAATGTTAGGTTACGGTATGTTAGGTTACGTATGTTAGGTTATCTCGGAGGAAAGAAAAAAATCGTCGCATAACCCAACTTATAGTGCACGATTTATTATATCACCGCTTTGGTTAGGTTAGGTTAGGTTAGGAAAGGTTAGGTTAGGTTATGTTACGATATGTTTGGTTAGGTTAGGAAAGGTTAGGTTAGTTAGGATCACTGCTCTGCTTAGGTTAGGTTAGGAAAGGTTAGGTTACGGCATGTTAGGTTAGGTTAGGTTAGGTTAGGTTAGGCTACGGTATGTTAGGTTAGTTTATCTCGGAGGAAATTGAAGAGAAACTCGTCGCGCGTAATTTCAATCACAAGTTGTGTTTTATACAGTTCTTGTATAAATAATATAGTTTTCATGGCGATTTTAATAACAAGTTGTGTTTTATACAGATGAAAGCCACGCATTGTAAGTTTTCAACCATGAGTTGTATAATTATTTTAGTTTTCATAGCAAGTGAAGTGTACATGTATGCCATTTTCAATTAATCTACGACATGTTGTGTTGTTATAACATTATTATTTCTGACATCTGAATACAATTGTACGTTTTCAATCACAAGTTTTGTTTTATACACTACGAAAAGACACGCTAGAGTTTTCTTTTAATCACAAGTTGTGCTGTGAAAGCACTAATATTTTCTAAATCTGAATAAAGTTGTACATTTTCAATCACCAGTTGTGTTTTATACAGTATGAAAAGGTACGCTTTGTCGGTTTTCATGCATGACTTGTATAAATAAGTTAGTTTTCATAACGATGGAAGTGTACAAGGTAGACAATTTCAAAATTAATTTGGTACATTTAATAATATTGTAAAGTTTTTAATCACACGTTGTGTTGAGAAAGCACTAATATTTTCTACATCTGAATAAAGTTGTACCTTTTCAAGCACAAGTTGTCTTTTATACAGTATGAAAAGGTACGCTTTGTCTGTGTTCAGCCATGACTTGTATAAATACGTTAGTTTCATAACGACTGAAGTGTGCAAGGTAGACATGTTAGTAAAAATTTCTACATTTAAATAATATTATAGAGTTTTTAATCACAAGTTGTGTTGTGAAAGCACTAATATTTTCTACATCTGAATAAAGCTGTATATTTTCAATCACAAGTTGTGTTTTATACAGTATGAAAAGGTACGCTTTGTTTGTTTTCATCCAAGACTTGTATAAATAAGCTAGTTTCATAGCGGGTGAAGTGTACAAGGTAGACATTTTTCAAATTAATTAACAATAGATGCATGAAGTTAAAACTAAAGATGTTACCTATTTATACTTAACAGTAAACTTTCTCATTTATAGTTGTGATCAGAAGGTGGTTGGCATTGTCCTTAGTCAGGTAAAATAGAACGGCACTAGTATTTTACAGTTGAATACATCTGAAAATATTATCAAACGAAATATGTGGTTAAAACGTAACTAGCTGTGATGTAAAATGTACTGGAGTGCGCCATCAGATAATTATTATATTATTATTATTATCACATTTTTTTCTAAAGTTTTTTTAGTTGTCTGTAACATAATGTTTTGTTCCTTGAACAGGTAATGTAGTAATTCGAAAATGTTTTCTTTGTACACTTCAGTCGTTTACAACTCATGGCTTGTGGATAAACAATCTGTATAATATTATCTAAAGTTGAAAATATTACTAACTGTACCTAACTAATTTGGAAAATGTTAGAAGAAAACTTACCACTTCTGCACTCACGTTAATACGAAAACTAAATTATTTTGCACAACTTGTGATTAAAGAGTGTATAGTACTATTAATATGTAGAAATTATTACTACCACGAACCTAATTATGTTCAAAACTGTTCTTTCATTTATTAAAGCTCTATGTGAAACACTATAGATAAACCTGTACATTTATTATTCAAAATAAGTAGAAGAAGCCCTTTCATCATGATGAGTGTGAAATGTAACTATTAGTGTTTACAGAATGTTGTAACAATGACCTTTTAGAGAAATCCATGACGTAACAGTCTTTACGGAGAAAATAAAAAAAAAAACAGATCACAACAACAAACATCTTCAGAACATAACATATTTCTCAAGCCTTTTAGCCATGTAGTATAAAATAGATAGCGGTTTCATCATGATGACTGTGACAATGTAAATATTACTGGAGAGAACTTTCACATCAGGAATAAACCATGGACTTAGCCAAAAAGCAATGAGTACAGAGACTCTAGTAATATAAGAAGCAGGACTTGCGATAACGGCATTACTTAGTGATCTAAAGGTGTTGGTCTGTATTGTAAAGATGTGTTCTAAAGATCACAAACGACGCGAGGAGATCTTTGAGGAGTACATCATCCAAAACGAAATACAATTGTACGTTTTCAATCACAAGTTATGTCTTATACAGTATGAAAAGACATGTTTTGTCAGTTTTCAAATTAGACTTGTATAAATATTATAGTTTTATTAGCTTTTTTAGCTTTCATAGCAAGTGAAGTGCACATGTATGACATTTTCAAATTAATTTGGCACATGTTGGTAATCATTTCTACATTTAAATAATGTTATACGTTTTTATCACAAGCTGTGTTTTTCCGAATAGGAGCAGGTCGTAACAGGTTAAAGAAAACCCCGTTATCTGATATCCGCATCATGTCTGAATAAGCTTGAAACTATAACGTAATTGATGTCAGTAAACATCCTGTATGAAATCCGGTTCCCCCACCTAATTATATTTTTGAATACGAAACTTGTGAAAGTTCTAAGAAATACGGTTCCGGTTTCTAATTAACTATGTATCTATCTATTTTCGAACAAGGACGTACTAGCGTAAGAACGTGTTGACTCATATAATTCTAAATATGATTTCCTTATAGGAACAGGTCGTAACAAGTTAAGGAAAAACCCTTTATCTGATATCCGCATAAAGGTCGTTGTATCTAGGTCTGTAAACAAGGATGTACTCTTATAAGATCCGGTTGAGTCATATAATTCTAAATACGACTAAAGTATAAGAGCAGGTCGTAACAGTTTTTGAACTACATCCTGCATATAATTCTATTTTCGAACGAAGTTCCGGGTTGACGAAACCGTTACTCATTCCAATCTATATAAACTGCCGGACAGTTCCGTCTTGAATCATTGTTTCATAGCTGTGTGAATAGTGAAGACTACATAGTTGACGTCAGCATCTACATCTGTTCTTCTATCATTGTCTTTTCTCCTACAAACTATAGAGGTAAGTGACGTCATGTTTGTTTGTTTTGTTTAAAAAATATAATTAACTTCTTGTTTGTTTTCCTATTTCTAATAGATTCTATTTTTTTTTTACTAGTTTTGTTTAATTATTTGTAGGTCCTTCGATTGTTCATTTTTACATAAACACGTGCTACAGTTTAATGTTAACATAATTTATATACTAAAAAAACTCTTTTCTTGCTTTTCAGATGGTTTCAATAATCGAAAAATTCAACAAGACCACTTACGTAGCAAGGTGCGTTTCCATTTCGCAACTAGTCATAGGGCAAACATATAATGTTCTATCAGCTGAATTAAAACACACTAAGTATGGGGACTCTGTGTTGTTGGAATTACAAACGTCAAACAAGGAGGAACTTCTGGCTGTTTTTCTACCAAAGATCTATTCTGAACAGTTTGAGGCGAAAGATTTTGATTCTATAAACACAGGCATATGCAAATTAGGGCTAGTGTATAAAGGACATTTCGACGGATCTAATGCATACAATTTAAGTCTGGTTAACGGTTCATGAAAAAAAAACAGTGTTCAACAACGCTATTTTTAAAAGGAAGAAAGAACAGATCTTAATGACAAAGAAACACATCATTATTTATTTTATATTTGCGTAAACGTCTGAATTTTGATAGTAATACATTATTTTCTTTTGATCTAGGAATGGTCGCGTTGCTGATGTACAGGGTTATGTCGACGCAGCATCAGCGGTATTTTTTGTAAAAGAATTTTTTTTCTTGTGATTTGAAAGGTGAAAACAGTGTACATATATTATTCAACAGTCCTGAAGACCTTGTTGTAAACGAGGTGACAAAACATTACTTAGAAAATTTTCATCATGGATTACAATACGATCTTGGATTTGTAGATTATGTTCATATGGAAAATATTGTAAAAAACGTTTTCATCGATTGTGATCATGTATTTGTGAAAGGTCTTCAGAAGAAACAATTTCTACAAAACATTATTCCATCTGTCGAGTTCTACGATCTGTTTGATTTCAATTGTACTAATTTAAATATTCTACCTAAATGTATTACTGTCTGTAAATTTCATACTTTTCCTGAAGCAAAATGTGCACAGCAAAATTGGTTTAAGTTTGAAGTCATGGATCACAGACAATATTCATTACATGATTTAAACACACCTGGAGTTAAACAAGTTACATAAAACAATGTTACTGTTTAGAGAAGACTCTTTCAATTACAGAGATGTAAGGACTTGAAAGAATGTGTGATACATTACGATAGTGCTCGCATTATTTTACGTAATGAGGAGCTTACTTACCTCGTTATGAATTCCACTACTATTATAAATGACATCACGAGTAAATTTGTACTCCTGCAAAGTGAAGTGTTTAATTATATAAACATAGATGGTGTTCGTACAAGTTGGGAAAATCTATCATTATATGACATCGTTACCTATGAAATAAATCATACAGTTCTACTACAGTGAAGCCCTTTGTTTATACACATTATTTCATGGGAACGTGACAATCTTATGATACAGAATAAAGTTGTGACGTTCTGATATGAAAATTAACCTTAACCGTTTTCCTAATCCTTACACAGTCGTTTCAATTAGTTGATAGTAATACTAACAGTGTTCATCTGGAAGGAGAAAAGATGCTGTATAGAAGAAAAAAGTTATGTAAGTATAATCTTATTTATCTTTCAATTTCTATGCAGTGGGAAAACATAATCAGCTTTCGCAAATGGTATAAGTAATTCTGTAACTTTTTTATTATTATCATTTTCAGTACCGACATTCACATAGCTTAGGGTTGTGTAGAGATAAACATATTTTGATGACCTCTGTAATATTGTTTAGGAGAAAGTTGTCTATATTTGAGATCTTGTTTACCAAATATAGTTTCATAATGCATGCTGATCTTTACCTGTAACTGTTATGTCTTTAGCCTAGGGCTTGTTGTTGTTGTTGAAAATAAATTCGACCTTGGTGTTAATGTAGAGCAGAAAACTTTTCATTATTATTAGAAGTCTATTCTGTTTATTTAAAAAAAAACAATGACATACTTTTGCAAAGGTGGTATTTCCCAGTTTTAATGAAGACGGAATTACCCTTCCTCTGTTCCTATAAGGAATACCTAAACTCCTGGATAATTATATTCCCCCCTTTATTACTGGACATCTAGGTCTTTAGGGATAGCATAGTATGAAAGGTGTAACTTTTTGGTTCGAAAACTATTCCCACGATACCACAAACACCTCTTGGTCTAAACGGCCTAACAACAGGCGTCGGGATGAATCGGGGATATCATAGTGTTAAAAGGCGTAACTCAATTGTTCTAATCGACTACCTTGACGCCCATAACGTCTCCTCGGTCCAAAGGGCTTAATTACAACCGTTGGGATGAATATGGATAGCTTATTGTTAAAAGGCGTAACTCATTTGTTCGAATCGACTACCATGACGTCCAAAACCTCTCTTTGGTCCAAATGGCGTAATTACACCCGTTGGGATGAATATGGATAGCTTATTGTTAAAAGGCATAACTCATTTGTTCGAATCGACTACCATGACGTCCAAAACCTCTCTTTGGTCCAAATGGCCTAATTGAAGCCTTTGGGATGAATCGGGGATAGCATAGTGCTAAAGGGCGTAACTCAATTGTTCGAATCGACTACCATGATGTTCATAACGTTTCGTCGGTCCAAATGGCCTAATTGCAGCCGTTGGGATGAATCGGGGATAGCATAGTGCTAAAGGGCGTAACTCAATTGTTCGAAACGACTACCATCAAGTCCATAACCTCTCCTTGGTCCAAATGGCGTAATTACACCCGTTGGGATGAATATGGATAGCTTATTGTTAAAAGGCATAACTCATTTGTTCGAATCGACTACCATGACGTCCAAAACCTCTCTTTGGTCCAAATGGCCTAATTGAAGCCTTGGGGATGAATCGGGGATAGCATAGTGCTAAAGGACGTAACTCAATTGTTCGAATCGATTACCATGATGCTCATAACGTTTCGTCGGTCCAAATGGCCTAATTGCAGCCGTTGGGATGAATCGGGGATAGCATAGTGCTAAAGGGCGTAACTCAATTGTTCGAAACGACTACCATCAAGTCCATAACCTCTCCTTGGTCCAAATGGCTTAATTACAGCCATCGGTATGAATCGAGGATAGTATAGTGTTAAAAGGCGTAACTCAATTGTTCGAATCGGTTACCATGACGACCATAACGTTTCGTTGGTGCAAATGGCCTAATTACAGTCGTTGGGATGAATATGGATAGCATAGTGCGAGTCGCCCTCTTATAGCAGGGTACACAACTGCCTTCTAGTAGACAAAACTGAAAGTAATGACTGTTAACTGGTGCGATCTAGTAAACATTTACGAAAGCACAAGATTGAATAACATGACTCATTGAGAAAAAACTGAATATTATATGAGACAGTGTTTTGAATTTTGAATTTACCGCTAGCCGCCATCTTATAGCATGGTACACAACTGCCATCTAGTAGATAATTCTGAAAGTAATGACTGTTAACTAGCGCGATCTCGTAGACAATTATGAAAGCACAAGATTGAATAACATGACGTCACTGAATTTTATATGAGACAATGTTAGCAGGTGGCACATAGGATGTCACCGTGGTCACGCGGTTAAACACAGATACCCAGTAATCACAACTTGACTGGTTCGAGTCCACCCATGAGACAAGATTTTATTAAATAAATATAAATATAAAATCAACATGCATAAGAAAGCAACATAATGATGACGTCATATGGAGGTCCAGGATGAATAGGGAATAGCATAGTGTATAAGGGCCTAACTACAATGTTCGAATCGACTCCCATGACGTTCCGGATCAAAGGGCCTAACTAGATCGGATCAAACGGCCTAACTATGCGTCAGGATGAATCGGGAATAGCTTAGTGTATAAGGGCATAACTACATTGTTCGAATCGACTACCATGACGTCCCGGATCAAAGGGCCTAACTAGATCGGATCAAACGGCCTAACTATGCGTCAGGATGAATCGGGAATAGCTTAGTGTATAAGGGCATAACTACATTGTTCGAATCGACTACCATGACGTCCCGGATCAAAGGGCCTAACTAGATCGGATCAAACGGCCTAACTATGCGTCAGGATGAATCGGGAATAGCTTAGTGTATAAGGGCATAACTACATTGTTCGAATCGACTACCATGACAACACAGGACGTCCTGGATCAAAGGGCATAAGTATAGAGACTGTTCCTGTTGCGTAACTGACCATAGGGCCTAAATCCTAAACAAGGAGTCTGGATGAATCTGGAATAGCACAGAGCAAAAGGGCGTAATTACATTATTCGAATCGAATCCCGTGACGTCACTGGACAAAAGGGCCTAACTAGGCGTCTGGAAGAGGGCGGGGGAGGGGGCGTCGTCTGGAAGGCGTCTGGAAGAGGCGTCGGTGGTCCAAACCTGCTCCATTACTACTGGGCTATACCTGCTCCATTACTACTCCCGTTTCCCCTACCCGGCCATAACGACTCCCATACTACTATTGTGTCAGTGAGTGAACTGGTTCAAGTTGAAATGCATAAGTTACTACATGAATATTGTTATAAACAGAAGGCATATTGCTGTGAAATAATTAGGCCAGAATATTTTATAACTGTTCAGGGTTTTTCAGCTCTCCCAATTTGATTGTTAAAATGTTTAATGACTTACTTTTGTGCTCCGGGTGCTTAGTTTCAAGATGTCGACGAAGTTTCGCAGGCTTTATACATTCATTGGAGAGGTTTTCGAAGCAGATGACACATTGAGGTTTTGGCTCATATTCAGGTCCAGCATATATGAAACCGATCTCCAAATAATCACAGTTGTAGTTCCTAATTTTCGTACTAGGCTTAACGCTGCTTATAGAAGGGTTAGGTTAACACGACTTCACCTGAACTTGAACTGAACATCGTATTCCTTTTCCTCTTGATCTGCAGGCCTATCTCGTTTCAAGGATTCACTTTTTAACCAATTTTTATCCATTTTCAATACCGGTAACTAATTTAACAACTTATCTATCAAAACACATACGTAAATAACCTGGTACTCGACTGCACTGCCACGGCTACAGCTACGAACGAAATGAGTATGGCTGTGGCATGTGAGCAACAAACTGACAGTCGCGCCCCCTTTTAATCGGTGCACAAATCGGTGAAACTACGTCCTCTTCAGTAGTTAATAATAGGTTTGTTCGCAAAGCAGTCAGAAACCAGGAACAAATCGTTCGCGCATGCGCTCTTTCTCCATACGCGTTCGCAAAGCGAGAATCCGTGATTCTGATTTCAATCTTCTGTTCGCAAAGCTCTCACGGACAGTTTCTGTACTATAAGAAAAATTTGCAGGCTCTACCATGAATTGTTATCAGAGACATGCGCAGTAACCTATTTTCACGCGCCTGACTCCTCCCTCCAAATCCTTGCTCCAGATTTATAAGCATAGGCTACTTATATGTATGAATAATGGAAGATAATTAAAAGTTTCCCAAAATATAGTTTATATTGCCGATGTATATTGCATGTATAACATGTTAAAGGGAAATATATTTTTTATTTGCATATCATATCGATTAAACGCAGAAACTATCGATTCCAAATTCTTCTAACCGTTCGCAAAGTGCAAATCACGGGCAAGTTACAGACTGGATATGCGCAGTACAACCAATTCTCAAGCAGTCAGAAACCAGGAACACATCGTTCGCGCATGCGCTCTTGCTCCACACGCGTTCGCAAAGCGAGAATCCGTGATTCTGATTTCAGTCTTCTGTTCGCAAAGTTCTCACGGACAGTTTCTGTACTATAAGAAAAATTTGCAGGCTCTGCCATGAATTGTTATCAGAGACATGCGCAGTAACCTATTTTCACTCGCCTGACTCCTCCCTCCAAAACCTTGCGCCAGATTTATAAGCATAGGCTACTTATATGTATGAATAATGGAAGATAATTAAAAGTTTCCCAAAATATAGTTTATATTGCCGATATATATTGCATGTATAACATGTTAAAGGGAAATATATATTTTATTTGCATATCATATCGATTAAACGCAGAGACTATCGATTCCAAATTCTTGTAACTGTTCGCAAAGTGCAAAGCACGGGTAAGTTACAGACTGGACATGCGCAGTACAACAAATTCTCAAGCAGTCACGGATTTGCTTTGCGAACAAACCTATTATCGGCGCAAGTGTTGGTAGAGGAATTGCTGACCGCGTCTATAATGGGATTCGGTAAAATCCCATTGGCGCGGACCATTTTTTTAGAACCGAGATTTTTTCATAAGACACTTATATCACACGAATTTTGTTATAGATAGATGTGTGGAGAGGAGATGTTGTCTCGGCGAATTATTTGGTCCGCCCCACCCCGCCCTAATTGATACACTTTCTTTTATATCACGATCTAGCGAAAACTTCCTTTTCTCCGGCATGTTTCTGTCCTTGTCCTCGTCCTCGTGATTGGACGTTGGAGGTGTGACGTCATATCGCTAAATGAGATATGATTGCGGCTGAACAGTCTGACAAACCTACAAAGGTACAAGCCTCTAGCTGCTCGTAAGAAATGGTGGTTGAGATAGAAGTTCGTGCTATTCAGTATATTTCTCCTTAACTAACATAAACGTTCCTAACCTAACAAAACAGCGGAGCTTGGCTGGTGCTCGGCATAAAATCATCTGCTGTCACTATATACAAGAACAGTTGGTCACATTGCCTCGCTCATAAACAAAAAACATCACACAATCCGTGGAAATATGATTATCGCGTGAATGGGTCCGCGCCATAGGGATTATGCCTGGGATTCTTAGACAAGCTACCTACCGCTTGACAAATATGTTTAATAAAGCAATAATGTTTATTGTCATATTGTAATATTGTTAGGTGTTTAGTGTCCTAGGAGGCTCCGCGGACCTCTCCATTGGTCTAATATATTATCACAAAATAGACGCTAAATTGGGCATTACTCCGGTACCGGTCAACCGATTTGGACCAATATCAGTAGACTTCGCCCCATTGATGTTATAAATGCGTATACCAAGTGTCATGAAAATCCGATAAAGTGTATTCGAGATTTGCCCATACAGACACACAGACAGACATTTCCCGTCCACCATACAATCTCATAAAGTACCATACTGGCACTTAATAAACTAAACTAAACTAAACTAAACTAAACTAAACTAGAAACTAATTCAGTAGCGCTACATCCCTGAAGGGACAAGGCCTACCACTGCGTTGCGTCATCTGCCATTTCAGGATTGGGGGCATGCCGACACCCATGGCCGTTAATGGTGGTTTCCATGACCGGACTTAATAAACACTGATGTTAAAAAGTTATCTGAAAGTCCATATAATCGTTTATATCCTTTGTTAAAACGTAGTGAACTTCATTTTTCAATTTCTCTACGCATCTCGGCGTTAATTCGCTATCTTCAGGTCTATAATCATAAAATATAAAGCTTTAATATTGAGTTATAATAATTACTAATGACAATGATGTGTGTGTATTTTTTTCCTAGTTTTACTTCCAGTCTTCCTTCGTGTGTGTAGACAGACAACTATCATATCGTACGTTACACGTTCATCTTTCAGTTGCCAGACGTACCGTACGTACACTTTTCTTCCTACTGCATAATTCACCCGGCTGCGCCTCGTATTTTCCAAACTTTGCAGATAACTGGCACCAAACGGGTGCGAAAATTTCGCAAATTCAACCTCCCCCCCTTTCAGAAGATGGCTTGTATCCTGTTGGGTTGATGAAATTAAAAATTTGCTAACTGCGGCACTTCGTATTCAGTTGTCTCAGCCTCATGCAAAGGCAGGACTATTAAAAGCCTGATCTGTGCAAACGATGAGAAGCAAGCATGTTATTTGTCAGAAGTCGGTAAATAAATCTTATCCACTGGTACACATTCATGCTGTGGGCTTAGTATTAACTTAGAAGCGTCAGGGGCTAGCATTTAGGAGGTCCCAGCTTCGAATCCCCTTGCTGTTAGTTTGACCAAGTTGTAAAGGCAAACAGATAGGTTATATACGAGGGAGAATCAAATGATAACCGCAATTTTTTTTCACTATTTTTTGCAGAAAGAATGCTTGCTTGTACATTATTTTTCCACATAGTCCCCTCCCAGTTTAATGGATTTGCGCCATCGAATAGGAAGTGCACAAGCAAGCATTCTTCCTTCAGTAAAATAGTGGGAAAAAATTAATTGGCAGTTTTCATTTGATTCTCTCTCATGACTCACCGGTATTTTATCCTATATCGTAATCGTCAAAACTGAAAATCAGTTAAGATTATCAAAAAGTCACAGCTCTCCAACAATAGAAAACAAATGTACATAAATAAGTTAGTTATAGGCCCTTGCGGCACCCTGGTATACCCATAGAACCTAACATGTGTAATATCTTAAAAATTTGGAAACCAGACCCTCTAAATGGTTCGCAAACAGACCAGGCATTGGGCTGGGTAAATCAGGAAGTATAAGTGCCAATGTAGAGTTGCACAAGGTGTGCATAACATGGTGATGATTTGCGGAGTTGCATTTCAAAGGTGGTTGACAGTCTAGTAATTGCGAAATACGAAATAAGTATTTAAAGTAGTAAAGTTAAGAAATACGCGGAAAAGGAAATTGCAAGTAAGGAGTTTTTGGTTTGAAACGTCACGGGTGCCAGTGGATAGACGAATTGACGCACGATGTTATAAAACGGGCAGACTGACCAGTTCGCCCCCTTTTCTTGCTACTCTACACTCTTCACGACTGGATCGACGGCGCTCAGGAGCACCCCGGTGCAAGTTTATTTTAATTTGTGTAATATTTCATCATGAAGTCAGTATGTAAGTACACTATGTAATTTCAATTTATTTTAATATTAATAAACTAGTCATTTTGTTATTTTGGGTAAAAACTAGCTTTTGTAATTTGTACATGGAGATGTACCGTTCCTTGTCCTTGTCCTCGAGGTTAAGATGCAATTGTATATTTTGAGCCATCCTGACAAATCGTGTCCCGGGGTAAAAGGTGTCAGAATAAATAAAGGGCCCTGGGATACGACACATGCAATGGGTTCAAATATGTGTAGAGATGAAATGAATATAGGCCATAAATTAAAGGCCTACATATGGAAATTTTAAACTTATGTGTTTAACGTAAACAGAGTATGCTATGTCACTGATCGGTAAAAAGTCCTACCCAATGGCACTTTATTCCTTGCTGTAAGCTTTGTATTATTTGAGGAAAAGAGATGCTGACAAACATAAATAATATTATTGATCGACCTAAACACAATTATTGAATTTACTGAAGGGTTAAATTTACGACCTAGTGAGGTTTTAATGAGCAACTCGCTTTCGTTCACCCCATCACAATCATGCTTTAAGACTTGGTAACTTCAACCAGGGCACTGTGCAACTCTCATTGCAGAACAGATGTAGGCCTAAGTTTAATCTGATATGAGCACATGCAAGGGATGTTGTACTGAACAGATTTCATGGCTTTCTACAAGCAGGACGCGTTTCTTTGTTTCCGCATTAGCGGAGGTGGTAAGATAAGAAAGTTGTCATTGTTCCTAGTGCTTGTTATTAGGGGTGTCCATAAATAGAATAACGAGAGTTAATAAGCCCACCCCTTTAAAGTTATTAAAGGTGAGCTCGGTCAATAAAATAAAATAGAGTAACACCAGCTGCTCAACAATGTTTTATTTCATAATTCGCCTAGGCCTTTCGGCGTATTTACGTCATCTTCAGGCCTTTATTTATTTTTTTTTTTTTGCTGGTTTGGATGTCTCTTTAAATCAAAACAAAACCCATAACTTGAACAAGACTCTCACTCCCCTACCCTGAGCTTACCCTTTCTTCGCCATAGCGGAAGCGCATCAGACGCTAAGATTCTCTGGATTCGTTGGCAGTACATAATAATTTCGGAATATTAATCTTAATAGTTAATCTGAGGCTTTCACGGCCGGAATCTTGGAGTTGAAGCATCTTCCGGGCTGTGGGTCGTGGTCCAAAGGCAAACTAACAAGTCTCGCCAGACGTTCAGTTCAGTCAGCGTCAAGATAGCAGCCACTGAAGAAGTTCCCCACAGCGAGAGCGAAACGTCTGGCGAGACTTGTTAGTTTGCCTTTGGACCACGGCCCACAGCCCGGAAGATGCTTCAACTCCTATTAATCTTAACCTTGCTCGAAATGGGAAGAATCTTTCTTTTTGTTGTCCATGTCCTTTGTTCACTTCAAATGACTGTAGCCTACGTACAAAATAGAAGACACTTACTTGGAAATTTCATCCAACCCTCCACTTAATGTGTGTCTGATTCCAACCACTCCTTCGCTCCTGAACCTGAAACCGACCTGTGTTCGTAGGTTATGTGTGAGCGTCAAACTTCTGACGTCAAACCAATAAGAGTCGGGCTCATTAGTAATGGACGGACATTAGTTGTAACGAACGCCTTCCAGCGACTTAAATTAGACTTGAATTAAATGTTTCCATACCCCACCCCCTTTCGCCGCTCATCTAAGCCTGAGCGTTGTTCACAGGCTAATGCACGTGAACCAATATCCAAACCAATAAGGGATTGGCTCACTTAGGGCTGGTGTTGAACACAAATGATAAGGAGAGTCAATGTCAACACTAGAAGAAACCAGAAGCATCGGAAAGTTCCTGAACACTCGACTGTGTATCACAGGTGGACATTCGTGTAATTACAATTGGGCCTACATTGTTAAGTGTTCTATAAGCCTTACTGCTACTGGTTAACATTAACTTGATCTGTATGAAGATCAACATGCTTCAGACTGAACCAGTGCAAATTACAATCTCCTCCACACTTTATCCTCTGAAATGATGGCGATATCGTGATAATTATAGTGTGTGTAAACATGAAATATGACCGCCGGCGTGGTCTTGTGGTTAGCGTCGCTGACTACAGATCCGTCAGCCCGGGTTCGATCCCCGGTACCTCCTAGTATTTTTCTGATGTAGGGAGGTCTGGAACGGGGTGCACTCAGCCTCGTGATTCAAATTGAGTAGCTACTTGAGAGAGAAGTAGCGGCGACAGATGACGCAGCGGTCGGGTGGTAGTCCAAGTCCCTTCAGGGATGTAGCGCTACGGAGTTTAGTTTTTAAACATGAAACATGCTGTAGAGCTTGGGTAATGTAATAAAAGATCTGATACCACCACCATCACAGAACAATATAAAAAAGGTTCATACTCTTAGGCGCTCCAGGCAGCCCAGCATCACATTCAGGAGTATAGTTAGCATAATTGGTAATTGATATAATTGCAGTTGATTTCTTTTACATACAGTGCTTTCACTGTACGACTTGGCCGGCAATCGCACGGGCATGACTCATGCATCAAGTGCCCAAGTGATGCCTCGTTGTCTCACCGCTGAAGTCTAGCATGTGATCTGATTGCGTTCACACGTGAATAATTATTACAGCAGTGTTTGTGTTTTTTATGGGTAAAGTAGTTTTTAGTTTTGCTTGAAGTGTTTTAAAAATGCCACGACATAATTATACATTAGAACTACTGCGTGTGAATAGCAATTTCCTCAAAAGGTGCCGTAGATGTAATGATGCAGAAGGACGGCATTTCCAACATCTCCTGTGATAAGGTAAGTTTGTATTTTTATTTTACATTTTCATATTTTATTGTGATTACAATTACGGAAATATATACGATTCGCCGGGAGTACCGTGATATGTCACGCGCCTGGCCCCGCACGCGGTTTATCTGTGACGTTGGAGCGGCCCGTGTGATTGCCGGCCAAGTCGTACAGTGAAAGCACTGTATAATAATGACTGAGAATTTATATCTGGTGTTTGGTATCAAAAGATTCGTCTTCGCATAAAAGTCACAGTAAAGGTATTCATTTTATTGATAATAATTTTATTAAAGAATAAATTAACTTTGGTTAAGAAAGCAAGCAGTGAAAGTATGAAGCTGTAGTGAGTTGGGAATTCCTAGCCACAGGTATCATGAGCCAATGTACAAGCAGGCAGGTAGAGAACCTTTACGGTTATAATGGCCAGCACACAATCAGAACTAGATCTTATCTGTAGAATGTAACAGAGGACTTTCATTTTGGGTAAACCCAGTAAAGTAAAGGATTTTTATGGTTAATATATTTCGCTGTTTGGAAAGTAAACTCGCGAACTTAAAGCTAGTTAAATAAGGTCAGGTGACCGTTAATCAGCCAATGATAATTAGTGGTGGGGATGATCATAACTTCTCACCGAGGCTAGATGTAGTTTATGAAGAATATTGCAAGGTAGAGAGTGTCGGAGCACCGAGTCGTGTAGACACCTACTCAGTGTAGCGGTGCAGAGGCAGCATCGTCTCAACTACTCATCACCTCAGCTCTTAGGCTGGGCAGAATTTATTACACTTAGAAAATTTCCGCGACATCAATTTATTGACTTAGAAATTTTCAGCGACGACAATTAATTACACTTAGAAATTTTTCAGCAACGATAATTTCTCATACTTATAAAATTCTTCAGCAGAATTTCAGCCAAAGTATTTAATTCCATTTATACAATTTTTGGTTTAGATACCAATTATTTTACTCAAGTTTAATCATCTGGAAATTGATTTCCATATTGTATCCAGTGAGCCATTACAACCATTTAGCGGATCTATCTGATTTTATCTGTCAATAAGAAATATTGTACAAATCTCTGTATTTTGAACATTACTTCAGATATTTCAAGTATTTGTAATAAATAGCTCCTACAACTGATTTTGCTGATATTATTTTAATAATAAGTAATATCTAAGTTATCTTCACTCTCAGCCCCTGAGAATTAGTCAACTGTTCGGACCCGATAGGCCTAGCCGGAGCGGACTCCAACTTCTTCACACAAATATAAATTTAGCATAACCGTCCGGTTTATGCAAGGCGCCCAACAACTGAGGAAGGAGGAACCGCCACAACTCAACCACGAAAGAGATACGAGATGTTCAGTCCTTAGACCTAAAGAGAGAGAGAGAAAAGCTAAAATTATAGGCCTAAATGGATAAAAGTACTAAATACATTCGCACCTCAGGTAGCACAGGTAGTAGGCGCACACCTTCTTAAAATCACCCACATCTTGGAAATGGACCACTTGTAAACTTGATTCAGACCTTTCTGAAGCCCTGAATACGAGGGATGGAGCATAAGTCATGGCAACTATTTTTTTTTCTGAAATTAAAGCGATGGTACTATGATGTTTTATGTCTCGGGAGAGTATGACTTCTCTAGTATATGGACACATTATTTGTTATCATTGTGATTTACGGTTATACGAATAGAGGCGATGGTGATTAAGTTGAGTCAGCCGCCGTGCAGAATGGATATGACAATATGTGAATTGTATTCTTACGTCAAAATAGTCGCTATCCGAGGAAGAAATGCCAAAAAGTGCCACAAGGAGCTGATGTAAGCTTTGGGAATAATGCCCATCCGTACCGAACGTTAAGGGATCATGGAGTTGGAACGTGTGATTTAATGCTTCTAACTATGGCAATACATTAGAATGGCACGATACAGTTGCGTATGGTTGTTTATAGGTGTCTGTTTCCTACACTATCCTATATCTGGTACCCATAATCTGTATTGTGTCTGCATTCCATGCACTGCCCTTTCTTTTGTATATTTAAAAATCTTTAAATGGTCCAACATTTTCAAAATGAAAAATAGTTGCCATGACTTACACCTCATTCCTCGTATATTACAGTTAAGATTGGTATAATATTGTTTAGTAATTTATTGTTAAAATGTAAAATGTTATAAAGCAGGAATATTAAATGCTTTATCTAAAATTCAACTATCCTTAATTTAAATTTTATTTTAAAGAAAAAAGTGTCAAATTAAAAGGCATTGAACTCAAAAGGAACTATTATGTATATGAACTGTATGCTTTTTCAGATACAATGAAAGAAGTTCTTTCCGATGATTTTCGCCCCACAGCTGGTAAAAATGATTTGAGATAACTTATACGAGTGTATATATAGTAGTTCAAACTAACAGAACTGTATGAGTTAAAAATTGGATCGAAATAGGTTTCCTGAGATTTCTCCCAATATTCTTCCATGAATATTGCAATATTCAATATTGCAATTTTCTATGTCGATATCAGCTGGAAATGCTCTTAATAAAAACTGCTACAAACGTTTAATAGGTGGAACACATACTGGTACTAAAATGACATTTCAATCATTAGCAGGGTACCTAGATTTCAAATCCACGCATTATAATATAATTCATAATATTTCTTCTAGATCAGCGTTTCTCAACCTATGGTCCACGAAGATGGTGGAGATAGTCCGTAGACATAATTAAAAAAATATAAAGCAAGTGGAAAGTAAAGAAGTAAAATTTTTTCACATATTTCGTTATAATGACCTATAATTAATAACCCAAATACTAAGAATATACGCCTTCTTTTAAAAATGGGATGTAAAATTAGGGGTCCGTAAAATTTTTTAGGCATTTTAGAGGTCCTTGGGCTCAAAAAGGTTGAGAAACGCTGTTCTAGATGAATTAACCAATCTTTCCCAGGACTTTAAAACCCTCTTGTGAATTGTACAGTTTAGGCTCCTAGGGTAGCCTATAATAAGAATCAGTTTACTACATTTTGTTTGAGTATTGTGGACTGGAATACTTAAATAGAAGATAACTAAGAAATAAAGAAGGTAATGAAATGATTTAAATTAGCAAAGACTCGAAGGACTACAAAAGGTCAGGAATGCTTATTTTATCTACTTGGAGCTGTGCCTCTTCTAGGTTTCACTGGTTGGCAAGATAAATGAGATGCAGATAGAGAAGTTCTCACGAACACGCGGAGAAAATTTGCATAGTGATCGCTTGTATTGATAACACAGAAAATAAATATCTCTCATTATAACGGAACAACAGCGCCAGTAAGCATATGCCCTTATATGAAACTCGAATGATGATGACATCACTAGGTAATTGCTTTTGCCAACGGCGTGAACTGACAAAACAGTTCCTATACACACAACTACTTCTACATCACTAGGCCTACGGTAAAGGAGAAAATTCTAAAACAGAACCTAACAGAAATACCTAATGATGAAAAGAATGTATTCTGGGTCATTTCAAATTTCCCAGTTCATTGCTGAAAATAGACACTTCAGCCTGTTTACTCTATACTTCCGCAAGTGGAACATGGAATTTCTATATCGTTAAAAATATTAAAATTCTAGTCATACAACATCACAACACTAGATGGCTAAGTTCCAAGGCAAATTATCCAGGAAAATCATACCTTGTAGCGTTTAAGCCACAATGTTCACTGACCGAATGATGGAAGACTCAGCAGAAGTAGTCATGGTACGTGACCACCAAATTTTGTTACAACAAATATACATTTAATATATAATTTTCTTGTAAATTATTGTATTGTATCTTTGTTATCTCTTCTCTATATATATAATATATATAATTATATATATATACATTGTGCGCGATTCCTTAATTATATATATAAAAGGCTTTATCCTGACTGACTGAATGAATGAATGACTGACTGATTGACTGAATGACAGGAATCAACGTACAGCCTAAACTATAACAGGTAGAGACTTGGAATTTTGACAGTACCTTCGTTTCATAATGTAGGTGCTCACTAAGAAAGGATTTTGAAAAATTCTGATTCTAAATGCCAAAAATTAAATGTTTTTGAAAATACTTAATCCCTTTTTACATAGAATTATCAATTCCAAATCACAGAATATATTGTTGCCAAATGGTATCAGGTGGGCTTGGAAAAAACAATTGAAATGCACTTTTGACAAATAAGAGAAGTTATCAAAATAATTCATGTTATAAATAAATATTACAGAATGAAATCCACTAAAATAATGGAATCACATAACTTTCTCTACCCTGGACATAGAGAAAACAAAACGAGGTATGGTAATGTGTATATTATTATATTATATCGCAGGTTTTTGGAGAGAAAAGTATGAAAGTGATAATGCTTTATGGTAACATAAGAATGGGAAATTTCCCGCCTCGATATTACAATTTTATGTCAGAGGAATTTCTGTTTCTTCTTATTTAAACCTCTACCAGGCTTGCTGTGCACTGTACAAGCGATGGGATGCAACATTCTAGATCCTCTATGAGCCATAAAAAACTATATCAAGCGTTTTCTGAGGGAATAGTTTGAGTGTAATAAGTCGTTCTTCCTATTTCAAATTATAAATGCCTATATAAGGACCTAGAATTTAAAATTGAAAATCCTTCATAAGCTAATTTCCAATTACAAAATACAAAACCCGGGCGACGCCGGGTCTTTTAAGCTTGTATGTATATATAATGGAATACTGTGATAACATTAACAAAGAAATACGATATTATGCTCCACAAATTTTGTCTAAATTGCTTAGGCTACACATTTCTAATTATTTCAAAATAAAACACATTATAACAATTAAATTTATAGTATTTTCCCTTTTTTTATTATACTCCATCATATATAAACTACAGATATACAATATTTCATATGAATGAACCCAGTTCAAAATCTCATGCTAAAGTGTTTGAAAATGATATAAGCTGCAATAATCTAGGACAGATTTGAAATTAAAATTACAACCAATTGCATAATAATATTATCAGAAACGCAGAATGTTTTAAGTATGGTACTGTATTAGGCTATATTCATTGTACGTACCATACTTTAAACTTTGTCTATTGCTTCTGTAAGTTGAACGACAGTAAAATTCTTATTCTATTCTATTGTAATAGTTGGGCCTGCCTTGAAACTCAGTTTCACGGGAAGTGGTTCAAAAATCTGATTCAACATCAAATCTTGTTCTTAATGAATACGAGAGCTGTAAATGTGGATTGACATAAGGTCATAGCCTATGTGGAATTAGGTCGTGTGCCTGTCGAGAAAGTGTAATGAACCCGATTTTAACCATCGATCAATATTTACACTAACTTCGAAAATAGCAAAGACTAAAGACCCACACATTAACTTTAATACACGACAAAAAACAACTAGTTATGACACAAGGAATATGACAAATGACATCATGCAGTTTTATTACTATTACTAACAGAGGGCTGAAACGAAAGCATTGCCATCCTTGACATTAGATTAAAGTAAATGAAATATATAATACCTTAATCTCAATGCCAAGGCCTTTCGGTTACACAGAACCATCATCAGGGCACCTTGTTTTGTAAAATTACATCTAAAAAGAGTAAAGCTGTCTTACTAATGGCGCCATCGTTGACTAAATCACTAAAACTGAAAACGTTCTTTAAAAATCAGTAAAATTAATTTCTCCTTTCTTAAAGCATCGCTATTCTGTATTTAAGACCAGCTAAAGTACCTTTCTGGTAAAACATGGCATACAAAAATTGTGAGAAAGTTTTGAGAAACAGAGAATACGGCAAGTTAACCCAAGTTTCTTTGCGGACTCCTCAACGTTCTCATGAACCCCAGGGGTCCTCGGCCCACAGGTTGGAAACCGCTACCTAAGGAATGGCCTGTAAATTCCGATTATGACACTCTACACCTATATTTTCATTAGCCAAGTAATACTTCAGCTTTATGTGTATTTAATGTGTTTTTGTGTGTTTTTTTAATGATAATGTGGTGCACTTTAACAACTAAGCATGCCGCCAATGATAGAATAGAATACTTAGGCATACTTTAACAAAACCTATTCTGTTAATTTTGAGTTGAGTTAGTTTGCATATTATAGTTCACGAAAAAAAAAAATTCTTTGGATATTAATTTTGAGATATTCCTTACAGAATTGGCACTATGATCTGTGCATCTACTGTACATGCGGTGGGATCCACTGCATTACCTATTCCCGTGTCAAACGAGGCTGCAAATTTCAATTATGAAATGCCACTCCTAAATTTCCATTAGCGGAGTAATATTTTATTTTTTGTTCGACCATACGCTTATCACATGTGACGCCATGCTTCGAATATATGAATATG
The DNA here is from genome assembly GCA_964059195.1 of Ectobius pallidus. NCBI lineage: Eukaryota > Metazoa > Arthropoda > Insecta > Blattodea > Ectobiidae > Ectobius > Ectobius pallidus. Next base: position 17,793,574 of record CAXKWD010000005.1, read on the forward strand.
TAAAGGTATACATACATATACACATATAATATATACCCCTTGTGTGTATATGTATATATATAGATATACATACATATATGTATATATATATATATATATATATATATATATATATATATGTGTATATATATATATATATCTGTATATCTATATATATCTATATATATATATTTATATATATTTATACATATATATATATACACACACAAGAGGTGGGTCTCTGTCACCACAGCACGGTTTGTCCACAGGTTGCGGATCAAGGAATACAGCCTCCAGCTATGGTTGGTAAGCTGCGAATATATTGAAAACGCAGTCGCCGACAGACGACGTGAGGTGCTTCTCCAGCTTGGGGGTTTGGCGTGAGGTTAACGAACTCAGTAAAACAAAAAATATATATATACAGTATAACTTATTCTTAAGAAACGCTTACTCGATTTAAAGATCCTGTCAGTGTAAAATTTTCCAGAGGTAAGATAATCCCTCGTTCGGATCGTAAGAACTATATACTCGTACTTGGAACGAGGTATGTTAAAAGCTTGTATAGGCCTGGGGCACTTAAATTAGTAACCAAGGAATTAGAGAAATACAGGTTAGATGTAGTAGCAGTACAGGATATTAGATGGGAGGGTGAAAGTTCAATACATACAGACGCGAATACCTTTTTCTATGGGAAAGGGAATGATAACCATTAATTAGGGACCGGGTTCTTTATAGGCTACATAGGAGTATCAATTCAGGCATTAAGAAAGTAGAGTTTATTAATGATAGGCTCTCTTATGTTTTCTAAGAAGATGGTGGTGTGATCACTTTTCGGTATATCACATGAAAATTGTACTAGGAGATTTCAATGCGAAAGTAGGAAGGGAGGATGTTTTCAAACCCACATTGGGAACGAAAATAATAATAATAATAATAATGTTAGATTAGTGAATTTTAATCGTAAAGAGTACAAAATTCCCAAATCGTGATATCCATAAATACACATGGACTCCCCAGATGGAATGACTCAAAATTAAATCGACCATGTGCTGAGAGGCAATCCAGTATAATTGATGTTTGAACTTTTGGAAGTGCAGACTGCGATTCGGATCGTTTTCGGTAGGCCTATATCGCTACGGTTCTTCGGGAGAAACTTTCATTACACAAAGGAACTAGACAAAATTTCGATATAGAGAGATCCAATCTGAAAAAGTTATATGAAATCCAAATTAGGAACGATTACCCAGTCGAGGTTTCAAATGAATTTTCAGTTCTAGAAAACACTAGAACAAGAAGCTAGGGAAAGCATTACAGACAATAATAAGTAGCCTATCCGCAAAAAAAAAAAAAAAAAAAAAAAAAAAAAAAAATTAGGTAGCATGAACTGAAACCAAATAAACCGTGGTTTGATGATGAGTGCATGAAATTAGTAAATGCAAGAAAGCAGGCGATAAAGAGAAAACGGGAATGAACGAGTTCAAGAAAGGTTTTCAACCTAGAACAAACATAATTGAGGACAATGGTGGCACTATACTCGCGTCTCCGAATAATATTTTGAACAGGTGAAACAAATTCTTTAATCAATTATTAAATGTACATGGAGATGTCCTAAGTGTAGAATGTGAAATATTCACGGCAGAGCCGTTGGTTGCTGAATCGCCTCTAACAGAAGTAGAAACAGCTATAGGTAAACTAAAAAGCACAAATCTCCAGGCGTTAACCAAATTTCAGCAGAATTAATTAAGGCAGGTGGGGATAGATTAAACTGAGAGATCCACAAACTCATTCTTATGATTTGGAGAAAGGAAGAATTGTCAAAGGAATGGAAAGAATCTATCATTATGCTGAAAAAGGAAAAAGGCCAAATCTAATAACTATCGAGGAGCTTCGCTAGTGGAATGTTTGACCGTTATGACTCCACTGAGTGTTGCGCTGTTGAACATTAAACATGGCTGCACCGCTCAGCGTTTGCACCAAATAAGAACAGCGTGCAGTGATTCGTTTTGTCATCTGAAGGTGTACCAGGAGTCGAAATCCATCGAAGACTTATCGCACAATATGGGGGCAATGTTTTACCACAGCCAAGGGTGTACGGATGGATTGAAAAGTTTAAGAATGGTCAGACAAGTGTGAAGAACGCGGAAAGAATAGGACGCCCATCCACATCCACTGTTGACGCCAACATTGAGCAAGTGCGTATGATTCACACAAACCGAAGCGTAACTGTCGATGACGAGGCAAACCATATGTAATTAGCCTTGGTTCTGCATATGACATTATTCATAACAGGATTGGCTTTCATAAGTCTGTGCATGTTTCCCAAAACAGCTCATCGAACAGCATACGCACAATCGCGTGTCCATCTGCCAACGCTTACTGGACCGCTATGATAACGAAGGAGAAGCTTTTTTGAAACGAACAGTCACTGGAGACGAAATGTGGATCCATCACTTTGAGCCTGAAAGCAAACGCCAAAGCATGGAATGTAAACACCCGCATCTCCAGTCAAAAAGAAATTGAACAGTCAACCCTCCGCAGGAAAAGTGATGCTCACACTTTTCTGGGACTCACAAGGCCAATACTGCAAAAGTACTTGAAGAAGGACTCAACAATAAACAGTGCATGTCACAGTGAGATGTTGAGCAACGAGCTGAAGCTGCAATTCGAACCAATCGTCGAGGTCTATTGCCGAAGGGAGATATTTTGTTGCATGACAATGCGTGCCCACATACTGCCGCCCACACTACTCAGATTATTGGGAAACTGGGGTTTGAGGTCTTAGAGGATCCTGCATAGTGTCCCGATCTCGCACCGTCAGATGTCTATCTTTTTGGTCCATATAAAGATGCCTTAAGGGACCGTCGATTCACCACAGGAAGGAAGCGGTGCATACGTGGTTTGCTATTGAGCCGGGGGGGGGGACTTTTTTTTTTCTGAGGGCATTAGGAAACGTTTGCGACAATGGATCAAATGCATCGAGAAGCAAGCGGGACTGTGATGAAAAATGAGGTAATTGAAAGTTTTGTATTGTTGTTGCAATAAATTTTTAAAAAAGAGTGCGGATACTTATTGATTTATCCTCGTAGGAAAAATTGCCAAAGGAATGGAAAGAATCTATTAGTATGCCAAATCATAAAAAAGGAGATAGGGCTAAATCTAATAACTATCGAGGAGCTTCTCTCAATTATCAACATCACACAAAATTTTGTCCGATGTACTTCTGTCAAGATTAACCCCATATGCGGACGAAATTATTGGAGATCACCAATGTGGATTTAGGCAAAACAGATCAACTATTGATCAAATATTTTGTATTCGCCAAATCTTGGAGAAAAAGTAGGAATATAATAAGTCTGTCCACCAGCTATACATAGATTTTAAAAAAATATATGATTCAGTAAGGCGAGACAAATTGTACAATATCCTTACGGAATTGGGGATATCAAACAAGTTGGTTAGGTTGATCAAAAGGTGTCTATATATAAATGACGTTTGTCCCTTGGGCGATGACATAATCACAATCGAGAGAAATGCAGAAAGTCTTTTCGATGCTTGCAGGAATGTTGGATTGGAAATTAATACAGACAAAACTAAGTAGGCCTATATGGTCGGGAAACGTCAAAATAATGCCCTACAGAATATTAGAATAGCCGGTAAATCCTTCGAACAAGTAGAACAATTAAATATATCTGAGAGCAATAATTACAGAAACAAATAATAATATGGCAGAAGTTAAGCGTTTATTGAAATCAGGAAATGCTTTTTTTCTTCTGTCCAAAAATCTAAAAATAAAATATTATAAGACAATTTATTATCCTGCCGGTTGTATTATATAGATGTCGTTTATAACTTGCCTATAATGGTAATTAAGACATGGTAATAATGGTAAGTTTTGCGTAAACATGTACGGTCCATGCGACTGTTTTGCATTGGAATGTGTAAAAAGCTAATTAATATAATAAACACACACTTACTAATTAAGACACTCGTATGAAAATTATGCTCCTTTCATATAGCCTACAGACTAATGTCTTAACAAATGCCATTATAGGCTCGTCGCTCGTCGATCTCTGCCACTTGGGTACTAATCTAATATGACTTTTATTTAAGCTACCGATAACCATATATTTTGATCTTCGTTGGTTAGTGCATGTGAGAACGGTAGTAATAAAACTTTAGCTAAACCATCGTGATGCTTTTAACGAAGAGATGACTCTGATAACTATAAACAGGTTATTAGATTGCCTAACAGGGAAATTTACTCAACATAATATTATCACTTCCCACCTTGTCCTCAATGCCCTGTATGAATAAAGGCAATTCAGCGCGCCCCAGTGTTCACGCGCAGGCGTATGTGACCAAGGAAGCTGAATTCGAACCTCACTCACCGTAGAAATATATTCGTTATTACCGTATTTTACGGACCACAAGACGCACTTTTTTACCTTGAAAACAGAGCCTTGAAAGTTTAGTGCGTCTAATGGTCCAAAGTACACTAGAAAATTAAAATTATGGTAAATATTGCCGGAATATCATAGTTATAAACAAGGTGTTGTAAAAAAATAAGATAAGTTAGTTACAAATTTTGGTACAACATTGCACTTGTCACAATCGTAAAATGAGGGTAGTTGGAAGCCAGGTATACAATGCGAAAAGAAAGCAATGTTGAGTTCTTTTACATGAAAGGAGTTGTCTCCATCGGGTGGTTTAAATTAAGGCAATGACCTCTAAACAGCCTTGTCCCGTTACACTCACCGTATGCTGAATTGAGGGTTAGAGATTGCAAAGTATTTTCAGCCTTACATGAGCAATTCAGTTGTTAAAATTTATGCGATGCAATCTGTACAGAAGAGATTTTCGTACAAAACAGGTATTAACTTAGAGGTGATTTACACTGATTCCATTGTACAAGATTATAATTTGTTTATAAAATGAAGTATATTATTCCCTTAAAAAAAATGTTTAGGATTATTTAGAATTAAATTACTTTTCCTTTAAATTTCCATTCTAAAAGTAAGGTGCGTCTTATGGTCCGGAGCGTCTTATAGTCCGTAAAATACGGTAATTATGAAATCTAATCGCTTTTTTGGTTTCTCGAGGTTCTCTCGTATCCCAAATATACGTTAATCAATCTTCATTCTCCTCCAAATTAATTATTAAATTTAATTCATTTATTATCTCAAGACAGATGGGCGTATGCAACAACTGTTTGGGACCAGAGGAAGGGTAAAAGAAGCAGAGGCAGACCTCGACGCAGATGGGAGGACGAATTCAGGGAGGAGTTAGGAATGAGATGGACAAGACAGACCAAAGAAAGAGTGTACTGGAAACAAGTGATAAAACATTTAAATCATTAGGAAAACAGTGATCTAGGAAAGGAAGAAGAGTTCAGGGAGGAGGCAGAAACGAGATGTTCAGGATAGGTCACAGAAAAAGTGAACTGAAAACAAATGATAGAGCATTTAATTCATTAGGAAAACAGTGTCCTAGGAAAGTGTTGTTAATATATAGGTCTTAACCCACCAGGAGGCAAAAACCCAACTCTCCAAGGAAATAGCTCACCTTGGGAGAGTAAAACAGAGCCAGCCCTACCATGGTAGGAGGCCCTTGCCCTATAAGGGATTGTGACGGGCTTATTTATTTATTTATTTTATTTTATTATCTCATCTAACAATGGCCTACCTGTAAATCATGATTGGTTACCAAGGTGTAATTTCATGCCCGTACTGAATCCCAATCCCAGTGGAGAAAAAGCTTCCATATAGGCTATAGCGTGTAAAGTTAGTCCCTAACCCACCTCGACTTAACCTTAGTCAAGGAAGCGAGAAGTAGGCCTACTGCTTATCAATCAACCAATATAAATAGTATATAGCAATGTTTATACAGTATACGGTAAATATCTGCACTGCTTTTAATGTCATTAATTTAAATACGATGTACTTATGCACTTATTTTGCCTTGAAAAATTATTTAGGGGTTAAAATGCACTGGTTACATGTTACACATATAGAAGTGTAATTAAAACTTTATCATAGGTATTCCAACGAAAGATTACGAGTTTATATATTTGCGAGAACGAAGATCGAGCAAATTTACCTGATGTAATTCGTAATCTCGAGTAGAATTTATTAAGACTATTCCATGAATAAAATGTAACGGATTTTGTAAATAATAATTATTTTCTTACTTTGTGTCAATATTGTGTCAGCCGCAAGATCACGGCATACTAGATGAATGAAGAGTCCACGAATCGATTCGATTAATCGATCAGAGTTTCCAATGCTACCGATAGTGCACATCACAAGATTGAGGGCGTCGTGGTAGTTGTTTACATCAAAAAGCTATAAAAGCACACGAACTGGCTTGCACCGAATCGAAATTGTGTTTTTAATCCCCCAACATTTATATTATTTCAATTTCCAAACAACTTAGGTCGTATTAAATAATGTGTTTTCATTCTGCTTGGTAGCACGTGACGGTATTGATCACCGCACATTGATGCCTTACGTGTCCAGTAACGAGCTGACGTTTTATCAGATAAAATTGCGATCCGAGGAAGGATATTGTAAGATAAACGATCGTGATTGGTCTTTATCCGAGGACTTGCTAAACGTTATTGGTCTATGTAAAACACGCGGCGTATGAGTGGAATAGTCTATTTTTTTTACTCGTGTACCTGCCAGGCTGTGAAGGAAACAAATCAGGTAAAATACCTTGATATTATTATAGATCATCTGAAATTCAACAAGCACACATTATATTTATGTACCAGACTAAGAAAAACATTATACTAATTTGTCAGTCTAAAACAATATTTACCGACCGAAGTCTTACGGATAGTCTACTTAGCTCTAATACAATATCATTAGAGCGGTATCATTGGATGGGGAGGAAGTGACACTTCTGCATTGACTCCTTTGATTCTAATACAGAAAAGAATTATAAAAATTTGTTTAAAAAGGACTATAAAATATCCAACAGATTTGATATTTCCTGAATTTAATGTTATGACTGTAGAACAAATTTATAAGCTCACACGTTTAAAATACTTTCACAAATACCGCAACGTACACGTATCTGATCCTCATAACTACAATACTAGAAGAAATAAAACATTCCCCTTAATAGAACCAAAATACTACCCCAAGTCTGGCGCCAAACATAGCAATTATTATGGTCCAAGACTCTATAACTCCATAATTAGGTCACATCCGGAAATAGTACATATGAACAACAACAAATTCAATAAGTTTATCAAAAATCTTGTTTTTAGTTTAAAATTTACTTCAATCTGTAATTTTGTAGAAATTTAAGGAACCACTTCATTTGTTATATCACAGGATTTCAATAATGTTCTTCCCATTTTCCTATTTTATTTTTATATTTTCTGTTCTTTCTTTTTTATATTTTTTCTCTAGGTTTTGAACTCAAATTAATTATATTTTCTTTTATTTATTTGTATTCAACTAGGAGTTGCCCGTGGCTTCGCCACGATAATTCTTTTAAAAATTAAAAATTAAGAGTATAATAATTATTATAGCATTATATTTATTAACACTTGCACGCGAATCATTCATAAACTAAGCCATTAATAATTAATGAAACAGCTAAAATTCCGGCTTTAAAGCGCCCCCTGGGAAAACTATATCAGAATCGATTATGCAGTTCCAAAGAACCTGTGAACACATAATACGTATTGTTTCTCAGCTGTTTATTGACATGATTATGATGTGAATTTTATTTTATCAGTTCAGTGTAATTTTCAGAAATTATATAATGTTTCAAGGGAAGGAATGGTTTGTTTGGATTATTATTATCAGCGATATTTCAAGAGATAAAACCATCAATATTTTACAGCTGTTGCCCCCGGCTTCGCCCGCCATTATTCATTGACTCCAGGATTTTTAAGAAAATTACACTGGTAGATTATTAAAAATGTTTGTGGTTCAGAGCTATGAAAATTGTAAGTAAAAATAAAATTGTGTTCATTTTACTTAGGCCTTATATAATAAAGAAACGGTTTTCCTTCCTAATTTTGTAGTCGTCATGAAAGTTTAGACTGCGAGAGACGAACATCGCCGAGTATACCCGATGTCTCACGAAGCGGGCGAGCAAGCACGCTATTTAAGGCCGTTGAATTGTATAAGAGTAGATAGTGTATTCTTTTATTTATTTGTATTCAATAGTTTATTTAATTGTGTACTAGGTATTGTAAAGAATTGAACTCTGCCCGAGCACAAGCGTTGCTCATTCGGGTGGTCTTATGTTGTATGCTGTATTTGTATAAAATAAATGTATAAATACAAATTCGATGAACTTTTTTTGTTTGTTTGTTTGTTTGTTTGTTTGTTTGTTGTTGTTTATCTTTAAGATTCCAAGTTGCTTACTTATGGGGTTGGTGGTGTAGAGATTTGCGAATGATCTTAACATATCCACAAGAAACCGCCTTAACATACTCGCCCCCGCTATTAAGAAACAGCATGAACACGTCTTTGGCAGCGGGAGGCCGCGAGAGATTGAAAGGGGTCTGCGGGAACATTTTATTTTCACTAAAATTTATCTTGCTCACACCCGGGATATTTGTAATAATGTGCATTTCATATCGAGCTGTCTTGTGATTCGACGTTCAAAATACTGTTTCTTTCGACAACTTTACTGGAGTTTTGTTTCCAATGTAAGGCTGTTCATCCTGAAGTTTTCGAAAGGACTGTAACATATCTGTTGCCATTGTATCTACATATCTATGTGAGACAATTTTTTCCCACCTCGTACAAAAAAGACAGGAACAGACTTAACGTGAAGTCAGACCTATATTTGAAATTATCCAGTTTCGAACCAGACACACGGAAGTTGACGTCTGAAAAACAGCATCACAATGCCCGAGTGCACCATTCTCCGGTTTTCTTAGCTGTTTCGTAACCGGGGTAAAAGTAATATCGGGGTATTCTAAGGAAACCTGTGCACCATTGCTACAATACCGCGGTTTCCAAACGCTCAAATATATCGCGGTTACTCTGCTACGAAGCCATTCCCATGGAGCAATTTGTGTTGGTTTCTTCCATTGCCGCTAGTTTCGCTCTCTCTCTGCACGTCTGCCAGTCACGGTGACTCATTTATCTATTCTTGGTAGCAATAAGGTGCAATGTTTACAGAGTTTCTGTTCATTATTTGTGTTAATGTAATCTCTCTAACAGTCTGTACATTTCAATAAAATAACATATGTTTTAAAGAATAATTCTTACACGTGTGCAATCCAAGGCAAAGGAACACTACGAAATCTCTGTTCTGAGTTCGGCTACTAGAAATTTTAGTGAGAGGGATGTTATAATTATGTTCGTGTACGTACAAGTATGATAAATTGATTACATACCCTATATACCGGTACCCAGGCTATATCGTGATGCATGCACCCCTTCACTGTAAATTTGGCGTAGGCGTATTTCATTTATTTGTTGCCTTATTGTTCAGTAATAAATGTTCATAAGGGTAAAATGGAATATTATATTGCGTATGTATGTCTGACTTTGAATTCAAACACAATAGATACTGAACCAATCGTGAAAATCTGTTGGTTATGCCTACTACTGGATGGACGTGGTTTGGTTGAGGTAAAAAAGGAAGGTCACTTCAATCGATATTACAGTACTGTATTTGTAAAGATATGTACCATAGTTCATTCTTCAAATAAGCTAGACCATGTCTCTCGTTATACATTATTTCCCATTAGCTTTTCGCCTAGACATCGAAAATATGATATAATATGCCGATCTCCATCTTGCAAAGAAAACCGCCGTTTTCTCACTAAACAGCTCCTTAAAGGCCGGTAAACACAGCGGTAAAGGTCGAAACCGAGCATGGTGCAACAAAAGTATGACTTTACCGGGTTAAACTAAGCAACTTTACCGCCGTATTCTGAATACCGAGGTTGGTGCAATCGGGTGTTGTATTCATAGCTCATTAGAGTCCGTTTGGTCTAAGCTGGCACAGTTCAGAAAATTGAGACAGAAGATGTTTGGCAGAAGTCAGGTATTGAACAGAAAGAGATAGAAACATACTATTGTGGAAGGTTACTCACTCCATATTTTGAAGCTGTCACTTTGACGAGGGTGGCAGAGGAGATATACCCATCACTGTAACTGCAAGAAGCAGTGGTGGTCAGTGAGGTTTATGCCACTTTAATCAGGATCTGAATCGCCTAAATTCTTAATAAATTTGCCCAACACCAAAACTATACTGTATTTAACCCAACGAAATCCTTTAATTTTTTAACCATGAACACAAGCATTTTTCCAATGCACAGAATTCACTTTTTTACTTCATTGCTATTTCCGACAGTGATATCGTATTTTACCAGTGCCCTTATTAGTTCAATTCGGTCATGAAAACCACCATTAACGGCCGTGGGTGTCGGCATGCTGACCACATGCCCAATCCTGCCATCTGCCTGTGGTGGATGACGCAGCGGTCGGGTGGTAGGCAAAGTCCTCCAGGGATGTAGCGCCACGGAGTTTAGTTTATTTCATATTAATTCAATAGGGTTTAAGTCACAATGGTATGGCAGTAAACGTAGGCTATAACTGTGTGGTCATGTTGTTTCGTACTGTGCCTATCTCGTAATGGCTGTGATTGTCTTGACTGATTTAATTCAGCCATATAGCACTGATTTTCTGGGGATAGCACGGGATCAGAATTAATATAGCCTCCACTTAAACAAGTTTGCGTGTCTGATTTTCACACGGAGTAGGTATTACGACGAGCTTCATAATCTGTAAGGGTAACTAAATCATAGATGAAATGGGATGGACATGTTGCACGCATGGGGAGGAAAGACATATCTCAAAAGTATTGAATGGGAGACCCGAAGAGAAAAGACCTCTTGGAAGATCTAGACGTAGGTGGGAGGACAATATAAGGATAGATTTAAGGGAAGTAGAATTTGCGAGGGATGGTTGGATGGAGTTAGCGCAGAATAGGGTTGAATGGCGGGCTTAGGTAAACGTGGCAATGAACCTTCGGGTTCCATAAAATGGACAATATTTCTTTAGCTTCCTGAGGAATTGTCTATTGCCATTGAGTAAGTAAGTGTAGGTAGGCACGAGGTTTATTTTGAATTGTAGCTAGCGTTATCCATTAGTGTTATTGAATTTGGAGGAATATTTGGAATAGAATTTTGATCAAATCATTTTTGAAGTGTTTGCATATAACTGTTCCTCGATATAAATTTGCAATATAACATGGAATTAGGGATAAAGCCAGATTCGGAGTACCAACTATTTATTTACTCCTAATATAAGTTATTACCCCACGTTTCGCTCAAATAAATATTATGGCGGTTAGAATTATGTAAGTCTTTGAGTTTCCGTAAGTATGTAAATCGTCTTACTCCCACATAAGGTCTTTCTATAAAAATGTATCTCTCCTGGTTATTTTTTTTGTACCGGAATTTTCATTGCTTTAATACCTTACACATGTGTTTCAATTTTCGTATTGTCGTTTAGAAAAGCGTGATTTATTATTACGGTATCATTATAAATGTCACTGGAATAAAATAATGCAGTAAATCCCAAAGTCAAATAAATGTGAATATTACAATTTACTTTCAAAAATATAAAATAAATATTTTACACCAACACCATTCACAGTAACAAGCCGCCACGTCTGCTTTTCTACACGACAATATGAGAGCTGAAGCACGTCTGCCAATTACTTAACGGCGAATTTCTTGTTTTTCTACATTTTTTCTATACGACCCTACCCTATCCTGAGGTCAGTGGAATAGTGGAGTGAGTAAATTTTGGCTACCTGCTGAATTTTGTGTCAGGATAAAGCAGACGTACTATAGGCTTAACTGGTATGATCGTATTTTTCTGAATTTATCCATTTGTAACAGTACTGCATTATCATAAATGACACATAGGCTACAGTGTTTAAAATTGCCATTTATCATTTTATTTTTTTATTCAAAATATATTATTATTATTATTATTATTTTCCATTTCATAGGAGGTCGCGGAGAATTGGCAGTCGCTACAGGAGGTCGCGTCATCAGAAAGGTTGGGAAACACTGGTCTATGGTATAGTGTTGAAATCAGCTTAACTCATTTGGAATGTGGGGAAAGATAAGGGGTTGTACTGGTCTTTCCCCACATTCCTATACACCAGCGTTTCTCAACCTATGGTCCGCGAAGATGGTGTACATGGTCCGCAGACATAATTTAAGAATATCATAAAGCAAGTGGAAAGTAAAGAAGTAATTTTTTTTACATATTTCGTTATAGTGACCTATAATTAATATTAAGAATATAGGCCTTCTTTTAAAAATGGAATGTAAAATTAGGGGTCCGTAATTTTTTTTTGGCATGTTAGTGGTCCTTGGGTTCAAAAAGGTTGAGAAACGCTGCTATACACTATAGGAGTAGAAGGTAGCACGATAACTTAGCCTACATATCCATGGTGTATAGGGCTTTTCCGTTCATCCCTATCGTAGATTTGTCACCTTGTTGCTTGACTCGATGCTAACATGACGGGATATTAGAATACAAGAGAAAGTACTGTAATAGTAAGTTTTATTTTATAGAAATTCTAGGAAAATAACAACAAAAAGGTGGCAATGACGCAAATAAGTATATTCTACAATCATTAGACAAACTATTGCCTACTTCAGAAAGGCCACCGTAAATGATTCAGTTAATCTTATTTTATATTTAATTCGATCTATAGGCCTAATCATTGTGTCATGAGACCTGAAATAAGTTACCAGATCACAACTCTACCTCGGACGAGTTGTGGTCATCATCCGGTGAGCTTAATAGTGTAAACATTTTACTAGTAAGCCTAGGACTAATTATAATTATAATATAAGGGTAATGTAAAAATAACATTTTAATAGTCATAGTGCATAACATTCACCCAGAATCTCTTATCAGCATTTGCTTTATTGAGAACAAATGTCATGTCCTTGCATTGCCGTAACTCATTTGTGACATTTGAGCACCAGCTGCTTGTAGCCTACTAAACTTAATAATTATTTCGCTTTAACACAGATTGCTAACAATTAATCTGGCACAACAAAACCCCCTTGAAGCTCTAAAGATCTTGGCACACATGAAATGACAAATGCTTTTAACACCTGTTGGTGATATCAATGAGTAGGCTACACCACAGGTATTAAAAATAGCTTCTATCAAATTTACACCCATCTTGAACTTGCCAAGAAATTGTTCAAGTAACTTGGCAAGTTTCAGGATATTCTATAGCCTGCCTCTAACTTGATCATTTAAAACTATGATAATACATTGATATTTTAATTCACGAACCAGCAATACTGGTATAGGAAAAAACTTAAATAGGCCTATCTTAATGCAGCAGGGTATAAGGGTATAGAGTGTACAAACAGTATTGGTGTAGAATGTTCCATGCAATTAGTCTCAGGCCAGTGCAGCTGGGAAAATGTGGGTTTGCATATTGCAGCCCTCTAAAATCAGTCATACAGGTACTTCAGTCTGGTTTTCCATGTTATTGTGTAACTTATAGATGATTCAAAATTGCAGTAACAAATGGCCCTACATAAATAAAATCAGGTAAACTGATGTAACAAAGTGCCAGAATGCTTAACACAAGAACTTGCCAGATGAAATGTCTGCACCCTATTCTCTTTCTCCTGCATTCAACATTGAACCTTCGCTGAAAGTCAACAGGACATGATTTAGTAGAAAAATTAGTGATAAGAAATTAGTGATAAGAGACTAGAAGCCCCATCTAATGTTTGCAGCTGAATACACCTGAGTGACTTCTCCTTGCGTAGCTTACGCTATATAAGAAGGCTTGGAAAAAGACTAATCAAAACAAGGGCTCGACACGCCTGTGAACAGTTAAAGAAAGTGACATCGAACTAGAGTAGGCTACATGAACTCGGTGAGGATAGCTGAATGGGACAATGAGGCTAAAATGAAAACACATCATAATAATGATAAGTTATACTATTGTTGATTATTTGAACTGCTTATTCATTTGGAGTAGGTCCAATATTTATTGAGTTGAAGATAGTCATCAGTGCCTAAAGATAAAGTATATTGTAACCAAATATAGTTGAATGATAATTATTAACAAATAATTGGAAAATTCAAACCTACAAATGCATTAAACTGTGCTGAAACAAATAGTAACGTGGCAAAGTCCAATTGTAGAGGGCCCATATTTTAAAACGAAGCTTCTCTTCATAAAACACCTAACATCACACATAGGCCTATTTTGTTGTAGGCTAGATTGTCCAATAAATAGCCTAAATTCTATGGTCCTCTCTATGAAAATGTGAGATTTTTTTTTTTTTTTTGTGGCAAAAGGTCACATCTCGGAAGAGGGATTTTTCTACCTTGCTTAAGATTCTTCTGCTTATGAGATGGATAGCTAGAAAATACCTAAGGAACTTTATTAAGCAGACGTCCCTTTTTAGTAGTAGGCCTACTTAGCCTATGCTGCAATCAGCCTCTATGAAATGCAAACTGTCTACCGTTAAGCTACTTCAGAAGACAGTTTACAAGATAACAAGAGGGAACTCACTGTCTAGGTAGGCTACAGCCAACCTCCACTTATCTTTCAAGGTGGAATTTGCTGGAAAATTGTGAAAAATCATATTTTCTTGTTCCTTCACAGCATCCAACGTATAATTAAGAACACAACAATTTTCTTCAGATGAACTAAATAGGCTATGTCAATTATATCAACATTAATAATAAAACTCACTACACATTTCCATATTAAACATGGTTAAAATTGCACACACTAGTTCATAAGCCTGGCAACTGGTGGCAAAACAGTGAACTAAGAGTGAACGGAATTTATTGCAGATTTATAGCTATTCTTCCAAGCAATATGTTCATAACGTATCAGTAAGCTATGTTCCTTGTCAGTTGCTAGTGGGACGAAGTGTCCCAAAATCATAACCACAGTGCAGCCAACTTTAGGAAGTGAACAGGCATGAACTATCAAGTGCAAAGTTTTATCAGCACTCCTATAGGTCTAACCTGTCTAAACACACTAACCCGTTCTGGATCTGTACAACCAGCATAATCACTGAGAGGCAAGAAGTTTAGCCTACTTGTGAAGCAGCCTAAAGATTTAATATATATATATATATGTAAGTTAGGTTACCGGTAGGCCTAGACATAACCAAGGCCTATATACAGCAAAAGAGAAACTGGCTTCCTAAGTTATCTAAGATCTATACCCGCATAAAGAAGATAAGTACCGGTACCTAGGCCTATCACTATAATTTCAAAAAGAGCTCTTTTTATGAATAAATTATTAATATTAGGCCTATACAATAGATGGAAAAAAAAAAAAAACACCATGCTGTATAAAATCATTTGGCGAAAGATAGATTTAGGTCGTGCACCAGCCAAGCTCCACCCTCTCGCCTACTGGCTCGCTTCCCCTGCTTTCCCTTGCTTCCGAGCCAATGCGTACGCTGCTGCCTAGAGGTCATAGCCTATTGTACAGAGAAGAGTTTTAGACTTGAATAGTATGCATCCACAAGATTACTTAATTAATGCAGCGAAAACAGTCCTTGCACCAAAACGGCTCTTTTCAGAGCAAACAATGTTTTATGAATATAATAAATGACCCTTGCACCAAAACAGCTATTTCTTAGGTATTAAAGCTCTCTAAACTTAAATAGGCCTAGATGAATTTTCCCTTCACTACTCAGCCATCACTCATGATGTAGTGGTTAAGGGCGGAATTCTGGAATCCTCCTTTCAAGCTCCTTCATTTAAAATGGGCCTTCAATCCTCCTTACATAGCCATTCGTACTCTGGAACCTTCCTTGTTTCGCTTGAGGAAGGATGGCTCCTTAAAGGTGAAAGGGGGCCTGTGATGTCCCTTAAGAAGCACCTTTTCTTATTCTCGAACCTCCCTGTTAGTTTAAAGGAGGAAGTAAGAGAGTTTCCTTATCTTAAATACTGAAGGAAGCCGAGTGGTCGCCTTTTTCCATCCTCTATAGTTTTCAGACGTCAGTTTTCTCACTTCTGTGATATTAGATGGTGAATTTATTGAGATTATGCAACTTATATCAAATTTCAGATTGTACTACAGCAACGTAGGTTAACGATAATGCTACGAAATAATTATTATATTATCTAGAAGTGTTAAATAAAAATATGACTACATACATACGACACAAACAAATTAAACTCATTATTATGGGCAAAAAAAAAACCGTGAATTTCAAAATAACAGTCCATTGTGAGCAGATTATCTATTAAATAAGCTCCATAAATAACTATTTTTGGAAAAGAATAGCGTACTGTATGTACGGTAGTTCATTATTGTCTATTTATTAAAAAAATTAAGATTGGATATAGTATAAAGTGATCAATGTCACGATAAATGACATTGAAGCGTGGATATAAAATACGTAAATTAGGCCCATGAACATAACTCTTACATATCCATACAACAAAGGAAAGGAGTACTGTCTAATTAACCTTAAAGAATACAAATATATATTTTGAAAGCCAACTATTAGGCCTACAACTGTTTAATTGCACGTATGTTTGATCTCAATACTTATGACAAAACAAAGAGGAACATAATAATAATATAATAATAATGATAATAAATACAGAAATAATAGCATTAGACCTAACAATGACAATACCATTAAGAATAATTATAGTAGTAGTAGTAGTCTAATAATAATGCAATATAAATATCATAATATAATAAAAATAATAATATAATAAAAATATAATATAATACAAATATAATAATGGCTATTTAATATAAATATAATAATATAATACAAATATAATAATAGGCCTATAATAAAAATATAATAATAGTACTAGAAATAGTATTTAGAAATCTAACAAGAAAATAGTGAAATTCATAATTATAGCACAAGAAGTAGCTTAGATTGTCATAGATATACATGCAAAAAGCAAATTATATTTAAGGACGTAAGTGTAATTGGAACTATACTATACAACAAGCTACCTGTAGAAATTAAGAATGCTGACAAGAAAAATTTCAAAACACTTCTGAAGAAATACTTAATAGAAAAATGTTTATATTCTTTAGACGAATTGTAATAACCGATTAGCACATATACATTATTATATTTTGATCAATCACACACTTTTTTCCTTAGATCTAGGTTGTAGCAATATTAGGTTGTATAATATTAGCTCTTAGTCTGTAAGCTTGACAATGTCAGAAACTTGTATCAAGTCAATTGACAGCAAATAAATTATTATTATTATTATTATTATTATTATTATTATTATTATTACTAATAATAATAATGACAATATTAATGAAGAGTACCGGTAATAGAAGCAGCTGCAATATTATAAAAATGCTAGACACATTTTTTATATCATAGACTACATAGTCTTTATGTTCTCAATAAAATAGTACAGTATGACAATAAAAAGAGGATAGTTCCACCAAGCGGTACGCAGTTTTGTTCTGAGTAGTCCTATAGGCCTATGCACTTTTAACTTTAAAGCAAGTTTCTGTTCATGAAATAACATTTATATGCTTATGTTACCATTCTTTAGGCCTGATGTTACAGGTTAATGTAAGAAAATGCACAAGTCAATGAAAGACGATGAATTCCCAGTTTTTTTTTTTTTTTTTTTTTTTTTTTTGTAAGAAGAATATAATACTTATTCAAGCACATTGATAAAATAGAACACAAGAATGGAATGTGCACAATTTCACATAAATAAAAAAAAAAAGTCGCTTTGGGGTGGGTTTGAACGTGAGACCTCTCCATTACTAGACACGCACGTTACCCCGAGACCACGAACAAACTGTGAAGTTGAACCGTCCATGCGGGGAGGAAAGAAGGCTATCGCATCAGTGGCTCATAGAATAGAAAAAACACTTACCGTATTTCGACGTTGGACTTTACTTCGGAGCCCTGCTATGTTACATTATGTTACATTATTGTAATATTTCATTCATTGGTACCATAATACGCTGACTATTCGAGTGATAAATTCAGATGTGTGCCTCGCTGCAGTCCCGTACAACGGAATAAAGACGCTAGTTACTACCAACCTATGCATATCTCAGAGCTTCATGTTGTTATTTATTAAGAGGTCAGGAATTACTAATCTGACATAAAATGAAGTAAACTTCAATCCTGTAATTTAATTGTCATCAATTTTCATAAAATAAATAGTCATTATACAACAGCACTTAATGTATAATCGAACGTATGGGAACATTTGTCTTCCATGCAGATGCCAACTGTCCATGGCAACTGAAGGAGGCTTTGTAAGCTGTCCTTCATTAAGGACGCTATAAGAAAGAACCGAGAATTTGATTTTGCATTTGAAGAAGGTGCCTTCTTTTTACCCTCCTTTACTAAGGAAGGTTTCAGGAGGAGTTGAAAGCTTGTTCCAGAATTCCGCCCTTAGACTGTTAGCTAGTATGCTAGTGGTCCCGCATTCGTATAATAATAATAATAATAATAGTTTATTTAACCTGGAGAAGTTAAGACCATAAGGTCTTTTCTTCCACTGGTCGATCTGAAATTTACGGTTAGGAATATGTCCCAAATAGGTAGGTAGGGTGAGGAGAAGGTGAGAGAAAGGGAGTAAGAGTGTGGAAAAGGTAAAGAAGAAGAGAAGAAAGGAGAAAAATTATTTAATTTTTTCCCAGTTTCACCTTTTAACAATAGATTGCGTTGCTAGTAGTGATACATATAGCAGGCTACGCTTGAAACTCTAAACCCCTCCTTTCCAGGCAGGACCTGTTAAGTGAGGTGGTGGGAGGAGCCTAGTGCGCGAGCTAAAACTATTTTTTCCCAATAATTGTTTAATCAATGCAAATGAAACCCTTTCAAAATACCAAAAATAATTTTTAATACCCCTACAAATCCTACAATCAAGATAGGCAAACATTTTGATCTTTTAACTTAACTTCTGTATTAACCGTTTATTTTTTACACGTTCTAAACCCTTGAGCTTCGCTCATTTCTGGATCTCCATGAAGAAACATCTACACTACAGTACCAAATCGCTACAATAACAAAATGTAAAGCTTCTGCACATGACGTGTAAGGTTAGGTTTAATGTCTACATTACTCTGATGTGATTAACTAAAATAACAGTAAGGAACTTGACACTTCAAACAGAGGGGTGTCTTATTTTTCACCAAAATAATCACAGCTCTCGATAATACCGAACTTAAGTTTGGAAGTCATAAACACAAAACAGGCACCCGTAGCAACTGTCAAAAAGCCCTACACTGTGGACAGAACGATACGTCTTTCTTACTATGGCGTTTTGGTATTATAACATAAACTGATATAAGGATACACGATATGTTATACTTACAATGTCCAACTGAGATCAGAATGTTGTGAAATTGACACAATATTCCCGCATGAAACACATTTTTATCGTCATTCAACCACAAGTCAATAAATAAACCCAGACACACACGAAATTAGTACCTTTAACTAACTAAGCGCGGCAGCACAGGACAGAGAAGCTGCCTACCACTGAACTCTGAATAACACGGAATAAAGCTGGTCGCGACGCTTGGACAAAATTGCGCCCAGTCGCCATATTACAATTGGACAGTTTAGGCATTCAGGCACAATATTATAGAATATTTTTGTACAGTGACAACTCGTGGCTTCAAAAATTGGTAAAGGATTATTTCTAGGCATGACTGCCCTGACCCCCATTAGATGTAGATGTAGATATCTCGTCCTGTAGATCCTGTGTTGAGCGGGGCTCAAGGATATAGAACACGTCAGATCAAAAAATACATGCATGTTATAACAATAATATAGGCCTACATAAACTGTAAGCTGCCAAATTTATCCAAGCTGGAAATATTCCTCCAAATTGTAGAAGGTGTGAGTTATTAAAAATTCCTTGACAGCTGTTTTGAAAGGTTTGCTCTTTCTTTGAATACATAGATGGAGCAGGATTAGATGGGTATATGTTTGCTGATGATTTTGGCCTCAAAGTATCCTCTCCTAGTTCAGAAACATTAGAGAGTTGCTTAATTAATAGCTCCTCAGTACTAAGTGACTGGTGTTCGGCAAATAAGTTATCTTTGAATCTAAGCAAAATATGTGATATTATCTTTAACTTTAGAAATACTACTGACATTGATTTCAGGAAAAGTAAACTAAAATTTTTGGGTATAATACTTGACAAGGGTCTGACATGGGAGGATCACATTGACTATACAGTATCCTAACTTAGCAAAGGAATCTACTTGCTGCGCAGGCTAAAGGAAACTGTCGATACCGATGCTCTTCTAAAGGTTTACTATGCTCAAATCCACTCTTTTCTAACTTATGGTATTATTCTCTGGGGTAATAGCTCACAATCCCCCAAACTATTCCTCTTACAAAAGAAGGCAGTTAGAATCATATGTAATTCAAGCTGGAGAGCTCATTGTAAGCCTCTTTTCAAAAGACTGAACATCATGACTTTACCATCTATTTACATTCTGTCCATTCTTGTCTACACTCATTCCAACGAAAACCTTTTTGAGAAAAATAGTGAATTCCACAATCATAACACTAGGAATAAAACAAAACTGAGGGTTCAATTGTGCCACTATAGCAAATCCCAAAAGAATTGGAAGTATATGGCCATAAAATTGTATAATTTTCTGCCAACTAGTCTAAAGCTCAAAGGTATTAACAAGTATAAAAACAAACTAAAGGAAATACTTATAGCTGAATGCCTATATGATGTAGACAGTTTCTTTTCAATAAATTTTGACCAATATATTACATAAGTAATACTGACTCTATTGCAGCTAGTTCACTCAAAGTAACCATAATTGTAAACGGGTATTTTGTATAAATTGTATATAATAATTGATGACATGTGATTATTTGTTTTTAAACATTGACCAATGTATTACATGAGTAATATTATTTATACTGAAAACACTTTTATTATGTATTCATATTAGTATACACTGCATAAAGTTAAAATTTTATTGATCATGTGTATATTTGTGTAGAAATAGTAGTTTAATTAATGTACAATTTGTAAATTCATGTGTGATTATTATCTTATATGTTGACGAAGTTAATGCTTGTTATTGTAACAGCCAAATAATGAATAAAAATCTTGAATCTTGAATCTTGAATCATAATAATTTAATGTTGTTTGGAAGCTTGTTATATATCTGTACTGCAGAATAATAAGCACCCTTCTGAAAGAGTTTTAACGAGTTATTTGGTCTGTGTAGATCATTCATGTTTCTAGTAGTACGTCCGTGTACACTAAAATTAGTTTGAAATTTATCAATATTATTCACTACATAACACATAACAGAGTAGGCCTATATATACTCCCCTGTAAGAGTGAGGACTTTTAATTTTTCAAATAGCGGTTTACAAGATTCCCTTTTTTTCTTTCCACATATTATTCTTATTGCCCGCTTTTGTAATCTAAATATTTTCTCCCTATGGGAAGAGTTGCCCCAGATTATGATCCCGTACCTCATTACCGAGTTAAAATATGCAAAATATACCATAAGTAATGCATCCTGTTTTAATATATTATTCAAAATTCTTAAAGCAAAGCACGCTGAACTCAGTTTTGGACCTATCATTTCTATGTGTGTCTTCCAGTCAAGATTTTGGTCAATTTGCAGTCCTAAAAATTTTACATTGCTAATTTCTTGTATGATTTGTGTTCCATAATTAATTTCAAGATTTGAGATACATCTGTTTTTTGTTCTAAATTGTATAAAATGGGTCTTATCAATATTAAGTGTCATTTTATTAGCTAGAAACCATGTGTTTAACTCGTGAAAAGCCTTTGTAGCTATTCTTGATAAATGTTCTTGTGACGTTCCTGTTACAAGTAGACACTAGTATCATCTGCGAAGAGCAATACCTTTGATTCGTCACTTAAGTTATAGGGCAAGTCATTAATGAAAATTAAAAAGAGCAAAGGTCCTAGTATTGATCCCTGAGGTACCCCATTCTTAACAACCCCTAAGTTAGATTCATTTCCTTTTGAGTTCTATCAGAAAGATTAGATTTGAACCACTTAAGTGTTAAATTATCGAACCCATAATGATCCAATTTTTTAAGTAATATTTCATGATTTATACAGTCAAACGCTTTAGCTAAGTCGCAGAAAATTCCCAGAGCATATTTCTTTTTATCTAACGCTTCCAGTATTTCTGTAGTAAGTTGAAATGTAGCATTCTCAGTGGACATGCCACTTCTAAATTCAAACTGACATGAAGTAAGAATGTCATTCAAATTAAGATAGTGTATTATGCGTTTGTACATTACTTTTTCAAAAACTTTTGAAAATGAGGTTAAGAGCGATATAGGTCTATAATTTGATGGTAGATTTTTGTCACCTTTTTTAAAGAGGGGCTTAACAATAGCATGCTTCAGTCTTTCTGGAAATATTCCATTTTCTAATGAACAATTGCATATGTGACTAAGAGGTTTACTGAGTTCCGATGAGCAACTTTTTAATAACCTACCACTTATCTCATCCCATCCAGACGAGCTTTTACTTTTGAGAGACTTGATTATATTTTCAATTTCTTTGTGAGAAGTCAGGTTCAATTGAAATCTATGGTTCCAAACTGTAGATTTTGTTAGTAGGTCGACTACTGCCTTAATGTTAATATTATTTATAGGAATACATTTCTCTGCAATATTTATAAAGTGACTATTAAAAGCATTTGTAATGTCTGATAAATTATCTAGTTTTATGTCTTGGTATCAATACTTTTTATAGTATTCCTTATGAGTTTGGTTGTTACTGGTTCTATATTTTAGGTAGAGCTCTCTTTTGTTTGCACATGATATTTTAATACCAGCAGTTAACCATGTGTTATTCCTTGAATTAGGTAAATTAGCAGTTTTTTTTTTGTGGAAAATTTGCCTCAAAATGTCGTGACACTATGTTTAGGAATTCACTTAATTTACTATCTACTTTGTCATAGGATAACATAGATTCCCAGTTTTCATTCGCAAGATCTTGTTTGAAATTTAAAATTGAATCGTCATTCATTACTCTAGTCATATTACTATGAGCATGTTTACTGTTCGAATTTACTTTAATATTGTTCAGCACTAACATTTGTGCATCATGATCTGAAAATCCATTTAATATTGGAAATACTTTCAAATTAAAATGTTTTTCTATATCTATGAATATATTATCTATTGTTGTTTGGGAGTCGTTCTGAATTCTCGTTGGAAAGTTTACTATGAAATCTAGATTATAGCTACCCAATAAAGATATCAGTCTGATCTTCTTCTCACTATCAATTGAGAAATCTACATTAAAGTCCCCACACAGTATAATATTTACATTAGTACTATACAGTGAATTAAGAACCCTTTCTAACTGATTTAAAAAATAATTGAAATTACCTGATGGTGCCCTGTAAATGGTTAGTATTACAAATGTATCATTGTCAAAATCCAATCTGGCTGAACAACATTCAAAATCCTGTTCTTTACAGAAAGAACTTGTGTCTATATCACTGAAATGTAAGTTTCTTTTGATAAATATACTCACACCTCCACATTTTATGGAATGTCTACAAAATTTTGAACATAGTGAAAAGTTATCAATTTTTAATTGTTCCAGATCTGTTTCTGCACAGTGGTGTTCCGTTAGACAAATAACTTGAATTTCCTGTTTTTTAGAATTAATTGTATCCTGAATGGCTAAGTTAAATTCTTCAATTTTATTTTCAAGCCCCCTTATGTTTTGATGAAATACTGCAAATGATTTATTATTTCTAGCTATAGACCTTAGTGTATTACTATTATTGACTTTAGATATGCATATAGGCCTAAGCTGTTGGATTCTTTCACTTAGATTCCCCCTAAAAAACGAGTTGAGCCACCATCTATGACAGGAATAGGCCTGTTACA
Organism: Ectobius pallidus; assembly: GCA_964059195.1. Lineage (NCBI taxonomy): Eukaryota > Metazoa > Arthropoda > Insecta > Blattodea > Ectobiidae > Ectobius > Ectobius pallidus. Next base: position 17,817,464 of record CAXKWD010000005.1, read on the forward strand.
ATCTAGTACATTACACTTCAGCTCCTCTGCAACCAGTGCTGCCAGTGTCTTCTTTCCTCGAAGGTTGAGATGAAGTCCATGCCTGGTATACTCTTCCCTTCTTAAGCTGCTAACAGAAACAACATTGAAGTTAATAGGATCACTAGAGAATTTCCACAACTTATCATTTACAGCTTTTACCTTTGATCGAAGCGAGGGCTTGTCGTACCTGTGGAATAATTCAACAAAATCTATATTAGTATGCATGCTACCTTCAGAAATACTATTAAGATCTGCTGCAACTGAATAGCTCGGATCTCTGTCTAAGCTGTTCCCGGCTCCTCCAATAATCACCACCCGGTCCTCCTTGGTGAATCCTTTGGTCAGTCCCTTTATACCTGAAACAACATCACTAAGTCCAGCATTAGGTTTACATAAACATTGCACTTGAAAATCATCTCCTACGGCATCTTGAAGAGCAGATCCCATGTGTCTGGCATGACTGCTACCTAAAACTAAAATCTTTCTCTTATTAGTGGGCCTACAAGTAGTAGCTGGTCTGGGTGGCTGGGCTTCTTCTGTTTCTACAGCATCATCTTCAGTATCTAGAACAGAGAATCTATTGTTAGTACTGACAGGCTGAGGGTTCTGCACTGCTATCTCATTCATTCATAATATATTATTGCGTAAGCAATTGCGTTCATTATAAAATTCTTTGAGAGCATTGTCCAATAAATTAAAAAGTATTTCTGCAACTTTGTCATCACTTGTAATGAATTCCAAAAAACCGTTCAAACACTTTCCCATCACACTAATGTATCTCACAATAATGGAGCATTGTGATTGGCAAATGTCTATAATATGATCAGAAAAGTTAAAAATATCTAAATCATTAAAATCATTTTTGAGATGCTCCTGTAAAGTAATTCGAAATAGCCAATATTCTGCGAATTTGTTTTATGTTGTTTTATAATCACCACTGAATTTTATTTTAAATATTCTGTGTTTCTAATTAACTTTTAAAATTAGGCTAAGTGTAATAAGTTTTGTATATATATATTATTACATATATAGTAATAATAAATTTGCTCTTTATTTGCTTTTTATTTGCTCCTTAAGTGAGCAAGATTTAAGGAGCTGTTCGGCTGACTTGTTACCCGGACTGGTCCCCTTTTTTCTTATGTAGTTTTTTAACGCTGGACGCTGTTGTATGAAATATGAGCCTTCTGTCACTGTCGCTGGTGGTTCAAGAGTTTCCACACTTCTCTATCCTTTGCTATTCTTCACCATTGGCCTCCTGCTGTGCTTGTGAAGCAATCTACCCACCTTGTTCTCTGTCGGCCCACGGTCCTCCATCCAGTTCTTGGGTCCCACATGGTGACTCTGTGTGACCATCCTTGCCACATGGCCGCCCCATCTCCACTTTTGGTTCATTGCTGTTTGTCTATGTCAGTCATACCCCATACCCATATGTCTGCGAATGTCATTATTTCTGATCCTCTCAACGATATGTGTAGGATTTTCTTCTCCATCCTTCATTGACAAACCCTGAGTGTTATATTTTGTCTTTCCGTCATTGACTATGTTTGACAACCATATAGAAGGGCTAGGAAGATGCATTTCTCAAGAATCTCGACTTTAGAGCTTGTTTTCTGTCTCTTGTCCATCAAAATGAATTTCAGGGACCAGAATTTCCTCCATGCTAGGCCTATTCTTAGTTTTATTTCTGTTTCGGTATTGGTACTGGTGTGTGTGGAGATGAGTTATCCTAGGTATGTGTATTGTATGTGTATAGCCTATTCTAGGTTGACCTGTCTCAGCTGGATTTGAACTTCCACATATAGCTTGTCATGACTTTGGTTTTACTGGTGTTCATTGTTAGGCCTGCCTCTCTGCAAACTGCATCAATGTCTTGCAGCATTTCCTCTAGTAGGCCTATTCGTGCTGTTTTCGCTAAACCTACAATTTTGTCTGCAAACCTAAGATGTGTTAGCTGTTGGCCATCGATATTGACACCGTGTATATATATTGTATACTAGCTTAAAAGGCCCAGCGTCGCCCGGGTTTTGTATTTTGAAATTGGAAATTAACTTATGAAGGACTATCGATTTTCAAATTCTAGGTCCTTATGTAAATATTTATTTACAGCAAAGAATTATTTCGATAGCTTCTCTAATTTGTCAAAGTCCCACTTCAATTATTTCCAAACCCATCTGAGACCACTGGAAACAATATGTTGCCATGCCAACTGTGATTTGGATTTGATAATTCTGTGTAAAAAGGGATTAAGTATAGCCTACTCGAAAACATTTGATTTTTGGCATTTAAAATCAAAATTCTGCAAAATCCTTTCTTAGTGAGCACCTACATTATGAAACGAAGGTACTGTCAAAATTCCAAGTCTCTACCTGTTATAGTTTAGGTTAACATGTAATAACACTATCGATGTCTCGACCGTAAGATGCACTTTCTTGCCTTGAAAGTTGAGTGTGTCTAGCTGTTTAGAGAGAGATGAAAGGCACTAAAATCTTTGTAAATATTGCCGACAATATCATAATCATAAACAAGCTGTTTTGCATCATTGCACTTGTATTGGGAAACCAGGTCTACAATGTGAAAATATAGGAATGTTGGGTTCTTTCATACAAAAGTTTTCTTTGTGGGATGGTCTAAACAAAACTTTGTTTTGCTGTACTGAGGGTGAGAGGGTGTAAAAGTATTGGCAGTCTTTCATGAATTTTACTTTAGAATCTCATTATTTCCCCCACCTTAAAATTCCATTCTAAAATCAGGGTGCATCTTATTGTCTGAAAAATATATCTAAATATGCAGTACATGTTTGGTGGACATTTGGGCACATGCTCAGCTAATCCGCTTTGTTTGGAGTGTCCTGGTGTGCCCACTCGCTACTTCATTTTTTTTTACTTACTAGTATCCAGTCTTCGACTGCTGGCGTGGTCTTGTGGTTAGCGCCGCTGACTACAGATCTTTTGGCTCGGGTTCGATCTCCGGTACCTCCTTGGATTTTTCTGAGGTAGGGAGTTCTGGTAGTGGTGCACTCAGCCTCGTGATTCAAATTGAGGAGTTACTTTATAGAGAAGTAGCGGCTCCGGTCATGAAAACCACCATTAATGGCTGTGGGTGTCGGCATGCTGACCACATGCCCCCCAATCCTGCCATCTGCCTGTGGTAGATGACACAGCGGTCGGGTGGTAGGTCAAATCCCTCCAGGGATGTAGCACCACGAAGTTTAGTTTTTTAGTTTTCAGTAACCAGTCTTCAAGAAGACAGTCCATCCACTGACTGTTTCAAAAAATTGAAATTCATAACTTCAGTACTACTCCTTTTTATTATAATTGTGGATAAAGTAATTTTAATTCGGAATTGTTAGTTGATATTCCAAAATGTAAATTCAGTTTTGGAAGAAATAATATTAATGTGTGAAGAGTTTAGAATTACGTAGTACAAAACAGAATGAATAGCAATGTGGTATATGAAACATATTTCAGAATCCATGGCCTTAATATAATGCTTCCAGTTGCTACGCTACGAATGTAAAAAAAAAAAACAGCTTATTGTTGCCATTGAGACTGCAGATTCACTTTTCTGGTTTTGATTCCATGTTTTCTCATGTTATTTTACCACATTCAAAACCTACCTTCTTTCATGAAAATAGAGATAGAGATATGACCTGTACTTCACAATGTGTGTAATAAAATGTCTAATCAGATTTTCTGTGCTGATCTTAGTTATTTCAAAATATATTTAGTATCATCATAGGCAGAGGCATATTTAGCTACTTAAGTGCCCCTAGGCAGAGAGAAATATTTTCGTTCCCTTATTTCCACATGAATGCAGGCCCGACGAGAGGGAGGGGCAGCCGGGGCTGTAGCCCCGGGGCCCGGCAGACCAGGTTTTATATTGTATCTTCTAAATTTATTCTAGATTAAAATTAACCAAAGTCAATAAACAGCTTAAGTTATAAAAATTAAAATAGCTCATTTCCAACAGATAAGGGTTAATATTAAATATATTTTTATTATAATATTCCGCCTTTACCCTTACCATATAATACACAACTTATTTGAAGATGCATTTCGGCGTATGCTGCGCCATCTTCAGTTCATATAAGATGTAATGAACACCACAATTCTTCTGAAATAATGTTGTTTATAAAATTTGTTATTTGGTATTTTGGAGTAACATCCTTAATGAAAACATAATTGACCAAAATCATTTATTTGACTTGACTACAACGGTGACCTAGGTTACCAAATAACAAATTTTATAAACAACATTATTTCAGAAGAATTGTGGTGTTCATTACATCTTATATGAACTGAAGATGGCGCAGCATACGCCGAAATGCATCTTCAAATAAGTTGTGTATTATATGGTAAGGGTAAAGGCAGAATATTATAATAAAAATATATTTAGCTTAAGTTATGTCTTATGTGTTTATTTTAACTGCATTGTCCTGTCGTATAACGGTGACACGAATTAATCAGTTAATCTAAAACGGATTATTTTTGAAGAAAAACTGCTATTTTTGAAAAGTAGAAGCAGAAATCCTTTTGGGCTCAACATTTAAAATAGTTTTCAAAGGATTAATTTTGGTACATACAGATAAAATTGTTTCTAATTAGAACATTTTAACGCATTTTTCCGTTTCATGCCCCTTGCTTTCGAATATATGGATCTTATAGAACCTAAAAAGGGATAAATTGGGCTAAAAGGGGCTAATGAAACTTTTGCTGAAAACTAGGAGCTTAAGAGGACTTTTCCAAAAAATAAAAAAAAATAAAAACAGAATTTTTAACTAGATCCTCCAATTTAATACAAAAGAAAATATAATATGTGAAAGACATAATAAAACATTAAATTTATACAACAATGTATATCTCGCTTTGTCACTCGTCTTTGTAACTCAAAAATGTGCCACCTCGCCTTCGCAGGAAATGAAACTTGAGCCGTCTGCTGTCAGCAATATTTTGAAATCTGCAACTAATCCATTGTCGTTTCAACTTTCAAATAACAAGTCGCCGACCGACGACAGGGAAGTGTATCGAAGGAACAAATTTGTGACACTCCAGTCTACTTATTTTTGTAGGTCGGAAGTCAAGTTGCGTGGTGTACTGACCCAAGGTCTGTAGACCTTGGTACTGACCCTTATTGTGCTTATAATTTTATATGCCTAAACAGAAATCTTCAAAAATAGGACTTTTCTGGCAGTGAATTGAGGAAGACCCCAATTTCACAACTGATGATCGAGTCATTTTCTGCCAAGCCTGTCAAAATAAGTAATTAACAGGGCCCAGATTCTAATGACATGTCATCTTTTTATCGATGCTGCATAGACATTACCAGCTTGTAGATAAATCCTAATCATGGCCTCTAGATTATAGAAATACATTTTTATTAGGTCATTTTTGTCATTTATATTTTTAGGGCATTTATTTCAATTTTAGGTCATTATGTTCCCATTTTTGTGTCATTTGCTTCCTTGTTTAGTCATTTATATGTATTTACATTGAGTGTATTAACTTTTTTTCGTCGCTAGCGGTGCTGTCTTTGAAGTGTTGAGTTACAGGAACAGTTTGCTTTAATGTGACAAAATATTGGAATACACTTTCCTGTGAGGAGTGTCTTCTCCAGAATGATGTCCATCCCTTAAAGCCTCTAATCATTGTACAATTTTTCGGGACAACCGCGCAACCAACCTGACAAATTGGGTAGTGTGCAGGTTGGTTGGGCGAGAGCACTATCTCCTGGACCACTGCAATTTTGCTTTCTGGAACTGACCATATGATTATATATATATATATATATATATATATATATATATATACTTTTGTTAAAGGAATTGATAAAGGGGTGAAATTAGTAGTTTTTAGAACTTGATGTATTTTTACCCTTTTCAATCAGTTCATTTTAATTACGCATAAAACACACCAGCCATATTATGGTTCTGAGTGAAGCAGGGTGCCAACTGCAAAGCAGGATGTCAACTGTCCTTCTTACATTAAGGTAGATTCTATTTTAATGGCAGTTAGGTTAGGTTGGTTAGGCTATGAACAGTGGTATTAGTTTAGTAGACCATACCGAATTCACGCGTTTCAAAAATTTGCTATATTATACCTCCTGTGCGGTTTGTTGTGTTGGTCAACCTGTTATCCAGAATTCTAAGTCAAGTCGATAACATGGCCGTCAGTTATATCTTATTACCATGAATTACATGTTTTAAGGTATGAAAATTACAGAATGTATTCTTATATACATCTAATTTCACACTTAATTATAATCCTTGCACCTAGGGACATATTTTTAACAGTTTGGTTTCTTAAAAATTAAAACTGTAATGGTCGAGGTGATAGGGCTGGACTAGAAGGTTGGTTGGTTAGATGAGTGAAAGCATCCAACTTCTGTCTCCCCACCCAGTGGCGTAGGAAGGGGGGTGCGGGCCGCCCCGGGTGCCATCACCCGGGGGGTGACAAAATAACAATGTGTCTTTGTTCGTAAAAAATCGTTCAAGGGAGTTTAAAGAAAATAATATTATTTAAAACAATTAAATAAGCTTAACAACTTTCTACAAGTCAACATGCGTGTTGAAACTTCTTTTAGTTTTAAATGCAGTCAACAAAGGTGATAAAACGCGGCTGAACTGGCCGCTGTGTTGATACGAACAATAATATTATGGTTAGGGGGAGGGGTGTTTATTTCTGCCGATGCTTCTCTCTGCAGTTTTATTAATTTAAACGAGACATCAACAATCGGTGGTATTTTATATCACTCAAGCCGCAACCAATTCTACCCGCTGTGGCAGTCATGACTTTATTGAAAATAAACTTCGAATGTGAGTTGACTCCGAAGTCTCCGGCAATCTAGATTTTGAACTGGTATGTGCGCATATTTAAGAATAGATTATTAATACAGTTCCGTAAACTAGTTACATTACTTGTTTATGAAATTTATTAGGATCAACCTATAAAAAAGTCTGATGTATAGTTCACATAACTTCCTCTGCCCAAATAAAAGTTAATCTCCCCTTAAAGCAAGAGAAAGTAGTCCCCAATCTTCGTGTCACATCCCCAAAAGGTACCTAACCCAAATACAAAATTTTGTTTTCGTACGATTTTCCGTTACAAGAGGCCGTATTGCAAAGAGCGCGTATTCAGAGTGGATGGCTTATAACTACCCTTCAGAGAATTATTTCGAAAAAGTGTTTCAAATGAAAGTTTTAGCTCTTAGTATACGCAACCCACGTGCAAAACTTAAAGAAAATCGTTAGAGCGTTTTCGAGAAAACTTTCTTTATGTAAAAATAAGGAAAACTTAAGTTCACAATCTTCGGTTCACATCTTGAAAGGTACCTGACATAAATACAAAATTTTGTCATTTTATCAAAATTCATCTGTCCAAAATTCGAGATTTCTCTTCGAAAACAAAATATAAAAATATAAAAAAGTCACTCCAAAAATAAAACTTGGCGCAATTTCGGGGGTGTATTTTGGCCTAGATGTTCGCCTTATTAATGGTAACACAAACAATTCGTGAATCTGTCACTCACGAAAACAGTGTATATCTGTCTGTCTATAACATACTTTAGAATAATAATAATAGCATTTATTGTCGTTTAACAGTACAACGTACAATGTACAGCATGATGTGCTTGATATGTAGGCCTATGTCTTTCCTTAATCCTAAAAAAATTGGCTGAATTAGGTTAATCATGTCTTATATGCACCATTGGTAGCTCTGGTTACAACATGGTGACAACATGGTAACTCGAATCGCTTTATGGATGGTTGATTCATAGTATGCCATGATTTCGGAGCTTAGTTTTGTTTTTATATAACAAAGTAATTATTACTAGTTTTGTATCATCGGTTGAGTTTACGAGTTACATCAGATAAATTCGTTGCAGGTGCATCTATCGATAAACTCAAACTCTCGTGCGATTACCTTTGACTATCCAAAAAATAACACTTGGAACTGTTCCAACTTTTCATAATTTAAATAGGGGGGGGGGACAAGAAATTTTCCGCACCGGGTATCACCTTAGCTTGCTACGCCACTGTCCCCACCAAACAAATTGTGTAGTGTGTAGCATTGTCGGGATAACCAGCAGACAAAATTCCCTTCATTCTTTGCTTGCAAAGCATCAATACTAGTGTGTTGTTCATGTAGAAGGCATTTCATTGTGAAGATACTAAAGAAGATATTTGCTGGAGTGCTACAAATGTTATAGATGTCTGTGAGACACAGCAAACAATGACATTAAAAATTAGTATTACTGTAAAATAAATTATTTTCAACTTGGGATATTATTTATGCTTAAGTCATTTGAATTTCACTGAACCATCACTGGGGCATCTTGATTCTAGGAGTCACTATTTAAGATTAATAATACTATTCTACTATTGACTGACTGACTTTTTCCTGTAACCCTATGGTGGGGCATAGGGCCTCCAAGTGGAGGTTTCATTACCTACACTAATTTTATTACTCTTATTTTCCGAGAGAGGGTAGAGGGACAGGTGGTAAGCCCATCGCCTCTCAATCCCCCTCTGTAAACTAAGGTAAGGACGTGAAAGGGCTGAGAAATTTTTTTTTTTTGTTACCTGTTGGAGCGCTTTCAACCGCATGGAGCGGCCATCTTCAGCAACTGACTTCCGTGGTGTTATTGTTGTTGTTGTTGTTGTTGGGAAGACATTTCTGGATAACTGTATCGTACAGCGCGTGCGATTTGAATTGTAACTGTTCGTTTAGGATGTTGGTGTTGTCTTGTGTGGTGTGTCTGTATATTTCATATTGTTATAGCATTCAGAACAAAGAACAAAACAATCAACAAAATACAACCCACAGACAACAAACAACACACAAACAAATACAATAACCCAGGAGTCTACAAACTAAAATGCAACGACTGCCCAAAATTCTACATAGGACAAACAGGCCGAAGTTTCAAAACACGATACACAGAACACATACGAGCTCTCAAACAAAACACAGACTCTGCCTATGCAAACCATATAATAACCACAGGACACGAATACGCAGACATCAATACAGACATGGAAATCCTACACATTAACCACAAAGGTCACACACTCAACACACTCGAACAATATGAAATATACAGACACACCACACAAGACAACACCAACATCCTAAACGAACAGTTACAATTCAAATCGCACGCGCTGTACGATACAGTTATCCAGAAATGTCTTCCCAACAACAACAACAATAACACCACGGAAGTCAGTTGCTGAAGATGGCCGCTCCATGCGGTTGAAAGCGCTCCAACAGGTAACAAAATACCGCAATTTAGTAGTGAGTACCAGTGTTAAAGCTCTACGCTATACATAAATCATTAAGATTATCGCTACAGAATGGACAAAACTCAAGAATGAGAAATTTTGTCCAGAGGCTCTAATTTAGGCTTGGAGTTCTTTTACGTGCTGTAAATCTATGACATGGGGCCCCCAGCTTAAAGTCCTTCCCGGAGGACTCTGTGCCCAGGATTTTTACGTCCTGAAAAATCCATTGACCATGGCCGGGTTTGATCCCGCGACCTTCGGATCTAGATGCAGGCACGCTAGGCCTACCTCTAGACCACCACGGCTGACATTCTACTGTTGGCATCATTTAAATTAAAACCACTACAAACTTAAAATGTTCTTAAAACACCAGTAAAATTCACTTCTTAATTCTCCTGATGTTGTTGTGGTTTTAAACAGTATTACATAATTATTTTATTTGTCATGCTGAACAGTTATTAAAATACATGTCAGATACTGTTGAGCTCGATCAATGAACTAAAATAGGTGTGATACCAGCTGCTCAATGAAAATTTATTTTATAATTCACTGCTTAGGCCTTTTGGTGCACTTTCACCATCTTCTGGGCATGTGTACACAGTAAGGAGCATCCAGCACGTCAGACTCATGTGGTGGTATTCTTAGCAGCCACGATTGAAATCAACACCATGATCTTCTACACCAAAACCCCTTTGCTCGGACCACACAAAAACCTGACTCTGATATGCCACCATCACATTCACAGGTGCATTGCAATTAGTTGCTACAAACACTTGTACACTTTTAACCAGTGCTTTAGTTGGGCCGGTACGCACCGGTACTGTGTACTGGTATAAAATTATTTTCCTTCTACCATACCGGGAAAAAGATGTGCTCCGGTACGTCGTACTGGCAGTACAGGAACGATATTGTCCTAAAATACTTATTAAATGTCCAATTCAATAAGAGAGTGTATTTGTTAATAATGACAAACACTATTAAATTCGCAGTAGATATGCGTTCAATGTTCACCTTCGTGCGCATTTCTACAATAATTACTTTCTCCTTAGATTACATGTTGGCTATCCTGATAAGGTGCTCGGTTTTTTAAAACTCTTTTGTATGAGGCGATATGGAAAATTTTGAAGTAAGGTGAGTACCCCCATAAAATATTTTCCAACTAAAGCACTGCTTTTAACACCACACGAGAGAGCACGGAACCCAGGTATGATGTGCACTGCACACTGACAGCTAACCAGTACCCAATGCTCTGCAAAAATGATGCCCATAAGATTTCTGTAATTATTCCAAAATATATATGGTAGTCCGGACATTGGCTGGCTCAGTTGGTAGAGCGTCAGCATGGACAGTGACAAGTAGACCTGAGATTTTAGGCTCTAAAAAATTAGTTTTAGGCACCTAAAACAGGCTTTTAAAACAAGTAAATAGGTTTTAAAAAGAGAAAAGAGGCACTTAAAATATGCTATAAAATGTGTAAATAGACAGAAAATAGACTTTAAAATATTTCAATATACACTTAAACTGTAACATGGTCTTCTTTTTACTGCAAGAAACGTGGTATACCTATTCTTAACATAATTAACTCAAAATTATGCATCACGAACTATATTCACTTAAATAGATGTTCTTTCACTAGTGACTTGACACAGTAGTCCTCCCCTTAATCCTCCCCCTCCCCCATCAGTCAGCATTCCTTTAGCGACAATTGTTTGGAATTATGAAGTTTCTGTGAAAAACCCACCTCTGCTGTTCTGCTTTTCATTGAGGGACGTCCATTATAAGATTGTAAAAATTACAGGAGTTGAATTTTATTTTAAATGTACAAAATAGGCATTTTAGGCACTAAAACAGTAAAATAGGCTTTAAAGGTCCAAATAGGTATTTTAGGGCACCATAAAACTCTATAAATATAAGTGATTTATCATGAAATATCCACAAATTTAAAAACTTCCATGTTATTTCATAAGGAACAAAATAGGCATTTGCCTTAAAATCCCAGGTCTAGTGATAAGTATGGTTTTCTGTGCATTACTTCACAATATCTTCCTAGCTATTAACTACCTACCGATCAGCTACAATCTTAGTCATTCATATTGTTAAATGTGTCAAAATATCCAGTCTTGGAGCTTACTGGATGCCAGGTGAAAGAACCAGTAAAATGTTTCAGCATGACTAATAACCATCAATATTTTGATACCGATCCCTAAAGATTCGGCATGATTTAAGTTTACATTATGATAAATATTCTGTAAAAAATTAATACGAGTAGTTCTGACCAGTGACATACCAACAGTGATGGGGGCCTGGGGCGCTGATCAATATGGGGGGCTACCACAGTATCCACAATTTATACTATTCAATATGGTGTCTACCTAGTATGCACAATTTATACCATTTAATGTGGGGGCCTACCCAATATCCGCAATTTATACCATTCAATATGGGGGCCTACCCAGTATCTGCAATTTATACCATTCAATATGGGGGCCTACCCAGTATCTGCAATTTATACCTTTCACACAGACTACACAAATATAGAAATTAAGCTGCCTAATTCATTACATTTCAGGTCTCTGAATAAAATACTGGTATATATAGATTGCTTTTTTCATTTGGTATTCACATGTTTAATATGCATTAGGCGACTTAACGTTTTTACCGCAAGTTTGCTTAGAGTACCAATACCATTACTGACTTGAGGCTGGAGAAAATCCATGTTAGTATGCAATTCCTATTGTTGAAACATAAGCATATAGCCAAGAATTTAAGGTTAAGGTTTCTAGGTAATGCAGATATTTTCTACTTAATATAATTCACATTTGCCATTACCTGTGCTAACTTAATTAATACATTTTCATGTAATTTTGTTTGCCTTAGTGAGTATAAGGAATTATTTCGTGTAACATTGAATACTTTCATGCTTAAGACAGCGGCCATCTATGTTTACAAGCATCGTTCATCAAATGCTCACTAGAGGCGCTGTGATCGATTCAGCATCACAAACTTAACACAAATTAAGCTGAAACTAGCTCAGCGCTTGAAATCCAGCGAATTATGAATTTCGATACATTGTGTGATTGGAATTTAGAAACTTCTTATGGATTCATATAGAAGGTGGTCAAAAATAGCGCAGTAAATGAATGCAACGTTTTCCATACGTTAAATCAATAGTTTTCCGTAATGACGCCTTAGCATAAAGCATGTCAAATATCTCTGAAGCCACTCATTGGAAAACGGAATCTCGTGTGTTATTACAACACCTGTTCTTAAACTCAATTATTCATACATAATTTCAGTACATAGACTGTTTGACTAAACAATTAAGGGACAAGTCTTTGTCTTTAATTAGGGACTTCAACTAATGAATTTTATGGTAATTCTGATAATGACGTAATGAATTAACCTTATTGGTGAAACCTAACTCAGGGCGGCAAATCTCATCGAATCAGAATTAAGATGACATAATTTGTTTATGTTATAACAATTGCGCAACCAACGTGTATAAAAATCGCCCGGGGGCAAGCCGCCCCACTAGTCGTCAAAAATTCATCTCTAGAAGTGCACGTAACTTCTTGCCGCTTTTGAGCGGCAAGAGAACAAAGAACCTCAAGTAACGGGTGAAACATAACTTTCGTACAATCTTCGCAGTAACCTCAAATCATGTAAGTTTGTTCATCACAACACAGCCACGCCACTGCGAGCTGTGAGTTCACCCGCTCACATGCGGTACACAATCTTCAACGCAGTAACCTCAAATCATGTAGGTTTGTTCATCACAACACAGCCACACCACTGCGAGCTGTGAGTTCACTATTACATCGCTCATGCGGTACGCAATCTTCAACATTCATATTCAATAAGCGCATTTTTAACACACTTCTCCAGTGCAGTTGTTCAAGTGCATCAAGTCAGTACCACTCAACAAGTGCAAACAACTATGTACAAACATAACCTCATTCTCAACCTAACATTCCACGCTGTAATGTAACAGCAAGTACTCACTGCAATTAATATTCACTATTCTAAACATCTTAAATGCTGAAATCATTCACTGCAAGGTAAAGACCATTTATTGCAACGCATTTTTCACTTGTCAACCTTCAACTTCAGAAGAACGTCAACCTTCAACCTCAGAAGAACATCAACTCAACAGTGCAAGAAATAATCTCAAGATATAGTAGGCCTATGGACGGTGTTCAAGTGACTGTGTTTCATAATTTTTTTTCTATGTAATTCTCAGCAAGTAACAGTGAATTTTCTTTTTCTTTTTCTTTTTCATAAGCTTATATATACATATATAATTCAAGGATTTTAATTAATGATTCAATAGTGCATATAGTCTACTAACAAATAATCAGCTCCAGTGTTTGTTAATAAATAAAACTAACCTCAAAATTTTATTGAAATTTTATTTTTTGGTATTCTAATGTAGGGGCAAAATTTAGTTTTCTACCTTCCCTTATACAGTCCATCCTACCAGAACCTTAACCCTACATAATGGTCCTCCGGCCGCACGTGTTCTCAGTGCACTAGTTAAATAAACCTGGAGCTCGTTAATTGTTTCATCTGTGTTCAGTGCAGTGGTTAGTGCAGTGAATGATTCATATTTCTCCTGGCATATTGCTTAGCCAGTTTGAGTGCAGGTAAGCAGTGGCATGCGCATGCCCAGTGAGTTGCATGCAAAGTGTTAGTTTTTAAGGTTAGGTTGTGCAGCCAACGCCTAACACAATACTCAAACACAAGCTACACTTACACTTGCAACATTACTCTCAAGTAATACATTATCATTACTCATGCCTTTATAGCTACAAAGTGCTAGGCAACTCAACACATAAACATTTTCACATCACATAGTGAAATCTTTGCTAGGCCCCAGTAAGCCAAGACGCAGGCGAGCGGTTTTTTTTTTTTTTAACTTATAGATATTTGCTCTCATTGTATTCATTTCAAAATGGCGACTGTAGAGTCAAACATTAATACTTTGAAGTCGAAGCGTGCTCCACTAAAGGCTCAAATTACTCGCCAAGTGAATCACATCTCAGGCTATGTGATCACTAATGAAGCGTCCTTTCAAGAGCTTCTCTCTCGAAAGGAAAAACTACAAGAAACACACAAGAGGTTTGAGGAAATACAAACTCAAATCACTCAATTAGATTTCTCAGATGCCGAACTGGAATATGCAGATTCGGTAGAAGATGCAGTTCTTAAAGCTGTCTCATATGCCAAGGGCCTAATTAAGGCTCATGAAGACAGTTTACTCCAAGCCGCTGCCCATGAGGAAGCGCAAATTAATCTTGCTAAACTTAACCGTGTCAAATCTCAATTAGATGATTACAGTCAAATCATTTATGAGTTTGTCATAGAGAATGAACTCGCTTATCATGAGTGTGTCATTCTTCGCACCAAATTTGAGAAGCTTATTGAACAATACGAGGTTGAATATTCTCAATTTCAAGAGATTGAAGGGTATCACGACGTCGATGCGAATTGCCGTAAGGCTCTGGCCTATCTCAATTCTCTAATTACTAAACACAAGGAGATCTATCAACCTGAGCGTTCCTCTAGTAGTCAACGTTGGTCGTTAGATACTCCACCATCAACGTTACCAAAATTGCCAGAGATTAGACTTCCACGGTTCTCAGGCGATCCGGCAGCTTGGATCGAATTTCGTGACACCTTTACCTCTCTAATTCTTAATAATCAGCATATTTCAGAAATGGACAAGTTTCAGTATCTGAAATCTTGCCTAACGGCTGAGGTTATGTCAGTCATAAGAAACATCCCAGTTTCATCAGCCACTTTCGACATTGCATGGCGTACGTTGTCAGAAAGGTTTGACAATGATCGTCTTATCGCGAACACACACCTGGAACATTTGTTCGCGCCTCCGCATCTTGAAAGGAATAATGCAGAATCCCTGCAGCAATATCTAGACCACTTCGTTAGTACTGTGCATGCGTTACAGTCACTCAACACGGATGTTAGCTTGACAGACTTAATCATCTCTAAAGTTGTTCTTGATAAGCTTCAACCTAACATCATTAAAGATTGGGAATTTTCTATCAAACAGGACAGATTACCCTCTCTTCAGGATCTTTTCAACTTTCTTGAAACCAAGGTGCGGGTTCTCCAAATGACTGATTCAGCCATAAAGTCACAATCAAATAATAATTCTCAGAATAATGTGAAGACTACTCCTACTACCACCCCAAATAATACTAGGAATAAATCCAATGATCATTCTCGTTGCATTTGTTGCAAGAAGCTCATGGTACATAACCTATTCTATTGTGATGCTTTCAGAGTAATGGATCTCAGGCAACGAGACCAATTTGTTCGATCCCACAAGATATGTAATGTTTGCCTTTCGCCAAAGGGTCATTCTTCTTATTGCAACACTTACAAATGCAAAACCTGTTCCCTCAGGCATAGCATTCTTCTTCACGATCCAAATGCCCAACCGGCTAATACTGCTGGTGTTGTAGCTTCTCGTACATCACAGCAGAGCTGTTTATTGCCCACAGCTACAGTTCTCATTAACGATTCCAATGGTTATCCAGTCGAAGTAACGGCGTTGCTCGATACTGGTTCCACTTGTAACTTAATTAGCAGTCGATTGTCTAATCGTCTTCATCTGCCACCCTATTCTCAGCGTACTACCCTCACGGGAATAATCTCATCCCAAGTGAGTACTCATATAGTGGTACCAATTTCAATCCATTCCAATGCGACTTCTTGGTGTTATGATGCAGATGCCATCGTCGTACCAGAAATCATTACCACAAAACTACCTAGTAAACCAATTGATACTCGCACATGGGACGTTCCACCCAATCTTACCCTCGCCGACCCACATTTCCACACTCCCAAATATGTTGATCTTTTACTTGGAGTGGAAATCTGTTCCCAAATTGTCTGTCCAGGGCAAATTACTGCCCCGCAGTTACCTGTCATGCAAAATTCGCACCTAGGTTGGTATGTTTCTGGAAAATTGCCTCCAGCTGATCCTAGTGAACAATCTCGATCTTCAAGACGATTCCATTCAGGTCGTAAGTCATCGACCACTCCCAACAACATTCCTTCCACGCATGTGACTTCGTCACATTACTCTGCTTTTCAAACTCGATCTTCAAGACGATTCCATTCAGGTCGTAAGTCATCGACCACTCCCAACAACATTCCTTCCACGCATGTGACTTCGTCACATTACTCTGCTTTTCTAACTTCGGACCAGGCTGTTAGCGATCAGTTAACTAAGTTCTGGGAGTTAGAAAAAATTTCCAATGAAGCCCCTTTTCCCAATGAATCATTCTGCGAACAACATTTCGTAGAAAACACCACAAGGGATTCTGACGGTAGATACATTGTTAAACTGCCGTTCATTGCTGAACCAGAAACTCTTGGTAGTACTAAACTACAAGCTAATAAGAGACTCTTATCCTTAGAAAGGCGTCTAGCTGGCAATCAATCTCTCTCTACTGAATATGTTAATTTCATGGCGGAGTACGAACGCCTAGACCACATGGAGCCAGCGGACCCTACTATTCACTCTTCCTTCGACTACTTTATTCCACATCATCCAGTCTTGAAACCTTCAAGCACTACCACGAAACTTCGCGTGGTGTTTGACGCTTCAGCGAAGTCGTCAAACGGCAAATCCCTTAATGACATACTTGCCGTAGTTCCTACAGTTCAACCCGACTTGTTCTCTATCTTGTTGCGTTTCCGCCTAAACCCCATTGCATTTACGGCGGACATCGCTAAAATGTATCGTCAAGTTATGATACATTCTGACCATCAGCCATTCCAGCAAATCTTGTGGAGAAGCTCGCCTACTGACCCAATCAAAGTTTTCAACCTGAAAACTGTCACGTACGGTACCGCTTCTGCTTCTTTCTTAGCCACAAGAGCTGTAAAGCAACTTACAATTGATGAGGGAACACATTTTCCATTAGCCTCCTTTGTTCTTAACAATGCAACCTATGTGGACGACATAGTAGCCTCAGCCCCTACTGTGTCACAAGCAAGGTCAATGATATCGCAACTAAATACTCTACTTCCACTAGGTGGTTTTCAACCTAGAAAGTGGAGTTCTAACATTCCAGAACTTCTCGAAGACATTCCTCTCGAGTTGCAAGAAAATCAAGATTTTCGCACATTTGGCGATTCCGATGTCACTTCAATTAAGGCACTAGGTCTCATTTGGCAGCCTTCTAGTGACTTATTGAGAATCGAAACTTCCATTGACTCTTCTAAACCATTCGTCACTTGCTCTAGAAGAGCGTTATTGTCCTGCATTGCTTCTATTTTTGATCCTCTGGGTCTAATCTCTCCAATTGTTGCTTACTGCAAGATTATCTTCCAGTCCTTATGGAAGGAGACCTCGTCATGGGATGAATGTATTCCTGAACCAGTAGCCAAGAAATGGATCAAGGTTCATGGACAACTCCACTTAATTTCTCAAATTACCATTCCACGACTAGCATTGTCACAAAACTCCAATTCCATTCAACTGCATGGGTTTTGCGACTCAAGCGAGGTAGCTTATGGAGCCTGTCTCTACTTACGCTCCATTGACCAACACGGCGATGTAAAAATCTCACTACTTTGTGCTAAATCTAGAATAGCGCCCATCAAAGCCACTACCATACCGAGGTTAGAACTCTTAGCAGCACATCTGCTAGCTAACCTAATCCACAAAGTCCTTCCCACTCTACAATTGCACATTACATCAGTGTACTTATGGAGCGATTCTAATGTAGTATTGGGATGGTTGCATCGCTCACCCATCACACTCAAAACCTTCGTAGCCAACAGAGTTGCAGATATTCAAGAATACACTGCAAATCACACTTGGCGTCATGTCGCATCCAGAGATAACCCTGCAGATCTTATTTCCCGAGGTGCCACTCCTCAAGACCTAGTACAAAACAACCTATGGTGGTCAGGTCCCCCTTGGCTATCAGAAGACATTTCTCAATGGCCAGGTAACAATCCACTAGTTGTCCCTGATTCTTTACCTGAAACCAAGGTTGTAGCTCACATTCAAGCCAAGACTTGTACATTCTATGAATGGCTATCGAAGTTCCCATATCTAAAGACACTTCGCATCATGGCCTATGTTCTCAGATTTCTAAATAATTGTAAGAAGCCTCAAAGCAAGTTGAAGGGCCCCTTAACAGCTGATGAAATCTCACTCTCCCTCCAGCATTGTGTTAAGGGCGTACAACAACAAGCATTCTCAGAGGAGGTTCAAATCCTCACCTCTGGAAATGACATTTCAAAATCTAGTAAATTACTCAGTCTCTCTCCCTTCTTAGATCAAGATGGCATTCTGCGTGTTGGCGGACGCCTTGAACGGTCTGAGCTGCCATTTGATGCTAAACATCAAATGTTACTACCCTCTAATCATTCCTTTACCAAACATCTTATCCGTCACACCCATTTTCAAATGTGTCATGCCGGCCCTCAGCTGATTATTGCCCACTTACGAGAGAGATTCTGGGTGCCTTCCTTTAGGAAAGTAATACGTTCTGTCTTGAGGCAGTGCAATACTTGCTTTCGTTTCAAGGCTCAGCCGTTCCAACAGAAAATGGCCGATCTTCCTTCAGCAAGAGTCACACCTATCTCCCCGTTCACAAATGTTAGTATTGATTATGCAGGTCCATATTCAATTAAATATGGCAGTCCCCGTTCTAAGATAACTACTAAAGCATATATTGCCATCTTTGTTTGTATGTCAACTAAAGCAGTACATTTAGAACTTGTAACTACTCTTACATCACGTGCTTTCTTAGCCGCATTGTCTCGTTTCACAGGCCGTCGAGGCATTCCAAGTTCTATCACGTCGGACAATGGTACCAACTTCGTTGGTGCCCAAGCTGACTTACAACAACTGAGCGAACTACTTTCCTCCCATGAACATCAAGCTTCGGTTCAAGATGCCACTGCGCACTTGAACATCAATTGGCTTTTCATGCCACCCCACGCTCCTCATATGGGCGGTCTTCACGAAGCTGCTGTTCGATCTACTAAATACCATTTGAAAAGAATGTCCACTTCTTTCACCTTTACCTATGAAGAAATGTCCACATTGCTGATTCAGATAGAAGCCATTCTGAATTCTCGTCCACTTATTTCACTACACGAAGACATTGAGGACTTCAATTACCTTTCTCCAGGACATTTTCTCATCGGTAAGCCCCTAGTCTCACTGCCTACACCTGATTTAACCGGCGGTTACTCTCTACGTTCTCGCTGGGACACGCTCCACCAGTTTGTAGTTAATCTTTGGAAAAGATGGTCAACTGATTATCTTTGTACCTTGCAGAAACGTTCGAAATGGACGAAAGCTTTACCAAATGTTAAAATTGGATCTCCAGTATTGTTGATTGAAGATAACATTCCTCCTCTAAAATGGATTTTGGGCATTATTGATCAGATTCACCCAGGTCCAGATGGCTTGGTGCGAGTCGTAACAGTTCGGACTCCCACCGGTCTGTACAAACGCCCCATTGTCAAACTAGCTCCATTGCCTATTGAAGACGAATAAACTCATTCAAGCTTTAGTATCAATGTACTTACAATTTTCAATCACTAACTTTCAATTAATTCATACATTCAACAGTTTTATACATTGCTTCACTCCCATATTATGGGTGATTTCTGGAGCCCCAGGGTTGCGATTCCAGCATCTCCTCGGCAGTTGTTTTGACCTCTCGCTCTTTACTGACAAAGTTTATTGAATACTTAATCAAAGGAGCGTCTAAATTTGATCTAAATCCGTTCTCGGACGAACCTTTGTGAAAATTTATCACCCCTTTCATTATAATCGACGGAACTTGGCAGGCAACCCCTCAGGTTGACCTGACCTTATCGCGACGCCACGAGCGTTATTGAACATGTCCCCCAGGGCACTGAGCCTGTTGGTGTCTTGGGTTAAGTCACTCGTGCATGCTTGGTATGTTCACCAGTGTCTATTTCTACTACTATTTTCCATTTTTCATTATTTTTCATATTGTCATGTGCATTAAATGGATTGAACGCACCGCGTTTCAATCCAGCAGGCGAGTATGTTGAAACATAAGCATATAGCCAAGAATTTAAGGTTAAGGTTTCTAGGTAATGCAGATATTTTCTACTTAATATAATTCACATTTGCCATTACCTGTGCTAACTTAATTAATACATTTTCATGTAATTTTGTTTGCCTTAGTGAGTATAAGGAATTATTTCGTGTAACATTGAATACTTTCATGCTTAAGACAGCGGCCATCTATGTTTACAAGCATCGTTCATCAAATGCTCACTAGAGGCGCTGTGATCGATTCAGCATCACAAACTTAACACAAATTAAGCTGAAACTAGCTCAGCGCTTGAAATCCAGCGAATTATGAATTTCGATACATTGTGTGATTGGAATTTAGAAACTTCTTATGGATTCATATAGAAGGTGGTCAAAAATAGCGCAGTAAATGAATGCAACGTTTTCCATACGTTAAATCAATAGTTTTCCGTAATGACGCCTTAGCATAAAGCATGTCAAATATCTCTGAAGCCACTCATTGGAAAACGGAATCTCGTGTGTTATTACAACACCTGTTCTTAAACTCAATTATTCATACATAATTTCAGTACATAGACTGTTTGACTAAACAATTAAGGGACAAGTCTTTGTCTTTAATTAGGGACTTCAACTAATGAATTTTATGGTAATTCTGATAATGACGTAATGAATTAACCTTATTGGTGAAACCTAACTCAGGGCGGCAAATCTCATCGAATCAGAATTAAGATGACATAATTTGTTTATGTTATAACAATTGCGCAACCAACGTGTATAAAAATCGCCCGGGGGCAAGCCGCCCCACTAGTCGTCAAAAATTCATCTCTAGAAGTGCACGTAACTTCTTGCCGCTTTTGAGCGGCAAGAGAACAAAGAACCTCAAGTAACGGGTGAAACATAACTTTCGTACAATCTTCGCAGTAACCTCAAATCATGTAAGTTTGTTCATCACAACACAGCCACGCCACTGCGAGCTGTGAGTTCACCCGCTCACATGCGGTACACAATCTTCAACGCAGTAACCTCAAATCATGTAGGTTTGTTCATCACAACACAGCCACACCACTGCGAGCTGTGAGTTCACTATTACATCGCTCATGCGGTACGCAATCTTCAACATTCATATTCAATAAGCGCATTTTTAACACACTTCTCCAGTGCAGTTGTTCAAGTGCATCAAGTCAGTACCACTCAACAAGTGCAAACAACTATGTACAAACATAACCTCATTCTCAACCTAACATTCCACGCTGTAATGTAACAGCAAGTACTCACTGCAATTAATATTCACTATTCTAAACATCTTAAATGCTGAAATCATTCACTGCAAGGTAAAGACCATTTATTGCAACGCATTTTTCACTTGTCAACCTTCAACTTCAGAAGAACGTCAACCTTCAACCTCAGAAGAACATCAACTCAACAGTGCAAGAAATAATCTCAAGATATAGTAGGCCTATGGACGGTGTTCAAGTGACTGTGTTTCATAATTTTTTTTCTATGTAATTCTCAGCAAGTAACAGTGAATTTTCTTTTTCTTTTTCTTTTTCATAAGCTTATATATACATATATAATTCAAGGATTTTAATTAATGATTCAATAGTGCATATAGTCTACTAACAAATAATCAGCTCCAGTGTTTGTTAATAAATAAAACTAACCTCAAAATTTTATTGAAATTTTATTTTTTGGTATTCTAATGTAGGGGCAAAATTTAGTTTTCTACCTTCCCTTATACAGTCCATCCTACCAGAACCTTAACCCTACACCTATTAGTAGGGTGAACCAAGAAGCACAACGAGGCAGGGTGGAATCCTGTGTGGCAGGCACCAGGTGGCAGGGTACGCATCAGCTAGATCCGGTGTCACTTGCCACTGGGTATGAACAGCTTGGCTTAGTTTTCTCTTAGCCTTTTCTGAAGCTGGGGTGACGGTGTTGGCTAAGTGGCTATCAAAATAGCCTTTTGCCATCCGGAGTGAAATGGTGGCCTGGTGGAAGTCAAAAGATGAATGGCCTACCATAGAATGAAGCCCAACGACATATGTTAGTGTGTGGAATTGGATGAATGATTGGGCAAAGAAGCCCAACTTATTGATATCGAAGATGAGTGAACATGGAATACAATAGAACACATGAGTGGAGGTATTATACACTATACTTCACTAGATTTTACCACTGACCTGGACATGTTTCGGGATTCTGACTTTATCCCATTGTCAACAAACTCCAACTGTTGGCGTCGTCTGTTTTCCCTCTGGTGGACATCCTACGAACTTCTTGATCAGGTCATCTTCAAAGGGAATGTCGAAGTTCATTAGTTGGTCTGCATTCCTCTGGATGAAGATCTTCTCTCAGACTGTCAATTCCTTATGTCCACTGACAGACTTAACCAATTTAGGTTCATGCTCATGCTCATGAGCCCACCTTCAAATCTGAGTGCAAATTATTGCAAAATTCAATATACCGTATTTTACGGACTATAAGACGCACTTTTTTCTTTAAAAAATTGCCTCCATTTAGGTGCATGTTATGCTCGAAATTGATACAAAAATGTCCAGTGTTTGATTTAAAATTCCCGCCATATACGGTAAGTTATTCGAAGCTGCAGGAAACCTATCTCTATCTGGCAACATTGGATTCAACTGGCAGCAGCAGTGCACCGATGCAACGAACATGAGTTGCAGGGATTCACAAGCTTGCTAACACTGACTCCCTCCCGCCCCGCCATCACAAACCCAGAACATTGTCTAGCCTATGATGTGTCATTGCAGTCTATGGTGCCAGTGAACTTGAATTGAAAGTGATTTGCGTTATGAGTAACAGTACAATATTTTTGTTAGTAGCCAGTTTCACAATGGGAGAAAATGTAATAATAAAAATGGTAAAAATGTTATTTTTCAAAAAATTGCTTAAAAATTAAGGTGCGTCTTATAGTCCATAGGGTCTTATAGTCCATAAAATACGGTAAGTAACATCGAGATCTTTGCCCAGAAATATTTCCAACAAAGAAAAACATCACATGAATAAAATTAATTACAAACTGAATCATGACTCAGTCCGAGGAAAATCCTCTACTTTTAAATACAGAAAAAGCATACCAAGCACACTTTGGACATAAGCCCTTGTCTATTTCTGAAGTCACCAGGGTGCAGGAGAAGCGAACATTTGATTGATTGAATTCCTTTAGCCATGGTATTGAAAAGGGATTTCAACTAAATAGTTGTGACTTTATAATATTATTTTATGCAGACTACAAATCAAATGAAACTCAAACCAGCAATGATTAAAAAGCATATTAATGATAAACTAAAAAGTACATAAATTAAAAATCTTTCTTGCGAGGTTTTGGCTCTGCAAATGATGTTATTACATCATGAAAATTGAATTGTTTCGCAACAGAATACTCAGGGCCCATTTTGCAATACATTGCAATTGTTTTATCCATATATTTTTAGCCTAATCAGAACCCCTTAATTTGCATATATTTGTTGAAAAATAATTTATATATCTATGTCGTGATTACTGCGGCCTCCATAAATAACCAGTCCTGCATACTACTATGTTACTCGTTCCTGTAATATCAGAACGACTCTACTTATACAGGGTCATTTTCGTAAGGATTTGAGCTGTTTCTCTGCTGAAGAAAGGATACTTAAGGTTTCAAAAGAAATGGAAAGCATAATGTATTTAAGATTTGTGGAAAATATTTGTGTTATAAAAATAAATATATTTTAAAATTGAAAGCATGTTTCATTATAATAGAAGTCCATATTCACTGTACAGTTTTAATTCAGATTTGTATTCACAGCAAGTTATTTTGAATACACATGAAAATGAGATAGAGATTCATTATCATCTTCATCAATAGATAGAGTAGGTGTCTAACATACATCCTTTCAAATTTGCATTGATATGGCACTTGCAGACATGAAATTGAAAGTTATGGATAGTAATAACTAATTTCTTTACAGTAATTCATCTAGGAACAGGAATATCTGCATACCGTATCTCTTTATACTAACAACTGAACACAAAAACCAAGACATTTGTCAATGAAATTATCTAAAACTAAATTAATTTAAATAAAATGACTAAAAAATTAACACATAGTATAAACATTTAATAAAATTAAAACATACGTTAATATTGGAAGATTCAGGATTTTGTATACTCTGTGCGTTTTAGACTTCCATGAATAAAATAAAAGGGACAAATGATACCAATATATATTGGCAATAAAATAATAAAAAGTTGTTGAGCTGATGGTATTATTTATCCAACTTACTTTATTGATCAAGCTCAACTGTACGATGCAATGTGTATATTAATTCCATGAATAAGCCTACTCTTTATTATTAATACTTGGATTTTTAGTTTGCATGATTGCATCGCAATAAAACATAAAGTAATATGAGAAGTAACCTATAAAATCTTAATGTAAGTTCCTTAGCAATTCAATTACAGTAAAACCTCGATAATACACGCCTGTTTGTTACGCTATCCCGCGTTATATGCTCTTTTCATCTGGTCCCTTGACATCACTAAACAAAAACAACATAGAACCCACCTCTTAATATGCTTGTCATCCCATTTAATACACTCTTTCGTCTACTGAAAATTCTAAAATATTGTGTTTTTAAGGATACTGAGAAAATATTTTCCAGACTTCTACATTTACCATTAGCACCCGCACATTTTCAATATAATGGAATGCAACTCTTGAGTACTTGCAAGACTATAAAAAGCACGGAATCAGTCCTGCAAGGTCCTCCTTGCTGTCAGTTTTAAAAAACTTTGTGACTTGATCTTGTGCAGAAATGCAAAGTGATTTGTTAGTGCCAATGTGAGTGAAGGAGTGAAAGGAAAGCATTGTCGAAATCGGAGAAACTAGAAATTCTCTGTAAACATAATGAAAACACCAGTACGAATCAGAAACAGTTGGCGGAATCATTACGAATCCCTTCTTTGACGCTTAGAACAATAGTGAAAAATCGTGAAACGGTTCACGAATTTTACTACAGTACTCTTCTTACTTTTTCCTGAAAGGAAAGAATATAAAATACCCCTCAGCATAATTGAATCGGCACATGCTAAAAGGGCCTCAGTCACACAAAATGGCAAACTGAGTTAAGCATGAAAATTGCATTTTATATGCTAAAAGGTTCTCATGTAAAAATGTTAATATAGTAAAAAAGGGTAACGTTGAGGTAAGTAATACCTTCCAGTAAAGTGAATTAGTTTATAAAAAAAATTAGGGTTGCTTAGAAACAGTTCTTTTCGTTTTTCTCGAAACTGGGTTGCTTGGACTGAGGCCCTTGTAGCATGTGCCGATTCAATCTGGGCAGTAGCTAGGTGGTGGGGAGGTGGGCCCCCGCCAAGGGCGCAGGCACAAAGAGGGCGCAAAATTAACCATGAAAATCCTGCATTCTTTAGACTGGTGCAATTTATCAAGCAATAAAAATTCCACGTTAATGGAAGAAATCTTTCAGGTTATTAAAAATTACTGCACGTGAACTATCTGTAGTATTATGCCGATTGTCTACAAACAAAAAGCAGTCATGCAACGTTCTTTAATTAACACGATTCTTATTGACAGAGTATGATAACATAAATCATGAACAGTATGGAAAGATATAACGACAATAAAAATTTAAAAAGTACGTTATTATTGAGATGAAAATGGTTCAACTATTCGAAAAAATACTTTACCTGTGATATGTAATATGTAATTTACTTTTGATACTGGATTTTATTATTTAATTATTTTTTAAATAGTTTAATCGTCTGAAAATAAGGTTTTAGTACCTTGAAAGTCCAACACTTAGTTCATTTTCAAAATGAGGTTTAGGTTATCTTTGATCATAACAGTGTTTTTATAATAAAATAATAAACAATTTTACAGAAATAAAAAAAAATTGTTCAGATCACCCCAGTATTGGAGGGTGCAGATTTGTCAAACTCGCCAAGGGCGCAGAAGGACCTTGCTACGGCCCTGGATTCAATTACTATGTTAGACATAACCTGTATTTAATCCTTAATTTGATTCATATCTTGATGTTAAGATTTTTAAAATCTAAAAATGACCCACTCTTGCTAATACGTGGTCCCATGTAATACGCTATTTTTACGCGGCCCCTTGAAGAGCGTCTTGCCGAGGTTTCACTGTATTTGTGTTGTGAACTAATTTAAAGCCAAATAAACACATTGATGACAGTTTACAATTAATATTTACATTAGGCTTATAAGCAACTTTCTGGATTATTGATAAGCATTCTCCCAACCCTACCTTGAATAACTGAGTTCATTACAAATAGAAAAAAAATATTTTATACATGGTGATTCATAATTGATTTATAGAAGCAATGAATATTGAAGCATATTTCTTCATTCATCTTTTAATCTCAAATCTTCCAATATTTACTTACCAATACGCTGAAAAATTAAAGGGTTCTCAAACATTTTTTGAAAAATTATTTACTGTAATTAGAACAGCAAAGCTATTGTGCTCAATTTCACTGATGAACATGTAAGTTATGCTAAATTGCAATTTCAAAATAGTTAAATATACATGTCAGCGTAGACCTAAGCCAATTACTAGACAATTAGAAAACAATCTTTAAGCTTTTTACTAATTTTTTTAAATGAGCACATGATATATACACAAATGCAATATAATTGAATAAGTAGAACCCTAAATACTTAAATTAAGTAGCGCTGAGCTTCCTCGTCTAGTTCATTCTAACCCAAACTTAAAATTAGTATGGCAGTGATACAAATGAATATTGATTATACACTTAAAGTCACTCCACAGCATCATTCTGTGGTCCATCAGTTCAATTAATGATATCATTAGTTTACACCGACCTTCTTTAAGCAATTTTCATAATTATACCTTTACCAAACTTCGTTAAATTAGAATTAAAAAGTCTTTTCTTACATCAATGAGGGCATAATCAATTAATTATTACATAATTAGATATTACAAATTGACATTTACATTATATTACAATAAACAAAGTAATGAATAAATATTTATAAGACACCATTTAATCAATTGATAGATATCATGTCTATAAAACAGGTGTTACCTTTGTTAGGATAGCAGTTCAAATTATAATATCAGAATATCGTCTGCTTAATCGGCAAAACTTGCAACTCAAATTTTAACAATTTCCAGACGAACACAAATAATAATTTTTTTAGTGTGAAATTTTGACTTATATTGCTGTGGATGTTATCCATAAAGTATGTGCAGTATTATCATGTATACTTTAATATGCATTTACAATTTAACCATAATTTAATTAAAGTAAATAATAATTGAGAATGTTTCTGATATTATTGTCAAATTAATTTTTGAAGTTACCCCTTAAACTGAAATATCGGTCTGCAAGACTGTTAATTTTTCTAACTAGCTGGTAGTGTCACATGATATCTTGTGAACCTGAGCTTCTTGACACCTTCATTAATTTATCAATAATTACTGTGATTACAGAATAGATTAACCTTAATGGTAGGCCTATTTCTAACATACTGGTAGGTGGTATTTCTAGCTACCTTTCCAATGATCTGTATGTCAAGTAATCAAAAACTAAAGTGAGGCAATTCAGACGATACTCCTAACTTAAAAAAATACAACACTTAACTAATGAGGACTGTTTTGACAAAACTCAACATGTGCCAAAACTTAAATTGTTCGGGAGAAGGTTTCTTCAGTTTTTATTAACATACAGAAGATAGAAACCTTGCATATTGAGGCTTTAAAATGAATTGGTAATGTTGACTTTTTATGTTCTTTTTTCTCCATCTCACCATAACAAGATCTCATTTCAAAACACCTAAAAACATTAAAAAACGAATTTGGTCAAAATTGGATATGTTTAATTTTGTCAAAACAGTCCTCAAATATTAACATGTTGAAATTAATTATAGTAATTACACACACAAAAAAAAGTGACAAGTATTCAATGAAGGGATTATTAACATTTTTCTTCAATATTTAGCCAAAATGGTTTTAATTATAAAAAAATAAAGATCACTAAATGTTGTAATGACCAGGATTTACAGGTTTGGGTTCAATCCCCCGGTACCTCCTCAAATTTTTCTGAGTTAGGGAAGTCTGAAATGAGGTACCCAGCCTCATGACACTTACTGAAGAGGTGCTTGATAAAGAAGTAGAGATTCCACTTCAGCCATCAATAATGGATGTGGGAGTCAGCATGCTAATTATATGCTCTCAATCCTGCCATCTGCCTATGGTAGATGATGCAGCAGCCGGTTGGCAGACCGAGTCCCTCAAAAGGATGTCATATCATGGAGTTTAGTTTTTTCAAATGTTGTAATAAGACAATATAACTTAAATGATGGTCTGATAGTCCAATACTTTTAATGAAGTAAATCCATCCTTTGGTTTAAGGATTATAAAGTTGTCTGTAGGAAATTGGAGATGCAACAATGTGTTTTAATTTTTTTTTAACATAGAGAAGTTCTAGGACTTCACACATTGAGAAGGAATTACAAAATGACATGTTTTACAATTCAGGTGAAGTATCAATAATCTGATAAATTAAATTTTGTTGAAATTGTTCCAATTTTTAAAATACAGCAGTGCAAATCCTGGTCAATATTTTAAGAATATCGCTTCTGCAAAGAGTTCTCAGCATTTAGTTCAAGTCTATTTGCAAATTGCCGAAATTTCATAGAACAGTGGCTGCTCATAACCAAATATTAGCCAAATTATAAAATATAACAAGAAGGTTGGTTGGTAACATTATGAAATCCTAAAAATCTGTTTTGATTTTTATCAAACCTATCTACTTCTATACAGTCCACCAAATTGTCACATTGCTTAGGAAAAAAAAAAACTTTTTTTGCTGACTCTTCATATAGGCTACACAATTATATAATTTTGTATGGGTTTTGGACAACCCTGTGAAGTTTTCCCCTATTCCTCCCAGTGTAGACTTATCATGCTATTTCAATAGCTTTTGATCTCTATTCCATGTGCCTTTCTTAATTACCAATTAAGAACATGGCCAGCAATAGAGCTTACCAGTAACTTTAATTTCACTTCCAGTTTAGCCACTTGTGTGAATCATAATATAACATTTGATTCAATTCTGTGACCTCACCCTGGACGATTCGTTTGTTTATAATGTCAAATACAATAGAGCCGCTTTCTAATTGTGGAATGCACTCTAAAGCCGGATTTTTAGCTCTTTCATTATCACTGAAGCGTTTACCTTTATAAGGGTCTAAGTGCCAAAATCAATATTGTGTAGAAAACAAGACATAGACCCACAGAAATACGTGCCGGAGATAGACCCAGCGCTTTATCTTGGAATTTATTGCTACTAACGTGGCTTTCCCTGGATCTTGAACCCTTCTGAAATGCATTGGTCCGGGTACATAGATCCATTTAAAATTATCAACTGAAGACCCTTATTAATGCTTCAATTATTAATCCTTTAGTTTATGAATGATTTGCACGTAAGTTTCAATAAATATAATGTTTTAATTATTTTGCTCTTAATTTTTAATCATTGAATTAATTATCATGAGTGAAGGCGCTGGCACCTACTAGTATTTAATATTTAGAAAACACTGGTACTGAACCATACACCATTTTAAACTTCTGTGAGTATATTTTTATTTCACAAAAGACTGATTAAATTGGTGATGTACAGAGCATGGTGTCTCCTTGTAAATAAAAATGAAAAGCTGAAGTCTCCAAAGTAAGGTTAAGTTTCCCCTGAAATTTCTATTCAAAACTAAACAACAGCTGACTGCATTGTGGCCTCATTCTGTTTTGTCAAGTGGTGTAGAAGAGCTTGTCCAAGGACTGAACTGCCTGAAGATAAGCTGCAAGTTCACAAGGCAGACAACCTTCATATGTTGCTAAATACAGTAAAACCTCGTTAACAAGAACTCGCTTACGACGAACACTCTGTTAACAAGAACAAAGAATTGGTCCCGGCAAAGATGTATTGTTTCTTATGAAAGTTTTGTCGGTTAACACGAATTTCGGTTACCACGAACTGCGAACTCTTTTTCTGTCCCTTGAATACTGAAATGTCATTTAACACAAACTTCCAAAGCTTTTCAAATGGTTACTTCCTGTTCTTCCTTCGCTAGGCATGCAAGAAATGAAGTTAAACGTAAACCTTTATTAAATTCCCGGTTACTTATGTGAATGGCTACGAGTAATTGGATTAACATCAACGCTGGCTGGTGCAATCGCTCGACAATCGGGAGTTATTGTTATTGTTATCCTGTGCCAGTACTGCTGGTCTACAGGAATGCTAAATAAATAAATAAAGCATCGTGCCGCCAACAATCGGGTTATAACGTTTCTTATTTTAATTTTCTGTTCATTCAAACATGACCAGTACGATTTAATCATACGTTGCATTAAAACTTGTAACCCACCCGCCAGGAAGTGTTTGCCACCGTAGCCACTTGAGAACGTTTTGCTGCAACATCCGAATCATCTGCTGGGTTTACTGAAGCTGTGAATACAGTTGACCTTGAAGTTTCCAGGCACTTTATCGTTCCCATCAGGGACAGCGCAACATACTTGAATTCATCAACAGGATATGATCTTTTTTAAAAGGTAGGCCTAATTACATAGCCTACTTTTGCATGTAACAGTATTTTCTACAATAGTGTATACCGTAATCGATTCATAAAAAAAAAAAATTGTCCCCGGTTAGCACGAATTTTTTTAACACGAACCCCTCATTTTTCGGTCCCTTGGAATTCGTGTTAACGAGGTTTTACTGTATAAGTGGAACGTATATGGCACTATTTATTATTTCTTACCAGTGTGGTTGTGTAGGCCTACTGCTATGAAAAACTTATTTAAAGTACCCTAAATTATTATTTATGCCCTCACTGTCAGAAATTCTTCAGTTCTACTGTGTAAAACTGAAAACGAACACTTCAGCAGGGAGTCACATATTCTTTCCTCATGTACAGAGATATTCCTCATAACTGTACTAATATAGTGTCAAGATTTAAGACAGTGGAAACATTCATGTTGACTAAATACGAGTATTTACTACACGGTAGTAAAACTACTAAATTATGTTAAGGAATACCATTTCAAAGGATGTTAAAATCAGAACCAGAACAAAGATGTAAGTGAAAGTGAATTTAATTCTTTGGCCCACAGCGAATTTTGAATCAAAACAATTTCCATTTGTTGTACGAGTTATGCAATGTTGCAATGAATGGTAAAGTTATTATCGATGTATGCAACTCTCTTTACATACAACTGAACAGCTGAGGGATCTCTTGTCATTATGAAGAACTGATAACAACATTAAACTTGGCATATGCATTATAATCCTGGAACTTACTTTATCAATGTCAAAATTAGGATGAGTAATATTTTTGTATTGAAAACACTGGGATTTTTAAGGTGAAAGTTTTTAAATTTTGGTTGTTTGTAATGAAGTAGAGGTCAGACCGAACATCGCTT
This sequence comes from Ectobius pallidus, assembly GCA_964059195.1. Taxonomy (NCBI): domain Eukaryota; kingdom Metazoa; phylum Arthropoda; class Insecta; order Blattodea; family Ectobiidae; genus Ectobius; species Ectobius pallidus. The sequence goes on from CAXKWD010000005.1 coordinate 17,849,312, forward strand.
GAACAGAATTATATTCGAAAATAACAAAAGCAACGATAACTATCTGATGAAAATAGAAAGGCAGCATCCACCTGTTAGCTAATAAAGTCATTATTAATAGAAGTCTAATGGTATTACTGTCTGAACAAGGAGTGGAGAATAAATACATCAGGCTACTATCCCAACTATACAGAAAATCACAGGCTAAGGTAGCAACAGAAAGAGTTGGACAACCTTTCAAGCTAGGGCGAGGAGTGAGACAAGGCGACCCCATATCCCCAAAACTGTTCACCAGTCTTCTTGAGAGTATTTTCCGGAAAACAAAGTGGAGGAAAAGTTATGGAAGTAATATGAATGGGTACAAAATCACAAATCTCAGATTTGCAGATGATGTGGTCCTGTTTGCAACAAATGCTCAACACTTACAGGAAATGATACAAGAACTGAATAATGCCAGCATCCAGGCAGGGTTAGAAATGAATATGACAAAAACCAAAGTAATGACCAACAGACAGACAACCCCAATCAAGGTAAATACGACAGAACTTGAATATGTATCAGAGTACGTATATCTGGGCCAACTTGTCTGTTTCCAGCAGAATATGGAGAAAGAGATTAGGATGGCCATAGCATGGAAAGCCTTCTGGGCACTAAAATTCATCCTACTAGACAGAACTCTCAACAGAAGACTAAGGCTGGAAGCACTGGAAACAAGCATCTACCCAACAATGTTATATGGATGCCAAACATGGAACCTGACGGAAGGACAGAGAAAACGGATTCAAAGCTGCCAAAGAAGAATGGAGAGGAAAATTCTAGGGATAAACTGGAGGGAGAGAATTTCAAATATACGACTAAAAGAAATGACAAAATCTAAGGACATCTCACAAAAAGCCATGCTTCTAAAATGGAAATGGGGAGGACATGTGGCACGCCTCAACAACAACAGGTGGGCACACATTTCAACAACGTGGGACCCCCGTAATGGCAAAAGACACCGTGGAAGACCAGGTACCAGGTGGGCAGATGACTTCAAGGCGGAAGCAGGCGTACACTGGTCCACAATGGCAAAGGACAGAACCAAGTGGAGAGCAAAACTAAAGGAAAATGACAAGACAGTGCTATAAAAACAGTGGTGCAAAATCAGTGTTGTGGAAAAGACAATCACAAGACAGATTTCAAGTCAACCTTAGAAGGTTGAAGATCATATGGACTTGCCCTCCATATGTGATACCTAATCGAGCTAACCCTAATTAGGAGACCATAGCCCTTCATGGGACAAATAAGGCTTATTCATTCATTCATTCATTCAATGGTATTATGAATATACTTTCATGAATAAAAGCAATAATGTGTCAAACATATTTCTATTTTTAAAATAATTACCATAATTTTATGATGTTAGTGTGATTACTAGAGACGAGACTTTCATGCAAATGCATGTTTTTATGAGAACTTAGGACATAGCTCAAACTGAGTACTTACCCATGTCATTACTTTCCGGTTCCAAATATGCATACTTTTTCCATGCATGTTTGCATGCTTTGACCTTTTTGGAGGAAAAAACATGCATAAAGCATATTTAGGGTATTTTTGGCTACATGATGCATATAATATACATTATATTCAGTTTAAATGCATGTTTTAATGGGATTTCAAGAAAGTGACATCGTGGCAAAGTTTCCCTATCTTCGATTTTTACTACTCATTTTTTAAAGTCGTTTGTGAAGTGGTACAAAAATGTGCGAAAAGGAGGAAGGAATTTGACCTTGCCTTTTTCCACCCTTAGCTATTTCTGGCTCGCACTTGGGGTGCATTGTACTTTGTCAGAGCTCGGGAAACCTGCAGTGTCTTTACAGTGTGTGCAGTGGTTAATGTGGTTGTCTGTTCTGTGATTTTACTATGCCTCCAGTTAAATGTTCAAAAAGCGTAAGGGCAAGGTTTTTATTAGATCAGATGGGAAAGTCGTCTTCTGCGACTGTTGCAGTAAAGAGGTAGGCCTAAGCACTTTTGTTCGGTTTCCGAATAATTTGTATGGCAGTTTTTTTGTTTTGTAAAACAATACTAAAAACCAGGGTCATAAATGCGAACCCGGACTATGGATTCCTTTGCTCATTAAAGAAGGTTCTTTGTGATGAAAACGTGGAAGAAGAATTTGACCTGACACTTTCACAAATGTGTTCACTGAAGTTGCACCCATAACATCGTGTGATGTAGAAATATCATTCTCTGTCTACAAAAACATATTGACTGACAAGCGCAGGAACCTTACAGAAAGCAATTTAGAAATACTGTTGGTTGTCAACTGTGCCAAAAAAGTGAAGTAAAGTAAGGAAATTGGGCCATAAATGTTAGTGCATATTTTAGTGTATTTCTCCCTTGATAGTGCATGTTTCATGGTTTGATAATGCATGAATGCATGCATATTTCGCAATTTTATAGTGCATGAAAGTCTCGTCTCTAGTGATTACATAACTGAAGTTTCATAATCGTACATTATTGTTTGTGTTGTGAATTGTTAAGAAGATTGCTCAATCAATTTCAAAATTGGGGCGGCTATTACAGTGGTTTCTCCCTCTTCCCTATAATATTAATTATTATTAGTATCTTAAAATATAATCTTTTATAAATTAAAAAGTTTGTTGTGTTCCAGATCGAAACTTGCAGCAGTTCATAAATTTAAAATATGTCAGATGGAAAGAGTATTATTTTTTGTAGGAAAGGATACTTGAAAGAGTATTTTGAATACTATTTAAACTATAAAAAATAAACAGAATATAAATTTAATAATGTAACTCAGTACTTACAATTTATTATATTTTTTGGATAGATTTGGAATTTGGAATTAATGTATTTTCTAGATAGAAACAAAAGCTTATTCTACTTAAAGCCTGAAAAGTAGCCCACAAATAGATTATGTTCGTTGAAAATAAACTTATTAGCTTCAGACTTTGAAGGATTGGTAGCCATAATGTTTAAGCTCCAAGATGACTCCACAGTACTGTTAGGCGTACTGAGTGTCTAGAAGATGATGAGCATGTTAAACCTAACTTAGTAATAATGATAGAATCATAACAAATGCTAGAAGATTCCAGTATATTATGAAGTTACCATTTGTTTGAATTTATTATTGTATGCACATGTGACATTCTATTCTGACCTATAAATTAAATTCACTTTCTCCTAGTTACATACCATATTACTGTTGACTAGTCTGTTTGAAAGTTCTGGTTCTGGAAATTTGTAACAATCATCTGTACAGAGTGATATGATAATGCTGTTTCCCTATGCATAACAAAATAATAAAGGAATATCTACTGCTTGTATCTTCATGGACCCTTGGAGTTTCCACCTGAGCGCGCTCCTATTGCCTGAAAGTAATTATTGCCTGGATAGTTGCAGAATTCACAGAATCCTGGTGCTCCTTGAGGACCTGGTGCTCCTCGAAGACCTGGCAAACCTGAAAAATATAAATTAATGTTATTTTTGCAAGAGGGTACCAGTAATGCTCTTTATTACACTACACAATTTTATCTTAAGTATTCCCATGAGATTCAAACTACCATGTTGTAACCAATGCTATCATTAGTGTATATAAGACATAGTCAACCTAATTCAGGTAAGCTAACAGCAGAACAGAATAAAAGCACATGAAATGGCTTGCAACAAACTGAAATTGTGTTTATCGATACATTTGCAACTGTGCAGCAGGAGCGAATTTATCTGATGAAATTCCTAAACTCTAGTTGAATTTATTAAGACCATCCTATGAATAAAAGTGTAACGCATGTACAAAGAATTATTACTTTCTTACTTTGATATATAAAAACACAACTAACAGCTGCGATATTACAGCATACTATGAACCAACCGTCCATAAATCGATTCAAGTTACCATGTTGTAATCAATGCTACCATAATAATAATAATTTATTTGCTGTCAATTGACTTGATACAAGTTTCTGACATTGGTGCATATATGACTTAGTTAACCTAATTCAGGTAAGCTAACAGCATAACAGAATAAAAGCACACGAAATGGCTTGCACCAAATCAAAATTGTGTTTTTAATCAATGTACGTTTCTATTATTTTGCTGTATAAAAACAAAACTAACAGTTGTGAGATCACGGCCTACTGTGAATCGATTCGAGCTATCATGGTGTAACCAGTGCTAACTATTGTGCATATAAGACATAGTTAACTTAATTCAGGTAAGCTAACAGCAGAACAGAATAAAAGCACACGAAATGGCTTGCACTGAAGTTAAAATGTGTTATCAATAGGGACCGGATTTTTAGGTTTTTAAAAACACTGTTTTAGGTTTTCCATTAGGTGAAATAGTTTTTTTTAGGTTTTTTGTCCAAAATATCTTTTTCGGGTAGAATAATTGGTTTAATGAATTTGAATGTGCTACATAGGATTCAATACATAATACTTATAAAGTTTAACTTAACAAAATTGACTTAAATTTGTGTAAACTTCCTTTAAGACAATATTACACAATTGAACAAAGAAAGCATAAACAATCAAAAGAAGCAGTGAAATTAAGATTGCCTCACATTTCCTTCATCTTATTTGTAAATGATTGGGCGTGTTTCATTATCTTCCGATGTGTTAAATTTGATAAAATTAAATAAACAGTAGTTGCCACAGTGTTATTGCTAGCAACATGCTTACAACAAAAACCACGAGAAAACAAAGAGCTGGATGTATATAAAAATTTAAAATTCGTCAGTAGATTGATTAAAAAATATAAAACGCTATGTTAAAAACAGTCGTACAAATAAGCGTGCGACTCATGGTTACGTCGCACGTCGTACAAATCTATGAAATAGTCAAGTGAAATAGTCGAGTGTTTCGACAATGGGTTGAACGAAACACTGGTGGTATTAATTTCAACCTGATAAAAATTTTCTCTCCGCAAAATATGGATTTCTCAACTGACAAAGAAAAAAGGCAAAAAAGTAGCCTAAATTAGATATTTTAGGTTTTATATCCCGTTTAGGTGTATTTAGGTTTTTATACCCCATTTAGGTATTTTTAGGTACCACAGAATTAATGTGGGTGAATCCTATGGACATGATTCGAAAAAGTGTATGATCGCTTTTTGTTTTGGAAGTAAGGAAAAAAATAGGTAAAAACCTAAGAATCCGGTCCCTAGTTATCAATGTACATGTATATTATTTCAATTTCTAAACAAATTATGTTGTATAAAATAATGTGTTTTTATTGTGTTCACTGGCAGCATGTGCCATATTAGTCGCTGCATGCTGATACCTACATTTGCAGTAATGAGTTGATGTGTCATCAGATAAAATTGCATCCTCGTAATAATAGCAAGCGTTTTATAAGATAAACGATTGTGATTGATCTTTATCCAAGGAATTGCTAAGGGTTATTCGCCAATGTCAAACACGCGGCGTACGAATAGTCTGTATAACAAGAGGAAGTGCTTGTCTGTCTGTCTGTCTGTTCATGATGCACAGCCAAATCAAGGGCATGAAGAGATCTGAACTCTTAACGCAGTTGGATATTCAAGGTGGCCAAATGCACCTTGTAGCCAGATTTTTAATTTCCACTTTTGTATGTGGGTTATGAGCAAAAGAAATGGCCGAAAACGTGATTTTTTGGCTACTGAAGCACCAGTTTTCAATAAAATATTTCAATTGTGAAATGAATTGCAGGTGGTCTTCTCTGCAGCCATAACAACAGGGGGAAAAAGAGCATTGGTGAAATCAATTTTTTAAAACATAAAGCATGAAATTGTTGATTGTTTCAAACTTGTTACCCTGCTCTGTTTAATTCATTTGTTTATAATGTTATGGAATGCAGGGTTTTGATTTTTCAAACAAAGACGTGGACGGAAGGGGGATAAGGTATGTTGGCCTAAATGATAAAACATTGAATGAATTAGATGCTCACTACACAGGGGTTTTTTTTTTTGGGCCAGGGAACTTCAATCTGAGGCCTTTTTTTTTTCCGGATGACGCATCTAATCATGAAATGTACCTTGAAGCTGGATTTATAGCATTTTAATTATTAATTTTTTTAACTGTTTGCAAATGAAATGAACGTAAGTGTTAATAAATATTGTTTTAATTATTATGCTGTTAAATAAAATGATTTGAAATACATCTAGCGATTGAGTTAATAAATGCAGGTGAAGCCACAGGCACTTGCATTTTAATTCTTTTTTCATGATTTGTGTGAAAAGGTAAGGTTCATGTATCTGTGGTTCATTTTGAATCTGTATGCCCATACAGCAGCACTAATTTGATGTTTTTACAATATAATAAAACATTAAATTATGCAATTCATGCAATTTATGTAAAAATGATATCAGTGGTAATAAATATAAGGTTCTAATTATTTTTCTGTTAAATAAATGAATTAAATAAAACAGTTGAGTAAATAATGTTAATACATACCTTAAATGCCATATGGCTTGTGTGGTAGTGTATGTGTTAAGGCATGTACTTAATTTTTGAACTTTTCTTTCATTTGACCAAATGCTTTCAAATATGAAGGCTATATTCAATTTAAGCACAACAATTATTGCAAAACATTGTTACTCATAATTCTAATAATTTTTGCAATAAAAACTACTTTAGTGACTAATTAGAATTTAATTTATATGGAAATTTAATTTTTTTTTTCCGAGTCTGTGCATTAAGTGTATGTAATAATGTGTTAAATAGGCAATCCGGTTTTACTGGATTATCTAGGTGGATTTTATTATTTCTTCCCTTGTTTCATATTAAAGCTGTTTGTTTGCAAAGGAAGTCTAAAATAGTTTTAAACATATAAATTATAAATGTGCCAGCAGTTTGTAGTGTACCTGGCAGGTTTGAAGGCAATAACCTCTGTCGGCGATGTCACAGGGAGTTTGAAACCCTTGCACATGTCCTTGGGGCTTGTTCTCATGGTGAACTACTAGGAAATTCTAGTCACCATTGGTTACAATGCATTAGAAGGGATTCATGGCATTTCCAGTGAAGGCAGCAATAGGAGGATTGACCCCATGCTATCAAACCTTCGTCACCTGAAGGATATGTAATGGACCCTATGACCAGGTTCAAATCCTATGAATAGCAGCCAGAAGAGGTGAATGCAGAGAAACAACAGATTTATGAACCCCTGTAGATTTTTATACACCAAAATACAACCTGACTTCTATCAGTGTGATGGGTTTAATGGTAAGGGCCCGAGGAACTATTCCTCATTTAATGACCAGTGCCAAAAGTTTAGCCTTCCTAAAAACAATGTGGAAGATATTGCACTGGTAGCATTGAAAGGATCTTTGGCCATATTTCAAAACCATGCAATAAACCAACTATGTAATTTTTTTTTTTTTGCTTGTGCTTGCTTATAACATGCAATGTTATTCTGTTACATAGTCGGATTCATTGGAATTAAGTTTATATTTGCTTCCTTGTATTTTTCATTGTATGGTAATCTTTGTCACAAGGCAGCCTGTAACTGTTACAGAAAGAAATTAAAATAAAATAATATAGATACTCATCACTCACGTGAAATAATTGATATTGTCACAATGCCAGAAACTGCGAGAAACGACGGAGTCTAGAAAGATCGCGCTCCCCTAGTGGATGGGTGGCAGATGAGCGCTAGTGGGCGTGACAGTGGGCAGCGATTGGGCCATGCTTCGTGGGGGAAGGCCTGTAGGGAGAAGCTTGCGCTAAGGGGTGTGCCCGCGCACCGCAGCACGCATTCCAGATTCCATGCGGGCGGAACTTCCGAGATATCGGCTCTAAAAGATTCATCGGGCCTATATATAGGGCCGAGAGCGAGCTGAGACAGTCAGTCAGTGAATCAGAGTCGAGAGAGTGCGAACTGGACAGAGAGCACTGATCAGCGCGACCTCAAGTAACTGTGACTTGGGAAGCTGAGGAGCCAGTGACCGGAGAGACTAGTCAACGGAGAGACCAGCGAACGGAAGCCCTAGTCAGCAGGGAACTAGTGACCAGAGGGACTGGTGAACGGAAGGAGCTAGTGAATGGAAGAGCTGGTGAGCTGATCTGGACCGGACTGGGACAGTGCTGTGACGTGGCAGTGAGCGCCGAAGGAAGAGTGAAAGAAGAACATTCCGGAGTTTTCTGACTGTATTGACCACTGTTGTAGGAAATAAAGAATCCTCCATCCTTCAATTAGAATCTCGGCGTTCTGATTTCGAACCCCGACGAGCCCTTGTTACAATATTAAGGCTGATAGTGATATCAAATGACAACACAGCATTCCTGTATTATGTGCATCAAACACTGCCAGTTTTGGTACATGTGGAAGATTGTTATGAATTCTGCTTTGGATGTCATTATTCAGAAGAAGCTGAATGAGCTAAACACAATATTATTTTACCTGGTCGTCCAGTTTCTCCTCTTTCTCCTTCTCTTCCAGGAAGTCCAACTCCATCAGGTCCAGGTGGTCCTACAAACAAAAACAATTTATTTTCACATACACCCAACAGCAGTAAAGCAAGTTGATGATTGCAGACCTGTATAACGAGTAGTGGAAATATTTCAATGTGAACACATATCTTTTTACAGTGGCAGCAATAAGGCCCTTGCAGACTCCATGGTGTGGGAAGGGGGAAAACTTTTGAGGGACCCAGAAAATTTTAATTAAACCATGAAATTTTATCATAGGTAATCTCGAGTAGGATTTATTAAGATTATTCCACAAGTAAACTGTAATGGATTTTGTAAATAATAGTTATTTTACTTTGTTGGATATCCGATTTTTTGCACATTCTAGTATGTGAATTTTTAAGTTGTGGAAAGTGAGATGGTCATGCATGAAAATAATATGATTGGTGGTTTAGCTGTAGTGAAGGATGAAATGTTAGGGATGTGAAGATGGAGGTGAAAATTAAAAATATTCTGAAAAGCACACACTTCAAGGCAGTAAAATAGATTGGCCTATATAATTCTAAAAATTAATTTGCATATTTAAAAACTTAACTAATTTGTTAACGATATTTATCTAGAATAACTATGAAAACTGGCAATGTATTAAATAAATATTTATACTGAAAACACACCTTTCTTTATGTATGATACTTTGTTCACTTAAACTGCCATTTAAATTTCACGAAGCAGCCTTGAACATATATGATTATTCAACTGTGAGTTTTGTGCTTAAGGTTCAAAATTGCCTATTATATTGCATATCAAGAGTTGTGTCACACCACCTTCTCACGGGAGTGGCGTAGGCCTACTGCAGCATGTCACAGTCATACAGGGAGGAGAGAGGAGTATGCTCCTCACGAGAGAGGAGTTTTGTTATTATTATTTTAAATATATTTAATACATTTTCTGATTGAATAAATTTTTTTATGTTAACTTTGTACTGAAAAATTAAAAAAATAGAATTTTTTCTTTACATTCGTATCTTTGAAAATATAATTTAAACTATGGTGAAGTCAGGAAAAAATAAATGCAAAAAGTGGTTAATGCAAATAGGCAAATACTTCAAACTCCATGCTATCAAAACTATTACTTCTAAGTCTCTAAACATTTGTTTATAATTTTACATAGACCCTATTTGAATGAAATATATTAAAATGAAAAAAAAATTGAGAACAAGAGGGTTATTGATCTACAGTTTTGCATGGAATGATCCAGTTGTGATACATTTCACATCCCTTGTGAGTCATTGTGCCAAGTAGCTTCATTCTGAGTTTAAGCATGTAGTATTTGTGAGCGGTTTTTCATTCTGTGTTTTGCTTATGTTGCGATTTCACAAAGACATGTGAGGGACTCTATATGTTTGCGTAAAATTTTGTTTCAACCTCAGCAAAACCTGTGACAAACTTAGAAAGGAAGTCTAAGCTATCATTAAGCTGATTCTGAAGATCCCTGCAAACTACAGGTGATTCTGCTCCTGCTAGCATTTAGTAGTCATGAAATGAACTTTGTCGCAGTCCTTCTCATGTTGAGTTCATTGGACAAAATTCTCTGGAACATGCCATATGACAGTCCAACATCGTTGCAGACATCTTCGATGGATTGACTGTGATCTTGCAACAGTTTTCGACATTTTCGTATGTAATGCCAGTTAAATGCCGTCCAGAATGATCATCTTCATCAACTAATGTTTGGCCTTTTTAAATCGCTTGAACCACTAGCCTGGCCTATTGTCTCCAAATGCTTGCATTAACATCTCATGCATTTCTGCTGCAGTTTTCCCGAGTTTTGAAACTAAACTTGAATAAAGTGATCTGCTCTCTCAAATCAGTCATTGTGAAAATTGCAACATAAGCAAAATGCAACAACATAAAAATGCTTGCAAATACTAAATGCGCTCACTCAGAACAAAGCTATTTCTCACACTGACTCACTGCTACCTAGTGGCAATTTCTTGTACCACCACTTGGTCGCACACTACTTATGAATTTCGGGAACTTCTGGGTAGCACCTCATTTTTAAAAAGTTGGCTGAGTTTATCACATAATGTTTACACTTCCCCACAAGTGGTTGCAAAAATGAGCTTACGTGCTTGGCTATTGCATAGTTATGCACTAAACTGCATTTCTGCATTTCTGCAGTAGCAGCTCATTGTTGGAACATTAGGCTAATCATAACACACGTAAGGAAGCCAAATAATTGAAATCAGTAAATAAACAAATAGATCTGGAAGTTTGGGAAAATATTTATATAAAATAAAGTTTGAAGACTGGTTAATGAATTTTGAAATAACACAAGAGGAAAACTTGATCAAGAAGTTCACAAAATTTACACCAGAGGGCACATCAGTATTTTCCAAACAAGGGTTTGACAGTTGGCTACCAGTTGAAATGTATGTTCTGCAAAAATGTAAGTAAAAGTGAAGTCTAAAGTGTTTAAATATCAACTATCTCATTTAATTAACATATTACAGTTAAATACCAGTATAAGGAACAACAGTATAACAAAATTTTCAGTATTGCAAAATTATGTATTGGCCTTTTTCCTATTTTGTGTGTGTTAAAACATTTCATTACAACAAATTTAGAACTTTAAGTATAACAAATTAAAATTTAGCCTGTTTGCATTTACATAATGTTAATTTTTCCGGCGTATGCTGAGTAATATTGACTCGGGGAGAGACATTAATGCCAACTTTATATGATCAATGCATATTGTGTTGAGGGCTGAATGGAAATAGCTTAAAGAAGAAATACGTAATTGGTAAATGCTTTGGAAAAGCTGGAGTGGTTTATGAAGAAGACATCACAAAAAGTGAAGGCTAGATGACACAGAAACAGAAGAGAAACTGGAAGCATTTGTATGAAAAGTCAGATGACGCTTTCAGTGTGGACTGTGATGTGACAGTGTAACAAAAATCACAGATGATGGAATTGTGCCAGACATTTTGAGTGATAGAAATCCACGTGAAGATGAGGTGGAAGATCAACAGAGTTTGAACACCTCAACCACAATTACTTTGAAGAAAAGTATTATTGTGCATTACTTACCAATCCACCCTCATATCCTATACTGGTATGTATGTACTAATTTTTTTTTTTTACCAGCAGTATCCAAATATTCACCTGTTTCCCCTTAATATCTAGTAGGAAATACCTGGTAATCCTCTTGGTCCCATGGGTCCTTCAATACCAATGCCTTCAGGACCTCTATCCCCTTTCTCTCCTCTCTCGCCTGCTGGACCTACTGACCCAGGAGGCCCTGGTACACCTGGTAATCCAGTAAATCCTCTCTCCCCTTGAAGGCCTGGCGGTCCATGATCTCCTGCAGAAAATAGTTGCAAAGGGCAATGTAGAATTCTCTAGTGAAACAAATTAAAATTAATAAAAATAATTCGTCGGTACTAAAGCCTATGTTAAGGCAAAACATCAGATTAATTGTAAAATCACTGCAAAGAAGTACCAGTGTAGGCTTTTTTTAATTTTGAAAATTAGATTTGACATTGAGCTTTAAAAATCAGATTTTATAACTTTATAATGGTTTTTCAAGTAGCCTGATAAGCTTACTTGGCAGTAGGCTTTATCTAGCTATCCATTTTATTCTTCTCAGATTATAGGAAGATTGTAGAAACATTTCCTTAAACAGGGTGTTAATGAATAACACCGAAAATTTTACCTGTATATAGAGGGGACATAGACAAGCAACTTTTATTAAGACATTTTTGCTCTATGACGTAAAATGTGTATTCTACAGGGCATTAAAGTCATTACAATTCCGGGGTGCGCGGGCAAAGAGAGTTAAGTCCCCTTTCTTGTTACTGAGAATTAGAGTGACTTAACACACTATACCAGCCCAACATAGCTTTAGAGATGGATAAACCCATGAGGCACACATCCACAACTACCGTACAATTTTGATTATGACTTAATGGACTTAACACAAATGTATAGAACATTTTGATCTATAACTCTATGGACATATCTCAATTTTTTAGGATGGTGGACGTAACTCTCTTTGCCTGTGCACCCCGTCAATAATTATGCAAAATAGAGACTTCATAATCTGCAAAATTTACAGACTAATCACATGACTGGCCACCACTGCATTAGTCTTCTTTTATTCACAACTACTGACTACAGTGTTAACGAGGTTCCTTTGTTTTGCATTTTTTTTCTATTGTTAGAAGTCAGTGGCGGCCATGCCCTGGGAGATCTTATGCTGTAACAGGTAAAATTGATTCTATAGAGCAAAAATATCCGAATAAAAGTTGCTTGTTTATGTCTTCTCTATAGCCTACACAGGTAAAATATTTCGGTGTTATTTATTAACACTCTGTATAGGCCGCATCTAAAAAGTTGTTAACTATGTACTAGAGACTAGCAATCTAATGATAAGTATCATAACTACATGCTACAATCTTTTAAGATGTATGCTTCAGTAACTGATTTTTTTATTTATAGATTATGAAGGATGGTATGGTATAGTCTATAAGTAAGTATTCTCGATTGCTAGCTGCTAAGTTCTTGACTGCTATGAACTATCTACAATTGAATGCATGGAAACTTTCTGATGCTTCTGGTTTCTTCTAGTGTTTTCTTTATTTAAAGTTTGCATTGAATCTCCTTATCATGTGTGTTTCACACCACCCATGGGTGAGCCAATCTCTATTTGTTTGAATTAAAGTCCAAACACATGCTTTAGCCTATGAACAACACTCAGGCATAGGTGAGTGGTGAAATGGGGGTGGAGCATGGGAATATTTAATTTCAGTGGCTGGAGGGCATGCATCACAATGCACTAGCCTCTGAATGAGTCTGACTGGTATTGGTTTGATGTCAAAAGTCTGCAACTTAGACATTAACCTATGAATGCTACCTATGAATTCTAGCAGGATCGCCACATCTCGGGGTCGGGTCGAGGAAAATGTACTGGTCGCAGGCCCCTCACCAACCACCGACCAATCTCATTTAGTTTTCTCTTCCCTTCGCCGTGAAGATTCTTTCTCATTACTCATGTAACAGAACATTTTATCAAACTATTCCAGTTTTCCACAAAATTATATCACATTACAGGAGCCCAGGCCCGGGTCCTTGGGTCCAGCAGCCCCCCCCCCCCCCATGTGGCGGCCCTGAATTCTAGTCAGTTTTAGGTTTAGCAGCAAAAGAAGGAGGGGAATAAGATGGAGGGTTAATCTCTGTTGCATATCCACCAATGAGGGAAATGCACAGGGGTAGGGAGTAGGCCTGGCACAGTCTGTTATGTATTCCTTACCAACTTAAACCACTGTGCACTATATCAGAAAGATTCCATGCCTTCGAGTGAACCTTTCGATCATGATTCCTGACATCACTTCTAATTCACTTCAGCTGAAAATATAGTTTTCAGACATGGCATTCGTATATTTTATTCAGTTTAGATTGAAAGTTTATTTAATATAATAGGCCTACTACTTTTCTTTAATCTGAACTTCTGATAGTTCTAAAACTTTCAAGACTAGAAGTTGTGAATAGTAATCTGCACAATATTACAAGACCTTTGTATTAATGTAGAATCTCTACTGAATAAAAAATACAGAAACAAAGGAGTTAAAACATGCTGTTAAGGAAATAATGCTTGGTATAATTCATTATTAGAAAATGTTCTGGAAGTGGTTGTCCTACCAGTATCTAAATCAATTTTTATTAAAAAAAATAAACATTCCTTTGCTTACATAGTAGCTTGGTTTTTAAGAATGCCCAGAACAGTAGTGACTTATGCATATATACATATATGTTATCTATTCATTTTGAGAATGCAAGCCTGTGTAAACAAATCCATGTGGTTTGAACCGCAGCACACATCATGCTACAAGACAATATAGTGCGGAACTAGATTTGATTTTTATAATAGTAAAAGCTCATAATATGTGACGAAAATTATTAAGATAACAATATCAACGTATTACAAATGTTTCAATGTATTGCAAAACATGGAATTCGTAATATAACCCTTCAGTCTGCGAGAGGCATTGTTGTGATTAATAACTGAAAACATAACTTTACAAATTTTTCAGTGTACGGCGAAATGTGGCATTTATAATTTATAACCAAGATTACGAGAAGCAGTATACATAATGACAGAAATTCAACCAGGTCTGAGTGGCATAATTAAAAGTAAGAGAGATAAATCTTTTCGAAGTGGACAAAAGGAAAGAATGTTAAATGTTTTTGTTAAATGTTTTAATGTTTTTTTTTTTTTTTAAATAACCAACACATGCAATTGAGGAAACTGACATCGGATTTCACCAGTTTCTCTACCAGAAGCAGGCCTCTCTGGAAAGTGCGTAGTGAGTACAGAGGCTCTAGTGCAGTGACAACTCCAAAAGGTTCTTAAGCCACGCTGTGTTTTACATAATCTTGATGACTTTGTGAAAAGTGTTATTCAAGCTAGGGTTCATCAATATGGCAAAACGAAATTAAGCATATAGTGACAGAGGAAAATATGATGTGGGATTTTGATTGTGTGTGTGACACTGTAGCCGACAAATTAGTAATCACTTCAGGCGACAGTTCGGAAGTTGGTTCCGATATGAAAGTGGAGCTCATGTCAAATGATTCGGATTCTCGAGTTACGCCACTGCCGAAGAATTCCGATTAATGTAAGTAGGCCTAATTATTTCACAGTAATATACCTTCTCTATACAACAGTATTCACATAGCACTCATTTTCAGCTTGAACAACGAAATAAGCAAATAAACATGTGTTAGTTTTTAACGCAAACAACAGCTGAAAGCCCTCATGGATAGATTATGGAAAGAGTCACAGCCTACTAAAAATGTTTCGTTATCCACGGGGAGGAGATAACTGACGTAACACATGGCCAATCAAATTCTTTTAAGGGCGGAATGATACCAGTGCAATGTTTATGTGCACTTGCATTCTCAAAATGAATAGATAATAGGATATATATATATATGCTAGATATTAGATTGGACTGGTAATTTAAATTCTAGCATCTCATTAACGAACTATAATTTTTTTGAGAATGATAAATAAGCTTTATAGCACTCACATTCACAATTAAATTATTATTTACAATGCATTACTATTATAAAGGAGAATTTAAGAAAGTATAACTCTGAGAGCTAAAATTGCTATGCAAGTTGAATTTTAAGAGAAAGAGGATGAAGATTAAAAGAAGCATGTTTTAGGTAAGAAAAAGTGGAGGAAATAAACGAGAAAAGTTAAGTGATGAAAAGTGGAATACAGTGTTATTGTTATTACCCTTTCCTTTTTCAGGGATTGAAGTTAAGGTATGAAGAGTTCATATTATTAAGATACCATATATGGAATTTGGTAGTATGGTCATAGGCATACTGAGGGGGGGGGGTTTGGGGGTTTGAACCCCCCCATTGATTGAAAAAAGGAAAATTGTATAATTTTTTTAAGTTTGCCCATAAATTTTGCGTCTTAATTTTTAAAATTTTCCGGGGGAGGACCCCCGGAAGCTTAAAACTCGTTATTTTGCATTTTAATTTTTAAAATTTTCCGGGGGAGGACCCCCAGACCCCGCGGATGTTATAACCCCCCCATATGGTCGGCCTGGTTACGCCTATGAGTATGGTTGCATTTTTTGGCCAGTAGAAGAGGCACTGTTACTCATAATTAAGGTTAAACTAATGATCACTTATTTCATTGACAATGCAATCAGGCCACAGTGAGAATAACTGCTAAGGCAAACTAGAGATCAACCTTGTAAACCCATTTATAAAATCCTAAAACTCACCTATGTGTACTATGCATGAGAGTCATGGGAAAGTATAACCAGAAAATAATTTGACTTAGTTATAGTTATCTGAGAGATGTTTTACTTAATTACAATAATTACATAGTGCTTTTAAAAAAAAATAATCAGTAAAATTACAATTACAATAAGGCCTACTTTACAAAATGGCAATACCTAAACATTCCTTTTTTGTTTGTTTTGGGTACAAGGCCAAATCTATTGGGTCATTCAGTGGTAAAGCTGCTTGGGATGTTACCAAGTCTCAAGTGAAGTCTGACATCTGCAAAGGGTAGAATGAGAAAAATAAATAAAGGAAGAAAGAAATTAATAAAAGAAGTTAGAAAGAAAGAACAAAAGAAGTAAGAATAATGAAGCATAGAAACATAAATGTTTATACCACCGCTGTCTCGAGAATTACACTGCCTGTCCTATGCTTTATTTTAACATGGAGTTTAGAGAATTGCTCAATTGCCTAATTTCTCCAGTAGAGGCGACACAGTTCACACCCAGATTGCAGCAATCACCGCCACCTATACAACCGCCGTCTCGAGAATACACGAGTAATAGAGTCTAGAAGGCAGTGCCCCATACATTACCGTACATTGCTTCTATGCGTTTGCTGCGTCAAAATAAGCATTAAACAGACACAGATACTTGTGTTATTTGTTTATAACATAATATTATTCCAGTATATGACACTTACCTTGAAATGGAATTTTGGAACAATAATTAAAATAAATATAAATTAATTAGACGCGTTGATAGTAAATTTTATACCGTAATTATTATTTTACAAAATTTTATTCATAGCAATTAAGTACCGGTACCTAGAATAATACAAGTTTAAACATTCAGTTTATGCTCTGAGAACATCTTTAGGGAATATTTCCCAAGAGAATTTTACTATATTACAGCACTACATAATCAACTATGTCGTAGCAAAAAATAAGAAGCAATCTGGGTGTGAAAGGTGCTGCCATCTGTAATGTCACCGAGTACGCAAAATTAGGCGTATAGGACAGGCAGTGTATACACGAGTAATACAGTTTAGAAGGCAGTGGTTTATACATATTAAACATGACAATAATATAAAATAGGAGAGTTTTTAAATTGCAATTGACATATTGGTAATTCTTTTATTGACTCAAAGAATAATTACTGATTAAGAACAGAAATATTACTGAATTTGTAATGTGGGTTTAATTGTTAGACTTAAGGTATTGCCTACTCTAAACTTAAGATTATTATGCACATGCCTAAAATGAAATTAGCCAATAGAATATTTCACATTAAGCTACCATAATAAGGTGCAAAAATATGCAACTACCACAAAATGTAAAGTAGTACCGGTAATATCATTACATTAAAGTTATTAGCCATAGATATTATATCCTGTGTTTACATATGATGAAAAATAGTGAGTCTTTTGTCTCTTTTTCTGATATTTGGAATGACAATTTGAAGTACGGTAGATTTTAAGAATAGATGACAAGAAGATATATGTTTCTTCCAATGGTCATTTTACTTGAGGTATCTAATTTCTTCTTTCTGAAACATGTCAGCACTGTTCGGTGTTGTAGTAATTAAGGAAATTCTTTTTCACATTGTATTCACAGATGCTATATGACAAATAGGCCTAAAAACTAAATATAACTCTGTGGTGCTAAATTCCTGGAGGGACAAGGTCTACTATTTGACCATTGCATCATCTACCAGAGGCTAATGGCAGGATTGGGGGGCATATAGTCATGTGGTCAGCATGGCAACACCCATGGTCATTATTGATGGTTCTGTAACTAGAGCCACTACTTCTCAATCAAGTAGTTCCTCAGTTTGTATCATGAGGCTGAATGCACCCCGTTCCAGATCTCCCTCAGAAAAATCCAAGGAGGTACCGGGAATCAAACCCAGACCTGCAGATCCATAGCCAGCAATGTTAACCATGAGACCCCACAGGCAGTCACAAATAGGCCTAGGATATCTAAAAATAATTTGTTAGTTTGTTACTTACTGCTACATAAGCCTGTAAACAATGCTGAAGTTTGAAATGTTATCCCACAGGGGTTCGCTTGTACTCCTGCAAAAGCTGGCACACATTTGCACTTGCAGAGCATCGCACTGTGGTAAAAATTTGACTTGTGGCTTACACTACTGAAATGCAGCATAGTACAATGTAAGTGCAAGATGTCAAAATACTTGAGAAAAAACAAAATAAAATGAAATGAGAATTATGCTTTCTATTAAATTACTTATTTCCCTCCTTGCAGCATCAGGTATAGCCCTACTACTAGAGCAATATGATAGACCTTGAAAAATATATCTATCAACTGCTCTTTGTCAGTTCTATTTTGAAATGGAATAAAAAATAAATAAAAACCTCTACTCATACATAAATTTTAATGACGTCAAAGAACATTCACGCCAATTTGTGAGAAACCAGAACAACACGTTTGGTTATAATCGTATAACACAAATTTACAGTCAAAATGGCAAACGGTCACTTTGCTTGGTCAATTAGTGAGGTTTTCAATATAATAAAAATGTTTATTAATCTTGTTATAATAAAATGAACACTTCATAAATAATGAATCGGTTTCTTGTACTCCATTTATACTTATAATCAGTATACAGTACATAGTATATACATAAAAAAAAAGAATGCATTCTTTGTTATTTTATAACACTGATGCTTTAAAGAAAGACTCGAGAGCATACAAACAGCTCAGATTTTGTTGTAGCAGCCAACATTCACTCTTTCTGATGAATTTCCACAGCAACATGCCAGAATGGACCACCACGTTACAAGCATTTTCAACTTCTCTTTTAAATTCTTTGAACTATCTACAGTGCAATGCACTGCACCTTGAATCTTGAATCTTGAGGCAAGGGACTGTTGAATGTATGTACATATAAATACCATCCATCTTGGTCAGGATTAAGAACCTGAATTTGGCAACAGAAAGCCAGCACCTAACTCCTGTCCCTTCCAAGCTGACACATTAAAATTGATATTTTGAAGTATGGATAATATTTATGTGGTTAATAAAAAAAATATTTTAATGGTTTGATCATTATTATCACTTTTCAATTGTATTTAATTCCATGTTAACAGAGTTACAGCGTTCTCACTTTTTTTTCTATTGGCTGCATTCATTTTGATTAGTATATACAAAATTTGGAGCTGTTATTTTAGGCACAGGTATGTTTGGTGGAAGGGTTAGGTACCTGGGATGCCTGGGGACCCAGCAGGACCTGTTCTACCCTGTCTGCTTTTGCCAGGAGGGCCTGGAGGCCCACGAAGGCCAGATGTTAATTCCTCCAAACGATCTGTGCACAGAGCAAGGATAAGCTTACAAGACTATGTTTATTACAGTATTTACTGGAGTGCACTGCGCTTGGGAGTGATGGTGCTTCTGTAGAAGAAAAAAGTAAAGTCAAATCAAACCTGGTGGTCCCTGTGATCCTGGAGGCCCTGGTCGACCAGGCTTGCTTCTTCCAGGGGGACCAGGAGGCCCCATCAGACTCGCAGTCAGTTCACTCAGCTGGTCTACACATTAAAAATAATGCTGAAAACACTATCTAGCAAAAATTAAATATCCGTAAAACTGCAGGGAACAGAGGAAACATGACTGCAAACAAAGATCGGCCAACAAAAATATTAAAGTTCATTGCTGCTAGTTTAGTAAGAAGGTGGAATTCAAAATGGGCTTTTCTTTCACTTAAGTAACCATTAAAGAAAGACGACGTATTATTAACATAGGTCCACGAGTAACTTTGAAATCTCTGATAATTACACGAACGACATAGTTGTGAGAGAATTTATTTAGGGAGTTCAATGTATTGAGTTGCATTTTAAATGACTATTTAACAAATAAAATATAACAAATATAATTAATAAAATACATATATTAGTGAATTTATGTAATTGAATTAATTAGTAACAAATTACACCAAAACAATACTAATAACAGGAATTCATGACATTTATTCATTGTGGAAGACATTTTCTATAAAATATAATAATACTGATTTCTGAAAAGATGTAAGTGTACTTAATTTTGTTTACAGAATTAATCTTAACAGAATCACTTGATCATATTACTGTTATACATATACTGCTATAATATTACTGTTATAGCATATAGTAGGCCTGAACGAAAAACTAGGACAACTTTCAGATTCTAGTAAAACACATCTAAAACTTTAGATTCATTAATATTTTTCTCTGTTGTCTTATGATTTTTTAAAATTCAAAAGCTCTTCAATATTTCCACAATGCTAGTATCGTATTGAAAACTCTCCTCTGCATTTTATACACCTCACTTTATATGTTTTATTCACAGTTACCACATCTGGAAGTGTTCCTCCAATTCTTTAATAAATGAACAGCAATTTAAACAGCAACGAACAACTGTAAGTATACTATACATCTTCTTCAACGTACTACAATTATTACTTACTAGCATGTGCCCGCGGCTTCGCCCGCGATAATTATTTCAAAAAAATAAAAATTAAGAGCATAATAGTTAAATCATTATATTTATTCACACCTAAATCACTTGGACTACATACCACGATTAGATAGCGTCGCCTGGTAAAAGCGACCTCAGATTCGAGTTCCTTGGCCCAGAAAACCCCTGTACAGTGAGTTTCGTCCAAATCGAACAATGTTTGACCATATTTAGGCCTATATTGATTATCCCTCTTCCGTGTAGGTTGAAAATTTCATATGTCTACGGGCCTTGACATTCTAAACAAATGAATCGACCAGCGTGGGCTTACAACATTCAAGCGATCGCGATGCTTTTATTTCCACGGTATGACAAAAATAGCCAAAGCCAACTGCAATTGATTTGACATTGAAATGTATTACTGAAATCTGATGCTTCGACAGCGCTAAAATCACGTTTTCTGCCAGTTTTTCACTCATAACTCGCGAACGAAAGCTAAAATTAAAAATTCGGCTTCGAGGTGCTTTCGCCCACCTTTCAGTCCATCTATCTTTAAATTTTCAGATCTTTGCGTTCAGTAGATTTCGATGGGCATCGTGGACAGACAGACAAACAGCATGTGCCCGCGGCTTCCCCTGCGATAATTATTTCAAATTATAATTATTAACACCTAAATCACGTGGAGTGCATTCCACGATTAGGTAGCGTCCCCTGGTAAAAGCGACCTCAGATTCGAGTTCCTTGGCCCAGAAAACCCCTGTATAGTGAGTTTCGTTCAAATCGAACAATGTTTGACCATATTTAGGGTTGATTATCCTTCTTCCGTGTAGGTTGAAAATGTCATATGTCTGTGGGCCTTGACACTCTAAACAAATGAATCGTCTAGGATGGACTAACAAAATCAAGCGATCGCGTTGCTTTTATTTTCAAGGTAGGCTATGAGGTATGTTGACAAAAATAGCCAAAGCCATCTGTAAGTGATTTGATATTGAAATTTATTACTGAAACTGATGCTTCTAAAACGCAAAAAAATGCACGTTTTCTGCCAGTTTTTCACTCATAACTCACGAACGGAGGCGAAAATTAAAATTCCGGCTTCGAGGTGCACATTCCGACCCTTTAGTCCGCCTACTTATAAAATTTCAGATCTCTGCGTTGAGTAGATTTCGCTGGGCATCGCGGACAGACAGACGGAGGACAGACAGACAGACGGAGGACAGACACTTCCTTTTATTAATATAGATTATCACCAAAAATGAACTGAATAATAATGGCAGAGGGCGTCTAACGGTCTACGGCATGAACTTCAAGCTGCAGTGAATAAAGCACAGGAAGAATCACTACGACATAATCATAATGTTAACTTGCAGACTTTTGTTGTAGACTTTGACAGGAAATTTTCCTGCTTCACAGTTATGACTGTCTCCTGATTGAAATGTATGTCGGCTGACTTGCTGAGACGGCACCGCCTTTGCTGCTCAGCGACCTTTGTAATTGATGAGCTTGTGTACCCATGAAACACTACAGTGCAATTCCTTCCACGATAGTGACTGTTCACAAAATTGACATATCCATCACAAATAGCAGATATCGTGGAACCTCTTTGCCAAGTAACTTTGTGCAGGAGAAGTCCTCTGTCCATAACAATATCAAAGTGTGTCACACGTACATCTTTGGTAGTTGGATTGAGCTCTTTCTAAAGAACTGACTTCGTCGATTTCCTCATCCCACCCTCATTGAAGACGGCCAAAGGGAAAGGCATATTGCAAATAAGTTTTCAAATCTTCGTCAAGTACTTTATTTCATTTTCTAATAGAGTGTGTTTCTAGGATTAATGTTTTCATGTTTCATAGTTTGCATACTGTTTTATTTTGTTTCAGTTCGTTGAGTTTGTTGTACTACATATCTTTCTACTGTGGTTTGCTTTTCCCTGTTTGTTTAATTGAATGGTATTCTTTGTGTTTTGCAATCTGTGGTGACAGAAAGAAATAAATAATAAAAAAAACTTATGGATTTGCGCTGGAATAGTAAAAAAGGATCCACAGACACTCTTTCGTCGATCTTGATTGACAAGCTAACAGTCAAAAGGGGGAGTGCTCGATCTTTCCGAGACCGTTTGATACTTATTTTCAAACTCTAGAAAAAAAATTATTGTTATTCTTGAAATCCAGAAAATTAATTTCCGATCACATACAAGTTTAAAATAAACTATGCGAGATAGCGAAAAAATGAATGGAATTAGTCTTGATGGAACACTTTATCAGGTTTAATTTTGTATAGAGTGGTATTATCGCTAGGACCCATAGTTTCCGAGATATAAGCAAAAAACCGAAAAAAGGGACCTTCTACAGCCCCCCTGCCCCTGCCCCTGCCCCTGCTTAACTCCTAGGAGTGGGGACTTTTAGTATGTTTAACTTCTAACTAGTCCAAACAAAGTCCCAAAGTCAAAAACCGTGTTCCTTCCATTTCCCTCTATTCATTCAATCATTGACTGGACTATACATAAGCATATATTATGTTACTTGAAAATATATTACAAAATACATATATACATGCTGATTCATTTATGTACAACTTATATATGGTACATACTATTTATACATATAAATACATATATATTGGCTTTTATATAGAGTTTGAGCAGTGAAATAATGGAAAATACGAAAGATAAGTTTTTCTGCAAAATCCTGGAATTTGCACAAAGTTAAAATTGCTCTAACTTTTGAACGGTTGAAGATAAAAAGTAAATTATTATAAATTCTTGAAGGCAATTTAATGCTCTACACCTTCCTTCCTTATGACTTTTTCGTAGGACGAAGGGCCGAAGAGTTAGCTAACAAAATACGGAAAAAAACGCGAGGCAATTATATTTCTTTCAAAATTAGCTAATTTTGAACGCGGATATCTCAGAAACTAGGTAAGATAGCGAAAAAATGAATGGAATCAATCTTGTGGAGTATTTTGTCAGCTTTAATTTTATATAGAGGGGTCTTACGGCTAGGACCCATAGTTTCGAGATATAAGTGAAAAACCAAAGAAAGGGACCATCTAAGGGCCCCCCTGCCCCCCGCTCACCTCCTAGGAGTGGGGACTTTTAGTATGTTTAACTCCTAACTAGTCCATACAAAGTCCCAAAGTAAAAAATTGTGTTCCTTCCATTTCCCTCTACACCCCTTTTTGAGCATTCATTGACTGGACTATAATTATGTCCTCTCTAATTTTTGTATATAGTGATCCTCTGATTCTCTTTCTATGTTGATTCATAATGACAATGAGTGCAACTACAAAAAGTTAATCTTTTGCGTATTCTTATAACTGACAATTACTTATGATCTAAGAAATTGTCCAAGCGCATTATTAAAATAGACTGATGCTTTACAAGCTTGAAAACTGAATTTTTATTACATTGACCTGAACGCACAAGTCAACTGTTGCGTTTTGAATTACATTTAAGAAGAGTTAATGTGATTCAATTGACACCTACCTTTCAACAGAATATCCTGCAATGCTAAAGCTTCCATCTATTGGCAAACCTCTCAAGTGTTTCACACTAACCACACATCGTGGTTCACACTAACAAAAAGTAAATCAGATTTTTCATTATGTCTCAAGCATAAACAATAAATGTTTTGCATTAAAAATATTCTTTGGAAATAAAAGGGAGGTTAATTAAGTGCTACCCTGCCTATGAGGCCTGTTGGAAAATCTGACCCTGCTCATTGAGCTTTGTTTTGCAGTCATGCTTTAATTAGAGCTATGCATTTTGAAAATAAATGAAAATTCAATGCAGGTGTATGCATCGGTGTCTGGTCATGCAATCAGTAAGACATCAACTGTTTTGTGTATCTTGGAAACTAAAAGTCATGGACAGATGTGATAAATGCCAATAACCTTAAGGCTAGTTTACATGACACTAAATTTCGTAACTACTTTCACGAAAGTAATTTTGTGAAATTAATTGCCCCCATTCTCTTCCAAAAAAATTCCAGTGCAGTCACATGTTTCACCTTATTTTTGAAGTTCAAGTCACGGAAATCCCACAAACACGTTTGGGCCTAGTATAAATCCAAGAATTTCACATTATTCACACTTCCTCGCTTAATTTTGAAAAAGTGAACCAGCTAAACAAGTTTATAACCTCAAAAATTTCTTTAGTTTCGCAAAAAGTTGGAATCACCTGAAGCTATGCTCATAACTCACAGTCGCCAGTACATCACACACTGTGCTCTCAGGTATAAAACAGTTTCAAAACTTAATTATGAAACCCAGTTTTGTCATGTAGACTAGCCTTATGGAATACTTTATACATTATGTCATAACAATTAGTTTCAAATTTTATCACAGGCTGCTCCTAAGGATGGCCGAAGTGTTGAGATTGATTTTATAAACTAAGCTTGAAATTTGACATTAGGCTATAAGGAAAAACTTTAAATTGAAAATATTAATACAATGATTTTGGGGTTCTGAAAGATTGATCTAAAATGCAAGAAAATGTTAAATTCAGGTTCTGTTAAATCGAGGTTCTACTGTAAGCTTATGTAGTTAATT
Organism: Ectobius pallidus; assembly: GCA_964059195.1. Lineage (NCBI taxonomy): Eukaryota > Metazoa > Arthropoda > Insecta > Blattodea > Ectobiidae > Ectobius > Ectobius pallidus. The sequence goes on from CAXKWD010000005.1 coordinate 17,874,477, forward strand.
TTAAACACCATGAAGAAATGATAATTTAAGAATGTACATTTCACAATACATACCATAAACACATGAAACTTAAAACATTTAAAAATATAAACAATGTAATAAATTTTTAATGAAACGAATTGAATTGAAGATTATAAGGGACAGTTCAATATTGGTTAAACAATTGAAACTAATTGATTTTGTCCAAACTGTTAGGGAACCAGATTATATTCCTGAGTGGAGAAAATTAAAAAAAGAACATTTAAGCTGCTTACCTCGAAGAACAGCAGCACAAATGTCCCTAAGTTCAGCTTCTGAAAAACTGCGTCCCTACGGAGAAACAGATACAATTAATAGCAGGTGGATAGTTGTTTTTGAAATTCCACATGACTAGGCTACAGTTCTTATATTGCTTCCTATAACTTACTTCTGGGCCTGGGAGGCCTGGAATTCCTGATTGACCTCTCTGACCTGGTGGACCTGGCATACCTGGAGGTCCATCCTTGCCTGGCATTCCTGGACTTCCTGGTATTCCTTCAGGACCTCTTTCTCCAGCTGCTCCCCTCTCACCTGGCTGCAAAATCAGAGTTGAATGAAATGAAAATTGCAACATTGTAATCCTGTACGTATATGTGACAGTGCCAAGGAACCACCCAATTAAGTCAGAAACTGTAGGTCTATTTTTCCAGGAGATCAAAAAAGAAATGACTACAGTAGAGAATTTGGATTTTGAAGTTTGGCCACCATCTGTTAAATGAATTCTTGAGCAGTGGTGTAGTGGCATACTTTCCATTGAGGAAACGCTAAAATTTCTACTACCAGTATATATATATATATTCTCTAAAATGATTTATAAGATTTGTAGCACTCAGTTATTAGTCCCTAACCCATCATATATTATAATTATTTAAACTTCTTGCAATTCCATGGTACAATAATTATTATACAACTTGAATACCCTCCAAAATCCATCAACCTGTTCATGACGTAATCAGCATCAATTGGACTCTTCCACCGGTGGATTTACAGATGATTTTAAAAACGTGCCCTATGACTCATACAGTATTATGATAATTTGCCAAAAGAAAGTGTTTATTTAGGCTCTAGCTTAAACATGAAATGGACAGAAATCTAAAGAAAAACAGTTTTGAAGACTTTGCTGCATATTAATTATTGTGTTTTAAGGATCACAATATAACTGTTTAGTTATTTTTAAAAAAGCAGTAAGTTACAATGTGCGCAAGGACATGGAGCTGAGATGATACATTGAACCCCTCCCAGACAAAATTTCACCATACACTCATGGGTTTGGAACTAGTCAAGCTAAAATGATGATTTTGCAGTGTCCTCTTTCCCCTTAACTGAGTCTCTGAAGTATAAGTCATATTACGAAGTCTGAATTTTTCATGGGCAGTAATACAGCCTGACTGCAGGAATACAGTTTGGCTACATTGCAACAAATGCTTCCCACTTACATAACATAATAGGTTTCATTTTCCTTAAACACTTTGCCTCCCTCTCGGCTTTGTTGCCTGAAGAAAGAAAATCTATCATTATGCAAAAAGATTTTCTTGCTATTAAGAGCAATGTGCAAATATTCGTTTGCACTTCATTAATTTATGGTATAGGAGACATTTGAAAAGACTTCAAAGATATGTGAGTGCTAAAGAATTATTATGAAGTATTGTACTAACCAGTCCAGGAGAGCCAGGAGAACCTCTAGCACCAGGAACTCCAGGCAAGGCATTTCCATCTATTGAAGTAATAGTATTAGGGATGTAAGAACTATCTATTCCAGGGGGACCTGGCGGACCAGGAGGGCCAGGAGGTCCTGCTGGACCCTGAAACCCAGGTAGTCCTGGTGGACCAGATGAACCAGGAGCTCCAGGGACACCCTGAAAGCAAATAGATTGTACAGTATTCATTATGATTATATTGTACAAAAATATTATGTGTTGATGCACATTATGTATCTTACCATGGAACCTGGAAGACCTCTTGGACCTACTGGGCCTTGTTCTCCATTATCACCTCTGTCACCTTTTATTCCTGGCAAACCAATGAGTCCAATTGCACCAGGGCTGCCTGGCTGACCCTGAAATCATACATTGATTTGTAACTTATTAATAATTTGTAAACTAAATGATCTTGAACTCTTAAAACATTCAAGTACACTTACTTTTCTCTGACAAAATGTAAACTAGAACATATATTGTTGCATTTATAGTTGCTCCCTACAATAAGGTTATCAGATATATTTTAATGCTGGGAACACTTTGAAAAATTTATGGAAATATTTTTTGACATGAATGGACAGCTTAATTACACTCCATTTCCTGCATTATGGAGCAGTATATGTTTTTAATATAAAAAACAAATAAACTTCTTGCAACCATCATGGAGACTGGATGTATTGAGGTTCGCTCTCCGATCTCTGGGCCTTGATGGAATAAAGTCCACTCTTGAAATCTCAGCCTGGGGTCTTTAGTTCAAGTGTTGTGAGCTGCATATTTTGTATTGATTGTGTTTGATACAGTATTTTGGATGGTCACGAAGGAAAGACTTGGGTCAGACAATCTGTAGTAAATATTCTGGTACTGCATAAGTATGATAGTTTAATAAATTACTGCCTTTAGCATTTCCATAGGGAGGAATATTTGTGATTCCACCATGATTGCTATGGCTTTCCAAAATGATTCTTACAGAATAGTAATTGCAGGTTAGCTTTAAATTTTTAATTGATTTCTGGTAGATTTGTTTGTTATTTAAAAGAAGAAATCGCAAAAACTTATTTACATGAATCTGTAGGAAAATTACAATGTATGATATATTTTGTGAAAGGAGTCTGGAACATTATGTGTGTGTGTGTGTATATATATATGTGCATATCTATACAGTGGTTTTTTTTTCTGGGGTTCGCGGGGCACGAATACCCCTTAAAGATTTTTCCACTTTTATTTCCACAATTTTGAAATCTGGAGAAATTTGTGCCAAACAAAATAACAAATGTGATTATATCGCGGGTGCGCGGGCAAAGAGAGTTAAGTCCACTTTCTAGTTACTAAGAATTAGAGTGACTTAACACGTTTTACCCGCCCTACATCGCTTTAGAGCTGGATAAACCCATAAGGCACACATCCATAACTACCATACAATTTTGAATATGACTTACTGGACTTAACACAAATATAGAGAACATTTTATCTGTAACTCTAAGGACATATCTCAATTTTTGAGGATGATGGACTTAACTCTCTTTGCCCGCGCACCCGCAATATGCATCATTTGCATTAAAGCAGCCATTTTTAGTGTTATGTTTATTATCTATACCATGATTTTCAAGATATGGGGCCTGACAATAGCACTGCAATCGGAAAAACAAGTAAGCGCTACAGAACCGTTGCAATGGTAACCATTAGTATGTTAGCAACTGCAGAAGAGTTTGTTGTATCCCTTTTCTCTTGGTCCAACTCCAAAGCTTTTCCAGCCTGTGGCATATGTAAATTCTTGGTTTCTGAAAGGACAGCATCTGGCAACAGACACCAAAAGCAAAGAGAAGAAATGTGAAGATGTCAACGGCCATGTTTTACTGCCACTTTGGAAATTGTTGTGACCTGCTGTTTGCGTCCCAACTTAAAATGTATGGATAAACGAACTTACTTTGAATAGAGGACTAAAAGTCTTAAGCTATATCCTTGTACAAACTGACTCCGAACATAATGGATTGTAAAATGTGTCCTCTTGTGTGTGTGTGTGAAAGGTACAAGAAACCCTGTGAGCGTATCATAGACTAAATTGCAACTTACAGGCAAAATTGACTTGTACAAGCTGACTTCACCTCAGAGGACTTAAAAGTCATATGATCTTATATTGTGTGCAATTCTACTTTCATTCTAAATATGTGGGTAAGTCTGGCAATGATCCTTCAAGTCAAAAGTGAGAGTAGGCCTACTCCCTAAATTTTCTTTAGGAAAAAAAAAACACTGTATGTGTGTGTGTGTGTGTATACATATCTGGGGAAATTTTGAATTGTTTACTTCAGTTTTATTTCCTAATTTAAGTCCTGTAGACAGATTACTCAGTCTGTTGAGTAGGTCACGATTTATTTGATATCTGTATGTTCGGTCACTCCCTCACTTTCTTATTCTAGTCCGTATTATAATGGGGGTGATTGTGGAGTGGTTGGTATGGAACATTTTTGATGGGTACAACAGTAAGCAGGATATTCTTGTAACCATCAACAGTCACTGTGAAAAGAGGAGTGAATTGAAAAAAACTTTTAGACATTAGGTTTATGGAATATTAGTATGTACGAGGTATTTGCAACGTATCCAAATAAACTGAAATTTTACAGTAACCACTGGTAGTAACTTTCCTGTCAATTTAGTGCCTTGCTCTTAAGTCTTTGCTGTATTATTTAAACTATGTGAAAGTGAATTTGACTACACCATGACTACTAATTACTTCCGTAATGGCAACAGTACTCTTTAACCTTTTCCACTGCCCTTCTGAGGTTGTTAGATCGACCTGGTCCCAAGTGAGTGTACAGGGATGTTTCATTGATTTGAGGATTACAGTAGGTCTGTAGCATATAGTCAGAAGTGGACAGTCCTGCAGTGCTAGTGGAGAAAGCAACCAGCAAGCATTTATTTTTAGGCAGGAGAAAATCTTAGGCCGCCTGCGTGGTTTCATGGTTAGCGTCACTAGATCTACAGGCCCGGGTTCGATCCCTGATACCTCCTCGGATTTTTCTCAGGTAGAGAGGTCTGGAACAGAGTGCACTCAGCCTTGTGATGCAACTGAGGAGTTACTTGATAGAGAAGTAGTGGCTCTGGTCATGGAAACTACCATTAATGGCCGCGAGTGTCAGCATGCTGACCACATGCCCCCCAATCCTGCCATCTGCCTATGGTAGATGACGCAGCGATGTAGCGCTACAGATTTTTTTCTTTCTTTCTTTTAAAGGGGGTAAATCTTATGGATTGAGCTCGGTGGTGCACAGGTAATGAGCACAACTCTGAATATGAAGTTTGCAGTTTAAACTCAACAGACCAAAATGAACGCAGCTTTGATACTTCAGGATTATTCCCTAGAGAAAAATTGTTTTCTTTTCCTCCAGCTGATAGGTTGCCCTACAAAGGGGCAAATCTGTCAGGAATTGCTTAATGTAACCATTTGACTATTCACATCATAATATATTATACAACGAGCCTACAATGACGTTCACTGAGACAGAACATTTAGTAAATTACCACTTTCCCAGACTATCATTCCATCTAAGCTTGACAATATTGTAAATTCTATTTTTATTTAATTTTACCATGCCTTATTCTAATTTGTATTTTACTTTATAACCATGCATGTGGATACCTCTGAATAACCTGATAAATTTAGTAAATTTTGTAAATATTAATCATCTAGAAAAAATATTATTGTACAGTTGGTATGTTAGTGAATTTTTATAGTATCTTATAATGTATTATTGTATCTTATAATCTATCCAATTTGTTATAAATGTATTAATGTATGTTAATGCTTAATGTCCCATAGCATATATTTGCTCCGAGGACAATTAAACAATTAAACAATTAAAGTAGTTTTATAAACTAGCATAATGAGTTCCATAATTATGTTATGATTTAGGCAAAAATTATGTTCGCTTGTTTAACAAAAACATTTTCACATAAGCATCTTAATCGCCATTATAGGCAAGTTGCATACGACTGTTTTTGTTCGACCATTTAATTTTTGAGTTTTTAAAATACCTTGTAATTGATAAAACAAATAATTCTCTCTATATCACCAATTAGCTGTTAGTAAGTTCTCACCTCTTGCGTTAGATCATACATGAGCATTTACTGGTTCGCAAACCACTTGAGGTTCTTGACCTTCCCGCATAAGACACAAGATGGCATTGCGCACATTCGGTGTACGTGGTGGATTATTCCCGTGCATGAGTTATACTCTCTTTGCAAGCAGTGATGGGTCGCGACACATTTCCAATTGGAAAGGCGTTATGGCACTTTCTAAGCCTTTGTAAAATGAAATAATTGCACACGTAAAAGAATAATTAAAAATACAAAATTGTTTGTATATTTATATATTGTAGTGTATATTATAGAGTGAAATTAGTGTTCCCTAAGAATGAGTAATCGCCACTGCACTTTTTGTCTGTTTGTGTCTCCATCTACCCGTTCTTTACGAACTATGTGTAAGTTGACCAAGTTTGCGGGTTGTGTGTCAATGGATAGGGGTTTGGCCATGCTTGCGTTAGATGGTAAGCAAGAAAGGAAGAAAGAAGCAGAGTTTCTCTTGGGAACTTTAACCTCAAAGTAATGCACATTAAAACACATGAAATGAGCTTAGATATTAAAATTACCATGAACAGAATTGATTTTATTTTAAATATAGGTTGTGTATTGTGCTTACTGCTTTCAAGGCTTGAAGATTGTTCTGTGTACACTACTATTTAATAAATACAACAATGCTGTAATGAAATTCTGTACATTAATGTTTATATTAAGATATTGTTACAATGTAATAAGCATGTTATAGTATGGTTGAACAAAAAATAAAATTAATCTATTAAAAATAAGTTGGTCATACTTCTGAATGCATGCATCTCAAGCAGGTTCAAGACCTGACTTTGAGTAAGTGTCTTGAACAATAAACCTTGTAGCTTAAGCAACATACCTCTAGTCCTTCAGGTCCTCTTGGTCCTTCTTCTCCCTTAGGTCCTGGAGGTCCCTGAAATTATTAAGTGATTTTGACCCAATAGAAAATAGGAAAAAACACAACGAGAAAAAGTCCATACAATGGGTGAAATTTTTAATTCTATTAAAAATATGTATTTGTAGAACATAACTGGTGGAGTGCTTGACCAAAAATTACTATTCAAGTTTTTCAATGGTAGTTTTACTTCATTACAAGATAGAATTTACCAATTTTAACACAACGTAAAGTCATCTTTTATCTTACTCTACTGGAACTGAAGACCTAAGGAGAGGGAAAGAATGAAAGGTATTTCTACAAGAAGGAAATTATAAATTCAGTTTAGGTGCAATTGGCAGTTGACTCTTGGAAACAAATATCTAATGGAGACATCTAAAAAATAAATTAACTTAACTTCCACTCATTAGCCTATTTTACAATTACCTTTTTGTCAATTTTCTTACAGTCTGATTTACAGAATCTGCAACTTGTGACAGTTCACTCAAAGCGGATAAGTGGGACAGCTGCGTTGTATTATGTTGTATTGCTTTTATCTGAGCTTCTGTCAGCTGTTTAGCAGCCTTCAAAATTACAAACATTTAACACAGCTTCAGCAATGTCTACATCAAACGCCATTTAAAGCAGCCATTTTTATTTTAGACATTATACAGTGTGTCCCACGCAAGAGTTGGCCAATGACGCGGGTTCCTGCGGCGCGGCGGGCACAGCTCCAACTCCCAAGCGATTGGGTGAAATATCTACGCTAATGAAGCCATGATGGGTGTTATGATTCAGGTTCTCACATTTACAGTTGGAATTACAATGAAAATAACCATGTACCTCATCATAAGATATGTTGGAAATGTCCTCCTCTTGCATCCACACAACACTGGAACCTTTTTAAGAAATTTTCTTTCACGCGCATAAGTTCAGCTTCAGAGATAGAATTAATTTCTCTTCTGATATTGTCTAAGTTCTTCTAATGTATAGGGGTTTGATCTAATTTCTCTTCAGTAAGTACGCACCGCTTGGTTTCTCGTTTCCTATCGAGAATCAAACCCGTTTCCCGAAGTTTACTTACAAGTTTTCGCACGGCTTCTCTGCTTGGAGGACGTACACCTGGGAATTTTGCTAAAAACCGACGTCTTGCGTCCTTGCAAGATGATGTAATCACATACGAATCGTACATAAATATCCTTTGTTCTATTGTATACGTCTATGTCGTGGCAACAATACATGACACTAGCAGAAGGAATACTGACCTGCGTGACACAGTCAAGGTCGTGGCAGTTCAATGACACATGTGCCAGCCAGATAAATCACATATGTTTTTCTTTGTGAGAACCTGAACCATTACACCAACAGCGGGCTTTATTAGCGTAGACATTTCACCTGTTTCCTTTGTAATGTACGGGAAGTTGACCTATACACTTTATTTTTCAAGTTTCTCCATAAATAATATTCACATACTGTTAGAAGAACTTAAAGACAATATCACATAGGCCTATCACAAGAGAAATGAACTCTGTCTCGGAAGCTGAACTTATGCGCGTGAAAGAAAATTTCCTAAAATGGTGTCAGTGTTGTGTGGATGCGAGAGGAGAACATTTCCAACATCTCTTGTGATGAGGTACGTGTTTATTTTCATTGTAATTTTAACTGTAAATGTGAGAACCTGAATCATAACACTGATTGCGGCTTCATTAGCGTAGATATTTCACCCAATCGCTTGGGAGTTGGAGCTGTGCCCGCCGCGCCGCAGGAACCCGCGACATTGGCCAACTCTTGCGTGGGACACACTGTACATTTAACGCATGGGAAATTAGGTGTCAAATTTAATTTAACTCTTGTCAGTGAAACAAATTTGTTCATCAAATCAAGAGAATGCTTAACTATGTTAAATCTCAATCACTGTCAATGAAATTGGGTGTTATATTTTAAATGGAATTACACTTAAGTATATTTCTGTTAAAATAGTGCTTGTACGCTGTATAAGAAGTAGCTATTCTAACATTTCTTCCAGGTGTGATATTTCAGCCATAGTAGGCCTACCCACTACATATCCAAAGAGTTGTTACATTAGATAGGTAGCAGGAGGGGCCACCTGCTTGCATGCCTTAACACTGCTAGACTTTTAAGACACTTACAAAAGAAAATCTCTTGATCTGGTTAATTTTACACACACATCACTTGAGTTGAGTAAAATTCTTTATACAAATCTACAGTTTTATTCCAATCTCAATGAATTTTTGCACACTTAGCCTTCAAAACACGAGGAAAAATACTGTCTATGTTTCATTCTGGAAAAAAAAAAAAAAAAATATATATATATATATATACAGGTGCGGTATTTATAGTTTCCCATTTTCAAAACCGTGTAACACAATTATTTAATAAAGAAATAAGCTACATTGAACATTTTAAAATCTCTTACAGTCTTGAATTTGCAATTCTGGTCTCACTTTTTGAATATAATGTCCTTGGGCTGCCCTCCATTCAGGGCCGCCACATGGGGGGGACTGCCGGACCCAAGGGACCCGGGCCCAGGCCCCAAAGGGGCCCGGCTCGGTTCCGGTGATGTGATATAATTTTATGGAATTTTTTGGGTTGAAAACTGAAAAAGTTATTTTGTATTATGTCTATAAGTTATTATGATTGTAACCTCTTTTAGCAAATAGGCCTACTTAAATATGGTTTCTGGGATCATTTGATAAGTAACGATCAACGTAACATAAGTTTACAGTGTTTACACCAATTAATAGGCTATGGCCAGACCAAACTATCCTTTTTTATTACTTAAATCAGAAATCTGAATGAGAATGGTTGGTGGTCAGTGGGGGGCCCGTGACCAGTATGAAATAGTCCTTGGCCTGACCCCGAGATGTGGCAAATTGAGTATCAAGGAAAAATAATGTATTGGTATCGAGTATCGAGAATCGAGAAAATCTGGTATCGACCCATTCCTAGTTTTAATAAATATTATAGATAATAAAATATATGCAGCATATGTATCTGTGTGTACCTTTAGCCCAGACACCCTCTTTATTTTAGAATACCTGCTCTCCTTCCTGTCCTTGCAATCCTTCTCTTCCTGGAACTCCTGGTGGCCCAGGCAATCCAGGATGTCCTGCATCACCTCGGTCTCCCTTCGGGCCTCTTTCTCCATCTTCACCTTGGGGTCCAGGAGGTCCAGGAGCTCCCACAGGACCTGGATCTCCTGCTGCAGCTGCAGTTCCTGGCAACCCTGGCTCACCAGGCGTTCCTGACTCTCCCTTCTGTCCTGGATTCCCTGGACTGCCGGGAACTCCTGCTGGGCCCTGGTGGTTATAAATATTTCATTACCATACACATAAAAAGAGAATGTAACTCATTAATTTCTTTTAGAATTTCAGTATAGTAAATCTGTCTATTTTAGGTAACGGTATTCTAAACCTACTGCACTGCCAAAGTAGTTCAGCATATTCCTGAAATTCTAGATCTTGTCAATTTTGTAGAGATGTTTATTAATCCTGACTAATATTATCTTTGCTTGGCTCTATCATACTGTATCCAAAAATATTATTGTATTAATAAAAAATAACAATATTATTGAACAATTATTGTTAAATTATAGATAAAAACCATACTGGTTTACTATACCGGTACTTCCTCATAGTGGTTCCTATCTGTTGCAATTTTTTGCAAGAGCTACTAAACAAATACAGCTGAGATTTTGCATGAATACAGTTTTCATACCTGGAAAGAACATAGGACTATAGTTGTTGACTCATCTTTGCTATTTCACCTAACATAATCATCATTAAAACTCAATATCTGTTAGAACAAACACAAGCAATGATACAACAGCACATCATTATTTCACAACCTGCTGGTAAAACCAAAGATCCTCTGAATTTAACGCAGGATATTTTCTTTTATAGCATGGGATAGAAGCGGATAGATGTAGACATATATTCATGAAACCTCAGAATATTGTTTCTGTTGAAAAATTCCTCTGTTACTGGGACTCAAACCCATGATATTCAGTTTTCTGTACCAATGCTCAATATTCTCATAATCCTGACTAATACTTACCATGACAAGAAACATTCATTAAGAACAATGTGGGTTTTTATCGCATAATTATCAGCTCTTTTGTTATTATTATTAATTAGCTGGTTGTTAATCTTTCCTGAGAAACCACGAGGAAGCTTTCAGTATGGGTGAAAAGTATGTTAATATGTCTTGATCCGACTCATTTTCTTGTATAGATGAGACTGTTCTGACCTTTGATCAAATAATTATTTAAACTTCTACACACATAGGTGAGTATTGAAATAATACTAAAAAAAAAAAAAAAAGACTGGTTCGCATGGAGTTAGACACAGACAGGCTTCATTTTCAAACTCCATTAGAAGTCGGGTGCACTAAAAAATAAAGCACAGTAACTTTCTTGTGATGTTCCTTGGGTAAGGCTAAAAACTGTGCAAGATAGTTTTCACCCATAACAGAGGAGAGGACAGGTAATTGATCAGCTAGCTTGAAATGAAAACAGATAAGTGGAGTTTTATGTATACTAGTATCAAGTAGAAATATAATTTATTGTTTATTGATTGATTTGATTTGATTTGATTTGATTTATTAAGTCCATTGGAACATATGCATGTTATGGGACACGTCAATATAATTACAAATACAAATATAAACTTACAGTTGAAGAAATATGTACAATATGAAAATTTCTTTACAGAGTATAAAATATAGATATTAGCAAATTATTGACTTATATTAATTTATAGCCTAAGTACCAGTTTTATAATTCAGATAAGTAAAATTATAAAAAATAAAAATACAACAAATAAAAATACAAATACAAATACAAATACAAAGGTGCTGAGTTATCCTGTTGTTTAATTATTTATATCAATAGGTTATAAATACTGAATGATCTCTTCTAGTAATAAAAATTAATAATTAGGAATAGGATAAATACCTGTTAATGTAGTATTCAAATAGTAACTCATAATTACATGACAATGTAACATAATGAAGGTAAATAAATAAGTATAAAATTTAGAACAGGAAAAGTAGATGAAGGTTCCTCCAGCCTTAGCGAGCTCACTCCACCTACAAAACCCTAGCAACAGGGAACCAGAGTCAACCAAGCCGCTCTCCGAAAGATTGAGCCAGTCCTAACTGTTGCATGACCCTATTACCAGAATAATTCAACACCTGTCCTAGTTCTACAGTACATGGAGATTTTAATGATTAAGTCATGTTTCCATAAGTCATCACTACATGAGGCCATTTGGTCCATATCAATGAGGCCATTTGGTCCATATCATGAGGCCATTTGGTCCATATCATGAGGCCATTTGGTCCATATCATGAGGCCATTTGGTCCATATCATGAGGCCATTTGGTCCATATTATGAATGTTTGTAAATTGGATAATGTAGGCTACTAACTTCTGGAATTCACTTTGTCACGTGTATTTCCTTGATGTAAGTCTATTAGATTTTTATTTTAACTAGGAAGCATGAGAATTAAATATATTTACGAAAATATGCACATTAACTTCACTAACATATTATCTATTAGGTGTCAAACACTTCACAGTACTATTTCCCTAGTAATATTAATATTGATATTTATGAAGTCTTCAATATTTCAAATTGAAAATGTAGTTCGCTGCAATGAGTATATTGGTAACATGCCTACTTTCCACTCTGGTGGTCTGGATTTGATTCCCAGCCAGGTAGGGGGCATTTCAGTAATGAAAAATCCCCTCCCCAGGTTCAGTAAGACTTAGGTTAAGACAATACACATTGTACGGGATTCCTTAATTAATATAACTTGAAAATGTATAAGTGGCATACATTTGAAAAAATATTATGTTAGAAAGTTCTTAATTCTTATTACAGTACATCATTATCCTTTGCTACAGTAAATTTAATGACCATAAGCACCAATCTTGAACCACATTTTACCACATCCTCAGTTTCCAAGGATTCATAAAAATTGCTCCAGTCATTCAGAAGTGTTCCTGATACTTAAATAAATACATACATAGAGTTTGACTTACTGGCATTCCAACAAGTCCAGGAGGTCCCTGCAGACCCATTGGACCAATGAATCCTTGTTCTCCTTTTTCACCAGGAGGGCCAGATGCACCATCACGTCCAGGCAGTCCTCTAGCACCATCCACACCAGGAGTTCCAGCTGGGCCACGGTCACCTGAAATATTTACAATTTTGTTGGGAGCAACTAACATATGTGTTGTTACTCAAAGCTCCCTGCACAGCAAGAAACTTGCAGCAGGGTAAGAGGGAGTACTGTGGCCTATGGGCCAGGTAGGAGACTGCATACAGAAGAAAATGTAGAAAATGCTCAGAGTGAGAGCTGCCGCAAACATTCTAGCCACATGATAAGATAAGCTGGATTATTGTCACATAAGCTTAAAATTAATGAGTAAATGCTCCATGACAGGTCACTCCTCAGACGGAACAAAAAGAGATATCAAGAAGTTATTTATGCTAAGTTTAGAACAATATTAAACAAAATGAATATAAACTATTTAACAATATTTAATGCAATACTGAAATAATAATAGAACAGGGAATATAGTTATACCTATCTATGTATCTATACAGGGTCATCGCGTGGGCGGGGCGAGCGAGGCGATTGCCCCAGGCGCCAGGACCAGGGGGGCGCCGTGGCAACGGCAAAAATAAAACAATAAAATTTGAAAAAATAAGTAGGATGTACATAACATATTTTTTAAAGTTAGGTATAACTGAATTTTGAATATTGCGTTGTATGTTTTTATTGAACAAATAAATATTTGACACCAATAACTTTAGGCCTATATTTGCTAGTTTATCCCAAAATAAATATTTGCTTATAAAGACATATTTACGATCAACTACATCACAGGAGAGACTGAATTCTCTGGCCATCTTGTCCATTGAAAATGATGAAGCACAAAAAATAGACTTGATGGAAATTCTAACGACATTTGCTCGTGCAAAAACCAGGCGAATGCCATTTAATGTTCAGTACTTTATCTTAATTTGATAAATGCGGTTCCCTTTTCTATATTCTATTCAGTGTATGTAACGAGGTTTCCCACACTATTAATTTGTAGTCAATTAATAATGCCTATAGTATTTTTTATGATTAAGATTTTCTTACATTACTAAACTTGTATTAATTTGATTTTCAATACAATCTTATTAAAAAATTTAAATAATTTTATTTTTGGTATTTTTGTAAGGTAATCCAATTAGGTGTCTCTTTTGGGCACAAAAACACAGACAGCGATGCAACCTGACGCGCAACTTGCTAACGAGCGACTGGACGCGATGTGGCTTGGAACTTGTCTCGTCGCTCATTGCATGTTTAACCCCATTATGTTTATACGTATTTGATAGTGTCGTGTCATGTCGCTCGCTGTGTGTTTGTGTTTGAATCCCTACAGATAGGTTGAATGTCGGGAGGGTGCACGTGGGATTGAGTTGGGGGGGCGCCTGACGAAATCTTGCCCCGGGCGCCAACAAACCTTGCGACGGCCCTGTATCTATGTCATGCCATCTTTGTAGAATACAAGTTATACATTCTATATTCAATGGCATAGTAAGCTCACCATATAGAGGTAATTAAAAAAAAGGTTTGGAGTGCCAGTATCAATGCCCCAACACAACTTTTCCGCATGATTTAAATCCCGTGTTTTATGAGCTCTTCATGGTTTTGACTTTTTCAATGATTGGAGGCTGTTGCTCAAGAGAAGGCTGTCCGACACCTATTTTCGACATGCCATGTTTTCAATTTTAAAACCAGTCGGAAAGAAAGTACTACTGGCACTCGCCTATACTTCAAATATTTTATAAAATGATCTCTTTATGTGCATATTCACATTCACCTTCTCATGAAGAGACAGAAACTTCCAGAATACTAAACGTCCTTGAATAAACACTGCAAAGACAAACATTGGTGGAAAAATACAGCCCTCCCCTCTTACTCATACTCTTGTCATTACACAACATAGAGTTCAACCATGTTTTGTTGTGTTTATTGACTGAATTAAAAAGCTACAATATATATTATGTTGATTTGTTTAAAGTTTATAAAGCCGTTTAAAATAATATTATTATTCTTTTGAAGTGTCCTGAGACAATTTAAACTCTATTTAAAACATACAGTTTTGCCATTCTGTCACCCAGAAGTGATGACATCTGGGGCAGTCTGCATCCCCTTCCTATGTCACTGTCTATATTGCCATCATATGTTCTGCTACTGAATAATAAGCTCTGTTTAGGTGTAAGTCCTTTTTCCTTTTAGGTGTAAGTCCTTTAATTTTAGATTTCTAGTAGTCCTGAATTTGACTGGCAGTTTATTGTAGGCTTTTATACTAGCACGCAATGGGCTTTTTTCATATAATGTTAGCCTGTCCATGGGGAGTTTTAGATTAATTTTTGTTCTAGTTCTATGAAAATGTTGATTTTGCAATTCAAATATAGAGTATCAAAATGTTCAGGTATGTATTTATTAAGTGCCAGAATGGTACTTTATAAGATTGTGTGGAGGACAGGAAAATGTCTGTCCGTCCATCCGTCCATCCATACATGTGTCTGTAAGCGCGATAACTCAAATATGCTTTATCAGATTTTCATGAACCTTGGTATACTCATTTATTACGTCCATGGGTAGATGCCTATTGATATTGGACCAAATCGGTTGAGCAGTACCAGAGTAAAGTCTAATTTAGTGCCTATTTTATGGAAATATATTAGAAAGAATTTATCAAATGCAAATCACTTACCATGACAACATATTTTGTTAGCGTGTTCATACAAGACTTTTGAAGTTGCAATACAGTTAGCTATGACAAATAACACTATTCCTTCAGATGTGCTTATCAAACTAGACCGTTAAACTGAGCGAGATGAGCGAGATGGGCGAGATGGACTAGGACTTGCATTCTGGAGCTCCATGGTTCAAATTCTGTAGCCTGCCAATTTGACTTTTTTTTTTTAATTTTAATTTTTATATGAGTGTGCGATTGTCAAGATATCACAAATCTGTATGGTTCTGTTGATGCTGGAAGATGTTAATCTGATTTTAAAAAAAACTAGACCTTTGTTCGTCCAAAATCCTGCTTAATGAATCAATCTGGAGCTTAACTCAGAAATCGATAAAAAAAAAACTTAATTTTCTGCATATCATAATAGCAATTATAACTAATTAAGCAAAACCATTCTGGCACTTTGTTACATCAGTTTATATGATTTTATTTAGTTGTATAAATACTGTGAAGGTAAAGTGTGAATTTTAAGGTTTTTGAAGAGATTTCTGCATGATTCTTTTGGGCGAACTTGTAATATTACACGGATTATGCAGACAAACAGCAGAGCAAGCTACAGGAGTAGTCAGCCTGCAAACAAGTGACAGTGAGTCCAGCACCAAAGAGATGGCAGTCAGTCTAAAAAAGTCAGCAAGTCATTGAGTGAATTTAGTTGCAATGTACAGTAAAACCTCTATATAACGACCACCGCTGGTTCCACGAAAAAGTGGTCTTTAAGAGGGGTGGTCTCTTAATAGGGGGAATGCATTTTTATGTCTTGAAACTGAAAATACAATAGAATAAATACGGTACAATACAGTAGGTGTATTATGTAACACACAGTTGATTATTACTTACTTTTACTGTATTTCAAATTGCAGCACAACAATAAGACACTTTAACTATTCAGGCCAAGAACACCCAGCCTCTATTTACAGTATAATGGGGTAATGTTTTCCAGGAAAAGAAAGACACGTCTATTTTCCCTATATTAAATTTTGCTTGGAGGACAATGAAAGGGACTCGTGCAGCAAGTTTCTTAGAATCGAAAATTTCAGAAACCCCCTCATGTCCACTGAATAAACGTTTTCATAAGAAATAGAACTACCCCTCCGAGTCACTGCGTTCATGTAGATAATAAAGGCATGAATTCTTAAGGGTATTGAAACAAGCAGGTCAGAGGTAGGAGATTGGAATGTGTGTTCACACCGTGCACTGTAAGGTACTTGTACGATGCCTACGGTAAGGATTTTCCCAGAATGCTAAAAGAAATCAGCCCAAAGCATTGTTCAACCATTTCTGTCCATCACTCTTGTAAAAGTATCGTATTGAAAATCGAAGAGACGACTTGCAGTGCCCACATCAGTATTTCTGTTCAAATGCTGATTAATGCCTACCATTTGAGTAAATATTTTTTACGATTTTGGTCATTATAGAGGAGTTTAACGAAAATGAAACTCTGGTCGTTGGTCGGGGAGAGGGGTGGTCGTTTAATAGGGGTAAAAATAACATTGGTCTTATGGATTTTACTATCGGTTCCTAGAAAAATTGGTCTTTAAAGGAGGTGGTCGCTAAAGAGGGGTGGTCTTTAAGACAGGTTTTACTGTACATCCTGCTTAACAACTGGAGACAGTAGGCAATAGTGAGTCAAGAATCAACAGTCAATCTATGTTAAGCCTTCAGTCGTCACCTGAAATTATTGTGACATTAGCAGTCCCCAGGACCCAGAATTATTTTTGAGATTGAAAAGGTTGTAAATAAATTATGAACATTCTGTTGTCATTACACATCTGTTCCAACTTCCTAAAACATGGAGAATGGAAATAAATAGCAGTATTACAATTTATCTTCAATATTTATAATATTATTTGTAATTGCTCTTTATCTGTATCTGGTACCCTATGATCCCCAGGTGGGGCGAAGGGGCCTCCAAGTGGAGGTTTCATTACCTATACTAATTTTGATATGCTTATTTTCCGAGAGAGGGTAGAGGGACAGGTGGTAAGCCCATCGCCTCGCAACCCCCCTCTGGAAACTAAGTATTTCTTGGACGTGAAAGGGCCGAGAAATTTTGTCCAAAGGCTCTAATTTAGGCTTGGAGTTCTTTTACGTGCCGTAAATCTATGACACGGGACCCCCAGCTTAAAGTCCCTCCCGGAGGACTCCGTGCCCAGGATTTTTACGTCCTGAAAAATCCATTGACCATGGCCGGGTTTGATCCTGCGCCCTGCAGATCTAGAGGCGGGCACGCTACCTCTAGACCACCGCGGCCGACAATTGCTCTTTAGTTTTGCAGTTTTACCATCAGTCATATAAAAATTAATTAACTATTAAACATTTCTGATTGCACCACACTAAATGCACTAGAGTAAAATTAGAATATGTTAGACATTGTAAAATTACATAAAAAATAAATTAAATGGTTCTATGTAGGAATGTGCAACATCTCTAACTATGATAATATTATAGGAGAAAAATTCCTCTGACACTGGGATTTGAACCCAAGACCTTTGGTTATCTGTGAAAATGCTCTACCAACTGAGCTAAGGGAGAGTTCACTTCACAGCGCCAGATGGAATCTCTCTCTTATGTCACTAAGGCAGAACCATTAAGGGCAATCAGTCATAGGAGAGAGGTTCCATCTTGCGCTGTGAAGTGAACTCTGGCTTAGCTCAGTTGTTAGAGCATTGGTAAGGAAAGATAAAGTTCTTGGGTTCAAATCCTAGTGTCAGAGGAATTTTTCTCCTATAATATTATCATGTATGTCCAATAGAGACAATAATCTGTGGTTAATGAATGCATATGCATATATCTACCTCTAACTATACTCTTTGAGATTCACAGATTTACACTAAAATCTGTACACGTGCATTACATAATTAGGTTTCTGACACTTTTGGCTTTGAATATGGGGTTTTCTATCTGCTGAGGAGGGATACACATAAAACTTCTTGTGTTTGGCTCAGATCTGGGCTCTGTATGGCTTTTGCCGTTCTCAGGAAGATGTATATCAAGTATTCTTCAGAGTTCAAGATCAGAATACTTCTTAGTTACAATTAATCCAACACCTTATGGGTGAACAGGTAGCTCCAAATTTGATTGACATCAGAAGAATTCCCAAAGCTTTTTGCCAGAAATTTCACAGGAGGAATTATATTATAAGATAATGGCCAGCCTCTTCGTGATGGCCCCTGAGAGGCCACTTGAAATAACTTTTACCCCAATAATATTGTTTTTCAGATTTATCAACTTTACTCTGCTTTTCTGGTCTCCTTGATGCTGATCTACTTCTTGTAAGACTCTAGATTCACACGGCTGCTGTTCTTCCATTTCCTCTACCTGTTCACTTGTTCAGATGAGCTCCAGGTTCCAAGCACATCATCACCAACATCTATAGTTTCATTTAATTCATGTAAAGTCTCAAGAATAAACTTATCTAAGTCATTAGCACCTAATCCAAGACTGTTTGCATTTGGTTTTCACTGTGAAACTAAAGAATGCAATAAATTATTAGGGCTGATGTTTTCTTATAGTACTAAGTAGATATTGTCAAATAGGTTCCTTGTAAAACAGCTTAAAAGAAAATAAAAGATTGTTAAGGATGTGACAGCAGCGGCAACTTTGAAGAAAGGTCACTAGGAGAATTCAACGGAAGGAATAAAAACAGCGGTTCCTGTCCAGATTAATGGCTTGAACATCTTGTTAAAGAGTAATATATCACTCTTAAATTTGTGTTGACAAGTTTCAATTGTTAGGGGGGAGAGTTTTTATCTACTTCAAAACTAAGTGCTGGCACTTCATTAAATAATATGGTTTTAGTTTAATGGAAAACTGGCACATAAGCAAAGAATCATCTTATATATCTTTAGATGCTCAGCAATACATTCAGCATGTAGTAAATATTTAGAAAAATTCGTAATGTGGTGTAGATGCTAGGCTGTAAAATAATAACTATTCCTAATTTCTTAAAGTGATAGAGAGCATGGAATTAAATATTTTTTCTTAGCAAAATAATTTCCAAAAATGCTTCATATTCATGTTATAGTGGTATGAAGGAAAAAATGCTCTGATTTCATATTTATTGGGATTAAGGGGAAGAAAAAAAAATCTCAACTTGGATTGTCTCAGATGTTAAGAAAATGGTATTGACTAATATATGAAATACTTAAAATTGCAACTGCCATGTTGACATACATAGTACATCACTAAATGATTGAATGGCGAATCCTTTGAAATATCTGTGTTTGGTTACAATAAGTATTAAACGAAAAGTTATATAATCATAGAAAGTAGACAAAGTAGCATTCCATGTCTCTCATTTTATCCTTCCTATCAGTATAACATGAAAACGAAGCATTTCTGGAAATTATTTTATAACGGAAAAATGTTTAATTCCATACCCTCTATCACTTCAGAAAATAAGGAATAGTTATTCTGTTACAATCTGTATAGGTGCATTTTGATATTTATTCTATTAAAAATATTATAAGAGAAATATTAATTTATATAGGAAGTTGATGAAAATGAAATTATTATACAAGGGTAGTCCAAAAAGTACAGAATGATTGCGCATCACACTTGGCACCAGTCCCCCACCACCACGATCACATGCATGCTAGTTAGCTCCCTACCAAGAGTTTCGTTGCAGTGAGGTCATGCCTGTCTATTTTACAAAGTATCCAAATTGCAGCACCAATTGAAAATCCTGTCAAATGTAAATAAATAAGTTTTGTGTTGATATCTTTTGTTATTATTTAGCTATTTCAAATCATTATTTACTTTCTAGACGACCCTCATATTAATAGTTATAACAAAAATCTACCAGTTCTGATGCTCGTCATTTTTCCAGTAGAAATCTCAAAACACAGAACACATAATTATTAGAGGTATATGTAGTCTCATTATAGTTCACATTCAATTAAACAGAATATTATTAATGATAAATATAAAAGATAAATAAAATAAAATGAATTAAAATAAGGTGCATTTTAGTGATTTTTGTGTAACTATTTTCATCAAAGGATAATATAATCCTTCACAACTTGTGCCTATAAGTACTACACGAGGACTCGCATGGGGTAATTTTTTGCCATTTACTTAATTTGCTTAGTAAACACTGTTTTTGAAATTTTAAAAATGTAGACCTATACTGAGAATATTTTAGCAGAAACATTCCCCTGATCCAGAACAGGCTGGAGAAGTGTGGGGAGGCAAAAGACCAGATGGGAGGAAGACTATGGTTTCGAGTAGCGAGGAATAGAAAAGAGTGGAAGAAAATGGGAGAAACCTCCACCTCAAGTGCCTAATGGAAATACAGTAGCAATCCAACCATGCACAAGAACTCTCGCTAGAATTAACTCTTGCTAGGAGTGGCTCACCTAACGAGAAGTATATGAGCTTGCCCTGCGATCTGCAGGAGGCCATTGCCCTTTGGTAGGTCTAGGCTAATTTTATTTATTTATTTATGTATATGTGGAACTCCACATAGGGGGAGAGACGAGTTGGGAACAACCCTAAGCACATAGGCTACATATGCAGGCCCTTTGTGCCAACCCCTGGTGATGGGATGGTTGGCATGCCCAAAGGCCCCCAAAAGCAGATTTCACCGCAAGCCCTCATGGAACTCCCCAACATCCATCTAGAACCAGAAGCCATACCATGTGCACCATACCCCCAGAGTCCCTCAGACATGCACCACACCCCTGGTCCCTCATGAAGAGATCCCGTAGGGTCACAGCACACCACTAACAACCATATGACCACAAGCCACAGGGCAGGACAGGAGAGGCCCACAGTGGACACTGCAGCGGGAGATGGCCCGAAAGCCGGGAAAGGAATCAGGGAATTTGAAGGTGAAGTGGAGAGTGTTATGAGAGGGGGAAATGGGAGGATCCCCTAGAAAAAACCCCCAAAGTCACGGCTTCGTCCCCCATGAATGACATGCCTGCCTGCCTCGGGATTTGAACCCAGGACCTCTTGCGCTAAGCATGAGCCACAGTTACAGCAATTCCCCTGATACTGGGATTCAATGTTGCAATGTTTCGAGCAGGCATTCTACCTCCAAAATTTGGCAGTTCTTTGCACCAGATTGTGCCGTCTTTTCCCTTATAAGAAGATGTAATGCCAAAGGAATGGCCTCCTCAGAGACAATTGCTGAAACTGAGTAATCATCATCTTCTGACATATTTTCATCTCAATTGCTTTCAGCGCTCTTCACCGAGTTGGTATCGTGATCAATGTTTTCTTTGACATCTGTTCATGCAAGCTCCAGTTATAAAATTTATAATGGTGTTTAATTTTATTTGAATGCACGCCATGGCAATACTCAGCATCCTAGCTATGATTCATGTGTGAAAAGTCACGTATTACAGTGCTGCATCATCATTTTTGAGATTGCGCCATATTGCATCAGACGGCAGGTGCTAGTTTGTTCCTAAGCCAACATGCCTGAGTGTGGCTTCAGTCTACAGTCAGATCTCACACCAGACAGTTCTTCTCGGAGTATCGATCCAGTATTCGTGGGTTTTTCAGCAATCTTGTGTTTTAGGTTCAACACTTGACGATTCCCCACAAATTTTAAGTTTCTTCTTACAGAAACTAAGTGAACACCTTTAAAGCAGTGTTTTAGTTGTATTGTTCACAACTATTTCCTTTGCAAACACTTGTGTGTTCTGCTAGGTTAGATTCTGTGCATTGCGTGTGCAAACTGTGTTTAACCCATCACAGCAATCTCTCCAAAGTTTAAATAATTTCTTAATATTATTACTCAATTTATAGTTATTTCACACCTAAACTTCAATAATTACGAGTCAACCAACATATATTCTTAACAAGTTATAAATCCTTGTGTTATAACACTTGTGTTTTGGTGCCAAATTATATTTAAGCCATTCAAGTTAATTATTCAATATAGTCAGTGCCAAGGAAATATTATTTATTTCAAGAGTTTTTATCACGTGTCTACAATAAAGTTTTCAATAGTTTATAGGACATGTTAAATGAGGGTCATTCAATAATTAAAGAGACAAATTGGTCTGAGGAAAAGACAGTCGGTAGTACAAGTTTGATATGTTTAGGAATTTAAGTTGGCATCACTGGGATGAGTTCTAATCAGCTGATGGATCAACATTGCTCTGTTTATAACCTCAAAATTAAGTTTAACGATGTTGGGTCTTCTTGAAAATTCCACATGGGTTGAACGACGTTCTGTGATTCGCGTTTTCATTGCTGAAGGTGAAAAACCAGCTAATATATATACTCTAAAATGACTAAAGTGTATTGTGAAAGTTGTATGAACCGTGGAAATTTTTACAAGTAGGTAGAACAGTTCAAAAGTGGTCGAGAATCAGTGACTGACGAACATCATTCCGGCCGGCCTGATGAAGTTGAAATTTCCTCACTTGAAACCAGTGGCGGCTCCTCGGGGTAGGCAGGGTAGGCAGAGCCTACCCTCATACATTAAAACTTCACATACGTCTTTTTTTCTTCTTCAAAATGTTTTCCAACTGGCATTTTGATATACCATATAGCACTTAATATTTTATTTCGTAATATGCCGAACAGCTGCCTTTATGTTACGTGTGAAATAATTCAAATCGCTAGCCCACAGGAATTTGACAGCCCAGACAGTGCTCCCTGCATCCTTTCGTTTGAATGACGTCATGAGGTAGGCAGATTTGGAAAGTGCCTGTCTTCCTGAGTTCTGAGATGGGCTCCGTAGCAAGCTATCTGTGTAAAATGTCAGTGCCCAGCGCATGCGTAAACTGCCCTGGCCAGCTAATACAAATTCTGCCTACCCCACCACGAAAATGTTCCGAACCTAGCCGATATCTTTACGAAGACTAAACCGTGCGTTTTTTAAAGGAACGTAACTCTGCTGCGAGATTGCTACAGCGAGGTTGAAGTGCTTATATAGTCCTTTTAAGAAAGATCGCACGGATAGCCTGTTCCTTCCGAAACTGTCTGAAAGTAGCCTATAACTTTACAAAGGCTCATGCTGTAAGTTTGAGCATAGGAAAGTTTGTCGTTAGATATTATAAATATATATTAAATTTAAATCGCTGTCACGGTATGTTAGGCAAGCAGGAACTACCTGTTCCGTTCTGAGTCGCCACTGAACAGCGGGAATTTCAAAGAGTTCACAACTTGCGTCTTTAGTTACAATGATGATCTGCTTCATCACTGGGAGAAGTTAGAGAAAACTTTCACATACAAAATTAAGCACTGAAATGCATAAATGAAGAACTAGCAACAATACCAGCAACAAGCTGCGGTGTGAGAGAAGCTCTTCTTGCTTCAAAACGGTGAAATCATATTTACAAATCACCTTGATTTACAGCATTAACCACAACGTTTATTGAACGTAATCTCCTAAATCAACTGGTAAAACAGGAATTCTGGTATGATGTAATTAAATGTTATGCTGGCATGTGAGATAGGTGCAGAAATTTAATTTTAAAGTGAATTAAGCTGAACTGAATGTGCCACACTTTCAGGTTAATTTATTCTGTAATCTCTAGTTTGCCTACCCTGGATATTTGGTCACGAGCCGCCACTGCTTGAAACTCGAATTGTTTGGTCCACTGAAAGAGGCATGACGTGGGAAGAAGTTCCAGGATAACGAGGATGTCAAGAAATTTGTGGGAAATTGGCTCCGACACTAAGACAAAGAGCTCTTTGCAGCCAGTATAAAAAAGCTAGTAACCCGCTGGGAGAAGTGCATAAATGTTGATGGGGATTATGTTGAAAAGTAGGAAAAGTCTTGTTTTGTAAAAATAAACCGTTTTTTCTCCAGGTCAGTTTGTCTCTTTAATTATTGAATGGCCCTCGTAGTTACTTCATGGTAAGATCCGTGGATACCTGTATTCAAACGTATCCTATGATCCACTGTTCTCCATATTATGCTTAGTGTCTAAGCTGGTCCTCCACTACCTAGTACCAGAGGCTAGGTACCATTTTCCATCTTAATACAAATATTTAATTTATTCTGTACCCAAACAGCATCGGTCAAAGATCTCTTCATTCTAAACATTTCTACTTTCGTATAAAGCAAGCAACATAAGAAGGTAAAGCAATACTTACTAAAAATTGTTAGAGGCACATGGGGTAAAAAATTTCCACACATGCAACAATGAAACAGAACAGCTATAATTACTCACTTAAATATTGGAGATATTTAAGATATAAAAAAACGTGCCAAACGAGTTCACTTGAGAACAGGTTAGTTGCCAGGCTCCTCAGAAACAAACTCAATGTATAATAGGCCCTGGAAAAAAATTACCCCATGCGCGTACTCAAGGGTTAATGCATTCAATATAAGTCCTCAGCTGGGTAGATAAACCTATGGGTTACCTTTTTAAATGATTACATTAACACTTGACAAAATTAAGAGTTACTATTAAAGCTTTAGGACTAGAAATATTATAAATTCTGTAACGACTAATCATTCTGCTGATCTTGATGGTATGATATTTGTTATAAGCCTATAACATTTCCCAGAGAAGTAAAGAAAGCCAAACCTAATAATATATGGTACCAGAACCATGTAGTTAATATATACTCATTCTACAACATGCAGTGATGTAGTTGGATTTTCTTTTTATTCAAACTGATCTATTCTCAGATTTTGTCATATATTGTCTCCATTAGCAGCTTACTGCAGCCAGTTTCATGTTTTACTATGTGCTGTACAGTCGGTCAAATAAAAAACGTCGGGCGGTATTTGATTAAGTATCACGAACGAGCATATGCGCATGTACAGGAAGACTTAAGGTTTGGTTCACACCTGTCTCTTGTCTCTCCATGTATTTTCTTGATTATTTAGTCAGTTTTGTTCCAAAACAAACATGTATAGAAGGCTGTGGCTATATGTCTCACATCCGCCATATGCTTGGTTGCAAATTCTTATAATATTAATAATTAATAAATTCGCAAGGAGCGTTTTTTAAAGATTTCATTTTATAATACCGGTACTTGTAGTGCGAAATCAATAACTTACGTTCAACTTCTGCAACCAATCTAGCATCGAAATACGCGGCCGGCCAGATCCACGTTTCCTATGAAAACTTCCAGTCGCATTATAGTGAAGTACCCACATCTGAGCTGCTCTTTAAGAAATATGGAACCTTCTCGCTGCTTCAGAGGTCGAAAAATGCAGGTCAATTACAGCCCTAACTACATTCTCTCAAGCTAGCATTTGTATGTGGCGCGATGACACAAAGCAAAATGAATTATGACAATACATTAAGTTGAATATCGTGTGTTGCGCTTTCTGTGTTGTTCATTTTTTCCCTCCTGTCGCATGGCCTCATATGTTCCGAGAATGACCTGTATTTTATGTTTTTTGTAGGAAACTTGTGAACTAATGCGTTAAAACTTAAATTTTAACTGCATACGAGTCCCAACGTTTTTTATTTGACCGACTGTAATACCATACCAATAAATTTATGTGATATGCCCATATAAATTAAGAAGAATATTGAGAAAACATCTTATCCACAGCAGTACAATTATTTTTATGATAATAGTTTAAACAGCCAAACTGGAGAATATGTGTATGGCAAGTACCTTTATCTCCTCTGGGACCAGGTTCTCCTACATCACCATGAGAGCCTTTTGCACCTTTTGGGCCTGGAATACCAATCAATCCTGGCTCTCCTGGGAGTCCTGGTGGACCAGGAGCTCCAGGAACTGTTGTCCCACCTTCTATTGATGCCCCAGGAGCACCAGGAATGCCGGGTGGACCCTGTAGAATATTGACATAATACCTTAAAAATTACAAATAATATGTTATAAATTAACATGAAATATTATGAGTGTCATATGATGTAGCTGATGCAGTGGACCTTTTCACATGAGTATTTTAACAGGATGTGATGAACTATTCAATTTCAAACTCTGCTGCTTTGAGGTGCAAGGCATGATTTTATTTTTGCTGGCAGAAAATGTGGCTGAGAGTTTATATGGCAAATGATCAGAGTTGGGGAGTGATGCATTACATTTAAGGCCATTACCAGTTTAGATACTTTATGCAAATAATAATGCCATTACTGGTACCAATTGTTATTTTTGAAAGTAACTGCCAGCCCTAGTACTTTGTAATGATAATAAAAATATAATTTTGATCTTTCTATTTAACAATGAGTGCAATCTGCTTGCTGTAACTTCTCAGTTCGCAGGTATTCAATATTTCCTCCAATTTCTCTACCGGCTAGCTGGTTGTTGATGAGTGTAGGCTATTGTTTCCCCATTCTTGTATTTCTTACTTATCTTCTATGAAATAATAACGATGAAATAAAATAAATTAGACGTTGCACAATGCCAATGCACATTAGCCATGACAGCCATGACAGATTAGAACACACCTTCAAATGAAATCTTTTGAAAACTGGTCTTTTCTAACATGGCAGGGAATAGGTGTACAATATTTCAAAGTTAACTATTCCAACCTTAATGAGAAAAATGATTCCCTTTGCAGAAGATGTGCAAAGTCTGAAACACTGGTCACGTATTTACAACTTGCACATTTAACTCCCTCTTAATAACCTAAATAAACACAAAGGGAAAATGCAAGATATAAAAAAATCTAAGGGAAAAAAGGATATGAATGCTTCGAAGAAGTGCAACTACATCAATTGCAAGAGCAGATTTACAGATATGATAGCACAACATTTCATAAAATATGGGAACTTTTCCCTCAAAAGAGAGATGTTATAAAATTATTGTAAATGGGTGGTCAAATATAAGTTTTTGTTGCGTCGTGTGGGTTTGGCGATAAATAACAATGCACTTGCTGGATGAATGTACTGTTTATTGATAGCACTTCAACAATACATTAGCAGTGTGAGAACGTTGACTACTGACTGAATGATTGGTTGGCTGACTAGAACCGAAACTGACTAGCGATTACTCGAACTCGAACTGACGATTACTACTGCAACTTGTAGTGACGACTGATGATTGGTACTGACACACACTGTACTACTACTGGTGTTGTTGCTGGTGAGCGCGGTTTTTATAGTCTCCACGCGGTATCTTCTGGAAGTCAAAGTATCGCGAAGCGAAGGCGCTGGGGGTCAGCGGGTCCTTCCAGAACTGTGAGGAATGTGCAGCTTCTAGCAAAATCTCGTTGCTCAGATCCAATACACAACAGTTTAAAACCCAAATTCACCGAATATTAAGGACTTCGGTGTATTTTAAGTTGTTTCATTTGTAAAATCTGTCGATTTACTTATTTATTGTGTTGTAGTTACATATTTTTGCCATTTTTAGCATGATTTTAACAATCTTTAATACCAAGTAGTCAAGAGTAATCAGCAATGTCCATTTTGATTTGAGAAAATATACATCTTATGGTACAATTTGGTATAAGATTAACTTTAAAAAAGGTGTGGTTAATTACTATGTAAAATAACAAACAGTGACTTTTTGTCCCACCCATAATGTTCCACCCGTAATGTTGATAGTTTTATTAAATTAATATTGATGAGTGAAATAAATTAATGTTCTGACAATCTGGAAATAGTTTATAATTTGTATTTAATCTCTCTTACCTTCATTAATAACAACATTAAGACACTAACATTAATAGCAGGACAAATGAACTGTTTTTGTGCATCATTAAAATCTTTGTCCAAATTATGTTCCACCCGTAATAGATTTAGAAAAACAAATTTAAAATATTTAAAATAAATTTTAAATATTGCTTTGCATGTAGCGTGGAGGAGAAGGCAATGTAAATTTTGCAGAATGTGAAGAACGAATTCTAATTTATTATTTAAGATATGTAATAAACAAAAATAGTTTTCATAATATGCTAGAATGTCCCACCCGTAATTATGAAATGGCTGCTCATTCAAAAAATCATCAATGACCAATCCTCGATCCAATTGTGAGGCATGAGGAAACAATACTTATTATTATTAACATTAATTAATATTAATATTATTGTGAACAATTGTAAATAGTGCTGCTGATTTCTAAGTGGATGCCCATGCCCTATCTCCACTGCAGCAAGCTGAAACAAATTTGTAACAAATAACTCCCTGAAAAGAATTATATTGGAAAATAGTACCTGGAGGTTGCTGGAAGTGGTGCCTGTGAAAATAAATAATCTTGCAGAAAAGTTAAGAAATTTTGGACCACACAGTACTTGGGGGGTTTAAAGTCAATGTTGTTGATGTCAGCACGACAAGTACAGTGAGTCTCAGGCAAATGGGTGCCGCCGCGCCGCGCGTTGGGTTCCCCGCAGATGACGCTCCTATCCCCGGTATGCGGCAAAGGAACTCCCCGGCAGTTGACTGACTTGTCCGTGCGTGACAATGAAAATAAATGAAATAAGTTTGAAAATAACGAAAATAGGCATCTATCTTATTACAGGATATGCTGGAAGTGTCCTCCTACATCCACACATTTTTGGCATCGTGATAGGAAATTCCGATTAATACGCATTAATTGTTCTTCCGTTATTATTGAGTTTATCTCTATCCTAATGTTTTCTTTTAGTTGTGACAACTACCGAATAACACTTTCACGTCTGTAAAACACGAGAACAATGCTCAACTGCAGGCTATGCAGGAATTGTTTACTTATCTGCGGGGCCACAGCTGGCCGCGATGCGGGTAGTGTTGAGTCATCACAAGAGAAACACGGCACCGCGACAAGCGGCACCAATCTGTCTGAGACTCACTGTACATAGTGCGGTAAAGTGACTGACCTCGAGTTCAGTGTTTTGAGATCGCATGTTAAGTAGATATCTGGAGTTTAAAATAAGTAAATGGAATTCTTTACCCAGAGATAATCTTCACACATTAATATATTATTTAAGTCTTTTTCCTATGCTATTGAATTGTATCTACTTCAAAAGTACAGTTATCGATTAAGGCAACGATCGATAATGAGAGAATACAATATAGTGCCTGCATGGAGGAACAAGTTTTTCCAAGTGTGGCTCGAAGGGTCGAGTCATGTCTACCGTATACTGTAGCCTTTTGAAATTAAATCTTTGTGTTCTTCTAAATATTAAAAACTAGGGATGTTAGTTCTGTGTTGTGTTATTAAAATAAATTAGAGTACTGTATATACTACACTTTTTGAATTGGTATAGGCCTATTTTTGACAATGGAGACAATGAAATAAAGTCATTTAGCATAGAACAGAACACAGAAATCATTAGAAAAGTTGTAATTGGTGTGACATGTGTTTAAAACATAAAACCAACATCAGTGTTAACTACGTTAAAAGACAAAGAAATGTATGAATGTTCAGCAATGAACAGTGTGGTGTGGAATAACTCTTATTGTAGGCCTATTATTTCTTGTAGAATCACAATGATTTTTTTTCAAATGGTTAAATTGTAAAAATCTTTGGTTTGGATAAGATTTCTTATTTCAGTAACTTATACATCTTAGAATAAAATATAAATAACATTTTTAACCAGTGGCACTCTTCACAGTGAAGCAATGTAATATATACAGAGTGTATCATAAATTAATAGCGCAAACCAAAATGGTTGAAAGTGTATGATAACAGAAGCAAAAAAGTTTCAGAAAACACGGGTCCGCAAACAAGTCATTTGTGAGATTTATTACTGCAAATTTGATAATACACAAAAATCCTAGCTCTTGTGATGACTCAGTTTCACTTAGAAAAAGGGACAATGACAACAGAAATAATAGCCTACATAATGATACAAGGCTATAATAATAGTAACTACTTACAGGAAGACCTGACAGTCCTCTTACTCCAGGAAGTCCAGGCTCACCTCTCTCTCCTTTAGTCCCTCTTTCACCATTACGGCCATCTCTTCCTGGCAATCCTGGAGGACCCTCTTGACCAGATAGTCCCCTTTTTCCTGGAGGACCCTCTGGACCTGGAAGTCCTACTAGACCCTGGAAAAATACAGTGTTATGTGCACTTCTGGGATATAGACATTATGATCACATTACAATTACAAGAAGATGCTGAATAATCTTACTGGTGGTCCAACTGGTCCAGGATGTCCTGGAGGACCCGGTACAGATTCACCTGCTTCGCTTCCTGAGCCTGGAAATCCACGTGGTCCTGGAGGACCTTCTATTCCTGGAAGTCCAGGTAAACCATCCTCTCCTCGTTCACCTTTTGCACCGGGCAAACCAGCCTCTCCCTGAGGCACCAAAGAATGGACAATGAATAACAAATGTAATATAGGAGTAAGAATTTTGTTTTTAACAAGAATTAACATTAGTTGCGCTAAGCAGCAATAATATAGTATAAGGAAGAGGTACCGTACCTATGATATTTTCATCTCAATTCAATTAGGCATATTATTATTACATAAATTGCATTCAATGACTTAAATTGCTGGTATTATTATTATTATATGTCATTTAATTATTTATCAAAGAGAAATTACAATCTTCCTCATACTAGGAACAATAACAATAACAATAACAACTACAATAACAATAACAACTACAATAACAATAATAACTACAATAATGACAATAATAATAACTTAATAATAATAATAATAATAATAATAATAATGAGGATGATGATGTTGATATTGATGTTGAATATAATGATAATGATGAAAATAATGATGATGATAATAATGTACATAACAACAACAATAACAACAACAACAATAATAATAATAATAACAATAATAATAATAATAACAATAACAATAATAATAATAATAACAATAACAACAACAAAACCAATTATAATAACATTTTACCAATGGGGGTTGTCCATCTTACCAATAAGGGTTGTCCGTTTTACCAATGAGGGTTGTCCATTTTACCAATGAGGGTTGTCCATTTTCTCTGCTACGATTCTACGATTACCATACCAAAACATTACACCCTTCCAATCGTTCGCATACTATATTAATCTTCACGAACACTGACATTTCACATACTATGTTAGTAAGTTACAAATAGACAAATGAAATAAATTCCACAGAGCAGAAAGTAAACGATAATATGGTATCATCAAAGAGTGCATGCTAGCTTACATCCTAGAGACTCACTTACTCTATCTCCCTTATCACCAGGAAATCCTCGATCACCTGGAGGCCCGATAGGTCCAATAATTCCTTGCAGACCTCTAAGTCCTTGAGGTCCTTGAGTTCCAGGTAGTCCCTAGGAAGTACATAATCGGTATAATGCTATCAGCACAAATTATAGTAGCATTAAGATTTTGTTATATCCTATGGTTGGAATTACTTAAAAACTAATGTCTATTCACTCACATAAAAAGCAGGTGATGTGGGAGACAAAGTGTACAAACACCTTTACTACACTGCTTGTGCACTTTGCCTCCCAACCTGTGGATTTTATGCAAGTGATCAGACAGTGAGTGTAAATCATAAGACTTTAATTTTAATTAAAATGAAAAGTTCAGGAAAAAACCAACAGAGTCTTAAAATTGGTTTAAAAAATGGGAAAGAAGATTCCTTAATGGCTGTTAACTTTTCCCCTATTCTCCTCCACCCATTAGGCACATACAATGCTGAGTTTGAAACTGAGAAACGCTATTGAATTACAATTGCTGATGTCAACACTTGTCTCCAGTACTGTTGAAAATCAGGTTTTAGCTAATTTTATTTTACATTAAACGTTTTGGTGTAACCTACATACTTATACATTTTTCCTAAGAATTTAAGGGCCTCATTTTGATATAGATAGAACCTTGAGGAACTCTGGAGTTTTGGTCTCGCCATTTCCGGTGGAAATTTTCTTGAGCTTGAGCTGGACACCATGAAAGTTAGCCAGCAAGAGAGGTCTTCAGGGAGGACTGGAGATGGAGTAGTAGTAATCTATCGTCATGTACGTCTCAAGCAGGAATGATAGCAAAGCACACAAGTCATGCTCAATTCACACCTATGTGTTACCTCTCTGACTAACATAACTTTACTCTTTGATAAAGCTTGATCATCACTAGAATCAGAAGTTCAGGAAAATGCTACAAAATATTAGAATAGGTGATTTGGCGTTCAAACAAGTGGAGAAATTCAAATACCTGGAGCAATAATTTACAGATACAAATACGTAATATTAAGCAGAAAGTTAAGTGTAGACTCAAATCAGGAAAGTCTTGTTTTTATGAAGTTCAGAATTCTAAAAATAAGGGTTTATAAGACTTATTATCCTGCCGGTTGTATTATATGGATGTGAGACATGGTTGCTTACCCTTTTGGGAAGAACATAATCCAAGAGTGTTCGAAAACAGGGGGCTTAGGAAAATATTTGGGCCTAAGAGAGATGAAAACTGCATAATGATGAGCTTCATAACCTGTACTCTTCACTGAATATAGTGAGGGATGATAAAGTGTTCGACTTGGAGGCCGGTCCTGCCCTGGGACAGAGCCATGGGGGGATACCCACGGCCTGACCGAGGGACACTAGGTCAGATGAAACCACATAGGGTGGCCAGATCGTTTCATGGGATGGGAATGAGGACACAACACCCAGTCCTGACCCAGGAAGGAAACTTTACATCTCTGTAAAATCCTCGAACTGGCCGGGAATCGAACTCGGGCCGCCCAGGTGGCTGGCAGTCACACTACCAACTCACCCAAGGTGGCGGACCTAAATATAGTAAGGGTAATTAAATCACTTTTTATCTAACATTTTCGTGATCGTTTGCACACTTTAAGACTTCCATGATGAACAATACAGCTTTGCACGGGGAATGTTGTGGTCTCTTATTCTGTACCAGCAGGTTCCTGCGACTTCGCACACAATTATTTTCTCAATTGCTCGATTTTTGTTTAAATAATTTATTTTACAGAAAAATAATTAAAACAATATATTTATTAACACTGACACAGTTTTAACATAAATTGCAGGAATTACATAACTTTATTAATTGTATTGTTAAAAGTTAAAAATATAAATAATTAAAACAAAATTAATCTTATACTGCCATATGGGCATACAAATTTGAAATGACTAAAATTAATATAGTTTCATGAACCTTGCTCAGTCATGCATTAATTTAAAAGACTGAAAACTTGGCTTTGAGTGCATTACGTTGATTCTCTGTTAGTCAGTCAATCATTAAATTCAGTCAGGACAAAGTCCATTAAGTTATTTATGTTGATTCTCTGCCAGTCAGTCAGGACAAAGCCGCTTATATATATATATACTAGCTTAAAAGGCCCAGCGTCACTCTGGTTTTGTATTTTGCAATTCAAAATGAACTTATGAAGGACTTTTGATTTTCAAACTCTAGGTCCTTATATGTGTATTTAGTTTTTAACTATTCCTTCATAAAATGCTTGATATACCTTTCTATGGTTCATAAAGGATGTAGAATTTTGCAACCCATTGCTTCTCACCAAGCCTGGTAGGGGATTGAAATTAGAAGAAACAGAAATTCCGGTAACATAGAATTGTATATTTCTTTTTGGAATATTTTATTTCTCACTCATGTTACCATATAACCATTTTGGGGCTGAAATAAAAAAGAAATACAGTATCACTTTCATATTTTCCTCTCCAAAACCTGGGACATAATAATATACTGAGCGCAATAGAACTAAAAATATTCCATCCTATTTTGTCTCCTTTTACATGCTTACAGCACCCATATTTCTCAACTAAAAGTACAAAGCCTACAGCTATGAATAACGTATCAGTGGATAGAATGTTTTTCTGACTTCTGATATGCCATAACTTAAACTCATTGACATAAACTCAGGCTGAGACAGCTGCATTAAGCTGTCCCCGTAACACAACCTCTTATTTTACATCAAAATGTGAAGTGAAAAAATGGTATTCTCTATGTTCAGGGCAGATAAAGTCATTTGGCTGCATCACATGGTGCATTATTTTCGTGGATTTCATTCTTCAATATTTATTTACACCAATGAATTCTATCGATAGTTTCTCTAATTTGTCAAAGTCCCCTATCAAGCACTTCCAAAGCTACCTGGGAACACTGCTGTCATGAGAACTGTACATGGAATGTGATTTGGATTAGATAATTCTGTGTAAAATGGTATTAAATATCCTCAAAAACTTTTTGATTTTTGGCATTTAAATTCAAAATTTTGCAATATCCTTTCTTAGTGTGCACTTACATTATGAAACGAAGGTACTGTCAAGTCTCTACCCATTATAGTTTAGGCTCTACGTTGATTCTTTATTAGTCAGTCAGTCATTAAATTCAGTCAGGACAAAGTCTATTAAGTTATATATAACTAGCTTAAAAGGCCTGGCGTCGCCCGGGTTTTTTATTTTCTAATTGGAAATTAACTTCGATTTTTAAATTCTAGGTCTTTATATAGGTATTTATAATTTGAAATAGGAAAAACGACCTATCACACTCGAACTATTCCTTCAGAAAACGCTTGATATAGCTTTTTAAGGCTCATAGAGGATGTAGAATTTTGCATCCCATCGCTTGTACAATACACAGCAAGCCTGGTAGGAGTTCAAATAAGAAGAAACAGAAATTCCGGTAACATAAAATTGTATTGTCTTTGCAGAATATTTATTTCTCACTCTTATGTTACGATAAAACCGTTTTAGGGATGAAATTAAACAGAAATGCAATATCACTTTCAATCTTCTCTCCCCAAAACATATTACCATACCTCGTATTGTTTTCTCTATGTCCAGGGTAGAGAAAGTTATGTGACCGCATTATTTTCGTGGATTTAATTCTTTAATATTTATTTATAACATGAATTATATTGATAGCTTCTCTAATTTCTCAAAGTCCCATTTCATTTATTTCCAAACCCATCTGAGACCACTCACAACAATATGTTGTCATGTGAACTGTGATTTGGATTTGATAATTCTGTTAAAAAGGGATTAAGTATTCTCAAAAACATTTGATTTTTGGCATTTAAAATCAAAATTTTGTAAAATCCTTTCTTAGTGAGCACTTACATTATGAAACGAATGTACTGTCAACATTCCAAGTCTCTACCTATTATAGTTCAGCGCTTAATGTTTTATTTTTTTTATATATAGAGATAGTGATATAGAATACTCTTTGTCTATATGGCAACCTGATGTTGCAGCAGGAAGATGTTAAAATAAAATAACCTCTGTGAATTTTTTCCTGTACTTTCAAATATGAAACTTAAAAATTGTTAATTATTTTCACAAATTGAACATCAATACTAACTACTATAATTATTTATCATAATTCTATTTTATAATGTGTTAAATAATATAGGGTGTAATATTTGTGTATACATGCTGTTTTGTGTTCAGAATTACAGTTGTTATAATGTTAATTGACAAAAATAATCTGTTTTCTAATGAACTACAGTATATCAAACTTTAATAATTTGTTATTCTATAAATTATAGAGAAATCAACATAGTTAGGTCTTCAGTGCCATTCAGTAATGCAAAAAAGCAATATAATTAATTTTATTTTCATAACAAATGTACCTGTGTTAACTATAAAATAATATTGGTTTAATAGTTTTATGGATGTGCATATAAATGCCTTTTACCTAAAGATCATTTCTGGTGTAACATAAATTCTGCACAATTTGCTTCCTTAATGATTATTCATGTTGTACTACAATACATTTTTAATAATACAGTAAGTATTTTTTATAACTTTCAATCAAACTTTTTTATAATTGTAGTTTATATTTTAAAACAAACCTATTTATTGTAATATAGGGCAAATAACTTGTTTCAAACTGTTAAGTGTTTGGAGTAGAGGTGATGAATATGAAGAACTTTCATGTGTGAAATTACTTCATAGAAATGATAAAAAGTATTAATAAGATTTTTACACAAAATGCAGTTGGTATTAGTCTCTTTTCTCAACGCTTAATGTTTTATTTTTTATTTATACTCTTGAGAAGCAATATATAATATGTATTTGTATAATGAAATTTTATTCTTAAACATTTTAGTCACGCCATCAATATAATGTGAACTTTTACAGCACACAAGTTGAAAAAGATACAGAGAAATATGAACTTTGAAGGGTAATTTTTACTTAATTTACATCCACTTTTCTTCATGTTTTATCATTCTTATATATTTTAGATATTGGAGCTTCATGTGGATTAATGTGGATGCATGTTAATTTAATGTGGATTCAAAGTGGATTTCATGTGGATTTATGTGGATGCATGTGGATTAATGTGGGTGCATGTGAACTTAATGTGGATTCAATACTGACAAATATGAACTTTGTAGGTTAATTTTTACTTGATTTGCAGCCACTCTTCTTCATGATTTGCTATAATTTTTTAAATCTTTTAGTTCTTGGAACATTTTATATGTATATAAAAAAATTCTATTTCCTATGCAGACCAAAAACTAGAAAAACTATATTGTTTTATCCTAATCTAAAGAAGTAAACCTACATTAGTATTAGCAATGCAAATCCCAAACTGCAGGCAGCAATGAAAACAAGGTTAAATGAATGTCATACAGCCCTGTAAATTTGTGGGATTATAAACCTAATGAATCTAAAATGCGGTAACTCCACCTTATCAAAATAAAAGCTTTGAAATATTAAAAATTAAATATATTTCAACCAACTTGTGGTCATCCTCAGTGGTAACATTTTTTTAAAAGTTAAAATCATGGCCACATCAAACAAACATGGTGTGTGGCTATGTTGGCCAGCTCTGGACTTAACATTATAAACCTATATTATCATTATTAATTATTATTAATTTAAACATTGAATTTCTTGATCAAAATGAATCATTTTCACCTTAACTCGAGGCTGTTTAGCCTATTCTTATAATGATTGAGCATTGGTGCATTGCAAAATATATGTAATTGTTTTCAAATTCAAAGTTTACAGCTAGCCGTAAGTGTCCAGCTGATGTTAGCGCACCCAGGCACAAGATTTGTAACAACCAAATTAAAGACATAGTTTCTTATACGAATGCTTTTCACATTGATCACCTCTTTCTTTTTCTAGACATCTGCAATGTAGTTACTTTCACAATGAATTTAGCTAATGATGGTTACATAGTTGGTATGCCTGATTAGCTGTGTGTTGTGTCCAATAGTGTGTCAAGGTGTAATGGATTGATCTACCAGCAGGTTAGTAGGAGTTGGTAACCTACAGGGCGGCCGGGAGGTCCGGTGGCTCCCTTCAGCCCGGGAAAGCCCGGTATTCCCGGCTCACCGATAGGCCCGAGGGGTCCAATCAAACCAGGCAAACCCTACGCAAGACAACAAGACAATAAGACAGCAGTGAAGGAGCAAATTACATATGTCAATCCCATACAATTATATTTCAAATGTCTAAAGAATGCTCTCAAAACAAATCATTCATACCACTTTTCCAAACATCACAAAATTTTTGCGTTAAATTTTTAATTAAAAAGGAAATGTTTATCAGCGTAAGTAACTGTCATCTTAAATACAAATGTATTCTTCGAGAATTACTTCTTGAAGAAGGATTTTAGAAAAGTGAAATGTGTTTTGACAACATGATTTCAGAAGCAAGTTCTCTGGTCACATGCTGTTATGTGAACCTCTGCTGCCGTGTGGAGATCCTGGGTTAAAACAGAATAAGAAGAAAAATACACCTACAAGAAACATTACCAAGAGCCTGAGAAGTTTATATAACCCATTGTCTCAATAACTGTGGTTCAATTTTTCAAAACTCACTTTGTACAGGTCACATTAAAAATTCTGGAAACTTCCAGATTTGAGAAATGCCCGATTTTTTAAAATCAGCCAGATTTGACAAATGGTTCAAGTTTTGGAGTTGAAGCATCTTCCGGGCTGTGGGCCGTGGTCCAAAGGCAAAATTACAAGTCTCGCCAGACTCGCAAGTTTTTTTTAAAAGTATTTTCACTTTCTATGCAATCGACAACACTTTTCGTCACCTCTATTCTTTGCTGAATTCATAATGGGGCTATACGCAGCAAATAAATGATAAATTGAGAAGGAATGAGAAGAAATGAGCAGAAATGCCTGTTAGCAGCTGATTCTGGAGTAGAGTGCCATTAAACATGAATGATACATCCAGAATACGATGGTGTGCCAATACAGTAAATCTGAAAATTCACACTTATATCCATGCTGGAAATCTGAAGAAACAGGATTTTCAATGGCAGGATTGTTTGTCAACATGTATAATGGTTTCTCAAGTGAGTAGGAGGATTACTTCCAGCTCGGAATCAACCTTTCTACTCATCCACTTGGAAGCTTGAGAAGCCATTATGCATTCTCAACAATGGGAAAGTCTCTACTCACACAAAACTCACTTAGTTCAAATTAAACAAATAAGTTTCATAGCTCCCTTTACTCTATGCAGTAAGATTTTGAAAAATTTGTTTCTTTACAGTTTCATTATTAATTGAAATTTGACCATTTTTGCAAAACTTGTTTAGTAAACTACCAGTCAGGCAAAACTCACTCTGAGTTAATGCTGCCTGTACAGTCTCGATAAAATTGCTTTTCTGACTGGAATAATACGGTAAATTATTCTGCTATTGCCCAGCAGCATGAAAGTGCTGTCAGCATCGAGGGCACTTTTGCTGAATCCTTAGGCATAAAAGAAGTATTTTGTTTTTTTTATCTCCCTTGGTACCAAAGTGCATGGACATCTTATGCAGGTGTCAATGCTTTCAATGGTGAAGTTACATAATGTATGACATGATTATCGCATACGATTTGTATTTAAAGAAATATTTAATGTTTAGGCATAATGAATAGAATGAGAAAGTGTGATGACTTCGCCGCTAATACAATGGTGGGTATAGGGAGAGTGGCGGTCCACCGAAACAATGGCAGCACCTTCGTTTGCGTTTCGACTTCTCAATGCTGCATCATGCTAGTTTGGCATCTTATGATTAAACTCGCAATCTTTAATTAACCTTTGGTCCTATTTCTGTGAAATTTGTGCAGAAATAATCTGCACAACACAGTCCTTCTGATGGTTAAAACAGAGATTTAAAAAATGCGGACATAAATGTTTTTATTTCATTATATAAACATCACCAATTACATAAAATTCATGGAGGGTGAAACGGAATTTGACCATGCGACAATTTTTTTCATTTTTGTGTCCCGTAAAAACTTCAAGCGAGAAAGTTTTAGTGAAATATTTCAACTTTATTTTAAATTCAGTACCACCTTTATATCTTGAATGGTTTACGAGTAATTGAGTGGTAATTATTCCTGGCGCACAGCTGTCTGAATGATGTGGGACGATCGTGAAATGTTGAGGGTGAAGCAAATTTGACTATGCGACATTTATTACTTTATTTTTGTGTCCAGAAAGAGATCAAGCGTGTAAGGTTTAGTGAAATATTTGGATCTTATTATAAATCGAGTACCACCTATATATTTATAATGGTTAACGAGTAATAGTAATTACTCTAAAGCTAAAGCTATCAGAATGGTATTGAGGTATTGGCAGGCATCTTTTCCATAAAATACCAGCAATAACGTAAATTTTTTACATAATTTATTCGTGGACTCAATAATAATACTATATTAACTGACTACTTGTACCCATACTGCAAGATTGACCCGTTGGGGAAAAGGAGCGAATGAAGCTTTTTTCTAACTTAGTAAATCCAGTACTTTTATTCATGCATTTATTGGATTATTTATCATATTTTCTGTTCACTTATGTTAGTAATTTTTATGTATAATTATTATAGCAAATGTCTTATTAGTTTAATATCTTGATCCTTTTTTTAATAATATAATTTAACAACATAAGACGTACATCAGTTACAGCGAACGGCGAATGGTCGAGGGTTTGAGCAAATAGCGGGCTGTAGTTAAGGCAAGAGGATTTAATTTTTTTATGAAAAAATCAGGGAAAATGCTTTGAAATATTGTGTGATATATGTAGAATGCATTGCAAAATAATTTTTGCGTATGTGCGTCTTTATCGGATGTTGAGACGCCAATTTTAAAGATCACGCGCCCTATTTTTGTAGTGCTACTTATGAAATTTTCCATGCCCTGCAATTCACAAACCATCCCTTAGTTTATATTATCTCTGTTCACATAATTTGTACACAGATCTACACTTTTGACCGTGTTTCACCTACATAACTTACCCCATACAGCCAGGAGAAAATTAATATTAATATGAATAATATTACTATTAATACAATATTAATACAAATTAATACTCAGTAATATTCTATACAATGTAATATTAATATTAATTTATAAAATATCCCTTAGCTGTTTTCTACCCTAATTATACGTTGTTATTTCTATACAAGAAATACGTTGTTATTTCTTTAACAAATTCTCATCAAATTATACTAACATACCCTCTACCCTATTTTCTAGGCAACAAAATATTAGATCAAATCATCCCTTAGCTGTTTCATGCCTATATTATTTAATTGTTCATTGCTTGTGAACATCTTCGATTTTTTGAAAGATGTGGAACGAAATGTTACGGTCAAGCTTCTTGCAATCTGAGAAATTACTGTTACACACGGCCATGTTTATTTATGGAGATGAGATCTTCCAAGAC
This sequence comes from Ectobius pallidus, assembly GCA_964059195.1. NCBI lineage: Eukaryota > Metazoa > Arthropoda > Insecta > Blattodea > Ectobiidae > Ectobius > Ectobius pallidus. The sequence goes on from CAXKWD010000005.1 coordinate 17,915,439, forward strand.
GTGTAAAGCAGCCCGAAAATTGTCAAAAGTATCTAACAATTCAATTTAGATAAGGTGAGTCATTTTGAAATAATGTATTATTTTGTTTAAGAATGTTTGCAATTTTTCCTATACCGCCCGTAGTAATCTTGCTCCCGCGAATCTCAAGCAGAGTAACTGCTACCTAGCGGCGGAACCAGTGAACTACCTCAGTCATCACACTTTCTCCTCTATTCATTATGGTTTAGGTATAAAAATTGTGAAAACACTTCCTCGTACTTAATGTATCGAACATCTTGAGTATTCTACTATGTACGAAACTTTAGGCCGCCTATATAGTCTCGTGGTTAGTGACGCTGATTTGGATCTTCAGGCCTGAATTCAATCCCCAGTACGGTACTTCCTTGGATTTTTCTGGGGTATGGAGGTCTGGAATTGGGTGCACTTAGCCTCATGATTCAAACTGAGGAGCTACTTGAGAGAAGTAGTGGCTTCGGTCATGGACACCATCATTAATGGCCGTGTCGGCATGCTGACCACAAGCCTGCCAATCCTGCCATCTGCCTGTGATAGATGATGCAGCGGTCGGATGAAGAGCCTTGGAGTTTCTTTTTAGTTTAGTACGAAATTGTGGCTCTTGTAGAAAGTGAGTTTTGGAAATAGTGGCACACTTTTGACCTTCCTGTATGTTCTTGAGTAAATGTATTTACCATTATTTCAGTTTGTATTATTTCAAATAATAATAATATTAAGCCCATTGGCAAAATTGTTAGAATATAGCCCATCCAAGTTCCAGTGTACATTGATTGATTTTTCATACTCCCTCCTGAAAATGTTACTCTTCCAAAAAATGAGTTTTACGAGAAAAAACCTCTTCTAGTTGAAACTCTTCCGGTCTGGGAATATTCATCATGAAAAGCCTACATATGGCCAATGTGAAAGAAATATCATTCCATATTCCATATTCATCGTGAGTTCACTAACAAAAATTAATCTGAATTGAGTGCATGTGTCAGACATGGTTTTGAAGACAATTTAGTTGAAATTAATTATTCAACATTCATTTTAAAAATGTGGAACCCCTGGAAAATTTTAAAGGGTTTTAAGATTTTAATTTATTCTGACAAACATTCTAATAAAAGTGAATAACTAAACCACTCAGGCCCTTAGTAATAAATACTGCATACATTATCAAAAAGCTTGAAGAAAACCCTTCTATTAATAATATTGTCCAAACTACAGAATCAGTTAAATGTTTCTGATGTGCTCGATGACAACAGTTGACATACAGGCAGTCCAGACTCTCCTATTTCTCCACGTTCACCTCTCTGACCTCTGATGCCTGGAATACCTTGAGGTCCAGGCTCTCCAGGAGGGCCTGTCAGTCCAGGAGCACCCTTTCAAAGTTAAATAGCATTACAACATACACAAAAACAATGGAAATAACAAACAATCCTATACAATATTGGTGTCAGCAGTACAACATACCAGTAAAAAATCTATTCTACTCACAAAGCTAGAAATGATTTGACTTTGCCAGGTACTTACTTACCATGCACTGTGTTTACTATGGAAATTACACAGTCAAAAATCAGTTTTCATATTATTAAATCTGTCAATCCATTTCTACTTTTGTAAGAAGTTTATATGAAGGAGTCAGCGGAAGAGAGTGCTAACCCTTTCAAACCTCATTTTAGATACTACATTTTTGAAGTTAGCTCAAATGTGAAAATCTTTTTTATATCTTTTTTTTGGTAAGTATTACGCTACTTTTTTTTGGTACGTATTATGTTACTAACAAGACTTATTGACAGAATTAGCCTATGCTGAGAAACATTAGAATAAACAGTCACTAAGATAAAAATAAACAGTTTAACAATCTCAACTTTTACAAAAAGAGGGTTAGCACTATCTTCTGCCAATACCTTCATATGTGCATTTGAATTCATTAAGCCAATGTTACACAAGGGCGCCCACAAGATTTCATCTCAGTAGGGACGGCCAAGTATTTTGTTTCCTCCCACTAGGTGAAGCCAGAGGTGTACATATTCTGATTTTAGCTTGCTTGCCCCTTTGTAACTCTGCAACCAGCCAAAGATTTTAACTTGCTTGACAAGAGAGCAAGCTTCATTGCAACGATGGAATGAAATACTGTCGCTATGAGTCACAAGCTCTTCATAACCTGGTGGGTTTCACGGGCCCTAAATAAACTGCAAGGCCTGGCGGAAAGATTATGAAACTGGGTATATCAGTACACTGGTATGTCGTGCAGTTATGTAGTTGAAGAGGAACTTCAGATGTGTTTAGAGTGCAAGCAAAAGGAGAATGGAGAAGTTTACCCTGAAGGAAGAAACTAAAATCTGGAGAGTTTGAATTATTAATGAACAAAGGTACTAGTCCGGCATGGGAAAAATTGTCAAACATTTGCGAGAAAACATAGAAAAAATCAATAACAACAATAACAATAATAAAAATAACAAATGTGTTAAGACGCTAAAACGATTTTTAATACCTTATCCACCTTTTATTTATATACATGATGAATTTCTTCTACCAGCATGTAGAAAAGCAAGAAAGTATTACCTACACTTAGCAACTATGGTTGTTTAGCTGAAAGGAATGTAGCAGGCTCAACCCAACCCATTCAGGTCTAAAGAAACCTGCCTGCTTGCTGGCTGCAACACTCGGAACTTGCTTGCCTGGCATCCAAGCAGGTATGGGCAAGCTAAAAGCGAGTTTTGTACACCTCTGGGCCAAGCCTAGGCCTACTATTAAAAAAAAAAAATTCAGAATATAACAGTTTCATAGGTATCACAAAACCAAATTGGCAATTCTGATATAATTATTAATGGATTTCAGCATGGTTCCTGAACACTGAATAAAACCCTAAGAGCTATATTACAATTTCTTTAAGAACTGAAATTGACAATGTCATATACTTTCAAAATTACCAGGTAGATATTTGGATGATAACCTTGGCATATGTCCTAGGATTGTATTATGAGGTGAGTTACTGAGAAATGCCAGGCATCATCAAACTAGAACTGGAATTGCTGACTGCCTACAAGAAAAAGGCTTTGAGTTTTTGTGGTGATTCATGGTGTGGCAATAAATGGAAGCCATCAACACATTAATATGCTTGTGATGCAAGAGATTCTTCTATCTAACATAAAAATAAGTTCATTTACATAGTTGCATAGCCTGTCATCTCTGTACAAGCAACGACTCTTCTTGTGAGTGCCCCTGGTGTCACATGTTCTGTTCTATTTGAGTTCAAGGCATCAAATATTGTTCCCTGAAATTGCCTTAAATATCATTTTATTTGAAAATATATCTTGTTCTCATTAGACATTTAGTGGAAAAAGTCTGTCAAAAACATTCTCTAAACTCTAAAGAATTACAACAAATAAATTATGTTTGTAAATAGTGAATATTTAGTAGTAGTGCACATTTAAAAATCATATTCTTTTATATAATAAAATACAGCCATTACAAAAAGAACAAATGGACTTGATTTATCTCAATTACTTTCTACATAGTACATTCTTAATGAAAATGTACCAGCTTATTAACTTTTGTAACAGAAGTTTCTAAATAAAAATTTATAGTCAGATTCCAGTACAATGATAAAGATAAATAAAATTATAAGTGAAACTAAAATGAACTTGACAACACACATCTTTCTCTAAAATACGATAAAATTATTATTTTTTCTTACAACTTCCAAATAAGTTCATTTGTACTCAACAAATTTCATAGCAATTAGAGTAAAATTATTTCAACTTGTTAAAAAAATATGATATAATAGCTTAATATTATACTTATATTCAATTTATATTATTATTACTATCTATGGGTAAGGGTTGCTGAATTATGTATACGAGATACCAACACATAGGCACAGACTACAGGGAGGCAATGTACATTCTGCCTCCCCCCAACATTTAAGATTTTATTACACAAGACCAGGGTTCGAATTAATGGGGGGGATGGGGTGATTTCGCCCTCTTGTCGAAAAATTCATCTGGCTCATCAAATAAAAATTCCTTCCTTGCCAGGGATTTTTTCCTACATGCATAAACTTCAGTTTAAAATGACAACAGAATCACCGGAAACATTAACTTATATTTTTTCTTAATGTGGTTTTTGAACAAAACGGTATCACGAGCACGAGTAACAATTTTTATCTAACATGCATTTGACATGCACAGTATAACAGAAGCACGACAATGGACATACGGTTTATATGACTACTTTCATACTATATTACTGGTTTCTCTTTGCTGGCAATTTATTTATTTATTGTAAGAAAACCCCAACGAGCAAAGCTCACCTTAAGGGGCTATATACAACATGACATGCATTGTGATACATAAATTTTCAATTACAAATAACTTATAAATATACAAGAGGTACAAGAGTGAAGAGGTACAGAATATAGGAACACAAAACAAAATGACTTGATTTTAAGAGTGAAGTGAAATGATAGATGATGAAGGGAAACATAGTTACATAGTATAATAGTGATCAATATACAGTATCTATTTATTACTATATCAAAGAACTTAATTAATCTTAGATTTTAAAAAGAGTTTTATTTGTGATTTAAATTTGTTATAATTTAATATATTCTTTTGTTCTTGTGGTAATTCATTATATGTTTTGATCAAATAATATTTTAATCCCTTTGTCCCATAAGTTACAGTTGAAGAATGTGTGAGGTATATGTTCTGTTTTTGCCTTGTTTCATAGTTATGAATGTCTTTGTTATATTCTATTGGAAAATTACTGTGGATGTTACCATGTACTACTCTGTGCATATATGTAATGGCATTTACTTTAACTAAGGTCTCAAACGGCAAGATTTTCGATTGTTCATAAAGAATGCGAGTTGGTGTCAAATAATGTGCACCTAGTAAAATTCTGATTGCTCTATTCTGAAGTACTCTTAATGGTTGAAGATCCATTTTATGAAAACGACCCCAGATAAATAACATGTAAGTTATGTGAGACTTATTAGTGAATAATATAAGGATCTCAAGCCAGGAGTTGACAATATTCCCCTTATTCGCCTAAATATCCCTATAACTGGAGAAATTTTGCTACATATATTGTTGATGTGTCCTTTCCAAGTTAAATGTTGGTCTATAGTTAGGCCTAAAAATTTAGTATCCGTTACTCGCTTTATGTGCTTATTGTCATTTACTAACTCTTTAGAAATACCTAAGTGTGTGTTTGGCTTATGAAAGACCATATATGCTGTCTTTTGGGCATTTAATGATAATTTATTTTGACTTAACCATTTTGTTAGAATTTTGAGATCTTCATGCATATATGATAATAATCCATCAACTGTATCACCAACATAAAAAATACTAGTATCATCAGCAAAAAGTGAAGGTATGCCATGTAAAGGTAAGGTCTGAATATCATTTACATATATTAGGAAAAGGATGGGTCCTAATATCGAGCCCTAATAATATGGTTTGCAATGACAATAAGTGCAGTAGTGATTGGTGTTCCATGGAAGTCTTTTGGGTATCTCATTCACAATGAGTGGGTGTTCTGGTTACAATAATTACATGTATAAATTTTGACCAACATTTAATAACCCCCCCCTCGTCAAATGTTTGATTCGAACCCTGCATAAGGTCTATGTATAATTACTAAGTCCAATTCTTGCCTCCCCAACAATATTTTCAAGTCTGCACCTCTGCTGTACTAACATATGGTTAGAAAATGGAAAATTTTTGTGATACAAAATTAGGAGTATAATATTTTCAATATTCAGTTTTAGTAGGTTCAAAACTTGCTTCTTTAAACTTATACACAACATTTTATGAGTTCTTTACGCTTTGTTGAAAGAGGCTGAAAAACATCACAAAGTTAAAATGAACTTTTGAAATAAAAATAAATTATTAGAAAATTTCAAATGATTATTAGAATCTTTCATGGTAATTTTATGACTATTTTGAGAAAATGATATATTACAAGTGATGAACATGACACTATTACATAAAGTTTAATTGTTGTAATGGTCATGAATCACAATCAATTAAGTAAATATGCCTATTAGATCAGATGATATATACATGATCATGACAATAATAATTGAATGCACTATGATCTTTGTTTTCTCATCCTGAACTGGTATAAAATTTTGACATTTTGAAAGTTGTATAAAAAAATTAGAATTTTTTGTAGTGTTCAATAGCTCACTCCTTCTGAAACTTTCATTTATTCTTTCAAGTAAAATAGTTAATACTATCAAAGTCAACTAAAAAATTATCTGTGAAATAAATAATTGGAAGAAGTGGTATAAGATTTTATGAAAGTGTAAAGTGCAATTGTGACTATAAGGTTCTTCCTGGGAACATACAGAACCATTCAGGTGTTTTATTTTCTTTCGGATTACTCACGTCAGTGCCGTTGAATCCTGGTGGACCTTGTGGGCAAATTACTTCACAGGATGAAGCTGCAGGTATTGGTCTGCTTCTCTGAAATACACAAGCCATTTAGTTGGGTGATGTAGATAATCACTAACGCGTATGAAAATAATAAATCATGAACAAAATTACTCACAGGCAGTTCATCACAAGTTTCCCTCTCCGGCCGTGTTGGATCGCAGCTTAGCAGCATCCACTGTAGATCCATCTGAAATATTGTATGGTTGAAACAATAGTTTTAAAATGGTACATAATTTTGTTACTACAGATATATAATTAAAATACGATCTAGAACTCGAAAAAATACTTAGTTTAATAAAATAACAATGTAAACAAAACCCACATAAAATTCTGCTAAAAATATCATACAAATGAATTTTAAGATAGAGTTTCTAATATAACTGTTATGAATTTGATGATGAGTGATTCCTAGGTGGATTAATTTATAAATACAGCGCACGCCTCTTATTGTGATCACTTCGGGACGCAACTATCTGATAATATTAACCAATTGATAACAGTAGCCGAAGAAATTAAATAAACAGTATTTATTTATATAAAAGATAATACACTACAAAACAGAATTTAAAATATTTATTAATAAAAAAATACGTAACTGTGAATCACTGAATCTTTCATAGGCTAATACAGTAATATATGGCAAACAACTATTTTTTATCCAGTCACGAAGTTTTCAATTGTTTTTACTTTCCATTAGGAGTCCATTAACCAATACTCCATACTCAATTACGAGTTACGAGTGTTTTTGGAGGTCTATACTGATCTGTGGTGAATACCACATAGCAAAACATCTAACAACTGTCTGTTCAAGTCTAGCCAACACTGCATCTCAACACTGTTATCTTCATAAATCAAACGCTGCAGCATAACGGTGGGGTGAAATATGTTTTATCGCTTAAAGCAAAAATTAGGTCATGCCCAATAATTCCATCCCCTCGAACTGATCATCCTGTGAGCTGGGAACAGAATTGCTACCTCCAGTACAACACAATACATTTGACTTGAAATGAATCCCTTAAAAACGAAATTTTGGATGACATAAAGCACTTGGAAATAAAGCCGCAAAGAGGAAAATGTGATAAACATAAACCAAATCTTTGATCACAATAGACAGCATTTTTCAATGTATGAGTATTAATCCGTACGGGATTTCATAAAAGTGATAACATTACCTGATTGATAACATTATCCACGATTACATTAAGCGGCGTTCACTGTATAAGACACTCTCTCAACCCTATGTTAGAAATACAAACAAACTGAAGATAATTTTATAAAATCCATATTTAAAGATTCCAGCCCTCTAAGATTTATTGATAATTCACCTGTCCTCCAATGAGGTTAACCACATGGATCCAGAATACATATATGCTATAAATTTGTTCAAAAAATTATTTAAATATTTTATATTTTGACAATACTTCAGTTGAAAATAAAGTAGCCTAGTTATTTTCCCTCAGGTATATGTGGAAATGTAAAATCTTCAACAAATCTCTCAGTATCTGTATCAGAATTTTCTTGAATGAATGAATGAATGAATGAAATTAGCCGTGAGTACATCCCATAAGGGCCATGGCCTCCTGCCTATGCAGGGAATAGCTCAGTAAACTTAACTCCTTAAGTGAGCAAGTCCTAAGGAGTGATTTTTGACACTGTCACACTTTCACTAGTCTCTGATGTGTAGTCATGGGTGACCCAGTAGTTTCCAACATTCCCTGTCTTTTGCCACTCGTGACCACTGACCTCCTGCTACCATTTTGAACTGGTCAGCCCATCTGGTTCGTTGTCGTCCTACATGTCTCCATCCTGATCGTGGATCCCACATGGTCATTCGATGTGTCCATCTACGTTGATCCATCCGTGCCACATGTCCCCCCCATTTCCATTTCTGGGTTAGTGCTTTTGTAACCACATCACACATGCCTGTTCTTCTACGTATCTCTTCATTTCTGATCTTATCTCTCAAAGATACTTGAAGGATTTTTCTCTCCATCCGTCGTTGGCAGGTCTGGAGTGCCTGTTTTTGCTTTCCATTCAGAGACCATGTTTGGCAGCCATATGTCAGAGTTGGTAAGACACATTTCTCCATTACCTCAGATTTTGTACTTATTTTCTGCTTCCTATCCATCAGAATAAATTTTAACGACCAGAATTTTTTCCATGCCAGACCTATCCTCCTTTTAATTTCTTTCTCTGTGCTTGTATGGGGAGATATGTTTTGTCCTAAATAAACATAGTCTTGTACATATTCTAGGGGTACCTGGTTTAAATGGATTGGCTCTTCTGCAGCATTTGTCATTACTTTCGTTTTTGTTGTGTTCATAGTTAGACCTGCCATTTTGCTGACTGTATCTATGACCTTGATCATTTCTTCTAATACCTGTGCGGATTCGGCTACCACTATGATGTCGTCGGCAAACCTGAGATGTGTGAGTTGTTGTCCATCTGTGTTGATTCCATACTCTGGTTTCCATTCTATTTTCCTGAACTGATGCTCTAACAGGCTGGTGAATAGTTTAGGTGACAGAGGGTCACCTTGCTTTACTCCCCTTTCTATCTTGAACTCCTTTCCCTCCCTTTCTGTTCTTATTTTGGCCTTGCTGTTGTTGTACATTTTTCTCAGGGAATTTTCTTATTCTGGTGTAATTAAAAAATCAAAGACAGATTTTCTGAGATGATTTTGGTTTAGCTAGAAAGGGAACTTAATCATGGCTCACATATTGCTTGTTTTTCTAAATTTACCTTTTCTGCCTGAAGTACTCGAAAGGAAATATTCTCAACTTGAAAATCTAAATTTGTATGAACTATATAACAGCAAAAGTTTTTTTTATAAAAAAGGGCATCTAAAATAATAGTTTACATAATAAATTTAACATGATTTAAATTTATTTTATGAGAAACTAAAATAATAGTTTACATAATAAATTTAACATGATTTAAATTTATTTTATGAGAAACTAGTTATAGAATGTAGTATACCGGTACTTAACTAGAGGTACAGGATTCCAAGCAACTAAAGATATTTCCAGCTAAACCACAATAACAAATTATATACAGCTATTATATTATATTATTATTCTCAACTTTGAATCTCAAATTCATATGAATCATCAGGTGAAGGTTTATTACGAAGCAAGGAAGAATAACAACAAATTTTAATAACGCTTAATGAAGTAATTTGTAAGACAATACAAATACTGTTATTCAAGACATTTGCTAAACTTAGTAAACTATAGTAATTATTCGTGGCAATAATGAATAATATTTCTGTATTGAAATTTATTAATGGATTATCTAAAAAGACACTGGATTGCCTCTGCTCTTTCTCGCTAAAATCTACTGCAATAGATTCTATTCCCAATAGAGGAATCCTGCCCTGTACTCATTTTCTTCTGGGTAAATTGAAATCAGTCAAACAACTGAAACTTGTAGGACTAGCTCAGGGATTTCTTTTACAAGAAGCTAGCTAACCTTTATTATAACAACACACTGATTTTATTGTAAATTGCCTTGATAAAAGAGATAATTCCTTTAAGTGTATTAGATTTTAAAAGTCAACAAAATGAAAAAAAAAAAAAAAATAGAAGACAAAAGATAATGGGACGGAAAAAATGAAATATCGAAATATCAAGAGACAAAAGAAATATGATAGGAAGACAGAAATAAAGTGAGATAGGGAGGAAAGAAAATCTTATTTGATAACTTAAAATAGTAAAATAACTTGATTATGCTATAGTTACCTGCAAAAAGTATGTAATACTGCATTACTGTAAATCAATACCAACTTTGGTTGTAATAATATTGTAGCTTATTTTTTTTATAAGTTCCCCTATAGATATGATAGGATGTCATATGTAGGAAAAACAAGACTGATCTCTTGATCTTCGAGCTCCCATTAACGTTATTTTATAAAATTTGTACCAGTATTTTTCAGAGGATACTGAAATGATTTTTTAAAATAATTACCAGATTCTGGTTTTGTATTGTTCACTGCATTTTGATTGCAATGAAAAGTGTTATAATATCCATTATTATTTAAAACACCATTGTACTGTATTGGAATAGAACATTATGCAGTACCAGTATTGTAGCCGCATAGTGGTGTGATGTGATTAAAGCAGAGAGTGAATTAAAAAAAAATCATTCACAAAGAAATGAATGCTTGAGTTTTTAGTTATACAATGCCAGGAAGAATTCATTGAAACAGATAAAAAAAATAAATAAATAAATACATAAAAAAACCATAAAATTACAAGCATAATTGGAGAAGTATTTTCATAAATATGCACACAGTATTTTGAAGGTTACTGACTACTTTATTTAATTCTTCCCTTAGTTTAGAAGGAATACAACTGTAAGTTTCAATCCTCCTGTTTCTGTTTCAATATAACATCTGAACATTATGATGGCTTCCTGAATCTTGAGTGCAACCTGAACAAATTGGATTTCCAGTTGAGATTGCTTGTTGTTATACATTATAAGCTGAGTATCGTAACAAACATTACACTGTCTTCAAGCCGTAAACATTGAAACTAAATATATTGAAGTAATCAGGAGGACAATAAACTTATATTCTGGAGAAAATTTACTTCTCACAAAATTGTCCTCTAAACCCTTCTGTTCGATATGCTTCAAATCCTTAAGTACCGAAAATTATCATTTTGTAAGCATACTTTGATAACAGGCAGGCTGTTTCAAGAGGAAACCTTTGTTCACAAATGTATTTTTCCTTGCTGTGAAGTGTCAAAGTATCAGTGTGATGAAATGCAGGAAACTTTGCATACTTGTAGAGCAAAACAGTAACCAAAAAAGACAACCAAATCAATTGATTAGAAGGGGGGAGGGAGGGTCCAACAGCATGGCCACCACAGTCACTAGATCTCGACAGACCTCTATGTTAAAGAATATGGTGTACGAGAGTCCAGGAGCATCAGAAGCAGATCTTTTTTGCCTGATTCTATGATGTGATAGCTCAATATGTCCCATAAAGGGATAGAATCTCCTGCTAGAGTGGCAGCTCCACCCACTTCTCTCGTAGTGAGCTAGTCCAAACGAGTCATGATATGTACAGGTAGGAAAAAAAAAAGCGGACCGACTAAAATATCTAAGTTGCCGATATGAGCTACTGCGCATGCCTAGCGGCATTCACAGGATGGCAGGTAATGTATTGAAATGAACATTGCTAGAATTGAGAAATAATTTCATGTAATTTGCATTGCTTGTGAAAAACAAACATTTCCGTTACATCTCTTACATTTATTTATGTATCACAAGGCTCTGAAATAAGCTACAAACGTCGGTCTGCTTTTTTCCCCTACCTGTTCTTGGGATCAAACTGTTGCGATCTTGGCACTTAAATTCTGTTCTTTACCTTTTCATTGAACTTAGAATTCCCTGTTTTCAGTAACTTGTGCTTTTTGAGGTCTTGTCACCTTGCACACTCGACCAGTGATCTTCGAATTGTTCTATAAATGTGTCTGACCACCTTCTTCTCGGCCTCCCTGAAATCCTCTGTCCCGTGTAAGCTGTGTTTATCTGTCCTGCTGTTATCTTGCCAATTTTATTACTGTGGCTTTAGCTGTTATACTTTCTGATGCTGTGATTTCCTGAAGACTAATATTTGATATCTTGTCTTACAATGATATTCCTAAAATTTTCCTCTCCGTTCTCCTTTGGCATATTGACAAGGTTTAGAAACCATAGAACATCACCGGGAAAATGCATGAGTTTGTTGCGCCTGAAATTATTAGTACACGAAGTTTCATTTTGAACATATGTGTCAATCACAGTACAACCGATGAAGGCTTTGTATCAAATTTGAAGGATGGCAATCGGATTTTTGACTCGTCCAAGTTGTAATGTTTTTGTTGTTTTTGTATAATGTCCAGTTTTCTCTTCTTTCCAAAATTCTCCTGATTAAAATGTAATAAAATTATTTTTGTAAAAACAAATCTAACACCTACTAAAGTTTAAAAAAAAAATCAATTTCTTCTTCTTGCTTATTAGTGTCATTTTAAAACACAGATTACTTTCAGCAGATATGCAATTCATCACACTGGTATTTGACATGCAAAACACATCTGTTGGCAGTGTTCCTTTTTGAAAAAGGAATGACCTCTCATCAAGGGCTAGTTCCATGCGTTGTTGGTTCTTTCAATTGCCCTGCATGCAAGAATTAGGGACTGAATTCAACCAAGAAAATTGGGACTGTAGAGATAAGGACCTTATTGTCTACAGGTTCAAATATAATGCAATAACGTATATGTTAAAGATCAGCACGCCATTGACTAGACATCCATCAAAAGGCAAAACTGGTTGACAATCATATTATGACATGTTATTTGTAAGTTATAATCATAGTTGGCCATGCAGAAAAGCTAATTTTACTGAAATCAGAAAGCCCATAATATTTTCAAAATATTGTTAAGTAGGTATTAAAAATTCATTTTTCCGCACAACAATTTCAATGGAATGAAGAATGTGAAGAGGAATCATACTAAATATTCCTTAATAATGATTTATCAGTAAAAAAAATCACGCCAAACAAGTGCCACAGTTCAATAATCAAGACGTGTAGACGGGAAGTTCCTTATCTCAAGATGATGAGTTTAATCTACAATTTGTCCAATATTGTTGGTTTAAATTCTGCATTGTGACAGAATTTACACTTCACTTATTAATATATCTACAGTTAGTCACTACTCTACCTCGGTTTTATGTTACAGAGATGATTAACATGTTACTGAGATGTATGTTAGATGGTACTTACAAGTTGTGAGACCTGCAAAACAAACAGACAAAAACCCATGTTAGTGTTGTGCTGTGTACTTCTATCAAAGGAATTTGGTGCATTTTGTAATGTTACAAAAAAGTTAATAGCTTTGTTATTTAAGGAATAGATATTAATTCTACAGGTCATAGGTTACATTCATTTGTCCATCAGATAGGGTACATGTTACAACACAATCATTTATACAAATACAGCTTGTCAGCCATAATGTCTGGATGTTCTGCTCTTATACAGAGAAAAGCAGCAAATAAAATGGCAGAATAATAATTAGCACTCTGTGCAGGGTTGCAAAATGGATTTCTTACAATACAATAATTATCGCAAGCAAATTGAGCATTACGATTTGACTTACAAGACTAAGATACTGTTAATGGTGTTTGTTCAGTGGCATACAAAGGCGGAGGTGGAGGGGTGGTCCGCCCCAGGCCCCGTTTTGAACACAGGCCCCAAAATTGTATTTATGTATTTTTACTGGACTAATGATGAGTCTTGGTTTCAATGAATAAACAGTTGTCTATTAAACAACATTATATATTTTTTTTAAATAATGAATTAAATGAAAAACAAATTAGAAACAACCCCATCGGTAGTACTGATGCACTACTATAATAAGATAATATAAGCCTGGACGAACAAAAGAAGAGAGGGCAATCTTGTTTGCCAAGTGTAGCACTGAGTACTCTGTTGCAGAATAATGATTCAATTTTCTTGCATTTGCAGAGGCAAAAGCTCGCAAGAAAGATTTTAAACTTATGTACTGTTTAGTTAATGATTGATCTACTTTTCAAATCTTTGCTGTTTGAGTTTTATTTGATTTGTAGTATGCATAAAATAATATTGTGAAATCAACAACTATTTAGTTGAAATACCTTTTCAATACCATGGCTAAAGGAATTGCGTACTAAAGTGGATTTCATCTGGCCACAAGTCAGTACTGGTACTGGTACTCTAAGCAAACTTACAGTAAAAACATCAAGCTGCCTAATGCGTAATAAACATGTGAATACCAAATGAAAAAAACATGGCGTGGAACGCCACACGACAGAAGTGAAACTTCTTGGGCAACATTGAGAGGGAAATAGAGGAATACATACAGTGTGTCCCACGCAAAAGTTGGCCAATCATGCGGGTTTCTGCATCACGCCGACTACAGCTCTAACTCCCGAGATAGCGGGTGAAATATCTACGCTAATAAAGCCGCTAATAGCGTTATGATTCAGGTTCTCACATTTACAGTTGGAATTACAATGAAAATAACCACATACCTCATCATAAGAGATGTTGGAAATGTCCTCCTCTTGCATCCACACAACACTGGAACCTTTTTAAGAAATTTTCTTTCACGCGCATAAGTTCAGCTTCCGAGATAGAATTAATTTTTCTTCTGATATTGTCTTTAAGTTCTTCTAATGTATGGGGGTTTGATCTAATTTCTCTTCAGTAAGTATGCGCCGCTTGGTCCCTCGTTTCCTATCGAGAATCGAACCCGTTTCCCGAAATTTACTTACAAGTTTTCGTATGGCTTCTCTGCTTGGAGGACGTACAGCTGGGAATTTTGCTAAAAACAGACGTCTTGCGTTCTTGCAAGACATACAAATCGTACATAAATATCCTTTGTTCTATTGTATACATAGGCCTATGTCGTGGCATTGTAACAACAAATGTACACTTGACACAAGCAGATGGAATACTGACCTGCTTTGTCGACACTTGAGTCAAGGTCGTGGCAGTTCAACGACACACGTGCCAGTATTGACAGATAAATCACTTGTGTTTTTCTTTGTGAGAACCTGAACCATTACACCATCAGCGGGCTTTATTAGCGTAGATATTTCACCCGTTTCCTTTGTAATGTACGGGAAGTTGACCTATAGGTTACACTTTATTTTCAAGTTTCTCCATAAATAATATTCACATACTGTTAGAAGAACTTAAAGACAATATCACATTGGCCTATCACAGGAGAAATGAACTCTGTCTCGGAAGATGAACTTATGCGCGTGAAAGAAAATTTCCTAAAATGGTGTCAGTATTGTGTGGATGCAAGAGGAGAGCATTTCCAGCATCTCTTGTAATGAGGTACATGTTTATTTTCATTGTAATTTTAACTGTAAATGTGAGAACCTGAATCATAACACCGATCGCGGCTTTATTAGCGTAGATATTTCACCCGATCGCTCGTGAGTAGGAGCTGTGCCCGCCGCGCCACAGGAACCCACGTCATTGGCCAACTCTTGCGCGGGACACACTGTATAATTATATCGAGAGGAATACATATATAATTATATCGAACGGAAGAAGGAAATCATCTGAATAAAATAAGAAATTAACTTTTTTGTATGAAAATCATATTTTTATTCAACTATTCAATTTTCTGTATCATCATCATCCAAGAAGGATACAATAGGTTTATGAAAGCTAAAGTAGGATATAAAAATCTTGTCATTTTAGACCAGTAATGCATGACTTTAATTTCTGAACATCCCCTGACATAGTATATTTAACCTCGGTATGTATTCAAATACTCTGATATTTTGATAGGTATCGATATGCTAATATGTTATTTACCAGTGTAAAAAAAATGTTTTAACACACTTCACCAATGTTGGATACACCGAAATAATATTAAACACTATGTAAAACTCATTATTTGTTAATGAACACGTATTCATGTTGTCCTCCATGTTATATAACATCAAAATATTCATATGTAGTTCGTGACGATTTTGTTCGTAATGCTAGTGCGTAATGCAACTTTGGGTTAGCTCTTGATTTACTCCTAGCGTGCCTAAAGAAGTTTCACTTCAAAAGTAATGCATTAATAAATAGTTTATTCAGGGTCCACAAAATATGAATTAGGCAGCTTACTATTGTATATTTGTGTTTACTGTGTGAATGGTATAATTTACTGGGTAGGCTCCCCTATTGAATGGTATAAACTGTGGATACTAGGTAGGCCCCATATTGATTAGCACCCCAAGCCCCCATCACTGTTGGTACACCGCTGTGTCTGTTATATAATAATAATAATAATAATAATAATAATAATAATAATAATAATAATAATAATAATAATCGTTTTAATAACTATTATTTCATCAGGGGTTTCTAAAAATATTTCAATATTTATGTGAACATGCTGTATATTTTCTATGGATTGCTTAAGATAATCACTAATTATATGCAATAGGAATTATTTTGGATTAAGAATTGCTTCAGTCTCAATTCTGAAGTCTGCACATATAGAGGTTAATTGTGACAGTAAAACTACTCGTACCACCAAGATAGTTTTCATGTCATTATAACTTCAATTTCTGTCTGTAATATTGTGCCCAACTTGAAGCTGTCTACACTCACCATTCTTCAAAGACATTTGCAAGGCTTTGACAAATATAGGAATGAGGAGATTATGCCATTTTAAACAGTGCTCAGGCTCTCTAAACATGGGCAACAAAAGAAAATGTAAACATCCTGATTGTATATTCATTCATTCATTCATAGTGTTCTGCCCAAGGGCAGGTCTTTCACTGCAAACTAAGCATTCTCCACTCTTTCCTGCTCTCAGCCTTCCTTTTTGTATCGGCATACAATCCATTTATTTTAATGTTATCTATCATCTGATATCTTCTTCTGCCTCGAACCTTCTTTCCATTTATCATTCCTTCTAAAGCATCCTTCAGCAGACAATTTCTTCTTAGCCAATGTCCCAGCCAATTTCTTTTCCTCTTCTTTAGGAGCTCCAACAATGTTCTTCTTTCTCCCACTCTTTCTAGCACGTCTTTGTTTTTAATTTTGTCTGCCCATTGTATACGCTCCATCCTTCTCCAAATCCACATCTCAAATGATTCCAGTCGTTTTTCTTCACTCTTCCGTAGCGTCCAAGTCTCTGCTCCATACAGTGCTACACTCCACACAAAGCACTTTACTAGCCTCTTCCTAAGATCTTTTGCCATGGGCCCACAAAAAATTCTTCTTTTTCTATTAAAGGCCTCTTTTGCCATGGCTATCCTCTGTTTTACTTCCTGACAGCAGTTCATGTTGCTATTTATAGTACAACCCAGATATTTAAAACTATCCACTTGTTTCACTGCTTCATTTTTGATTCGCGTGTCTATCCTCTTAGGTTCTCTTCCGATAACCATGGTCTTCGTCTTATTTATATTTATCTTCATTCCATAGTCCTCACATCTGCCATTTAGCTCCATCAGCATGTTTTTCAGTGTTGTTTCATCCTCTGCTAGCAAAGCCATATCATCGGCAAATCTTATGCACTTTATTCTTCTTCCTCCTATGTTTGCTCCTCCCTTGTTCAGGAAGCAGTTCTTTATTAAATCTTCCAAGTATATGTTGAAGAGAGTAGGCGATAAAGGGCATCCTTGCCTTACCCCTCTTCCCATTACTCTGCCCTCTGTCATTTCTTCTCCTATCCTTACTTTCATTTGCTGTTTCATATATAGATTGCATAAAAGTCTCCTCTCCTTCCAGTCCACACCAATTTTCTTCAGGATCTCTATAAGTTTAATCCAATCTACTCTGTCAAAGGCCTTTTCCAGATCAACAAATGCTACATACACTTCTTTACCTCTTCCTATATATCTTTCTCCGATTATTCGTATCAATCCAATCGCATCTCTCGTACCTTTTCCCTTCCTGAAGCCAAACTGTTCTTCCTCCAATTCACCTTCCATCTTAGAACGTAAACGTCGGTTCAATATTCTCAGGAGAATCTTAGCGGAATGAGGTATCAGGCTGATAGTCCTGTACTCCTTGCATTTCTTCGCATTATTTTTCTTCGGTATTGGTATTAGCACCGTCTCTGTAAATTCTTCAGGCCATTCACCTTCTTCATATATCTTGTTGCACAAGGAATGAATTTTTTTCTTCCCTTCACCTAAGCATTTAACCATCTCAATGGGGATTCCATCTATTCCTGCTGCTTTTCCAATTTTCATTTCTTTAATTGCTAGCTCAACTTCTTCTATCAAAATGGTAAATCCTTTTTCATCTTCAGATACATCTGTTTCTTTTTCCACATCCAAGATAGCTGGGCGATTCCTTGTCTCGTATAATTCTTCTACATAATTTTGCCATGTGTTCAATATTCCCTGTTTGTCTGTTATTTCTTCTTTATTTTCATTCTCAATCAGCCATATTTCTTTTCTTGTATTCTTTCCATAATCCAAACACTTAACTTCGTGGTACATGAGATCATATCTTCCTTTTTTCTCTAAGTCCTCTATTTCTTCACATCTTTGCTTCCACCATTCTTCCTTCGCCTTCATGGTTTCCCTTTTTAGTTCGTTGTTTAGTCTCCTGTAGTTTCTTTTGGCTTCCTCTGTATTAACATTTTTCCATTTTCTCCTTTCCTCCATCTTCTGTAACATGTTTCCGGTGACCCAAGGTTTCTTGATATTCCTGCTCTCTTTGCGTCCTATTGTTTCTTCTGCAGCTGTCTGTATACAACTTTTCAGATGAATCCATTGCTCATTACTATTTCCATATGGGATTTCTAGATTAGAGGCCTTTTCTTGAAAATTTTCTTGGAATCTTCTCCTTTCCTCTTCAATTTTAAGTTTCCCCACGTCGTACTTCATTGTCTTCTCCCCTCTTCTTATCTTCTTCAAGCAGATTTCTATTTCTCCTATTAGTAAGATATGGTCTGAATTTATATCAGCTCCTGGTAGGGTCTTCACATTTTTTAAACAATTCCGAAATCTTTCCTGTATCATTATGTAGTCGATCTGGTAACGCTTCTTGTCCACAGGGCTTATCCATGTATATCTTCTTCTTTTATGTTGTTGAAACATTGTATTTCCAATTATCATTGAATTTCTTTTACAGAAATTCATTAGGGATTCGCCTCTTCTATTCCTTTTTCCCAATCCATATCTTCCGACTGTTCTTCCTTCTTGGCCTTCTCCCACTACAGCATTCCAGTCGCCCATTAGAATTATACATGCCCCTTTCTTCTCCTTTTCAATTAATTCTTCTATTCTGTCGTATCTTTCTTCCACTTCATCATCTGCTATCCCACTATGTGGCATGTAGTTTTGCACTATCACTAAGTCCATTTTCCTACCTTTTATCCTCACCATTATCGTCCGATGGTCCACATAGCGGACTGATATCACTTTATCTTTCACACGTGGGCCTAATACTACACCTACACCATGATTTCCTTTAGACTCACCATTAGAATAAAACATTCTAAATTCCTCACTTATTAATTCACCATTTTGTTCCCACCTCACTTCTGATACTCCCATCACATCCACTCTGTTTCTTCTCATTTCTTCTTTTAGATTTTCAAGTTTTCCAACTTGAAGAAGAGTTCTCACGTTCCATGTTCCAATCCTCAGCCTTCTTTTCGATTGTATATTGCTAACCATTTAACAAATCTTTGGTTAGTTTGTCAAAAGTTTGATAAAATGAACAACAATGAAATAATGTGATAACAATGAATGATTAAAAATTAAAATTGTGTGTTAAGGGAGGGAACCTATGAAAATTCTAGGCAAAAACCAAGAACAGGTCGCCCCTTAAGTTCCACCCACTCCAGCCGCTGCATTGCTATGGTGACGGACTGCTTATCCCGCTCCCCTAGTGACCAGCCATGTGCTGTACCAAAGCATTTGCAATAATTAGGCTACTATAATACGAAAATTACTCTTGTACAAAGCTAATTACTAAAAGTAAAGTGTTCCCTATTACAGGCCATGGAGGCCCAGAGGGTTTCAGGAGATTGAGGCTCCCAGATTTTTCGACAATTGGAACATGAAGGTGGTAAGGTTGTCAGCCTTATGCACCAGCCGCCTTTTACCCCCAGGATTGCTCCTAGCTGAGCAATTGACCCCAGGGCCATAGTGCCACCAGAAGGATTAGGACAATTGAAAAACTCCAATGACCTCGAGGATCGAACCAACGACCTTACGGTTTGTAGCACAGCACCTCAACCACTAGGCTACGGTGTACCCCTGCACTAATTACTGCAATACAAAAATAACCCTTGTTCCAAAACATCACCAGAGCCTATTTAGCGTTACTCAGAACCCATCACGTGATGGTAGAAGTTGATTTGGGAATGAGATTTTTAGATTTCAATGGTATGCCACCCTAAAGAGGAGTTGATTAATAAAACCAAAACAACCCTTGTACCAATTAAAACGTCCCTTGAACCAAAACTACATTTCACAATTGCAATTAATATGGAATTATCAATCTCCGCTATTTCATGCAGCTCTCTAAAATCTACATAGATGAATTCTCACTTCACACCACAATGACCACTTGATGGCATAGTGGGTTAGATGACTGGCTATCATGCTAGCGGTCCATGTTCGAATCTCCTTAGGCTGAAAATTTATAGATTAGGGTAAAGGAGAAAAGGGAATGAATAGTAGAAAGAGAAAAAAAAGAGAACAAAGGGGGGAAAAATTCAAAATTTCCAACGCTGCTAGTAGTTCCACCATTCACACCTAGATGTCTCTCATTGTTTAAATAGTGAGTAGAGTGGGAGGAGCTTAAGGGGCGACTTGTTCTTGGTTTTTCTCAAATTCTATTTTCTTACACTTTCTGTCCAGAAGATACTTAAATAGATGATTATCTTCAAATATTCTACAAATACAAATTAAATAAATCAGAACTAGATTTCAGTTTTATACTACAAGAAATGAACAGAATAGAAGTTGCTGGTTGAAAACTAAATAGGCTACGTTCAATATTCATTAACATAGAAAAATGTACTTGGTCTTCAAGCAAAGCTTATGAATGCCTTTAAAAATCTTTTTCCCCCTGAATTGTTATGTAGCTCAAATAGCTGTAGTTAGAAGGACATTACACAGAATTACATTGCAAGCATAAGTTAAATATATGTACAAATACTACTTACAAGAATGTTATGCTACAAACAAAACAAAAACGGGTACTTACAGGAACGGTCTGACGACTCCCAGCCATTTTTGAAATAGTTATTTCACCATTTACATCTATTGGACCTCGCGGTTCTAGGAATTCCGATGTTGTTTGTTCACAGTCCACATATAACACCGCCTGTTCTCTATATACACTGAAGTGAACTTTGTGCCAGTTCTTGTCGAACACCTGTAAAATAATATCACAGTAAATTTCTTTTCTTATATGTACAATTTAAACTTGTCATAATGAATGAGAATCATTGACCAAATATATATATTCATTACTTTTGTATTTTGTATTAGAGAAACAAATTTTGAATTCCCAATATGTAAATCCATTTTACTAAGAGACTTATGATTTGCTTTAAAGTATATCTTTATCGAGATATAAAAGTCTCTGCAGAGGCTTTGACGATCAAGAAAGCTGATAATATGATAGTGAGGAACTGACTTACAGCCACCAGTTCTAATTCATGCAATAGATGTAGAAATTAAATATCCACTGATTGTACCATATTTTGTCAACTTATTTTTGAATTGCAATGTAATCTTACCTCAAGGAGACATCCTGAATGATTTCTTCCATTTGCAGACTAGTTACCCTACAGAAGATTTTTTTTTTTTTTTTTTTTTTTTACTTTCTCAGGGTCATCTCGGCTTCTCTAAAATGTTCTATTTATTACCTATGTTTAGTTTCTTGTTTGCTTTGTTAATTCATATTCCTACATATTTGGTAGGGTGTATGAAGGACCAAGAGGACATGGTTATTTGAATAACACAGGGTCCATTGATTAGAAGAAACATTTGTTCCAATAGTTGTGGAAAACACCGAAGGTAGAAGACCCCAAGCATATAATTTAGTTGCAAAATGATTTGAATGTCTCCCTCTATGGCACTCGTGTTGAAAGTCAAACTGAATGCCCTGAATGACCAATGCCCTTCCAAGGAAAGTGTTAGATGTTAAATGCAAAATAAATGTTTTTTGAAATAAACATTTTCCTGCCATAACACCTTGAATTGAAAAGCTTACAGTCCTTTAACGTTTTTATATTGTTTTAAAGATTCCTTAGTTTTAAAATACACTTTCTATTTTTTTTTGTAAAATTCTTGTTTAAAGTTGAGTTGATCTGGTAAGTAATTTGTATAGAGTCCAGGGCAAAAACCTGGTAAGTCACATTTCGCAATTTCACAGGAGTGCAAATTGAAAGTTTCAAAACTCCTATGTTCACATTTTATAAGTCACATTCTTTTAAAAATGGAAGATAAATGGCACACCATCAAATTGTAATTATCCTCAACAGTGGTTATTTTGAAAGAAATATACTTCACCCTACTTTACACTTACAAAGCAATAAATTTTCCATATCAATCACTAGACTTGCCTAATTACTGTTTCACTAGGACTGTCAATTTTTTCCTTCTTATACGATTTTAAAACATTTACATTTTTTCGAACTTATCAACATGTTATTTGGTTCAGTTTTGTAACTGGGACGAGACAAGAAGCTTGGATTGAAGATGTGCAGCAGCAATATGAGCTTGTTTAGTGGCTTCAAAGTGGCATTTGCATAGGTCATGATTCATGTCTCATTGGCACAGTTATATCATACAAAACTACACTTGCTGAACTATCTGATGACCTCAAAAGCAGAAAATTGACAAATTTGAACTTTTCAGGGTTTCCCCCAGTGGCGGCTATTCGGGTGAAGTAGGTGAAGTAGCACTTCACCAGTATTTTTCCTTTACAATACGTATTTTTAAAGTTTATTTCCCATATCTCGAATGTTGGTTTTTACTATAAATGCATTTATGTAATTTTGTATTGCCCGCCACGAGTGATGTTAAAGGAGGAGGCGCCAGAGAGCTCTCGAGTCTTGCAAAGAAGCACGAAGCAGCCTTGATTCACTTCCCCTGTTCCATGGGTAGTCTGGTCCACTAAAAATGATGCTAGCTGATGCTGCAAGCAGCATTTTTCTCGCTTATCCCACGTCCATTCTGAAGGGATCAGACTACCCACGAAGGTGTCGTCCTGCGGCCACATGATGCGCGCGCTTCCCACAGCAAGCTGAAGCTACTACAATGACAGAGTGTGGCGGGTTTCATACCTACTCCTCTTCTGCTAACAGCACCAATTTCACTTCCTCTACCCGTACCAAAGGTAATAAATGTTCGAAATCAATGTTTTTAACATAAATACCTGTTTTGAATTCTCCTCTGTCCAATAATATTTTCAGGAACGTGTCTGTGTGGCTTGAGAACTAAACATCGTGTATAAATAAAACTTATTTGGATTAGATATCTTCTGGGGAGATTGACGACTTTTTCTTACTTTTATACGGTATCCTTATACTTTGAAGGGTAGTTATAAGCCAGCTATCGTTTGTACAAACTCAGGCTTTTAAGTCTTACATCTTTGGGCGAGGCTAGAACAGACTTTCATTCTTCACGATTTTATAAAAAAAAAAACTAACAATTTTGTTTAAATTTTCCACACGATTTGCATAGACGCTAAAGAGCTAGAATTTTTATTTTTAACAATTTTCAATTAATTATTTAAAAGGTGTTTATAAACAACCATATACTTCATTGAAGTATGAACGGTAGAGGAGCTTGGATTCTTTCTCATAAAATTAAATATCATTAACGGAAAAAAAATCATAGGCGTTCGATTCTATAGCACAAAAGTGGGGCATAGGGATGAGACTAGAAGTTAATTTATTTAATGTGTGTCACCATATACCAAGACTACTGTGTACTGTGATGAAAGCCCACTGTTAGGTGTCACAACACTGAACCTTCTTCGGAGATCGTCGCCGATAGGACGCCATAGGACGACAACGTTGAATCACGACGTTTCATTCCTACAATGCATATTTTTTCATAGGCAATCATACGACATGTGACATATTAATCACTGCATATTAATGCCTTGAAGTATCCAGTAACGAGCTGAAGTTTATCAGATAAAATTGCATCTTTCCGACCCTTGCAAGCATATTAACTTATAAGATAAACAACAGTCATTGGTCGATATCCGAGGCATTGCTAAAGATTATTAGTCAATTTCAAGTCCGCTTCGCACGAATGGAATATTCTGAATAATCTGATTAGGAGAATAATAATTACGATAAACATCAATAGATTCGCGGCGGAAAAGCAGGATCGAATTTATCTAATGAAACTCATAATCCCGATTGGGATTTATTAAGAGTATTCCATGAATAAAATGTATCACATTTTATAAATAATAACTATATTCTTACCCGCATTGTTTAAAATCAAATCATCATTGTGCCAGCTGTCAGATCACGACGTAGGCCTACTAAATGAAGGATCAAAAATGTTGCCAGACAAGTATCTTGTTTAGCGAATATTTCAATTCAGAAAGAACCTTTACTGCAGCTAGAAGAAATGCAGCCGTCCTATGATGATATCACCGACAAATTTGCAGCCATAAAGGACTATCGAAGGATTGATTTGCTATACAAGACATAGGTGAGTTCGGTTATTAACGTAAGCATGTGGCATTTTTTTCCTCTTCACCTAATTTTCCGGCCACGAGCCGCCACTGGTTTCCCCTTGACTTTTCATGTGTTCTTCATAAATCCATATTTCAACGAGTGATATAAACATAAATTATGAGACACCACACACATCTGGTTATGAACTGCTTGTGTTGTTATTGAGCTCATGGTTGTGTGGAATGATTACTGTATGAACTTAAACTCTTAAGGACAATAAAAGTGCAATTTGCAGTAATGGGTTCTGTAGTAATTCAGTTGATTTAATGGGCTGAATTTGATTTTGATCTTATTGTCATTTGTAAGAATTGTCATTAAGCTACTATGAAGTTTCTAACTGATTGGATAAGATGATTCTTTAATTGGAAGAGTCTATACTTTCTCCATATTATGTCATTGATTTTGATCTTATTGTCATTTGTAAGAATTGTCATTAAGCTACTATGAAGTTTCTAACTGATTGGATAAGATGATTCTTTAATTGGAAGAGTCTATCCTTTCTCCATATTATGTCATAATTGCAGTGGCAAAAACTAGTGTCTTTGGCAATTACACTATACTACACTGAAGCAACATAATATGCACAGTTTATTATTTGTCTGAACTGAGTGAAACATATAATATCATGGACAATTTAATAGTGAAAAAAGTGCTCTGCTGATTTGAAAACTGAAAATTTTTTTATTGAAAACTTTAAAAGTGTAAGGAATATTGTGGGCATATTTTAATGTCCTTACATAAATTTACATTGTAAATATTTAACATGAACAACATCAGAAATGGTAACTTACATTACATAAAAATTGTAACTTACAACACATCAGAAATGGTAACTGAACATCAATAAAGAAATTAGTTAACAAATACTTTACTTCAAATTTATCATATATTTCTCTAATTGTCAAACTCCCAGATGTCCCAAGAAATCTTTTTGAGGGGGTTACTTTTTGTACAATTTGATTCTCTGGGTAGATTTAATCTTCTTCAAATGGTCATTTCCATAGCTTTCCAGTTTTCCATACTTCAGCATAGCTTCGATTTTATATTCAGCAAGTCCAATTTCTGGTATCACCCCTTGAAAGAGATATAATCCCTCATAATTAACCTCTACCCAGTCATCTGTCTTGAAATCTGTCTTGAAACTCCATTCCATAATGTTACTATCCTTGCTGGCACACAATGTGCGATCTTTTGTAGTTTGAAAGCCTTTGATAGAATCCTGGAAGCAGGAAATAGCATGAAACTTCGTAATACCTTCAACTGGTTCAGCACTAACAATCAAGCCGTCCAAATCAAGTTTTTATTCCTTAGATCAATCTCTTCTTGTACTATGTCAAAACTTTGTACATTTTTAAGCTGCTTGCAACTTGGAAAAACTGATAAGAAGTTTGGACAATAGTTTTTCTCCTTATTATTGCTTCTCGGACATGTCTCTAGACAGCTGCACCAATACTGTCCACAGGTCCTTTGCCAGAAAGTTCCAAGTAATATTCAAATTATGTTTACACTAAAGTAGTTTTATTGCAGCTGCTGGTATGAGCTTATTCTTGAACTTCACGATGGCCCATCTGACCAAAAATGTACAGTTGTTTCTGCTGCTGGAATTTTATCCAACAGAATGTCAATATACACAATAGTAGTGTCTTTTGGGTGGCTGGGAGATTGTCTGAGCAAAGAGTCAGACATGACCGTGCTTCAGAACTTCAAAGAGACACTGTGAAAAAGTTCACTTGCGACTGCTTCCAGTGAGCGCTTTGTATTTTGTCCTGGTAGAAGCAAGTGAAGTTTTCAGCAAAATCAACATTGATGATTCAATGGGTCAAAATTTATAGACATTGACATTTGTGTTTTGTCATTGTAACTCTTGGACTGTTCACGTTTTATATAAACATGTTGCAAGAACTGTGGATACATACTTTCAATGTGCTGGCATAGCTCCTGAATGGTTCTCTCATTACATTTTTTTTAGTAAGTTTCCACCTATATCTTTCCATTCATGCCCTGACACTGTAGCTGGTATATCATGATAATGGATGGCTTCCTGTAACTTTTCATTAAGAGTATTTTGACCATTTGTACACTTAGTAAACCAACGGTCCTCAGAGGGAGCAGAGCAAAGAAAAGAATAAACAAGAATCTAAGGGAAACACACTGCATTCCTTATGAAAGGAGTCAACTGCAAGCCTAAAATGTTCGTGATATTTACAAAGGCATAAATTTGGAGAGTAAAATACATTTTTATAAGAAAGTGGGACCAGCGACCATTTCTTAGTTGATGCGGTAACTTATGTTACACTAAAATGATTTCTTCCAGAAATTATGTGGTTAGCAGTAGGAACCACTACTTATGTTTTACAAAGAATGTACCACCTAAAGTAAAAAGAAGCAAAGTTATTTCCATATTTCAAACTCTTTTTGGTGACTTACATTACGTAAGGAAGGCTTTTTGATTATTATTGACTTCTACCAAATATGAACTTAATTTCTGACAACCATGATGTTAAATTGATAGGTAATCATTACTATGCTTAATGCATTTATTACTTTTAACCTATTTATTTTTATACTTACACTAATCTTCTCACTTATGTAGAGTAGTTTTTGGCGTTGCTTTGACTTAATCACATGTCTAAATTCAACCTTCATTTGTCCTCAGAACACTTGAATTCTGGGTGAAACATGGTTACCATCTTAAGGATCATTAAATTTGGTACCATTTTCCAGCAAAAATAATGTTAAAATTCATACTGGTAGGACTACTTGAAATTTTTGATAAAATTCCCTTAGCATGGAATGACCCTCCTAACACTAGGTTATCATTTGCTGCGACTCTTCCTCCTCTCCTAAATACATTTATACGGTTTTGTCTTTACTTATGATGAATTTGTTTCCTGCTGCCCAATGATGTAGTTTGTTTATGTCATTTTGAAGTTCCTCTTTGTTTTGTGATCCTAGGACCATGTCATCTGCATACATTATTAGCGTGGCTCCGTTGAGTTCCTTCCCAATGTCTGCAGTCATTATATTAAATAACAGTGGACTTATTGGATCACCCTGCATGACTCCATTTGTTTGTCTTATGTCCTCTGATGTCGACACTTCTTCAGTAATCTGCATCCAGTTGTATTGTATCTACTATTGGATGCTCGTTTCCAATCAAGTCTTTTAGCTTTCGAATTAGCTTTTCTCGGTTTATGCAGTCGAAAGCTTCTTCATAATCTATGTGTACCATGAATTACTTCCCTTTTGGCTTTCTAAGAGCTTCTTCAATTTCTCATGATAGTGCTGCACTGCTGCTTGTAGAATGAACTTTTCCTTTCTAAATCTGAATTCGATTTCTCGTATGTATTGGTGTGTGATGCCAGTCAGTTAGCGATTATCTTCATGAATATTCTGAAGATTGTGTTTTCTAGTGCCACTCCTCTATATGAGTTCATGTTGTTCGTGCTACCTTTGCCTTCGCACAGTATCTTCAGTATTGCCCTTCTCCATTGTTTGGGTGCGATTCCTCCCTAGTAGCACACTTCGTTGGCCTAACAGAGGGATTTCGTTGGCATGGTTGGGATATGTTGGGAAAACGTTCGTTGTAATTTCCTCGGTTAGCCCACGTTACGTTTCCATTGCGTCATGCGCTAAGTCCAACCGTTGGGGCTATGACGTTGGCCCAACGAGGGCTCTTCCTACCGTTCCTACCGTTGGGGTTATGATTGCTGGCCCAACAATAAATCTCGTTGTAATGTGATCGCATTTATGTTAAAATTAAAAAGTGTTGAAATAACATTATAAGCGTTAAATTTTCATTTCCTATAAAATAAAACAGTTTTAATTCATTAATTATTCGAGCTCTTTGTGTGCGTTACATGCTAAATCTCCACCTCTTCCTGCCTGTCTTCGGCAATTTCCGGCGTAGTTCGGGTCATCATGAAGACATGAAGATACAACAGTTATTCGCCATCTTGATATGTTGGTGTTTTACTTCTATTAATATTAGGGCTCTTTATTTGTTCTCTGAAAATAACGTTATCATATATTCACATC
Source organism: Ectobius pallidus (assembly GCA_964059195.1). Lineage (NCBI taxonomy): Eukaryota > Metazoa > Arthropoda > Insecta > Blattodea > Ectobiidae > Ectobius > Ectobius pallidus. Next base: position 17,944,147 of record CAXKWD010000005.1, read on the forward strand.
AAATATTCAAAATACGAGATGTATATCCTTCTTACTATTTATCATGTATTACACATCTCTGTAGTAAATAGGCTAGAAGAATTCTCGATTTTTATTTCAACGAGCTCTAATAGCGTAGTGGTTAAAGCGATAGACTATAACGCTAGCGGTTCCGAGATCGAATCCCCATAGGTGCGAATTTTATACGATAGGAATAGGTAGGTAGGGTGAAGGAGAGAAGGTAGTTAATAGGGAAAAGAGGAGAAAAGGGATGAAAGGGAAAATAAAAAATTAAATTTTGTGTGCTTCTAGTATTTCCGCCAGATGTCTCTGCGCTGCGCTGCGTAGTAGTTCCACCATTACCTAATAGATGTCTCTCAACTGTTGGGATTTTGTTGTATATTGGTTGGCTACAGTTGGCAGTTGGTTGGATAAAACGCTTCTTGGCAACCGAACCCCGACGGACATTCATAACCGTTGACCAACGAAACAATAGTTTGGACAATAGTTTTTCTCCTTATTCCCCAACATTGGCCCAACGATCTGTGCTACTAGGGCTGTGTTCAGGCACTTATGTCTTGGAAAATGAAACTAGGCTATATAACATATTTCATTATTGTTCCATGTAAGTGAAAGACAAAAAAGTCACATGATACTCTGTGTGAAACTGAACGAAACAGTCTGATGATGGAGTAAAGCACAGACTGATATTGCATTTTGAACAATTCAGTTTTGGTATTCCGTCACAATCTGGTCATTTACAGCGACCCCTTTCCTCTTCAAAGCAGGGCCAGTGCCCAATTCCATCTTTCCTGATGTCAGCATTTGGAAGAGATGTTGCATTTGTTCTTTTCTGCTTCTTCTGGATCTACTTCTCAAGGGAACTGGGCCTTCCACTTCTTTTTCTTGCGATATTCCTTGCCTGCAGAGACATGTGCAACAGAAGACTTGAACTCCAATAGACTACCGGTAAGTTCATCTTTCTTGCAGACTTTATCAGTTCACCATTTCTTTAATCTAATTCTTGTGTAATACTATGCTACTAAGGAATCGATCAAATCTACTCTGCCCATGAACTTATTGTAATGGAGTACTACACTTGGGCATTCAACTTCTAAATACTGGTATTTCTTTTGAGATTTATCCCAACATATAACATTAGAAGTAGGGTGTGCACCAGCAATGTAGGCCTACTCACAAAATGAACAGATTTGTTATCATACCACTTCACTGCACATACATTGACTCCACTGATGGTAGTTGTGGATTCCTCAAAGTACACTCTTTGTATAGGAGGCTAGTAGATGAAATGGTAGATTGGAAATGGAATTAGGTAAGAGTGGACTGTAAAGTTCTGAAACCTTCGCCTTGCCTATACATGAAAGAACAAGAATTTGTAACCTTCTGGTGAATAAATGATATTTATTTTAAACACTAAAAACTGAGATTATAATATACACTGAAAGATTGTTGAAGTTGATGCTTGAAGAATGGAAGATCTTGAAGAGATGAAATTTCTTGATGCTGATGATGATAATTACAACTGTAGCAGTTTGTACTGAAGTTGAAGTTAAAGTTCCAAATAATGTTTATAAATTAATTATGATGAAATATTTCTTAAAGTAATAAATTACACTTAATAATGTGTAGTGTGTTGATTGTCTATAAATCCTGAAGTTAGATGGATAAATTTAAACACTTTGAAATGTGTTTGGAAAATGTTCACAAAGGAAAACGGATATGTTGAAATTGCAGGCGTCTATATGACGTCATCTTGGCGTGCCTATGCTGAGCGTCACCAAGCGAAACAAAGAAAGTTTGTGAAGTTCCTTCTTCACTGTAGAAATTAGTTTTTAATTAATTGAAATTAGGTTCAATTAAAAGTAGATGTGAAATTGAAGATTTTCTTCAATTAGTAGATATAAGAAGTAACAAGATATGCTAAGCGCGACCACGCGAAGCTATTGTTTGAGATGATATTAGTAATCAAATTTCTTATCTGAAAATTGATGATTTAAAGTTGAAAATCCTTGCTGGATTGAAGATTGTAGAAGTAGTTCAAGCTTCCAGTTCCTTGGATACTGAAGGCTGATGATGATTGATGTTATTGAGAAATACTTTCCCAAAACAGGAGTGAATGAGAACCAACGTCTGCTTTCTTGAGACACGACGTGTGAACTAAACTAACTGAATGCTTTGAACATTGTACTGACTTTAAAAGGGAAATCCCCAATAAACTTAGCAAAATTATATTTGTAAGAAAATGCGTCACAAGTAAATTTGACGTGAAAAAATACTAACAAATGCAATGGACAATAACACCATGGATTTAAAGTATAAATCAAATATAAACATTATATAAAAAATCTATATAATAATAAAAACTTGCATATTTGTATGAGAAAACTATATGAGTTTTTTGTTGGAAATTGGCAGCATTGAAAATCGAAGCGAGTCAGTATCGATATATTGTCAAATCGAAGTACGCTCACGAACGATTCCACAATAACAAAAGAATATCACCAAGCGAAACAAACATGTAATAACTATCTTATTTCTTTTAACAAACAAATAATGGTTTTAAAGGAACAATATTAAATATGTGAGGCTGTGAGTATGATACCAGACACTTTAACATTATTCTAAAGTCCGTGGAACGTAAATATCAAACATGAATATGCACGTTTAAAAGTGGGGTTATGTTGCTTAAAAAACTATCTTAAATCATTCAAATAATATTTATTATAGTAGATTATCCAAAACTAAATTCAGAATCGACATCTACGTGTCAAATATTAAGTCTGAACATAAATGTGAAAAGATCTACAATAAAATGACTTTAATGTGATGTCGTAATTTAGGCCTATGTTTGGTTACGAAAAATCATAGTTTTACTTCAAAGTTTTGTGTAATTATACATATTGCCCGCAATAATTATTCAAATAATTATTCAAACAAAGAGAATGTATAATGAAACAAAACTACAATTATTTAAAGTTTCTACAAAAACATTTTAGGTTATATACAATTTATTAAGTATAATTAATCTTCTCCATTTATGGGAAGAGGGGCGAGTTTTACTATTGGTCTTTTATATTGACCTGAAGAAGTTCTGACAGTAGCTACTCTTACGAGACCGTCAGATCCAGGGTGAATTTGATCAACTATGCCTAAAATCCATTTAAAAGGTGGCACATTATCTTCAATGAGAAGTACTGGTGTACCAATGGATACATTGTGAGATTTAGAGCTCCATTTGGAACGCCTTTGGAGTGTGTGAAGATAGTCAGAAGACCATTTCTTCCACAAATCAACAGTAAAATTATGCAGTGTTTTCCACTGAGAGCGTAATGTGTAACTTCCAGACAAGTCTGGAGATGGCAATGAAATAAGTGGTTTGCCCACAAGAAAATGTCCTGGAGACAAATATTGGAAGTCATCGATCTCTTCATGAAGTGAGAGCAATGGTCGTGAATTAAGGATAGCTTCGATTTGGATCAACAAAGTCGATAGCTCTTCGTAGGTGAGAGTGAGATCTGAAGCCATTCGCTTCAGGTGATGTTTGACTGAGCGTACTGCAGCTTCATGCAGTCCACCCATATGAGGAGAGTAAGGCGGTAAAAAATGCCAATTAAGGCTAAGATGTGAGGTAGCATCTTTAACAGTATTTTGAAATTCAGACGAGGACAATAAGTCACTCAATTGTTTCAAATCATTACAAGCTCCAACGAAAGTTGTTCCGTTGTCGGATGTAATCGAATGGGGAATGCTTCTGCGGCTAGTAAATCTAGACAGAGCAGCTAGAAATGCTTTAGAAGTAAGTGTGGTTACTAACTCTAAGTGTATTGCTTTTGTGGACATGCACACAAAGAGAGCAATATATGACTTGGTAGTAATTTTAGATCTTGGACCACCATACTTTATTGTAAATGGGCCGGCATAATCTAAACTAACATTTGTAAATGGTGGTATTGGAGTTATTCTGGCGGCAGGCAAGTCAGCCATTTTTTGTTGAAAGGGCTGTGCTTTAAAGCGGAAACATGTGTTACATTTTCCTATTACAGATCTTATTATTCTTCTGATTGAAGGAATCCAGAATCTTTCTCTGAGATGAGCAATAATAAGTTGTGGTCCTGCGTGATGCAGTTGAAAATGTGTATAGTGAATTAAATGCTTTGTGAAATCATGATCACATGGCAATAGCATTTGATGTTTTGATTCAAATGGAAGATTAGATCTTTCTAATCGTCCGCCAACACGTAGGATGTTGTCAGAATCCAAGAATGGGCATAAATTAAGAATTTTACTGGAGGTTGGAATTTCCTTTCCAGCTGACAATAGTCCTATTTCTTCAGCGTATGCTTGACGCTGGACATTTTTTACACAACAGTGCATTGAACTTGTTATCTCATCAGGAGATAAAGATCCACTAAGACGTTGGTTATTAGGTTTTGCATTATGTATGAATCTTAATACATAACCCATAATGCGGAGAGATTTTAAGTAAGAAAACTTGGAAAACCAAGATTGAAAGGTACTATCAACAGTAGTGATGTGAGCTACTACCCTGACTTCTGGCAGTGGTTCTGAGATAGCTTGTGTGTTATTGGTTGGCCAGTATGAGGTGTCCTTGGACAGCCATTCTGGGCCAATCCACCACAAATCGTTATGAATTAAATCCTCGGGTGTCGAACCTCGAGATATCAAATCTGCGGGATTATCACTTGATGATACATGTCTCCAAATAAAGTCTGCAGTATACTCTTGTATATCCGCAACTCTATTTGCAACGAATGTCTTGAGTGTGGTTGGAGAGCGACTCAACCAACTCAAAACTATATTTGAATCACTCCACAAATTTACTGAATTAATGTCGAGCTGTAGTGTAGGCAAAACATTGTGGGTGAGTTTAGATAATAAATGGGCAGCTAGCAATTCTAATCTGGGAATTGTAACCGCTTTGATAGGTGCAATTTTAGACTTTGCACATAGTAAAGATACTTGAGTTTCGCCCTCTCGATTGGTAGAGCATAAATAGATGCAAGCGCCATAAGCTTGCTTGCTAGCGTCGCAAAATCCATGCAAATCTATTGAAATTGCGTTTGGAATTAATGCAAACCGAGGAATAGCAATTTGAGAAATTGAATGTAGTTGGTTATGAACCGTCAGCCATTTTTTGGCGATCGATTCAGGTATAGGTTGATCCCAGGAGGTAGTTTCCTTCCATAAGGATTGAAATATGATTTTGCAATGTGCAACTATGGGAGAGATGAGGCCTAAGGGGTCAAATATTGACGCAATACAAGAAAGTAGTGTTCTTCTTGTACACTTAACAAAAGGTTTAGAAGAATCTATGGATGTTTCTACTCGCAATAAATCATTAGATGGTTGCCATATTAAGCCTAATGCTTTAATAGAGCTGACATCTGAGTCACCAAATGTGCGATTATCAAGAGTTTCTCTTGACTCGACTGGTATGTTTTCTAGAAGTTGTGGCAGATTTGAACTCCACTTTCTAGGTTGGAATCCACCTATGGGAAGCAAAGTGTTCAATTCAGAAACCATTTGCTGGGCTTCTTCAATATTAGAGGCGGTTGCCACTATGTCGTCGACATATGTGGAATTATTTATTATGTGTGAAGCTAGTGGAAAATCTTTACCCTCGTCAATTGTAAGTTGTTTAAGGGCTCGAGTTGCTAGAAATGCGGCTGGTGCTGTGCCATAAGTCACAGTCTTAAGATTGAAAATCTTGATGGGCTCTGAAGGTTGTTCCCTCCAAAGTATTTGTTGGAAATGCTGTTGTTCAGGAGATATGAGTACTTGTCTGTACATCTTAGCGATGTCAGAAGTAAAAGCAATAGGATTCAGTCTGAATCGTAATAGTATGGAAAATAGATCTGGTTGGACTGTAGGGCCTACATAAAGTATGTCATTTAATGACTTTTTGTTTGTTGATTTAGCAGAAGCATCAAATACTACTCTTAGTTTAGTAGTACTGCTGGATGGTTTCATCACCGGGTGATGAGGGATTATATAATCAAAGGTTTCAGGCTGTTCAGATTCCGCAGGCTCCATGTGGCCTAGGGTCTGATACTCAGTCATGAAATCACCATATTGCTGGCAAAGTTCAGCATCATTTGCCAAACGTTTTTCGAGTGAGTTGAATCGTTGATAGGCTTGCTGCTTGGTGCTACCTATTGATTCTGGTGGGGCATTGAAGGGAAGCTTGACGACATATCTTCCGTCAAGATCTCTTGTGGTAGTTTCTGTGAAGTATGTTTCACAGTGTGTGTCTTGAGGGACAAGATCTCTTGTGGTAGTTTCTGTGAAGTATGTTTCACAGTGTGTGTCTTGAGGGAAAGGTGCACTATTTGCTACACTTTCGAGTTCCCAAAACTTAGACAGTTGATTGTTTATTGATTGATCAACATTTAAGAATGCAGAATATTGTTTATCATTATTTGCATTGGCATTAACAGTTTGATTTGTGCGATTTCCTTTGAATCGCCTTGGAGAAGAAGAATTGACAAGTCGTCTGACATTGTCATTGCTAGATTGATGGAAATTGTCATCTTGATGACTTGAGGTTAAATGCATTTGCATAGAAATGTTAAGTGATGGTAACCTTCCAGAAAAAGTCCATCCTAATTGAGAATTCTGAATTGTGGGATGATCAGGAGCACTGATTATGCCATCCTGCATTATTTGTGAATAAACTTCTACTCCTAAATTTGGGTTAGCTAGGGGGAGATTGGCTGGAATTTGCCAATTTCTAATATCAATGTAATTATCTGGCAGTTGGCTGGCAGAAATTTCTGGAATTACAATAGCCTGTGTATCATAATTCCATAGCGTAGTTCTTGACTTGATTTTGATGTTTGTAGTCTTGTGCATATGAGCTTGAGACTCTAAGATGCCTTGAAGTGGCACTCTTTTGGGTAAAGCTTTCAACTTTAATTTGTTGAATAAGCGATTAGTTATTAAATTGCAACTAGAACCAGTGTCTAACAGGGCTGTTGCTTCTACAGGTTTACCATTTATGTCTTCCACAATGATTAATGCAGTGGGATGCAGACATTTTGGGGGGTCTGGTATTGAAGGAAGGTGCAGCATGCGTGTTACATTATTTGGTTGTGCGTTTGACCGCTGATTAGAATTGTGAAGCATTGTACTATGTCTTTCACCACAAATGTGGCATTTGAATACGCCGCATACACTACTATGACCTTTAGTTTGAAGGCATACTTGACATGCTTTATGAGTATTGACGAATCGCATTCTTTGCTCATGGGACATCATTTTGAAGCTGTCACATTGATACAATTCATGGATAACATTTTGCCTGCAGCAAATACAAAGAGGACGTGAATTATACGTTCTGGAGTTGTTGTGATTATTTTGATTGCTGTTATTTGAAACAACATTATTATTAGTAGCAGGTTTTTGAGGGGGGCGATTGTGTGTAGAATTAGTGTTGTTTGTAGAATTAGCTTTAGCTTGAGATCCTATCGCTAAACTTGTCATCTGAAGGACTCTCACTTTCGACTCTAGGAAACCAAATAATTCACTTAATGTGGGTAATTGATTGGGTTTGATAGAACTTTCCCATTCTTTAATGAAGGCTGGAGGTAATCTATCTAAGATTAGCTTGGAGACAATTAAGTCTGTTAGGTTGACATCAGTCTTTAAGGACTGGAGAGCGTGCATTGTACTTACAAAATGGTCAAGAAATTTTTGGAGAGAATTTGCTGAGTCCCGTTCAATAGTAGGCGCAGTAAACAAATGATCCAAATGCGTGTTCATGATTAATCTATCATTGTCAAAACGTTCCGTAAGTGTTTTCCATGCAACTTCAAATGTGGCATCTGACACTGGAATATTCTGAATTATACAGAGTGTTTCTGTGGTGAGGCATGATTTCAAATATTGAAATTTATCAATATTAGTAATATGTTTATTACTTAGAATAAGTGATGTGAAAGTATCCCTAAATTCTACCCAAGCTATTGGATTGCCATCAAATTGAGGGAGTTTTATTTCTGGGAGTTTCGGAAGAATTGTTTGAGGCTCTGCATGATGAGAACCTTTGCTTGAAGAGTGCCTTGAAAGTGATTTTTCTGGCTGATAGTTTGGCTTATTTTGTGAGATTAAAGAATCAAGAAAACCTAATGCTCGATGATAAGCTATTTCAATTTCTCGCCTCTGCACATCTATGTCTTGAAAATCATCAGGGGTGACTTGCAAAGCTGAGTCTTCATATGCATCAAATAAATGGAGAAACATGGTTCTCATACTGATTGCTTCATGAAAATTTGCTTCATTTTGAATTTCAAACTCATGAATAGATTGAGCATAGGACATGAACTGGCGATGTAGCCTGTTGATGTGATTGATTTTTTGCTGAGTGGCTTTATCAGCCTTAGATTTAAGATAACTAGTTTCTAGTTTATTTATATATAACGTGGCTTTAAGAATAGAATTTTCTACTTCCTCTCTATATGCCTGTTCTACATCTGAAAAGTCTAACTCTTCTATGTTAGTCTGAACATCTTCAAATTTAGCAACGAGTTGTGTAAGGTTAGCTTTCCTATCTGAGAGATCATTATAGGTCGCTTCATCATTTACAAGTAGTTGAGGTATGAGGTTGCAAAGACGTGTGATTCTTGCCTTTACTGGAGCGCGCTTCGCTCTGAAAGCTGCAAGGGTTTGCTCTAAAGTAGTCATTTTGATAATTCAAGTTGAGCTTATTTGATGAAATTGAAATTAAATTAATTGTGCAATTTTGCCCGCGTTTTAAGATTGAATTAAGAAAAGAAACTTCAAGATTTTTAGTACAAGATAATGTGTGGTATGTTGTGTTACACTTTTTCACTGTGTTTGTGTTTGTGTTCATGCAACATAAATGAGTAGGTGTTGTGAAACCCTTTTTCACTGTGTCTACTGTATTTCTCAAATACTGGTCGTGCCAGGAGAATGGTTTGACTTACCTTACGTTACAAATTCTTGCCCGCAGGTTTCAGAAAAAATTAGGAAATATTTTCGGAGGACCACTTATAAAAAGATTGATAGATTTTAAAGTTCATAGGTCACTATGGGACAGATCCCGGTTCGGAAAGGACCAAATGTATAGGAGGCTAGTAGATGAAATGGTAGATTGGAAATGGAATTAGGTAAGAGTGGACTGTAAAGTTCTGAAACCTTCGCCTTGCCTATACATGAAAGAACAAGAATTTGTAACCTTCTGGTGAATAAATGATATTTATTTTAAACACTAAAAACTGAGATTATAATATACACTGAAAGATTGTTGAAGTTGATGCTTGAAGAATGGAAGATCTTGAAGAGATGAAATTTCTTGATGCTGATGATGATAATTACAACTGTAGCAGTTTGTACTGAAGTTGAAGTTAAAGTTCCAAATAATGTTTATAAATTAATTATGATGAAATATTTCTTAAAGTAATAAATTACACTTAATAATGTGTAGTGTGTTGATTGTCTATAAATCCTGAAGTTAGATGGATAAATTTAAACACTTTGAAATGTGTTTGGAAAATGTTCACAAAGGAAAACGGATATGTTGAAATTGCAGGCGTCTATATGACGTCATCTTGGCGTGCCTATGCTGAGCGTCACCAAGCGAAACAAAGAAAGTTTGTGAAGTTCCTTCTTCACTGTAGAAATTAGTTTTTAATTAATTGAAATTAGGTTCAATTAAAAGTAGATGTGAAATTGAAGATTTTATTCAATTAGTAGATATAAGAAGTAACAAGATATGCTAAGCGCGACCACGCGAAGCTATTGTTTGAGATGATATTAGTAATCAAATTTCTTATCTGAAAATTGATGATTTAAAGTTGAAAATCCTTGCTGGATTGAAGATTGTAGAAGTAGTTCAAGCTTCCAGTTCCTTGGATACTGAAGGCTGATGATGATTGATGTTATTGAGAAATACTTTCCCAAAACAGGAGTGAATGAGAACCAACGTCTGCTTTCTTGAGACACGACGTGTGAACTAAACTAACTGAATGCTTTGAACATTGTACTGACTTTAAAAGGGAAATCCCCAATAAACTTAGCAAAATTATATTTGTAAGAAAATGCGTCACAAGTAAATTTGACGTGAAAAAATACTAACAAATGCAATGGACAATAACACCATGGATTTAAAGTATAAATCAAATATAAACATTATATAAAAAATCTATATAATAATAAAAACTTGCATATTTGTATGAGAAAACTATATGAGTTTTTTGTTGGAAATTGGCAGCATTGAAAATCGAAGCGAGTCAGTATCGATATATTGTCAAATCGAAGTACGCTCACGAACGATTCCACAATAACAAAAGAATATCACCAAGCGAAACAAACATGTAATAACTATCTTATTTCTTTTAACAAACAAATAATGGTTTTAAAGGAACAATATTAAATATGTGAGGCTGTGAGTATGATACCAGACACTTTAACATTATTCTAAAGTCCGTGGAACGTAAATATCAAACATGAATATGCACGTTTAAAAGTGGGGTTATGTTGCTTAAAAAACTATCTTAAATCATTCAAATAATATTTATTATAGTAGATTATCCAAAACTAAATTCAGAATCGACATCTACGTGTCAAATATTAAGTCTGAACATAAATGTGAAAAGATCTACAATAAAATGACTTTAATGTGATGTCGTAATTTAGGCCTATGTTTGGTTACGAAAAATCATAGTTTTACTTCAAAGTTTTGTGTAATTATACACTCTTCCCTTCTTTTTAATGTCTTGGTCCGATGTGAACTTGCACCCTGTCAGCCTGTTCTTCCTTACAGTTCCAAGACACTGTATTCCATTCTTACTGAGCTCAACAATAAGCTTTATCCCAGTGAACCAATTGTTGAAGTACAATTTATGGAATAAATTCCTGCAACACAACATTTCCTGATATGCCAACATCTCGAAGGCTAGCATCATGCTGTTCTTTTCCTGTGTAAATTTCAAAATTGTACACTATTCCAGAAGAATCACAAAGAAGAAATGCCTTGTAACCCCACTTTTTTGGCTTATTCTTTATGTAGTTCTTCAGTCTGTGTCTGTTTAAAAGGTATCATCTGCTCATCAACGCAGAGTTTTTCAGACATGGGGATGGAATTAAATTTTGTCTGCAGTTTGTCTAAAAAAGGCTTTACTTTGTACAATGCAGTTCCATCGGCCTGCATGATGTTGCTGAAATGCAGTGTTCTTTCCCACTTTTGTAGACTCATTGTGTCAGCTACTGAAGGAAGACATTTTCTGCTTTCCAGTACGGTACATTTTGGATCTACAAACACCAGAAACAGCACCCCATGAATTGCTTTATTTCGGCATTGCGTACAGTTATGTGATTCGATGAATCAGTTTGAACTGCATATAAATTGGTCTGATAAACAATTGAATTAATGCATTCTCATCAATAAATTTATTGGAGTAATCTATTGGAGAGTAGGGTGCCTCAGGATCTGAAACAAGATTTCCTTTCCACTGAGGGATTGGTTCCGTAGTTCAATTCCTTGAAATTTTCCATGTTAGAGTAGGCCTATTATAATTTACTTCAGAATCCTCTTCTTCATTGTTATCTTGTGTAGGTGCAGGTGAAAGTGATGATAAATCATTAGGCCTATTAGGAATTAGGAATTAGCCCACAAGCATCCCATAGCGGGCCAGGGCCTCCTGGCATACCAGGGTGGCTGACTCGTTAAGTAAGAACATTTCAGGCTAGCCTCACCTGAGAACGCTAAAATAGTACGCTAAAAATATACATTAGGCCTATTATTATTTACCAATTCATCAGAAGAATTTTCACTTTCATCACTTTCCGGCACAATCATATTTGATGTAGGCCTGCATCTTTCAATTTAGTATTCCAATTCACTGTCAGATGCTATGAATAGAATCATCTGATTCAAATCCATTAAATGGACTAGCAATTATTACGTCATCCTTTTTCTTGCCATAAAAGAGACTACAGTACTTTTCAAATGAGAAGCCATTTCCTTCACCGCCAATCACGTGTACGAGCTCACAGAGCACCGCTAGCAGTGAGAGTCGTCTCGCCGTCTCTGATTGGACCGCGTATCTAAGCAGAGAAGGACAAAACGGCTTGTCATCTGCAAAACACTATAGAAGATATTTCCCTAACCTCACTTCTTGTCTTACTTGAAGATGCCATTGTTGCTCACTGTTACCTAGAAGTAGCGTAACATATTTAGTTTCTCCCCAAAATTGTACTATTATGCGCATTTTTAAATATTAAATATGTTAAATTAAATATCTGAGCTCACAAATTTTTCATTTCACTTTCACTTGACAAATACTTACTTGCAAAAATAAAATGAACCATGTGCAGCCTCATACAAGCCATGCCATCAGCTGTGAGGATCGTGAGGATTTCAAATGCCTCCTGTTGGCAAAGTATTTAACTAAGAACACATACATTCCTTTGCCAGTGGTTCCATGATGTTACCACAGTACAGATATTAATATTAAATATTAATTATGGCCATAATGTTGTACTGTGATGTTATTGTGAAGATACAACGGGCTACAAGGGTAAATTTCCAATAAATATGGGAGAAAAGCAAAGCAAAAGAAACTGTTTCTTGAAAGTAACATTGAGCCATATAGGGATACAGGGCCAGAGGTGTACAAATCTCGATTTTAGCTTGCCCAAACCCGCTTGAACGCCAGGCAAGCAAGTTGCCAGCGTCATAGCTAGGAAGCAGGCAGGTTTCTTTAAGCCTGATGGGTCAGGTCAAACCCAGCCTAGGCAAGTCGGAATAAGCTTGCGACATTCCTATCAGCTAAACAACTGTAGTTGCTGAGTGTAGGTAATACTTTCTTGCTTTTCTACATGCTGGTAGAAGAAATTCACCATGCAGATAAATAAAAGGTGGATAAAGTATTAAAAATTGTTTTAGCATCTTAACACAATTATTATTTTTATTATTAGGTAGATTTCGAAGAAAAATCTACCTAATGACTTTCAAAAAATTCGTTCATATCGTTACATTTCATGCCTCCCTAAGTACGAAACCACCGCCTGTTAAAAAAATTGTGATATTTATATTTATATACAGTATATATATATATATATATATATATATATATATATATATGTGTATATATATATATATATATATATATATATATATATATATATATATATCTTTACACGCTAGCGGCCGTAATTTTCAAGATATTTGAATCAAATTTTATTATTTTATTTCTAGGCCCAATAGTTCAGACAAGTTCGTTAATGAGCAAAATTGGCCTAAGGGTGTGGTTGAAATTTTAAAACATTTATATCTCGGCCCCTATGAAGTATAGAGAGAAACTTTGATTGAATAAATTAGAGTACTCCTTATGGAGTTCACAGTGACACCAACGATTCGGGGGTTTTGGGAGTAAGAGTGGGGGTGGGGGTATGGGGATGGAAATTCGAAATTTTCGAAACTACGTCTTGTGGAGTATCGTTGAAAAGCTCTTGATGAGTACTCTACAAATCAATAACTAGTTTCTTGATAGTTCTCATATAAGGCGAGATTTGAATGTTTGAAAAAGTTCTCTTTCCTCTTTTTTGCAGTTATTATTGCGGGTTTGTCATGCCAAGGCTAAAGAAGAAGAGTGCTACGCAGCGACAGTAAATTAAAACAAAAGCACTTCGAAATCTACCTCAGCTTGTAGGCTTGCCTAAAGGGATTTTTGTTATTGTTATTAATGATTTTATGATGTTTTCTCGAAAATGTTTGAAAATTTTTCCCATGCCGGACTAGTACCTTTGTACATTGATAATTAATTCAAACTGTCCACATTTTAGTTTCTCCTCGGCTTCCTTCAGGGTAAAATTCTCTAAATACATCTGAAGTTCCACAACTACGTAACTGCACGACTTACCACTGCACTGCTATACCCAGTTTCATATTCTTTCCGCCAGGCCTTGCAGTTTCCTTAGGTTATTATTTTACTGATATATATATCACAATGTTTAATTAATGATCTCAATGTTTATTTTAATTGATATTTGCTGGATTAATGTTTATAATGATTTTATAAAGTAATTGGGAGACACACTCTTAGATGCTTAGTATTACAGCGTCTAATTCCCATAATATAATGTACCAGTCTACGGATGATACGTTATTATGCAATGGTCTCGTATCGCCGCTTATGATAATTAATTATACCGTCCAATTTACAGTACTTACGTCTTTCACTGACTTTGTGTTGTAATCAGCTATATTACAGCCTTACCGTAAAAACACACGTACTTTCACAGACTTTATATTTAAACAATCTGATTGTATTGGTTAGCAAACCAATACAATAATATATAATATATTAATAACTGAAATAATAGTCACTTCACCCCTAGTGAAGTGACGTGAAGAAGCACGTCTTGCCCCTACTACGACGTGACCAAGAGTGTCTGTTCGAACTGTCGTTTTCTGCAATACCCTTCATCGCCAAGCGAATCTCCCCTCCTTAAGAATAGACAAATAATATTTTACCTTATACTAATTTTTCATGTTTTCCGTTGCAAAATTATTAGTGATTGGTTAGTTGTTTCAGAGCGTCCCAAGCCATCAACTCTGCACTCGGTGAATTTTCAGCTTCTCTAGATTCTCGCTACTACACTTATTTTCCAAGTATCCCTATTCAAAGTCTTTTCCCATTTGAGTTTTCAAGGAAGCTTGCATTCAGCGGGGCTTACTCGCTATTGTGTTAGTTTTTAATGAAAGAAGTTGCAAAGTAGTACAATGAGCGTCGCCTATCTCCAATTGCGATTAGTTACAATAGCTATTTCCTGGAATACCGTCTGAGTCTCCCTGCAGTACTGTACAGCTTCTGCTATCCAGTCTTATATTACTGCGTTTTTAATATATTCTGCTATTTTATTATAATAATCTACTGAATATTTACTTATTAATTATTATAATTTTCTTAATACTATCCCCTCTGAATGATTATCTTGTTCCCCTATTATTTATTGCAGTATTGATATCAAGTGATGTGCTATTTATGCTTTATTGATTAATTACTCTATCATAGAATTGCTTATGTTTGCTATAGGCATGGGTGTGATCATCTCAGTTTAACTCTTTACATATATCCAATTCTTCAAAAATTAGTTAGAAAATCTCCAATTGAATGCAATTGAAAACTAAGAAATCAAGCATTATGATTTTCATACTATATATTAGAAAATAATTACGATAGGAGACAAAAGGATAATAACATTATTTTGCTTATTAAATATCACACTGTTTGTTAGTAGCTTGTGATGTCATTTAAAGGGTGCAAACTATGGAATTGAAAGTAGATGACGAAAATAAAGTGTCTTGATGCCATAATTAGAGAAATTTAGATATTTCATAACAATTCACCCTTGGAAGCATTAGATTTCAGTAATAATGTACACCAGAATACTGTTACCTAGCAACAGGATAGTATGCCAATATCCTAACACAGTCGAATTTGGATAATTTGAAACAAAGTTCATTCCCCCTCAAATCCCCATTTAATTGAATCTCTAAAATCCTTAATTAATCAGATTTATCCTAGTAACTTGGAAATTTTGAAGTCAGGATGTTACAGGAACCAATGATACGTAGTGTGTTTTTAACTTCTTACAGGGTCTCCCAAAGAAAACTGTTATCGAAGTCGGAATATATTGGTGCACTGAAACGTTAGAAGTGATATGTGTTACATGAATGCCAGGCGATTTACAGCTCTTCGGTGAGAATGGTTCTACCCGACGACTAAGATGAGTATGACACTCTTTTCATTGGATACACCAAGTTTAACGCTAAGAAAGCAGGCAAGATCTTGTTATATTCGATTAACAAATTTTAGTATCAACTAAAAATGCGAATTTAATGGGGTACCTTCGACAAGCTCTCTACCTTGATAACTGCTGGACTCAATGTTTAACTGAAGTTTAACTAAGCATGCCAATAGACTACACGAAGTTTAAACATGGAAATTGTCTGGTCAGTCGTTTTAATGGAGAATCCTAATCGTTCTGAATACAGTAACTGAAAACAGATTGATAATTAACATGCTAGGGATGGTATATGCCATCGTGGTAACATAAAACACCACCAACAGATGATATAAAACTATTGAGGCTGAAATTCCCCCATATGGCCACATTCCAGTTGGAAAATACGTTTATGCATCAAAAAAAGAAACATCTGGCAGAACTAGAAAGCTTGACTCGTGATTATCATTTCAATATAGAAACGAGTATTGCTATTCAGACCTAACTGAATTCTCCAATAAAACGTAGCGCCCGGGGAGTAATCTTGCTTAAGGACGGCATAAACCTCAGCGATAAACTTGTTACGGTACCATAATAAATTATATTTATCTTTTCACAGGATCCTCCAAAGAATGTCTGTAATGTAAAAGTATTCAAGACAGAATGCATTGATGAATCGCTACATTATGACTGCTGATGGCTTTGTCACATGTCAGGGAAATGGGTCGGAATGTCCATTAGTGAGTTCTACCTGCCAGTAAAGTATCCTTTCATCTATTTAGTGGCATGTATATCTCAAAATGCCCATTTTTGGAGTTAGTGACTTCATAAAAATGTACTTGTTTCGCCAATGCAAAGAATTTTGGGAAATGCTCCCTTCAATTCAAGAAGGAAGCCCCAAACTGAAATATATCTGAAGTGTAGTAATTCCAATAAACTAAGGCTACTAATCTTTTTAGGCTGACCTTGCAGATTTAAAAACAGGTAAATCAGGTAAATTAGCTTACCTTCAGCCTTTGGTCTACTGATGAAAATTATGCCATGTGAATTTGCTCTTCTCCTGTTGATCAGTAGCCCAGTCAAAATGTAGGATAGATAATTATAGATCCATATAATTGGGTATGTTTGTACGTTTTTTGGTAATTGTTTTGTTTTTATCAAATGTCTCCTAAACTATATGTTTGACAGCCATATATTCAACAGTTATAATTAGCTTGATTGAAGAAGACAGAATTTGATACACTTTGACTGCAGAAAGGTAAATAACTTGTAAATTAGAGAAAGTTCCCTACAATTTTACCAGAGAACGGTTTCTCCCTGAGATCATGAGATACAGAACATTTAAAAAATTGGTCGTTTTTGGAAAAATGTAAAAATCAAATTCTTATTGTTTTGCTCATTTCTTATTAAAGGATGTGGAAGAAGTCATTCTTTTATCTATATATCAGTAAAAGGAAATGTGAACTTTAACGTCTAAACCTAGTTTCAAATGTTTCATATGATACTGATCAGTGATCACAAATATGATTTAAATTTCACATTTAGAGTTAAGCAAAGTGTTATAATC
This sequence comes from Ectobius pallidus, assembly GCA_964059195.1. NCBI lineage: Eukaryota > Metazoa > Arthropoda > Insecta > Blattodea > Ectobiidae > Ectobius > Ectobius pallidus. Next base: position 17,961,485 of record CAXKWD010000005.1, read on the forward strand.
CCAATAACATCAGTTTTACAGTTCCTGTGCAACCCACCAAGTTATGAAGAGCTTGTGACTTATAGCGACAGTATTTCTTATCATCGTTGTAATCTGGCTTGCTTTCAAGTCAAGCAAGTTAAAAGCTGTGACTGGTTGCAGAATTTCAAAGGGGCAGGCAAGCTAAAATCAGAATACCTATGTACACCTCTGTCCAGGGCCGTGGAGAAAAAGCAAGGGCCCCAGGGAAAAATATTCCCGGGCCTCCTTCAAATAATAAATTCACCTTTGAAACCCAACCTCGTCCTTTATAATGTATGCAACAAAAAGATTATTAAGTGCCACAATGGTCCGGTACTTTATGAGTTTGTATGGTAGACGGGAAAATATCTGTCCGTGTGTCTGTAAGCGCGATAACTCAAATACGCTTTATCGTATTTTCAAAAACCTTCGTATACGCATTTATAACGCCCATGGAACGAAGCCTATTGATTTTGGATCAAATCGGTTGACCGATGCCGGAGTAAAGCCCAATTTAGGCTTTTATAAAAGGTATTTTAGCCTTCTATTTTCGTGGAATAGACCGTTTTAGGTTTTAAACAATAGATTTTAGCCGCCTTAAAAACACTAATATTAATACCGAAAATTGTATTATTATTATTTTGTCACAGTTATTCTAGTTTTCTTAAAAGAAAATAAACAATATCGGCAATGATTATTTTAAATGTCGAACGTTAGTGAGGCCTACTGTTGAGTCCAAAAGGATTTGTGCTCCTACTTTTCAAAAATAGCAATTTTTCTTCGAGAATAATCCGTTCCAGATTAACTTATTAATTCCGTGTCACCGTTAATCGAAAGGACAATACAGATAAAATAAACACATAAAATATAACTTACGCTGCTTACTGCCTTATAACCAATTTTATTTTAGAGTAAATTTAGAAGATAAAAAAATAACACCTGGTCTGCCGGGCCTGCAGCCCCGCTGGTCTGCCGGGCCTGCAGCCCCGGCTGCCCCTTCCTCTCGTCGGGCCTGGAGGGATATATTTAAAACCATAGGCTACTTAACATAGACTTAATACTTAATAACATAGACGTATAATTATTAATTATACGTATATATGATATATCTAATATATTCTTATTACGTGTAAAGCTATAAATGTATTTGTTTGTTGCTTTATACTTTCTTTGCCCGTAATACAGGTACAGGAAATATTGTGTTCGACCCCGAAATTCGAAGTTGAGTTTTTTACATAAATACTCCTTTCGAGATCAATTGAACCGGAAAATATTATTTTCAGAACCATTCTGTCTGTGTGTCTGTGTGTCTGCGAACAGTCTAGCTCCAGAAGGCGAAATCATATAAAAAACAATCATTATATTTTAATTAGGTACATAGTAGGGATGTGACAGGAAGATTGGGTACGATTTTCTCTCACTTTTAATGCTACCTTATATATAATAAAATTTCGTTTCTCGAAAACGGGTGTAGCAATTTTGTTTAAATTTTATACATGAGGTGCTTATATTTGAAGTTAAGCTTATTTGAGTTTTATTCGAAGTATCTTTTTCGCAAGAAAATTTCTGAAAGGTAGTTATAAGCCACCCACTCAGTCTTGCCTGGTGAACCTTTTGCATCAGGTTCAAACAACTGAATAGGCGCTCTTTGCAATACTACATATTATTCTACTAGCATGTGGTCGCGGCTTCGCCCGCGATAATTATTTAAAAAATTAAAAATGAAGAGCATAATAGTTAAATCATTATATTTATTAACACCTAAATCACGTGGACTACATACCACGATTAGATAGCGTCGCCTGGTAAAAGCGACCTCAGATTCGAGTTCCTTGGTCCAGAAAACCCCTGTATAGTGAGTTTCGTCCAAATAAAACAATGTTTGACCATATTAGGGCTTACAACATTCAAGCGATCGCGAAAGTTTTATTTCAAGGTATGACAAAAATGGACAAAGCCAACTGTAATTGTCAAACTTCCATTTAATTTAATTCCAAACCCATCTGAAACCCACTGGCAACAATATGTTTTAATGTCAAATGTGATTCGGATTCGATAATTCTGTGTAAGAAGGGATTAAGTATTCTCAAAAACATTTGATTTTTGGCATTTAAAATCAGAATTTTTCGAAATCCTTTCTTAGTGAGCACCTACATTATGAAACGAAGGTACTGTCAAAATTCCAAGTCTCTACCTGTTATAGTTTAGGCTCTACGTTGATTCCTGTCAGTCAGTCAGTCAGTCAGGACAAAGCCTTTTATATATATAGATATCCGAATGTGAAGTAAGAAAGGTTTATTCCGATGCTTTGGTTAAAGTAAGTTACGTGAAAGCAACATTATTTTATTTTAATTTTTTTTCTTTCGGTGATGCGATGTGATGTAACGACAGTCTCTTCAATTTTACAACCAATTTATATGAATACTAGCTTAAAAGACCCGGCGTCGCCCGGGTTTTGTATTTTGTAATTGGAAATTAACTTATGAAGGATTTTCAATTTTAAATTCTAGGTCCTTATATAGGCATTTATAATTTGAAATAGGAAGAACGACTTATTACACTCAAACTATTCCCTCAGAAAACGTTTGATATAGTTTTTTATGGCTCATAGAGGATCTAGAATTTTGCATCCCATCGCTTGTACAGTGCACAGAAAGCCTGGTAGAGGTTTAAATAAGAAGAAAAAGAAATTCCTGTAACATAAAATTGTAATATCGAGGCGGGAAATTTCCCACTCTTATGTTACCATAAAACCGTTTTGGGGATGAAATTAAACAGAAAGCATTATCACTTTCATACTTTTCTCTCCAAAAAACATGCGATATAATATAATAATATACACATTACCATACCTCGTTTTGTTTTCTCTATGTCCAGGGTAGAGAAAGTTATGTGATTCCATTATTTTAGTGGATTTCATTCTGTAATATTTATTTATAACATGAATTATTTTGATAACTTCTCTTATTTGTCAAACGTGCATTTCATTTGTTTCTTCCAAGCCCATCTGATACCATTTGGCAACAATATATTCTGTGATTTGGAATTGATATAATTCTATGTAAAAAGGGATTAAGTATTTTCAAAAACATTTAATTTTTGGCATTTAGAATCAGAATTTTTCAAAATCCTTTCTTAGTGAGCACCTACATTATGAAACGAAGGTGCTGTCAAAATTCCAAGTCTTTACCTGTTATAGTTTAGGCTGTACGTTGATTCCTGTCAGTCAGGACAAAGCCTTTTATATATATAAATATATATAAGGTAAGATATATAAGAAGAAGATAATGTTTTGATAATACATAAGAGACAAATCTTATTTGTGCAGAGGAAGTTATGTAAGTTTCATATAAGCTAAAAAAAAAGTCTGTCTCTGCTTGAGTGTAAGAAAAAGTCTTTAAGGCCTTAACTCTGCCACATTATTATTATTATTAAAATGTAAAAATTTGTGATATACAAGATAATAATAATCTATAATAATAAAAGTAAGTGTTTGTCTGTCTGTCCGCGATGCCCAGCGAAATCCACTGTACGCAGAGATCTGAATTTTTAAACGTAGATGGACTGAAATGTGGGCGAATGCACCTCGAAGCCGGATTTTTAATTTTAACTTTCGTTCGCGAGTTATGAGTGAAAAACTGGCATTGTCAACACTCTATTACTACAAGTAAAAAGGAAAAAAAAGATCTAGGAATTGTTTTTACTTCTGATTTAAGATTTAATGAACATATAGAAATAACAGTTAGGAAAGCATTGGGAATCCTTGGTTTCATAATGAGAAATTCATACATGCTAAGCCAGGAAACATTAACTCGTTTATATTACTCTCTCGTTAGACAAAATTTTGGAATATGGCTCAATCATTTGGGATCCATTTACTGTAAAAAAAGAAAAAAATTAATCGAAAAAGTACAAAACAAATTCCTTAAGTTTTTAATGTTAAAAGTTTGTGGCTATTATCCATTGTATATGAATTATGATAAACTCCTGGAAAATTTTGAATTCCAAGCTTTGTCACATAGAAGAGCATGTCTGTTATTAAGCTTTTTGTATAAAATAATTAATTCCCATATTGACGATACAGACCTTATAGAAAGAATTTGTATATATGTACCCAGTAAAAATAGTAGATTAAGAAAACTATTTTTTACTCCTAGAGTAAACACAGACTTTCACAAAATTTCACCAATAAACAGAACTTTGAATAGGTACAATCAAATCCACCCATTTAATATAAATATATTTGGAATGAATCTTAAACAATTTAATTCTACTGCAAGCCAATTGTTAAAACTTGTTCAAAATGGTAATTCATAGGAATCTGTGTGTGAATATTGTCAACCTATAGTCATATATATATATGTCCGCCGGCGTGGTCCTGTGGTTAGAGTCGATGACTACAGATCCGTCGGCCAGGGTTCGATTCCCGGTACCTCCTCGGATTTTTCTGAGGTAGGGAGGTCTCGTAGGGGTGCACTCAGCCTCGTGATTCAAATTGAGGAGCTACTTGATAGAGAAGTAGCGGCTCCGGTAAAAAAAAACACCATTAACGGCCGTGGGTGTCGGCATGCTGACCACATGCCCCCCAATCCTGCCATCTGCCTACGGGAGATGACGCAGCGGTCGGGTGGTAGGCCAAGTCCCTCCAGGGATGTAGCGGCACGGAGTTTAGTTTTAGTTATATATATATATATATATATATATATATATATATATAGTTATATATATATATATATATACTTGATATTGTCAACAACATATCTTCATTGCTTTATATTATTTACTTTTGCTCTTATTATTCTTTGTCTTCCTTCTTTAGGTTTTCCACGCTTGCTTTCTTCTCAATCTCTCTCGTTCTCATTAGTCTCTCCTATTCTCTTTACTCCATACTTTTACAATAGGTAATTATTCTAACTTTCCTACTTTTATTCACCTATTGCATATTTGTGTATTGTAAGTACATGATGTATTGCTAGCATAGTAATGAACATTGTAATTGAGTGTATACCTGCAATGTTCATTCTTGATTAAATAAATAAATAAATAAAAAAGAAAACGTGCTATTTTTTCGCTATCGAAGCATCAGATTTCAGTAATACATTTCATCTGTCAAATCAATTGTAGGTGGCTTTGCCTACTTTTGTAATGATTTGGAAATAAAAGAATTGCTTCATTTTGTAAGCCCACCCTGGTCGATTAATTTGTTTATAATACCAAGGCCCGCAGACATCTGAAATTTTCAACATGGTGGGAAGAGGGATAATGAATATAGGCTTAAATGGACAAACATTGATCGGTTTAGACGGAACTCATGGAACTCATGGGTTTTCTGGGCCAGATAACTCGAATCTGAGGTCGTTCTTCCCAGGCGACGCTTTCTAATCGTGGAATCACTTCAAAACTGGATATTTAGCTGTTACTCCTGTCCCTGTAATGGAATCCCGTAAAAATTTTAGTACTGATTTGTCTAACCAACAAAATTGTGTGAAGTACATATAGGGGAATCAGAAAAAGTTGGGTAGACATCACCATATTCTGGACCGGGTGTTTTAGACACCATTTTCCAAAATGGCCGACACCGATTTTATTTTGTATATATTTCTGCTCCTATGGCAGTCATACTCATCATTTAGGTGTCTAAATACATGTTTTTAAGGGCAAGGAATCTATTAAGATGGTTTGTGAAGTTACCTGACTGCTATTTATTAAAGAAAATCAGTTACTTTGAATTTTAAATAAAAATATGAACATAAGTGAAATAATATTCTCATTGACACATAAAACTCTGGTATGGCAAACTGAGTGTAAAACTAACAAACTTTTTTCTCATTCTGACTGTAACATTGTTCACCACATTTGCAATACTCTGTGCATGTCAAATATTGCAATTTACATTTACACCTAAGTTACTGGAAGTGCATGCTGTACAACTGCACTGTTTTAATAGTTCAGAAGGCATTTTGTTAAGGCACAGATCAGGCTTTAGCACAACATTTGCATCTTTGCACCATCCATAATCTGTCAGCTGCAGGCTTGTATCAGGAAAATAGTTTTGTGATAGGTTTAAGCATTCCCGTAAAACAAAAAAGCATCCTCGATTATGTCCTTTTCTTATTGAAAAAGATTAGGGTAGCTCTGATGTGTGTTTCTACTTGTGTAATGAATAACGAGGTACATAAATCTTAAACTTTGATGATGGATAACTTGAACAAAGTATTCCTCTGCTTTGCCGAGTGTTTCTTCAGACAGAGTATTATCTTCAGCAAATCGAAGTAGTAAAGCTTGTGGCGATGCTTTTAGTGCAGATGGTTTTGTTCCAATCTTACTTGAGGCATCACAACCTGTAAGTATGTGGGCCTTATTTAAAGTGGTGCAAAGTGCAGCTCCCAGTTACCTCCAAAGTGTGTGTAGAGGCACATAGCTCATTTTATCACCCACTCCCACAATTCTTGCAATCCGTTACTGGACAGTTCAAATATGAGCTATATCGACATAAGTGTCATTTTATAGCACTATAAGGCATGTTATGCCCGACTGAACAGTATAGAACAGATGGGTTATAATTCTGCTATATGCTTCTTCAACAAAGGTTCGAAGGTCCGAGCAAGTTTGACCATCTTTGTTCGTTACTTCTTTGTTCGTTACTGTTCGTTACTGTCTCCTGTGATGGTTTCACTTAGCACTGTAGTGTAGTTAGTCATTTTTGCTTTTTTCAATTAAACTAGTAGCAGCAGCCAATTGGAGTATCTCTTTGTTTTTATCTGAAGACCAGAATCTGCCTATCTGGGCTATAGTAATAACAGTCTCCTATTTGATTTTCATCAGTTCGATGGGATCAGCATTTCTTCGTCTTTCTCTTTCACCTTCTTTGTGTGACTGCTCAATGTAGCTCTCAAACACAAAGTCTACTCGTTTAATTCTCTTGCAGTTACTTGCATTAGTCCACAATTGATCAAATATATTTTCAAAGTTAGTTACGAGTTGTCGAATTTGTGACATTAAATCAACTATGACAACAATATCCATTGCATAACGCTGTTCAAAACAGTATTCCGTCTGATCGAGTTTCTTCTCTAGTTCAGTCAGTAATACATAAATTACAGGTTTACCTGTGTAGCCACTACTATATAACAACAAATTATATTGCAAAATATGTTTCATAGTTTCTCCTCTTGCGCTATGTGCCTCTACACACACTTTGGAGGTAACTGAGAGCTGCACTTTGCACCACTTTAAATAAGGCCCACATACTTACAGGTTGTGATGCCTCTAGTAAGATTGGAACAAAACCATCTGCACTAAAAGCATCGCCAGAAGCTTTACTACTTCGATTTGCAGAAGATAATACTCTGTCTGAAGAAACACTCGACAAAGCAGAGGAATAACTTGTTCAAGTTATCCATCATCAAAGTTTAAGGAATATGTACTTCGTTATTCATTACACAAGTAGAAACACATATCAGAGCTACCCTAATCTTTTTCAATAAGAAATCGACATAATCGAGGATGCTTTTTTGTTTTACGGGAATGTTTAAACCTATCACAAAACTATTTTCCTGATACAAGCCTGCAGCTGATAGGTTATGGATGGTGCAAAGATGCAAATGTTGTGCTAAAGCCTGATCTGTGCCTTAACAAAATGCCTTCTGAACTATTAAAACAGTGCAGTTGTACAGCATGTACTTCTAGTAACTTAGGTGTAAATGTAAATTGGAATATTTGACACGCACAGAGTATTGCAAATGTGGTGAACAATGTTACAGATAGAATGAGAAAAAGGTATGTTAGTTTTACACTCAGTTTTTCATACCAGAGTTTACTTATGTGTCTATGATAATATTATTTCACTTCTGTTCATATTTTTATTTAAAATCCAAAGTAACTGATTTTCTTTAATAAACAGCAATAGGGTAACTTCACAAACCATCATAATCGATTCCTTGCCCTTAAAAACATATATTTAGACACCTAAATGATGAGTATGACTGTCACAGGAGCAGAAATATATACAAAATAAAATCGGTGTCGGCCATTTTGGAAAATTGCGTCTAAAACACCCGGTCCAGAATATGGTGATGTCTACCCAACTTTTTCTGACTCCCCTATATGTACTTCACACGATTTTGTTGGTTAGACAAATCAGTACTAAAAATTTTACGGGACTCCATTACAGGGACTGTATTATGTCTCAATTATAATAATCGTTTAGTATATGAATGTTTCGCGTGCAAGTGTTAATAAATATAATGTTTTAATTATTTTGCTCATAATTTGTAATGTACCAGTTAATTATAGTGGGCGAAACCACGGGGATCTGCTAGTAAAAAATAATCTTTCATTGTCAAAAGTTTCACACAAATTAAGCCCACGTAAATGAAATTTACTGTAATAACTATCTGTGAAATCTCAATCCACAACAGATAGGCAACACTTCTTACCCATGTCAGGTGGCATGCCTAGTCCACAGGCGAACATTATCAGCAGGCTCATTCTACCGACACGCTAACGCTATACTAAACACGTTTATGCATCTCTTTGTGCATGTTTTCACTTCATCCAGTCCTAGGAAAGGTAAGTTTTGTAATTAGGGCATCCTTTCCCCTAAGCGTTGTCAGTTGCAGAAGGTAATCGGAGGATAATTAATGAAACTAATTTCTTTGACGCTACATCCTTTGGCCAAATAGGCCTGTCACCAAACTGCTACTTCATTTACCTCAGTCTCTCGACTTCACCAGAAGATGACAGGATTGGAGGCTTGTGTCAGATTGTCGACTCACACTTTTATTGATATAAATAGGATTGCAATATGAAAGAACAGGGTCAACCATGGCATAAGGGAACTAAATGGAAATCGACCCCAAATTTTCAGTGAACTACTTATTGCTTACGTTGCACAAGCTATATTCTTTAGGAGACAATAATCTTGTAATAGCATTTCCTCGATACATTCAACAGATTTTATGAATCACCTCTCATACTTTCTTTAATTATGATAAAATGCTTCGGTATGGAAAATATTTAAATGTGAAATACCTTACATGGATTATGATTTATTTGTCTGGAAAGCTGTTCTCAGAATGCGCAGAATAGATGCGGACTATACCATCCGGGAATCTCCGTATAGTAGCCTATTCCCAGTAACTTTGGCATTTTATTAGGAATAAATTTAAGACAATTTTTTATTTTATTTTGAGAGCTTTGTTATGTCATTCTAAATGATTCCTGAAAGAGTACCCAGCTTTCTGCTCTAGGATTCTTTCGGATTGACGATTACCGAGGTTCTAATTATAGTAGCCGGAGAGTCTCAAGAGTAGGGACCGGATTTTTAGGTTTTTAAAACCACTGTTTTAGGTTTTCCATTAGGCGAAATAGTTTTTTTGTCCAAAATATTGTTTTCGGGTAGAATAATTGGTTTAATGAATTTAAATGTGCTACATAGGATTCAATACATAATACGTGTAAAGTTTAACTTAACATAATTGACTTAAATTTGTGTAAACTTGCTTATACAATTATACAATTGCTTGTATAATTGAAGAAAGAAAGCATAAACAATCAAAAGAAGCAGTGAAAATAAGATTGCCTCACATTTCCTGGTTACAGTATATCACTAAATATCTTTCAAGACTCTCAACTGTGAAGTTCATCCTGTTATCTCTTAGTTAATAGTTAATACTGTATATCCTTGTTCATACACGGCAACAATGGTTGTTCGCACAAATATTTTAAAAGGAATACTCCGTTACTCTTACACTTCCTCTCTACAGAGTGGACCAAAAGTCGAGATCGGATAATGTTTATATTGTAATAACTCATTTTCCGAAACCGAAAACTAAATAAAAACTATTCATAGGGTGAGAGGAATATTTACCCCCTTCATATACGTTTTTTAGGATTAGTTTGTCGATTTTCCGATAGAGCAAGGACATTGTTATGTTTTAGTAACAAGCAAGATTTTTCTTGCGCGCGGGTTTATTAGGCGATTGTTGTTGATGTGCAACGCTGTGTTATGTTTGTGTTGTAAGCAATGGCGGATACAACCAAATATACGATTGAGGAACGTCTCATTGTTAGTGTGGGTTCATGAAAAAGAACAAACTGGCTAAACGTACGAAGAAATCACAGAGAACTTCTTTCTTCGTTTCAATAAAGCAGCTCCCACTGAAGCCAAACTACGGAAACTGGAAAAGAAGACTTTCTCAAAAGGCTCTGTATTGGATGCAAAACGCAGCTGAAGACCTAAAAAATATTGCGGCGATGATGTCAGTAATCGACTGAGTGAATCATTGGAGGGTTCACCGATGAAATCAACAAGGAAGCGATCGGCAGAAATGCAGATCCCAAGAACTTCGTTGTGCGACAACTGGCTCTGGTTCTCCTTAGAAGAAAATCTTGGGTTGGAATGATTCGGATGGATTCTGTTGAACAACTTAAGAGATAGATCATCCGTATCTTCGGAATGATAACTCCCGAAATGCTGAGGCGGGCGGCGCATGCGACCGTGCGCGGAAAACGATGGTGCACATACCGAAACTTTGGACGTTTAACAATGACGCTGACAGGCCCAGGGAACTTTATTTTACCATATTTCCATTCCTCAATACTTGCTACTTCAATAAATAAAGTTTTTACGTCAATTGTGGCATTTTATTATTGCATAAACTAACATACAAAATATCCGATCGCGACTTTTGGTCCACCCTGTACATACTGTCCATCCTAGACGACAATGGGTTGAACGAAACGCTGGTGGTATTAATTTCAACCCGACAAAAATGATTGCCTCTCCGCAAAATATCGATTTCTAAACTGTCAAACAAAAAAGACAAAAAAGTAGCCTAAATGAGATATTTTAGATTTTATATCCCGTTTAGGTATATTTAGGTTTTTATACCCCATTTAGGTATTTTTAGGTGCCACAGAATTAATGTGGGTGAATCCTATGGACATGATTCGAAAAAGTGTATGAGCGCTTTTTGTTTTGGAAGTAAGGAAAAAAATAGGTAAAACCTAAGAATCCGGTCCCTAGTCATGAGATAGGCCTATGGTTTATTGTTCTATGGATTTGGCTCTGAGTTGAAAGATGTACTGCTGATAAGAAGAAGACAGACTAATAACTGGGTCATTATTTTCACATTGTAGGCCGAATGTTTCTAATTATGAACTTAGGAGTGGTATTCTTGCATAGAACACTAGACATAATAATACCTTTCAAATGCCATTTTCTATAAAGTAAATTCAAATAATGCGTTTTATGCTGTAAAGGTTTTTAAGAAGCTTCCTGACACCATAAAGAACCTAAATGAAAGCAAATTCAAAACCAAAATAAAAATTTCGTTGAAGAACAATCCGTTTTATAATATGCAAGAATGTTTCAATAATTACTTCAAGTTTTAATCTTTTACAGTAGGCTTAAGTTATTTACCTTGTCATTTATTGGGGCCAATAATGATTAATTTTGGCTTATTTATGAAATCTTTGACATGGCCAATTGTAAATCTTATTAAACGCTTAAATAAAAGTATTATTATTATTATTATAGGTTAATGTAGAATCTGAATGTGGTAATAGACATTGCTGGGATAAGTATGATTATGACTTACCGATGCTTTTTTAAATACTAGAGTTTGTAATCTCCCTTCGAAGTTGGTGACAGATAATTCCACAGTTTCTTTTCGAGGATTCAACGTGACGAGGAACTGAGGTTTGTTTTGGATGTCTGATATCCTGATGATGTGCCACGAGCTCTTGGCTAGTTTCCGCGTTCGGAATGTGCATATAAACGAGAATTGTTCAGGAAGTCCCAGAGGAAAGATATCCCTGCAAAATACAAACATTGAAATCAATATATGAACAATTCTTTTGTCCAAGGTAACTTTAATGAACTAATTTAATTTGTAAACACACAATTTTTAATACTAATCAACAGTAATTTTACCTTCAGAAGGTTGAAAATAAATCTGCAGACAACAATTCCTTTACAAGTACGAGGGCCGTCCATAAAGTAAGTTCCCCTAGGGCCGTTTACAGAAACAAAACACAATTTCATGGAAATGTTTATTGCAAGAGATACATCAAGTGTTCAGCTATTTTTCAACAGATTCTCCACCGGAATTGAGACATTTTTCATACTGTGGGACCAACGTTTGAATACCTGTGTCGGAGAAGTCTGCCGCCTGGGATCTGAACCACTGTGTGGCAACCATGTCCGTCTCTTTGTCATTCTCTGTGATTTCTTGAGGTGTAGGAAAAGATGGAAGGCAAACTTCTCCGACACAGGTATTCAAACGTTGGTCCCACGGTATGAAAAATGTCTCAATTCCGGTGGCGAATATATTGAAATATAACTGAACACTTGATGTATCTGTTGCAATAAACAATTCCAAGAAATTGTGTTTTATTTCTGTAAACGGCCCCAGGGAAACTTCTTCATGGACGGCCTCTCGTAGGTGAAAATACAGAAGTGAGTTGACAAGATGATTACCGAATAAATTAATTAGTTACAATAATACATGTATGAAATATATTTACCTTGTCGGGAGTGTGAGATCAGCATCCCTGTCTAGTCTATAAGCGGTCTGCATTCGATTAGATCCCCGGACCCTTGTCACTCCTGGATATTGCGTTTCCAAGACGTCTAGACGAAATTTTCTAATGAAGTCAAAAGCCTGGAGATCGTCCTCTCCGGGCCTGTAGTCAGCACACGGTCCATTGTTTTCTAACAGACTATTTTGTTCTGAAAAAAGCAATTCATCCAAGAGGTAAACAGACTTGTAAGGACAAACAAAAACAAACTTTATAATTAAATTGAAGAAGAGAAAGGAAATAGAGAAAGGAATTTTATGCTTCAAATCTTGTGTTAAAGCTTTGCTATCGGTTTTTTGCCAAGCAAGTTACAAAATAGGCCTATAAAATGACATTTTCTTCTTAGAAAAGGAATTCAACGAGAAGTGCATAAAGTATATTTTTAAAGAACGAAATACGTTTGAGCTGTTATGGGAAAAAATTTAAAGTCTACAAAATAGCTTCCGCAATTGAAATCTACTTACAGCTTACATTTTACAAAACTATGGGAAAAGTTGTGTACAAAATTATAGGTAATAATGTTTCCTGCAATTTCAGGGCTAGGAACAGGCAAAGAATTTCTGTACGTTAACCCGCTAGAAGAACATCTGAACGTTTTAAGGAATTTACATACTGAGGATCGCCCCAATACAACGGAGACGGAGTATGGGTTGATGGAATGATTGGTTGACTTTGCCAAGATTCTGCACATCTAGCTTCGGCATTCACCTAGAAGTGCTTGATCCAGGAAGGGAATTATTTTGTATTTACCCCAAAGGAAGGATGGAAAGTGTTTTTTATGTTTACAGTTGTTATCTTAATAGTAAATTTATTTAATTAACCTGAAAGTCATTACCTATAATGAAATCAAAGGAATATCTCTCTCGAATCCTATGCCCCCATGTTGGGACCAAGGGCCTCCAACTGGAGGTTTCTGTTTACCTACGGGAATTTTGTTGCGCTTATTTTCCTAGAGAGGGCAGAGGGACAGGTGGTAAGCCCATTGCCCCTTAAGCCCCCTCCGGAAACTAAGGTATTACTTGGACGTGAAAAGGCCGAGAAATTTTGTCCAGAGGCTCTAATTTAGGCTTGGAGTTCTTTTACGTGCCGTAAATCTACAACACGCCCCTCCCCCCAGCTTAAAGTCCCTTCCGGAGGACTCCGTGCCCAGGATTTTTACGTCCTGAAAATCCCATCGACTGCGGCCGGGTTTGATCCCGCGACCTTCGGATCTAGAGGCGGGCACGCTACCTCCAGACCACCGACTAAAGGAATATAATATTTTAATTATAGAAATAATTTATATCTTGAACTTAGGAAGATGAAAATACTATGACAGATATAGTCTAATAAGAAATTATGGAATAAAAAAAAAATTAAACTATTAGCAGATCATTATACTTTGTGGTCTATTGATCCCGAACTTTTGCATGATTTAGTTTTAGCAAATTGCTCAACTTTTTTGTTCGACCATACCACAACCATACGCTTATTATGTGTGACGTATTAATACTCCTTTCGAAACTGATAATTATTATCAAACACGGAACGATCTTCAGATCTTGAGAGTAGTAGCTGAAAACTGCGTAATAATCAACCTGTATTTAAAATAAAATCAATTCTGTTAGTGTTAAATTTAATATCATACTAAAATGAATTCATTTCGAGTTGTCAAAAACAGTTGGTTTCAAGAAAACGACCAAAAAGAAGCTACGATTTACCGACGCCATGAGCTGCAATCTGTCGCAGAGGAGAGGAACTACGACAACCAGCTCATGCGTAGGGTAGCGTGCTGCTGCGTAGCCGTTTGTTTGAATTAATCTAAAATTTAAAAGAAAAAACTTCAGCATTTAATTTAATTATGGCCGAACTTGCCTATAATGGTAATTAAGACACTCGTATGAAAATTATCAAACTAGCTTTGCTCGTTTCATAAAAATACTCGTAACTTAATAATGCCACTCGAATCTTAATAAATGCCACTCGTATCTTAATAAATGCCACTCGTATCTTAATAAATGCCACTCGTATCTTAATAAATGCCACTCGTATCTTAATAAATGCCACTCGTATCTTAATAAATGCCACTCGTATCTTAATAAATGCCACTCGTATCTTAAGAAATGCCACTCGTATCTTAAGAAATGCCACTCGTATCTTCAGAAATGCCGTTATAAGCTTGGTGCATAATGTACTATTCTGCTTTCTCACTTCGACAATAGAGATGTAAAGGAAGAAAAGCGGACCGACTAAATATCTAAGTTGCCGATATGAGCCACTGCGCATGCCTAGCGGCATTCACAGGATAGCAAGGAATGTATTGAAATTTGTTCTAGTGTAGACTGTTGACTTAGTCCATTTCGAAACCCATTAGAAAATAAGCTAGTAAAATTCATTTTCTGGGAATAATCCGTTAATTAAGTAGTTAAATATTGCAGCAATCGAAAAGTAGTGGGAAAGCAAAAGAATTCCTTCCTTGGCAGGATTCGAACCGAGAACGTGTTACTTACCAGTCGAACGCGCTGTTATTGTCCAACTACACAGGTTTAAGGAATACGCATGGACAATAGGGTGAACAAGGCTTTGAAATCAGTTACAAGAATCGTCCGCTTTTTTATCTCTACCTGAACACTACCAGCTTCCTCAAAGTTTAAAATTTACTCATAATTGCATAACTGCTATATTCTAGAATAGAAGAATTAATAGTAAGCAATCGTAACATGGAATGAAAGGATTGTGAGGCAATAATGGGGTTCACTCATTTCTGGAATGTAGAATGAAAAGCAAGACACTAGGAGGTCAAATGAGACTTCATTAACCAATACAAATCTAAATATCTGTGTATCTTGGTAGACACATTCTCTTTCTACAATGTTAAATCCTACAAAATTAAAGAAATTAAATCACAAGATCAGAGGAATTCCTCCAGTCATGAATAACATTCCAAAACTCTCTCCTTTCATGATACTCACTGATGTGCACAATATTAAGCAAACAGGTTATTTAACATAAATGCTCTGCATCGTGGTACTACTCACCGTTGTTGTTCTTTGGTTATGTCATTAATAAAGGGTTTAGTTTTCATCATTAGTTTTTATTGTATTTATAATTAAATTCCATGTATGTACAACATAGTACAATATTATTGTGATGACATAAAAATTAATTAGTTTCCTTAATCTTATATTAGTGACAAAAGCTATTAGCCTACTGTTAAATTAACATAATCAAACATACTTATGATTAATATAAAAAGAATTGTTAAAACAAATTGCAACACTTACGGATAGTGGGACCTTATATACAAACAGAGGGTTAGTGAATAACAACGTAATATTTTACCTGTGTATAGAGAGGACATAGATAAGCAACTTTTATTAGAAGATGTTTGCTCTATGGATTCAATTTTTTCCTGTTTACAGCATAAAATCTCCCAGGGCTTAGCCGCCACTGACTCCCAACATTTGAAAAAATAAAAACAAAGGAAATTCGTTGTTAACACTGGAGTTATGAATAAAAAGCTAGTGCAGTAGCGGCCAGTCATGTGATTAGTCTAAATTTTGCAGATTATGAAAACTCTAAATTATGATATAGCTGTCGATGAATGATTAAGAATCAGGTTTTTATCGATCACTAAGAAGGCATTAAGTCAATTTAATGAAAATTTTAACCCTATTTCACTTAATTATTGACTTATGAGCACAAAAATTATAATAACTTTAATGCCCTGTAGCATACACATTTTATGTCATAGAGCAAAAATCTCCTAATAAAGGTTGCTTGTATATGTCCCCTCTATACACAGGTAAAATTTTTGGGTGTAATTCATTAACACCTGTATACCGGTGTACAGGCATATATGCTTAGTTACTTCTGACTTGGGTAAACCTTTTAAAAATACAATTAATGACTGAACTGTCAATCATTGGAGATGCCACGGGTTAAGCCGCACTAGAAGTGCAGACAGATTCTGCAGACATTTCTTTTTAAATCACATCACATTTTTTTTACCTGCGCAGAAATTCCATAAATTTTATAATTAATATTGGAGTCACTTGTGTAGATATGGTTGCATATTCATTTGTCAAGAGCCCCTAGAATTTTTGGTTTTGCGGCAAATTAGCTACTCACATTAAGGATAATAAAATAATACAGAAATTTATATACTGTATTTATAGTGTGTGCGGTACAAAATTTTGTGCGTCGTGTTCAGAAGAATAAGAACTGGTTAATGGAATAGACAAACTGCTCCAAGAGATTACTAAGGACACTCTTGTCACAGATTATAGGTAAACTGCTCCAAGGGACCACTAATGACAATAGTTACACAGACTATAGGTAAACTCCTTTAATTGACCACTAGCTCGTATCAATGACTATAGCTCAACTGTCCCAATTTATCACTAGTGACATTCGTGCTACAGACTTAGATACACTGAGATCACTAGTGACACTCGTGCCAAAGACTAGAGGTGAACTGCTCCAAGGGACTACTAGTGACATTCAAGCAATACAAACTATAGATAAATTGCACTAAGAGATCACTAATGATAATCATGCCTCAAAGTATAGGTAAATTTCTCCAAGAGATCACTAGGGACAATCGTGGCACAGATTATAGGTAAACTTCTCTAATTGACTACTAGTGGTACTTTTATCAATGACTATAGCTGAACTGTTGAAATTGATCACTAGTGACACTCATGCCACAAACTACTCGTACTGGTAACTTGATCCACGAGATCACTAGTGACAGTTGTGGCGCAGACTATCTCCAGCAATGAATTGGCATTATCATTCAAAGAGACAGTGCCGCAAGTATAAAAAATATGTTATCTTTGGATGACTATTATTCTATGTCTGAGAAGAAAGTGGTTAAAATGATCAACATATTTTGTTTATTGAACTGTTGTATGTTCAAATTTATTATTGTTCTCAAGATTTGTTTATAATTTGGATTTAATATTTTATAGTGTTTGAATGAATATGATTTTCAATTTTGCGAAAAATTTAAGTTAAAAACCTCCTTCTAAATATTATATCTTCTTTAAAATTTCGCAAGTTAAGAAGAATTAAAAAATCATTATAAAAATGAGAGTTTTCATGACTTATTATCTGCCATAAATAAAAATCACTAAATTAAATTGTGGTTGCTTCTGTTTAGAAAGCAAGGAGAAGCTTCCTGAGTTTATGTATATGTGCGTGTTGCATGTCTTGTCAGGCTGTAATATATACTACACAACTCATAAGGCAAGCCCAATTATAAGGAAGTAATCTATCTTGTTGGTACGCAATTAGTTACAAAGCAAGAGATCATACAGAAATTAGCAGTTAATGAGGTGCCTTGCTGAGAATGCAGCTGGTGCTGATGGTCAGTAAATTACTTTGTGATTATTTTGCTATAGTGAACCTCATCTCTTCTGACATCTCATCTCACCTGTTGAGCGTGTTCATTCACTTGCATAATGATACAGCTTTCTTATTAAATCATACAACAACAAAAAAACCCTAAAGTGGTCAGAAAATATAATTATTAAAAATATGAATACATTATAGTTCGGTCGCCGCTCTATACGTTATTATTAGGGCCCGAATTTTTAGGTCTTTATAAACCCTGTTCTAGTTTTTAAACATATTAAAATCGTTTCATTTTAGTTTTTTACCACATTCAGAGGACTGTTTTAAGTTTCACTTTAATAAGTACAACAAACCCATTGAAAAACTATATTAATTTATTTTATTTTTACTTAAATTTTCATGGCTCTGAGTTACGAAACTTTAGTTTTACTACTTTTTGCTTGGTTTTAGAACTACCCCTGTCATTTCCAACTCCACCACAAACTCAACAAGAACGTTTTTCAATTAATCAATCAACTTCTAGAATACTTCACTTTCGTCGTCTTGCTGGAGCAAACACAGTGAATAAACTGCAAGTGTAAGCTTCCTAAGAATGCCTTTAATTTGCTTCTAAAGAAACCGGGGATTTCGGTTCACTTAACGATTTCCTTTACCGGGGCAATGAGGTAGATACAAAATGGCAAAATTACAAAACTAAATGTTATATTGTATCTTACAAAATAATATACTGGTAACAATGAGCAAGGTGCAAATTGTAGGCAGTTATTTAGAAAATAATTTTAGTAGAACAACAATTATATTAATTATTATAGGTATTATTCTTATTTTATCGTATTTTAATTGAAAAGTTGTTTCAGCCACTTTTAGTTTATGAAGTCTTATTTAGTCATTTTTATGTTTTATATAAGATTGGGCTATGTGACTGCCATGATTATAAAATGGATAATTGTGTTAAAATACCACAGTTAGCTAGCAAGGAATAAAATTTGTTTAAAACCTAAGATTCCGACCCTGGTTATTATTGTAAGATAGAATGCCTCGAAAGTTAGATTATTAAGGTTAGGCCTACTTCAGACCACATTGCTTCTGTTTATAATTAATTAATTAATTAAAAATATAAATATATGGTATAGGTTATATTCACACTTCTGGTTAATAATTCAAACCATGTTTATTAGTTAAATTAAATAAGCGGAGTTGATTAGTTTTGTATTGTGAGTGCTGTATTATCCTTTTTTACCTGCAAATCTGTTTATGAAAAATTCTCTTCCTCGAGAAATGAGCTCTGCAAAAGGAAAATTATATAATTAATTTTCAAAGCATTTGTGTAAGCTTACATTTCACACTCTGTTCACAAATATCAGTAGCGAAAACTGTACAGTCAATGTTTAAATCTTTTCTATTTTTATGTTTCTTGTCATTAAATCTAATAGGAAATATCCTCTTCTTAGAAGTGGTTAAATACAAGCAAACAATTTAGGATCCTGTACTCAAGTGAACGTTTAAGTAAGTGTCATCACAAAGTTAGATATACCCATGCAAGTCTTGAAGGAAAAAATGGCTCAATGTTAACGAGAAAATACATGGTCTCTCAACTACTGGCAGCAACAGAAGAATAGAAACAATTCCTTCAAACTAATTCCACTATCGACGAATACATCTTAGATCTGACCATCCGAGATTTCACCAGAGTTAGCATGGTGTCGTGCACATTGGCACACGTGCACATCGGCACAGTCGCATTTTCGTGCACATCGGCATAGTATTTTTATCTTGTAATGGTTATCGTGCTCATCGCCACACACCACGTTGGGGGCAGGGGTGGACATGGAGACTCAAACCTACAGCCTCCTTCACCACGACTCCAAGGCAGCACCCCTTAGCTACCGCGGCTAAGGAAACCGACCGTTGATATCGTAGATAGGTTGTCAGGTTAGGTCAGGTTAGGTTAGGTTGGGTTGGGTTGGGTTGGGTTAATTCAAAGTCTCATTCAATCTCAGGCAGATACTTCATGAATGATTTCTAAACAATACAATTATAATATTAATGTACACAGTATGTATCTATAATAATTAAAGGAGGTGTTTGACTTTCTGTCTATCTAGCAGTTACTGTGAACTCCATTGCATTCAATACGATAGGCCTAATGTAATTCCAACTTTGTCTCTATGTCCACCCCTACGAAGGGTGTGTGGCGATGAGCACGATGATATCGCAAGATAAAAAAAATATGCCGATGTGCACGAAAATGAGATTGTGCCGATGTGCACGTGTGCCAATGTGCACGCAACCGTTAGCATAGCGTGATGAGTTACAAATGTATGGCCGTCTTGGACTCGCATTCGGGAGGTCCCAGGTTGAAGTCCCCTGGCCGGTCAATTTGACATTGATTTTTTCATGGTTTCCCTAGTCGTAAAGGCAAATGTCGAATTGGATATTTACATACCATGAATTATTCTCACCATTTCATCCTGTATCACAGCGTTTCTCAACCTATGGTCCGCGGACCACTGGTGTTCCGCGAAGATGGTGCAGATAGTCCGCAGACATAATTAAAAAATATATATAAAGCAAGTGGAAAGTAAAGAAGTGAAATTTTTCACATAACTTAATTCGTTATAATGACCTATAATTAATGCCCCAAATATTAAGAATATAGGCCTTATTTTAAAAATGGGATGTAAAATTAGGGGTCCGTAAATTTTTTTAGGCATTTTAGAGGTCCTCGGGATCAAAAAGGTTGAGAAACGCTGCTGTATCATATTCATTTAAATCAATATCTGTTGAAATTTACTCCATAATATACACCAAAAATAGAAACAATTGACAAGCAATAGTTCCATGGCCTACCCTACTGTACTGACACAGATTCCAAACTCCTGATATTGCCTCGCGGCTAAAAGGAGTATAAATACAGCTGAAATAAAAAAAACTCGTCTAAATTGGTTGCTTTAGAAACTAGCCTATATTCTTGAATGCCACGAAGAATGTAAAATTAGCCCGAATGGCGAAAAGTCGCCGAATCTGGCAACCCTGTTATGCGTGAAATTAAAAAAGAACGATTCTTAATGACCGACTTATCGCAGCGAGCAATCATTTTCTACCTGCTTTAACACGGAATTGTTCCGCACCATAATTCAGCCACTCTTTACGACAAATAGCAATATTCATAATCATATCTGCTTCTTAAATAACCTGCATGCTAGATTCATTCTAAATATAAGAGGAGACAGATTAAATATAGTGCACCTCACCACTAATGGCATGCCTTTTAAGGATGGAACTAGTAGCACAAAACAATAATGTGAGATGTAATTATAATTAATTGTAGTGGTCTTCATAGTCCATAACTGCTCCAGACATCATACCACGCAATTATAGAACAGGCGGCCTTCACAGAAATTAGATTCGAATTACAGACAAGGCGCCTGGGGACATTATTCAAAGTGGAGCTTCCACTATGAACTGTGCACTGTTAAGTTACGTTTGAAACTCTCTTAATGTGGGAACAGATAAATTACAAATCAGGATTGTGACAAATTACAATATACCTTTTTCAAGGGAGAGTCGAAAATTTGTCACAACTGTCTATGAATTTGTCTTTATATAAAACTTGCTTAAAAGGCCCGGCGTGGCCCGGGTTTTGTAATTTGGGTGTAATTCAACAATAAATTATGGAGGATTTATTTTCAGGTGTAAGTCCTTATATACATATCTAGAGTTAGAAGTGAGGAAGGACAACCATTCCTTCAGAAAACGCTGGATATGGCTTGCATCGCTGATACAAGACTTAGGATTGTGCAATCCATTGCTTGTAGACACCATCCCTCGTAGGAGTTGAAATAAGAAGAAACAGAAATTCCGGTAATATAATATTTAACTGTCTTTACGGGATTGTTTTTTATTTCCCACTTTCATGTTCACATACAACCATTTCAGGGCTAAAATCAAAAGAAAATCAAATTCGCTATAAAATATTCTTCCCCAAAACTTCTGAGACTTAATAATAATAATTTACTGCACATAAGATTAAAAATGTTCCATCCTTTTTTTGTCTCTTTTCTCAACTAATATAAAGCCTACAGCGATGAATCACGTACCAGGCGACAGATTTTTCATCAGACTTTTGATACAGCATACTCGTTACCCATCGTTGGCATAAACTCAGGCTGAGACAACTGAAAACGCTCTCCCGGAAATACTATATCAAAATGTGATGTGAAAAAACGATATTGTTCTTGACCAGGGGAGAGAGAGCTATTTGATACATTACACCCGATATTTATTTACTCTAGTACTGATTTACAAAAATGAATTATATATTTTTTCAAAGCCCAGTAAAATGCACCTGCCAAAGCCCTGAGCACTGCAAACAATATTGTTGTCATGAGAACTGAATTGTATTTGATCACTATAATATTCAAATAAAACATTTAGGCCCGTAACTTTTTTCTACTGGCTACATCGAGGACTTAAATAGCTTTAAACCGCCTCCGGACAACGCGGATCATTTAGCAACAACCTCACGAAAATCGCTCCAGAAGTTTCTTAATCCATACAGGACACGCATAATAACGTCGCCTTATATATATTATATATATCTCTATATATATAAAAGGCTTTGTCCTGACTGACTGACTGACTGACAGGAATCAACATAGAGCCTAAACTATAACAGGTAGAGACTTGGAATTTTGACAGTACCTTCGTTTCATAATGTAGGTGCTCACTAAGAAAGGAATTTACAAAAATTTGATTTTAAATGCCAAAAATTAAATGTTTTTGAGAATACTTAATCCCTTTTTACACAGAATTATAAAACCCAAATCACAGAACATATTGTTGCTAATGATATCAGATGGCTTTGGGAAAAAAAATGCAAGTTTGACAAATAAGAGAAGGTATCAATTTATAATTCATGTTATAAATAAATATTAAAGAATGTAATCCACGAAAATAATGCAGTCACATAACTTTCCTCTACCCTGGACATAGAGAAAACAATACGAGGTATGGTAATATGGTATATTATTATATCGCAGGTTTATGGAGAGAGAAGTATGAAAGAGATATTGCTTTCTGTTTAATTTCATCCCCAAAACAGTTTTATGGTAACATGAGAGGGAGAAATAAATTTTCCGCCTCGGTATTACAATTTTATGTTACAGGAATTTCTGTTTCTTCTTATTTGAACCCTTACCAGGCTTGCTGTGTACAAGCGATGCGATGCAGAATTCTACATCCTCTATGAGCCATAAAAAAACTATATCAAGCGTCTTCTGAGGGAATAGTTTTAGTGTAATAAGTCGTTCTTCCTATTTCAGATTATACCTATATAAGGACCTAGAATTTAAAAATCGAAAGTCGTTCATAAGTTCATTTCCAATTACAAAATAAAAAACCCGGGCGACGCCGGGTCTTTTAAGCTAGTATATTGTAAACGGAAACATGTCTTTTTAACCTGACACGATAAGAAAGTTTCTGGTGATTTTCGAAAACAACGCAACCGTTTCCTTTGGGATTTCCTATTTCGGCAAGATTTTATAATCTTCAAATGTGCGCGGAATTTTAAATGCATTGATAATATTATCTGTTGAACCGGAAGGGGTCTGATGTTATTATTGTGATTATCTAAATCAGATCAACTTTTCCTTTAAGGATCGCCTAATTTGAGGAGGTATGATAGAATTACTGGCAAATATATCACAAAGAAATACAGAACTCCTCGCATGTGCACATTAGGCTACATACGCATTAGCGAATACCGATAACATCCTTATATCATACTAGCTTAAAAGACCCGGCGTCGCCCGGGTTTTGTATTTTGTAATTGGAAATTAACTTATGAAGGATTTTCAATTTTAAATTCTAGGTCCTTATATAGGAATTTATAATTTGAAATAGGAAGAAAGACTTATTATACTCAAACTATTCCCTCATAAAACGCTTGATATAGTTTTTTATGGCTCATAGAGGATCTAGAATTTTGCATCCCATCGCTTGTACAGTGCATAGCAAGCCTGGTAGAGGTTTAAATAAGAAGAAACAGAAATTCCTGTAACATAAAATTGTAATATCGAGGCGGGAAATTTCCCACTCTTATGTTACCATAAAGCCGTTTTGCGGATGAAATTAAACAGAAAGCATTATCACTTTCATACTTTTCTCTCCAAAAACCTGCGATATAATATAATAATATACACATTACCATACCTCGTTTTGTTTTCTCTATGTCCAGGGTAGAGAAAGTTATGTGATTCCATTATTTTAGTGGATTTCATTCTGTAATATTTATTTATAACATGAATTATTTTGATAACTTCTCTTATTTGTCAAAAGTGCATTTCAATTGTTTTTTCCAAGCCCATCATATAAAATTTGGCAACAATATATTCTGTGATTTGGAATTGATAATTCTATGTAAAAAGGGATTAAGTATTTTCAAAAACATTTAATTTTTGGCATTTAGAATCAGAATTTTTCAAAATCCTTTCTTAGTGAGCACCTACATTATGAAACGAAGGTACTGTCAAAATTCCAAGTCTCTACCTGTTATAGTTTAGGCTGTACGTTGATTCCTGTCATTCAGTCAGTCAGGACAAAGCCTTTTATATATATAGAGATAAACATAAATTATATTGTAAGTCATTATAAGGGACTGATTTTTTTTTTTTGTGAAATAAAAGAGCTGATTTCAGTGTCAATTCTACTTCGCGAAATAAGTTATTTTATAGACTTCTACATTCGATACTTAAAAATCTTACAGGTTAATAATAATCAAATATAAAAAGTATTCCCTATTACAGGCCATGGAGGCTCAGAGGGTTCCAGGAGATTGAGGCTCCCAGATTTTAGGCATTCGGTACAAGAAGATGGTAGTGCTGTCAGCCTTACGCCTTTGCCCTGGTACTCATTTCTGTTAGAGGCTGAGTCGACCCCAGGGTAATAGTGTCACCAGAAGGATTAGGCCATTGAAAAACTCCGTCCTCATCGGGGATCGAACCCGCGACCTTTCAGTTTGAAGCGCAGCCCCTCAACCACTACGCTACAAAGTACCCCAATAATCAAATATAACGGTGAGTAATTCAAACAAAAAAGCTATTATAAAACATCATTTCACAAAAACAATAAATTTTAAATTCAGCTCTGAAAAATAAAACGAAGAATTGCAGGGATTTTTCTTTATTGTATCAGTGAAATCTCAATTTTTATTTGAACCTAATATCTGTTCCTTTTCCCCTTTTTTAATATGGCAGGCTCTAATGGTGAAAGTTTTTGTTGATAAGAAAAAATAGACATTTGCAAGTAAAAGTATCCACCATTTTCCATGAAATTGCTGCAATCGTTTATAAGCATCTAAGCAGTTAGGCCTATAGAGAGAGCATAATAGGAGAGCAAGAAGCTAAGAGGACGAAAAAATAAATTGCAAACACTAACAATAAATATTTAAAACTATGTTTTCGTACACGTTTCTCATATTCTTCCTGGAGGGGTCGTACTTCTCACTTATTTCGTCATTTCACGAACTGCAACAAATTTCTCGGTATTTCATTATAAGTTAATTATTTTTTAATATTGATATTTGTTCTAGCCTCATATTTTTAAAACGCTTTACGGCATTTGAAAATTCTATACCCCTTTCAAATGGACTATATCTGGAATAATAGTATTCTTCTAGTTTAAACAATTCATTAATCTAATAAAGAGTATGGAGCTTGCTGGGTGGTATTGATGGCAGGTTTGTAACGATATCCATGAAAATGCAACTCTCACATGTGGCAGACTGTTGACATATACACAAGCTATTTATTATTTGAACTTCTGACTTCATACGACATTCCATTCATCGCCCCGCCTGAATAGTCTGCGTCACAGGGTGTACACGAATGCAAGTCAACATCAGTTTCTTATCATAGGGTGACCATAGCTTCCATTTAAAAAGTGAATTTCTTTCACGTCAAAAATGTGCATTCTTCTTTAAAACTACGTTCTGCCGGATATCACAAGGCAAGGTAGCTTTAAGAGAGATTTTAACAACGGGGTACTAAAGTACTAAACTACTTAAAATCCCCGTTAAAACTCATTACATCTAATTTTTATTAAATTAAATGTCCTTGATAATCGATAAATCGAAGTCCCAGTATCAATTCATAGCCTTAATGAACAAAATACAATATGCAAGCCCCGGCCTCTACTTCTAGTAGACAAGCTGTGAATAACTGTTACATTTTACTACTTTTTAAAATTGTGAATTGATATATGTCACTGTAAAGGCATGGGTCCAGTTGGCGACCTGGTATATTTAATATATTTAATATATTTAACTATCATAAAAAAAAAAGTGCGTGGAACGCCACGCGACAGAAGTAAAACTTAATTTAATTTTTTAATTTTTTTCAATTTTTGATTATTGGTTTTTTTCAATTTTGCATTATTGGACTTTTTAATATTGGGTTTTTTGGACTTTTTTGATTTTGGACTTTTTAATTTTGAATCTTTGAATTTTAAATTTTGGATTTTTTAAATTTTCTATCTTTGAATTGTTTATTTTTTTATTTTTTAATTTTTGGATTTTAAAATTTTTATTTTATTATTTATCAAATTTTGGATTTTTGGATGTTATAATTTTTTTTTTTAAATTTTGGAAATTTGTATTTTTTAATTTTGCATTTTTAATTCGATTAATTCGATTACTCCTAATCATTGAGTTGTTTTCTGTGCAGTCCGCACCGAAAAAGTAAGTAATTTCGTTCGGTTTTGAGTGTGACTGATTTCGTTACGGTTTTAGTGTGACTGATTGTGACTGATTTCGTGACGGTTTTAGTGTGACTGATTTTCCCGATTACCCTCTACCGCCACTAAAGAAGTTTTACTTCAAAAAATGCAAACCACTATTACTAGGTCGCTTTATTGGAGTATCATTTCATACGTGTCACTTCGAAAATGGAAATTCCTTCTTCTGATATTCTGAAATTACTCATGTAAATTACATGCTGATAAGTTTTCGATCACAAGAAGAATACGGTATAGGCATATTGATAAAAGTTGTCAATCTTCTCTATCTACAAAGCTCATGTTCAGGAATTCGACAGTTGTTCAGACTGCATTCATGTCAGATATTAATTCCTACGATTGCTCTCGTTCAACGATAATAAAACCGTCTCGTGTCAGATGTCACAACATAATCTTCCAGCCATCTCTTGATTGAGTTAATGAACAATTTACACTTGATTGGCAGTAACAATTTTCGCTTAATTGCATCCCAAGAGAATTTAACCGACAGTAAACTATCTTAAACAAGATAATAAATTCTACACTACAGCATTCGCCATTAGGCACTACTTTTAATCAGGGTGCGGATAATGAGCTCGAAACCAATAGGGGTCTAAGGCGGGAGATTTATAGCGCCTTGCGTTATGTAAACAAGCTATATTTAATAAAATCTAAAGAGTTGGTATTATTCATTTATAGGAAGGATCCTTAACAAAAACCAAGAAGCTAATTGCACTTTGGTGAAGCTTGACACAAAATATAAACGAAAATTATAAAATTATTGGTAATTTAATTTAATAAACAATATACAACGAAATGTACTTCTACAATTTTAGAGAGTTCATTAAAGTAACTTATTTATATTTGTATAAATTTTGTTCTTCATCAAGCGATAAATGTCTTTGCATAATTTTAAAACATCAACTGCTGAAATTCGAGATGCGTTTTCAGTATACCAATCAAATCAGTTATATTTCATTTCTTCTTTTCACTATCTAGACCGCCCAGCGTCACTAGCTACAGATCCGCAGGACCAGCTTCGGTCCCCGGTACCTCCTAGGGTTTTCTGAGATAGGGAAGTGTGGATTGGGGTGCACTCAGCCTCGTAAACAAATCGAGGAGCTACATGATTAGTAGAAGTAGCTCCGGTCATGGAAAGCATCATTAACGGCCGTGGGTGACGGTATGCTAACCACATGCCCTCCCAATCCTATCATCTGCCTACAGTAGATGACACAGCGGTCGGATGGTAGGACTAGTCTCTCAAGGGATGAGCGCAACGCAGCTGGGATTTTCAGTATCTAATTTATATAATTTTGTGGTTCTGTATGAAATAATTATGAAAATCAGGAACAAAATGTGTATAATTATACTCAAAGCCGCTAACATAGAAATTGTTAATCTTTGTTCGTATTTATTCTTCGTATTTATTCCATGGATTTATCCACAATGTTTCTGTCCCCACAGGTAAGAAATTAGAAAGCACGTTTGCTTACATGACTGGCTCATCTTCATGAATGGAGGAGAATTCCGTAAGGATGTGCGAATAGTTCACATTAATTATCGATAATACGTGTTCAAATTCAACGAGCTTACACTTCATTAATGTACTCTCACTTTAAGTACATATTGAAAACTTCAAGCAACACTTTATTGTAATAAGTAAGTTTTTCAGTACTTTTTTTTTTAATCTCATTCTGTTCAGACATGTAGAATAGCACGTCTTTTATCGAAATATTATCGATTTAAGAGGTGACAAGTTATTTGTATCGTACTACAGTCTTCAAGAAATTCATGTCAAGCTGACTAA
This sequence comes from Ectobius pallidus, assembly GCA_964059195.1. NCBI lineage: Eukaryota > Metazoa > Arthropoda > Insecta > Blattodea > Ectobiidae > Ectobius > Ectobius pallidus. The sequence continues at coordinate 17,989,989 of CAXKWD010000005.1, forward strand.
GGTATACGACCATGAATGTCATGACTGGGGGAGGGGAATGATAGCTGTCTCTGAATTCACGTCTCACTTCTGAATGACCTTTGCCTCCCTCGCGTTTCTCCAGTGTCAGGTCGAAAGAAAACTGGGCTTAATAAAGTAAGGAAAGAACTTTTGGAAATAAGTTTTCTTTTCTTACTTTATAAAGGGGTATAAGGAGTGACGTTTTAAATAAATTCTCTATATTCTCCCCTCTAGATCAATATGAAGTTTATCAATAAGTAGGGGTAATTTTATCACTATATATCAAGCGCTGGAGAATTAAAAATCTCAATTTGAATTAATACGATTTCACAAAAGAAAAGTGACCAGCATTTTTCACGAAGGTATAAAGTGTTTTAATTACTGTATTTAAAAATCAGGGCCCGTATTTTGATAACCTAAAATACTTAAAATGTGAGCTATAAAATGACTACAAAAATACATAAAATGACCAGAAAACTAACAAAAACGACTAAAACATTTGTACGATATTACTATTTTATTCATCAGATTTGTGTCTATTGTGGCTACATTTACCTTGTTGACTCAATTACAGGTGTGTAATTAGTTAATTACGTACAGTTAAAAGCAAACAGCAAACACAGTCTCTCTACATCCAAAATAAATTTATTAAATGCCAGTATGGTACTTTATAAGATTGTGTGGGGGACGGGAAAATGTCTGTCCGTCTGTCTGTCCGTCTGTCAGTGTGTTTGTAAGCGCCATTACTCAAATACGCTTTATCGGACTTTCATGAAACTTGGTATACGCATTTATAACGTCCATGGGAAAAAACCCTGTTGATATTGAAGCAAATCGGCTCACCGGTACTGGAGTAATGCCCAATTTAGTGCCTATTTTAATAATACTATGTTAGAAGGGCGCGATAACTCAAATACGCTTTGTCGGATTTTTATGAAATTTGGTATACGCATTTATAATGTCCATGGGAAGATGTCTATTGATATTCGACCGAATCGGTTGGCCGGTACCGGAATAATGCCTAATTTAGTGCCTTTTATGGTAATATATTATAAAGAATTTAACAAAAGCAAATCTGTTATCCTGACAGCATATCGTTTTACATTGTTCATATACGGCTTTGGAATGTACAATGGTTAGCCATGACACATCCCTTCACATTTGATTATCAAACTAGTCAGATATTTATTTCGTTCATCAAGTTGAATACTGTTATATACAGAAGATATAGCCTATTACTCTGAAATAATTAGGCCTACATACATTAAGTTCGCCAGTGTATTTTGTGAAATATTGACATATTTTAAGAATGTATTATATCAATGTAGGCTATACTAGTTTGAATTAAGGTTAAGTATCAAACTTTAGACCTTTGTTCTTCCGTAAGTCCTGCTTAATGAATCGATCTGCAAATTAACTAGGAAATTGATAGCAAAAATAACTTATTCTCTGTACATCATAATTGCAATTAATTGTTTTCTGATTAAACAAAAGCATTCTGGCACTTCGTTATATCAGTTTACCTGATTTTATTATAGGCCTAACAGAATTTATTTATTATCCATATTTACAGTCCCGATAATAGCCTATCCATTGTAAGTAAATGCAAGCAACAACACAAAATGAGAAAAAATTACTTTTATATTTAAAAAATCTAAAAACATGAAATGGGGGAAAATACCATAAAATAGCCAAAAAATGACCAAATAATGACACTTAAAATGACCTAAAAATGAAAAGCTGGGAAAATGACCAAAACATGACCTTAAAAATATCTGCACTAGTGGACAACTTCCATGATGTTCCAGTTAAAAGATGACATGTTATCAAAATCCGGGCCCTGTTAATAATTAATGTAAAGTTTAAAGTCACTTTTAATATGGAGGGACTACTTTCATAGCGCACATCAGTTAAGACTGATGAATGAAACACTGCGACCTTTAGAATTCGGAAAATAAAGGAAGTGGCTGAAGTTTAAAAGAAATAAAAATAATTAAAGAGGTGAAGGAATAGAAAAAAAGATGTTAAATGTGGTGAACTATTAGCTTAAAATAACCCTGACATTTTGAGACAATGAACTAATTTACATGACTGGAAACAGCATTTCTCTGATTCAGGTCAACTGCTGAGAGACGAACTCGCTTATTATGGGTGACTCAAAAGACGCGCTCTTTAATTATAGAGTTAGGTGTTACGTCATGATCGTGATGTCACAGACCATGTTATCGCATACAAGTATGAAATAAGAGAAGATGTAAATATTTAGCGCTCTTCCGGGTCATGCAATTGCTTTTGATTAACGCGAATGCCGTTTTGTGGCACTCTAATATTTATGTGATGCAATACAATTTCTTCGGAAGTCGCATGAAGCTTTCAGAACGTCTAAATACAATACAGAAGAATTAATAAATTACTGCAGAGTAAAGTAGGGCGATTCCCACTTCCTCTGAAGTTTGATTTTCCCTGCTCACTGCATTGTATTCACTTCTATTTTTGGATTATGGACTTCGTTGGACTCTTACTGCACTCCCAGAATTTGGCTCTAGTCTATAGCCTAACTAAAATATTAAGAGTAAAAAATTTTCAGGAAAGCTTTTTTCAATTTATTAAATGGCTCTTACGATTTTGACAAAATTGTAAGATTCAAAACTTCTATGCATAACTAATAACGCGGCTATTCCACTCACACGCCGCGTGTTTGATATTGACCAATAACGTTTAGCAGTTCGTCGGATATAGACCAATCACGATCGTTTATCTCATAATATCCTTACTCAGATCGCAAGGATGCAATTTTATCTTATAAAACATCAGTTCGTTACTAGACACGTAAGGCATCAACGTGCGGTGATTAATACGTCACATACTTCCATTCAGCAGAATGAAAACACATTATTTTATACGACATAACTTGTTTCGAAATGGAGATAGTATAAATTTCCATTGATTAGAAACCCAATTTCGATTCGGTGCAAACCAGTTCGTGTGCTTTCATAGCGTTTTGATATGAGCAACTACCACGACACCCTCCATCTTGTGATGCGCATTATTGGTAGCATTGGGAACTCGGATCGATTCGTGGACTGTTCATTCATCTAGTATGCCGTGATCTTACGGCTGGCAGAATATTGACAACAAAGTAAGAAAATAATAATTCTTTACATAATCCGTTACATTTTATTCATGGAAAAGTCTTAAGAAATCCTACAAGAGATTACGAGCTTCATCAGATACATTTGCTCGAACTTCGTACTCGCAAATATATCGATAAACTCTTAATGTCTCGTGGGATTACCTATGATAACAGCACCACCTGGTGACCATTGAGGTAAGCTATCTGTTGAAAAGAGTTGGGGAAGTTTGTACGTAGAATGAGTTGCTTTCAAAGTATTTCATACAAAAAGCTAGGACAAAATTCTCGGTTTCTTTATGTAGTCCACTAACATGAGGATTTTTATTTCCCAAAATATATCATAACTGAGATAGAGTTATAGGCCTATGTTTTACTTTAAAAGTTTGTAATACCATGGCACCATATTCCGGTTCTACTTTGTGGGTGATTCCGATCCATTAACGTGGATGATTTTTATCGCTTATTTACTTGGTACGACTACGTTTATTCAACAAAGCAAGCTTTTTTACTTCCTCTGCCCGTACCATAGGTACTATAGGTAGAGGAAGTATTGTTTTCGACCTCCAAATTCGAAGTTGAGTTTTTAGCATATATACACGTTTCAAGGCCCCCTGAATCCAAAAATACTATTTTTGGAAACATGTCTGTGTGTGCCCTGTGTGTGTGGAAAGTATGTGAACAAGCTAGCTCCAAGACGGAAAATCGTATGAAAACAAAATTTCGTATTTGGGTCAGGTACCTTCTACAGATGTGAGCGGAGGATTGGTGATAAGTTTCTCTTATTTTTAAGGGGACTTTACATGAAGAAATTTTCGTTTTTCGCGATTTTCTCGAAAACGGCTCTAACGATTTTCTTTAAAATTTGCACATGTGTTCCGTTTACTGAGAGTTAAAACTTTTATTTGAAACTTTTTTCGAAAAAATTCTCTGAGGGTAGTTACAAGCCACCCACTGTTTACCCACTGTTTGTAGAAAGTTTGTCTTGCGTGAAGAACAACTGAATACGCGCTCTTTCACGGCCTCTTATTCTATATAAGAATGTGAAGTGAGAAAGATGTATTGTTGGCCATGCATAGAGTAAAGAAGTATCTGAAAGAAATATTCGATAAATTTCGGAAATTATTCTTTACGGCGGAAAGATCAATAAACGTCTGCAGTCACTTGTGTTTTTTTTAAGTTTGTTATATAGCCTGCGCTTTTAGTCGCATCATTGAAAGAAGAGGTATTTATAGGATAATTAGCGTAAAATTGTGTCTTGCGATTCTGTACAAGGATATGTGAATACTGCTAACTTTTATTTGGGCAGAGGAAGTTATGTGACTTTCACATAAGATTTTTTGTGTATAGGCCTACCTGGGTATACACTGTAGTATTTTTACTGTTGCAGAGGGGAAAATACAATAGTAAAAATCCTTTCGTCTCGGCCTACAGGCGTGGGGAGACTTCGAAGTTCATATTCTGTAAGATTTGGTAATATTTACAAGAAATACCATTTCATATACCTTTACGTTGGAGCAAAAAGGGCCACAGTCCATTTTAACCATACAGTGCAAGTAATATGATTAAGAAATATCTATCTAACTAGTTATTGGAATAATAATAATAACAACATAGGTTCTTAAGCTCTTTCGAAGATCAGAATTATGCGAACGTAGTCACCTGACCCTGGAGGGTAAATCAGATCGTTTGCAAAATTTTTTTCTTTCTTTCTTTACCGTAGTTTCACCTCTCCCTTTTAGGATTTAAGCGACCCAAGCCGCCCGGGCCTTACAGGGCCGCGACCTGTCGGGAGAGGGATTATCTTTGGATCACATACATACTTTTTTGACCAGACAAGGACATGGAGGGCCTCCCCGGATGAGTGATCAGCCCAATGCCGGGGCCACCTCCGAGACAACACGAACACATAGGACGAGACACACCATTCACACACACACTCACTCCAAACAAGGCGAGGATGGGATGAAGATGATAATGACGGCCAGATGATATCTGGGGACCACAAGGGCCTAAAGTTACCCGACATTTGTCTCAAAGGTGAGGAAAAACCCCTTGCAAAATTCTAAACAATTAAAATAACGTTAAAATAGAATTTTCTATGGAAATATTTTCGTTTGCATATTAGAGAACCTTCTTAATTCACACAACATTTTTTTATATCTTTCTTTCTTTCTTTCTTTCTTTGTCGTAGCTTTACCTCTCCCTTTTAGGATTTAAGCCGTCCGGGCCTTACAGGGCCGCGATCTGTCGGGAGAGGGATTATCTTTGGATCACATACATATATTTTTGACCAGACAAGGACATGGAGGGCCTCCCCGGATGAGTGATCAGCCCAATGCTGGAGACAACACATAGGACGATGCACACCATTCACACACACACTCACTCAGAACAAGGCGAGGATGGCGATGAAGATGATAATGACGGCCAGATGATATCCGGGGACCACAAAGGCCTAAAGTTACCTGACATTTGTCTCACAGGTGAGGGAAAACCCCGGAAAAACCTCACCTAGGTAACTTGTCCCGACCAGGAATCGAACCCGAGCACGCTGCGTGAGAGGATTGAACGCATCCCCTGAGCCACAGCGGTACTTTTTATATCTTCTATATATTTATTAGGCTTGTATAGCCATAATACACAGATTCGATCAGAATCGACCTAATTTAGTCTATGTAACTGATGCAACAAGGGAAATTGGAATCTATCCTCAAGAAATGGGTGCAGGCATATATTATCAAAATTTTAAATAAAACTACTCCAGCCATCAGGGAGACTATGTATATTTTCCGATTAAAAGAAAGGAAACATTTATAAGGTTGGGAGAATTAACGAGCTGCTCCTCTCTGTTCAAGTTCCTTGGTTCGATGACCATATCTCAATTTATTTCACAGATACACGTGAAAGGGTAACCGAAGTCCCAGGGACAATACCACATTCCTCTCTGTTGGGAGCGAGTAAAGTTAGTGCTACTCTATCAAATCTTTTCTTGAACACCATCAAGGAGAGATTTCACTTCTCAAATATCACATGGGTGTCACTGCCTGGCAGTGGAGCATTGGTCTGGGGACTCACGAAGAGCTCGCTCTTGGCTGCAACAATGTTAGATGACGTAGGAGCTCCAGTCGATACTTCTCAATCAAACTAAAAACTTAGAAGGCACCTCGTAGAGTTTGAATATTAAGCTTCTTAACGAGTCCGGCAACTACTCTGCCCAGTATGTACCAAGCTCGTCTCTGCTCTCTGTGATCGTCGAGACGAGCTTGGTAAATCCACTAAATCCTATATATAAGTAATCGATAGACAGCGAGCATGTTTTTGCATAATCCACTTCCAACTTTGGTCTTAGGCCCTCTAAGCAAGGTTTGTTGTGTTTCTTGTCCTGTACTACTTAATTCCGTTAGCAAGTTACTCACAAGAGGCAATTCTATCACAGCATTATTTATTGATTATACAGAGCTGAAATTTGTCGAAATACCCGATCGTCAGTTGCTATGGAAAATATAAGTATAAATGCAGGAAAAATCGAAGTATCTAATTAACTGTCAAGCACAACTGCTCTTTAATACATGAGCACAAGTTTTGCATTCCTACCTGTCAAGAAATTTTCTCCTTTTCTAAATAAATTTAAAATTCATATACATTCTGGGCAAAGTCGCAATGTACGGGACCCCATCTCGCGGTGTGTGCAGGTTTCCATGGACGGGTGATGTTTTTTGTTTCTCAGCGAGGCAGGCTGATCAACATGACGCTTCCTGTACATTGCTTATCAGATCATCATTAGTTACAGGTTCAGTTAGGTTATGAACAATGATATTAATTTAGCAGGGCATTCTGAATTCTCCCGTTTCGTAAATGTGCCATGTTGTATCTCCCGCGAGGTTCGTTGTATTGGTGAACCTGTTTCCCAGAATTCTACGTGTTCAGCTGGTGTGACGTCACACCTCTAACGTCCAATCACGAGTTTCTTCATCATACGGAGATAAAAATATAGGGAATTCACGCTACTTTTTACTAGATCGTGTTATGAAAGAAAGTGTAATGTTTAGGGCGGGTGGGTTGGACCAAATCAATCGTCGAGGCAACATCTCTTCTCCAGAGAACTATCTATAACAAAATACACGTGATATTAGGTATTTTATGAGAAGAAAGATGGTTTTCAAAGTGGGCCCCCGTACAATGCGATTTTACCGCATTCTGTGAAACGCTATGCACAGATGTTGCTGGAATTACGATTTTACAACTAAAGATAAAAAGTGTTCGATATGGATCATTACAAGGAAAAAGAAATTGTTTCTGTTTCTAAACCACAGAGGTTGTGCTTGTTGCTTCAGATGTACAGATGTAATTCATTCTGAAAAAAAAGAAATGTATAACTGGATCTCGTGCAACTCATGCGTTTAATACTAATTAATGCCAAGGGTAAAAACTTTTAGTTTTACTTGAACTGACATAGTGAACTAACATTTAACTTGTATGTACTTAAAGCCAAGCCGCTCATAATTAAGATATTCATGTTTGAAATTACTCTTACTATTTAAGAACGCGGGGGACAAATCTGAGTTAAAATGCTTTACAAGGTCGTCACCTTAACCTCAGCTCTCTGTGAACTCTGCCTGCCACTATTAATACTGAACTCTATAATCGAAACTCTTCCTATACTTGATCCAAGATGTGTACGGAGCAAATGTAAACAACAGACTTGCCTTGACTAACTGTGTCCTGTAGTTTCATTGGTTAATCGGGGTCGTACTTTTTTGCGTCCCAAAGCGAGTGGTCGCTTCATCCAAACAACCCTCGTGCGTCCGGTGCAATTTGACGTAAACAACCCTCGTGCGTCCCGTCTTAAACAACCTACATTAAATAAGAGGCAACGTATCCTCCATCTTTATGGGCCGACTTCTCTGCTACTTCCATTAGAACCAACAACAGCTGTGAATCATTCCATTCAAAATTGAATAGAATGGTTTATCACTCGCACCCACACCTATTCCAGTTAATCAAAGCCTTGAAGAATATACAAGCAGAAACATATATTCACACACGCTCAACAACCGTTGTCAATGCCTTGGCAGAAAAAATGGTTGAATATAACTTAGAACTGAAGCACTCAGCAGACTGGAATATGTGCGAACAGTATAATTTAAGTTCCTACCAACCACAAGAAAGTAAACTGGTAAACAAAAGACAAAGAGTAACTTCATTCTCCGCTTCAATTTTACTTAATATTGACAGTAATCGAAGGATTAAAAATTTTGGGGTGTGTAGCAGTTCGCCTCCCTGCACCCTGGGTAATCTAAACGAACTACGAGGTACCAATTATTATTATTAATTTTACCTGTATTCCATGGGACACATTTTGGTCATTGGTCTAGAGAGACCCGGGACGCAAACGGGTCATTGGATCTGATGATCTATGGACGCAAAAGTCCTAGTTTAGTGGTTTTGAGACGCAAAAGTCCAGACCCCGTTAATCGCACGATACTTCACCATAGTGCGACAAGCTCAGTCATATATTTACTTCCATTCCGCACACATCGTAAAGTTATTTATATCTGATATGTAATTGTGGAAACATAAGTTCTGTTAAGTGAGTTGCTTGCAATCGTATTTATGTCATAGGCTTACATGTTTTACAACATATATCTAGGAAACAAGATTTCACTTGTTTTTATCGTTGCCTTGGCAAATTTGTTGATTCTGAACAAAAACAATAAATATTATACTTATTTTATAACATACTAATATAATTAGTTGTACTTTCCATTTACATAATGTGTAATGAAGTACAGCATATATTGTAAATAAAATTAATAGGCATAACTTCTAATAATTTGAATTATAGAAGAAAATTGCGAGAACTTGCGTCACAATAAAATAAAAAATCGTGCGAGGAAAAGATTTGTCCAGCGGCCAGAAGATACAGATTGTAAATATATACAAAACGTCAAAACAAATCCCTGAAGTACGGTATCTCGCAAGATGTATGAGCATAGGCGTAACCAGGCCGACCATATGGGGGGGGGTTATAACATCCGCGGGGTCTGGGGGGTATGGAATACCCCCCAGGGAGAGGGGGGTCCGGGGGTCCTCCCCCGGAAAATTTAAAAAATTAAGACGCAAAATAACGAGTTTTAAGCTTCCCACACTTTATACTTGTATTAAGTAATTTATGGGCAGACTTAAAAAAATTATACAATTTTCCTTTTTTTAATCAATGGGGGGGGGGGGGGGGGTTCAAACCCCCAAAACCCCCCCTCGGTACGCCTATGTGTATGAGTGAAAGTGGCGTCATCCGTGGGATTAATTTCAAGTACGGTTTTCAAAGTCCTTGAAGAATACAGACCTACAGGAGTAGTCAAATCACCGGTCAAAATAAACCAAAATCAAAAACAAAAAATCGCCCAGTAAGCGCATAGCAAGTGACGACCCTGCAATTCCAGGCTGGTGAAGAATTATTGTGGGTGCCACTTTTTAAAGACTTTTTTCAAAGAACTGCATCTACCTGCTGCCACTCTAATCCTCTTCGATCTGCCAATCAGTGAATAGAAAGACAATTAGGCGTATTCACACTTGTCTCCAGCCAAGTGCAATGTTGCCAAATACGTACCATAGCACGGTTACTTCACTTGAGAAGTGGTGAATGACAGCGGCAACACTGGGGAAACCCACGCGACTACGTTAATGCAGATTTTCGGATTAGGGAACAATGCTATTATAGTATTTTTTGCACGACGTAACTAATTAGTGGTACTTACGAATATTGTTGCCGTGGATCGTAGCTTGACATTTCCGCACGCAATCTGGTTGCTATGAAAACAAAAGAAATCTCCGTGCGGTAAAAATTACAAAAAGCACAAGTGTCGTAAGTAAAACCATCATAATACAAGCCTTTATGGAAGACTGGAACCAAGGCCCCTCAGTTTGTGGCGACTTTAACAGGACAAATATTCGGTCCCCATAACAACCAACATATGCGAGTCACTTTCTGAAATATAACATCCATCTTCAATAGTGCATAAACATAATATTTTCAGCTAATATCTCAGCTAATATAAATAAATTGATATAAATAATCATCGTGGAAAAAATAGCATGCAGTACTCGTGCCGTAAGCGCATAACGGATCTCGGAACTCTTTCCTCGATCCGTATGCACCGCTTACGGCACTTGTATCGCAATATACTATTGTACTGACGATGGTTTGGGACGAGGTCTTCTTAAAATGGCAATACACGAAACGAAGAAATTTCCTCCACTCTCTTTAGTTCAGATAAATGATTTAGTTACATCCTTCACATGTCTGTGAGAAGAAGTGAACTAACAAGATGCACATGCACTTTATAAATATCACTTTGTTTTTGCAGAGCTTACGCATTTTTCATGGATCATTAACTAAGAGGCGACAACAGCTTGGCCTATTATGAAAAAAAAATGCACACTCTTTAAACATGCAACGAATTCCTGTCTGTGATAGTCCTTATGTCTCACAAGAGCGTGCTTTAGTTTCTTTTTAAAATTCTAAAAGCGCTATGGAAATTACACAAGCATCCAAAAGCAAGGGCTGTATTTAACAATCAAATCATCTCCTTAGGATTTATTTAAGAAGGCTCGATTAATAGCCTCTCATTGACGATAGACAATTGACATATACACTAAAGCGATTTACAGGCTTTCGGATTTTTAGTTAGCCTTCTCATGAACATAGTAACGTAGTCAAAATTTCGCAACCGCCACCTTAAACCTCAGGAAAATCCTCCTGGTACTAATTTCCCTTAAGGGCTGAGTCGACCCCAGGATCATTGTGCTACTACGGATCAGTATAGACAATTGCTGTCACTTTTTCAAAATAGTATCTATGGTATTGTATTGACTATAGTTCTATTACCTATATCATTATAAAGGATAAATTATAGTTTACAGAAATATAGCTGAGGATGCAGTTCAAAATTTAATCTCTTTCCTTGGTTAAACAACTGTGCTCTGATGGATATGTACTGTATGCAATCGTGAACCACAGACTATTGTCTCTGTTGGACATTACATGAGCATACTATAGGATAAAAATTCTTTCGACACTGGGACTTGAACTCAGGACCTTTGGCTATCCGTGCAAATGCTCTACCAACTGAGCTAAGCCGGAGTTCAGTTGCTAGAGCATTGGCACGGATAGCCAAAGGTCTTGGGTTCAAGTCCAAGTGTCGGAAGAACTTTTCTCCTATAATATTCTCATATCAACTGTGCTTCGCCTTATGCAAGTGTTTTAAAGCGTACTTTGAAAATGAAGAGTGAAAACTTGGCGGATATTCTCAAATTAAAACAATGATCTATTGTCTGAAAGTAATGTTTTGTACCTCTACTGGAAGTTTTCTTCGAAATGTAGAGTTCAAAATGTACATTCTTTAAAAATAGGGATAGCAGTTATGCTGCAAGTATCATTTGAACGTTATTTACTTTTAAAGTTATAATATACAACCATTAAAAAGAGCATAATAATGAGTAATTCAAAACATAACGTAAAGTAATACCTTACAAAAATTTAAAAATTGCCGAAACTGACCTGAATATGCTAGAAAAATAACCTATATTTTGAAAATGGCGAAAAATTGGTCTTATTTCATCAATTAATTCATGAGACACATTCGTACATATTCGAGTTATTTTTCAAGATTAAATTCATCAATTATCTTGCCATAGGCCTAGTTAACTTCTTATACAAAGACTTTGATGTAAACATGATTTTTTTTAAATTGTGGCGTAATTACATTGTTAATATATAAATTTGCACTGCCAGCAATTCCAATATTGACATCTTAAGACGATTTGAATCCAAATCTCTTCGCCGACTTGCTAACGCACCGTGGTATGTGTCCAATGCTACATTACACCACGACCTAGACATCCCTACTATTAAAGAAGAAATCACATTGTACAGCATTTGATACCAGCAACGCCTAAACAATCATCCCAATTCCCTAGCCATCAATCTATTGGACAATAGTTCCTCAATTAACCGTTTATATCGACATAAGATTTTAGACTTGGCATTCCGATTCAGTGACTTACCTTAAAGAGTTGTATTTTACAGCTCTCAGATCATTACTGTGTCATTTATAAGTTACCATTTACTGAATGTTCATATTTGAACAGATTGTAAATCCGCAGAATAAATTTAAAAAAAAAAAAATATATATATAAATTTATCCCATTTCTTGTAGTATAGTTATGCATTGCAGATCAGCGCATAAATTAATTATCCACATTTTTCAATAAACTCCTACAATAGTCAGTAGAAGTGATTTCTTTCTTTCTTTATCGTAGTTTTACCTCACCCTTTTAGGATTTAAACGACCCAAGCCACCTGTCGGGAGAGGGTTTATCTTTGGATCACGTACATACTTTTTTTGAACAGACAAGGACATGGAGGGCCTCCCCGGATGAGTGATCAGCCCAATGCCGGGGCCACCTACGAGACAACACGAACACATAGAACGAGACACACCATTCACACACACACTCATTCAGAACAAGGTGAGGATGGGGATGAAGATGATAATGACGGCCAGATGATATCCGGGGACCACAAGGGCTTAAAGTTACCTGACATTTGTCTCACAGATGAGGGGAAAAACCCGGAAAAAATCACCTAGGTAGCTTGTCCCGACCAGGAATCGAACCCGGGCCCGCTGCGGTGGACTGAAGTGATTTCTCCTCCTGATAATTCCATAAGCTAAGTAAGGAAAATACACTACCAATAAATACTTGTGACTCAGACAAAACATATAAATAAAATCGACAGAGAAGAAGAGAATGAGTGGATAGGAATCTTGTGTAGCAGCCTCATGCCTTGGACAGCCCTGTTACTCTTCAAGCACGAATGTTTACTGAATTTAATCTATCGAGAGGTGATTCCGAAATAATATTGATGATTTCCTGGATCAGAACTATGCGGAACAGGTAAATATCCGGAGTCTTCTGCCGATAATCTTGACTGCATTCCTGCATTTAGTTACTCTGGCAAAATAAGGAAGGATTGGGTTATCTTACATTCTAGATGTAAAACGTCAAGAAATGATAGGCCTACATCCTAAGTTATATACAATGTACCAGCAGGTGACCGCGGCTTCGCCCGCGATTACTTACTCAACTGCTAGATATTGTGTTTAAATCATTTATTTAACAGAAAAATAATTAAAACATTGCATTTATTAACACTGACATCGTTTTTACATAAATTGCAGGAATTAAATAATTTTAGCTTAATTATATTGTTTAACGTTAAAAATATAAATAAACAAACGAACGATAAAAATGAGCCATAGATACATGAACCTTACCAAAATCATGCATAAACAATTTTATTATAACGATTGTCAAGTCTCGTTTCATTTACTTCCAAAGCCTTATGTGAAGACTGCCAACAATACTGCTGTCAAGTGAACTGTGTTTTGGATTTGATAATTCTGTGTAAAAAGGGATTAAGTATTCTCAAAAACATTTAATTGTTGGCATTTAAAATAAAAAAAATAAAAATCCTTTCTTAGTGAGCACCTACATTATGAAACAAAGGTACTGTCAAAATTCCAAGTCTCTACCTGTTTTAGTTTATGCTCTATGTTGATTCTCTGTCAGTCAGTCAGTCAGTCAGGACAAAGCCTTTTATATATAGAAGAGATTATAGAAAATTTGAAACATTTACTGCATGTCACTTCATGAACACACCAACGCAATTTTAGGAAGAACATTATTAAGAGTTCAAATTATTCCTAAATGAAGGATTGACAGTACTGAGATAAATTACTAAATCAGTGAACGCCGCTTAATGTAATCGCGGGTAATGTTATCAGTCGGGTAATATTATCACATTTATGAAGTCCCATACGGATTAATACTTATACACTGAAAAAATGCTGTATATTGTGACCAAAGATTCGGTTTATGTTATCACATTTTCCTTTTTGCGGCTTTATTTGCAGGTGCTTTACGTCATTCAAAATATCCTTTATAAGGGTTTCGTTTCTAACTCAACTGTATTGTGTTGTACTGTTCCCAGCTCACAGGATGATGAGTTCGAGGGGGTGGCATTACTAACTTTCTGTTTTAAGCAATAAAACATGTTTTTCCCCACTGCAGTTAAGCTGCAGCTTTTGATTTATGAAGATAACAGTTTTGACATGCAGTGATGGCTAGTGTAAAATGAAAAGATTGAAAAGACAGGAGTTAGACGTTTTGCTACGCGGTGTTCACCTCAGATCAGTATAGACTTCCAAAAACACTCGTAATTCATAACTGAGTATGAAGTATTGGTTAATAGACTCCTAAACTTAAGTAAAAACAATTAAAAACTTTGTTACTGGTTGAAAAAACAGTTGCAGTGTATTACTGTTTTAGCCTATGAGTGATTCAATGATTCAGAGTTACGTATTATTTTATAATAAATATTTTTTATTAATTTTGGAGTGTATTATACTATATTAATGAACAAATAACCTTCATTTACTTCCTTCGGCAACTGTTATCAACCGGTTAATATTATCAGATTAGCTGCGTCCCGAAGTGTCTTAATAAGCGGCGTGCACTGTAGCCTATATTGGCGGATTGACATCTTAAATTCCATGTAAATAAGCAGAAAAACTATCATAATCTTGAGAAATTAAGGAATTAAGAGGTTTATCCTTTGCCTGAAACGCGTTTACTGACGTTCAAATTTACTCGTGATTAATCAAGTAACATATAAAAACAATATCGTAAGAGAAAAATAACTAGATTGAGTCCTGCATGAAAAAGGTTGCACTTTGCCATTATCTTCAACAAATTAGGTCGGTCCTCTCACGCAGCGGTCCCGGGTTCAAATCCTGGCCAGGACAAGTGGCCTAGATGTGGCTTTTTCCGTGGTTTTCCTCATTTATGATACAAATGTCAGGACTTTAGGGCCTTGTGGTCTCCGGGTATCATTTGGCCTTCATTAGGATCATCTTCATCCCATCCTCGCCTTGTTTAGGGTGAATGTGTCTTGCCCTGTGTGTTCGTGTTGTTTCGGAGGTGGCCCCGGAGTAGAGCCGATCCCTCACCCGGAGAAGCCCTCGACGTCCTTGTAACCTTATGGTGTGATCAATAGAAATCCCTCTCCCGACAGTTCGCGTAGTTCCTAAAAGGGAGAGGTAAAACTGCGAATGAGAAAGAAAGAAATGAGAATAGGGAAAACCTGCCTTGTGAATATATGACATTTAAAATAATGTATTGCAAAACAAGTGTGGTAAGTGCATCATTGGAGAAACGAGGTAAAGTTTGAAAACACAAACTCTATGTAGGAGCATTGTGCATATTTAAAAGGACAGAAGATAACAGTAAAATATAAAACATACTTTGCATTTTGTGATTTAGTCTATGATTAATGAGACTATTCCACTCATACGTCGCGTGTTTGATATTGACAAATAACGTTTAGCAGTTCCTCGGATATAGACCAATCGGCCGTTTATCTTACAACGTTCTTATAGGAATCAAGACCATGGCATTTGATCGCGGTAAAATCAGCTGCTCGTTACTGGAGACGCGAGTATCAGTGTGAAGTGATTTATAGTCACTGCTGCCACTAGGGGGCACGAAATCAGATTATTGTATACAGCATAACTTGTTTTGAAATTGAAATAATAGAAATATACATTGATTAAGAACACAATTTCGATTCGGTGCAAGCCAGTTCATGTGCATTTATTCTGTTCTGCTGTAAACTTACCTGAATGAAGTTAACTATGTCTTATGTGCACAACTGGTACCACTGTACTATACCACGGTAGCTCGAATCGATTCATGGATGGTTGATTCACATTATGCCGTGATCTCACAAGTGTTAGTTTTGTTTGTATACAACAAAGCAGAAAAACAATTATTATTTATATAATCCGCTACATTTTATTCATGGAATAGTCTTAATAAATCCAACTCGAGTTGACGAGTTGCCTCAGATAAATTCGCTCCTGCTTCGCAGTCGCGAATCTATCGATAAGATCGCCAACTCTCGTGGGATTGCCTATGATAAAATCGTCTGTTCCTTACTGGACATGTAAGCATTAATGTGCCGTGGTTAATACGTCACATGCTGCCTATAAGCAGCACGAAAACAGATTATTTTATAGAACATAACTTGCTTGGGAATTGAAATAATATAACTGCATTGATTTAAAACACAATTTCGATTCGATGCAAGCCAGTTCATGCGCTTTCATTCTGTTCTGGTGTTAGCTTACCTGAATTAAATTAACTATATCTTATATGCACCATTGGTAGCACTGGTCTCAACATGGTAACTCGAATCGATACAGGTTTGTTGATTCATAGTATGCAGTGATCTCGCAACCGTTAGTTTTGTTTTTATATAACAAAGCACGAAGTAATTACTATTAGTATAATCCGTTACATTTTTATTCATAGAATAGTCTTAATAAATCCAACTCTGCTGCGCATTAGCGAATCTATCGATAAACTAGTCAACTCTCGTGTGATTACCTATGATAATTAGATTGAAAAGTTCCGCAGAATGGCAAAAACAGATTGCCAGATACCTCTTTCTGCTGAAAATGGCAACTGTCACGCGTGTAAAGAATACAATACGAGTGTAGGAACTCTTGCCTCAATGTTGCCTTATTTCACAGAGGATGTAGTCCACGTAATATGCTTTGCGTATAATTTGCACGAAAACTGTTAACTTTTTTGAACTAGCACAAAGGAAAAATTTATTCCTTAATTTTCTCTGCTGATGGGGAAAAAAAGAACGGTACCGGCACCGTACGGATAATACTTAATGACATAATGCACTGTTAAAGTTTATGGACAAAATATGTTTTCTGATAAAATATTCAATTTGGACGAATATGGCATAAAACTTTTCTTTGTTTTAACCGAAGTAACACGTTATTGAAATCAGCACAGCTATACTACTTCTTCCACTCTGTAAGTTATAGTCACAACACGGAAGTAATTATATTATCCTTTCTATTCGGCTGTAATACAGTGTAATTTATTTCTATCAGTTCATGGTTTTTCTGTTCATAGGCTATAAAGAATCAAATAGTTTAAATATTTATTTCTGGAGAAAAATGATACATTATCTCTTTTAAATTAGCATGCCTTTAGAAATGATAGCTTTCTAACGAGGGCCGATCGAAAAGTAACGCACAATAATTTCTTTTACAAAAAGTTTAATAGGTACAATTACAAATAAATGCACACATAAACGGACATCTTTTGTATATTTTTCTATATAGGCTAGGCCTAGTCGCAAAGTTTCTCAACACATTTCTCCCATCGTGATACAAGTTTCAAAATATCCTGTTCATAGAAGTCCGTTCGGTTGGAGTACAGCCATCTGCGGACTGATGTTTTCACTTCTGCATCTCTGCAGTTCAACATTTCATACGGTGCGATGTAGGCTACGATATCGTGCTAGTTTCGTAAAGTTAGTGCTCGCTGGGTGCCTAAAAACCTGACAGACGACCACAAGGGCCAGCGAATGATGACAAGCTTGGATCACCTATCGCGTTACGCTTTCATTTGTTTGGTCCCATGAAGAAATTCTTGCCGGTAAACGCGTCCAATTGCTTATGAAACTGACAGTCCGATTCCATCATAGAGAAAACAAAAACACAGTGGAGAGGGACACGACGAAAGAACTTAGCCTCTAGCCCTCGCTGAATTTATTTTTCTATAAGTCTACGGCCAGTAATTTTTCAGCACCTTTTAAGGATATCCTGTAGGCTACGTACACCAGCAGATTGGTACCCGAACTTGAAACAACTTTAAACCTATAGGCGCCGCGAAAATTCTCAGCGGCAAATGAAATTAGTAAGCTGACAGCCGCACGTGGGATGTGCAATATGCAGAGGGTATAGGCTATATATGAACTGACTTCATTATTCAGTCGCGTACAAATACGAAATATACTATTATTAGCAGATATATCCTTAGTTACGGTAACATACGCCTACATTGAAATAAACAGGTAACTGAGCTCTCTTAGGAGTGGTATGGGTAACTTAAAACAGTGTATAGTAATGGGTGCAATACAAGATACTGACATGATTACAAATTCAAGGTCCTTTGCCCCTAGTCCTCAGGTTTGTTGGTCGCCCGAGTGTTAAAGGCATACAGTAGGCCTAATACGGTTTATTTACTTGTTAGTGGAAGAAATAAAATTAAAGGTTGGTAATTAACTAAAACAAGTTACAGAATAAATTTCAATTTGAAATATCGTATTTTTCCGCAGATAATACGATAGTTGAATCATAAAAAAGGCCCCCCCAAAAAACGGGACTGTAATTCATATACAATAAAATTAGGTAAACTGATGTAACACAGTGCCAGTATGTTTTTGTTTAATCAGTTATGACTGCAATTATGATATGCAGAATATGTTTTTTTAAATTGATTTCCTAGTTAAGCTCCAGATTTATTCATTAAGCAGGGCTTACGGAAGAACAAAGGTCTAGTTTTTTTTATGAGATTAAAATCTTCCAGCATCAGCTGAACTGTACAGATTTGTGATATCTTGACAATCGCACACTCACGTAAAAATAAAAAAAAAGACATATTGGCCAGTTTCGGGTTTTGAACCATGGACTCCAGAATGTGAGGCCAAGACGTTACCATCTCGGCCACCTGGGTCAGTTTAACGGTCTAGTTGGATAAGCGCATGTAAAGCAATAGTGTTTTTGTCATAGATAACTGTATTTTAATTTCCAAAGCCTTATAAGATCACAGTAAAACAATAGGCTATGTTGTCAAGATAACTGATTTTCATTTTTTTAATAAATTCTTTCGAATACGTATATTACCATAAAATAGGCACTAAATTGAGCATTACTCCGAAACAGGTCAACCGATTTTATCCAATATCAATAGACGTCTTTCCATGGACATTATAAATCTGTATACAAAGTTTCATAAAAATCCGGTAAAGCGTATTTGAGTTACCGCGTCTTCAAAATAGACACTAAATTGGGTTTTACTCCGGTACCGATCTACCGATTTGGTCCAATATCAGTAGACGTCTTCCCATGTACATTATAAATGGGTATACAAAGTTCCAGGAAAATCCAATAAAGCATATTTGAGTTATCGCGACTTCTTATATATTAACATAAAAGGCACTAAATTGGGCATTATTCCGGTACTGGCCAACCGATTTTGTCCAATGTCAATAAACGTCTTCCCATGGACATTATAAATGCGTATACGAAGTTTCATAAATATCCGATAAAGCGTATTTGAGTTATTGCGCCTTTAAAGTAGACACTAAATTGGGTTTTACTCCGGTACCGGTCAACAGATTAGGTTCAAATTCAATAGGGACCTTCTCATGGACGTCATAAATGGGTATACCAAGTTTCATGGAAATCCGATACAGCGTATTTGAGTTATGGCGTCTTTCTAATATAGGCTAATCTATTAAAATAGGCACTAAATTGGGCATTACTCCGGTACCGGTGAACCGATTTGATAAAATATCAATAGGGTTCTTCCCATGGACACTATAAATGTGTTTTCCAAGTTTCATGAAAATCTGAAAAAGCGTATTTGACTTATGGCGCGTATAGACACACGGACGGACGGACAGACGGACAGACATTTTTCGTCCCACACACAATCTCATAAAGTACCATACTGGCACTTAATAAAACAATTATAAAATGATTATTCTGATGTCAAGATTATATTATCTTGAAATATTAAGATGCTAGGCACCATTTCGGCCAAATGTAAGCTCCGAAATAAAGCGAATTTCGTAAATAAAACCAAAAACACCATAATCCGCGAAATAAAACCTATTTCTGGTATTTTTAAAAACTTTCCTCTTTACCGGTACGTATATCACATGACATCACGCACAATGCGCGTATCGTTCTGTTCCATTATGGCGAGACTGTGCTCAGTGTAGCCATTTAAAAAAAAAAGGAAGGACAGGAAGCTTTTTCCTGTAAGCTTTTTTCCAGTCTTTTTAAAAACTGTAGTTATTTATCCCTAACTTCTACTACCCATCATGTGGACTATAATGTGCGATGGTTTGCAACATTTTTGCGATTAACCAGAAAACTTAACAAACAAACAAACAAACAACATTTTGACGATGTTTCCTAAACATAAATTCATAGGCCGCTGATAGTTTGGAGATCGTCTTATAGGGTAAATAAATGATAGAACTATAAAACTTTGACGAAAATTTATACCTAGTCTTTGGGCTTTGACAAAATTAGAGAAGCTAATGATATAATTCATTGGTATAAATAAATAATGAATAATGAAGCCCACGAAAATAATGCACAAGTGACATAACTTTATCTACCTTGAACATGGAGAATATTATTTTCTCTCTTCACATTTTGATGTAAAATAAGAGGTCGCATTGCAGGGACAGCTTAATCCAGTTATCTCAGCCTGCTTGGGTGACAACGAATTCGGTAAAAAATCTTATCCACTGATAACGTTATTCATAGCTGTAGGTTTTGTAATTGTTGAGAAATAGTCCCTAAGCATCTAAAAGAAGACAAAATATGATGGAATATTTTTAGCCCAATGCATGGAATATATTTGTGTGTCCCAGGTTTTTTTGGGAGAAAATTATAAGAAGAGTGGTATTGAATTTCTTTTTTATTTGAGCCCTTTAACGGTGGTATAGTAATGTGAGAGTGAGAAATAAAACTTTCCGTCAAGACAATACAATCTTATATAACCGGAATTTCTGTTTCTTCTTATTTTAACCCCTCCCAGGCATGGTGTGTAGAAGCAACGGAATGCAACATTCGACAATCTCTATATGAGCCATAAAAAGCTATCTAGCGTTTTATGAGGGAATAGTTTGAGTGTGAAAAGTCGTTCTTTCTCATTTCAAATTTTACAGGACCTAGAGTTTGAAAATCGAAAGTCCTTCATTATTTAAATTCAAATTACAAAATACAAAACCCGGGCCTTTTAAGCTAGTAATATATAAAATCGAAATTATGTGGGTATGCAGGTATGTATGTTCCTTATACAAATTTACATTTCTTAAGCAATATGCAGGAAATTTTGCACACATACCCAGTAGCCCCGAAAGTAACAGGTCAACATTAAAATTCAAACAGACCACTCCGTTCCTTGAAAATTTATATAATTTCTGAGAGTATTATACTGAATATTGGAAATGAAATTCAGCTATCATGACAACATTGTATTGTTTACAGTGTTCAAAAAGGGCTTTTGGAGATATATACTATATACTATATATACTATGTACTATATAATACTGAGTTTTAACAAATTATGATGCTATCGATGTAATACATTGGTGTAAATAAATAAAGAAATATGAAATCCAAGGCACAACGTGATGCAGTCACATAACTTTATCTAACCTGTACATGGAGAATATAATTTTCTCACTTCGCATTTTGATGTAGAATAAGAGGTCGTATTGCAGGGACAGCTTAATCCAGGTGTCTCAGCCTGAGTGTGTGCCAACGAGTATGCTATGTCTGTAAAAAGTCTTATCCACTAATACGTTGCTCGTAGCTGTAGGCTTTGTATTAGTTGGGAAATATAAGCATGTAAAAGGAGACAAAATAGGGTAAAAAGCTATGTAGGCCTATAAAGCATTTTCAGAGGAAATAGTTTAAGTGCAACACATACCTATGTAAAAACCTAGAATTTGAAAATCTTTCATAAGTTAATTATGAATTACAAAATACAAAACCCGGGCTACGCCGGGCCTTTTAATCTATTTCTTTATATTGCGTATGTGCAAGAAAAATAGGACCATTTCCAAATCCAATTGTTGTTTCCTTGTAGATACGCATTTCTTTTAGCAATAGTCTTACGTCAGTGTAACTTGTATGTAATTTCGGATAATTCCATTGCTGAGTTTTAAGGGTTTTAAATAATGCAGTTAATTTATCAGTTAAAAGTATGAAAAATTAATCAATTATCCAAACATAGTATAGTAATTTTCACTATATAACGTTAAACAATACTGAAATGTATAATCTACAAGGCAACTATAATATAATTAACAAAAATTGCAATGAACGAAAAAAAGTTTTACTTTCGCACGTGAACCAGAAATGGAATTCTCATTACCAGGGCCCAGATTCTAATGACATGTCATCTTTTTAGGTAGATTTCGAAGAAAAATGTACCTATTGCAATGGATACCATGTCATGATTTCCGAAAAATTCTTTCATATCTTTACGTTTCATGCTCCCCTAAGTACGAAACCACCGCCCGTTAAAAAAAAATTGTGATATATATATATACCCAAGGAAGTGGTCGGGGGAGGGGGTTGAAATTTTAAAACATTTTTATCTCGGCCCCTATGAAGTATAGAGGGAACTTTGTTTGAATAAATTAGAGTACTCCCTACGGAGTTCACAGTGATACCAACGATTAGGGGGTTTTGGGGGTACGAGTGGGGGTGGGGGGGATGGAAATTCGAAATTTTTGAAACCACGTCTTGTGGGGTATCATTGAAAAGCTCTTGATGAGTACTCTACAAATCAATAACTAGCTCTCGATAGCTCTCATTTAAGGCGAGATTTGAATGTTTGAAAAAGTGCTCTTTCCTCTTTTTTGCAATTATTATTGCGGGTTTGTCATGCCAAGGCTAAAGAAGAAGAGTGCTACGCAGCGACAGTAAATTAAACCGAAAGCACTTTGAAATCTACCTCAGCCTGTAGGCTTGCCTAAAGGGATTTTTTATTGATGCTGCATAGACATTGCCAACTTGTAGATACATGTAGATACATGGCCTCTAGATGACAGAAATGCATTTTTATTAGGCCTTTTTTTGTCATTTTATTCTATTTTATATACTTTAGAGCATTTATTTTAATTTTACGTCATTATTTTGTCATTTTCATGTCATTAGCTTCCTTATTTAATCATTTTCATGCATTGAGAGTATTAATTCTTTTGTCGTCTCTAGCGGTGCTGTCTTTGAAGTGTTGTTAGTTTAATGTAAGAAGGACACACTCGATGTTGAAGTGTTGTCATGTCTCATTCGGAAATGAGAATCAAAGAAACGCCAAAATTTGTATTATATTACTGTTGTTATTAGATTGACTTGGCACCAGAGTCTGCCACCTCCTTGGATTTGAGAGTGCAAACTACTGTTTACCCTCAATAAACAATAATATAGTCCGGTAGACCTTTCAGACAATCGGAGGTCATTTACAATTTTTTTTTTCCATACGGGCAATATTTAAATGAATTACTAGGTTGCTATAATGCAACTTTTTGTAGGATCTACTTTCAGAACAATTTTTTTACTTTTCTTCTCAAATGACCCATTCAAGAACAAAGAACAAAGATTTTAGACCTACAAGATCCTTTCTGCATTTACAGTTTTCACAATTATGTACAAATTAGTCTATAACTTTGTGTAAACAATAATAATAAAATATAAGTTTTTAGGTCATTCTTTATAATTATTAAGTCATTTTCATTAAAATTTAGGGTCATTTTATAGGTCATTTTTCAAACAATTTTAGGTCAGAATCCGGCCCTGCTCATTACCATAGTAAAATAGTACATTATGCAATGAACCTAATAAAATTGTAGGATACGAGTTAGCACATTAGCCTATGCAATGAGCCTATAATGACATTTTATTAAGATAGGCCTACGAGTATCTTAATTACCATTATAGGAAAGTTGCATAGGCCTACGACTATTTTCGTGCTATCACAGTTTATTCGATGTTTAAGTTGAGCTTTTAGATTCGTATAAAGAAAAACAAAATAACTGAAAGCGGCGATCAGCTGTTACAAAGTTCTCGTAGTTCTTGACTTCAGCGATAGCTGGCAGCTGATGGCGTACGGTCTAGTCTAATGTATCAAGTTGAAAGTGTGTATTTATGAATGTGTGTTTGTTCCCTGTATAAATCTTCATGCTTAATGCAATTTGCACCAAATTTTGAACACAGCAAAGAAACGCAGGCTACACTAAAATTCAAGTAACGTGATGTTTTTGCTACATCGATGTTTCTCCCCGACATCGATGTTTTTGTAATAATAAAAAAAGATTAATAGGCCTATCTTGGTTCTAAGATATAATATAATTCACAGAAGCGTACAGTAGTTTAAAAAAACAACTTTTTTTTAAATCGACAGTTCCCATGGAAATATTTCAGTTTATTTATGAATTTTGCCTAATTTTCTGAAACCATGACCTTTCTTAAAATGCATCGATGTTTTTGTCTAAATACATAGATGTTTTCAGGTCGATATTATCGTCACATTGACGGTTACCGCCGATTTTAACATCGATGGTGAACATCGAGGTTTCAACTATCGATGCTTATCCCTAATTTTTTCTTCCAACAATAAAACCAATATTGACAATTTATCTAATGACAAAGAAACAGTGTCAGGTCTCACATTAAATTGAAGAATGTTATTGTGCTTTTGGTTATTCATTAACATTGCAAAGTGGAAGACGAAATATAAAACACACACATGTATAACTCGATCGGTAAGACCTGAGCCAAACAAACGGCCTGACCTTCATAGCACGTGATGTTCTTTGCTAGTTCATACTGTACAGACCGTGTAAAAACATCTTAGTTAGCCTCACAGCATTCAATAGTGAAGAAACAACAGTGATATTCTGTGAGTTATGTACCATCACTTAAGTAATATTTCATAACTAAAAAATCAAATACTTTATTGACTTCATTTTTGTTTTCAATAGTTACGGGCTATTATTAACCACATAGTTAGGAATGAATAGTACGGTGCATGCATTCTCTTCTGCCCTTACTCCATTGTTACCGGCGGACGTGTTTGCGCGTGTTTGGCTCAGGTCTTACCGATCGACTTGTAAATAGTAATGATATATTTGTGTAAATCAATATTTCAGTGTAACCCGCTAGACTTTCACCAAAAAGAAAATGACCCTTTAGTTAGAAAAAAAGTTGAATACCACTGATATACATACTCACATAACTTCCTCTACCTTGGACATTCACAATAATAGTTTTCTTACATAAAATTTTGATAAGCCTATAGGGTAAGAGCAAGTATGGCGGGGAGTGCATATTCAGTATGCCAAATGCCGTTTTTAGTCACGGAAAATCCTATGTAGCCTTTTCAAGTGCCATAAATGTAGGCATTTGCAATAGTATCCATGATCGAAAATGAGAAATGAAAAATCAATATAATTTCGTTCTGATATTTAATAATGTGTAGACAGAAGTACTGTAAATTGTATTGTAAATCCAGTACATTCACATTAATAAACTCTCTGCTAATTTGTGTATACACAAATTTTATTTCAATAACTCAGCAAAAGACTCAATTATTTATGACGGGGGAAGGGCTGAACATCTTGAATATCGACTGAATGTCTGTTGAATTGTTTATTCAATGAAATATGAATGATTTAAATACAATTTTCACACCATAAAATGCGTATCACAGCTGATATTCAAAGATGCCGCCAATCGCGTTGTTGTGAACTGCTCGTGTGGCGTTACCAATTTACTCCGTTCTTGACGGATTTTCTCGGCGGTAGCATGAATGCGTTGTACCAATTTCTCTCTTGGGTTCTCTGTTGTACTATAAACAATATACCCTTCATCCAACTCTAGAAACAATAGTCAAGAGGACTTAAGTCGGGGATTAGCTGGCCAAGCAATTGGTGCACAACGTCCAATCCACTGTCTTCCAAATCTTTCACTTAAAAAGTTCAGTACGTTTTGTGAAAAATGTGCAGATGCTCCATCATGTAGGAAGTGTATTCTTTGTCGTGTGGGTGGATATCTTCAAAAGAAAATCCCAATACATTTGCTCAGTGAAATGGCATTTGAAAAAGTGCAGAAATATCAGATAATTTTATAACAAACTGCACCATACATTACAACTACGTCGCTGAAAATGACAGCATTATTCGTATTACCACCACAATATCCGTACACGTAAACCATATCTGCATATTCCACAACCACCCCGCAACCATTGTCGAGTGGAGCGAGGTTCACAAGATTGCGCGTCAACGTTACTATTGTAATCATTTTCTACAAAACTATCGAAAATCGAATATAAAATGTTCATACGGACTTTTTAAATCAGCATAACGTGACAAAATAATTCCCAGAATATTGTCCATTCTTTGTGAATCACCCTGTATAACAATAGCTTCAGAAAATTAGGAACAGATATTTGGAGATAATTTCAATTCAATTTTCAATTTATTGCTACAAATTACAATATAAGCGTATACAAATATGGTTTCGAACGCCACCCGAAGAAGCAAAGCTTGTGCTCGGGGGCGGTTCAGTTCAATACAATAAAATAGCTTAGACTAAAATAATTATATACACTATCTAATAAATTAATTTACAAAACATAGAAAAGTATGAATTAATATTATTTACAGTAAGGACAGAACATGTTATACTTTCAACAATGGAAATGTACGAATAAATACAATAATATATATTTTTTGTTAAACAGATTTGATTGTAAAAAAGCAATTATAGGCCTATTTATATTTTAAAGATTGATATTGGAAATGTTGTAGTAGTGATAGAAGTGAGAAAATAAAATAAAAGTAATTATATAAAATGTCTAATTTTAGACTTAAAATGTTCGTTGTTTAAGCCAGTTAATTCAGGATAGTTACTAATAAATAAATTGAAAAACCTTGAAAACTTGAACAGTGCTTAACTCCAGCAGCTGTAATATTTTTTGCTCAGTTAATAAATTAAATTGAAGGAGCTAGTTCCATAAGGACGTAAGGCACATCTTGAGCTTTTAACATTTATGCCTTCTCCTCATATAATTATCTTAAATACTCAGTGAACAATTTATACTTGTGCCTTAAACCTCTGCTCAGTCTTAAGAAAAGACCTGTGCTTGTGAGTGGTAACATTGTTTAAAAACATCAAGATTTCTCGAAACTATGTCCTTGTGCCTTACGCCCTTATGGAACTAGCCCCTTCAATTGCATTCTGACATTTAATTGTATACAAAGAGATATTGTAAATTGTAAATTCGTTCACATTAGTCAAGTCGCTTTGCTCTTTCATGTATTTCGCCGTGTAAATAATTTCACTAACCGAAAAAAATAATTTTATTTTCAGGGGAGGGAAGGTTAAATATACACAGATTTACTGGTTTAGAATGATTCTAGAAGTTCGTTCTCTTAAACAAAGTATTCTTTATAAGTGAATTCGGCCAGAAAAATGACCACACCCACGACACCTTAAGTTTGAACGATGATAAATATGTGAGAGAGCTTTCTGTAAGCGATCAGCAAGTTTCTCATAGGTAATCCCACGAGAGTTGACGAGTTTATCGATAGATTCGCGACTGCGCAGCAGGAGCGAATTTATCTGATGTAACTAGTCAACTAGAGTTGGATTTATTAAGACTATTCCATGAATACAAATGTAACTGATTATAAAAATAATAATTACTTTCGTGCTTTGTTATACAAAACAAAACTAACAGCTGCGAGTTCACGGCATACTATGAATCAACCATCCGTGTATCGATTCGAGTTACCATGTCCATGTTGTGACACGTGTTACGATTCGAGTTACCATGTCCAGTGCTACCAATTGTGCATATAAGACAGAGTTAACTTCATTCAGGTAAGCTAACAGCAGAACAGAATAAAAGCACATGAACTGGCTTGCACCGAACGAAATTGTGTTTTTAATCATGTACATTTCTATTATTTTCATTTCTAAACAAGTTATGTGGCATAAAATAATCTGTTTTCGTGCTGTTAATGGCAGCATATGACGTATGAATCACGGCAAACTGATGCTTTCATGTCCAGTAACGAGCAGACGGTTTTACCCGATAAAATACCATCCTCGCGATTCCTACAAGAATATTATAAGATAAACGGCTGTGATTGGTCTATATCCGAGGAATTGCTAAACGTTATTGGTCAATATCAAACACGCGGCGGACGAGTGGAATAGTCAGCCAAAGCACACGGGTCCTACGCAACAATCTTCTCCGAATGTAGTCTATTGGTCAGCCCTGTGTAAAATTTCTGTGGGCAAGTCATCAGAGTGGGCGTAGAGCAGGAGCCAGGGTTGCGAACTGGAACTGTTATTTGTGATAATGCCATCTTGATTAATCAAAATGGTGGAGGTGTGGGGCGTATTATTCCAAGTTCAAGGACCCGCTGACCTCTGCAGTGGAGGAGGTGTCACACAATGGGATGCTATACGACAAGATTAGGAATGTGTCTCTGAAAGTCTTCACTAGCCAAACAATATGCACATGGTGATGTCTTGAAGGTTAGGTTATGGGAAAAATACAGGTTTCGGTGAAATTCTTTTTTCTTTCTTTCTTTCTTTATCTTAGTTTTGCCTAAGGATTTAAACGACGCAAGACGCTAGGGCCTTACAGGGCCGCGACCTGTCGGGAGAGGAATTATCTTTGCATCACATACATACTTTTTTGACCAGACAAGGACATGGAGGGTCTCCCTGGATGAGTGATCAGCCCAATGCCGTGGACACCTTCGAGACAACACGAACACATAGGACGAGACACACCATTCACACATTCATTCCAAACAAGGCGAGGATGGGATGAAGATGATAATGACGGCCAGATGATATCTGGGGACCACAAGGGCCTAAAGTTACCCGACAATTGTTTCACAGGTGAAGAAAAACCCCAGAAAAAAACCCACCTAGGTAACTTGTCCCGACCAGGAATCGAACCCTGGCCAACTGCGCGAGAGGAGCGGTGAAATTCATGGGTGAGAATTAGGTGAGTTTCATTATTTTATTCCCTCAGCAATGAATTGCTCTACAATCTTGCAATCTGACATACTCTTTAACGACTACTTCAAAATTAATCAAACTGTTACAGTTACGGGTAATTATCGTTTCAAAATGGCAGACACGCTTCATGCACTGAAATGCTATTTCCTTGATAACTTCCAGAAAATATCAATATTTCTGAGTAATTATTTTTCTGTGTATTTGTAATATCAATTGAACAACACTGTCTAAAGTCATTTATTTAACATTAATAGTTAATTTTTTAATATAGATGTATATATTTTTTTCCAATGAAAAAAATTTAAATTTTTTTTTTTTTAAATACTTATAATGTAGATATTCCAAAGATTGCAGATGATGATTGCAAATAGACAGAAAAAAGAACCACTAAAAAATATTGCCATTTGTCGAAATTATCACGGAAACAGCATTTTAGTGCACGAAACGTGGGTGCCATTTTGTAACGATCATTGCCCATAACTGTAACAGTTTTACGAATTTTGAAAATAGTACACAATTGTAGAAGTAGTCATTAAAGAGTATGTCAGATTTCAAGATTGTAGAGCAATTCATTGCTGAGGAAAAAAAATGAAATTTGCCTATTTCTCACCTATGAATTTCGCCAAAAGCTGTATGTCTCCCCTTAAGTACCTTTCAAATTTATGAAAAAAATTGACCGAGGGAAGCGAGGTCCTCTTTTTACTCGACCGACCTGCATTTCGTGTGTTTGTAAATGTGTGTATTACGCAGTGACGATCAGACGCGTTGTTCGACGTTCTTGCAATATGGCATGAATGTTCCTCGGAGTAATTAAAAATCAATTAGTTTAAAGATTTTTATTTCTTGGTTCCGTTTCAAGATGGTGTCCCTTTTAAGTGATCAAGACCAGATTTTATGTTTTAATTGGACGCGACGCACTATACCAAGGGTGCGCAGCTGTGGCACATTGTGCCACTGTGCGGTGGGGTAATGTCTCCCACTACAGTCGCCCTTGACGTCAGAATAAAGCAGTTTCGACGTGACACTGAACATGAAGAGCAGGTTTCATACGTCACAGCAGTGGATGGGGACTAAAACGTTTCCCCTCAGTTGCTCAGGTACGCACTATACCGTTCACAGAACTACTACCGCTAGCTATATAGGCTATCATCGAACCGATGGCCGTGGCTTACTGTTAAGAGGGACTAGATTTTTACCTCTGGCGTCCGGTATACATCCTCGGCAATCCAAGATGGAAGTAGGCCTAACTGTATTTATTTAGCCTATATTATAAGCTTATACATTATACTAGCAGGTGCCCGCGATTATTTACTCATCTGGCAATAATTTATTTAATAAGAAAATGATTAAAACCTAATATTAACACTGGCATCGTTTTTACACAAATTGCAGGAATTGCCATAATTTTATTCTTAATTATATTGTTTCTTTCTTTCTTTCTTTCTTTCTTTCTTTCTTTCTTTCTTTCTTTCTTTCTTTCTTTCTTTCTCGTAGTTTAACCTCTCCCTTTTAGGATTTAAGCTACCCAAACCGCCCGGGCCTTACAGGGCCGCGACCTGTCGGGAGAGGAATTATCTTTGGATCACATATATACTTTTTTGACCAGACAAGGACATGGAGGGCCTCCCCGGATGAGTGATGAGCCCAATGCCGGGGCCACCTCCGAGACAACACGAACACATAGGACGAGACACACCATTCACACACACACTCACTCCAAACAAGGCGAGGATGGGATGAAGATCATAATGACGGCCAGATGATATCTGGGGACCACAAGGGCCTAAAGTTACCCGACATTTGTCTCAAAGGTGAGGAAAAACCCCAGAAAAAACCCCACCTTGGTAACTTGTCCCGACCAGGAATCGAACCCGGGCCCAACGCATCCCCTGAGCCACAGCGGTGAACTAATTATATTGTTTAAAGTTAAAAATGTAAATAATTAGACGAAGAAAACGAATCTTATGCTGCCATATGGGTATACAAATGCGAAATTGATTAAAATGAACCATAGATTCATGAACCTTCCCAAATCATGCATAAACAATTTTATTGAAAATATTCTTCTCGGGTTTGCAGCCAGGTAAGAGCTTTGTCGTATTACGCCAGGAAAATCTCAAATCGCTCAACAATTTTATTGTAACGATTGATCATTAAAAAACCAACAACCCAACTTCGAGGTGCATTTCACGAACAAAGTGCGGCGCCCGGGGGAAAAATTACCTCAGATTCGAGTTCCCTAGCCCAAAAAATCACGCCTAGTGGGTTTAGTCCAAATCATTCAATGTTTTCCCATTTAGGAGTAAATTCATGATCCCCTTGTGTCCACCTATCTTGAATTAATTTAAGAATTGAATACTGTCTTGCTAATAGGAATGTTTCCCACAACAATCGAATTGCTCGAGTGTTTTTTATGGGAGGTATTTCGTCTCCTCGAAAACATTTTTGGCATTAAAAATCAAAACTTTGCAAGATCCTTTCTTAGTGTGCACTAACATTATGAAATGAAGGTAATGTCAAAATTCCAATTTTACCTATTATATTTTAAACTCGACGTTGATTCTCAGACAGTTAGGACAAAGCCGCTTGCATATAGGCTATATATATATATATATTTTTTTTTTCCTTCACCTAGGAAATGTAGCCTAAATCTATTGTATTCGTATAGTAGGAGGAAATAATTGCTCAGGTAATAACCTGGAAGTTGTATAATATTAATTTTGATGTTACATATTGGCTTCTTTCGTCAACCTAAAACCCTGAATAAAAAAAAATCTTAACATGTGGAACATCTTTGCACAGTTTATGTTATAAGTGTTATAAAATTACAATGATCACTAGGACCCCAGAGGCTGTCTATCAAGAGATATTGCCTTTGGCAATTGTGTTCTCTGTTCCATGTTTTAACCGTATTCCGGAGAATTCCGTCAACGGGTATTGTAATTTATTGGTCTGCAGATAATTTCTCGTCTAAGTATTTGAAAAGTGCTGATATTTTTCTGACATAATACAATATTTAAAATCAAATAACATAAGGAAGTATGTTAATATTTAAACAAATTACTTTATTATTTACACAACTTATATAATAATACATTCACTGCATATACCATGTTGCGTGTTGGGGATCTTTTGGGTATACCAGTAGGCTGTGTTAACTATTGACATGCAGATGTTTCTATTGTTATTGCATTATACTTTATGCTATTCGATTTTTAAATTTTGGTTGTAATGTTATAGCAATATGTATTGTATTATGGCTGTAATATTTCCCACTAGCATGTGCCCGCGGCTTCGCCCGCGATAATTATTTCAAAAATAAAAAATTAAGAGCATAATAGTTAAAACATTATATTTATTAACACCTAATCCACGTGGACTACTTACCACGATTAGATAGCGTCGCCTGGCAAAAGCGATATCAGATTCGAGTTCCTTGACCCAGCAAATCCCTGTATAGTGAGTTACGTAAAAATCGAATAATGTTTAATCATATTTAGGTCTATGTTGATTATCCCTCTTCCGTGTAGGTTGAAGATTTCGTATGTCTACGGGCCTTGACATTCTAAACAAATGCACCAGCGTGGGCTTACAACATTCAAGCGATCGCGATGCTTTTATTTCCACGGTATGACAAAAATAGCCAAAGCCAAATGCAATTGATTTGACATTGAAATGTATTACTGAAATCTGATGCTTCGACAGCGCTAAAATCACGTTTTCTGCCAGTTTTTCACTCATAACTCGCGAACGAAAGCTAAAATTAAAAATCCGGCTTCGAGGTGCATTCTCCCACCTTTCAGTCCATCTATGTTTAAAATTTCAGATCTCTGCGTTCAATAGATTTCGCTGGGCATCGCGGACAGACAGACAAACACGTCCTTTTATTATTATAAGATAACATGTGCCCGCGGCTTCCCCCGCGATAATTATTTCAAAACTTAAGTGCATAATAGTTAAATCATTATATTTATTAACACCTAAATCACGTGGAGTGTATTCCACGATTAGGTAGCGTCCCCTGGTAGAAAAAGCGACCTCAGGTTCCAGTTCCTTGGCTCAGGAAACCCCTGTATAGTGAGTTTCGTTCAAATCGAACAATGTTTGACCATAATTAAGCCTATGTTGAAATCCTTCTTACGTGTAGGTTGAAAATTTCATATATCTGCGGCCCTTGACACTCTAAACAAATGAATCGTCCACGATGGACTTACAAAATCAAGCGATCGCGATGCTTTTATTTCCAAGGTAGGCTATGAGGTATGATGACAAAAATAGCCAAAGCCAGCTGTAATTGATTTAACATTGAAATATATTACTGAAACTGATGCTTCGAAATCGCAAAAAATACACGTTTTCTGCCCGTTTTTCACTCATAACTCACGAACGAAAGCGAAAATTAAAATTCCGGCTTCGAGGTGCACATTCTGACCATTTAGTCCGCCTATGTATAAAATTTCAGATCTCTGCGTTGAGTAGATTTCGCTGGGCATCGCGGTCAGACAGACAGACGGAGGACAGACACTTCCTTTTATTAATATAGATTGCTACTAAGAAACCCATGAAAACCCTAGTCGAATTGGCCGGCTACGAAACTCGAAAAAGGAACATTCCGGACGTAAGTTCGTCAAACTATCATCTACAACACCTGACTCCATATAGAATTAGTCTTGGTCAGAAAATATGAATGGGTACCACCCACGGGGGTGCCACTTGGCCATGTATTCAAACTTTCTCCAACCGCGCGGTTTTGGCTTGTGACGTCATTAGGTTGACAGATCAACCCTCACCCGTAAGAGTGAATGGAAAACAGCTGATTTAAAAAAATTAATATTTAATTATAGGCAGCAAGTATCTCGTGTTGTAAGATGTCAACCTGAAGTATAATAACTGTTCTATTAGGCCATGTGGGAGAAATAGTAAAAGTCTTTATGGTTTGGTTTAAAAATTGTATCTTTTGAAGCTGTTTTTAGAGGTTTAGATTGAGTCTGCAGATGATGTCCAGCTAACTTAATGTATTATACTTTAAAGAGACAAGACTATTCTATCGTTGTTATTCGAAATAGGGAGGAAATGTTATTTTTTTCTTAATCCTTCACTAACTACAGCTTTACCGTTATTAATATCATAATACTGTAAATGTTTTATAGACTAATTCTAATAGGTCTACTGCAGAAAGTAGAAATTTATATATTCTACTGACCTCCATTCACAATTCAACAAATAATATAGGCCTAATTAATATTGAAGGCTTCAATATAGATTCCATGATTTACAGGAAGTAATGTGTTGCTACTTAGTAATGTATTTGTTTTAGTGATTAAAAGCATTTATTCTAGATAATGTCACAACTAATGTAATTAATAACTTACTGTATTTATTTATATAATATATTATTGGAAGTAGTGTGCATGTATCAGTAATATGTATTTAAATGTAATTAATATAATTTAATGCAAACTTTATAATGGTTGTCATGTAATACCTTGCTAAAAATTTCAGTTGTGTAGTTTGGATGGGTAAATATTTTTAGACATGACAAGTCTTTAGTAGTCTATGAATAAAGTCACGTTAAATCTTGTCATACATCAACAAATGTTTTATTATAACCTATATATCAATATAAATTACTGTGATACCTAGTGATATAACAATCATAATGATTGCTACATAGTAAGCCTAGGAGGAGAATTATGTGCCCATGGTCGTGGGTTCTATCCCGTTCCAGGTCGATGGCATAAATGAAACAGACCTTTGTCTCTATAGATTTACAGGCTCCCTCTACTGAGGGAGAAAATTCTGGCTCACCGGCGAAGATTACATGGCTGTCATTAAATACCTTCAAATTAAACGAGTTGGTGTGTGGTATAAAAATACTTCCCTTGTTCAGTGAAAGAGTACATACTAGATACATTACCTTATGGCAATTTAGTAACTAATATAGGCCTAATTGTAATTAGTACTGTATAGATTTTTTTCCTGCAAGTAGTTTATAAATAGTTATAACTTATGCCTACCGTATTTTAATCCCTCTCTTCCCTCTGTCGTAGTTTTACTTCTCCCTTTTAGGATTTAAGCGACCCAAGCCGCCCGGGCCTTACAGGGCCGCGACCTGTCGGGAGAGGGATTATCTTTGAATCACATACATACTTTCTTGACCAGACAAGGACATGGATGGCCTCCCCCGATGAGTGATCAGCCCAACGCGGGGCCACCTCCGAGACAACACGAACACATAGGACGGTACACACCATTCACACACACACACTCACGCAGAACAAGGCGAGGATGGGGATGAAGATGATAATGACGGCCAGACGATATCCGGGGACCACAAGGGCCTAAAGTTACCTGACATTTGTCTCAAAGGTGAAGGAAAACCCCGGAAAAAACCTCGCCTAGGTAACTTGTCCCGACCAGGAATCGAACCCGGGCCCGCTGCGTGAGAGGATTGAACGCATCTCCTGAGCCACAGCGGTGGACGTATTTTAATATGAAGTATTAAAATTAATTTAAAAATGTGGTTCTTATTTCCTGCCTATTTCGAATAAGAACATTAGAAATAGTCCTGTGTTATAGTCTCATGAAACTCCAATACATTCATATTATCTTAACATCACATGCAGATGTGATCTTAGCCTGTAAAAACAGCTTCAATAACTACGATTTTTAAACCAAACCCGATCGATTTTTACAATTTCAACCACACAGCCTAATAGATCAGTTCTTACACTGTGGGTTGGCATGTTAGAACACTTGATAGTTGCTGCCTGTAATTAAATAATAAAGGTTAAAAACCATCTGTTCTCCATTCATTTTTTATGAGAAAGGGGCTGCCTGACATCCTAGCCACGTCACATCCCGCAGCCAATGACCGCTCAGGGTGGCAAGTGGACTAACCTTTAGTATTTTAAGAACCTTGGGTACCACCGCCGTCTCGAGAATTACCCGAGTAATACAGTTTAGAAGGCAGTGATGGGTACATATCTAATTTGCAATTGTTCTTGTGAGTTGCGAAACCATGGAAAACCTAATGTTAAAATGGCCTATCTGGACCCGAGAACTCCCGAATGTGACGCTATCGCCCCGACCGCATCACTCGGTGTAGAATTAGTAATAGACAGGAACGGTTCATGCAAGGACGTTATTTAACCCTGCTTTCATTCCACAAGTCTTATCTCGAACGCTTTCTAATCAATCACGCCCTCATCCAACATCCGTACACATTTTCCAATGTACAATTATGCTATCTTTGTCAGATGGGTCGCCAGATATTAGGAATATGCCTGTAGGGGAAAAAATACGCCCACATTATTTTCAGAGGTAGTCTAACCATGATAATATTATAGGAGAAAAATTCCTCTGACACTGGGACTTGAACCCAGGACCTTTGGCTATCCGTGCCATTGCTACGCCAGAGTTCAATTCACAGCGCCAGATAGAACCTCTCTCCTATGACTGGCTGCCCTTAATGGTCTACCTCACTGACAGATAAGTTATTCATATGCAGTACTGTGAGGCACACTAATTAGTGATTTTGTGACAGGGCTGTTCAATTCTGGCGTAGCTCAGTTGGTAAGAGCATTGGCACGGACAGCCAATGGTCCTGGGTTCAAGTCCCAGAGTCAGAGGAATTTTTCTCCTATAATATTATCATGTAATGTCCAACAGAGACAATAATCTGTGGTAGGCCTACATGAATGCATATACATATGTCTATAGTCTAACCAGTAGTGATGGGAGTTCTCGAAAGGAAAAAAAATGGGATTATTCCATACTTGCAAGTTCTCGAAATATCAAGAATCGTATAAAAGGTATTCGAATCATCATTCGATTGATTTAATGCTACAACAAACGTGAAGAGAGGAAGAGTCGAGTAATCGCGCATTCATATAACTTCGATTATCTTCATTAATGCGGTATAAAACTGTCACGCAAGAAAGCCAAATATATGAACGCACATATACCTCGTGAACAGGGCAGTTCGGTGTTGCTAAATTGCCTATTTTTAACAGACCATCGCATGGCAGACGAGACAGCGATGTTATCTTATGGATCTTCCCTCTGTGAACGCTTGTAGTACAATACCGTTAACGCAGTATCTGGCAGCCCTGCGTGAAACTTTGTCCTATTCGTCTGTGGTTCACTGTATGGGTGGGCCACACCCATTGGGGGAACCAATAGCAGGTGATCTTGTACAGTAGTATTATTTCTGTCTGACACTGCTCAGAAAGATGCGCCGTAGACAGACGAGTCCACTATAGAAAAATTGTCATGTTAAGGGGTGGTTGTTTATTAGTACACAGGTCTCGGAAGAAGGAACATCTCTTGTTGCGGTGCCTAACAGACAGTGCTTCAGGTGAGTGCAGTTGTGCGCAAGACTTTTGCAACATGCCTCCGATTCATAGTAAACTGGGAGGGAGTAAAGTTATTCATTCGCAGACAAGAGAAGTAGTATATAATGTATATAAATATTTTCGGGATGTGAGGGGTCAGCGTGCATCTGTATATAAAAGGGTTTCAACAGCTACAGGTGTATCCATTAGTACTGTGAAGCGAATCGTGAAAGAGGCCAAAAGTATTGAAGAAGGAGCTTCTAATTCTTTTTCTACCCCTGATAAAGAAAGAATACGTACCTCGAAGAAATCATCTCCTGACAATTTTAACGAAGAAGTAGTCCGACGAACAATTAATAATTTCTATATTGAAGAAAAGCAGAGACCGACTTTAAAAAAAATACACTCAAGACTAAAAGAAAAAATTGACTTTCAGGGTAGCATCTCTACACTCAGGAAAATTATTTTACATATTGGTTTTCGGTGGAGGAAAACAAGAAATAATAGAAAAATTCTTGTGGAACAACAGAGAATAAAGTCCCTCAGATGTGCCTATTTAAGGTCTATTCATCAGTATAGGACTGAAGGGCGTTCAATAGTGTACATGGATGAAACCTACCTTCACACAACACATACTACACCATGTGCCTGGAGTGACGAATCGCTGAGTGGACTCTTCTCGCCAGTTTCGAAAGGACAACGGCTTATTATAATTCACGCTGGAGGAGAGCATGGCTTTGTGCCCAATGCTTATTTGAGATTCATTTCACACAGAAAAACAGGGGACTATCATGGGGACATGGATTTCAATAACTACGAGCAGTGGCTAAAGGAAAGACTAATTCCAAATCTTTCTCCTCACTCAGTCTTGGTTATTGATAATGCCCCTTACCATAACGTGCAGCTGAATAAGCCTCCCACATCGAATTCCCGAAAAGACGTGATGATATCTTGGTTGCAGTCCCACCTTGAAAACGATAATTTTGAGAAACAAAACTTTCATAGTAAGACAAAAGCTGAAATTTATGAA
Source organism: Ectobius pallidus (assembly GCA_964059195.1). Lineage (NCBI taxonomy): Eukaryota > Metazoa > Arthropoda > Insecta > Blattodea > Ectobiidae > Ectobius > Ectobius pallidus. The sequence goes on from CAXKWD010000005.1 coordinate 18,028,272, forward strand.
CTAATACTGACACTTAAGCCACAACACCGAAGCTACAAAATCGATCATCTTCTCCAGCAACATGGCCACGATGTTTTAAGGCTCCCCCCTTATCACCCTGAGCTCAATCCGATAGAACTCATATGGGCTACTGTAAAAAATTGGGTAGCCGAAAACAATGTGACATTTAAAATGGAAGATGTCATGAAGATTACGGGTGAGAAGTTTTCCTCAATATCTGCAGAGGAGTGGAAACGGAGATGCCAGCACGTGAAGAATATTGAACAGGAATATCTGGAAAGGGAGGGACTCCTGGATGCGGCTCAAGAATTGGTCATTCATTTGGGTGGTGATAGTGATGCTTCTAGTGAGAGTGATTCGGATGCTAATAATGTTGGTGGTGATGGTGATGATGATGCTGATAGTAATGGTAAAGGGGAAAGACTCTCAGTCTCTGGTGTCACTCCTATGGAATAATATCCAGTCCTGTAATTGAGCACAGCGGTAACACCACACTTGGTATGTAGAGTAAATATATTAAAGTTCCATACTGTATGTTAGAGTTAAAACATTTAATGTTAGTGTTATAACATTTAATGAATGAGGTAAAAATATCTGCCAGAGCTGTACTTGGATAGGGATTTGTTTGTAAACACAAACGCTGACTAAAGATATATAAGCTACTACTGTCATGATCGGCGGGATGGGAAGGTCTCTGAATTAACCCACACCGCTGGATTCTCTTCTCCTCACTCGCGTTTCGTCGGGGTCAGACAGAAATAATACTACTGTAACATGATTAAATCGCAGAGCTGAACATTAATAATTAAGGAATCGCGCACAATGTGCATTATCTTAACCTACTGACAAACACCCAGTTCTGAACCCGGGAAAAGGATTTTTCACTATTGTAAAATCCCCGACCCGGCCCGGAGTGGAAGGCAGGCGCGCTGCCGACTCACCCACGGCGACGGACATTCGAATGCCGATTTGAGTTATCACTTGAGTCAGTCTTCAGTAATTCTCGGTTACGGATTCGAGTTCTCACATGTCATATTGTGAGTTCTCGGATCCTGGCATTCATCCGAGAACTTTTTCATTCCATTCTTTATATCACTCGAAAACAGATTACTCGATTCGGCCCATCATTACTAACTAATACTTTTGAAATTACTGTAACTTTATACATAAAGTTAGAAAAATTTCTGAACTTATTTTAATCTACAAATTTCTGAATGTATTTTAATGTTTAGAAATGAATTCTAGATTTTAGAATAAATCCATAAACATAACTCAAACGGACTAATTTATGAAAGCACTTTTCAAGGTATCTTAAATTAACCATAGTCTTGAAGTGCCCATCTTGACTTTAAGCACCCATGGAGATATCGATTGTAGCTCATATCAAGATATCGATCTCTATAATTCATTAAATAACATAAACGTTCTTTAAATTCTTAGGAAAGATTTCATATGATAAAATACTAAAGTAATTTTCTTTAGGTTTTCAGATATTCGTTATTCAATTAGATCGTCTGCCTTGCATTTAGAAACCTCTAGAAACTTCTAGACGAGCTTCTCTATGATTTTTGAAAGCACTCACTTTTGTAATGGAGGGGAGTGAAAGGTCTTCTGTTTGACCGTTTGTCATTCCAACTATAACCGTCTTACGAGACGCCTCATTCTTCTACAATTGTCTTACGAGACGCTACATTGAAGCATAAGTCGCCGTATGGTACGCTTCGACGCCAAGTCGCAGTACACCCAAGTTCAAGACGCCGAGTCGCAGAGCAACATGTACCAGGCAGCTTCATCAAAATGGCTAAATACTTCGTAAACCACAACGTATGCTAAACTACGCATACTTTAACCAACACATTCAAGCAAGAAGTCAACCGCCACGCAGCGCAGAAGACGAGTCAGCAGCCTCACTAGAACGCCTACTCTTGCAACTCAAGCTTCATTATTTGGAGGTCCAGATCAGACCATTCACGCCGCCTAAAAAGTTGAGTAATATACTTTACATTATCGTAATTCAGAGTATATAATTATAGAGTCGTTGGCATCTATTGCGAGGCTCTCTTTTCTTATTTAGATTCGAGTATATAATGTACTTTTGCCACCAAATAAGGCAGTGCCATTTTGCTACAATATGAACTGTAATTTCTGAATATATAAATTGGTTTGGAATTTATGGGCAAACAGCCAATTCCATTTTTTCTAGAGACAGCACAGTCAGCTGATCTTGTTTGAGTTTAATGCTCTACTTTCTAACTTTTAATTGTAACTCAAAATAGAGTTTGTATGAGTCGAAGTAAAATTCTTATTTAAAGATATTGTTAATTTATTGTATATTTCTACTACTTCAAAATATATAAATAGTGTTCTCTTCTATGTTTGTTGTGCCATTTCAACTGAATCACCCATATACAGTCCACAACCAGAGATCCTTAGTTTCCTTTATGTTTGTCCTTATTTTAGTTTACTTTGTTCTATGTAAAACCTTACAATTACCAATAAACGTATGATTGACACATGAACTTGGCAAACGTATGAGTAGCGTTTATAGCAGTAGCTGTAGGAAAAGGAAGTTCTGTGTTGGCCAATGAAACTATTTTTCCTGTTTAGAGTCTGCCCATGACATGACACTAATCATGTCGAATAATTTATCTGACCTATACTGCCACCTTACTCTTGAAGAAGTGCGCATCTCCATCTTAACTCTAAGTGCTTGTGATAGACTGAGTCAATCACAGGTAAATTGCTGCGATCGTAAATTGTAATTAAAAATGGTAGACGAAGAACCGATTTACAAAGCCTCCTCTACTCATTGAACGAGATCTGTTCCAATGTATGGGATGGCTGATAGTGGTAATACATATTTTGTAATGTGCAATGATCTCTTTGGGATCAAACCTTGGACCTTCCTGTTTCCAGCTCAGTGCCTCAACTGTCTACATACGGCATATGAGTGGCTTGATATCAAAGGCGGACATCTGACAAATTCATAAATTCTGAAAAATGCCAGTTCCTTATATACAGGTTATATTTGGCTGCTTGGTAGATGTCCGATGTTGAAAACAACTTGCACAGCAGGAGTCCGAATTTGAAACAAACCTTCAACTTTGAAGCAAAAAATTACGTGCTTGCGTCCGTTTCTGACAGAAACCGATTTCACCATTGGAAAGGGGAGACAAAATCCTATAGGAATCCTCTTCTAACTCAATTTCAATTTTTCCGACAGATGTCCGCCTTTGATAAGTTATTAAGCCACTCATATCTCTCACTATTAATAAAAAGATTCTCCCTATTTCCTTCAAAACAATTCTTAACAATGCTGTTAAATTTTTTTTAGGTAGTTTAGGTCTACATTATGTCATGTTTTACTGACATATTGAAAAGGCAAGAATGGTTAAGTCTCATTTACTAATGAATACCGTACCTACAACTTTAAGTGTACCACTAAGAGCTTCTAGACCTATGAAAGTTAAAATACCAGGCGCGTCCATCAAATATGATTCCCTGGGGCCGTTTACAGAAACAAAACAGAATTTCATGGACATATATATTCCAACAGATACAGCTAGTGTTCAGCTATTTTTCAATATATCGCCACCGGAACTGAAACATTTGTCATACTGTGGAACCAACTTTTGAACACCTGTGTCGTAGAAGTCTGCCGCCAGGAATTTGAACCATTGCGTGATAAACATCTCCACCTCTCTGTCATTCTCTGTCATTCCCTGTAATTTCCTTACAAGTAGGAAAAGATGGAAATCATTGGGAATGAAGTCCGGGCTGTAGGGTGAATATTTAAACACCTCCTAGCAAGTCTCTTACAGAAATTCGGAGGGAGGTGTTTAAACATTCACCCTAAAGCCCGGACCTCGCTCCCATTATTTATTTATTTATTTATTTATATTTATACAAAATATTTCTACAAAACAAATCCACCCGAATGAGCAAGCGCTCGTGCTCGGGCACAGTTCAGCCATTTACATTATAAAATAAAAATTACAAATACATAGAGAAATTATAATATTAAATCAATACCTAAACAATAATAATAAAAAAGAAAGAACAGAATAGTAAAAAGAAAAAGGAAAAGTAGTAAGAACAAAAATTGAAACCCTGAGTTATTACAAATAAAATCGTTCCTTAATTGTCTACTAAGTACAGAGTGAAGTAACTTTTGAACTATGAAATAAGATTTTTGATAAACTTATTGAATTTTTTGTTGTTCATATGTACTATTTCTGGATGTGACCTAATTATAAGAGTTATAGAGTCTTGGACCATAATAAATGCTATGTTTAGAGCCAGAAGAGGTGAAGTATTTTGGTTCTATTAAAGGCAATTTTTATTTCTTCTAGTATTGTAGTTATGAGGATCCGATACATGTACGTTGCGGTATTTTTGAAAGTATTTTAAAAGTGTGAGCTTATAAATTTGTTCTACAGTCATCACATTAAATTCAGGAAATATCAATTCTGTTGGATATTCTATAGGCTTTTTTAAACAAATGTTTCTAATTCTCTTCTGTATTAGAATCAAAGGAGTCAATATAGATGTGCCACTTCCTCCCCAGCCAATGATACCATATTGGAGGACAGATTGTATTAGAGCTAAGTAGACTGTCCTTAAGACTTCAGTCGGTAAATATTGTTTTAGACAGACAAATTTGTATAATGTTTTTCTTAATCTGGTACATAAATATGTGATGTGTTTGTCGAATTTCAGATGACGATCTACAATAATACCAAGGTATTGATTTCCATCTTTTCCTACACCTCACGAAATGTAAAGAATGACAGAGAATGACAAAGAGGCGAAGGTGGTTGTCACACGGTGGTTCAAATCCCACCGGCACACTTCTACGACACAAGTATTCAAAAGTTTGTGCCACGGTAAGACAAATGTTTCAATTTTGGTGGCAAGTTTGTTGAAAAATAGCTGAACACTGGCTGTGTATGTTGCAATAAATATTTCCTTGAAATTGTGTTTTCTTTCCGTAAAAGGCACCAGGGAAACTTAATTTATGGATGCTCCTCGTACTAGGTTAATAAGTCAATTGATTTGTTACGTTCTGAGTAGTTTATGAGAATTGGTAGCTCCAAAACACTGTAATGATAATTTTGTTCTTGTCTTGTTCTCTCTTCTTTATTGCTGAACTTGGGAAAGAGTAAGCGTTAAGGCACATGCTCAGCCTCGCCTTTCTCTTGTAGCAAGAGGATCAAGCAAGAAGAGCCACAGGGAGGGCTACTCCCTGCCGTTACAAAAGGAGCACTGCATTGAAAACAATAGATGGGATGACACCCACTAGCTCATACCTATCTCTAAAATAATTATAAGGAATTACGGTGAGAGGTTATGTGCGAATATGAGGGCGGTCCTAGCGCTCACCAACACGAGTCCAGGAACCCAAATGCCTCAGAGGCTTCTGTAAACGCTTCCTTTTCTCTTACCATTGTTTACTTCTAGTTTCATCGCTGATAACGTTTTGTATTTTGATCATGTAAACTCCTCTTACTTACTCAATGGCAATAGGCAATTCCTAAGCAAAGCTAAAGGAATATTCTCTATTTTACGGAACCCGAAGGTTCATTGCCGTGCCTACCTGAGCCCGCCATTCAAACCCTAGTCTGTGCTAACTCCCTCTAATCATCCCTCGCAAATTCAACTTCCCTTATATCCATTCTAATATTGTCCTCCCAACTATATTTAGGTCTTCCAAGTGGTCGGTTCCATTCGGGTCTCCCAGTCAATACTTTTTAGATAATTATGTCTTTCCTCCCCCATGCGTGCAACATGTCCAGTCCATTTCATCCTCCGTGATTTAATTGCCCTTACTATATCCGGTGACGAGAACAGGTTATGAAGCTCGTCGTTATGCAGTTTTCTCCATTCCCCATTTTCATCTCTCTTAGGCCCAAATATTTTCCTTAGCACCCTGATTTCGAACACTCTCAGATTAGGTTCTTCCCGAAGAGTAAGCGACCATGTCTCACATCCATATAATGGAACCGGCAGGATAATCTATATATATAAAAATGAATGTATGCGTGTGTGTGTGTGTGTGTCCTTTATGCATTACCACACCATTCATCCGATCACCATGAAACTTGGGGAAGTTGTTGGGTACATTCCCGGGAAGGTTTCTGTCATATTACATTTTTAATTTTAGCCTTCGTTCGCGAGTTATGAGTGAAAAACGGCAAGAAAACGTGCATTTTTAACGCTTTCGAAGCATCACTTTTCAGTTATTCATTTCAGTTGTCAAATCAATTGCAGAAGGCTTTGTCTATTTTTGTCATACCTTGGAAATAATATCGTCGCGATCGCTATGGAAGGCAATGGATATCTCATGTTATTATAAAAGCTAGAGATGTCGATAAGGTAATGTTAAACATATTTTATTTGACATGGAATATAGTTTACAGAAAATTCCGGGGAAGTTGCTTAGTTCGGGGTCCTGGCTATAACCACAGTATAAGTATCGTTTTTATATGTAATCGTAATTAAAATATGTTATGCAGGGTCGTTAAATCTGCCTGAAATGTAACGGAATTATAAGTTTGGACAAATGAATATAGAAATCACGGCCTCAGTAGGCTTATTCCATTCTTCACCTATATAAATAAAAACTAATGTACTATGTCTGTCTGTCAAATACATTTTCGCACTTCTTTTTATCGTGAGTTAAATCGATTTCAATTCTCATAATCTTTCGAATACTGCATTTTTCCATTTATTTTCTAATCGCGAAATTCACTTCAAAGCCGGATTTATAGCTATTTCATTAATCAGGCCTATCAATCGTTTAGTTTACACCTATGAATGTTTCGCGTGCAAAGTGTTAATAAATATAATATTTTAATTATTTTGCTCTTAATTGTTAATCTTTCGATTAATTGTCTTGGGAGAAGCCGTGGGGATCTGCTATAAGCTATAATAAGCTATAGCCTATCTAGCGTTTTCTGAGGGAATAGTTTGTGTGTGATAAGTCGTTCTTCCCCATTTCAAATTCTTAATACCTATATAAAGACCTTAAAGACCTAGAGTTTGAAAATCGAAAGTCCTTCATAAGTTATTTTCGCATTTACAAAATACAAAACCCGAGCGACGCCGGGCCTTTTAAGCTAGTAGTCTTATAAATGGATTTCTGGACAGAAGACAAGAAGATAAAGAGTTTCTGAACTCCATAAAAGCAGGCATTTCCTGATTTGAGTCTACACTTAAATTCTGTGCTAATATTATTTGTGTCTGTAATTATTGCTCCCAGATTGTTGAATTTTTCCACCTGTTCGAACAATTTACCAGCTATTCCAATATTTTGACGTTTCATGACCATGTACTTAGTTTTTTCTGTATTAATTTCCAATCCAACATTCCTGCAGGCATCGAAAAGACTTTCTGCATTTCTCTCTGTTGTGTTTATGTCATCGCCCAACAGACAAACATCATCTGCGTAAGCTAAAATCGGGTGACTGCCATTTAATTCTAGACCTACTTTGTTTTCCTGAATTTCTTAATGGCAGGCAAATTCCTCGTCATTCAAAATTATGTTCATATTTCATGTATTATACGTGTTCTTTATTTGGTTTATTTTACTATTCCACCCTGATCTCTTCTGCACTATCTTTTAATTGGCCCTAATTTATTCTTTTATTTATCTGTTCGTCCGTCCATGTATCCACCTGTTCGTTGGTTCGTCTGTCCATCTCGTTGATTCATCCGTCCATTCGTTTTGTTCTTCTTTTGTCCCTTTGCCCATCTGTTCTTCCATATCTCCGTTCTTTCTTTCGTTCGTTCTTCCGTCCAAGCATCCACCCACTCCACCACTGACATGCACTTGTTGAACTTCTTTAGCCGCGCTAGGAGTAAATCGAGAGCTAACCCAAACTTGCGTTACGAACAAAATTGTCACGAAATTGTTACACACAAAATCATGACGAAATTAGTGGGGGCTGTGACGGAACGGACTGCACAGAAAACAATCAACTCAATGATTAGGCTTGTCCAAAATTTAAAAAATCTAAAATTTCAAAATTAAAAGATCCAAAAATCCAAAATTTAAAAATTTAAAATTTAAAAAATCCAAAATTAAAAAATTAAAAATAACGAGAGCGCTTGGGCGAAAGGTATCAGGCATTGAGTTGGGGGGTATTACTACTTCGAGCTAGAGGCGTGGTGAGCCCTTCACCATTATAGAAAATACAAAATTTAAAAATTCAAAAAATCCAAAATTAAAAAATAAAAAAAATTTAAATTTAAAAAATCCAAAATTAGATAATCGAAAATTTAAAATTTAAAAAATCTAAACATCCAAAATTAAAAATCGAAAATCCAAAATAAAAAAATTCAAAAATAAAAAAATTCAAAGATCCAAAATTTAAAATAAAAAAATCCAAAATTGAATAAACCCAAAAATTAAAACTAGTTTCAATTCTGTCACGTAGCGTTCCACGCACACTTTTTTTTGCTTTCAATATTATGCCATACTTCTCTCATTCTTCCTGGTCTGTTCTTGTCGTTAAAAATGAATTTATTCACATACTTCTCTTTGTATTGTTTGTTTATTGTCTGTTTATTACTTTTTGTTGGTCTTTCATTTACCATGAATCTACTTTCTTCAATTTTTCTTTCTTTATCGTTCGCTCTTTTATCTATGCTTCCTCCGTTTTCTTTTGCTACTTATTTCTTTCCAATATTTTTCGAGACATAATTTCTTTTTCCGGCCTTTATTTTTCTTTCCTTCAGATAATATATTCTGATGACATATAGGAAGTTAGAAGTTTTCTGAAAGATTTTTATTGAAAAAAAGATAAATCAATGAAAGAAAGAAAGAGAAACAAAGAACGAAAGAAAGACAGACACACCGAAAGAAAAATAGATAGAAGGAAAGACAGAGATAAAGGAAGAGAGAAAGAAATTATATTTCGAAAAATATCAATTAAGAAAGGTTCAAATTTAATTATATTCTTCTGAGGAAAGTACTGAGTTTCGACCAACATATTTGAAGTTTCTATTTGTTAACAAGTTGTTAAAATCTGCAAATTTATAGCCTACTACTTCCACCATATATAGGCCTACCGTAGACTAAAGCTATACCCAATTTTATTAAAGATTTCTTTTCGTTTGAACAAACATGTCATAATAGTGGAAGGAAATTTTTCATAGAATTGGAAATTACATCTATTTGCAGCGCAAAATAAGGTACTTCAAAATAATGGCCTTCTGTATTTTGTAGAATGTGTAGAACCTACTAGGGCTGTCCACAAAGTAAGTTTCCCTGAGGCCGTTTACAGGAAAAAAAAACACAATTTCATGGAAATATTTATTGCAACAGATACAGCACATATCCAGCTACTTTTCAACATTTGAGACATTTGTCATACCGTTGAACCAACTTTTGAACACATGTGTCGTAGAAGTCTGCCGCCTGGGATCTAAACCACTGTGTAACAACAACCTCCATTTCTCTGTCATTCTCTATCATTTCGTGAGGTGTAAGAAAAGATGGAAATAACGTGAGTGAGGTCCGGGGTGTAGAGTGGAAGTTGAAACACCTCCCAGCCAAACTTTTGCAAGAGTCCTGCTGAGAAGTGTTTAAACATCCTCCCTACAGCCTGCATCTCGCTCCCAGTGATTTACTTCTTTTCCTACCCTTCGGAGAAACAGAGAAACGGAGGTGATTGTCACACAGTGATTGAAATCCTAGGCAGCAGTTGGTCCCACGGTATGACAAATGTCTCAATTCCAGTGGCGAAAATGTTGAAAAGTAGTTGAACACTTGCTGTATCTGTTGCAGTAAATATTTCCATGATTTTTGAAGTAAAACTTCTTTAGTGGCAGCAGAGGGTAAATCTGGAAAATCAGTCACACTAAAACCGTCACGAAATCAGTCACAATCAGTCACGAAATCAGTCACACTCTTACTTGTTTCGGTGCGGACTGCACAGAAAACAATCAACTCAATGATTAGGAGTAATCAAAGGAAATTTGTCAGACCTTACTTCCTCAATGGCAATAGACAATTCCTAAGCAATCTAAAGGTATATTATCTATTTTATGGAACCCGGAGGATCATTACCGCGCAAATCCAAAATTAAAAAATACAAATTTCCAAAATTTAAAAAAACAAAATTAAAAATTATAACATCCAAAAATCCAAAATTTAATAAATAATCAAATCAAAAATTTAAAAATAAAAAAAATTAACAATTCAAAGATCGAAAATTTAAAAAATCCAAAATTCAAAATTCAAAGATCCAAAATTAAGAAGTCCAAAATCCCAAATTAAAAGTGTCCAAAAACCCAATATTAAAAAGTCCAGTAATGCAAAATTGAAAAAATCCAAATTAAAAAATTGAAAAAATAAAAAAATAAAAAAAAGTTTTACTTCTGTCGCGTGGCGTTTCACGCACTCTTTTTTTGTTTTTTTGTTTCTGTATACGACCCTAGGGAAACTTACTTTGTGCATGCCCCTCGTACATGCAATGATTGGTTTATTGCACAGGTTTAGCGTAACCTTATAAGTATAACAGTAAGCCTATAGTAACTATGCCTGTGAAGTCTATATCCCATTCAGGGGCGTGACTGCTTGTTAGTGAATTATCCAATCCTCTTAAGGTGACGATTTATTATTAAAACGCCACAGAATAATGTCAAGTGTGAAGCCTAAAGTCTGAGAGACAATGGGATCCTTGGGTTTGGTTCTACTCACATTATCATAAGTAATATTGCATTCAAAGATTGCGATTTCCGCAAGCAAGCATCTTCAATGCAATTTTCTCTTTGTTCGTAATTTGTTCAAGCTTTCGCAATGTAGCAATGGTATCAAGTAGATGGTTACTATGGTAATTGCTCTATTAACATGTAAAGTAGTTTTCCCTTTATCTTACTGTTCTCTGAGGATTTGTTGTATTCTGTATTCTCTCCTATCTCTTTAAAACATTAAAGTGGCTTAGGCTACCTATGTCTGCATTAACTTTAAATTGAAATAGTTCCTATATAATGTGTACGAGGGTGGATAAAAAAGTAACGCACAATATCTTTTTTTTTTACAACAAGTTTAATAGGTACAAATACAAACAATGCACACATGAAGGGACATATTTTGCCTATTTTTCTATATAGTCACCAAGTTTCTCAACACATTTCTCCTATCGTGATACCAGTTTCAAAATACCCTTTTTCGGTTGGAGTATAGCCATCTGCGGATTACTGTTATCACTTCTACACCTGACGCAAGGCGTTTACCGGCTAGGAATTTATTCATGGGATCAAACAAATGAAAGTCCGACGGTGCCATGTCTATATGGAGGATGCTGGAGCGCCTTCCAACCAAATTTGTTGATTTTCTCACGAACAGCTGCAGCAACATGGGGGGGGGGGAGTAATGTCGTGAAGAAGTTTGATACCATATACGCCACGCATGTCCCTGTGAATTTCACTCGGGTTATGACCTTGAGACCATAAAAATCGCACTACACCTCGCTGCTCTTCACAAGTGGACGATAGTAACATGCGCGCCATCTTTGTTGGATGGTTCACGCTTCTCTCGCTAGAGCTACACATGAGAACAAAATAGCGTCCATAGCGGAAGCTTCAAACTCCATCTTGGTGAAAGTTCAACCCTCACCAACGCAGAAAAAGATTATTGTGCGTTACTTTTCGATCTACCTTCGTATGTATCAAACTTGTGCCACACTGCTATGAACAGTCTGATGAGATACTCTCACGTGACATTCCATAACCTTTATATTACGACAAAAAGCAAGCTGCCACCTTGCGAATTAAATTAATTATCTAAGCCTCAATTAAAGTCATATTATTCCGGGGGCAAGACTGTTTATGTATTAGATGAGTAGCTTATAACTTTCAGAAGATTTAAAATAAAAAAGTTTATGACAGCAAGGGAAGGGGAGAGAGGGAAGATATGGGGTGAAAGGGAGGGAGAGAGGAGAGAGAAACAGGGAAGGAGTAAAAGGAGAGATAATGAATAATTGGAGATTAGGCCTATAGTTCATAACCTAGCTTGACTGTTATTTAAAAACACAACATTACACTCTACAACCCATTCGTTTTTCGACTTAATGAAATATAGATACCGGTACTATATTTCGTATCCAGGCAAAATGATTACTTTAAACAGATGTCCAGCTAGACATGACTCCCGGGATTTATCATGGGTCGTACATAATTTTATTGCAAGCTATTCTGAACTTGACACCTTTATGCAGGCGTTGGGTTTGTAACATTAAAGATTATTGCAAGGGAGTGTGCCATCATAACCACGCTAAACAATAGCTGCAATGACAGCCATGCTTTGTTTAACTGACACATAGTAATTTACAATATGAAGTAAATGACTTAAGATCCAAGATACATATAAGGTAGCAGTGACCTCCATATTAATTAATTAATCCCGATTAAATAATATAGTCAAACCTCCATATTTGTGGGCCCTAGCAGAATATATTGTTATACGAAAGTTACTGTTATATTGAAGGGCTGTCATATTCCACATATTAGCAAGATGGCATGCAGAATATTGTGGGTGCCACTTTTTAAAGACTATTTTTTCCCAAGAACTGCCTCTAACTGCTGCCACCCTAATCCTCTTCGACCTGTCAATCAATGAATAGAAAGGTAATTAGGCGTATTCACACTTGTCTGCAGTCCAGTACAATGTTGGCAAATTCGTACCACAGCACGTTTACTTCACTTGCGAAGAGTTGAATGACAGCGGCAACACTGGGGAAATCCACTCGACTACAAGAGCACCTGTTCCTTGTGTCGGTGTCGATGTCGGTGCAGATTTTCGGATTAGGGAACAATGCTATTATATTCTTTTGTAGATAGACGATGGTTTGGTTCGAGGTCTTCTTAAAATGTCATCTACAGTACTTTGTGAAATATAGGACAATTCGAAGAGCAGACGCGCATAACGGATAACAAAAAGACCGCTTCACCTAGAAGACCGCTCATTTTGTTTCTAGACTTGTTGATTTCCGTTGAGTGGTAACCATAAACACTTTCCGCCTCCACACTGAAGAATAAAATTTCTATTCAGATTGGTTTGACATCTCGGATCAAGCCAAGCTTTGAATCCGGGCATATGCCGGGAATTTTAAACTCGTAGAGAGTGGGAAGACGGAAAGAAAGGACATTTTTTCTGGTCCTCCATCACTTCCAGAGCCCTCGACCATAGGCTATACTCCAGTCCCAACAAGTTTTCGGTGCATTTGTTCTATTGCTAAATTTTCCCTGCACAATGTTCTAATTCAATGGGGAGATGTGTGTAGAGCTGGCTGTTTACTTCAGCACTAATAAAACTAAGTACTTTGTTATGTTAGCCATCTATCTTGCGGGGGTCGTGTCTCCGATACGGCATTCACCTAGTAGAGTGAGGAAAGCCCCTAGAAAACCTCATTCGGATCGGCTACTATGAGGATTCACCCGTAGCGGCCCGGCACCTAGAGCAATTGCTCATTTTGTGCTTGGTTTTCCCCAGGAGTTTGAGCAGAGCTTGAACGTTCTCCTAGGTCCCTAGGATGTATCTCACTATCTGATAGTCTCAAGGCTTTAAACGCTGCTTTAGTCTCACTGAATTCGTTGTCCAGAACTTGAGCTCTGGCGGCCATCTTTCTCCTGCTTGCGTTGCTACCTGGATAAGGTTTCGTCGTGCCTCTCTATATCTACCGCATGTATCCAGTGCATGGCAAGGACACCAAATTCACCACAGAGCTAAGGCAAAACTAAAACCATTTACTCGATAGGCTGTTTTAACTACACATGCTGTGGATGTTGAAGTAGCAACCACACACACAGTATGTTTTTGCACACATATGAGATGAATTTATGCTCAAAGAGCCTATTTTCTACCCTTACTGAACCTTTCTATTCTGGAATTTCTCCGAAATGTAACAGTTATCAGGCCGGAAAATCTTATTGGTGGCTGGAAAGACACTAGACTAATCTGAGACCAGGTTTCATCCAAGAGTCTAAACCATGTATATGGAATAACAATAAAATTGCAAAATGCTGTTTTAAAAGGGGGTTTGTAAAATAGCTTCATCGTTTTATACATGGTCCAGGATGTGTACGGAGCAAAAGTAAACAACAGGGTGTGAAAGTACAAAGCACAGTTCACAAGAGTTCGTTTTTGAGTCTGTTTAGTCGATTACATTACAGTAAAGTCAAATGCATTTTTTTATATATGTTAAGCGCCAAGGGTGGATTCCAAGTTCTGCCAAGTGATTTTTATCTTTGATTATGATTTAATTTTGACCGGTGACTTGACACATCCTGTTGATTTGTATTCTTTTAGGACTTTGTAAACCGTACTTGAAACTACTCCCAAGGATGACGCTATTTTCACTCCTATATCTTGCACAGATACTTCAGAGTTTTCTTTGAACGTTTTATATATATATTTACAATCTGTATCTTCTCGCCGGTGAACAAACCTTTTCCTCGCACTTTTTTTTATATATTTTTTTTTATTGGTGACGTAAATTCTGAAGACCCTGACTCGCAATTTTCTTCTATAATACACAATATTACAGGTTATGCCTATTACTTTTACTTACAATATGTTGTGTACTTTATCACACGTTATGTAATTGAAAAGTGCATCGAATTAATTAATGATGTTATAAAATACACCTTGTATTTAGTAACTTATGTAACTTGTTTTTCTTCAGAATTAACAAATTTGCCAAGGCAACGATAAAAACAAATGAAGTCTTGTTTGCTAAATATAGGCTATGTTGTAAAACATGTAAGCCTATGATATAAATACGAGTGCAAGCAACTCACTTAACCCAATTTACGTTTTCACAATTACATAAGATTTAATTATTGTATGATATGTACGGAATGAAAGTAGGCCTAAACATCTGATTGAGCTTGTCGCAATATCGTGAAGTTAGCGCTTGTGCGATTAACCAATGAAACGACAGGACACAGTTAGTCATGGCAAGTCTATTGTTTAGTTTTGCTCCGTACAAATCTTGGATCAAGTATAGTGAATATATATTTAATACAGTGCTGTACAACCTCTCCGCAGCTCTGTTTATATTCGCTATCTAGGCGAAGGTTGGTATTTCTCACCGTCTTCCTTTCAGGCTCGTAGTAGACCATGTAATTTTACTATTTCTATTGTTAATGTGTCTATAGCGTCTGATAATTTCAACTCATATTTAACTTTAATTAATATGATACAGGGTGAAATAGTGGCGATGAGTCACGGTAAGTAATCGATGTGTTCTCTGGTAGACATTGAACATCTTCTATAAATACTGTAGTTGAGTTTTATGTTACTTTTATTTCTTATTTTGTAAATGCGTGTAGCAGAACGTTATCATCAGGCTTTAAAACTTAGTGCCCGATCGAATATGTTAACAGCAACTGTACTGTACAGACTTTGCTCGGCGTATGCGCTAGCTACCATATGCTAGTTCACGTGATAGTAAACAAAGCGGATTACAGGTATAGGAAGACCACAAAATAACTTCTCATTCTCTAAACTCACATTACAAGCATGCAAAACGATACGTTCTCCTGTTTGTGTGTAATAGTCCCTCCCAAATGTTTCAATATATGTTTGCGTTTTAGAATACTTTACTTTCGGTATTCCGAACACGTATTATAAATTTATAAACACGCATAATGACAAGGTACACTGTTGACCAATTTGAGAGGCATCGTACTACGAGCGCATTGACTTCTCAGTACTACTATGAATGACTGTCTTATCAGCCTACGCAATCGCCCCCACCCCCTATACTCAGGTTGTTGGTAACTGGAATCATCTCCCTCTGTGGGTTCGGGCAATAAGTTTTAAAGCCTGGTTATCATACACTAGCCTGTAAACTGAATTCCGTTTCTTAGCTGATTCTCGCCTGGACAAGTGCACTGTATTATTAAGAGTATTCCACTCATACGCCGCGTGTTTGATATTGACAAATAACGTTTAGGAATTCCTTGAATATAGACAAACCACGATCGTTTATCTTATAAAATGCTTGCTATTAATATAAGCATGGGATTTTACCTGATAAAATCGTCAGTTCGTTACTGGACACGTAAGCATCAATGTGCCGTGATTAATACGTCACATACTGTCATTAAGCAGCACGAAAACAGTTTATTTTACACAAAATAACTTTTTTGGAATTTGAAATAATATAAATGTACATTGATTAAAAACACAGTTTCGATTCGGTGCAAGCCAGTTTGTATGTTTTTATTCTGTTCTGCTGTTAGCTTACCTGAATGAAGTTAACTGTGTCTTATATGCACCATTGCTAGGACTGATCACAACATGGTAACTCGAATCGATTTATGGATGGTTGATTCATAGTATGCTTTGATCTTGCAGCTATTAGTTTTGTTTTTATACAAGCACGAAAGTAATTATTATTTGTATAATCCGTTACATTTTTATTCGTGGAATAGTCTTAATAAATCCAAATCGATAAACTCGTCAACTCTCGTGGGATTACCTATGATAAAAAAAAAAATTACCAGGACCAGAGAAAAATATTGCTAAACACAGGTTCATCGGTATATTGAACTTCGTTATACAGAGGTTTGTCGATATAGACGTAATGCTTCATAGATTCATGGAACACTTTCTTTGGCAACAAACATCTGACCAGCTAACTAAATTTTGATAATTTTCCAAATACCCATCCCACTTGTAATGCTATAAATTAAGTAGAATACATTTATAACTACGCCTGCTATATAGGGTACCAACACTAGTGTATTTAGGAATTCCCCGCCCCTGCGCACGCAGTAAATGCCGCCATATTTTACAAGTTGCCATAAAATGTAGGGTTCAACATGAGCATATTCCGTGAGCATTCACAAAATTTGAGAGTAAATAAAGAAAAATCTGCATTCGCCAAACACCTGGCAACTGAAAAAGCACCGAATAAATGCGATTGAAAATATCTTGGAAAATAAACATATAGAAAATGAAGGTCATAGAATGAACACATTTGAGTCTTAGAAATTCATAAGGGTAAACACAATATTCTAAATGAAAATATTATTGAATACAACCCACTATATGAAATAATTCCTGATCATACCCAACCTCCATAAATACACTTCTACTTCTTATTGCAAAATTAGTGCATTGACTACTCACAGGCGCGCTGATTAGTGATCATTATTATAACGAATGGCATCGCAACACTGCTGATTACTTTTATCAAGACATTTATATTTTTTAACGACATTCAACAGATTTTGAATGGAAACTACTTTATTGACAATTTTTTAAAATAATTTTAATTGCACATACGAATATTACAGGGAATATTGTCCCGGTACCGGTCAACAAGGTTTCCTCTAAAGTGGCGAGAAAACAGTTATGAAGTGGTAGGCAGGAACAAAGGGAACGTTATTCCTCGCATAGGGTCCGTGTTTCTCTCGCCATTTTAGAGGAAACCTTGTTGACCGGTAACGAGCACTGACCGGTACCGGGGCAATGTTCCCTAGGCTTATTTTATATTGTCAACAATATTATGATATATTTTTCAAAGTAGGCCTAATCCCAAGTGGTTGTGCTTTCATTTTAAGTAGAAAATTGAGGGAATAAGGAGAAAATTTTAACTATCAATCATAATTGACCCTCAAAGGTAAATATGAAATTTATTAATTTCAACATGCTGGATAGAAAGGGTATCGCGGAATCGGGATAGGATTTTAAGATGGCATTGCAATTTATGCAAACAATTAATTAACATAATTATCTCAGATTCGTAGGTAGGCCTATAACTTCTACGTGTGCAAGTTTTGCCCAAATCTTTTCAAAACCACAGAAAGTGCTAATAGTTTTGCAGTAGTTGACCACAACTGCGCGTAAATAGAGCTATTGTAGTTTTATAAATTATGAAAAAACAACAGCCGAATGACTTCACTTTAACATGCATCTTGAGAATTACGACATATAGGAAGTGACCACATGTCAGGAGTACGCATTCACCAACTTCCCTTCTCATGCAAGGTCCAGTTCCTTTCAATCATAGACTCAGAATGTCAGAGTTAGACGAAAATTTTACAATATATTTGTCACTTAACACAAGCATTCATAATACAGAATTTAAACAAAATCGTCAAAGTCAGTTTCAGAAAAATTGGAGAAACTCATTCTCAATTTAAATGTAGACATGCTTCGATTCTCGTCCTCCGAATATCTCGAACTCGAATACACAGTTCTGTTTGTCACTAAATGTTTACACAACGGCAGAAACGTACAAACCGTTATCTGTAGTTTATCAAACATCAACGATAGAAGTAAAGGAACGAAAACTCTGTTTCAATATAACACTACAATTTTTTCTTGTATCGACAATGTCACAATGCGCTTTTGCCTAATAACACTACAAAGCAAAACAACTTCCTGGAAAGGCGAAGTCAATGCCATAGCCGGGATTTGAACTAGGATTTTCGGCTCTTCGTGCCGCTGCCCTTACCAATTGCGCTACCATGGTGACATGCCGGTACTACATTAATTCTCCAATTGACTCACATATCCCAGTATACCACCAGGCATTCTCAATATGAGATACCAACCCAGTGGCAACTTACAAACTCGTAAGTGCTTTAAGAATCGGGCTTCATAGTAAACCACTAGTAGGTCACAGTAGAATGATAATTCTTTCACATTTTCACTGGGTTGGTATCTCATATTGAGAACGCCTGGTGGTATACCGTGGTATGCGAGTCAATTGGAGAACTTAATGTTGTACCGGCATGTTGCCATGGTAGTTCAATTGGTAAGAACAGCGGCACGGAAAGCCGAAGATCCTGGTTCAAATCCCGCCTATGGCATTGACATTTTCAATCTGACTTCACATTTCCATCTTGGCCTACACACGACCAGTGTGAAAGAATGATCATACCATACTTCGTTTGGTCTGAATGTCACTTAAATCACCGTAAGTTATATCATTCAACATCTGCCTTTTAGTTGACATTCGAAACCTACTTTATACTAGGATCGTTCAGGTAGTTAAGACTGTTCGGGTACAGATCACTCAAAACAGAAGATATCTGAACAATTATAACAGCGCCATATTATGTGTTACACGGTTTTTAATACCAGTGTTATACGCAATCACCACCAACTCCTGAAGCCGTTTAGTGAGCCACTGCTGCTTTCAGTTGAACATTGTTTTCAAACTGGATGCCCCCTAAATGTGTACCAGTTTAGGGAAAAATGTCAAAATAACTTGAGGCCAAATCCGCATTAAGGACGCAGCAAATCGGCGTTTTTGGTGGGAAATTCTTGATCACTCGCACATTCCGGATTTGGCCCCAAAGGTGACTTTCACCTTTTCCTCAAAATGAAATACTTTTAGAAAATATAATTACCTGAAAGCAGGAGTCTCTCACTCCAACTTCAGGATTGGTAGCGAGTGAGTGTAACGCTGGTATTGAAATCTTGTAATACATTTTGACAAATTTTGAATGGCGATTGTTAATAAAAATAGGGTAGGTACTACTTTACCGTACATTTCCGCAGATAAGACGACTTTCAGATAAGATGAGGTATAAATTTTCGCTAAGTTTTATAATTTTAGCGTGTATCTGTCCTATAAAATGACCACCAAACTATGAACCTGACAGAAGAACTTCAAAAAGTTTCGTTTTTGTTTGTTTTAGTTTTCTGGTTGATCGCAAAAATGTTGCCAACCATCGCACTGTTGCCTACCCTTACAGGACCAAAGCTTCCTCGATCTCACTGAGCACGGTCACAACACAATGGAACAGAACGATACGCGCATTGTGCGTGAGCCATGTACACGTACCAGTATATAGGGAAAATATAATATATTCTTGACATCTGAATACATCATTTTATAATGACTTTAATTACATAAATTTCAGTATATTTTTTGTATCTGTCCTATAATATACCCGGATTTTGGGGCCTTTTTTATGATTCAACTATCGTCTTATCTGCCGAAATATACGGTAATTGTGAATGACAGTTTGTTCAGAAACGAGGCGCGTCCATAAAGTAAGTTTCCCTGGAGTCGTTTACAGAAACAAAACACAATTTCAAGGAAATATTTATTGCAACAGGCACAGCCAGTGTTCAGCTATTTTTAAACATATTCGCCACCGGAATAAAAGGGAAAAAATTGTCTTAATGTGTACCGTGGCACCAACGTTTGAATACCTGTGTCGTAAAGTGTACTGCCTGGGATTTGAACCACTGTGTGACAACCACCTTCGCCTTTCTGTCATTCTTTGTCTTTTTATACACCTCACGAAATGATGGAAATCACTGGGAGCAAGGTCCGGGCTTTAGGGTGAATGTTTAAATACTATCCAGCCGAACTTTGCAGGAGATTAAAACCCGGACTTAGCTCCTAGTGATTTCCGTATTTTCCTACATCTAAAGAAATGAAAGGGAATGACAGAATGACAGAGAGGCGAAGGTGGTTCAAATCCCTGGCGGCACACTTCTAAGACATAGGTATTAAAAATTGTTTCGATTCCGGTGACGAATAGTTGAAAAATAGCTGAACACTGGCTGTTGCAATAAATGTTTCTTTGAAATTGTGTTTTGTTTCTGTAAACGCCCCAGGGAAACTTACCTTATGGACGCGCCTCGTATTTTCTGTACCGGTACCCGAACAGTCTTTCCTTCATGGACGACCATTGTAGGATCTATGCGAGCCTCAAGCAAGGTAGCCTATACCATGGATGCAACTAACTCAGGCCAAGTACATAGATGCATTCATTCTTTATTGGTACATGCAGAGATTGCGTACCGACTTGCTGCAGATCATCAGTGAGCTCACCATCAAAGTCATCATGGTCCACATCTCCAAACCCGCTTTCTGTACCAGAGCACAAAATAAGCGCTTGTTATCTAAAGTGCATCTGAAATACTAAATTGTTAAATTATTAGGAGGTGCCCGTGGCTTCGCCACGATAATTCTTTTAAAAATTAAAAATTAAGAGTATAATAATTATTAAAGCATTATATTTATTAACACTTGCACGCGAATCATTCATAAACTAAGCCATTAATAATTAATGAAACAGCTAAAATTCCTGCTTTAGAGTACATTCCACGACATGAAAGCGCCCCCTGGGAAAACTATATCAGAATCGATTATGCAGTTCAAAAGAACCTGTGAACACATAATACGTATTGTTTCTCAGCTGTTGATTGACATGAATATGATGAGAATTTTATTTTATCAATTCAGTGTAATTTTCAGAAATTATATAATGTTTCAAGGGAAGGAATGGTTTGTTTGGATTATTATTATCAGCGATATTTCAAGAGATAAAACCATCAATATTTTGCAGCTGTTGCCCCCGGCTTCGCCCGCCATTATTCATGGACTCCAGGATTTTTAAGAAAATTACACTGGTAGATTATAAAAAATGTTTGTGGTTCAGAGCTATGAAAATTGTAAGTAAAAATAAAATTAGAATATTTGTTCATTGTGTTCATTTCACTTAGGCCTTATATAATAAAGAAACGGTTTTCCTTCCTAATTTTGTAGTCGTCATGAAAGTTTAGACTGCGAGAGACGAACATCGCCGAGTATACACGATGTCTCACGAAGCGGGCAAGCAAGCACGCTATTTAGGGCCGTTGAATTGTATAAGAGTAGATAAGCTATATACGGTGAGTGTAAATTTAGTAGTGCCAACACATCTATAAAATCACATCACGTCGGACATCAGTTGGATATCCAGCATACCTCAAAGTAAACCAGTGTCCGCTATTGCTATAATGCTATGACCTTCACAGCAACAAAAATTAAATGAATCTTCATCAGCCTCTGTAAAAACAAATTTTAAAATTGAAATAATGATGGAACCGCGCATTATTTTTGACACACAAAACATTTGTGAAAAAACTGCATACCACATGGAGCAGATTCTTTAATAGAAGTCTTACTAAATGAATGTCCAATGAGGTGGCAGATGAGCCCCAAAACAAGGCAGAAGACAGTCGTAAAACAATGCGTTTTATTATATTTCTATGTAGGAGTTGTAGAACCGGTTGTAGAACCTGATTAAAGGATAAAACATACGAATTTGATTCATATTGCCTCCATTTCTGTCTGGAAATGACCGCCGGCTTGGTCTTGTGGTTAGCATCGCTGACTACTGATCCGTCGGCCCGGGTTCGATTCCCGGTACCTCCTCAGATTTTCCTGATGCAGGGAGGTCTGGAACGGTGTGCACGCAGCCTCGTGAGTCAAATTGAGGAGCTACTTGATAAAGAAGTAGTGGCTCCGGTCATGGAAACCACCATTAACGGTCGTGGATGTCGGTATGCTGACCACATGCCCCCAATCCTGTCATCTGCCTATGGTAGATGACGCAGCGGTCGGGTGGTAGGCCTTATCCCTTAAGTGATGTAGCGCCACGGAGTTTAGTTTAGTTTTGCCTGGAAATGTAAATATAAAAAATTATCTCAACCAATTGAATTTCATCATTCCAGTAAATCAAGAATTTTTGCAAGAATTGACTTTTGCCTAAAAATCTGGAATCCTCACCCTCCTAGAACGCTAAGACTTTCTTACAACGTCTAAACTCAATTCTAGAGCACTATAGTTGCAGTATAAATTCTAAGGAACTAAAATGGCTGTTGATCTGTGTAGGCCCAATAGATTTTTAGTTATTTCCGATAAGGGCACAAAGAAGTAATCTTCATTATTAGAGAGATTTCTTTAGTGGCATCCAAATAGTGAGCCAGGAGTCGCAAATGTGTACGATGACGTCAGAAACAGGGTATTGACAGCTCCAGAGGAACCTACGCTCTTGGAGCCGGTAATCATTATTAATGACTGTGCATGTGTAAATCTATGTTAGCCATGACTGAGAAATCGCCGTGCTACTGTATTACGATTGTCATTCTGATGTTGCGTGGGCTATGCTAAAGCGCATGTACATTCGGCTCTTTTGATCACATTCCAATTATAACGAATGCGTTAATAAGCAACAAAATGATCAAATCATGTTTTAGGAAATAAATTCAGAAATCTTCTTTTGTACGTGATGGTAAATTAAAAAATATATATAGCAATTAACGATGAAACGCAGTTCTCAGTCGAACCCATGTAAGGGTTTGTCATAAATTCCAATTTTGCAGCGACCAACGCATGGACCAGATCTCAAGTTCGTAATGGATTTAATCATTTTGAATCCCACTTGGTATGTTTTGCCCACGTTGTGTGGGGACAGCCTCTCAACATACATTACAAAGTACTACATTCGAATCTTGTGATTGTAACTTATTTACAAGCGGGCAACGAGTTGGCGAGTGTGGTCAAATGTAACATACATCAGCTAAAATGAGAAAAATCCACCTTATACCCCCGTTAATATAGTATGTTTGAGTTCAACCTGAGAAGTCTAGGCCTAAGAAAAAATAAGATAATCTGATAATAAAATTAATTTTTAGAAACTGACAAAAAATTGTACGGTCTGAAAAAAGTAGTGTGTAGGCTATATAAATCTTGTATTTGTATTATATACATAAAATACAACTTATAATTGTAAACACAGTGTAAAAAACTATTTTTCAAGTGAACTTGATTTCAAGCTACTTATTTTACTTATTTAAGAAAAGACGATTGATCGGTGTGGTAAGCTTTCCTTTTTAGATTTACAAATTGCAGAGGTAGAAATTTTAAATCTATGTAAGTACAGTATTCACCAAATTTCCCATTCTCTGTTAAGAATTGAGTCATAATATAGTTTAGAATAAAAAAAAATTAACAAGCTATTCTATCTTCCACTTTTGGGAAAAGCAAATCTTTCGCTGTGCTGCTGTTATTGCTTTAGGGATTAAGGGATTGAGATTATAATCAGAATTATAAAAACAAGAAACACTCAATATAAATATGGAATTTTAAAAATTCTGTCCCAGTGTCCCTTAACTTTCTCGAACAATAAAGGGACCAATATCAAAATATTTCATCCTAACAAACCCTTCCAGTTCAGAAATGAATGAACGTATTTTATACCATCAGAGCTTTATTTACAGGTTAGTTCTGTGTTGATGTTCCTTTTTCAAGGTTAAACAATCCGTTATATTTTCACAGCAGTTTCTACGGAAACAGAAGAGTTTTTGTGAATAAAATATGGAAAATATACATCGTAATTTTAAAACAACTATAAACTATAATTAAATATAAATATGGATTCGAGTATCTGAAATCAGAGAGACGAATGGATCACAGAAATTAAGTAATACCGTCAGGCAAAGGTATTTCATTGAATGTCGGGTACAGTATTTCACGGAAGGGGAATCAACATAATTATTACGCTCAAAAAATATACAATATTTCAAATGCAGCCTAGAGGCCTATATACTTCTAGAAGTTGAATTACACAATCTAAAAAGAATAAAATTTCGTGCACCTTTTTAACTGAATTGGCATCTCGTTTTTAAAACATTGTATGCAAGTGTCAGTGGCTTGCCGTCGCGTCGGGAGGAGGGTGAAGGTTGCCTTGTTCCCATCCCACCTCATCCCATCTCATTTTTAAAGGCTCATATTTGTTACAACTTGTAGGCTAGAAACTTACTTTTTGATAGGCCTAAAGGTACTTCTTTTACCATATATTATATCATTATATCATAATGTGTATTCTTTATTTTCAGTAATTTCCGTGTTATTTAATTTTTTTCAAAAAGAAAATTTAATACATTTAAAAATTTACAAGCTACTACTCATATAAATTCTAAGTTATAAGTATGATTATTTTTCAATAATACATTTGATCTTATACTTGATCCAAGATATGTACGGAGGAAAAATAAACAACCTAGTGTGAACGTACAAAGCACAATTCACAAGAGTTAGTTTCTGAGACTGTTTAGTCTATTACATATAATAAAGTCAATTGAACTTTCTTTTTTATATTAAGCATCAAGGGTCACGGGTTCGATTCCCAACTCTGCCAAGTGTTTAACGTTCACCGGTGACTTCACACCTCCTGTAGATCTGCATTCTTTTAGGACTTTGAAAACCGTACTTGAAACTATTCCACGGATGATGCCACTTTCACTCCTACATCTTGTACAGGTACTTCAGGGTTCCCTTTTAACGTTTTGTATTTATTAACAATCTGTATCTTCTCGCCGCTCTGGACGAACCTTTTCCTCGCACGTTTCTTTATTGGTGACGTAAGTTCTGAAGGCTCTGGTTCGCAATTTTCTTGTATAATACAAATTATTAGAGGCTATTCCTATTACTTTTACTTACAATATGTGGTTTACTTCATTGGACATTACGTAAATGAAAAATTCAACGAATCAATTAAATATGCTATAAAATACGTCTTGTATTTAGTAACTTATGTCACTTGTTTTTTGTTCAGAATCAACAAATTTGCCAAGGCAACAATAAAAGCAAATGAAATCTTGTTTGCCAGATATATGCTGTAAAACATGTAAGCCTTTGATATGAATACAAAAGCAAGTAACTCACTGAACAGAACTTACATTTTCACAATTACATAAGATATAAATAATCTTACGATGTGATCGGAATGGAAGTAAACATCTGACTGAGTTTGTCGCACTATTGTGAAGTATGCATTGGTGCGAATAGCCAATGAAACGACAGGACACAGTCATGCTAGTGTGTTGTTTACTTTAGCTCGGCACACATCTTGGATCAAGTATAGTATAGATCAGTTAATAAAGTTAAGACGGCTTCTAAGAGCATACAGCAGAAGTTTTAGTTACTGGTACAGTCGGTCAAATAAAAAACGTCGGGCGTTATTTTATAAAGTATCACGAACGAGCATATGCGCATGTACAGGAAGACTTAAGGTTAGGTTCACAGATGCCTCTTCTCTATCCATGTATTTTCTTGATTATTTAGTCAGTTTTGTTCCAAAACAAACATGTATAGAAGGCTGTGGCTATATGCCTCAAATCCGCCATATTCTTGGTTGCAAATTCTTATAATATTAATAATTGATAAATTCGCAAGGAATATGATTATTCAAGGAGCATTTTTTAAATATTTTATTTTATTACAGCGGTATTTGTAGTGCAAAATCAATAACTTACGTTCTACTTTTGCCACCGTCTAGCATCGAAATACGCGGCCGGCCAGATCCCTGTGAAAACTTCCGGTCGCATTATAGTGAAGTTCCCACATCCGAGCTGCTCTTTCATAAATATGGAACGTTCTCGCTGCTTCAGAGGCCGAAAAATGCAGGTCAATTACAGCCCTAACTACACTTTCTCTCACTTTAGCATTTGTATGTGGCGATGACACAAAGCAAAATGAATTATGACAATACATTAAGTTGAATATCGTGTGATGCGCTTTTGGCGTTGTTCAATTTTTTCCCTTAGTTCTTCATTTTTTCCCTGCTGTCGCATGGCCTCATATGTTCCGAGAATGGCCTGTATTTTATGTTTTTATAGGAAACTTGTGAACTAATGCGTGAAAACTTTAATTTTAACTGCATACGAGTCCCGACGTTTTTTATTTGACCGACTGTACATATGTAATTAATACTTATGGTCTTTCTGAAAAATCGTAAAATTATGTTCTTGAAAATAATAATGCCATAATGCTATTGTGAAGGGTAAAATACAATAGGTCTCATTTAAAATTATCTTTTTACTTTAATCTCTCACTCTCTCTCTCTCTCTCTCTCTCTCTCTCTCTCTCTCTCTCTCTCTCTCTCTGTGTGTGTGTGTGTGTGTGTATAAGGCTTCGTCCTGACTGACTTAATGAATGAATGAATGAATGGCTGACTGACTGGGAATCAACGTAGAGCCTAAACTATATTAGTTCGAGACTTGGCATTTTGACAGTATCTTCGTTTCATATTTTAAGTGCACACTAAGAAAGGATCTTGAAAAATTTTGATTTTTAATGCCAAAAAATCAAATGTTTTTGAGGATACGAAATACCTTTTTACACAGAATTATCAAATTCCATGTATAGTTCTCATGACAACAGTGTATTGTTGGCAGTGTTCACAGGTAGCTTTGGAAATAAATGATACACGACTTTGACAAATTAGAGAAGCTATCGATAGAATTCATTGGTGTAAATAAACATTGAAGAATGAAATCCACAAAAATAATGCACAATGTGATGCAGTCACATAATTTTCTCTGCCCTGGACATAGAGAATACCATTTTATCACTTCACATTTTGATGTAGAATAAGAGGTCGTACTGCGGGGAGAGCCTAGTGCAACTGTCTAAGCCCGAATGTGTGTCAACAAGTAAGTTATGTCATATCAGAAATCTATAGAAAATTATATCCACTGATACATTATTCATATCTGTAGGCTTTGTATTTTTAGTTGAGAAATATGAATGTTTATAATAGGCCCTAAGTATGTAAAAGGAGACAAAATAGGATGGAACACTTTTAGTCCTAAGCGCGCAGTATATTATTATGTCCCAGGTTTTGGGGAGGAAAGTATGAAAGTGGTATTGAATTCCTTTTTTGATTTCAGTCCCGAAACGGTTGTACGAGGGATGTTCTGAAAGTAAGTTTCGTCATTTCTTTTTCACATGGAAACTTTATTACCAAAACAAATACACCATGCAATCATGAAATATACCCCTTGCACTATTTTTCAACATAGTCTCCACCGACATTGAGACATTTGTCATAGCTTGCAATCAGTTTGAAGAAACCACTCTGGTAAAACTCGGTGCCCTGCTATGCAAGGAATTGTCGCACAGCCTTCTCCACCTCAGCATTGTTTTGGAAGTGACGTCCCGAGAGTGCGGCTTTCATTGCATGAAACAGGTGCCTTCCTTCACTGAACATGCAACACCAGCGACCAACAATTTGATGAGACATGACCTCTTCACCATATACAGTCTGTAGGCGTCCATGGATGATGGACACACTAGTCCTACATGCCCATTCATACCGGATAACAGCATGTACTTCCATTGTCGACCACGTTTTCAGTACACGTCCATCTGCCATCGTGATTTGTACTCAAATAACCTCGGGCACGCCAGTCTACTGCTACTCTCTCTTCTTCGGGACTCTACTCATGCATCGTTTCTCCTCTGCTGACGCTCTTTTCGTCGTTGAACCAGCAATAGGTGTCGATTCTTATGGCAGTTGTTTGCTTCATCTGCTTTACCATCTACACTTTTTAAAAAAACGACGAAACTTACTTTTGGAACATCCCTCGTATTTCCACAACAGTTTCTACGGAAAAAGAAGGCTTTTTGTGAATAAAATATGGGAAATACACATCATAATTTTAAAACAACTATAAACTATTAATAAATCTAAATATGGATTCGAGTATCTCAAATCAGAGAGGCCAATGGATCATAGAAATTAATTAACGCCGTCAGGGATAGATATTTAATTGAATGTCCATACAGTATTTCAGATAAGGCCAATCGTAATTATTAGGCCCAACAAATATACTACTATTTCTAATGTGAGTGAGAAGTGAGAAATAAAATAAAATATTCCGTAAAGACAATACAATTTTATGCTACCGGAAATTCTGTTTCTGCTTGTTTGAACCCCTGCCAGTCATGGTGCAATGGGGTGCGAAATTCTACATCCTCTATGAGCCATAAAAAGCTATATGAAGCGTTTTCAGAGGGAATAGTTTGTGTGTGTTAAGCCGTTCTTCCTCAATTCAAATTCTACATACCTATTTAAGCACCTAGATTTTGAAAATCGAAAGTCCTTCATGGGTTAATTTTGGATTACAAAATACAAAACCCGAGCGACGTCGGGTTTTAAGCTATTTAAAAATATTCAAGCACTTGGATCAGTTACATTTTACATTCGCTTTTAACTGTGCACACAACGGATTAAGGTGTCCAAGTTCTTTCCTTAAAATATAGTTGTAGGTCCTGAACTCACTTTATACATGTGTACTCCCAGAAAAAGATTACTGTCACTCTATGCCTTTGTGTCTTTTACTTTGAAAGTAAGTTTACCGGAGCATAATGTTAAAAATAAACTTCTCGTTTCAGGAGGATACACAACTATCTGGACCTTATTCACAACTATTACTGGGAATGGCGACCAACAAATGGCGTGGAGTGTGGAATCTACAATAAATTGAAATAGAGATTGCGAATATCATGTGGAGGGGAATAGGCAAGAAGGATAATCCCATGTTAGGCAGGGTTCACACTCAGGCGATAAGCGATAAGCGATAAGCGATATATCGCGAGCGATATACGATACGCGACACGCACGGACAGATACTTGAAATCTAAAGGGAGGCGATAAAAAAGGTTAACACTCACGCGATAGCGCAACATATCGCAAGTGCTATATCGCTCGAAGTGCAGCATGCTGGTCGCCTGAGCGATTTGTTGCTTACGATATTGTAACTTTTGTAGTGAAGATTGTGTTCCCACCACATTTTAGGTAGATTTCGAAGAAAAATCTACCTATTGCAATCGATACCATGTCATGACTTTCGAAAAATTCTTTCATATCTTTACGTTTCATGCCTCCAAGTACGAAACCACCGCCCGTTCAAAAAAAAAAAGTGATATATATATCTTTACACGCTAGCAGCCATAATTTTGAAGATATTTGAACCAAATTTTATCATGTTATTTCTAGGCCCAATAGTTCGGACAAGTTCGTTAATGACCAAATTTGGCCCCAGGGGAGGGTCGGGGAGGGGTAGAAATTTTGAAATATGTATATCTCGGTTCCTATGAAGTATAGAGGGAAACTTTGTTTGAATAAATTAGAGAACTCCCTATGGAGTTCACAGTGACACCAACGATTCGGGGTTTTTGGGGGTACGAGTGGGGGTGGTTGGTTGGGGGATGGAAGTTCGAAATTTTTGAAACCACGTCTTATGGGGTATCGTTGAAAAGTGCTTGATGAGTACTCTACAAATCAGTAACTGGTTTCTCGATAGCTCTCGTATAAGGCGATATTTAGCACATCGAAATCTACCTCAGCCTGTAGGCCTGCCTAAAGGGAATTTTTATCGCCCAGGTCGCGCCGATTTATCGCTCGCTGTGTGAACCTTCCTAGCAATATATCGCCGCAACAAATTCCTTCCGATAAATCGCTTATCGCTTATCGCCTCAGTGTGAACGCTGCCTTAGTGTGGAGTGAATGTCGCTGTAAAAATATTGATTTTAATTTTAGACGGAAACAGACTTCTCAGTTGAAGGAGACATGCGAAAATTGAGCACGGCATTACTGGAGATGTAGGAAAATGTTTTTTTTTCAGGTATTACTGTGGATGGAAAATTACTGTAAAGTTGATTTCACTGTTAACTATAAAACATAATTAAAGAAAACCTATAGGACCAAAGACCAGATCGTAGCACAAGACTGAATTTTTGAAATTTAATTACTAGACTATTAAGCAGACTATTTGGCAAAGTGCGTAAGTTAATATTTTGGCAAATTGGTGCAAGGAGATCTGGTCTTTGGTGAATCGCTGCTATGTTTAATACACAGCGGTGATAACGGAGCCTAACGTCTGTTATTCCTTTACGATGTGATACTGATTGCAATTTATGTGAAATTTACAATTCGAAGTGCTATATTAAAGTTGAAATGAATAGCAGAAAATCCTATCCTTCGTGTCCATGTTCGCAGGCTCTGGTAATGCGGTTGAGTAAACTTCCTGAACTCGACTGCAGCCAAGAAGAAAGGGTGCAATCGTATTGATAACAAACTTTGTCTATTTTAAAGGGTCAGGTTCTGTTCACGATTTTTCTATTATAGAATACCGGTTATGTTTTCACTAACCGTATTTTATTAAGTGCCAGTATGGTACTTTATGAAATTGTGTGTGGGACAAAAAATGTCTGTCCGTCCGTGTGTCTGTACGCGCCATAAGTCAAATACGCTTTTTCGGATTTTCATGAAACTTGGAAAACACATTTATAATGTCCATGGGAAGAACCCTATTGATATTGAACCAAATCGGTTCACCGGTAACTGAGTAATGCCCAATTTAGTGCCTATTTTAATAGATTATGGCGCCTTTCTAATAGAAGCGTATTTCCATGAAACTTAGTATACGCATTTATGACGTCCATGAGAAGTGCGCTATTGAATTTGAACCTAATCTGTTGACCGGTGCCGGAGTAAAACCCAATTTAGTTTCTACTTTAAAGGCGCAATAACTCAAATACGCTTTAACGGATATTTATGAAACTTCGTATACGCATTTATAATGTCCATGGAAAGACGTCTATTGATATTGGACCAAATCGCTTGGCCAGTACCGGAATAATACCCAATTTAGTGCCGTCTATATTAATATATAAGAAGTCGCGATAACTCAAATATGCTTTATTGGATTTTCCTGAAACTTTGTACACCCCTTTATAGTGTATATGGGAAGACGTATACTGATTTTGGACAAAATCGGTAGACCGGTACCGGAGTAAACCCCAATTTAGTGTCTATTTTGAAGACGCGGTAACTCATATACGCTTTACCGGATTTTTATGAAACTTGGTATACACATTTATAATGTCCATGGAAAGACGTCTATTGATATTGGATAAAATCGGTTGACCTGTTTCGGAGTAATGCTCAATTTAGTGCCTATTTTATGGTAATATACGTATTCGAAAGAATTTATAAAAAAATGAAAATCAGTTATCTTGAGAACATAGCCTATTGTTTTACTGAGATCTTATAAGGCTATGGAAATTAAAATACAGTTACCTATGACAAAAAAACCATTGCTTTACATGCGCTTATCCAACTAGACCGTTAAACTGACCCAGGTGACCGAGATGGTAACGTTCAAAACCCGAAACCGGCCAATTTGACTTCTTTTGTTATTTTTATGTGAGTGTGCGATTGTCAAGATATCACAAATCTGTACAGTGAAGATTTTAATCTGATTAAACAAAATTATACCTTTGTTCTTCCGTAAGCCCTGCTTAATGAATAAATCTGGAGCTTAACTTGGAAATCAATTAAAAAAATAACATATTCTGCATATCATAATTGCAGTAATAACTAATTAAACAAAAACGAACAAAGGTCTAGTTTTTCATCAGATTAAAATCTTCCAGCATCAGCTGAACTGTACAGATTGTGATATCTTGACAATCGCACACTCACATAAAAATACAACAACAAAAAAGTCAAATTGGCCTGTTTCGGGATTTGAACCATGGAACTCCAGAATATGAGGCTAAGACGTTTCATCTCGGCCACCTGGGTCAGTTTAACGGTCTAATTGGATAAGCGCATGTAAAGCAATAGTGTTATTTGTCATAGCTAACTGTATTTTAATTGCCAAAGCCTTATAAGATCACAGTAAAACAATAGGCTATGTTGTCATGGTAACTGATTTGCATATCATAAATTCTTTCGAATACGTATATTACCATAAAATAGGCACTAAATTGAGCATTACTCCGAAACAGGTCAACCGATTTTATTCAATATCAATTTCCCATGGACATTATAAATGTGTTTTCCAATTTTCATGAAAATCTGAAAAAGCGTATTTGAGTTATAGTGCGTACAGGCACACGGACAGACGGACAGACATATTTTCATCCCCCACACAATCTCATAAAGTACCATACTGGCACTTAATAAAAGACACTTATAAAAAAATGGAAATCGAGATATCACTTGAAAACTTGTTTTACGTTGACTTGAGCCTGGTAGTATGGATGTGAGACATGGTCGCTTACTCTTCGGAAAGAACATAATCTGAGAGTGTTCGTAAACAGGGGATAGGAAAATATTTGGCCTAAGAGAGATGAAAATGAGGACTGGAGAAAACCGCATAACGATGAGCTCCATAACCTGTACTCGTCACCGGATATAGTAAGGGTAATTAAATCACGGAGGATGAAATGAGCAGGACATGTTGCGCGCATGGGGAGGAAAGACTTCTTCCTCTTCTTTATCATAGTTTTACCTCTCCCTTTTAGGATTTAAACCCAAGCCGCCCGTGCCTTACAGTGCCGCGACATGTCGGGAGAGGGATTATCTTTGGATCAGATACATATTTTTTTGACCAGACAAAAACATGGAGGGCCTCCCCGGATGAGTGATCAGCCCAATGCCGGGGCCACCGGGGAGGAAAGACATATCTAAAAAATATTTACGGGGAGACCCGACGGGAAAAGACCACTTGGAAGACCTAGACGTAGGTAGGAGGACACTATTAGGATAGATTTAAGGGAAGCCGGATTTGCAAGGGATGGTTAGAGTTAGCACAGAAAAGGGTTGAATGGCGGGCTCAGGTAAGGGCGGCAATGAACCTTCGGATTCCATAAAATAGATCATATTCCTTTAGCTTACTTAGGAATTATCTATTGCCATTGAGCAAGTAAGTAAGAACTCGGAAGTGTTTTTGCAATGATGCCTCTCTACATGACAGTTAAAATATTTTCTTGATTAAATAATGGTCTATAGTGAACACCATGTTATAATACGTAGGCCTTCGCATCGTGGTGCGCTGTCTACTGTCAATAACTGCAATAGGATTTATATTTTATGGAGGACAATAATTGTCCGATTCCCTTTTTCAGCTCGGTGCACTAAACCCAATGCAACTCGACTCCCCACCCCAAATATTCTACCTTGAGAGAGGATGCATTTTACTCTTTTATTTTGTTGTGGGTTTTAGGATTACGAATATAAGAAATTCTTCTTCAGCGAGATAAGATTGAAACCCCGTTTTATTCATATCTATAGCTTTGTGAAGCCCTATAATCTCTGCATCAGTGTTCCATGCTCAAAACCCAGATTCTATTCCCGTCCAGGACATAACTTTCCTCAACAGACTAGGACTGCATTACAAATCTCTCCATTGAGATAATGTTGAAAATTTGTTGGTAAACTATAGCATTTGTCCACCGCTGTGGCTCAGGGGATGCGTCCAATCCTCTCACGCAGCGGGCCCGGGTTCGATTCCTGGTCGGGACAAGTTACCTAGGTGAGGTTTTTCTGGGGTTTTTCCTCACCTTTGAGACAAATGTCTGGTAACTTTAGGCCCTTGTGGTCCCCAGATATCATCTGGCCGTCATTATCATCTTCATCCCATCCTCGCCTTGTTTGGATTGAGTGTGTGTGTGAATGGTGTGTCTCGTCCTATGTGTTCGTGTTGTCTCGGAGGTGGCCCCGGCATTGGGCTGATCACTCATCCGGGGAGGCCCTCCATGTCCTTGTCTGGTCAAAAAAGTATGTATGTGATCCACAGATAATCCCTCTCCCGACAGGTCGCGGCCCTGTAAGGCCCGGGCGGCTTGGGTCGCTTAAATCCTAAAAGGGAGAGGTGAAACTACGGTAAAAGAAAGAAAGAAAACTATAGCATTTCCGTATCTATTGTCCATATTCCGTATCCGGAATCTCTATTGGCGGAAAACAATTTAAACAAGCGTTTCGGAAGACTTTGGATCCGGCCATTCATTTTCCTTCTTGACTACTTATTGTGAACGGTATCACTTCACAAATTTCTGATATTCTTTGTACGCAGATAGGGCGTGTTGCAAGCCTTCCCTGGCGAAATATTTTTATGAAGAAAGTAATTCTGTGGCTTGGTTCTAAAAGGACCAGTGTCATAAAACGTACTTTTGAGATAAGTGACTTTAAAGCATTCATAGTTTAAGTAACATTTTTTGCTGAGGACATATGACATTGGCCCATAAGGTGTCTGCATTATGCTTATTAATAGCAACAGACATTGGCACTTTTAGTTTATGAAAGATAAAGACTAGCCGATCTCAGTAATGCATAAATATCATTTTTGCAAATAATTTACATTGGCCCTTTTAGAACCAAACCACAGATTAGCGGATGAAATGAGGCTTGTTGGCTATGAAAGCACAATGGAGATAGGCTGCGTGATTACCTTGTATGAAAAACAGATTTGAGAAATTTAAAAAAAGGCTTATTTTTTAAATAATAATGTAAATATTACTTACGAGCTTGCGCTGAATTGAAGACTAGACACAAAGAGCATAATATCACAATAACCCGCGAATTAGGCAGCAATCCACATTTCCACCTGTAACACAAATGTAATAATGCAATTGTTAAGAATAATATTAAATTGGATTAATAATAATAATATAAAAACAATAAATATAAGTAACAGGTTATCAATTTATTTTGACAGGCAACGATAGGAACTTTTTCCTGCTCACAGCTTGTGATAAGTCAGCCTGAAAAAAAGATATGTGGAAGTCAAGATGGACTATCCTGTTACAAACGTAAACACAAGTCTGTAGATGCTTTGAATTAGTTCTTAATGTAACATTAACTATAGGCCTACAAGTAACTGAAGGTTAAAATACTAATATAAAAATCACTGACATTAAACTTAATAAGCCTCACCAAGCGAGACTAAGGGCAAAAAATAATACTAAAGATATGTTGTGACAGATTAAACGTTAGGTTAGAATAGAGATTATCTTATTGTTGCTGTCCCCAAGCGAATGTCCCAGAACAGAGGCTGTTTGGATCGAAGACCATCAAGGGGTAGAGGAATGTATACAATTCAATCGTTAACAGCAAAATTCAGCAAGTATATTTTTCAAGACCAAGATGTAACAGGAATTTAATTGTAACAGGCCTATTCCTGTCATAGTTGGTGGCTCCTCTCGTTTTTTAGGGAGGTTTTAGATGAAAGGGAACAACAACTTACATACTTGCCTCGAGTAAACATTGGTAATATATACAAGCCTGCAACTAGAACTAGTAAATCATTTGCATTATATCATCAAAATATAAGGGGGCTTGAATGTAAATTTGAAGAATTTAAGTTAGCTTTTCAGGATACAAATAATTCTAACAAGCAGGAAATTCAAGTTATTTGTTTAACGGAACACCACTGTGCAGAAACAGAGCTGGAACAATTAAAAATTGATAATTTTTCATTGTGCTCAAATTTCTTTAGACGTTCCATGAAAGGCGGAGGTGTGAGTATATTCATCAAAAGTAACTTAAATTTTAGTGATATAGACACCAGTTCCTACTGTAAGGAACAGGATTTTGAATGCTGCGCAGCCAGAGTGGAAACGGATAACAGTACATTTGTAATACTGACCATTTACAGAGCACCAACAGGTAATTTCAATTATTTTACAAATCAGTTAGAAAAGGTTCTTAACTATCTGTATAGTAATAATGTAAATATTATACTGTGCGGCGACTTTAATGTAGACTTCTCAATTGATAGTGAAAAAAAGATCAGACTGATATCCCTACTAGGTAGTTATAATTTAGACTCTGTAGTAAACTTTCCAACTAGAATCCAAAACAACTCTCAAACAATAATAGATAATATATTCATAGACATAGAAAAGCACCCTAACTTTAAAATATTACCAATATTAAATGGATTATCGGACCATGATGCACAAATGTTAGTGCTAAACGATAGTAAGGTAAACGCAACTAAAAAACATACCCATATGACTAGAGTAATGAATGATGCTTCAATTTTAAACTTCAAACAAGATCTGAAGAATGAAAACTGGGGATCTATATTTTCCTATGACAAAGTAGACTGTAAATTAAATGAATTCCTAAATATTGTGTTGCGGCATTTTGAAACTAACTTTCCAAAAAAGAAAACTGCTAATTTACCTAATGTAAGGAATAAAACATGGTTAACCACTGGCATTAAAATATCATGTAGAAACAAAAGAGAGCTATATTTAAAATGTAGAACCAGTAACAACCCAGCTCATAAAGAACACTATAAAATGTACTGCAATACACTGAAGAAAGTAATTAAAGAGGCAAAGAGTAGGCATTTCTCACAAATAATTAATAAATCAGACAATAAAATTAAAACTATATGGAATATAATTAAAAACGAAACAGGGAGATCAAAGGGAAACAATGATTGCATGTCACTAACATACCAGAACAAAAAGCTAGATAATGTATCAGATATCACAAATGCTTTTAATAATCACTTTATAAACATTGCAGAGAAATGTATTCCTACAACTAATATTAGCATTAATGCAGCAGACCTACTTAAAACACCTATAGTCCAGAACCATACATTTCAAATCAAATTAACTTCCTCTAGAGAAATTGAAAATATAATCAAGTCACTCAAAAGCAAAAACTCTTCTGGATGGGATGAGATAAGTAATAAGTTGTTAAAAAGCTGCTCATCTGAAATTAGTAAACCTCTTAGTCATATTTGTAATTGTTCGTTAAAAAGTGGAATATTTCCAATAAGACTAAAGCATGCTATTGTTAAGCCCCTCTTTAAGAAAGGTGACAAAAATGTTCCATCAAATTATAGACCTATATCACTCCTAACCTCATTTTCAAAAGTTTTTGAAAAAGTTATGTACAACCGCTTAATACACTATCTTAATTTGAATAACATTCTTACACCATCTCAGTTTGGATTTAGAAGTGGCATGTCCACTGATAATGCTACATTTCAACTCACTACAGAAATATTGGAAGCGTTAGATAAAAAGAAACATGCCCTAGGAATTTTTTGTGACCTAGCTAAGGCGTTTGACTGTATAAATCATGAAATTCTACTTCAAAAACTGAAACACTATAGGTTGGATAATATAACACTAAAGTGGTTCAAATCATACCTGTCTGATAGAACTCAAAAGGTAATAATAAATGGAAATGAATCAAAATTAGGGACTGTTAAAAATGGAGTACCTCAGGGATCGATACTGGGACCTTTGCTCTTTTTAATTTTCATCAATGACTTACCAGATAACTTAAGTGACGAATCAAAGGCATTGCTTTTTGCAGATGATACTAGTGTACTCGTAACAGGAAAGTCACAAGAAGATTTAGCAAGACTAGCTACAAAGACTTTTCACGAATTAAATACTTGGTTTCAAGCTAATAAAATGTCACTTAATATTGATAAGACCCACTTTATTCAATTTAGAACAAAAAATAGATATATCTCAAACATTGTAATCAATTATCAAACACAAATCATAGAGGAAATTAGCAACATAAAATTCTTAGGACTACAAATTGACCAAAATCTTGACTGGAAGAAACACATTGTAATGATAAGTTCTAAGCTAAGTTCAGCATGTTTTGCGCTACGAACTTTGAATGATATATTACAACAGGACGCATTACTCACGGTATATTTTGCATATTTTCACTCTGTTATGAGGTACGGAATCATTTTTTGGGGTAACTCGGCACATAGGGAAAAAATATTTAGATTACAGAAGCGAGCAATAAGAATAATATGTGGAAAGAAAAAACGAGAATCTTGTAAACCGCTGTTTGAAAAATTAAAAGTCCTCACTCTCACCGGAGAGTATATATACTCTGTTATGTGTTACATGGTAGATAATATTGATAAATTTCAAAGTAATCACAGTATACACGGGCGTACTACTAGAAACATGAATGATTTACATAGACCAGCTAACTCATTAAAACTTTTTCAGAAAGGTGCTTATTATTCCGCAATACAAATATACAATAACCTTCCAAAAGAGATTAAATCACTATGTATTAAAAGCAAATGCAAATCTTTCAAAAGAGCTCTGAAGCAATATTTAGTAACTCACACCTTCTACAATATGGATGATTTCTTTTCAGCTTGAGTAAGTGTGACATAACAATTCTTGTATCATGTTTTTTTTATAACATGCATGTATGTTTTTATCTGACGTGTTCTATATCCTTGAGCCCTGCTCAACACAGGATCTACAGAACGAGACATCTACATCTACATCTACATCTACTGGGAAACCACCAAGAACAATAAATACATTTACACATAAATCCAAAATGTCCATTTAATTAACAGCTATACATGAAGTCAATGCAATCAGGTTTCAGAGAAGTTTCATGAACATCAGATGTCTTCAGATTATCTTCAATTAGGCCTATTACTGATGTATTATTCACATTATTGATGTTATTCACGATCAATAGGGAAGCAACATCTCATAGTATCAAATCAAATGGCATAAGGTTAATTAATTCCCCTTAAAGTAAATACGCATAGCCAATAGCCACTAAGCACAATACAACTAAGTGAGATATAAATATTGTGTGAACAATGACTCCAGAGATCTCAGCCTGTCATCTGCTAGAGCTCTAAGAATATCAATAGACTGTATAGGCTACTTTAGTTGGCTCAATCATAGTTAGTTCTAATTCAACATTTAATTATTCATAGTTAAATGAATAAAGGTTACTAAGAAAATAATTTAAGTACTAACTTTCATTGGTTAAACGATTGAGGGTAGAGAATATTAATTCTATTTCGTTAATTTACAGAATTGACTTTAACTATTTATAATTAGTTATATTATTATGTCAGGAAGTTTACAACTAAATCACCGGAAAATTTCATCTCAGTAGATAATTCACTATAATCTGAGACAAGCTAAGAAGGAAACCTGAAGTAAACAAAAGCCAATATGTCTGTCTCACTCTTAAGTCATACGAGTAATGTGCTAGAGTGAGAACGATGTACTTGTTTTTGTTTACTTGAGGTTCTCTTCTTAGAATGGCCAGACTTTAGGCATGAAGATTTATTTTGGTCTACTACTTTATCATGTTAACATAAATTATTCAGGATTGAAAGCAGAAAAAAACACAGTTAATTCATTAGCCTACTGATTTTCAGCTTTCTAAATAATTTATTAAAAATGAAGATTAATTCTGGTCAAATAATTTAATATTTTAACATTAATTTTCAGAATT
Source organism: Ectobius pallidus (assembly GCA_964059195.1). NCBI lineage: Eukaryota > Metazoa > Arthropoda > Insecta > Blattodea > Ectobiidae > Ectobius > Ectobius pallidus. The sequence continues at coordinate 18,067,938 of CAXKWD010000005.1, forward strand.
GAATATACAATCTATGCCCAAATTAATTCATTAATATTTTTCACTTCACTGAATAATTTACTAAATGTAAAATTAACTCTGACTAATTAATCAACTACTATAATAGTGATATTCTGAATTCATTTAGATAGAAATAGATTGTAAGCCTATGTTCAATATAAGTCATTATTAATTATCACTTTACTGTATAATTTACGAAATATGCTGGGTAATTCTGACTAATTAATATAATACTTTAACACTAAATACTGTATTTCCAACTAAAGAATAAAGTAGATGTAAACAAACACACTGATATGTATTACTCCGCGACCACGTGTTTGTTGACACATTGCAGACGACGCAATTTCAATGCAAGAGGAACTCGTTAATATTGATCAAAGTAAGCTAGCATCTACAGAAACAAAGCTGGATTTCACAAATGTTACATATGCCTACGTTTAAAATGCTAATGCATTGTAATATTTTGATGTCATAATGAAAATCTGCTTACTGCAAAATGCATTAAAAACATTCAAGAACACAGTTTTTTCGCAACTATTTAACGGCTTTCCCCGCTTATGCTTAACAACACGAGGTGATTAGGCCTGATTAGCTTCAGCCATTGAACTGTAATGCTGTGTTTTATTATTTATAATAGCTGAGGTAAGCTTGTTTTCACCGTATGAATTAAACATTAACTGTCTTTGAGGAATACATGACAAGTGACTGTGTTATTTTTTCATACCTTTGTTGTCTTCAGGTATGCGCGTCGCATTACACTCAACCGATAATATCAAATAATAATAACGGTATTCCTTAAATCACATAGAAAATATTGTTACAAACTTGAGAAACGTGCTTAATTTAGTCGTACATCAAATACATTACTTACATTTAATGTTTTGAAGAAACTACATCAATACTCTGAAGAAGACGACAAGCAAGAGCCTGGAGGGGTTGTGCGTCCAACTGCCAATCAGAATCCATCATGTCACGTGGTTTTGTTTACATCTACTTTATTCTTTAGTTGGAACTAGTATAGTTTCTTCTTTCTTTGTCGTAGTTTTACTTCTCCCTTTTAGAATTTAAGCGACCCAAGCCGCCTAGGCCTTACAGGGCCGCGACCTGTCGGGAGAGGGATTATCTTTGGATCACATACATACTTTTTTGACCAGACAAGGACATGGAGGGCCTCCCTGGACGCCAATGCCGGGCCCACCTCGCGATATGCGCAGGTTTCCACGGACGGGTGATGTGTTTTGTTTTCCAGGGAGACAGGTTAACCAACATGATGCTTCTTGTACATTACTTATCAGTTATCAAAGATTCTACATTAGTGGCAGGTTCTGTTAGGTTAGGAACAGTCATATTAATTTAGTAGGGCATTCTGAATACTCCCGAAATTACTAATTAGTGACAGGTACTGTTAGGTTAGGAACAGTCATATTAATTTAGTAAGGCGTTCTGATTTCTCCCGTTTCGTAAATGTGCCAAGTTATGTCCCGCGAGGTTCGTTGTGTTGGTGCACCTGCTTCCCAGAATTCTACGTGGTCTGCTGGTGAGACGTCAGACCTCTAACGTCCAATCACGACTTTTTATATAAAAATATGGCGTCATTCACGGCACTTTTCGCTAGATCGTGTTATAAAAGAAATTGTAACGTTTAGGGCGGGTGGGCTGGACACAAACATTCGTCGAGGCAACATCAGCTCTCCAGAGATCAATCTATACCAAAATACGTGTGATATTAGGTGTATTATGACAAGAAAATTGGTTTTGAAAGTGGGCCACCCTACGATGCGACTTTACCGAACACAATGTCATTGTCCTAAGGTTTTACGGCAAGAAATTATTATCACCATAAATTTTCAAATTACCTTTTTTTGATTATAATTATGTACTTCAAGACCATTAATTCAGGTTTTGTGGTGTCTATATTCAGTGTTGGGTTATTATAGACTTAACAGCAATCATACTCAAAATATATTTTGTAGCTATGAATTTCGATGGGATTCGTGGTTGAGTTAGGGTACGCTAATTGATGATTTATGTATAGCGTAGAGCTTTATCACTGGTACTCACTACTAAATTGCGGTATTTTGTTACCTGTTGGAGCGCTTTCAACCGCATGGAGCGGCCATCTTCAGCAACTGAGTCGCTACAGAATGGACAAAACTCAAGAATTTAGTACGCTAATTTGTACATTGAATCGCATCAGACGTAGCACATAGCACCTACCTTAATCCACCATCTGGAAAGATCACCGTAATGGATTTATAATAGGAAAATTTAAGCTACGACATGAAGAGATCTGAACTAACCATATTGCTGCTAAGATTGTAAGCATTTATATAAGCAACACAGAGTAATATTCAACCAAGGCCTGAATGAATTAGTATTCTCAAAAGGTATAGCCAAAACTAACCTATCTTAGCCAGGACGCAAATCGTATCCATTTAGCTCACATGTTTCCCAATCATTGCCCAACGAGGAATCCCGCCAACCACCAGACGATACATAGTAACTCACTTCAATTTGCTGACTGAAGACTGATCGCTCGCCCGTCAACGTCAACGTCAACGTCAACAACCCTCAAAGCACTGGATGACGCATGCGCAGTAGAGCAAAGAACTCACGGACGAGGGAATGTACACTACCGCGACCCAAAGAGGACGAAAAACAGGAGCGCAGCGGAAAAGCCGCTACAACTTATAGAAAAAAAATATGAAATCTCAGAATAATTATGAACCCAGACATTACTTACAATCAGAAAAAAATGTTTTACACGAAAATATCTACAGAATAAAATATCGTAGGCAGCTTCACAGCATGAAAGGTACAATAATTTATTTTAGCAAACAGAGGTGACCTCTATAGTGCGACAAGTTAAATAACAAGCGTGTAAATATTCGAGCTGTGCATCGACCACGCCTTTAGCTCTATTTTCCTGCGCTTACTTCCTTCTGCTTGTGCTTCTGCGCACTATTGTTCTTTAACTTGCCTCGCTATAGAAAATCGTTCAAAACTTCAGTTACGGAAACAACATAATACTGTAGATGACAATTATAATATCATACAAAACATACCAAAAAAAAGGCCAAATAATTATTTATAGACAACGGAAAATCCTTACAAAAATAGTAACTCTGTGGAAAAACTGGTCCAACAATGATCACATTCTCCACCTCCATAACGAAGATAACTGTGCTACTCGTAGCGCTTTTGTTGAAAATGGATTCACGCCAACAAAAACTGATACCCGGCAAACAAAATCACGCGATTAGGATGTTTGGTTGGTTGGTTGTTTTGTTATATTGTTAATGAACAAAGGGGCGTTATTAAACTTAGACCTCTAACCATCGCCGGTGAGAAGGAATTTTATCCTGTATAAGTTTTATACATGCTTGTAAATCTACATACATGACTCTGCCACATTATATGCAAACATAAACCTGGACCGAACCCACGACCTTGGTCACTGATAGCCATAGCGAATGCTTCAATCAGGCCTCTCGATTGGAATGCAACTAATTATCGAACAACTCTTCAACGGGTAATTTAAGTAACTTACATAACTAACATACATTTCTAATTTTCCTAGACTAACCTACACTAACCTAACCTAACTTAACCTAATCTGTCAGTAAAAAAGCAAATTTCTGGGAAATGAGAACTTACGAAAATTCCTAGCTTTGCTGTTTGCTATATTCTGTAATGATGAATTACAGATTCTACCACTCTGCAACCATTTGGAAATGATAACTAGGAACAGTAGAAACTGAAGAGATAGTTTACCTTTACGGAGTAGTATCAAGCATCTCTTTCGCGTATGATCGTGTATTGTTGGTGCCATTTTGAGAAGACCTCGTCCCAAACTATCGTCTATCTACAAAAGACTATAATAGCATTGTTCCCTAATCCGAAAATCTTCAGACGTAGACACCGACAAAGAACAAGTGCTCTTCTTGTCGAGTGGGTTTCCCCAGCGTTGCCGCTGGCATTCACTAGCCTACTTCTTAAGTGAGGGAAATGCTATAGGGCCTAGTACGTATTCGACAACATTGTACTGGACTGCAGACAAGTGGGAATACGCCTAATTACCATTCTATTCACTGATTGACAGGTCGAAGAGGATTAGGGTGGCAGCAGACAGAGGCAGTTTTTGGAAAAAGATTCTATAAGAAGTGACACCCACAATATAGGGAGTTCCAAAACAATGTTAACCATGCAGCGCAGCGGCGCAGGATACAAGCCCGGACAACACACTAAAACCACTTAGGCCTATAATAATAATCATGTGTGGATCCGTAATAAGAAATTAGGACCATTAGAGGAATTAATGTGCAATGTTCCTGATAAAGAATAACAAAAAACAATAACAAATAACGATTTTAACTAGTAGAAAAGCAAAATAAATAGGCCTAAATAATAATAAATTGACTTGTTTCAAGAAAAAAATGACTTCAAGTAATAATAATGGATTTACATATTTAACTAATTGTGCCTCAACTTTCCAATATAGCATTCGTACCAATTAAAATCTTTAAGAATATCTAGCTTTCATAACTCCACTCCAGTGTACTGTGTTTTTAAGTGTGTTGACGATATAGAGTCCGCACAATTCATAGCCGTGAAAATATTTTTTGTCCACACTTTACTAGTAATGTTTGCGGATAGCCTTCCAAAGGCTAGCGTATTAGTTTACAGATTTTAAGTTCTTATAACATATGCCTTCTTCCCCTACTAGCTTCAGTAAGCTATGCTTTTAACTTTTCTTTTTAAAAATTTTATCTGAAAGAAGATTGCGTATCGAAGATAATGCACCTATTGTAGTAGGCCTACTATTTAATTACCATATCGAAGGGAACAAAATATCAGGGACCTTTTACAGTAATTCGAATGATACATAATAGATCTGTCAGAGCAAGAGCAATAGACCAAACCGATCGTTTTGTCTCGACTCAAATAATTATAATAATAATAAAGAATTGCGCACAATGTGCATAATTCTGGATTTGGTTACTGGCACAGCTGTGCTAGTGATTCTCTTTTATTAGCACAATTCATGGCGTGATATCTTCCACATTGCTGTTCACAGTATTGGCAAACACAGTTTGGGCCTGGTTCATGGAAGCCTATAGTTCGACTCAAATAATTATAAAACATCGATATATTTCTTGATCAGCTTCAAAGGGGTGATATAAATAGAACATAAAATAAATATTGTCAGTGAAATCATGGTTCCATACGTTCGAAAGTATATTGTATAACATGCTTTAAAGCTGAATTAAGGTGACTTTCAAAATTGTTAAAAATTCTAAAATGACTAACGAGTATAGCCGTAGATCTACAGTTATTGTACAGTTAACATTCATTATATATGCATTCATGAACAAGAAACTATTGTGTCTATATTCTCTATATTGTCTATTGGTTCATGAATGCTGATCTATTTATGCTTAAAAGGAGACAATTCCTGTGCGATTCTTCGTCTTCAAGCCATCTTAGGAGAGCTTTTACTTTCATCGACCGCGTATGTTTTCTGATAAGTGTGTTTGTAACCGCAGATAACATTGTAAAACAAGAAACATAAAAAACTCACTTTTCAATATTCTAAAATTACTTCAGCGATGGGGTAAAAACAGGTTTATCCCTTATGTCGGCCAAACTTTTCCCTTAATGTTAATTCGCTGTTTGCTACTTGTTACGGTGTTACAGAAGTCTTTGGTGGCCTTCGCATTGAAGTGGGGCTCCATTAATTACTGTTTACAACGCCCACTATTCTCGCTAGCATATCATAGGTGGCCATGACCCCAACCAGACATTCCTCAATTAGAACACCCACTCCTAGCGCCGCTTACGAATTCGCAGGCTTCAAAACAGGGGTCGAGCTAATTTGTCTCGATGTGCCAAGTTGCAAAGTTCCTAAACATGAAGCGTTAAATGTCTTACATTGCATAAGCCCCTCATAAGCCCAAATGCACCTTGAATGTTTGATTGATAAATTGAAGTTTCTGTGATTGATATAAAAAGGCCCGCAGTGAGACCACTTTTTATCATAGGTACCGGTAATACCACGAGAGTTTAAGAGTTTTTTTTTTCGATTAATTTGCGAAAACGAAGTTCGAGCAAATTTACCTGATGAAACTCGTAATCAAATTGGGCTAATTGCTGCTTTATGTACTGTTAATAAACTTTCTTTTTTCTTTCTTTATCGTAGTTTTACGTTTCCCTTTTAGGATTTAAGCGACCCAAGCCGCCCGGGCCTTACAGGGCCACGACCTGTCGGGAGAGGGATTATCTTTGGATCACATACATACTTGTTTGACCAGACAAGGACATGGAGGGCCTCCCCGGATGAGTGATCAGCCCAATGCCGGGGCTACCTCCGATACAACACGAACACATAGGACGAGATACACCAGTCACACACACACTCACACACTCCAACAAGGCGAGGATGGGATGAAGATGATAATGACGGCCAGATGATATCTGGGGACCACAAGGGCCTAAAGTTACCCGACATTTGTCTCACAGGTGCTGAAATCCCCAGGAAAGAACCCCACCTAGGTAACTTGTCCCGACCAGGATTCGAACGCGGGCCCGCTGCGTGAGAGGAGGAAAACGCATCCCCTGAGCCAAAGCGGTGGACTAGTTTACTTTCTACAGTCCCAAAGCGGTGGACTAATTTACTTTCTACAGTCTGAAATGTATTAAGCCAAATAATATTCGTCGTGCATCCTGATATTTATGCTGCCTTATCGGCTTGCTTCTTCACTTCTTGGTAAAGATTGTATCAGCTTTATGTTACTTTATTTCCCTAACTTTCCATAATCTTTTATTTTTATTTTTTCTTCTTTACGTTTTCTACATTCCATCCTTTTAATAGTACTGACTAAAAAATTATCTATAAATTCGGTCAGTTACGAAATACCATACTTCATGATCAGGCCCTTCACACTAGAGTTGAGCCTCGATGGCCGATGTTTTCATGTCTATGATCGATGTTTTCTACAACGATGGAAAACAACCGATGTTTTTGCTACATCGATGTTTCTCCCCGACATCTACGTTTTTATAGTGAAAATAATGTTTATAGGCCTACTTTGGTTTTAAGATATAATTTTGTTTACAACAGCATAATTACTCGAAACATCGATTTTTTATAACGATAGATTATATTGAGACCGCCGGCGTGGTCTTGTGGTTAGCGTCGCTGACTACAGATCCGTCGGCCCAGGTTCGATCCCCGGTACCTCCTCGGTTTTTTCTGAGGTAGGGAGGGCTGGGAGGGGTGCACTCAGCCTCGTGATTCAAATTGAGGAGCTACTTGATAGAGAAGTAGCGGCTCCGGTCACGAAAACCACCATTAACGGCCGTGGGTGTTGGCATTCTAACCACATGCCCCCCAATCCTGCCATTTGCCTGTGGTAGATGACGCAGCGGTCGGGTGGCAGGCCTAGTCCCTTCAGGGATGTAGCGCCATGGAGTTTTAGATTATATTGAAATGTTTAAGTGTATTTATGAATTTTGTCTCATTTTCTGAAACCATTACATTAAAAGAAATAATAGCCTATACATCGATGGTTTCCGTCAAAATACATCGATGTTTTCAAGTCGATATTATCGTCACATCGATGGTTACCGCCGATTTTGATATCGAAGGTGAACATTGGTGCTTTAATTATCGATGATGATACGCTTCAAGGACAAGGGCCAAGATGAAAGTACGAAATGATTTAAAATTAAAATACAGTTTAAAATCGCACTATGAATTATCTAGTATACAACATAGCCTACAGAATACTTCCAACGCGAGTTATATTTGACCTTCTTTCTTTCTTTCTTTATCGTAGTTTCACCTCTCCCTTTTTTAGGATTTAAGCGACCCAAGCCGCCCGGGCCTTACAGGGCCGCGACCTGTCGGGAGAGGGATTATCTTTGGATCACATACATACTTTTTTGACCAGACAAGGACATGGAGGGCCTCCCCGGATGAGTGATCAGCCCAATGCCGGGGCCACCTCCGAGACAACACGAACACATAGGACGAGACACAACATTCACACTCACACTCATTCCAAACAAGGCGAGGATGGGATGAAGATGATAATGACGGCCAGATGATATCTGGGGACCACAAGGGCCTAAAGTTACCCGACATTTGTCTCAAAGGTGAGGGAAAACCCCAGAAAAAACCCCACCTAGGTAACTTGTCCCGACCAGGAATCGAACCCGGGCCCGCTGCGTGAGAGGATTGAACGTATCCTCTGAGCCACAGCGGTGGACTATTTGACCTTCAAAGGTAAAAATTTCTTCGATGCTCTAGAGGTGTTATTTATACCGACAGTGTTCTCTGAAAGGCCATCAGGATTCTTTTTCAAATTTAATTTTCAAACTGACACATCATATATACGGTTTAACTGCACTTCATTATTTCTTGATGCATTTAAATACTCTTAATTGAACTGGTTTGGTTTGTGTTTTACATTCTCTAGCACCCAATCTTTCCTTCACAGATCTTGATCAAACTGCTAATGACAACACACCTGAAATTATTTATTCCTTTTGAGCATGAAGGATTTAAAGGTGCCGAAGGAATAAGAATGTCATATTCGTTTCGGCCTTGTTCCAAGTCTCCAACTTCAGAGCTCTATATTTCAATAGGATTCATTTGAGTTAAGACGCTCAATTAACACCCAGAATATCGGCATTTTAAGATAAATTTTTTGCAGTAGTTGGGTTGCAATTAAATTGTTCTTCGAGTAATATGACACCATTATATCAGAACCTTTTATTATTAAGAGCTGCGCTATGAAAGCTGCTGTTGAGCGTATTTAAGAACTAGAGCACGCTGCGATGCCAGTTAATAGTATATTGCGATACAAGTGCCGTAAGGCACGTTTACGGGTCGAGGAAACAGATTGAAAACCCGAGGCGCAGCCGAGGGCTTTTAAGTTTTCGAGACCCGTAAATGCCTTTACGGCCCGTGTGTTGCATGCTATTTTTTGCACGATGATTATTTATATCAATTTAATTATATTAATTGTGATATTACCTGAAAATATTATGTAAATACATTCTTGAAAATAGATGTTTATTTCAGAAAGTGATTCGCATGTGTTTGTTGTTATGGGAACCGAATATTTGTCCTGGGGGCCGTGGCCATAAAGGCTTGTATTATGAAGTGTATCGTAATGAATTATGACGTAGCGCTTGGACCGTAAGTGTTTTAACCTCATCGCAACCGGCCTTAGCAACAAGACTGTGTGGGAATGTCAACTTACGATCCATGTAAACAAAGTTCGTAAGTACCACTTACTAGCTAAGGAGTGCAAAAAAAAATATGTGTATTAAGAAGGGATTGCAAAACATCCTTGAAGTGCCAAATATAGTAAAAACCGCTTATAGTGATCACTTCGGGACGCAGATAATCTGATAATATTAGCCCATTGACAACAGCAGCCGAAAAAAATAATTGAAGGTTATTCATACATATATAAGATAATACATTACAAAAACAGAATTAAAAGCTATTCATTCACAAGATAATACGTAACTGTGAATCATTGAACCACTTATAATACAGTATTAGACTGCAAGCAACTATTTTTTCAACCAGTAAAAAGTTTTTAAATGTTTTTGTTTTCCTTTAGGAGTCCATTAACCAATACTACATACTCAGTTACGACTTACGTGTGTTTTTGGAAGTCTACTGATCTGTTTTAAACACCGCGTAGCAAAACAACTAACATTTGTTTGTTCAAGTCTTTTCTTTTTACACTAGCAATCACTGCATGTCAACACTGTTATCTTCATAAATCAAAAGCTGCAGCTTATCTGTGGGATGAAACAAGTTTTATTGTTTTAATGAGAAAGTTAGGGGATGTCACCCCCTCAAACTGGTCATCGTGTGAACAGGGAACATTACCCAATACAACACAACATAGTTCAATTAGCAACGAAACCCTTAAAAACGAAATTTTGAATGACGTACAGTACTTGAAAAATAAAGCCGTGAAAAGGAAAATGTGATAACATAAACCGATTCTTTGATCACAATAAACAGCATTTTTTTCAATGTAACAATGTTAATCCGCCCGGGACTTCTTAAAAATGATAACATTACCCGATTGATAACATTATCCGCGATTTCATTAAGCGGCGTTCATTGTAGTAGCCTACTAAATCTTCAATAAGGTAACAAGTACAGAAGAAACTCAGTTGTATAGATTACTACGAGTATTACCCAACAATATTTCTCAAAGAAGGAAATGAACGAGTATTCGCCTTCCCGAAATTTAGGCTATATAAAGCTTGTTATCATGTCACATGAAGCGAACAATTTAAGGATTATTTGCTATGGAAGAATTCTCGTGTTATGCTGCTTGTCAATCAGAAGACAGTCAAGTGCGAAGTCACTTTGGAAATTTGTAGCATAGCGACTGAACATCATATTTATAGTTCGCCTAACTTAAATCATTTTTGCACGATGTAACTAATTACTGGTACTTACGAATATTGTTGCCGTGGATCGTAACTTGACATTCCCACACGCAATCTGGTTGCTATGAAAACAAAACAAATCTCAGTGCTGTAAAAATGACAAAAGCACACGTGCCGTAAGTAAAACCATCGCAATAAAAGTCATTATCGAAGAACGGAACCAAGGCCCCCCAGTTTGTCGCGACAGGACAAATATTCAGTCCCCATAACAACCAACACATGCGAATAACTTTCTGAAATATAACATCTATCTTCAATAATGTATATACATAATATTTTCAGCTAATATCTCAATTAATATAATTAAATTGATATAAATAATCATGATGCAAAAAATAGCATGCAATAGGCCTACTCGTTCCGTAAGCGCATAACGGATCTCGGAAATTGAAAAAACTCGGAGCAAGCGCCTCGTTTTTTCAATCTCTTTCCTCGATCCGTAAGGACCGCTTACGGAACTAGTATCGCAATCAGGGGCGTATCCAAGATTTATTTTCGGGAGGGGCTGTGATAATCCTAACTTTACTGTCACTAGGGTTCAGAAGTTGATGATCTAAAAACGCCTAAAAATGACCTATAAATTACCTTAAATTTATGAAAATATGACATGAAAATTTTAAAATATGACAATATTTCTAAATATATACCTAAAAAAGGGAATATACAGTAGCATAGTAATATAATAATAAACAAAGGACAATATTTTAAGTATGTTATTTGACTACTTTAATATTATGTTTACTATATTAATGAATTACGAGATTGATTTGTGTACAATGGTGGAAAAGTTCATTCTGAAGACAAAATAGGAAAAAAAAATCTGATGTGAAAGTCACATAACTTCCTCTGCCCAAATAAAAGTTTGCAGCATTTACGCTAATTATGCTATAAATATCTTATAGCCCCTTCTTTGAATGTTGCGACTAAAAACGCAGGCTATGAGGAAAAAAAACAAGTGACTGCAAACGTTTATTGAACTTTCTGCTGTTAAGAATAATTTCCGAAATTTATCAAATATTCCCCTCAGACATTTCTTTACTGTAAGCAGGGCCACCATTACATTTTTCTCTCTTCACGTGCTTATATAGAATAAAATGCCTTAAATATCCGCGTATTGAGTTGTTCACCAGGCAAGTTGGTAGGTTACAACCACCCTTCAGAGAATGTTTTTGAAATGGTATAAGCAATCCATGTACAAAATTTAAAGGAAATTTTTAGAGCCGTTTATGAGAAAATAGCAAAAAACAAAATATTCTTCATGTAAAGTCCCCTTAAATATAAGAAAAGGTTGTAGTCAATCTTTACAGCCTCAGAAGGTACCTAACCCAAATACAAAATTTTGTTTTCGTTAGATTTACAAGAAGCCGTATTGCAAAAAGCACGTATTCACAGTGGGTACCTTATAACTACCCTTCAGAGAATTTGTTCGAAAAAATGTTTCACATAAAAGTTTTAGCTCTTGGTACAAGCAATCCATGCGCAAAATTTAAAGAAAATCGTTAGAGCCGTTTTCGAGAAAATCGCGAAAAACGAAAATTTCTTCATGTAAAGTCCCCTTAAAAATAAGGGAAATTTGTTGCCAATCTTCGAATCACATCTTCAGAAGGTACCTGACCCAAATACGAAATTTTGTTTTCATACGATTCTCCGTTTCGGAGGTAGCCTGTTCACAAACTTCCACACAGACAGACACACACACAGACACACACACAGACATGTTTCCAAAAATAGTATTTTTGGATTCAGGGGGCCTTGAAACGTGTATATATGCTAAAAACTCAACTTCGAATTTTAGGGTCGAAAACAATACTTCCTCTACCTATAGTACCTATGGTACGGGCAGAGGAAGTAATATAACGAACGATGAAAATTTCATAAAAATGACTGGTAGAAAATAAAATGCAAAATATGAGTAAGGTATTATTGTTCGTTTTGACGGAAGACGAACCTAATCCTGCATTGTCTGTGATGTCTCAGAAAAGAGATGACATATCATCAACCTCTGAGCCCTAATTATCACACACAATTATACTGAACACGTTAGAACAGGGGAAGTCAACTACGTCTTGTGATGACGTTTGTGGAGCAAGAGCATGCGGATCCCTTGTGTGTGACGTCAGCAAGAGCGCACGGTAGTAGGGGTGTTTAGAGTACGCTAGAGCTAGGTTCTAGAGGACCTATTCACTTTAGCTCTGTGGGTAGAACAACTTCTGGTTGGAAATACGGAGCATTTTTCAAAGTTATTGCAAGTACGCGATCCTGATAGTGTTCTCTCTGCAGAACATGTGTTAGTTCTGCAAAACATTCTTCTTCAGTTCGAATCGAGGTTTCAGGATGTGGAAAACCTTTCTCCAATGTTTAAACTTTTTGCTACCCCATATTCAGTTAATGTCAAAGACGTTCCTTGCCGGTATCAGTTGGAACTGCTAAACTTACAATGCGACGATCTGTTAAAGGACAAATATGAACGTAAAGTGGTCTTGGGTAACTTTTACAGAAATTTCTCTGAAACCAGATTCCCGAGACTTGCCGCACGAATATTATGTAATTTTGGGTCGACATATGTGGCCGAACAATTTTTTTCACTAATGAAATGTGCAAAGCTCAAATCAAGAAGTACATTGTTAAATCACAACCTAAATGTAGTCTTCGATTAAATATTGATCAAACATTACGTCCCAACATTGATAAACTTGTTAAAGAAAAAGAGACAGGAAAGTCAGAAAATTGTTACTGTAATCTTGTATCATCTAAGGTGCAGACGAGCTTGTATGGTAATTAATTCAGTTCATTTTTTTTATCATTTTTACTGTAGTGAATTATGTTAATTCAAATGATAGTAGCCTATTGTCTATTTTTGTCAAAGAACATAGATTTTGTGGAAAGGCAATTGTTCTCACAGAATAGAAAAATAGAATTATTTATAATATGTTAAACTGCTGCGCTGTAATTATCCGATAAACTATCAAAAAAATCGATTGATATTTCATTAACTCGGAAACACGTATTACGTAAGTTCTAACCCCCTAAATTCCCGCTGCCCGCAATACTAATGCCCCTCTCTTCCCCCCTGTTCACTGATGCCTACATTTCACATGCTCCTCGCAGAGATATAACGCGAGCAGTCAGAGCAGAAAGCAGTGACGTCACAGAGCAAGCTTCTGTCTTCCCCTGCGTTAGAATAACGCATTTCATCTTTTATAAGTCAAAATGTGCAATTGAACTGTCTACTATCTGAAAAATTAATGTGCATATTAACATGACTTAAGGGTACGTGAATTATTTTGAAATTTATGTTTTTTTTGTTTTTTTTTGTTTTTTTTTGTTTTTTTTTTTTGTTTTTTTTTTTTTTTTGTTCATAGCACTAAAAAATTGTGCTGGATTTTCTGCATCCATTGATATATAGTTTATGTAGGTTTAGAAATTATTTGTGCCATTTAAATATGTTTACATGCTCTGAGCCACGCCCTTAGAAAGATCAAATGAGAAATTCACTATTAACTTAAAATTGAATTTCCCGGTAACTCTTATTTTACACACATATTGTTAGGTAGCTCCACAACCATTAGAGATAGAAGGCTGAAATTTTTTACACTAATTTTACATGCATATATGCATAAAGTAGACTACATTGATGCCCATAGGTATAAAATTAAAGAAAATGTGTAATGAAATATTGATCAAATTTCAAGATATTTTATATGCGATATATAAAAATTAATGGCATTAAAAATAATAACTTTAGCTGTATAAAAGTAGTCTACTTTGTAGAAAAATATGTTCATTATATGCATTAAAAAAATAAAAGGCGTCAGAGAAACCAGAAAAATGTTATACCTATAAGGAAGTGATAAGTGCATCTGAATTAATTTTTTTTCATGGTCCTATAAAACGTGTAATTTAAAATAAACTTGGTCAATTTTTTATACTTTTATCTGCTAGTTATGTTCTAGTAAGCCTTGTTATAGGATCCTGCAATTTTTGTCCACTTCTGAGTTCATTTTCTTGTAAAATTTTAATATTTTAGAACCTGCATTTCTTTTATCTTTTTGTGGTTGTTCACGTATATATACCCTTAACGTTTCGGGGGGGGGGGCTGCAGCCCCCTCAGCCCCCCCCCTGAATACGCCCCTGATCGCAATACTGTATACTATTATTATCTAATCTATATTGCTTACGGCAGATTCAGTTCATAAAGGGGGAGAATTTAAATTTATTTATGAAAAAAAGAAGGTTTTAAGTTAGGTCAACAAAATTATAGGTTTCATTACTCTTTTAAAAGTCTACTACTTAAACGAAGACATATAGAATTTGCTTCAGAATTTTTATTTAAGTACAAGTTTAGCGATTCCGTGACTCTGAAAATATAATATTCACAACTCTGAAAAACTTAGCTCAAAATATAGAAGTCACAAGAAAACGAAATTTTATATTTGGGTTTTTTATTTTTGGTAAAAAAAAATCCTTTGCTTTCTTTTACCATAAGAATTACTTAACTTGAAGCAATGAATCGTCTGATACCTAGGAGGCATGAAAGAGTATTTTCAATCAAGTAAATCAGGGAATGCTGTTTTTATGCAGTTCAGAAACATTTATCTTCTCGTTTTCTGTCCAGAAATCTAAAAATTAAAATTTATAAGACAATTATTCTGCTGGTTGTATTATATGGATGTGTGACATGGTCGCTTACTCTTCGGAAAGAACAAAATCTAAGAGTGTTCGAAAACAGGGGGCTTAGGAAAATATTTGGGCCTAAGAGAGATGAAAATGGGGCCTGGAGAAAACTGCATAACGACGAGCTTCATAACCTGTACTCGTCATCGGATATCGTAAGGGTAATTAAATCACGGAGGATGAAATGGGCTGGACATGTTGCGCGCATGGGGAGGAAAGATAATTATATCTAAAAAATATTGACTGGGAGACCCGAAGGAAAAAGACCACTTGGAAGACCTAGACGTAGGTGGGAGGACAATATTAGGATAGATTTAAGGGAAGTAGGATTTGCGAGGGATGGTTGGATGGAGTTAGCACAGGGTTGAATGGTGGGCTCAGGTAAGCGCGGCAATGCACCTTCGGGTTCCATAAAATAGATAATATTCCTTAAGCTTGCTTAGGAATTGTCAAATTGCCATTGAGTAAGTAAGTATTTCAGTGCATTTATAGGTAGTAAAAAAATTTCTGCGATGAAGATATGAGAAAACATAAAATAAGAAAATCATCCACAGTGTTGAAAAGAATCAGAAATCGACGAATGGTCCATTGAATAATTGCTAAGACTTGTAAGCAAACAATATCAGAAGTGAACTCTAAGAAGTGCTATTGTGGCATACTGTTTGCATATATTCGAGAGAGGAGAGAGTGTTAAATATATTTCCTATAAAAAAGGGAGTAGATGTATGACACAGCACATTCCAATTACATTCCACAATCCTTTTCTGGTTTTTCCACATTCACTTGCTCATATTCATTAGCGGAGTGTTATCGGTATAAAGGGCTAACATTCAAGCTCACTACAAAATAATTTGCTAAATTTCACATCACGTGTAGACTATTATTACATTTATTGCAAATGTACACAGTAAGCAACAACAGCTGATATCGGAACTGCAGATTTATTTATAAATTTATGAATGAATAAGTACTTACAGCAATGCATTATGGGTAATCAAGCAGATGAACTCAAGGATTTCAATTAAGAGTTACTTCCCCAAACTGTAGAATATTTAGGCTACTATATATTTGCTATTATAATGTTCATTTTGTTTTCTAAAGACGGCAGATATAAAGCAAGAAAATAATGTAAGAAGATAAATGTTCAGGATATCAGTTCCGTTTAATTTGTCAAACAATAGCTTTAATATCTACCTATTTAGTAATGTCTGATATAGCTTTTTAATTATTAGGCCTAATCATAATTATTATCCTGAACCATATTAATAGAATTTAACAACCTACTTTATTTCTTACTTCATCACACATTGTACGAATTTAATTTCAGTTGTTTGTTCATTCTTTTTATCACAGAAAATGCTTTGTGTCCACCGCTGTGGCTCAGGGGATGCGTTCACTCCTCTCACGCAGCGGGCCCGGGTTTGATTCCTGGTCGGGACAAGTTACCTAGGTGAGGTTTTTCCGGGTTTTCCCTCACCTGTGAGACAAATGTCAGGTAACTTTAGGCCCTTGTGGTCCCCGGATATCATCTGGCCGTCATTATCATTTTCATCCCCATCCTCGCCTTGTTCTGAGTGAGTGTGTGTGTGTGAATGGTGTGTCTCGTCCTATGTGTTCGTGTTGTCTCGGAGATGGCCCCGTCATTGGGGTGATCACTCATCCGAGGAGGCCCCTATATGTCCTTGTCTGGTCAAAAAAGTATGTATGTGATCCAAAGATAATCCCTCTCCCGATAGGTCGCGGCCCTTTAAGGCCCGGGCGGCTTGGGTCGCTTAAATCCTAAAAGGGAGAGGTTACACTACGATAAAGAAAGAAAGAAACAAATGCTTTGTCTGTTCACCTTTAACTGTCAGTGTCGGACAGTGACAAAGCTGTGTATGTAAAAACATTGTGTTTTAACCTCAAATTTAGACACATGCAATTGGTTTCAATTCCGCATCAGTGGCGTTGCAGTGACATCTGAAACTTCCACTATCTGCCAGCATGAGGTGCACACTTCTGAATGTTATACACTACAAGCTATAACGATCAAACTATTGAAACTTCGGGAAACTAAAAACTGTTTTCTCTACACGATCGGGCCACTGCCACGGGTCGAGTTTAAGTGGTAGTTCTTACTAAACTGAACGGTCTTAAATATCCTCCCCCATTGTGAATGGTTTCAATTAAAAATGCGGTAGCTGAGACGAACTAATTGTTTGTTTTGCTGTAACTTCTTTGCTATCTTGTTTCAATTTGTCTGTTTTGCATCTTTAGACATTTTAACAACGGTTTCCTGTCGTCTTCTAAGCTTACAATAGGTAACATCCACTTCCATGATAAGACATTCTAATGTTAATACAAATTCACTTGGATTAAGCTGATCGTTACTAAGTAAAGTTCTCGCACGATATCTGTGCCGATGAGACAGTTACTCGCTAGAGAGAGACATGCAATTGTGCGAGAGAGAGAGAGAGAGAGAGAGAGAGAGAGAGAGAGAGGTAGCTTGTCCTTTACAAATAGAAAGGGAGGTACTGTTGTGCGAGAGAGATAGGTAGCAAGCCAATCGACGCTATAGTCCCCATGGAAACATAATGCAATGATTTAGGCAATCAGCACAGATTTCGTGCTTGATCTTTAATCATTTGTCGCAGCTAAACATTAAGTGATAAGTAATTTAGTAAATTATTACAATATTTATTAGTAAACAATACCTGAAACGATACTTTTCTCATATTTATTGGCATGCTTCGTATTGAAGCGTCGTCTGATGTTGAAATGCCTAATTTCGATTACTGTGATATTCTACTAAGCGACCTGAGCTTCAAACTAGGACAAAGACTACAACGTGTTCATAATGCTTGCGTTCGCTACATTTGTGGTATTCGTAAGTCAGATCATATTACGCCAGCATTTGAAACATTGGGATGGTTTCACTTGGACGACAGAAGAAAATTGCACTCTCTCTGCCTCCTATATCGAATTCTTCACACTTCCTGTCCTCACTATCTGTCATCACGCTTTCAAACTCTTTCATCTCATCATAACCTAAACACTCGGTCCAGGCAATATCATATTCTCGCAATACCTAAACATCATACATCCCTTTACTCATCATCGTTTACTACTTCAGTCATCCGAATGTGGAATTCTTTACCATCTCATATCAAGGACTGCCGGTCACTGTCAACCTTCAGATCGCAGTTAACAGCACATATACGTAGTACTTAATAATCTTTTTCATGTCCTATGTTAATTTCAGTTTCTATCACTTAATGCTTTTATATAACTAAATCATATTTGTAACAATTAATTTCTGTTTTATCATTTAATGTGTCTTAATGTATCTTAATGTATCTTAATTATTCAAGTATATATGTTCTAATTTTTCCTTTGTATTTAATGTTCGTTTCTTGTATTCATGTATATCAGTTCTTTTTAAATTTATTTTTAATAATTATTATTGTTATCATTATGTATTTCATGTTTTTGCCCTGGCTGAGTGGTAGAGAAGGCCTTATGGCCTTAACTCCGCCAGGTTAAATAAATAAATAAAATAAATAAATAAATGTAGCTTACAATAAACAAAACATATCAAACAAAACGAGGTTTCATTTTGTTTAGTTTCGTTTTGTTTTGTTAAGCAAGATAAACCAAAATAATCTAATCCCCAGTCCTTATTACGGAAAGAACAGTCTTTTCTTTTTCTGCGCCATTCTCCTTAGCAGTTAGCAAAAGGTAACGTACATCACTGAATGCTTCCACGGTCCGTACGATACGTAAAAGGTGCGCATTGCCAGAGAGGGCCGTAGAAGGGATAATGCAAGGGGAACACTTTAGTTACTCAATGAGTGCCAGCTTGCAAACCCTGATCTAGAAGTAGCTTTATAGGCATACTGAAAGCAATTTATCTCAATATGGCGAGATGTAAGATGCCAAATGCTATCAAGAGTATACAAATTTCCAAGTGAAATCTTCCACAAGGCATGTCTGTAACATCAGTTTATGTCTCACATAATTACCATGTCTTAGAAAATCTAACTATTAAACTTATCCGTATCGAAAACAAAAAGTTGATTTAAACTATTTATGTGGAAAAAGTAGTCACGATCTTTACTTTATTTCTTTTTCTTATTATATGAGTGTGTTTTGTAACACTACTTTAACATTATGTCCCAGAGTATTGAGTATGAGCTTTTTTCTCCCATCCAGTTCATCCACAATATACATAGAGTCCACCAGTAAAGTCTGTAATATAGAGAGATACAACAAGAGAGTGGTACATAGGACATTCATCCTCTGAAAATGACCGTGGTCACCTTGGTTAAGTTCAACAGGTACGGCTTGCCTACAAGGATTGTATTTTATGTCCCCAATTTCCGAGACTCTCTTCTACCACTCGCTACAAAACTGCTTCGCAAAATATTACCTCTAGAAGTTCACACTGCAATGTTGCAGTAGTCCTGATCGAACTGCTTCCAAGAATGCATATGAGATTAAAGTATTAAGGAATATGTAGTAGTTAATCATGTATCAAGGACATTATGTAAAGATGTTAAGGGCGACAGGATTTGTTAGTTGTCCAAGGAATATGGATATCGTGCAATGCCTGCCGACCATACAACTTTTATGTTTTCTTCTTCATTAATAAAATAAAATCAGGTAAACTGATGTAATAAAGTGCCAATGATAATTGCAATTATGCTTATGCAGAAAATAAGTTATTTTTGTTATCTATTTCCGAGTTAAGCTCCATATTGATTCATTAAGCAGGGCATATGGAAGAACAAAGATCTAGTTTGATAAGCTTATGTGAAGGATTATGTAGGTAGTGTTATTTGTCAAAGCTATCTGTATTGCAACTTCTAAAACCGTATATGAACACTGTAAAACAATATATTGTAATGAGAACTGATTTGCGTTTGATAAATTCTCCCTAAAATATTACCATAAAATAGGTACTAAATTGGGCATTACTCAGGCACCGGTCAACCGATTTGATCCAATATCAATATGCTTTTTCCCCTGGACGTTATAAATGCGTATACTAAGTTTCATGAAAATCCGGAAAGCATATTTGAGTTATCGCGCGTACAGGCACACGGACAGACAGACGGACAGACATTTTCCCGTCCACCACACAATCTCTTGAAGTATCATTCTGGCACTTAATAAAATGTGTTAAACCACGAAATTTAACTGAAAATATTGACTAATCTTCGCTTTTAAATATGTCAGGCCCAAGAATAAGGTTCTTAAGTGACTCTTTCTAGGGAGTTAACGAATTTCATTTCTTCCCAGTTATGGTGTAATTAGGTGTTAAACGCTTGATAAAAACACACTTTATACCTTCAACTTCAACTTCCAGTTGACACATCAGCATTCATAAATAAAATATAACGCATATATAAATATAAAAAACAATGCTAGTCACAAAGCATAAAAGATGTGTTTATGAAGATTACGTAAGTTCTATTCTTCTAGGATAGAGCCCAGACTTGCCATACTTTAATGAAGATGAATAGAGGAGTGATCAATTATACTGTGTAAGAGACTACCCAGGTGAGGCAATAGGGTAATCTGGAGAACTCATGAAGAACTGAATATGGCACATTATATGAGCCGAAATGCATCTTAACATGTCTGGGCTACGTTTTACAAGAATGGAACTTACTATCAGCTTCATAAAGAAGCGACTCATTTATATTTCGTGATCAGCATTATATTGTGTGTATATATACACACACACATATATAATATATATAATCTTCATAAAAACACAACTTATAAACTTATCTTGAGTGAGTCCAGTTCAAATATCAGCAATCATTATATAGCCCAATATATAATGATATAGGCCTACATGTGTAGGCCTATATATATAGGATTATTATATTTGAACTATCATATACAGGGTGTTTCAAAAATACTTTTA
The DNA here is from genome assembly GCA_964059195.1 of Ectobius pallidus. NCBI lineage: Eukaryota > Metazoa > Arthropoda > Insecta > Blattodea > Ectobiidae > Ectobius > Ectobius pallidus. The sequence continues at coordinate 18,089,017 of CAXKWD010000005.1, forward strand.
CAAACACCGGGCATGGGTTCCTTACACCAAAAGAAGGAAAAAAAATCATATGAACATAGGTCCCATAATCCTTTTTTTCTCGTTAGGAACTGTTCAGCACATTGGTACACTCATAACACGCCAATATACAAAACTCATAACAAACGCACGAAATGTCCTCCTCTTGCTTCTAGACATGCCCTCTGGGCCTCCATGGCCTGTAACAGGGAACACTCTTTGCACCACTGCAGTGCTAACTTTATGGCTTAAAGTACAGCTTGGAAAACTGAACAGTTTGAGGAGAGCTTATGCTGTGCCAAGAAGGCACATCCGACCTGGTCATTTTCATCACTGTCCGACATGGGTGAGTCCTCAGTGTATAAGATGTTAAGGCAAAATAGTATAAGTCAAAAAATATTTTTATCAAAAGAGACTTTTTTCATGAGAGATTGTGCATCCATCGCTGACAAGTTAAGGGTTAAAGTTGTGCTTGTACCAAGATTTTAACTAGAAAGTTTGTTATTAACAAATGCATACAAAATTGATGATAACTGCACTGCTTGGAATAGGCATTAGAGAGTTGGGTTATTTCTATATTATGCATCAACTATCTGTAAGTACAAGGCACTGGTAACCAGATTGCAAATACTGAATCTGTATTCAAAGCCGATAATACGTCCTTCGCAGTAAGGCTTCCAGAATTATGTATTTCCGTAGGCTACTAGATAGCGAAAAGAGCTTTGCTAATTGCGATTCTGAATCTAATGTCGATGTGAAGCCGACAAATTAGAAACTACTTTTTCTTGGAAAATTCAAATAGATCTGAATACATCAGGCAATGCTTGTTTTTATGCAATTCAGAAACTCTTTTCTTCTCGTCTTCTATCCATAAATCTGAAAATAAAGATTTATAAGACAAATATCCTGCCGGTTGTAAGTTATTATTTGGATGTAAGACATGGTCGCTTCCTCTTCGGGAAGAACATAATCTGAGAGTGTTCGAAAACAGGGGGCTTAGGAAAATATTTGGGCCTAAGAGAAATGAAAATAGAGACTGGAGAAAACTGCATAACGACGAGCTTCGTGACCTCTACTCTTCACCGGATATAGTTTGGGTAATTAAATCACGGAGGATGAAATGGGCTGGACATGTTGCTCGCATGGGGGAGGAAAGACATATCTCAAAAGTATTGACTGGGAGAACCAAAGGGAAGACCTAGACGTAGGTGGGAGGACAATATTAGGATGGATTTAAGGGAAGCATGATTTGCGAGGGATGATTGGATACAGTTAGCACAGAATAGGGTTGAATGGCGGGCTCAGGTAAGCGCGGCAATGAACTTTCGGATTCCATAAAATATATAATATTCCTTTAGCTTGCTGAAGAATTGTCTATTGTCATTTAGTAAGTAAATAAGTAAGTAAGTAACTATTACAAAGGGCGACTCCCACATAAGGGAGGTACTTAGATTTACAACACAAACACTAAAATATGTAGCAGGATATGCATTAAACTTTCATTAGAAGTTAACATCTCCATCTATTCTCAAAATGGAGATTGCCGGGTTTTGTAATAGACCACTCATATAAAATATCGAATTTCATTTTTGAGCTTTGCTGCTCACAAACACACAGACACTTCTATCTCTTAGTTATAGCCTAGTAGCATGTGCCCGCGGCTTCGCCCGCGATAGTTATTTCAAAAATTAAAAATTAAGAGCATTAAATCATTATGTTTATTAACACCTAAATCGCGTGGACTACATACCACGATTAGATAGCGTCGCCTGGTAAAAGCGACCTCAGATTCGAGTTCCTTGGCCCAGAATACTCCTGTACAGTGAGTTTCGTCCAAATCGAACAATGTTTGACCATATTTAGGTCTATGTTGATTATCCCTCTTCCGTGTAGGTTGAAAATTTCATATGTCTACGGGCCTTGACATTCTAAACAAATGAATCGACCAGCGTGGGCTTACAACATTCATGCGATCGCGATGCTTTTATTTCCACGGTATGACAAAAATAGCCAAAGTCAACTGCAATTGATTTGACATTGAAATTTATTACTGAAATCTGATGCTTCGACAGCGCTAAAATCACGTTTTCTGCCAGTTTTTCACTCATAACTCGCGAACGAAAGCTAAAATTAAAAATTCGGCTTCGAGGTGCATTCGCCCACCTTTCAGTCCATCTATCTTTAAAATTTCAGATCTCTGCGTTCAGTGGATTTCGATGGGCATCGCGGACAGACAGACAAACACGTCCTTTTATTATTATAAGATAGCATGTGCCCGCGGCTTCCCCCGCGATAATTATTTCAAAAATTAAAAACTAAAAATTAAGAGCATAATAGTTAAATCATTATATTTATTAACACCTAAATCACGTGGAGTGCATTCCACGATTAGGTAGCGTCCCCTGGTAAAAGCTACCTCAGATTCGTGTTCCTTGGTCCAGAAAACCCCTGTATAGTGAGTTTCGTTCAAATCGAACAATGTTTGACCATATTTAGGGTTGATTATCCTTCTTCCGTGTAGGTTGAAAATGTCATATGTCTGTGGGCCTTGACACTCTAAACAAATGAATCGTCTAGGATGGACTAACAAAATCAAGCGATCGCGTTGCTTTTATTTCCAAGGTATGAGGTATGATGACAAAAATAGCCAAAGCCAACTGTAAGTGATTTGATATTGAAATTTATTACTGAAACTGATGATTCGAAAACGCAAAAAATGCACGTTTTCTGCCCGTTTTTCACTCATAACTCGCAAAGGAAAGCTAAAATTAAAATTCCGGCTTCGAGGTGCACTTTACGACCCTTTAGTCCGCCTATGTATAAAATTTCAGATCTCTGCGTTCAGTGGATTTCGCTGGGCATCGCGGACAGACGGAGGACAGACAACGTTTGACCATATTTGGCCTATATCGATAATATCCCACTTATAATAATAATAAAATCAGGTAGGCCTAAACGGATGTAAAAAAGTGCCAGTATGTTTTTTTAATCAGTTATGACTGCAATTATGATATACAGAATATTTTTTTTTTTATTGATTCCCAAGTTAAGCTCCAGATTTATTCATTAAGGAGGGCTTACGGAAGAACAAAGGTCTAGTTTGTTTTTAATCAGATTAAAATCTTCAAGCATCAGCTGAACTGCACAGAATTGTGATACCTTGACAATCGCACACTCACATAGAAATACCAAAAAAAAAGTGAAATTGGCCGGTTTCGGGATTTGAACCATGGAACTCCAGAATGTGAGGCCAAGACGTTACCATCTCGGCCACCTGGGTTAGTTTAACGGTCAAGTTGTATAAGCGCATGTAAAACAAGTGTTTTTGGTCATAGCTAACTGTATTTTAATTTCCAATGCCTTATAATATCACAGTAAAACAATTGACTATGTTGTCAAGATAACTGATTTGCTTTTCTTTTATATAAATTCTTTCGATTACGTATATCATCATAAAATAGGCACTAAATTGAGCATTACTCCGAAACAGGTCAACCGATTTCATCCAATATCAATAGACGTCTTCCCATGAACATTATAAATGTGTATACCAAGTTTCATAAAAATCCGGTAAAGCGTATTTGAGTTACCGCGTCTTTAAAATAGACACTAAATTGGGGTTTACTCCGGTACCGGTCTACCGATTTGGTCCAATATCAGTAGACGTCTTCCCATGTGCATTGTAAATGGGTATACAAAGTTTCAGGAAAATCCAATAAAGCATATTTGAGTTATCGCGACTTCTTATATATTTACATAAAATGCACTAAATTGGGCATTATTCCGGTACTGGCCAACCGATTTGGTTGAATATCAATAGAAGTCTTCCCGTGGGCATTATGAATGCGTATACGAAGTTTCATAAATATCCGATAAAGCGTATTTTAGTTATTGCGCCTTTAAAATAGACACTAAATTGGGTTTTACTCAGGTACCGGTCAACACATTAGGTTCAAATTCAATATGGCACTTCTCATGGACGTCATAAATGCGTGTACCAAGTTTCATGGAAATCCGATACAGCGTATTTGAGTTATGGTGCCTTTCTATGAGAAAGGCGCCATAATCTATTAAAATAGGCACTAAATTGGGCATTACTCCGGTACCGGTGAACCGATTTGGTTCAATATCAATAGGGTTCTTCCCATGGACATTATAAATGTGTTTTCCAAGTTTCGTGAAAATTCGAAAAAGCGTATTTGAGTTATGGTGCGTACAGACACACGGACAGACAGACGGACAGACATTTTTTCGTCCCCCACACAATCTCATAAAGTACCATACTGGCACTTAATAATAATAATAATAATAATAATAATAATAATCCTCTTTGGGATTAGGTTGAAAATTTTATATGTATGCGTGCCTTGACATTAAAAACAAATGAATCGACCAGCGTGAGCTACAGCATTCAAGCGATCGCGGAAGTTTCATTTCCTAGGTATGACAAAAATAGCCAAAGCCAACTGTAATTGATTTGACATTGAAATATATTACTGAAAACTGATGCTTCAAAAACGCAAAAAATGCACGTTTTCTGCCCGTTTTTCACTCATAACTCGCGAAGGAAAACTAAAATTAACATTCCGGCTTCTAGGTGCACTTTTCGACCCTTTAGTCCATCTATGTTTAAAATTTCAGATCTCTGCGTTCAGTAGATTTCGCTGGGCATCGCGGACAGACAGACAGACAGACAGACACTTTCTTTTATTAATATAGATAAGAATAAGATCTCTCCCATTGTTGGGACGTTTATACGGACTTACAGGACCGCGACCTGACACTCAGTCACACCTGAAAATTTGTATTTTTTGGATTCAGGGGCTCTCCAAACGTAGGCAGACATAAAACTCGGAATCGAATTTGTTTCGTCTAACACAATAGGCCTACTTCTGCCTTTCAGACTTCAAGCTTCCAAAAGGCATTCCATAAATGGAAGACAACTTGCAGTATTATAAGAACCAAACTTAATTTATAAGTCAAGTAAGATAAAATCAGAGCGTTTTATTTTAAGTAAAAAGGCACTTATGCCGTAATATATGATCTCATTAGGATAATAGCTCCAGGAACTCATTAATTTCAACAAATTATTCGTCCCTCTGATAAATACGAGGCCAAAAGACAGATTTGAAACCGCTTGTGTAGTCTTCTCTCTTGGAAAACCAAATTAGGGCATTATTTGTTTTGTAAAGTGGGTGTTACGCAAGACATGACAAAATTACACTGGATTATCGATGGCAGGACGTGACTGGAGTGACAGGAAAAAGAAAGAATAAGAGTGGAGGTAGTGAAGTAGCAAAACCGCCTGTCTTCAGTATCTCTTGTGGCTAAACTTAAAATTTAATCTCTTATCTAGCATTGCTTCATGATGTTGTAATCCTGGACATCACTCATTCAATATGCAGGAATGAAACGAAAAGTTAACATGTTATAATTTCAGTAATTTAATTCATTCTTATTATTGTAACGGATTTTGTACATTTAAAATTATATAGCCTATATATTATATATAGGCCTACATAGAAGCGAGTTACACGTTAAAAATGTGGTGCATTTGTTATATTACAGTTCTAATAACAAAGAAGAGCGTTATCAGCAGGGCCCGGATTCTAATGACATGTCATCTTTTTATTGATGCTGAATAGGCATTGCCAACTTGTGGATAAATCCTAATCATGGCCTCTAGATTATAGAAATGCATTTTTATTAGGTCATTTTTTATCATTTTATGCAATTTTATATTTTTAGGGCATTTATTTCAATTTTAGGTAATTATTTTGTCATTTTCGTGTCATTTGCTTCCTTATTTAGTCATTTTCATGCATTTACATGTAGTGTATTACCATTTTTTTCCGTCGCTAGCGGTGCTGTCTTTGAAGTGTTGTTTGTTTAATGCAAGAAGGAAAAATTCGGCGTTAAAGTGTTGACATGTCTCAGTCGGAAGTGAGAATCAAAGAAACGCCAAAGTTTTGTATTATATTACTATTGCTATTAGATTGACTTGGCACCAGAGTGTGCCACCTGCAAACTACTGTTTACTACAACGTCAGACAACAAAAGGAAATGCCGAATTTTGACTCACCAGTGCCTCAGTGCCAGTATAAATTTCCATGAGAAAAGAACATTCACAACATTACAGTTATTTACATTTTTACAATTATGTACAAACTAGTAGGATAACTTTGTGTGTACAATAATATTTTTTATAAATAAAATATAAGTTTTTTGGTCATTTTTATAATTATTAAGTCATTTTCTTTAAAATTTAGGGTCATTTAATAGGTCATTTTTCAAACAATATTAGGTCATCAGAATCCGGGCCCTGATGATCAGCCCTTTATAGGCCTATCGCCGGGTCTAACATTTTCATGACCCATGGGCCTATGACAAACAGCTTCCAAAACATTTTAGTCAATTTCAGACTAGACCTTTATTTAGACCTAATAGACCGCAGGCGTGGTCTTGTGGTTAGCGTCGCTGACTACAGATCCGTCGGCCCGGGTTCGATTCCCGGTACATCCTCGGATTTTTCTGAGGTAGGGAGGTCTGTAACGGGGTGCACTCAGCCTCGTGATTTAAATTGAGGAGCTACCTGTTACAGAAATAGCGTCTCCGGTCATGGAAACCACCATTAACGGCCGTGGGTGTCGCCATGCTGACCACATGCCCTCCAATCCGGCCATCTGCTATGGTAGACGACGCAGCGGTCGGGTGGTAGGCCTTACCCCTCCAGGGATGTAGCGCCACGGAGTTTAGTTTAGTCCAAAAATTATACAAATAAATAATTACTTTCTTACTTTGTTATATAAAAACCAAACTAACAGCTGCAAGATGACGGCATACTATGAATCAACCATCCATGAATTGATTCGGGTTACCATGTTGTAAACATTGCTACAAATGGTGCATATAAGACATAGTCAACCTACTTCAGGTAAGCTAATAGCAAAACAGATTAAAAGCACAAGAACTGGCTTGCACCAATTGTGTTTTTAATCAATGTACATTTATATTATTTCAATTTTCAAAATAAAATAAAATAATAAGTTTTCAGTTTGCTGAATGGCAGCATGTGACGTATTAATCACCACACGCTGATGCCTTACGTGTCCAGTAACGAGCAGACCATTTTACCCGATAAAATACCATCCTCGCGATTCCTACAAGAACTTTGTGAGATAAACGGCTGTGATATCCGAGAAATTACTAAACGTTATGTGGCATAGTCGTCGAGAAAGTATTGTTAAGACCACAGGTTACTTATTTATTCGTAATTTCGTAATTGTAACTTAAATAAGAGAATAAACAACATCTTGTAACAGTTAGTAGAAAAATAATAGTCGTCAGATTAAAATAATGGAGAACATAAAATTAATAAACATACCCAAATAAATACTGATGTATTTATGTATGCATAGGACTCAGTGGCGGATCCAGAGAGACATTTTGGGGGGGGGGGGACTAAAGTAGAGAGGGAAGTTTTTACTCATAAAAATTAATTATATCCAGTACACAATTGAAAACAAAATGAAAATTTCTGCATTTTCTTACAAAGGTATTTCAAAATAATGAATGTCGTTGCTTTAATTTAAGTATTTGGGTTATGTTCTAATAAATTTTCAATAATTTGTGCTTAATGTTACAAATTTTGGGGGGGGGGAATTTCCCCCATTCCCCCCCCCCCGTGGATCCGCCCCTGATAGGACTACAGAAACAGCAAATCTCGATACGAAAGTAGAAAATGAAATGAACAGATAAAGAAACAACCAGAAATAAATGAAAAATAAAGTGACCAGACGTCCCGATTTTGGCAGGACAGTTCCGATTTTTGGAGTCAAGTCCCCTTGTCCCCATCGATTACTGTCGGGACACCTAAATGTTGCGGTTTTTAGAAAGAATAATAGAATTCCCGTTATTTCAGGTCTCAACATATAATTTTCTTTTTTTCTGGCGATGTCAGTCAAATGCATTATTAATTAATATTTAGTAACTAGGTGTCTGGTATCAGGTCCGTGAGGAGCAAAATGTAGGAATCCGTTACAAGAGGAACAAAATGAAGGGAACTAAGGTATTTTCGGAGGACCAGGCAATATGCCAATTAATAACTAATCGAAGGGAGACAATGGACTGTAGGTAGCTGGGACAGAGATTTCAACCTGGGTAATTTGCAATGATCTATATTCAAGAAACCTGAATTCTGAATTATTTGATACAACACTTATACACAATAAAATATAATAATAAATACAGTCACTGTTCTAGTAGAAAACTATTCTCCCGCCCGTTGGGGAATGTAACGCTAGACAAAGCCTGTTAAACTGCACGTGGCTTTTAGGTTACGAGACAATGGAAATACTTGTAAGTGACACTAAAGTACAATATTATTTCCTGAATTTCACACGTAAAGCTGCCTTCACTACAGGAGCATGAAATACGCGGAGTTGCAGATGAATATTAGTAATATAGAGCGAAAACTGGCCTAAATCAGACGCAGCTGCATCGCAGGTCTATACACCTTCACTTCTCGATCTGAACTAACTTCTCACTGCAATGGCGTGGTAACGCTAACAAGCTCCCACCTGCAGGAAGTGACTAATTCGCGGCAAATAATTGGCGGAGGCGCCAAACTAACACAGAGGCTAATTTAAAACACTAAAAACTATAGACTCTTGATCTAACACTAGGAATGTGCCTATGCTTATATTATATTATCATTTGGTGTCTTTTACTCAGTTCATAGTATGATTTAATAGTATACAACCATTACTGCGCATTCTTGCATTCCGGGCAGAAAGAGTTATTCAAAAATTGGTCCCAGCTTCTATTCGCAGAAATATGGTCACCAGATAGATGGAAGGACGAAGAGACAGGAGTAGGTGGAAAGTAGACTGATGAGTATTTGAATGATTGGATCGAAAACACAGATAGAAAGATAAATGGATACATAAATAAACAAATAGATAAAATCAGGTAAACTGATGTAACAAAGTGCCAGTATGTTTTTTTTAATCAGTTATGACTGCAATTATGATATGCAGAATGTGTTTTTTTTTAAATTGATTTCCAAGTTAAGCTCCAGATTTATTCATTAAGCAGGGCTTACGGAAGAAGAAAGGTCTACCATCTCGGCCACCTGGGTCATTTTAACGGTCTATATAGTTGGATAAGCGCATGTAAATCAATATGTTTTTTGTCATAGCTACCTGTATTTTAATTTCCAAGGCCTTATACGATCACAGTAAAACAATAGGCTATGTTGTCAAGATAACTGATTTTCATTTTTTTTATAAATTCTTTCGAATACGTATATTACCATAAAATAGACACTAAATTGAGCATTACTCCGAAACAGGTCAACCGATTTTCTCCATTATGAATAGACGTCTTCCCATGGACATTATAAATGTGTATACCAAGTTTCATAAAAATCCGATACAGCGTATTTGAGTGATGGCGTATTTCTATTAGAAAGGCGCCATAATCTATTAAAATAGGCACTAAATTGGGCATTACTCCGGTACCGGTGAACCGATTTGGTTCAATATCAATAGGGTTCTTCCCATGGACATTATAAATGTGTTTTCCAAATTTCATGAAAATCCGAAAAAGCGTATTTGAGTTATGGTGCGTACAGACACACGGACAGACGGACAGACAGACGGACAGACAGACGGACAGACATTTTTTCGTCCACCACACAATCTCATAAAGTACCATACTGGCACTTAATAATTACAGATAAATAGTTAGATTAGCACATATTGAGAAAGACATAATTATTTAGATACAAAGAGGCAATCAGATGTACGGACAGACATATCGGAAGATGAAGATATAGACAAACAGACGGACGGGCAGACAGACTGACAGATATAATGTACAAGTGCTAATTTTCGCCTTATACTCTCAATTAAAATTAAGATGCCAGGATAAATATATAAATAAGTAATGTGGACTACTGTAGGTAGTACATAAACAGCAGCCGCTCGTTAACTACCAAGAACACACAAGACTGAAGATGGTATAAATTTCGATTATACCGAAATGTACATATCTAACAATTAAAAAGCACAACGCCATCAACGCACAGCCGAAATAGAAATTAAGTGTGGACTTCCTTATTAATACATCTTTCTACGTGCAATACCACAACAAAATATAAATAGTACAGTCTATGTAATATCCAGTGAACGTATCTTTATGGACGTTATACACATCTATAGATTAACGTGCAAGTGTATTACTTGCGAAATTATATGGACTATAATAATGGACAAAAAAGCCATTTAAGTAACTTATGTAGGCTTTTAATTATACATGCGTGACTATTTAATGTACATTTTAATCTTATGATTAATCTTATCATTTTATCATATAGTTTTTAATTAAGTAAGACTACCTCTTTTAGTTTTTATTTTATCTGTACAATTTTCAACTAAATTACATGTGTAAATATAGTCTTGCATTAGGCATATAGGTCAAAAAACTATCTCACAATAATTTATGTTATTCAATGCATTGATCTTTAGTATCAAATAGCAAAAAGGAATCTGTATCTTCCTCAGAACAACTAGACATAATATATGATATACAGGGTGTCTCAAAAATGTACCAACACTTTGAATTAGTATAAAAACATTATTTATGAACATACAGACAAGTTTAAAGGCTTGAATTACAAATTACAGATTACAGATTACACTACCATCGAGATGTAAGAGCTCACCTCCATTCAGCTTATCCAAACACACGGAGGGGACGAAGGGGTAGCATTGAATACCCTGTGAGTTCCCCAGACCTCACGCCAATGGACTTCTTTTTATGGGGATACCTCAAGGACAGAGTTTATCGCACAAAACCAAGAACAATTGATGCATTGAAATTGGAAATTGAAAGAAAATGTCGCGAAATTCCAAATGAACTGTGTCATGACGTCATCGTTATCAGCTTTGTACGGACAATGATGGTAATCAATTTGAACTTTTGCAAACATGATTCTTTAATTACATGTTTCTTCTGTAATTCAAGCCTTTAAACTTGTCTCTATGTTCATAAATAATGCTTTTATACTCATTCAAAGTGTTAGTACATTTTTTGAGACATCCTGTATAATAAAAAAAACAAATTATAAATACCGTATCAATTTTAATATCCTTATTGTAAAAGATAGTCCACATTACACGTACTTATTTATATATTTATCCTGGCATCTTATCTTTAATTGAGGGCATAAGGCGAAAATTATCACTTGTACATTATAAATATCCCCTCAGAAACAAGATGAAATTTATCAATGACTGTCAGATGTTCGGTCAGATTAGACAGACAGATAGCCAGATAGACAAACAGATAGATAGGCAGGTAGGCAGATTAATATGTATGCAGGTAAACTGATTAACACAGGAATCGCTTCCATATACTACACTGTTTAAGAGAGGATACCATCTCCCACTTGCTTGATATAACAATTTCGGTTCTTGTTCGCCCAGTATCGAATGGGACCTGTGTGGGCTGCAGAATATGGTTCCTGTCTCGACATGTACATTAAGTTTGGACTGGTCAGGGCTGAGTCCACAAGAAAAGCTGTGGCTTCTTTACTTCATTAGATGAGAAACAAACTTTGTTGTGGATAACGATGCTGTTACTGCTTCCTGAATGTTAATGCATAAAGAAAAGAGAGTTAAATAACAAACTCAGCTGCATTAATTTATTTCTCAGTTTAAGTTTCTTTTATTTTGAGCCTACATTATTATTATTATTATTATTATTATTATTATTATTATTATTATTATTATTATTATTACGAGGGAAAATCAAATGAAAACAGCAATTAATTTTTTCCCACTATTTTACTGCAGGAAGAATGTTTGCTTGTAACTTCTTTTCTACATAGTCCCCTCCCAGTTCAATTGGATAGGAAGAGCTTCGATACCACATAAGAAAAATTATTTTGGTTGACGCTGTAACCACTCCTACACCATCGATTGGACGTCTTCTTCAGATTTGAACTTCTGCCCTCCAAGAGGATCCTTTAATGGACCAAAGATTTGGAAATCTGATTGTGACAAAGCAAAGGGGGTTGCTGAGAGCAGGTGTTTTGCTTCAACATGATAAGGCCCGTCCTCATGCTGCTCGTGCAACCATGAAAACCATCGACGACATATACTTCAAGTGCCTCCTACATCAGCCATACTTGCCAGAACTGGCATCATCAGATTTCCAAATCTTTAGTCCATTAAAGGAGCTCCTTGGAGGGCAGAAGTTCAAGTCTGATGAAGACGTCCAATCGGCTGTGCATGAATGCCTACAGTGTCAACCAGAATAATTTTTCTCATGCGACATTGAAGCACTTCCTATCTGATGGCATAAATGCATTGAACTGGGAGAGGACTATGTAGAAAAATAATGTACAAGCAAACATTCTTCCTGCAAAACAATAGTGGAAAAAAATTGTTGTTTTCATTTGATTTTCCCTCGTACTAATATTATTATATCACTCAGGTTAAAATGGGCTGGACATGTTGCGCGCATGGGGCCTCCCCCATGAGACTATCTCACAATTATTGACTGAGAGACCCGAAGGACAGAGACCACTTGTAAGTCCTAGACGTAGGTGGGAGGACAGTATTAGGATAGATTTAAGGGAAGTAGGATTTGCGAGAGATGGTTGAATGGAGTTAGCTCAGTATAGGGTTGAATGGCGGGGTCATGTAAGCGCAGCAATGAACCTCCGGGTTCCATAAAAGGGATAATATTCCTTTAGCTTGCTTAGGAATTGTCTATTGCCATTGAGTAAGTAATTAATTGCTTTTACAAAGTTTTATTCATATCCTGAGTGTGTGGAAAACACACAGTAAGTTCAATACATTTCAGACAATGGAGCTACGAAATTCAGTCAGCGAATTCTAATTTGACTTCAATAACATGTGTTATATTACTTACATTTGGCAATATTTTATGACACGGTAAATTTAAGGGTCTCGTAGTTATAAATTTCTGTCGTATTCAAATATTTAAAAATAGTTGGACTTGAGGAAATAGCTTTTATCCAGAGTTTCAGTACTGCAAGAATAAAAAGGGAGTTAAGGACCCGGCATGTAAAATGTAAATGGTTCGTGCAGCGGTCACGAGGTCATTCAGCGTGAAATATATCGCGATCGTGACCGTCTCCAATGACTCCGCTAACCTCCGACCAAACGTAAATCTTCTGTCGATATCTCTTAGCATCCTGCCCGTTTTTCGCTCATTCGCTCGGGCAAATATTTCTTGTAATTACATCCCTGCATTTCTCTTTGTCTTTCTCAGTTATAATTCTCTGAACATCTTATTTCTCAACTTCCTTCTTTGTGTAACTTTTGTTTTCCCTAGTCTTAGTAATTTTTTAAGTAAGTACCATATGTGAAAACAGAAATTCTGGACAAAATTACAGTTCATTTCAAGACAATTTATTATTTTTCTCTCTTTTCCCCATTGACTTTTATTTTAATTAAATTATAGGTATTAAGATTCTGAGTGGTTTTAAAACATAATAAATTTAAGAAGTAGGCCTTAGGTCATCTTTGTATAAGCAGTGGAACTGCAGTATGTAAAACTAAAAACTCCGTGGCACTACATCCCTGGAGGGATTTGGCTTACCACCCGACCGCTGCGTCATCTGCCATAGGCAGACAGCAGGGTTGGGGGGCATGTGGTCAGCATGCCGACACCTACGGCCGTTAATGGTTTCCATGACCGGAACTACAGTATATACTTAAGACTTTATGTTCATTTAATATGAACATTTGTTTTAAAATGGTGCAAAACGAATTACAAAAGCTTTCTAATATGTGTGTAGGCCTAAGTTTTATTATTATTCTTTGTTTTAATTGAACAAAATGTCTCTGTAAGGTGCGATTATGTATTTTCATTGTTATTGAACGACATTTCGAACTTTAAAAACTACTGGTACTTGATTTTTTTTAAATCAATAAATTAAATATTAGTTAATTATTGCTAATTAATCATTAGTTTGTGAAAATGAAAACAAGCCGACATAGGTGTTTATAAGTTATCCTACTTAACTAGGTTTTATTTATGAGGGGAAAATATCTCGTTACATTATTATACCACATTCTTTATGTGCATTTTGATTTGTGTATATAATGACTAGACTTCGGATTTTAGGTAAAAACCTATTTTAATCCTCAAGTGATATATGGACGAAAACTTGTATATGCATGTTTCATAAATAACTATGCCTAAAACTGATTCTTTTATAGGACCTAAAACAGCCTATTTTTACGTTAGAGCCTAATATTGCCTTTTTGCTTGTTTCTCCTCTAATGTTCAAAATAAGTTATTTTTTTTGTTATAAATTCTAGCATTTATTTTCAGTTCGTACTAAATTTTTAGCTCAGAATGTGCAGTACATGACACATTTGTGACGTGGTTAAATAGTAAGGAATGTTTCGTCTTCAGTAGAAAAATTCCTTGGAATTCCCAAGAAAATGTAGTGTTTTTTTTTCCCGACTCCCACATAAAGTAAAAAAAAAAAATAACAAAAAATGATAATGAATAAAAAAATAATTCTCTGAATCACTGAGGGATACAAGGGGTTGAATATGCTAGCGTGCGTAGCTTCTGGGTGCAGGGATTAGGTTTTCACTGTTATGGTAGTAATAGGCCTAGAGGCCCTAGTAATAGGTCTATATAATTCTGTGTACCGTAGGCCTATATCTGTGTTTTATCATGATTATTGATTAATGGTGACTTCAATAAATATAATATTCTGCATTGCAATTGAGATATTTCAGAAAATTGGCAACTTAACGATTTTATAAGAGATTATTTTACGATTTTTAAAGCCTATTTTCCAATTTTTAGAGCCTATTTTAGGTACCTAAAACAGCATTTTTAGCGACCTAAAAGTCCGAAGTCTAATAATGACTATTAAACACACGTTCAGAACAATTTAAGACACCGTAGCTTTCTTTGTTAAGTGCCAGTATGGTACTTTATGAGATTGTGTGGTGGACGAAAAAATGTCTGTCCGTCTGTCTGTCTGTCCGTCTGTCTGTCCGTGTGTCTGTACGCACCATAACTCAAATACGCTTTTTCGGATTTTCATGAAACTTGGAAAACACATTTATAACGTCCATGGGAAGAACCCTATTGATATTGAACCAAATCGGTTCACCGGTACCGGAGTAATGCCCAATTTAGTGCCTATTTTAATAGATTATTATTTCTAATAGGAAGGCGCCATCACTCAAATACGCTGTATCGGATTTCCATGAAACTTGGTATACCCATTTATGACGTCCATGAGAATTGCTCTATTGAATTTGAACCTAATCTGTTGACCGGTACCGGAGTAAAACCCAATTTAGTGTCTACTTTAAAGGCGCAATAACTCAAATACGCTTTATCGGATATTTATGAAACTTCGTATACGCATTTATAATGTCCATGGGAAGACGTTTATTGATATTGGACCAAATCGGTTGGCCAGTACCGGAATAATGCCGAATTTAGTGTTTTTATGTTAATATATAAGAAGTCGCGATAACTCAAATATGCTTTATTGGATTTTCCTGAAATGTTGTATACCCATTTATAATGTACGTGGAAAGACGTCTACTGATATTGGACCAAATCGGTAGACCGGTACCGGAGTAAAACCCAATTTAGTGTATATTTTAAAGACGCGGTAACTCAAATACGCTTTACCGGATTTTTATGAAACTTGGTATGCACATTTATAATGTCCATGGGAAGACGTCTATTCATAATGGATAAAATCGGTTGACCTGTTTCGGAGTAATGCTCAATTTAGTGCCTATTTTATGGTAATATACGTATTCGAAAGAATTTATTTAAAAAAATGAAAATCAGTTATCTTGACAACATAGCCTATTGTTTTACTGTGATCTTATAAGGCCTTGGAAATTAAAATACAGGTAGGTATGACAAAAACATATTGATTTACTTGCGCTTATCCAACTAGACCGTTAAAATGACCCAGGTGGCCGAGATGGTAGACCTTTCTTCTTCCGTAAGCCCTGCTTAATGAATAAATCTGGAGCTTAACTTGGAAATCAATTAAAAAAAAAAAAAACATATTCTCATATCATAATTGCAGTCATAACTGATTAAACAAAAACATACTGGCATTTTGTTACATCAGTTTACCTGATTTTTTCTTACTGTAGATGCAAGAAGAACCAAGCAACGTTTAAAAATTCCACACTTTGATTGAATATAACAAACCATTTAAGCACACTCGCATAGAAAGACTTTTCGAAAAAAAGGTTTCCAAGAATCCTGAAACGAATTTCCGTTGGCAAATCGATTTTGATTTTTTCACAACCACACCTTCTCTTTAGGCTACCTTGAACGTTGAAACAAAACATTAACACACCATGTTGTTATATTTTATTTCGACTATCACACCTTTTGAAATTCAATATCCCATTCCCTTATTGAAAAGTGACGATTGAGGAAAAATGACTCCACTCTGGAATGCTATCTATGCGAGAAAACATATTTTCGTTAAGCGTAAGACATATCCTTCGCGAACCAGTTCCATTTAGAATGTGGAATTCTTGTAGATGAGTCTAAGATGGCCTATAAGAAACCAAATGACATCCGCCTGGTGAATTGTGTTTGTATGTTATAACTTTTTCCTCCTAAAATCTGACGTGATAAAATTAAAATTCCTCACATGCCAACAATCTAACATGGCGAATGGCGGAATGTTAACATATTGTGGAGTCCGTTTCAGGCGCCACGGCGGATCTTGTTAAAAAAGAATTCATATATAATCCCCAGAGTCAACAGACTGGTCTCAAATCCTATTCAAAACCAGTCCCTGACAGCGCTATACTTTAGATTTATAGCACTGTATCAGACGATTTCAGATAAGCAAGATCTCACATCAGAAAGTATCTGTGAACAAATGCAAATCAGCTCACATTTCTATGCGTCAGAACTATGTCGTAAGCTATAATCCCAATCTACCGGTATATAGTGAAGAACACCATTTGACTGTATATGATTGCAATATGCAATTATTGAAGGCTTGGATGTAATTTCATAGAAAATCAATACTTTTAAAAAAATGATTATATCCAATCCTGTGCCATAAAGTGTATGCTATGTGCTAAGGTTAATCTAACAGGAATCTATCCATACAATTTCATGAATTACTTGTTAAGTGCCAGAATGGTACTTTCTGAGATTATGTGGTGGACGGAATGTCTGTCTATCTGTCTCTCCGTGGGTCTGCATCCGCGATAACTCTGATACCCTTTATCGGATTTTCATGAAATTTGGTAAACATATTTATAACGTCTATGAGAACAAGCCTATTTATTTTGGAACAAATCGGTTAAACGGTACCGGAGTAATGACTAATTAACAGTCACATGCTTTTTTAAATGGCAAATCATCACTATAACAATAAAGCCGCGTTGCTAGCCATAACCACTGCCTCCATGCTTAAAGACTACATAATCATAGCTGGTTGCAATGTGTGAGTCAGTCATTACGTTATGCTGAAAGAAAACTATCTTTTTATATAGAAACAGAGAACATACCTAATAAGTGTTGTGTTCCTGGCTGTAGCCAACTGTAGCAAAAATAATGCTAACGAAGACTCTGTATAAGTCTTTAAATTCCCCCAAAATGAATCCAGACGGCTTAAATGGATATATGCAATTCACAGATAAAATGTTATACCTTCAGATAACTCATAGTAAGTACCGGTAAACACACGTTATGATATTCTCAGTATTTTGTTAAACCCATTCGGTGGTAGTAATTGTGATTTATAGTTTAGAATTATAATTAGAATTTACATTATAGTTTATAGTTTACATTACTGCCAATGAATTGCTTACTGACGTATTATTATAATACTTAAACAGGGTACTCTATTAATACGCTGCGCTACAAACCGGAAGGTCGCGGGTTCGATTCCCGATGAGGTCGTTGGAGTTTTTCAATTGGCCTAATCATTCTGGTGGCACTATGGCCCTGGGGTCGACTCAGCCTCTAACAGAAATGAGTACCAGGAGCAATTCTTGGGGTAAAGGCGGCCGGTGCGTAAGGCTGACAACCTTACCACCTTCACGTGCCGAATGTCCAAAAATCTGGGAGCCTCAACCTCCTGGAACCCTCTGGGCCTCCATGGCCTGTATAGGGATCACTTTACTTTACTCTATTAATAATTAACATTTATGTTTTAAATAGGCCTATATAACAATATCAATAGTACAAAGTCTGTGTACCATGTTCATCAGAACCATGTGAAATAAGGCCTATTAACTCTATCTGGCACTTCGATATTATAACAATTGACCTGATTGTATTAATAGTACCATTAAAATAGTAAAATAAATATACAATTCAAAAAAGCTGAAAAAATCTGATGTGAAGTCACATAACTTCCTCTGCCCAAATAAAAGTTAGCAGTATTCACATATCCTTGTACAGAATCGCAAGACACAATTTTACGCTAATTATGCTGTAAGTACCTTATAGCCCCTCATTTGAATGTTGCGACTAAAAACACAGGCTATGGACAAAAAAAAGTGGCTGCAAACCTTTATTGAACTTTCCGCCATTCAGAATAATTTCCGAAATTTATCGAATATTCCCCTCAGATATTTCTTTACTGTAAGCATGGCCAACAATACATCTTTCTCACTTCACGTACTTATAAAGAATAAGAGACCGTGAATGTCCGCGTATTGAGTTGTTCACCAGGCAAGACAGAGTAGCCTATCTACAAACAATGGATAGTTTACAACCACCCTTCAGATAATATTTTTGAAAAAAGTTTCAAATAAAAGTTTTAGCTCTTGGTATAAGCACTCCATGTACAAAATTTAAAGGAAATCGTTAGAGCCGTTTTTGAGAAAATCGTGACAAACGAAAATTTATTCGTGTAAAGTCCCCTTAAAAGTAAGGGAAAGTTGTCACCACTCTTCGTGTCACAGCCTCAGAAGGTACCTAACCCAAATACAAAATTTTGTTTTCGTACGACTTTCCGTTACATGAGGCCGTATTGCAAAGAGCGTGTATTCACAGTGGGTGGCTTATAACTACCCTTCAGAGAATTTGTTCGAAAAAATGTTTCAAATAAAAGTTTTAGCTCTTAGTATAAGCAACCCAAGTGCACAATTTAAAGAAAATCGTAAGAGCCGTTTTCGAGAAAATCGCGAAAAACGAAAAATTCTTCATGTAAAGTCCCCTTAAAAATAAGAGCAACTTGTCGCCAATCTTCATCTCGCATCTTCAGTAAGTACCTGACCCAAATACGAAATTTTGTTTTCATACGATTTTCCGTTTTCGAGCTAGCCTGTTCGCAGATATTCCACACAGACACACAGACACACTGACACACAGACATGTTTCCAAAAATAGTATTTTTGGATTCAGGAGACTTCAAAACATGTATTTATGCTAAAAACTCAACTTCGAATTTTGGGATCGAAAACAATACTTCCTCTACCTATAGTACCTATGGTACGGGCAGAGGAAGTAAAAATTTAGTTATCTTTGACTTATGCAATATGAAACATGGCAACGATGCCCTTTCATGGTGTTAAGGCTAGTTTACACGACGAAATTAGGTTTCGTAAGAAAGTTTCGCAACTGTTTTTTGCTTGAATGCGCAAGCGCAAGATGTACTAGCGACAATGAGATACGAAACTACGCAGTTTCGGCTGATTCCAACTTTTCACGAAACTATAATAGTAATGTTGATATTTTACGCTTAATTAGCTTGTTCGCGTTTCGTAAAATGAAGTGGGGAAGTGAGGAAATTGTGAAATGCCTGTATTCATACGTGTTTCAAACATTTATATGAGATTTTAATAACTTGAACTTCAGAAATAACATGAAATCACTTTCATGAAAGTGGTTACGAAACCTGGGAACGAATATGGGATTTTAATAACTTGAACTTCAGAAATAACATGAAATCACTTTCATGAAAGTGGTTACGAAACCTGGGAACGAATATGGGATTTTAATAACTTGAACTTCAGAAATAACATGAAATCACTTTCATGAAAGTGGTTACGAAACCTGGGAACGAATATGGGATTTTAATAACTTGAACTTCAGAAATAACATGAAATCACTTTCATGAAAGTGGTTACGAAACCTGGGAACGAATATGGGATTTTAATAACTTGAACTTCAGAAATAACATGAAATCACTTTCATGAAAGTGGTTACGAAACCTGGGAACGAATATGGGATTTTAATAACTTGAACTTCAGAAATAACATGAAATCACTTTCATGAAAGTGGTTACGAAACCTGGGAACGAATATGGGATTTTAATAACTTGAACTTCAGAAATAACATGAAATCACTTTCATGAAAGTGGTTACGAAACCTGGGAACGAATATGGGATTTTAATAACTTGAACTTCAGAAATAACATGAAATCACTTTCATGAAAGTGGTTACGAAACCTGGGAACGAATATGGGATTTTAATAACTTGAACTTCAGAAATAACATGAAATCACTTTCATGAAAGTGGTTACGAAACCTGGGAACGAATATGGGATTTTAATAACTTGAACTTCAGAAATAACATGAAATCACTTTCATGAAAGTGGTTACGAAACCTGGGAACGAATATGGGATTTTAATAACTTGAACTTCAGAAATAACATGAAATCACTTTCATGAAAGTGGTTACGAAACCTGGGAACGAATATGGGATTTTAATAACTTGAACTTCAGAAATAACATGAAATCACTTTCATGAAAGTGGTTACGAAACCTGGGAACGAATATGGGATTTTAATAACTTGAACTTCAGAAATAACATGAAATCACTTTCATGAAAGTGGTTACGAAACCTAGTGCCATCGTGTAAACTAGCCTTAACCGTCAACGCCAAATTCTACGTGGAAGTGCTCAAGAGACTCAAACGAACGCATTCGGACCGACATTGCGGACGATTGGAAACTTCACCATGACAACGTACCGGCCCGCACCGCCTTCTTCATGATGCTTCCAGGCCGATTCGAAAGTGCCAACGGTTCCCCAGCCGCTCTAAAGTCCTAACGTGACTCCCCAACTTCTTCTTGTTCCCACGCTTGAAAACTCCCATGAAAGGACATCATTTCGGGACAGCTGACAAAGTCAAAGAGGCTTGCACCAAGGCTCTAAAGGACATTCCGTAAAAGGCCTACCGTGATGCCTTTGATGCCTGGAAATCTTGTTGGAATCGATGTATCGACACAGCAGGAACCTATTTTGAAACCCCTTAATGTATTTTTTAGTACACGCTCTCTAAAACAGCTGCTTATCGGACTGGTAACAAGCCGAAAAATTGCATTTTAAAGGACAAGGCCGCTAAAATTGCATAAAAGTGCATTCAAATTGCATTCAAAATGCAGTTTTAGGGGCCTTGTCCTTTAAAGTCGTCATGGCAATCTATAAACAAAACCCAGACGGCATTGACCAGTCACACCAACTTTAACATGGATTTACGCATATAATTGGTCATAAAACAACAAATTTAAGCCAACACGTTTATTTATGATAATCAGAAACTTTACCAGGATTTTTCGCAAAACACGGTAGCCCACTTCATCACATGACAACAAATATAAGCCAACAACTTTTCACATCTTCGTTCACATAGCTTACCTGGATGCACCAGCATTTAATTGCAATATATTCCCTATTCCTTCTGCCGTGATGTTGCTGGCACCAGCTCCAATACAATGTTTTTGACTTGGAGTGAAATTTCCTCGGGATTATAATACATATTTTCACAAGCTTTTCATAAATACTAGTTCGTATTTATTATTGTTTACAAATCAGCGACTCATATAACGCATTCATAGCCTACCGCATTTCGTACGGTTCATTGTTGTCTTGCGTTTGAGAGGGCCGTGAGAATATGGTAGACTACCTTTCATTACAATTAATTATATACGGTATTTTTGTTTCATTTCATATAATTTAGAGAGCTATTACTAAAAAATATTGTATGCACCACGTACGCAAAAACTTTATCGGACTCATCCAGTATTTCAGCCTCGGCTTTCGCCTCGGCTGCTATACTAGATTCGTCCGCTAAAGCGTTATTTTGCGTACTTGATACATAAATAGCTATTACCAATCGGATCAATAAATATCTTCTGATTGACTCATTACTTTTGAAAAACTTTTGACATTCCTTTTGACATTTGATTTAACATTACTTTTCTGACAAACCCTATGTCTTAATTTAACTTTATTCAAAAGCAACCTTCATATACATCACTACATTGTAAACTCTGCAAGAGGAAGTTTTTTTTTCCAACTTGGTATAATTTAATTTAATTTAATATATAATATAATACAACCCCAAAGAGCAAAGCTCATGCGAGGGGTGACATAAATACATTGGTTCAAAGGAAAAAAATTACAACACATACTACAATTATCTTAAGGCTATAACAAATTCACTGTGACAAACATACTACAAACCACACCAAAAAAAAACCTTGAAATATACTAAGCAATTTTGAAATATGCATTTTTTTATACGACTTCACAGAAATATATTATAACTACCCCACTGACTAAAGTACACATCTAAAAAATATGATAATGCTTTTGGTTTAAAATTTCTAATGGAACTGGACACACTTTCAGGTAACATCTTATACAATTTTATAGCATGAGGTAATATTCCATTTAGGCCATACGTAGTGGATTCGCTATGAGTTACAAAAAGATGATTTTTGTCTTAGCGATTTATGTACGATGTCAAATAAGACTTTTCCTTCTAAAATATAGTCCATAAGTTGTCTGATATATTTTCACGAACCATAACCACTGTGTTAATAAACACCAAAAACAAGTGAGGGTTTATTTGCGGCATAACTTTTATAACGCGTGCGCTCGGAAGCAATATGAAACATGGCCAATTTCAACACAACTCCTTTCATTCTTGTTTAAAACGTGCAGCGTCACGCCCATCTCCTGGAAGGTTGTTGCTTCTGAGTGGACAAGGACGCTCCTGCGAATGCAGTTTTTGTCTTTATGTAGGGTTGGGCAAAAAGATTCATTAGGAAGCCTAGCAGAGCATTGAATTAATGTAAACAGAGAATACGTGCATACATTACGTAGGAATGCTTTTTACTTAGATAGGTACTCATGATTTGTGAACTGACTGAAATACTTTATAATTTAATTTATTATTCCTTCAGGAGGAAAACAATATTAACTCGGAAATATGTAGACATAAACTTTCTTTCGTCATGCAGAATTATTATGAATCTATACAGTATGCAGTTGTCGGCTGCGGTGGTCTAGAGGTAGATCCGAAGGTTGCGGGATAAAACCCGGCCGCAGTCGATGGGTTTTTGAGGACGTAAAAATCCTGGGAGTCATCCTGGGGGGCCCGTGTCGTAAATTTAGGGTACGTAAGAGAACTCCAAGCCTAAATTAGAGCTTCTGGACAAAATTTCTCGGCCCTTTCATGTCCAAGTAATACCTTAGTTTTCGGAGGGGGGTTAAGGGGCGATGGGCTTTACCATCTGTCCCTCTGCCCTCTCTATGAAAATAAACGTAACAATATTCACATCGGTAAACAGAAACCTCCACTTGGAAGCCCCTCACCCCAACACGGGGGCATAGGATATATAATATACATAAAAATATAAATATATATATATATATATATACACAGTAGTTCAAAAATGCAATGTCCAAACCGGTAGGGATGATAGAGGAGCCTAAAACAAATTTATTGCCAAAGAACATTGGTTGGGAATTCATATCGATTGAGTACTGAAGATTTAAGGTAATATGAGATGGGAGAAAGTTATTCGGGTGTGACTAAGCATAAATCAATGTGACATGTTTTCCATTATTTTATAATGGAAATCAGTGTTGAATAATAATAAAAGTTTAAAGTAACCACCATGAACCACCTTGCGGAGCCGTTGTGGAGGAATTAGACAGGGACTCAACATGCGTTTTCTACCCATGAGAATATAAGAAAACTTGTTTGTATTAGACACCTTTATCAACCTTAGAAGTTTGGAATGGGAATTTTTAACATCATAAGAGAAAGTGTACGGTGGTGCATGCTGTATTTAAAAATATCAAATTCACTCAAATTATTTTTATTATATTAATAAAAATTTAAAACAGAACTTGGTAAAGATTTAGATCACACCTTGTTATGTCAAAAGATTTAGAATAATTAATATGATACTGGACGATATAATTACTCCATGTCAAAATCCTTATCAAACTGTTAAGCCATTTTTGTTAGGCAAAGAAAATCTTTTAACATTCCATGTAAAATAAATGTTTGATTTTGCTAAACCACAGAAACATATTTTCGAGAAAGAAAAGCTATTTTCAAGAACTAAATTAATTTATACGAAATATTTACAAAACAAACACGCTCGTATAAGATTCTAAGAGACTTGTGATTAGGGTTTTCAAACTATTTCCGTTATAAAAGTTTCAGTGTTACACTTTATGTTAATTAACCTTTATTTTCTATTGTTTTGTTTGTTTTTTTTATTAATCTCTGTGTGGGCCATTTCGTGGTAATCTTCAGTTTTTATCGTGAGAATTCAGTTCCATGTAGACTATGTGAACTAAAACCCTAGCATACAAATAAACTACGCTAAGGCTTTACATTTTTTTAATTAAAATAAATATTCTATGTTCTAAGGCAATTTCTTTTTATTTCCGCGACTACAATAAATATTACGCTACAGGTGAAATTCAATACTGAGTTTTCACTAGAAAACATGTTTTGAGCTATTTAGATACCATATATTTTTAAAATCTCATACTGGGTGTCCATAGCCTAGCTCAAAAATAAAATCAGCATCCAAAGTAAGATGTATATTTGAATCAAAATCAAACACTTCAGAAGGACATGATACGAAACATCTCGACAAAATTCTCTTACACTATCTTCTGAGTAACGTTAAAAAACAGTCCCTAGCGATCAATATTTTACGAAATTATGACGTGCAATCATGCTGCTTGCATCAATCATTAGACCAATGATTCTAGGCTGTTTGATTTATGTTACGTGCGATCTTGCTACTTGCACTATTCATTAGACAGCCACTTTTTTAAGTTCTGGTTTTGCTTACAATAAGAAGCACCATTCTGTTGGTATTTATGCTCCAAACTGTTCTTGAGTTAAGATTTTGCAATAACATTTCTAGTAAGTTAATAATTTTGCATGGAAATTCAGGCTAGAAGAAACTACTCTATCTATAACATAAATTTCTAAATCGTGTTTGACTGTTAACATGTCTGAACAAGTGAGAGGTTCTTTATTTAACTCACCATCTCTACGTATTTCATACCCATTGTCTCGATGAAAGGGAAATAAAAGAAAGAATTGAGAAAAGAGGAATTTACATAGGAATAAAAAGAATGAGAAGAAAGAGACATCAAGGAGAGAGAATAATAGAGAAAAAAAACCTGAAAAACGAAGAGATCAGGATAGGTATACGAAAAAGGAAAACAAACAATACTGCCCATAACATAAATTTCTCTATCTGTTTGACTTTCTTTATAATATCATGGCAGCTTCTTGATTTACAGTACCTTATGTTCATATTTTATACTCAGTGTATGCTATTTGAAGATCTCGCCTAGTATTTTGACGTGAAATGTCTCCTTTCAAGCTATAAACTGAGAAGAAAGATGAATGGTAAAGAAGTGTTTAATTGATTCAAAATACAAGAAGGACGTTATGGTAATAACAATCATCTGTCTATCTTTACCTCAGTTTTACCTTTCCCTTTAAGGGATATTTAAGCGACCTAAGCGACCTAAGCGATCTGTCGGGAGAGGGATTATCTATGGATCACATACATACTTTTTTAACCAGACGAGGAGATTGAGGGCCTCCCCGGAAGAGTGATCGGTCCAATGCCGGGGCCACCTCCGAGACAACACAAATACATAGGACGAGACACACCATTCACACTCTGAACAAGGCGAGGATGGGATGAAGATTATAATGACGGCCAGATGATATATGGGGACCCAACATAGGTGAGAAAAACCCCGGAAAAACCCCCACCTAGGTAACTTGTCCTGATCAGGATTGGAGCTCGGGCATGAGTGAACGCATCCCCTACGCCACAGCGATGGACAACAACAATCTTGCTGGGAATAAATTCATGATTGCCAAACTAATTGACCAATGTTACAACAATTTTACGTAACAATCAGGATTACTAAATTCCTCTTACATTTTATTCCTATTAGGAAAGTTTAGCTGAATTACTTCCACAAACCCTGAAACTATGGCGCCCAGCCAGCGAGCCACGGTGCGCAATATTATGTTATGCCCTGTAATTTGCCCTTTTGGACTTGCTCTAGGAATTATACAGGACCTAAAAGTAATGAAAGGAATAGAAGCAGACATAATGTAACTTTTTTGTACCACTTCTAACTCAACTGAATTGGATAATGTTGAATAATACTTTTTCTGCCCTTTTTATGCAGTATACAGTACTTCATATACCTTAATTCAGCAAATCCAAGGAAGCAGCAGGTCTTTTTTACATTATATTCACTGTAATTTTCCTTTTTCTATGCTTACTTGTACCGATGGTTGGTTGGTACATGATTATTTAACAACGGGGATGTAAAGAAGCTCCTGAATTGTACAAAGAATAATCTCTCTCTCTCTCTCTCTCTCTCTCTCTCTCTCTCTCTCTCTCTCTCTCTCTCTCTCTCTATCTCTCTAAACTAAACTAAACTCCGTGGCGCTACATCCCTGGAGGGACTTGGCCTACCACCCGACCGCTGCGTCATCTCCCGTATCTCTCTCTACCTTAGTATATTCTCTCTCCCTTTTAGGGACATTTAAGCGACCCTTGCCGCACGGGCCTTACAGGGCCGCGACCTGTCGGGAGAGGGATTATCTATGGATCACATACATCCTTTTTGACCAGACAAGAACATGGAGGGCCTCCCGGGATGAATGATCAGCCCAATGCCGGGGCCACCTCCGAGACAACACGAATATATATGACGAGACACACCATTCAAACACACACTCCGAACAAGGCCAGATGATATCCGGGGGCCACAAGGGCCTCAAGTTACCCGACATTTGTCTCACAGGTGAGGAAAAACTCCGGAAAAAACCCACCTAGGTAACTTGTCCCGAACAGGATTCGAATCCGTGCCCACTGCGTGAGAGGAGCGAACGCATCCCCTACGCCACAGCGGGACTCAAAGAATATTACAAACCCTAAATAATTGGAAGTGAAGAGTTTAAAATTGCTTAACTTTAAACATGTGTGGAAATATTCATTTCATTACTGTATATTTTTCGATAATTGTACCCCTTGGCTTTTAATGGTTTCAGTCATAATCATCTTCCGGTTATTTAATTATAGAGTCATAAACTCTACGGTTTGAATCTGCTGATGTTGGTACGCCTCCGTGAGGTCAAGTGTGGACACGTAACTCAGAAGAGGCGAAGATCCAAAATGGGAGGTCCACTTCTTTGTCCAAACACAAGTAAGTGGAAAAGTTTGCGCGGGCGAAAGATGGAACTAGATTAACCTGTCCAGATTCACCTCTTCGCTGTAGCTTACGTTGTGCGTCACGAAACGAAAAAGTTAATTTAATCAACTAATCAGTTGTGCCTTCAACATGATAAGCGTCAATTAGAAGTATGTAAATTGTGAATGAATGCTTTCGTTATATTATATCCCAAGTAAGAATGATCATGTTCAAAACAAAGAGGCGTGGCTGTCATAGTCCGCACGTGAGAACGCATGTCATCACCGTGATAATGGTAATTTGTTTATTCTCAGTACAACTCACTCGCAGGGTCGTCGTGAACAATGGATCCTTTATGTTTTGTTTGCTAATTGCTATACTGTAATGATGACGATGCCAGTGAGTTTGTTATTTCACGTGTAAATGTTGATATTATTGTTGTTGATGAACTTATGAACACTACTTCTCCACTAGCAAGCCAGACCCTGGTAATGGCGCATGCTAATGACAATAACCAATCACGTTTTGTCACATGATGCGAATATTCCGCGAACTCTCTGTGAGTTCTCCTTCCCTTTGTTTTGAACAGGATCAAATTTACTTGGGATATACTATAGCACCGTAGAAGCAAATGCATTAACAACTTCAAGAAGTTATAAGAAAATCAATGCTTTAGGGAAAAATTACATGACAATGTGATTCGAACCGCAACCTTTCAGCTTTCTGTGCTGATGCTCTTCACGGCTAAAATTTGACCTGACTGAAAGACAGTGTTTTTGTTTTTTGATATGGTTTCCATTCTTATTCTACAGTACTTAACTGTACAGTACAATACTTTTATAGGGTGTAGGACAGTATTCTGGGCTATCAAAAACACAGGGTGCTCGGGAATTAATATTACTAACTTCTAGGGCTAGTAGAGGGGACTTAGTAGACAATATTTGGAATAGGTACCCATGATCAGCCATTACAATGTGTCGGATTTGCCGGTGTTGTTTTGCAACTGGAGAGGCAGTGCATTACGTCATCACAAGAGATGTTGGAAATGTCCTCCTCTTGCATTCACACAACACTGGACCTTATAGGAAATTTTCTTTCACGCGCATAAGTTCAGCTTCCGAGAGTCGGAAAGAAATTTTCCTAAAAACACGGCAGTGTTATGTGGATGCAAGAGGAAGATACTTCCAACATTTCTTGTGATAAGGTACGTGGTTATTGTCATTGTAATTATAGGTATAACTATAACTGTGAGAACCTGAACCATTACACCGTTAGCGATCGCTCGGGAGTTAAGGCTGTGGCCGCCACGACGCAGAAACCCGCATGATTGGCCAACTCGTACGTCAAACACAGTGTGTGTGTGTGTGTGTGTGTATAGGCCTACATTATTTTGTTTATGTATGCTACTATACATTATCTATATGAAATGTAAAACTAGACTTAAACAAGATTAAGATAAGGGTATAAGTTTATCTATTATCAAGATTTTCATATCTGTAACAGCCTTATACATTTTATGTTGAGAATTACATTAAATCTTAGAATCTAAGATTCTTTCGGGTTTAACAAAACTTAATAAAACTTGCACGTCCACAGGCAAGTGTTAAAAAACCTCAACATAATTATTTTCTAAAAACTTTCCTTAAAAAATTACATAGGCAGTTAAAAAATGCTCAACAACCTCTCTGAAATAAAAACCCGATTTAAAACATAGGCTTATATTATATGAAAAAGTAAAAAGCGAGATTGTGCTAATAAAAGCTATTAAGTGGCTAACAAGGGAACCACTGGAGTGCGTGGACTCCACGTTTGCGATTGTGGGAACCTCTGAGTTTCGTGTAGTAAGACTTAAGATTTGTAGGGATGTCAGTTCACATGTTTCGGAGGCGCAATTACCACAAAAGCCACTCTGCTGGAAGCAGTGGGACATGGTCCTGCTCATCTCTATAATATCTACCCGCCAGCTGAGGTCATAGGCCTATGCCGTGGAGTCAGCGTCTAGCATGCTGTCGCACCTCGCTTACCCCTTACCTAATTATATTAAGTTACGTACTTCAGTTCATTATCGTAGTATTGATTATGATGTTGATGTTGATAATACTAATGATGATAATAATAATAATAATGATAATAATAATAATAATGATAATAATAATAAACCGATTTGAAACTGGCAGAAATTACACCAGAAGATATTTAAAACCAGGAAATCTTCAGGACCAAAATTCACAAATGGCAAGTTGACCAAGAGGGAAAACCAAAGAAGGAGACTGGAACAACGTGGTCTGAAGAGAGAAAGAAAGCCCGCAGTAAAAGAATGAAAGAGATATGGGCACAAAGGAAGGCAAATACACGCCTCTAAGTACTTTGCATAGTCCTAATGGGCTTATTCGCATATACTAATAATATAATAATAATAATAATAATAATAATAATAATAATAATAATAATAATCGTAATCATAAAGCCCTGTGAGGTCATAGAAATTGTAACGGCACATATTGCTCTCCTTTGAACCACTATCTTAAATTATTGTTATTGTGTACTATATAGGCCAGCGGCCACCAACTCGTTGCACAATGAGTACAGCAGTAAGTGCAAGCTTACCCATTGCACGCTAGAATCATTTAGTGTGCACACACCGCGTGGTACACTGCCTCTCTTGAGTTCAGTGGTTGCATGCTCATTAGACTTTTGAAATTCACAAATTATATTGGAATATCAACAGGTGATTGTTGTATAAATGTCTTATTACATTATTATTTCATTATCATTTACTTATGTTTTCTACAAAGAACATTCGTGAAGTCTTGAGGTTTTTTAACAGTATATGAATTCTGTCGTTTTGAACATAGTTGAAAAGTCCCTGATTTTATTCAATTTTATAATAATTAAATTGTAATGACACAAGTTCTGTGAAATGAAAACAAAATCTAGACTCCTTTAAATGACACACTTCCACATTTATATTATTGAACATAAATATTAATGATAAACTTATATTTGAAAGAAAATTCAAAGAAACTATATCTCCACGTAAGTTAATACACCAGCTCAAATAAAGCATTTCACACTACAAAATCACTCACTAGTGGAAGCTAGTTTTCTTGATTTTTGTTGTCTCTTTTGATGCACTAGTTTTTCAACATCTGGAATCAATGTTTGTGCAACGGCCAGTGTAAGTTCACATTTTACGTTTTCATCTGACAATTAATTGACTACTGCTGCTGTTTTGTTTATTTTCATCAGTAAAAACAAAAAAAAAACAAAAAAAAACTGTTCGTACATAGACAAAATACTAGCAGCATGTCTATGCAGTCGGGGAAATATAGTTCGGGGAAACGTCACTCAAACTTCTATATTGGTATATATTACCATAAATGTAGGGGTCGATGGCCTACGTATTGGATTATGTTCTACACCCGACATAATGCTTGGAAGTTGGCGAAAGAGACGACCCTCCCCCCTGCCAATGGAACCCCGTCTCAGACTGACGTAACGTGGTGCACAGGGGTCGCACAGTGCAAGCCTGTTTGCACGCGCACAAAATACAGCGAGTTGGAGACCACTGATATAGGATATTCTACGTATACCCACTATCGAATGTCCAAGGTTGCGGGGTCGATCCCGTCCCAGATCAATGGTATTTAAGTGTGCATAAATGTGACAGACCCATGTCTGTGTAAATTTACAGGCATGTAAAAAAACCCTGGGGGCAAAATTCCGGTACACCGGCGACGGTCACAAGCTTAAGTTTCAGTACAAGCCCCTCGTTAAATTGCCTTAAAACCAACACCATCAAATTATACAAATTTCTTCAGTAGATTAAAACATACTACCTACAATATTGCTCTGCAGAATGGTAGAACTTTTACATTATGTTTACACCATAATATGGTATTATTAAATTAACCAATTATTTAATAATGTAAATTGTACAGTGTAAGTTATTGTAATAGTGTATTGCAATACGAGTGCATTTGGAGATTCAAGGAAAAAGTTCGAAAAGTCGGGCCGAAGGAGAATCTTTTTAAATTTTCGACGTTTTCCAATGCACTTGACACATGCATATAGCATACAATTTTTTCTGTGATAACAGTTTTCCTGATAGTGAAAATGTTACTTATATGAAAATAATTAACAACTGAGTACAGCTATTGTCAAGATACAAGAGAGGGCTACCAACTTTATCGATACTAGGCCTACTTCAAATCAGGCAGCTCTCAGGCGTACCATACCAAGACCTACATTGCATAGCATTTACGAATCTTGAATGATGATGAATAATTACTATAAGTCAATATTAATGGGGGAGAAGGAAGTAAAGTCTGATCAAATTTAAATTGTAAAGTGCATATCCTCCACAGGTAAAACACCAACAACTTTATAATTTCATATTAAGCATAAACTTAACGTTTATATAATTTATATTGTAAATATAATTATTATATCAACTTTATCATTACTTAACTCAAATTATGATATTAATGTCAATGTAAAACTTATATAGGTGCACTGTATATAACTATATAAATATATATAAACGGGTGCATGGAACGCCACGCGACAGAAGTGAAACTTCTTTGGCAACGTTGAGAGTGAAATAGAGGAATAGGCCTACATATAATTATATCGAACGGAAGAAGGAAATCATCTGAATAAAAAGAAAATAAATTAACTTTTTCGGCATTTTAAATCGAATACGTATAAAACAATACCACAGTTGTGATGAACTAATGCCCAAACTGTCACTGATCGTAGCCACTGTGTTTGATTACATGAACGGGACGCTTTGGTTAAGTTTCCGAGAACGTTAGTGACGTTTAACGATGCTCACGCAACGAGTATAATGATGATGGGCTCACCACGCCACTAGCTTGAAGCAGTAATAGTCCCCCACGCAATGCCTGGTACCTTTCCCCGTGGTCCCACTCTTTCGATAGCAACTCTATGTTTGCTACTTACCCCCACTACTTTCGTGACGATTTTGTTCGTAACGCTAGAGCGTAACTCAACTTTTGGTTAGCTCTCGATTTACTCCTGGCGCGTAAAGAAGTTTTACTTCAATAATAAATGTAAACAAGTTACCATTGTCTTGAGCATTAATGTACATATTTTAATCTTGTGAGGACATTCGACAGTTGGTATAAGATGAAATAGACAATACGACTGGCCGTGATAGTTGGTGCTACAAAACCCATAAAGCGAGACCTGTGCAGCGATTGCTTCACCTCCAGTACAGCGACAATAAAGAGAATTTATACCAACTTTACATTCACTTTAAATTAAAGAACTAAGAATACTGACAGCTGCAATAGTTCGGATTTGTTCTGAGGTTAACAGGCTGCAACATTGCATTTACACTGCTGTTTCAATCCGTGAAAAGCTGCACTCCCGTTATTTTTCCAAGTCTAGTAGTACTTGTGCATGAAATACTTTTAAAAATCTTTATTGAAAATTCGATTTAAAATTGCAGGCAAAGTCAAGTTCACCTCTGGACGGTGGACGTCTTAAGGGGAGATGGTAGTTATCAGTGTCAAAAAATTGATTTTTTTCTTAAGGTCATGTAATAGAGTATGGTTTTGTGAACATTTTGATGTATAGGTCTTACATGTTGCGTTATTATGAAGCCAAGCAGAGCGACCTGGAGCTTTCTAAAATGGATAAAATACCATAAGGCACGTCATTTTCTTTTCGCTCTGCTGTAAAATTATATTTTTTGTACTTCAGGTATCATTTTCTGAAAAGCTTTTCATGCTAGAATAATGAAACTTCCAGGAATTAATTATAGATGAATGACAAATCTCCTTTAGCAGAATTATGGGAAAAGTCTTGACTATACAGAATTTTCAACTATTTTTAATTGAAAGAAAAGTATTTTTTTTTTAGTCGTGAAGTTTTCATGCAGTTTTCATGCAGTAATATTGTACATATTAGACTGATTGTGCTAGGGTAGATAGTAGTACCTATTGTTAGTAAGTTCCCAAAGTTTCACAAAAAATCTAAGCCTCAGAAATTGAATAAAGCGTACCGGTACCTATGTCAAGGGAAGTAACTGTAAAGCAAAATTATCACATATGTGTTAAAAAATTCTTTCCTACCAAACAGCGAGTTCTAGAACAACCATTTCTGCTTATTTAAAACTGCAGAGTGCACTTGCAAAGCATAAACAAATTCAACTACATCTGACGGTTAACAGCTTAGTTATGGCTTCTTGAACAAACGCTATATTTTCTATCATTTTGCTAGCGGTAACTACCATCTCCCCTTAAGATAAAAGAAGGATGCAACAAGGCTTTGTTTTTATTAACATAACAGGAAATTAATCTGGAGGTGTGAAGTAATAATTTAGTCGTGAACAATAGTCGTTCGGCCTTCAGCTAATAGTTACTGGCTCTATAAACATTTCTATACATTTGACCGATCCTCTTAATTCTCCCTACTGAACGCGCAGAATAGCTCCTTTACTGCGTTTCACAACTAACAACCCATCTTTCTCGGTTTTTTGCTGAGAAACTTGTGTGTTCAATACTGTTTTATCACTTGGGTCATATGTCGCATCATCAATTTAATGCGGCTAGATCCACGTCTGTGTTTCACATACCAGCCATTTATCAGGTAGGCTATACCCCGTGTGGAATTCATGGGAAAAGAGAAAGAAAGAGAGACAGAAAAAAAGAAAGAGGGGCAGTAGTGAGGGAAAAAAAGAAAGGGGTAAGGATCATATGTACTACTGCACTCCGTAAAGAAATAAA
The DNA here is from genome assembly GCA_964059195.1 of Ectobius pallidus. Taxonomy (NCBI): domain Eukaryota; kingdom Metazoa; phylum Arthropoda; class Insecta; order Blattodea; family Ectobiidae; genus Ectobius; species Ectobius pallidus. The sequence continues at coordinate 18,123,281 of CAXKWD010000005.1, forward strand.
TAAACTGGTCAAGACAAGAATTAAGCAACAGAAAAGTCTACCGGATATAGTTATTATTAGGGAAAGGCATTTGATGATTTTGAATCTTTTTTATATAAAGGTTAAAAGGTAGCTCAAATATATAAGTGTGTATCATGAAATAATTGATTAAATAAAGCCAATTTGTTTTTGCAATTTTTGCTTTATTTTACACTAGCATGTGCCCGCGGCTTCGCCCGCGATAATTATTTCAAAAATTAAAAAATAACAGCATAATAGTTAAATCATATTTATTAACACCTAAATCACGTGGACAATACCACGATTAGATAGCGTCGCCTGGTAAAAGCGATCTCAGATTCGAGTTCCTTGGCCCAGAAAATCCCTGTATAGTGAGTTTCGTCCAAATCGAACAATGTTTGACCATATTTAGGTCTATGTTGATTATCCTTCTTTAGTGAAGGTTGAAAATTTCGTATGTCTACGGGCCTTGATACTCTAAACAAATGAATCGTCCAGGATGGACTTACAAAATCAAGCGATCGCCCGCGATAATTATTTCAAAAATTAAAAATTAAGAGAATAATAGTTAAATCATTATATTTATTAACACCTAAATCACGTGGACTATACCACGATTAGATAGCGTCGCCTGGTAAAAGCTATATCAGATTCGAGTTCCTTGGCCCAGAAAATCCCTGTATAGTGAGTTTCGTCCAAATCGAACAATGTTTAACCATATTTAGGTCTATGTTGATTATCCCCCTTCCGTGTAGGTTGAAAATTTCATGTCTACGGGCCTTGACATTCTAAACAAATGAATCGACCAGCGTGGGCTTACAACATTCAAGCGATCGCGATGCTTTTATTTCCACGGTATGACAAAAATATCCAAAGCCAACTGCAATTGATTTGAGATTGAAATGTATTACTGAAATCTGATGCTTCGACAGCGCTAAAATCACGTTTTCTGCCAGTTTTTCACTCATAACTCACGAACGAAAGCTAAAATTAAAAATTCGGCTTCGAGGTGCATTCGCCCACCTTTCAGTCCATCTATCTTTAAAATTTCAGATCTCTGCGTTCAGTAGATTTCGATGGGCATCGTGGACAGACAGACAAACAGCATGTGCCCGCATGTGCCCGCGGCTTCCCCCGCGAGAATTATTTCAAAAATTAAAAACTAAAAATTAAGAGCATAGTTAAATCATTATAATTATTAACACCTAAATCACGTGGAGTGCATTCCACGATTAGGTAGCGTCCCCTGGTAAAAGCTACCTCAGATTCGAGTTCCTTGGCCCAGAAAACCCCTGTATAGTGAGTTTCGTTCAAATCGAACAATGTTTGACCATATTTAGGGTTGATTATCCTTCTTCCGTGTAGGTTGAACATGTCGTATGTCTGTGGGCCTTGACACTCTAAACAAATGAATCGATTAGGATGGACTAACAAAATCAAGCGATCGCGTTGCTTTTATGTCCAAGGTATGAGGTATGATGACAAAAATAGCCAAAGCCAACTGTAAGTGATTTGATATTGAAATTAATTACTGAAACTGATGCTTCGAAAACTAAAAAAATGCACGTTTTTTGCTCATTTTTCACTCATAACTCACGAACGAAAGCGAAAATTAAAATTCCGGCTTCGAGGTGCACATTCCGACCCTTTAGTCCGCCTATCTATAACATTTCAGATCTCTGCGTTGAGCAGATTTCGCTGGGCATCGCGGACAGACAGACAGACGGAGGACAGACACTTCCTTTTATTAATATAGATTTTTCGTCATTTTCAAGAGATAGGACATTTTTTTGTCAATTTTTAGGTAATTTTCGGCATTTTAGGCCATGTTTCAGTGGAGGCAGAGAGGAGCTTTTCCATGCACAGATCGTTACTTTCAGTTCAATGACAATCATTTTTATTTGATAATCTCCGCAAAGTGTCCATTGTTCATATTAATTCAGGTTTATTGCTAACACCATATCAGTTTGTCTTGTAGGAATAAAAAATTGCTTCTTTTTAAATGTCACAATTTTGCTAGGGGAAATTTGATGGGCATGCCAGTTCAGAAAGAATTTATTTTTCACTAAGGGTGTCCAAGTAGTATTAATTTATTGACTTCTTTAGTAACAAAATAAGTGTGTTTTATATTGTAAATTCACATACTGTATAACGCACTGTCATCCATTAAATTGCTTTTAGTAATTAATTAATTAAAGAACTAATTATAATTAATAATGGTAAATTTATTGGTCATTTCTTTTATCTAGTGTCATTTTTTCACTATTTTTAGGTCATAATGCATTTTTATTGTGCATTTTTCACTATTTTATGGTCATTAAATGCAGTTATTAATATTATTGGAGCAGGCAATTGGTGTATTTTATATTTCAGATTTACAATTTGCCGTTGACCGGAAAAAAGCCAAATCTTATAGCTCCTAAGTCGATACCTTTCACGTCTTTGCTTAGCTTCAGTTCAGTTGTGTTAGAGCGATCTTAACATAACAGGTCAAAAGTTACAATAGGTTTTTCTTGGAGCCGTGTCCCGGTCATGTAAGTATTCTGGTAAGGACAAACAAACAAAATGTGGTAAAACTGATATGCATAAACACATATCATGTTTCATCAAAAAATGTTATGAAGATCTTTGTTTCCAAACAGCAGTATTTTGCGAGACATGCAGCATGCATTCACGAGAGGTCGAAGTGTACTAATTTGAAATGTTAAACCATTTTAAAATTATTATAAATCATTTATGAAACTATTATTAAGCTTTAGCTTAGATGTTACTTGTTACTTGTTGTGGACTTGTTCAATATTCATTCTGAAAAAAAAACGAAAAGGAAAGATTATCCACAGAATAAAAGCACACGAACTGCTTTGCACGGAATTGAAATTGTGTTTTTAATAGACGTACATTTATATTATTTCAATTTTCAAACAAGTAATGTTGCATAAAATAACTTGTTTTCGTGCTGCTTAATGGCAACATGTGATGTATTAATCAGGGCACATTGATGCTTAAGTATCTAGTAACGAGCTGACGTTTTATCAGGTAAAATCCCTTCCTCATATTAGTAGCAAACATTTTATAAGATAAACGATCGGGATTGGTTTGTATCTTAGGAATCGCTAAACGTTGTTGGTCAATATCAAACACACGGCATATGAGTGAAATAGTCATAATAATTATTGCGAGATAGTAAATAATAATAAGGTATGAACTTATATAAGAGAAATAATATTTTCAATTATTGGAGGAAAACAAAATGAACATACGAGGAAAAGAGTTATCAATTTTAGTCGATTTTTTTGGTCAAATGGGCATCGATAAGCTTGCTCATTGGCTGAGATGGGGGAAATATATCTGTTATGTCCCCATCGGTACAGCAAAAACTAAATGACAAGGCCTCTCTCATTTTTGTATAAAAAATATGAAAATGACACTTCAGCCTTGATTTTTTATATAACAATTTTAGGCCGCTCTAGGCTGAAAAAGCATTTTAGTGTATTTTAGGCACTTTAAAAGCATTCTTAATCAGTCTCATTTCCCATAAGTTGTAAACCAAATGGATATTTTTCTAAAGATTCCAGATGTAGGCCTACACATAGTTCACATTATTGTCGCATTTAAAGAAATAGATCTAGACGTTTTAAATTGTTTTAAAAAATCTCCTTTAATCCCAGTGGCGCAACATCTCTGAAGGGGCAAGGCCTACCACCCGACCGCTGCGTCATCTACCATAGGCACATGGCAGGATTGGGGGGCATGCCGACACCCACGGCCGTTAATGGTGGTTTCCATGACCGGAGCCACTACTTCTCTATCAAGTAGCTCCTCAATTTGAATCACGAGCCTGAGTGCACCCCTACCAGACCTCCATACCTCAGAAATATCCGAGGAGGTACCGGGGATCGAACCCGGGCCAACGGATTTGTAGTAGCGACGCTAACCACAAGACCACGCCGGTGATCGTTTTAAATAATACTAAGATTTGAATTTTGGATCGGAATATTATACTTCCTTGCCAGTGACGACGAAAGTAAGAATTGTGGATCTAAATACTCTGTTCTTCATGGGCTTCTGCTTAGCACTCATTTCGACATTGGAGTCTAAGAGAAAATACTTCCTACAATTTGTGACTCATCGTTATTTATTAATTTACCTACAAATGTATTCGCACCACCGCATCTAAAGAGAATTGTATAGAGCGCAGAGTATTACGCTAGAGGCGAAATAGTGTTCTTTGTTACTTTAAAAGATGTGAAACATGACTGTACTCACTTGATCGATTCTCTTTTGCTTCACTTAATTGAGCTACAACAGTGTAGCACATGAAAGTAATGAGAAGAAATAACAAGAGAACACGTTTGCTCTTCTTTTGTTGTGACTATCTCGAAAAGGAAACTTGAACTTAACGAATGGCACAGATTACGTTAAGGAATGCAATAATGATCTTCTACCATTTCATTCATAGTTTTTAACAACGCCAATATCTCTAACGCAAACACCAAGCCTTTGTGGATGTTATTAAGCTGTTATGCCTCCATATGGAAGGACAGCAAAATGAGTCTAGGTCTGCTCTTACTCAGGTTGCCAAGTTCAGTTTCCTCATTAGTGAGTCACGCTTCTACATTAACACTAAATGTCTAAAAGCAGACGTTCTGGAAAATTCTTCTCCTTCTGAACTTATTTGTATTAAAAATAACTACGAAGAGACTAAACCAATGCTTCGCTTTCCTGCATAGAAAATATATCGCATTTTTTGCAGTAACATTAATATTTGAATTGAACTCTTCCATTGCATTTTAAACATAATTCATTCATGTTTGCGTGCACAACTTTTTCCATATTTTCTTCCTCGTTCGTACCGTAGGTTGAGTTTTTAACATAAACACATGTTTTGAGGTCCTCTGAACCCAAGTAATATTTTCAGAAACAAGTCTGTGTGTGTCTGTGAAAAGCCTAGCTCCAGAATGAAAAATAGAAAACAATATTTTATACCTGGATTATGTACCTTCTGGGGATGAGACACATTATTGACGATTTTCCTCACTTTTAATACCACTCGACATGAAAGAAAAAAAAATAGCAATTTTCTTGAAAACAGCTCTAATGATTTTGTTTAAATGTTGTATATGAGGCCTTTATACCAAGAACTAAAACTTTTACTTGCAAGGCAAATGTACAATGCTGAAGTTTTATAAAAAGAGCTCAAAACTTGACATATTCTGTTCTATTATTTTTATTTTGTTGAAATTTTGTTATAAAAATGCAAGCAGAGTTTATACACTAAAGGGACTTTTAATCTCAAGTAAATTACAAAATATTAGTATTTTATACTTTCAACAACAACAAAAAAAGTTCTTATTTGTTTTTACAAAATTAGAAAAATTAAACATTAAATTGTAAATTGTAAAAATTATAATTTTTTTAGAAACTGAAAAAAGTGACGAGTAAAATCTCAATATGAGTCAGTTTTCATTATTATTAACAACAAAAATACCATTAGTGAAGTGTTGAATATTTTTACGGTATGCTGTTTTACTTTTTACAATAATTTTATATAAAATTGCTTCAATACTTATTAATCATCATAATAAAAATGTTCAGGTTCTGAACAACATATGGCTAGAGCGAACGGTTAGAAATGATGATTTTTCATTACTTAACTTAGGCTTGCTTTTCTATCCGAATAGCCCAACTGTTCAGTGGAGTTTTATATCAAACGGTCATAGAACCTAGGAAATGGTCTTAATCATATTTTCTGCTTATAAGTGCCGATACTTTTTTGTTGATCTGACTTTCATTCATGAAAGCAGATGTATAACAGCTTTCCTTTTTTCCTTTACGATTCATGGATTACCTGTCTTTATGATTTCATTTTTGGTTTTGACAAAAATTCTTATCTTTCGTTATAAAGCGTTCACGCTGATATTGTAATAAATCTTGGCTTAAAATCCAGCAAAGTTATTTATTTGAAAGTCGGGTTATTAATAGTTGTAGATGTATGTGACACTTCATTTCCATTATTCCCCTTATCTGATCAGAGATTTTACGTATCTTGGGTGGTCACCACCGACCAGACAAAACCAGACGGGTGGATAAGGTCGGCGCTGAATAGATGTACTGAATACAATTACAAGTATATAATATGTAATTGTCCTTCAGATACAAATATGCGGCATTGAAGATAAACCGTTTATGTTCCATGTAATCCACTACAATTCCTTACACAGAACATAGTCTTGTTGGATTAATGTTCGTGTATTTATAGCAACAAAAGAAGGCAATTCCTTAAGTTCAAAACTATGCTACTGGGACATTAAACCCCTTCATATAGGCCTTTTGAATTGAAATATAAACAACTTCTTTAAATAAAGGAAACCATTATAAACAATTTATGGAATACCCAATGCACACCAATGGGGGAAAAAAATATTCCGTTACACTGCAAAGATGTTATGGTTTCTGTGAAGTAGGCCCAATGTAAGATGTCCCCAGCATATGAGTAACAACCTAAACTATAGTCCTATAATGGGCAAAATAGAATAATTTAAAGAATCGAATCATGTGTTCTCCAGTAATATAAAGAATGGAATGAGTATTCAAATTAAAAAGCTCCGAGATCCGAGAAATTCTCCCAATGCGAAATCTGAGAAGTGAAAACTCGCAGGATGAGTGAATCTGACTGAGAAATCAAATCGTTATTCGAATGTTCAGTTCGGCAACTTCGCATGCTTTAAGATCTACTGCTATTCGTATCCGCGCACCAAAAACAAATTGGAGTTAATTTCACGCAGCACTGTCAGATATTGCGCTGTCAAGCGTTCTCAGAGTAAAGATCCATAAGATAAGCACTCTGACTACAGTCCGATTTAAACATCCTGCGATTTGTGACAATTGCTGGAAGGATATATTTCCATGGCAATACTATGCGAGATGTCTGCAATTTGGAAGGCTGCTAAACACCTGACAGAAGCTCTAATACAACAAATACAACTTAAAACAACGCAGCTTTTCCACTTCCAGCATACTGGGAACACTAAACTGCCCTGGCGCGCACATGCCTTTCTGCGTGTTGAAAGACGAAGTTAACCGAAAGTGATACGACTGCGCGGGCAGTCTGGTGTTTTCGAGGAATGTATTCCATTGCTTTTATGAGAGAGAACTTTCAGAAATAAAATAATTCCGATTGTTTAACTTTCAAAAATCAAACAATTCCGATTGTTTTTATTTGAAAACTCCACAAAAGGAAAAGCAAGACATCTATAATCTTACCATCCCTTACTATCGTGACAAGTACAATCTGAAAGAACTTGAAGTCATTGGACTCATGGTGGGGGTGCGAGAGGAACAGTTAAACTCTCATGTTGAACACCTTCAAGAGATTAGGACTCCCTCCATCAATTATAACTGAAGTTGTTTTAGCAACCCTCAGAGGATCTGTTGCAATACTGAGGAATCATATTTATAAATTTTAATTGTAACTGTTAGAGATTTTCTATTTTGTATGAACTTTTCCTTAATTTTATTCTCATTTCTTTTCTGATTAAATAAATAAAAAATACTACATACTCTTAGGTGGCTACACACCAGAACGATGGTTGCCATGATACACATCTTTGAATCGTAAGTGATAAGCTATAATTATTTTCTTCGCTCAGTTTCGCACTGTACGATAATTCAAACAACAAGCAGTTCCTTTAGCATCGTTTTTGGGATAGTCCTCTTACAACTATTGCGGAATTATGAAATCATGATTGTTAGGGTGTCAATTCTTCCCATTTTTCCCGGGATAGTCCCTTTTTATAAATGTTCCACTGTCTCCCGAAATTTGTATTGGAAATGCTCAAATGTCCCCTCTTGTGTGATTCTGATTGGCTAGTGTATTTTACGTTATATTAATGAAAATTGCAACAGTGAAGATCTTGCTCATTGTCAATACACTTGAATGGGATATCATGTGCTGACTTTTATAATATAGTATCAGAAGAAAATACACTTAATGACAAAGTACACAAAAGTTAATAGTTTCTGCAGAAGAAATTAAAAAAGGCATTTAATATAATTAGTGTGCACGATACAAAGGTAAATTTTAAACGTTCGCTCTCAATTTTGTGAATGAAATTTTTTACCCCTTTTTTCCTTAATTGTCCAACATTTTTCGAATTTTTTAAAGTGTGAGTCTTTTTTATAAATACATTATACACACACCCTAAATTATAATACTTTTTTTATCTTTTTTCTCCTGTTCTTCAAACACCAGTATATCACAAAAACAATCTGTCTTAGGATAAAAGTTGAGCATCGTGAGCAAAACTTTTTAACTACTAACATAAAACTACCAGCGGAGGGAATTGAATAAGCCCTGTAACGGGCCTAACACTAGTCTTCAACTAATACAAGTTAAAGTTGTATTTCACTGAATGTAGACATAGCCTCAGTATTAGTAATAAGGCTTCTTGTTAACCATACCTTAAAAACTCAGTGATTATCCATCTGCTCAATAGTTATATCCCAAACTGTACATAAAAAATTAAAAGAAAACCGGTCGTTAATTGGGTTAATGGTTTTTGAGTTACAAGTCTGTACTTGGAGCGACAGAAAATTGATGTTGCGATTTATGCACAGTACGTAGAAAAAAAATTATATTCTTTAATATATAAAATTTAAAGATGACACGCATTTAATAATTCTTGAAGGTTTATGTAGGCACATTCTAAGTATAAAGGTTACTCAGTCTATATGTAGTTTGTACTTAATATTTGACTAGCAGCTACTTCGAGTAATTGTGGTAAGTTATGAGAATATTTGGGGTACGCCGTAGCGTAGTGGTTGACCTAATCCTTCTGGTGGCACTATGGCCCTGAGGTCGACTCAGCCTCTAACAGAAATGAGTACCAGGAGCAATCCTGGGGGTAAAGGCGGCAGGTGCGCAAGGCTAACAACCTTACCACATTCATGTGCCGAATGTCTAAAAAATCTTGGAGCCTCAACCTCCTGGAACCTTAAGGGCCTCCATGGCCTGTAAAGGGATCACTTTACTTTACTTTATGAGAATATTTAGAATTTTATAATTTAATGTGCTACTGTATGAACCCACGAATAATGATTTCCCTTAACTATACATTAGTTTGATAAAATCTCAAGACACAGAAAGAAAACTGCTTCCAATCTCCAACCGTAGCATTGTGTCTTCCTGGCCAGATGACGCAATGTTCCCGGAGTATCCGGGGTTCGAGAGGCTCTGGATCCCTGTGGAACTGAGGTGGGAGGGCCCAGGTAAAATAAACGGTGGTTGGCACGCCTGGAAGATGACGGGGCACGAAGGAGCCTCTCGAATAATAAGGTATTTTGCTCTTTTCTATACTTAAAAAAAACGTATCCAATAAATTTTGGCATGTGCAAAAACGCATGATGACATTTAGGTCTAAATTAAGCCCATTTCCTGTGTGTATTTTGAAATAAATCATACCATTATGGAAACTAGAAAGAATATTCTTTCATATGATACCAAAATGTAAAAATGTAGAATGTCAACCAAAATCAGAATTTGCAACCTTAACTATTTATTTATTTATTTATTTATTGTACTAAGAATATTACAGGCTAATGCCCAATTACAATATTCTCGCTTACATAATACACCAGATTCAAAAATTCAAGTGACATTCAAAATAATTAAGCTAATGCTACAACAATAAGAAAAAAAAACACCCAGAAAAGAAAAACACAAACACAAAACAATATGACAATTACACAAGGGAACATAATATGAAAAAAACAAATAATAATATAATAGTTTTGGAGGAAAATATACATGTCAGAAAGATTCAAGTAAAGAAAATGACATGGAGCAAATTTTATTAATTATCATTTTAAAATTTTAAAATTTTTTTCACATATATTTTTAAACCGCTTATTGTTAGTATTAAAAATATCTATATTGTCCATTTTGTGCAACTGATTGTATAGTCGGAGTACATTATAAAGAGGAGAATTATTATGAGAGTCAGTGTTTACTTTTGGGATGAAAAAAAAGATTATGCAATTTATGAGATCTATAACGTGGAACATAAAAATATATTTCTTTGAGAATATTAATATCATCTATTTCATTATTAATTAATTTGTATAAAAACAACAATGCATGAATGTTTCGTCTGTGTGATAATTCAGGGATATTGAAATACTGTAACATAGTTGAATATGATTCAAATTTAGGATAGTAGTTAAACTGTCTGGAATACGTATATTTTAGAAATTTATTTTGAATGGACTCTATCAATTTCTTGTATTTAATGATAGTAGGATTCCAACTATACATTAGTTTGATAAAATCTCAAGACACAGAAAGAAAACTGCTTTTATCTGGAGTATAAAGAATATTTACCTTGAAAATCCAGTTGAGAGGAATAGAAACTGAAGTTCTGAGCAGGAACCGGAAAGGGCAATGACATGTTTGTTTTATCGGAGCACAATACTGTATTGTTCCATCGTCTTGTAAAACTTCACGATCATCTCTGTTAGTAACCAGATTCCCTGATCTCTATCTCTTAACAATATACACCTCCACAGCATAAGATATATGCATTCCTATTCATCGTCTCGTTATTAAACGTGTTCTCTGTATGTGCATATGTTATGTAAAACAGATGGTTTGGTCACCTTACGAATTTCGTATACTAACAACTCCACAATAACAGCCATCTATAATACCATATGTATGTTACGAAAAATACAACATTTAAAATACACCAAACAATGTTATTCATTTTACCTGAAGCACAAACACAAAAGAAGGGTTTTTATGATATAAAATAATAACTCGTACCAGCAGAATCTAAGGTTTTCTTTTTTATGTATGTATAGATGGCCATTAACCAATGTTCCGATACAATTATTTCGTTTTCTGTTCATCTTTTCTGTGGTCTTTTTCCTTATCAATGCACCAATGCCCAAGGTGGACTCGAACCAACAGCATCCACTTACATTCTTCTCAAAATACACTGTCTACATAATTTCAGTGCATGTTCCTCTTCTTCACTAATAATAATAATAATAATAATAATAATAATAATAATAATAATAATAATAATAATAATAACAACAATAATAATATTTTTTATTAAGGAATATTCCACAACACAATGGTTTTCCTTCACCCCACAACAATCTTTTGCCTCCAGAAAATCCCTGTCCATAGCATCTTCTTCACTTAATCCTTTTCTCGCGAAACTCCTTTTCACCCCATCCATCCAGCACTCTTTGGGTTTCCCTCTTCTTCTTTTTCCTTCTACTTTCCAATCCAGAATTTTCTTGGGTATTCTATCCTCTGTCATTCTGAGTACATGTCCATACCATCTCAAGCGTCTTTCTTCTACAATTTCCAAAATATTCTTTTCAACTTGCATTATTTCCCTTATTCTATCATTCCGAATTTTTTCTTTCCTGGATTTTCTTGCTGAACGCCTCCAAAAATTCATTTCTAATACCATTAATTTTCTTGCTTGTTGTCTACTTATGGTTCAAGTTTCAGCGCCATATAATGTTGTACTTTGGAATACTGCCTGGTATATTAATTTTTTACTTCTATGTAAAATATTTTTACTCCATAAGATTGAATAATAGTAATAATAATAATACTAATAATAGGAAATGTTTGTCTTTCTAATTATTATTATTATTATTATTATTATTATTATTATTATCATTATTATTATTATTATTATTATTATCATCATTAGTTTAAAAAATGTTTTAATTATTTTGCTCTTAATTTTTTTTATTAATTGTCGCGGGCAAAACCGCGGCCACCTGCTAATGAGTAATAAAGCACATTGCACAGATAAACATACTAGGGACACAAGACGGGCAGAACAACATTTTTTTCCGGCTTTTAGGCATTATGATAATTATTGCAGTATTATCTAGAATTTCATTCACGATTAGTTTCATTAATGATTGTTACAGCACCCAATCTGTACAGATAAGATCAGAACCAGTATTGCCACTGTGGTATTGCTTTTGGCAATGGCATCGTGTCAGGGTAATTTATACGTTATTTCGCTGAATTCCATTCGCGAGGTTTGCGGGTATTATGTTCTATAGGTAATTTAAAATTTAAAAACTTGAAAAATGATAAAATTATCCAAACATATAGTAATAATTTACACCATATACCATTAGAAAGCACTCAAATATTTAAATTAGTAAGTAGCTATATGAGTTAACACAAAATTGCAGTGAATGAAAACAGATCTACCACGATAGCTGAGGATCGACAATAATCCATGCATTTTAATAGTTGGCTTAGACTTAGACTTAGACTTGTTAGAGCATATACAGTATGTGCATGTGAGATTTTTAGGGTCCTGGGTTTCGTTATAAGTTTGGTAAGTTAGCGTTATAAATTCCACAATTACTAAGCAGAATTTTGAGCTGGTATTTCAATGTAGGCCGTATTCAATTGGGAAATTAATTAAAGGTGGTCTAGCCCGGTTGCCATAGCATCATCGTTAAAATATATATTATTCGTGATCAAATAGTTGGGAAGTACTTTAAGAGAGAGAGAGAGAGAGAGAGAGAGAGAGAGAGAGAGAGAGAGAGAGAGAGAGAGAAGAAGAAGAAGAAGAAGAAGAAGAAGTGGTATTGAGAATAAAGTTAGTAAAATTAAGAGTAGGCTAAAAACGTGGGCGAAGTAAGAACTTGATTGAAGGTATGATTGGGACGCTAGGAACTGAACCAAACTCGCGCAGATAGCTTATCGTCCGCCGGTAGCAATGCATATACTATACTATTCATTCCAAACTATGCGGTTCATAATAGCCCGTAACTATTGAAAACAAAAATAAAGTGCATAAAGTATTTTTTTTAAGTTATGAAATAAGATTTAAGTACTGGTATGTAACTCACAGAATATCGCTATTGGGTCTTCACTATTGAATGCTGTGAGACTAACTAAGATGTTTTTACACGGTCTGTACAGCAGGGAACATCACGTGACATGAAGGTCAGGCAGGTCTAGATCACATCATCGTAGCCTACTGCGCAGCTGTTTGTTTGGCTCAGGTCTTACCGATCGAGTTATACATCAGAAACGTGGGCTAAGCTAGTAAACTTGTAAATATGGAGAATCCAAATAAATGAGGAAATAACAATCCTTATGAAAATATTTTACAACATGAAGCATGGAATTGTCGATCGCTTCGATATTGTTACCCCGCTCTGCTTGATTCATTTGTTTATACTATTACGGCACGCAGATATGTGAATTCTTTAGATCTGTGGACGGAGGGGGCATCAAGAATGCATGCATAAATGGGAAATCATTGATCGATTTGGATCACTATGCGGGGGTTTTTGGGCCAGGGAACTCTAATCTGAGGTAGTATTTACCCGGGTGGCGAATTGTAATCGTGAAATGCACCTAGAAGCCGGATTTTTACCTTTACGTAATTACCCCATTTAATTGTTTTAGAATGATTTACGTGTGTTAATAAATATGTTTTAATTAGTTTGCTCTTAAATGAATAGTTTAGAAAACCTCTAACAATTCAATTAATAAACGCGGGCGAAGCCGCGGGCACCTGCTAGTCTTAAAATAATAAAAGGAAGTGTTTGTCTTTCTGTCTGTCTGTGCGCGATGCCCAATGAAATTTACTGAGCGCAGAGATCTGAAATTTAAAACGTAGATAGACTGAAGGGTAGGCGAATGCACTTCGAAGCCGAATTTTTAATTTTATCTTTCGTTCGCGAGTTATGAGTAAAAGAACTGTCAGAAAATGTGCATTTTTTTTCGCTATCCAAGCATCAGTTTTCAGGAATAGGGCAAAACCGGGTGACGCGCCGCACTTTTGTGTAAATTCGTCTACCTCAAAACAGGATTGAATATTCTGAAAACTCTTTTTGAGATTCCAAGCTATGATCTTCCCTCCCTTTATTTCAGCAACGAAAATATTTATAAAATAATAATTAAATATGTAAATACAATTATTAAATTGAAAGACAAAGCGGGAGAGATGCCGCTTTACAGGGTGCTATGCCGCACGTATGGGAGACATGCCGCATTCATAATAACAGTCTAAATTTACATCAAAGGCACGTGTAAAACAAAAGAGAACCTATCTACACAATCTCTGGACATGGGTGACTAGCCTTTTTTCATTTTCTGTATCAAATAATCCTTCAGGCCCAAGTGAGGGTTTTCCCAATTTCCCGTGTCCATGCGCCTACGAATAGTCCTCTCTGGCATAAGATAGCAACGTTCGGCTTCCCGAATCTAAATTTTCCATGCCTTAATTCGCTGAACAGCTTCTTGTAGGTCATTGTCATTCCATAGGCCACAATGTTTAGCTCCTTCCCTTCCCCTATACCTAGTTGACATGTTTATTGTTGAAAAGAGCAGAAAAAATAATTTTGGGAGGTAATTATACTGCAAGACATTGTGCGGCGTGTCACCCTTGAAAGCTGTGCGGCATGTGACCCAAAACTCAGGGACACGCGCCGCACTCATCTGTAGAGCTTATTGTTATTGTTGTTATGGCTAACTTCACTCACAATATCTTTACAACCTCTAAATAGTCTATTAAAAGTAGTACACGCAGAAAAAATGGAACAAATACAGATCAGGAAAGAATAAAGTAATGCGTCCAAAAAAGTTTCGCAGTGAAACTAGTGCACTTACCCGATAAATGTCGCTACAACAATGAAATAAACACCACAAACAATGAACTTACGCGATCCAATTACTTTAGAGAGGGAACTGGAGATGGTATCACGTCAACTAGCGGTATCTAGTGTCAAATGTCCGAGTTAGAGGGGGTGCGGCATCTATCCCGGTGCGGCGCGTCACCCGGTTTTGCCCTACATTTCATTTGTCAAATCAATTGCAGGTGGCTTTGCTTATTTTGTCATCATACCTCATACCTTGGAAATAAAAGGATCGCAATCGCTTGAATTTGGTAAGCCCAGCCTGGTCGATTCATTTGTTTATAGTGTCAAGGCACGCAGACATCTGAAGTTTTTAACCTACGCGGAAGAGGTATAAATGGATATAGGCCTAAATGGGCAAACATTGTTCGATTTGGATTGCAGGTGGCTGTGCCCCTTCTTTTTTTTTTGTCATAACTCGGAAAAAAAAGCATCGCGATTTTTTTCAATATACCGCATTGGATTATCGATCGCTTCGATTTTGTGAGCTCACTGTGGTCAATTTGTTTGTTTATAATGTCAAGGCACGCAGACATCTGGAATTTTCAACAAAAGGGATAATGAAAGTAGAACTAAACGGGCAAACATTGATCGATTTGGACGGAACTCACTATGCAGAGTTTTTCTGGTCCAGAGAACTCGAATCTGAGGTAGTTTTCTCCAAGCTGCGCTTTCGAATTGTGTAACGCATTCCAAAGCCGGATTTTTAGCTGTTTCATTAATTATTAATCCTTTAGTTTATGCCTATGAATACTTCGCGTGGAAGTGTTAATAAATAAATAAAGTGTTTATATGTTTTAATTATTTTGCTCTTAATTTTTAATATTCTAATTACTTATCGTGTGCAAAGTAGAGGTGTACATATTCTGATTTTAGCTTGCCTGCCCCTTTGAAATTCTGCAACCAGTCACAGCTTTTAACTTGCTTGACTTGAAAGCAAGCCAGATTACAACGATGATAAGAAATACTGTCGCTATGAGTCATAAGCTCTTCATAACTTGGTGGGTTGCTCAGGACCTAAGGAAACTGCAAGGCCTGGCGAAAGAATATGAAACTGGGTATAGCAGTGCACTGGTAAGTCGTGCAGTTACATAGTTGAGGAACTTCAGATGTATTTAGAGAATTTTACCCTGAAGGAAGCCGAGGAGAAACTAAAATGTGGACAGTTTTAATTAATTATCAATGAACAAAAGTACTAGTCCGGCATGGGAAAAATTTTCAAACATTTTCGAGAAAACATCATAAAATCATTAATAACAATAACAAAAATCCCTTTAGGCAAGCCTACAAGCTGAGGTAGATTTCGAAGTGCTTTTGTTTTAATTTACTTTCGCTGCGTAGCACTCTTCTTCTTTAGCCTTAGCATGACAAACCCGCAATAATAACTGCAAAAAAGAGGAAAGAGAACTTTTTAAAACATTCAAATCTCGCCTTATATGAGAACTATCAAGAAACTAGTTATTGATTTGTAGAGTACTCATCAAGAGCTTTTCAACGATACCCCACAAGACGTAGTTTCGAAAATTTCGAATTTCCATCCCCATACCCCCACCCCCACTCGTACTCCCAAAACCCCCGAATCGTTGGTGTCACTGTGAACTCCATAAGGAGTACTCTAATTTATTCAATCAAAGTTTCCCTCTATACTTCATAGGGGCCGAGATATAAATGTTTTAAAATTTCAACCCCCTCCCCCGATCACCCCCTTAGGCCAATTTTGCTCATTAACGAACTTGTCTGAACTATTGGGCCTAGAAATAACATAATAAAATTTGATTCAAATATCTTGAAAATTACGGCCGCTAGCGTGTAAAGATATATATGCATATATATATATATACATATACATATACTGTATATAAATATAAATATCACAATTTTTTAACAGGCGGTGGTTTCGTACTTAGGGAGGCATGAAACGTAACGATATGAACGAATTTTTTGAAAGTCATTAGGTAGATTTTTCTTCGAAATCTACCTAATAATAAAAATAATAATTGTGTTAAGACGCTAAAACGATTTTTAATACCTTATCCACCTTTTATTTATCTGCATGGTGAATTTCTTCTACCAGCATGTAGAAAAGCAAGAAAGTATTACCTACACTCAGCAACTACAGTGTTTAGCTGATAGGAATGTCGCAAGCTTATTCTGACTTGCCTAGGCTGGGTTTGACCTGACCCATCGGGCTTATAGAAACCTGCCTGCTTCCTAGCTATGACGCTGGCAACTTGCTTGCCTGGCGTTCAAGCGGGTTTGGGCAAGCTAAAATCGAGATTTGTACACCTCTGGTGCAAAGCTAGTTCGTTATTAAATAAGGGTTCGCTCACAAAAAACAGGATCAAAAGGAAAATAAACGAATAGGCTAATCTACGTCAGAATAAACATTTTACAGTGCTATAGCTTGAAAAAGACATCGTTAAAACAGTCGTATTATTTATTTTGCATAGAATTAACCTTGTTGAAACATTTCTGCTTGTGGCCTAACATTTCCTAGACAATATGTTTTGCTTGTTTGCTTGTTTCTTCCTTTTCCTTATAAACCCCATGTTGAAGAGTGAGGTCAAAATATAGCCAATACATACATACATTCATTTACGTACTCAAGTTTTGTATTATGAAACTTTCCGATAATTATCTCGGAAATATTTAGGTCTTCTTATTTTTATTTTATTGTAGTTTTATATAGGCTAAGCTTAATAAAATTTTCCGTTGCTGTTTTTGGAAACTTTTCACAACAGATCTACTAAGCCGCAGCTTAGAAGAATAGCGGCAGGCCTATAGGCATTCTACCTCAGAAAAAAAAAATATATATGTTACCGGCAATGTGTGAAATCTCGGTATTCTATAGAATGCCTAGGTAATGTAGGGCCTATAGAATGCCTGATGGTTTTAGGCAAACTATGAAATATAAGTTTTTTTTGAAAATGTTACATACTTTTCCTAGGCATTCTATACAATTCCTAGGCATTATACAGAATGACCAGTACCGTTTAGGCAAAGTGTTAAAAGGGAACAAGATGAAAAGCCTTTATTAAGTAATATCCTACGCATTTGAAACTGTAAGAACAAAACTACGAAATAAAACACAGGATATTCTTACCGGAAAACAATGAAAGCAGAACTGAGGTTGAAGTACTTGTTACAATAAGTACTCACCTACCAATGATATTGCAAACTAATTTTCTCAGCAGCCTCTCTTATTCATACAAAGAAGTCCTACTACATAACCACAGCTGTAATTTTTCATTACACCATATTTCAGTATAGAATGTTGATTTCAGAAAATGTGTGTCTTTTTTACGAAAACGTATTTTATCAGAATATAATGATAACGAATCCCGCATAGCAAATTTAGCAGACTATTTAATTCTCCTATTTCAAAAAGTCTAAATACATTTTAAAGATATGAGTTACTCTACACTAAATATTTGTGACATAAAGTAGAAATTATTTCGTCCAAAGTGATTTTGTTAATAATTTCAGTTCATGGTATTTGGTTGTTTGCATCTTTTTAAACTGTTACACAAATTTATTTTCAGTTCTACTCCATCGACATATTAGTTCCTCTTTATGCGATAGTCTATTTTGTCCTTCAGAACTGAGTTCAATTATCAATCAATTATCACTTATTATCATTGTCTTTATTAGGGAGAAAAATCTACCTATTGCAATGGATACCATGTCATGATTTTCGAAAAATTCTTTCATATCTTTACGTTTCATGCTCCCCTAAGTACGAAACCACCGCCCGTTCAAAAAAAATTTTTGTGATATTTATATATATATTTATATATTTATATATATATATATATATATATCTTTACACGATAGCGGCCGTAATTTTGAAGATATTTGAACCAAATTTTATTATGTTATTTCTAGGCCCAATAGTTCGGACAAGTTCGTTAATGGGAAAAATTGGCCCAAGGGGGTGGTCGGGGGAGGGGGTTGAAATTTTAAAACATTTATATCTCGGCCCCTATGAAGTATAGAGAGAAACTTTGTTTGAATAAATTAGAGTACTCCCTATGGAGTTCACAGTTACACCAAAAATTCGGGGGTTTTTGGGGGTACGAGTGGGGGTGGGGGTGAGGGGATGAAAATTCGAAATTTTTGAAACTACGTCTTGTGGGGTATCGTTGAAAAGCTCTTGATGAGTACTCTACAAATCAATAACTAGTTTCTTGATAGCTCTCATATGACGCGAAATTTTAATGTTCGAAAATAATAACACTTAAAAGAATTATTATAATATCATAATTTTGTCTTGTTTAGCGGCTTTGCTAATTTTATTCATTGCTGATCTTGCGCACGGCCTCCCAGAATATTATATCCTATTCTTGTTGTCAAAACAAATGATTGTAGGCTCTTCCTCTTTACCGAATTCAGTTCTTATTACTGCGGGTTTGCCATGCCAAGGCTAAAAAAGAAGAGTGCTGCGCAGCGATAATAAATTAAACCAAAAGCACTTTGAAATCTACCTCAGCCTGTAGGCCTGCCTAAAGGGATTTTTAACTCTTATAACCGCCAATAACCTTAAATTGACCAAGACAATCATTTAAAATTCCTTGTACACAATCACTGAAATCCAACATAAGACTTATAAAGACTTTTTCAACATTTGACAAAGTTTCTTAACAGCCTTAAATACTTTAAAAATACAGTGAATTCTTTGATAAAATTTGAAATGAAATAGAACGATTTCTAAACGATTCAATTTTTTGCTTGTCTTTGTTCCTACAGCCATATCATGTACTGTCGTTTACCACCAGGCAGCGCACATTGTCAGTTTCATAATTTTTCAGCTATCTGATAATGCGCGCATGCGTCGTGCTAGTTGACAGTACATAACATGAGTGTACGAACAAACCTAATGTTCTGTTGACATGACGTGTCATCTCGGAACATGGCGGCACGGGGAAAAACCACGAAGCAGAAATTGCTATCTATGAGGAAGAGATAAAACACTCAATCTTGTAGAATATACCACCTCACATTTCATGCGTTTAAATTTCATAGTGTCCTCTGGGTACTTCTCAAGAAGCTGTTTATTTAAAGGGCCTACTATTATTATGTGCCAGTATGGTACTTTATGAGATTGTGTGTGGGGGACGAAAAATGTCAGTCCGTCTGTCTGTCTGTAAGTGTGTCTGTACGCGCCATAACTCAAATACGCTTTATCGGATTTTCATGGAACTTGGTATACACATTTATAATGTCCATGAGAAGAACCCTATTGTTATTGAACCAAATCGGTTCACCGGTACCGGCGTCAAACCCAAATACGCTCAAATACGCTTTATCGGATTTTCATGAAACTTGGTATACATATTTATAATGTCCATGGGAAAACGTCTGTTGATATTGGACCAAATCGGTTGGCCGGTACCGGAATAATGCCCAATTTAGTGCATTTTTAGGGTATTATATAACAAAAGGCCCCATAACTCAAATATGATTTATCGGATTTTCATGAACTTGGTATACGCATTTATAACGTCCGTGGCAAGAAGCCTATTAATTTTGGACCTAATCGGTTGACCGGTACCAGAGTAACGACTAATTAAAGGTCACATGTTTTTTTTAATTTTTATCTACCGGTATAATTTGACAGTTAACACTATTCCTTCACTTATGCTTATTAAACGACCCCGTCAAACTGACTGAGTTGGCCAAGTGGTAACGCCTTGGACTCGTATACTGGAGGTTCCCAGATCAAATCCCGGAGCCGGCCGATTTGACATGGGCTTTTTTATTTAATTTTTAATTTTTATGTGAGTGCGAGATTGTCAAGGTATCACATATGTGTAGTTCTGCTGACGCTGGTCGATTTCAATCTGATTAGAAAAACTTATTTTCTGCATATCATAATTGCAATTATAATTGATTCAACAAAAACATACTGGCACTTTGTTATATCAGTTTACCTGATTTTACTTATTTTACAAACATTGTAGTAATCTCGGTTATACATCCCTGTAATACAGTGAACGCCGCTTAATGTAATCGCGGATAATGTTATCAGTCGGGTGATATCACTTTTATGAAGTCCCTTACGAATTAATACTGATACATTGAAAAAATGAGTTTATTGTGATCAAAGATTCGGTTTATGTTATCACATTTTCCTTTTTCTGGCTTTATTTCCAAGTAATGTACGTCATTCAAAATTTCGTTTTTAAGGGTTTCGTTTCTAACTCAACACTGTATTGTGTTGTACGGGAGGTAGCAATACTGTTCCCAGCTCACAGGATGACCAGTTAAAGGGGGCTAGCATTACCTAACTTTCTCTTTTAAGCAATAAATCATGTTGCACCCAACAGTTAAGCTGCAGCTTTCGATTTATGAAGATAACTGTGTTGACATGCAGTAATGGCTAGTGTAAAATGAAAAGACTTGAACAGTCAGGAATTAGATGTTTTGCTACGCGGTGTTCACCACAGATCAGTATAGACTTCCAAAAATACTCATAACTCGTAACTGAGTATGGAGTATTGGTTAATGGACTCCTAAAGGAAAGTAAACACAATTAAAAACTTTGTTAGTAGTTGAGTGGTTAGCCTATGAGTGGTTCAATGATTCACAGTTACGTATTATTTTATTTTGTAGTGTATTATCTTGTGTATGAATAAATAACCACCATGTAATTCCTTCGGCTACTGTTATCAATCGGTTAATATTATCAGTTTAGCTGCATCGCGAAGTCATCACAATACACTATAGCTATATTTTGAGGTGAAGTGAAGAAGAATGTCCAATACGTGAAGAGTGACGTTATTTCAGGATGCTTAATTATATTTTGATCTTGTTTGAATATGTCTTTGTCCAACATTTCCTTTTTTATTTTAGTGCATATCCCGCAACAGTCTTTGAGCAATAACTGCAGTCCTTCAATTTATGTTTAGTTTAGTTTAGTTTCGGAAAATATTTTTAAGTCTTGTCAAACTTTGTGAAATTTTGTCAAATATTTGAAAAGTTTTCTTGGGAAGTCTTGAATTTGAAGAAAAATAGGAATGAGTTCGGTACAAGTAGCGTGAGCCTACACGGGATAATAACGGAGAGCAACATTGTTGTGGGACACCCTACCGTAGTTAAGGCAATGAAATTAAAAGCTTTTGCTTTAGGGTTTCCTTTCATGATTTATTGCCCTTTTGCAATTTGACTTAACGTCACCTAAAATTTGCACAAAAGTGAGGTGAGCCCTTTGCATCTTAAACACAGTGGACAAAGAAAAAAGCCATGCCCATGTATAGCTGAAATTGCTCACCTCCATCATCTACAGCTTGATTATTCATGAAGTTATACACGCATATGACGTCTTTAATTTGTGATTCCCTTTTTTAATCCCGGCAGAGGCTGGAATTTATTTAATAAAAGCAGACACCGCTATTAACTCTATTTCTGAGTCATGTAGTGGAAATAAACTAGTCGCTTCTTTTTTTATTTTTTGTCCCCCACACATTATATCAGACACTTCAGGATTTTTATGTTTCAAATATTACCTCTTCTGTTAAGTTGAAAAGTATTTACTGTATAATACTTTCTGAATATTTATTTAGAATACAATATATACATATTCTACTTTCCCAGAATAAAGTTTGCTACTGAAATTCACTCCCGAAAAAAAACTTAACATGGCTTTATCCATCCTTATAATTATAGGCAGTACAATCTATCTATCTATCTACTCTTATACAACGGCCCTAAATAGCGTGCTTGCTCGCCCGCTTCGTGAAACATCGGGTATACTCGGCGATGTTCGTCTCTCGCAGTGTAAACTTTCATGACGACTACAAAATTAGGTAAACCGCTATTATATAAGGTCTAAGTGAAATGAACACAATGAACAAATATTCTAATTTTATTTTTACTTACAATTTTCATAGTTCTGAACCACAAACATTTTTAATAATCTACCAGTGAAAATTTCTTAAAAATCCTGGAGTCAATGAATCATGGCGGTCGAAGCACCGGGGGCACCAACAGTAAAATATTGATGGTTTAACTCTTGAAATATCGCTGATAATAATCCAAACAAACCTTTCCTTCCCTTGAAACATTATATAATTTCTGAAAATTACACTGAATTGATAAAATAAAATTCACATCATATTCATGTCAATAAACAGTAGAGAAACAATACGTATTATGTGTTCACAGGTTTCTTTGGAACTGCATAATCGATTCTGATAATAGTTTTCCCAGGGGGCACTTTCTAATTTTAGAATGTACTATGAAACCGGAATTTTAGCTGTTTCATTAATATTATTAATGGCTTAGTTTATGAATGATTCGCGTGCAAGTGTTAATAAATATAATGCTTTAATAATTATTATACTCTTAATTTTTAATTTTTAAATGAATTATCGTGGGCGAAGCCACGGGCACCTCCTAGTATTATTACAATATAGAGAAATCGGATTGCGGAAGTGCGGATCTGTTTTTCACCTTCATATAGTATATATAACCACAGCATTTTTCCCGATGAAAGACGTAAAGGCCCGAGTATGTCAGTTTATAGAACAATAAATTATTAAAGGAATTTATATGAAAAAAATTTCAAATGAAAGTTTTAGATCCTTTCATATGCCGATAGTATAGTTTGAACAAAATCGTTGGAGCCATTTTCGAACAAATCGCGATAATGAATATTTCCTCAGTCTTTTTTTCACATCCCATAAGCCACTTAGCACAAATATAAGATGTTGTTTTGGTATGATTTTTCGCTGCGCTGTTCAGACAGAAAATTGTATGTTAGGAATCGAGGACCTCAACACATTTTTTAATCATTACTAAAATCTAAAAATGAATATTTTCTCTACATATCACTAGAAAAACCAATTTTAACTTTTTCTTTTATGGAAGCGAAGTTACTGGAATGCGTTGTACTTTCTTATGGTGAGCATGAAACTGGCAATAAAATTGTCTGATATGGTCAAGTTTTCCTGTAGTTTAGAAATTATAATATATAATATAATATTTGATTAAATTATTCTAAAAAAAAAAATAGACAAAATTCAGCTAATTATAGACATCTTTTATTAGATGGTCTGGTATAGTGAGTCATGGGGACATCCCTCACCATTGACCAGCAACAACTTTTTGGTTTGGATGTACTCCATTTACCCTGGTGTCTTCTTTCAAATATTTAAATTAACTGATGAAAATGCTCAGCGTGTTAATCAGAAACATCGTCACAATTTACGGCTATTGCAACCCATTTCATAATAATCCACTGACATGGCTGGAATCCACTACTTTCTTATAGTTTGGGGGCCGACAGTTCTCTTGGAAATTTCAGGCAGCAGTTCTAAAATATTCCTAGGCAGAATTTTCTTTTCTTGGCAGAACTCCATCAACATGTTCATCGGAAAAGAGTTCTCTGACTTGCAGTTCTATAAAAACATCTTCCTTAATTAAAACACCTTTTCAGTACTTTAAGATAGTTTTAGTCGTAGTTAGCTTTGGAAATGCTGAGACCGCCGGACCATCACGATTTAATGGTTTTATTACAGGTAATCCCACGAGAGTTGAATTTATTAAGACTATTCCATGAATAAAATGTAACGGATTATATAAATAATAATTACTTTCTTGTTTTGTTGTATAAAAACAAAACTAACAGTTGTGAGATGTGGCCGATCAGTTCATATAGACTTATATAAAATACATTCCACGGACAATATTTGAACTTCCCGCAACATTATCGACTACTAAAAATGACCATTACGCCTAGACTATTACAATGACCATAAAACAAATTACATGACAAGACAGAGGACATTTACACGGACAATTTGATATGCAACACGACCATCTGAATCAAAAGACATTAACTGCAATTACAAATAATTAATCAAACGATTAATTATTAACACGACAACATAGAAAATTACATCATTCAAAGCGTAATCAAGAAAGCAATACAACTACACTTATAACAGACAATAGTGACAAATACTTTATGAATTATTAACTAAATAGAGGAATACAATGCATTGAGGGCGGTACTTTTCTGTCTGGAAAAGACCACTGACGCCACCATTAACTTGACGTTGATAGATATGTTTCTCCACAAACCTCACCCCATTTTAACGACAAATATTTTAAACACTAGCAGAAGGACCTAGCTAATTCCCAATCACAAGAGACAAAGCTAACTGACAGAACCAATGGAAATGCAAGAATATTTTAACACAGAAACATATTAACAGGAACATGAGCAAGGAACGCGGACTTGCGACTCATACTTCGATGTAACCACTACAGGACTGGAAGACATGGATTGAAAGGACACGGACGTTAATTTTGTAGATGAAATAAGAGGTAGGAATATTGACTTTTATACAGTGAAATAGTAACGAACACGAATATTGATTTTATACCGACTTTTCAAGTAATACTGTCGAGGATATAAATTTATATAACGAAACAAGAAAAGATTATAAATATTATTTTTGTATTGCGAAGTGAAAAGAATATATACCGCCATAAGATAAATAACGTAAATTCCTGCGATAAAACGTGCAGATGTTATAAGGATAATAAATAACCTAAAGTGATTTTGGCGACGACGAAATAAATAGATAAAGACATTATATAAAGTAACCGTATTCTTCCTCCCGACATATTCCGATAATTACAGACTAAGTGACAAAATTAAGAACAAAATAAACTTACAAATATTATTCAAGTACATAACCAATTGACATCATTTCACGACCCATCATTTCCTAGGCTTATATCCTGTATTAGCTTCGTCTAGCACGGCCCTAGAAAGAGATCTCGCTCTACCAACTGAGTAACCATTAGCTGGACAATATATTTATTAATAATGTAAGAATTAAAAAGAAAGGCGCTCATACAAATTCAACGACACCTTAACCAACGGGTACAGAGATCACGGCATATTGGAAAAGTTTACTAATAACATAAAAGTATCATCAGGCAGGATATCCTCCTATAGACTACATGTTTTTATTCAGGCATTCAGGTGGTCCCTGAGATGGCCAGGGATCCTTTCTTAGTCCTGCCAAACATACCTTTTAATTAAATTGTTGATAAGATGAATGTTTTATTACACTGCAAAAAAGTGACGATTGAGCCCGCTACCGAATTCGGCAGTTATACCTTTTGAATTTACTAATGCATATAATTCATATTTTACTATTATACACCTTTTTCACAGTATTTCGGGCAAAATTTGTCATGTTTGTTCAACTATAAAGAAAAGTGTTCCCTACACAGGTCATGGAGGCCCAGAGGGTTCCAGAAGGCCGAGGCTTCCAGATTATAGACATTCGGCACATGAAGGTGGTAAGGTTGTCAGCCTTACTCACCGGCCGCCTTTACCCCCAGAATTGCTCCTGGTGCTCATTTCTGTTAGAGGGTGAGTCGACCCCCGGGCCATAGTGCCACTAGAAGGATAAGGCCAGTTGAAAAACTCCAACGACCTCATCGGGGATCGAACCCGCGACCGGTGTGTAGTGCAGCGCCTCAACCACTACGCTACGCTACTATAAACACGTACGAAATACGAAAAAATGTTATAGAATAACCATAAGATGCTCAATGTGGCCTTTTTGTTTATTGACAGAAGTAGGCTATACTTTTATTTCACATTCATTTTCCTGGACTTCTTTCACTTGTTTTCTTTTTCCCTTATTTTCCCTTTTTTTACGGTTTTCCTTACGACACACAAACAGCCATGCCCGAGGCGGGACTCGAACCCACAACCTCCTTACCCACGTCTCCAAGGCAACAACGCCTAAGTCTCAAACGCTTTACAGCCTTTATACGAATAACCTGGCCATCACAATGCAAAGCAACGTTTTCCAGTTTCCAGGTACAATCTATGTTGAAGTTTGAAGCGATAAATACCGGTTTGATAATTCGCTCCGTCCAATTAAACTTAGCAAGTTGAGGTGCCACACAAGAAAGCGTATAATCAAATATGCAAGCAGGTTCGTATGCAAATGACGTTCGCAGTAAATCTCTCTCACTTGTCGTCTGCAGAATTGTTTGGGAATTCTCAAAACTAATTTCTCGTAATTTCTGAAAAGTTACTAGCGAACATAAGTTTGATTTCACTTTTATGAGTTATTACAATATTAGCAGAGTTTAATTGGAAAATGGCGGCTACCTCGCTTTACCTTGTAATGTATGTAAGCCTAGCTAACGTGCATCAAACATGTACCATAATAGACAAAAACAATGGCTCGTCGTTATCTAATTCCTAGAAAGCAGGCACATGATCAGATTTATACGCTTGTGGGCTCATTTTCTTTCTAGTGGCCGAGTGCACCAACCTCGGTATTCAGAATACCGCGGTAAAGTTGCATAGTTTACCCCGGTAAAGTCATACTTGTGCTCGGTTTCGACTTTTACCGCGATAAGATGCTAACCGGCCGTGAAGGAACTGTAAAGTGAGAAAACGGCGGTTTCCTTTCCAAGATGGAGATCAGCGTATTATATCATATTTTCGATATCTAGGCCAAAAGCTAATTGAATATAATGAATAATGAGAGAGGTGGGATCTATTTGAAGAATAAACGGTGGTACATATCTTTGCAAATAATGTGCTGTAACATCGATTGAAATTACCATCCTTTCTTACCTCAACCAAACCAGGTCCATCCAGTAGTAGGCGTAGCCAACTCATTTTCACGATTGGTACAGTATCTATGGTGTTTGAATTCAAAGTCTGAATTCAGACGACATATATACGCAATATAATATTCCATTTTATCCTTATGAACATTTATTACTGAACAATAAGGCAACAAATAAATGCAATATGGAAAACCAATGGGCCTAGACGAGTCTCCGTGACTGGTAGACGTGCAGAGAAAGAAAGAAAGAAAGAAAGAAAGAAAGAAAGAAAGAGAGAGAGAGAGAGAGAGAGAGAGAGCGCGAAACTAGCGGCCATGGAAGAAACCGACACAAAACTTGTCCATGGGAATGGATCCGTAGCAGAGTAACCGCGATATATTCGAACGTTTGGAACCGCATATTGTAGCAATGGTGCACTCGGGCATAGGTCTTAGAAATACGCAGGTCGACCGCGACGCGATGGTGTAGAACAGCGTTTCTCAACCTATGGTCCGCGGACCACTGGTGGTCCGCGAAGATGGTGCATATGGTCCTCAGACATAATTAAAAAATATCATAAAGCAAGTGGAAAGTAAAGAATTAAATTTTTTCACATATTTCGTTATACGTAATACCCTAAACATTAAGAATATAGGCCTTCTTTTAAAAATGGGATGTAAAACTAGGGGTCCGTAAATTTTTTAAGATATTTTAGAGGCCCTCGGGTTCAAAAAGGTTGAAAAACGCCTGTGTAGAAGTAGCGTGCCCACCTCTAGATCCGGAGGTCGCGGGATGAAATGATTAAATCCGGCCGTGGTCGATGGATTTTTCAAGACGTAAAAATCCTGGGCACGGAGTCCTCCGGAAGGAACTTTAAGCTGGAGGGGGGGGGAGGCGTGTCGTAAATTTTTGGCACGTAAAAAAGACTTCAAGCCTAATTTAGAGCTTCTAGGGCCTTTCACGTCCAAGTAATACTTTAGTTTTCCAGATGGGCTTACCACCTGTCCCTCTGTCCTCTCTTGGAAAATTGTCGTAACAAAATTAATATAGGTACTGAAACCTCCAATTAGAGGTCCTATGCCCTACCGTAAGAGTTACAGGAAAGAGTGGATCAAGTAGAAAAATGCGGGTACGCTATTTTCGTCAAAGATGGTGCTTAATATCTGCATGAGTTCTATTTTTCCTCTGTTAGTTGGCAATTCAAATCCACCTCAGCCAACCCACTGGACACAGTAGAACCAGATCCCAAATTCCCATTCTGCCGATTTTACTATTTTGTTGTTGTTGTTTTTATTTTCAGCAGAAGTGTTGTCGCAGATTGGGGAACTATTACAGAACTATTACATTTTTTATAATTAAGGATTGATTGTATATACCGTACATAGGTCCATAGTTCAAATCTGTAAACAAAGGAAATCTGTAAACAAATAAACAACCAAATTTGTTGATTTTCTCACGAACAGCTGCAGCAAATTGGGGGCGAGCATTGTCGTGAAGAAGTTTGACACCATCAGCACGAATGTTACAATCCAGACTTGGCACCGTCGGACTTTCATTTGTTTGGTCCCATGAATAAATTCCTGGCCGGTAAACGCTTTTCGTCAGATGCAAAAGTGAAAACAGCAGTCCGCAGATGACTATACTCCAACTGAACGGACTTCTATGAATAAGGTATTTTGAAATTGGTATCACGATGGGAGAAGTGTGTTGAGAAACTTGGAGACTATAGAGAAATATAGACAAAATATGTCCCTTCATGTGTGAATTTGTTTGTAATTGTACCTATCAAACTTTTTGTAAAAAAAAAAAAATCACTGTGCGTTACTTTTCGACCCACCCTCGTATATACGAAGGATTATAGAACTTTCCTCGATATCACAGTGCATAAATTTGAGATTGATTTTAATCATAAACAATTATCCAAACAATTTTACCCTAACTAAACGCCTAGTTACTCCTGTGCACAATAAACCGTTAATGATATTTCCTATTTTCTTATGCAATGTTCTATTTCTAATAAATTAGGAACATAAGCAGGAAATACTGCTTTACGAGTTTATCCTTGACGAACCAAAAACTCCAATAAGTCATCGTTTTAGGGCTGTGTTCACCAACACGGTTAAAATTTCTCGGTAT
Source organism: Ectobius pallidus (assembly GCA_964059195.1). Taxonomy (NCBI): domain Eukaryota; kingdom Metazoa; phylum Arthropoda; class Insecta; order Blattodea; family Ectobiidae; genus Ectobius; species Ectobius pallidus. The sequence goes on from CAXKWD010000005.1 coordinate 18,152,708, forward strand.
CGTGGATAATAAAAACTACGATTAATCCATTATCTCAAATAGTAAAGCTTTCGGGTTTCACCACATAGTTTGTCACCTTGGCTTTCAAAAGCTTGGTTTTTGTAAACTACTTGCCTGACCCTTAAATTTTTCATAAGAGAACCAACGTCATCTGGCGGCGGTTGTGAAAACAGCGGGGGAAATACTGTCTATTAGCTATGTCCGGACGTGAAATGTAAACGTTGCCACAGAAACGGAAAGTTTCCCCTCAAGCTGTCTCTAGCTAGTAGTTCTACAAAAGGTCACTAGATGTCTCACTGGTTTGGGGGCGTGGCGTATAGCAGATAATTTCGTTTTCCCCTTGAATCTTGTGCAGAAATGAATGTCGTCATAAATGTCCAAGTACGGCATACGTTCTTTTATCCATTAGGGTGTCTTATTCTGTGTTCTGCTTCATATTCCTCATCACTGTGATCATCTCTCATGCTGATCGCACCTTCTTGATTCATAGTTAGCTTGGTTTATCCTGTTTTGCTGGCTGATATTTCACCGCTAAAGCATTAGCTTGGATATCATCGAAAAACCAAGTTACTGCAGTTGGTGAAGCGCAAAATGGACAATATCGCAGCTTTTCAGTCTAAAAACCAGGATCAGACAGATTATCGGCATTGGTGAACACAGCCTTTAGTTCTAGTTCTGAAATTAAACTCGGACATTGAGCTCTGGTAGCATAATATTATTCTTCCCCCTATTGTGCTTGGCTTGCAGAATGCATTCGAGTGCGTGTAAATAAATTCCTCTCAAAAGGATACGTTTTTCTGTGCTTGAGGCTCAGGGGCAGATGTTTATGTTCCCCAACGGCGCGTGCTCGGAAATGTAATGTCGGGTCACTGTATCTCGATCTTCATTTGCACAACAAACTGCATTACAATGGAACACTGTCTTGCTGTGTTTGTTTTTACTTACACACGTCGCTAATTGTGCTTGGAATCCCAACAGCGCTGGTAGTTTATTTTTACTACGTCAATGTACAGTACTTTGTTGCCGTTGCATACATTTTACAGCCTTTCACATCTAAATGACTACCATGACGGTTATTTCACACTGCAACTTAAATATGAACATGTAAAACTTCTTCATATTACAACCAGGTTTATGGTGTGTATCATCTTTAGAGGTAAGGGGCTGGGTAAATACTTTCAACTACTATCTTGAACATTTGCCTTCTACGTGCATAGTATAGCCTGACGGTTATGCCGGTTGTGGACCAACAGCTAAGCTAAGTTAGTTTAGCTTAGCTCACATTTAGTGCGGGATTTCATATGTAGTTGTGTCGACAAAACTACGTATGAAATCCGGCACAACTATATATGAAATCCCTCACTGTATGTGAGCTAAGCTAAGCTGGTTCTATGATCGATGATTGCAATAAGTTGAAAACAATCTTATGCTATGGTATTATTCAATTTACCCGCTTAACATAAGTTTCGTGAAATTCAGTGGACTGATCAGTATGGTATTGACTTTCTGTGTCCGATGTCGCGGGTTTGATCCTGAGCCACGTCTTTGGAATTTATGTGTGCATAATGTGAAATGTGCTCCATTTCTGTATATTTATAAACATTTAATACATCTATTGCGAGACCAAATGTGGATTCACACACACCCGTCGTTAAGTACCCTAACTACAAAAAAGAACGGATATTTAGATGTCATTAAAACATACTGTAAATATAAAAGTTGACCCCATGGAACATACAATATAGACAAATCAGAAATTCAGAAGTGACTAAAATAGTTTTTTTTTATTAAGTGCCAGTATGGTACTTTGTGAGATTGTGTGTGGGGACGGGAAAATGTCTGTCCGTCTGTCCGTGTGCCTGTACGCGCGATAACTCATATACGCTTTATCGGATTTTCATGAAACTTGGTATACGCATTCATAACGTCCATGGGAAGAACCCTATTGATATTGAACCTAATCGGTTGACCGGTACCGGAGTAATGCTCAATTTAGTGACCATTTTTATAGTAATAGCCTAAATTAGAAAAGCGCGATAACTCAAATACGCTTTATCGGATTTTCATGACATTTGGTATAGACTACGCATTTATGACGTTCTTGGGTACAAGCCTATTGAATTTGGAGCAAATCGGTTGAACGGTACCAAAATAACGAGTATATCAATATTAATTTTGTAATGGATATTTTTCCTTGGCCCACGATATAAGTTATTAAAATAACGTAAAAAATTGCCAATCGTATATTGATATTGTTAGCCGCCTTGATTGATTAGTTTCTTCATAACGATGTCAATGTAAGCTAAATAATAATGTAAATAAAAGGTTATATTGTGCATTCTATGGAAATGTAGACTACCGATATCTACATTAGGCTATATTTTAATGTCAGTATTTTTCTTATTCGTTCCTGTGCACCAATATACCTAATATATTTCCTGACAGATTTCATATTGGCTTTTTATTCATTCATAACCTTTAAGGCTGTTTTAAACTTGAAACAGACATATCAACGAATCGTAGGCCTATTGCATCATTAATATTATTGCCAGCGCATTTTGTTTTGGGAGTTTAACTCGGAGATATATTACAAAAATAACTTCTTTTCTGCATGGGCCTATTATAATTGCGTTTATCACTGATTAAAGAAAGCATACTGGCACTTCGTTATATAAGTTTACCTGATTTTATTTATGTGATTTACTTCTAGAAGAAATATCTGGTGCCATCGTGGAACTCATTTTCCACGCACCTGCTCTTCCTGAATGTATGAAGTTAGCAGATGTGCTTGTTACACTGATATGTAAATCTTCAGCCGACTCTATGGGCCGCGGAACTTGACATTCATAATTAATTAATGCACCCTGCAAACAGCATTCTTCCATTTTCACTGCACTAGACTTGAAAAAGCAATAATATACTGTTATTATGTTGAAAATTTACGAACTGCACACGTGCAGTCGAGCTACGAAGTGTCGTATCCAAAGGAAGATGGGCAACATCTCCACACACCAGTGTCAACGGTATTAATAGAGAGCTGACATGTATCCAGCACCTCATAAGTATCGGATACAAATCTAGGTACCGTATTTTATGGACTATAAGACGCTCCGGACCATTAGACGGACCTTGGTTTTAGGATGGAAATTTAAAGGAAAAGTAATTTAATGTGATATAAACGAAACATTTCAAAAGGGAATAATATACTTCATTGCATAAACAAATTATAACCTTGTACAGTGGAATGAGCATAAATCACTTCTAACTTAAAACCTGCGTTGTACGAAAATCTCTTCTGTACAGGTGGCATTGCGTAAATATTAACTGAACTGATTTTTCATGAAAGACTGAAAATCCTTTTACACCCTCTAACCTTCAATTCAGTATATGTAAGTGTAACAGGACAAGGCTGGTTAGAGGTCATTGCCTTCATTTAAACCACCCGGCAGAGACAACTTCTTTTATATAAAAGTTCTCAACATTCCTTTTTTTTTCTGTGCCAAAATTTGTAAATATCTTATCGTTTACAACACCTTCTTTATAACTATGGAATTCCGGAAATATTTACCATAATTTAATTTTTTAAAATATATTTCGGACCATTAGATGCACCCAACATTCAAGGCTCTGTTTTCAAGGTAAAAAAGTGCGTTTTATGGTCCGTAAAATGCGGTAAGTAGGAGGTTATTCATAAAGTAACTTCCCTTATTTATTAAGTGCCAGAATGGAACTTTCTAAGATTGTATGGAGGACGGGAAAAATGTCTATCCGTTCGTCCTTGGGTCTGTACGCACGATAACTCGAATATGCGTTATCAAATTTTTATGAAACTTGATATACCCACTTATAACGTCCATGGGACGAAGCCTATTGATTTTGAACCAAATCAGTTGACCGATACCGGAATAACGCACAATTAGGGGTCTAATTTGTGAAAATGTTACACTGAATTCATCAAATGCAATTCAATTCTCATGGCAATAACATTGGTTTGCAGTGATCATATAGGGCTTTGAAAGTTGTAATACTCTGGTCTTTGACAAATAACACTGCCTATACTATTTTCACTTTAAGTTCAAAGTAGATGTAAACAAACTCTAATGTACCACTCCGCCGAGCATGTGACAATACCACGTGGAGAATTACCCGCCACGGAAAGAAACGGAATGAGGAATTGTGAATATTCCAGTGTTCTCAATAGTACTTTTAAATTACTTTTTACGACATGCACCATTGTTGAAAAATGTGATATCTATTTTGAAAAGATCGGTACATCTGTACAAAATTAAGCTTAATATTAGTATTTAAGAAAGGCATAGACAGTTAACAAGAAGATATTAACGAGTATAAAAAATTACTCGCATTTTGCAATGTTGGCTGCCCTCTACAGAGGCGTTTTCTTTTTGAATGTTGTTCACTATTCATTAATTTCTGTTTGTCACCGCCCCAATCCTATCAGAGCTGTAGGTTACATGCAATTTTCGACGAAATTGTTGTCTTGTTCTAGCACACAACTTTCTTGTCGTCACGTACGTGTTGTATAGCCGATATAAATAAATAAATGAACGCATATTCAGCAGGTCTTAACAAATTCTTGCGAGGGGGTTGTGGCAAGTTCATTCCAAGATGGCGTGCTTGAGCATACGCACAGCCGTCGTAAACGCCTACAATTTACATCTGTTGTAACGGATTAATTAGTTCACTTAGTTATTATGTGCCAGGAAAATCTGACCAAATTAATTTTGTTTCATGTACAGATCTGCTTCAGAAACGTGTTTTTAAATTTCTCTGCACGAAAATAGCTACAAAAAGGTACGGTTTGAACCGAACTATTTTATTAAGAGCAAGAGTATGCATACTAAGCAGCAAAAGTTACAATTCATCCACTAGCCAATGAGGCGCTCCCTTGTCACGTGGCTTTGTTTACATCTACTTTGAACTTAAAGTGAAATTAGTATAGCATGATTTTTGCGGCAAAGCAAAACTCAATACTTTCTGAAATATGGCCTATTAACTCCATCTGGCACTTTGTTGTATTAATTAGTATACCTGATTTGATTTATTTTTTAAAATATTTTCAATACATTTAATTTATTTTTACAGAATTTCCAACCACATTGAGAAACAAGACGAGTTTCGAAATTCCGTAGTTGTAGAATTCGGCCGCCTGCGACTGAAGTCAAACTACCTCGCTGGTCCTCTGGGCGATTTCTTCAGATTTCTCAGGAAACTAGAACTCTCTCTTTTGCCCAGAGTTTTAGTTCTGTTGAAAAATTTATCGGTTTTCTAATTCATATAACTGAAAACGTGTGTAAGTGTGTGTGTGTATGTTCCCTATTCAAATCTACATGCTTTCTCCAACTTGCACGAAATTCTGCACACATTTTTCAAGCAGGAAAGTAACGTAGGCAACATTAAAATTTAAAGAAATCACCCCTTTCCTTTGTAAAATTATATAATTTCTAAAAATATTACACTGAATCCACCAAATGCAATCCACATTGCCAGTGCAGTTCTCATGACAACACTGTTTGCAGTGTTCATATAGGGCTTTGGAAGTTGTATGATACTGGGCTTTGACAAATAAGCTAGGTTATCGATATAATTCTTTTCTGCACATCATTAATGGAGATTGAAATTCTCGTAAATAAATAATGCATCACATAACTTTCTCTACCCTCGGCATGGAAAATATCATTTTCTCATATCACATTTTGATTTAGATTAAGAGATCATAATGCGAGTAGAACGTTTCCATTATTGTCTCAGCCTGAGTTTGTGCCAACGATGGACAGCGGCAAAAAAAAAAAAAATCCAATACGTTATTTATTGCTGTAGGCTTTGTATTAGTTGAGAAATAGGCTGCGGATGTTTATCGTAAGCCCTAAGCACGTGAAAAGAGACAACTTAAGATGGAACGTTTTAACCTTAAGGGTGCAGTAAATTATGTCCCTGATTTTTGGGAAGGAGTCCGCCGGCGTGGTCTTGTGGTTAGCGTCGCTGACTACAGATCCGTCGGCCCGGGTTCGATTCCCGGTACCTCCTCGGATTTTTCTGAGGTAGGGAGGTCTGGTAGGGGTGCACTCAGCCTCGTGATTCCAAATTGAGGAGCTACTTGGTAGAGAAGTAGCGGCTCCGGTCATGAAAACCACCAATAACGGCCGTGGGTGTCGGCATGCTGACCACATGCCCCCCAATCCTGCCATCTGCCTACGGGAGATGACGCAGCGGTCGGGTGGTAGGCCAAGTCCCTCCAGGGATGTAGCGCCACGGAGTTTAGTTTTTGGGAAGGAAAGTGTGAAAGTTACATTGATTTTCTTTTGTATTTCCGTCACGAAACGGTTGTATGGGAATATGAAAGTGGTGAGTATATCACATAAAGTCAGTACCACTTTAAGTTACCGGAATTTCTGTTTCTTCTTATTTCACGATCTACCAGGCATGGTGTGTAGAAGAAACGGGTTGCAAAATAATTCTAAGCCCTCTAGCTTATCTAGCGTTTTCTGAGGGAATAGTTTGAGTGCGATAGGTCGTTCTTCTTAGCTTCAAACTCTAGATGGGTTTTGTAAGAACTTAAAAATTGAAAGTCCTCTGTAGGTTAATTTCGAATTACAAGGAAATTAAAAAACCCGGGCCTTTTAAGTGCATCGGATGGATTCTGATCTACTATTGCTCAATGTGAGTCTCTTAGGCTCATTAGTATTATTCTTTCCTCTTGCTGCATTTCTCATTCTTGATTGGCTGAACACAAGAATAGTATTTTATTCTTCGGATCATAATCCATTATAAAATGCAGCAAAATCAATTCTACGCCTAGAAATGAAAGGAAGATAAAGCAAAATTCGATGGCAGTTTTGATTTCCGTGACGATAATTACTCAAATGTAACAGTTTAATTAATTATGAAAATAGTAGGCCTACGTAATTGTATAAAAAAAAGTCAGTGGAACGCCACGCGACAGAAGTAAAACTTTATTTTATTTTTTTATTTTTTCAATTTTTGATTATTGGATTTTTTCAATTTTTAATTATTGGACTTTTTAATATTGGGTTTTTGGACTTTTTTAATTTTGGATTTTGGACTTTTTAATTTTGGATCTTTGAATTTTTAATTTTGGATTTTTTAAATTTTCGATCTTTAAATTGTTTATTTTTTTATTTTTTTAAATTTTTTATTTTTGGATTTTAATTTTTTTATTTTATTATTTATTACATTTTGGATCTTTGGATGTTATAATTTTTAATTTAGTTTTTTTTAATTTTGGAAATTTGGATTTTTAATTTTTGAAATTTTGCATTTTTGAATTTTTTTAATTTTGGATTTTTAAAATTTTGATTCTTTGAATTTTTTATTTTTTGGATTTTTTAATTTTGTATTTTAGTTTTTTTTAATTTTGGATTTTTAGATTTTTTCAATTTTGGTATTTTCGATTTTTTTTTTTTTTTTTAATTTTGGAATTTATTATTTATTAAATTTTGAATTTTTGGATGTTTTAATTTTTAATTGTTTTTTTTTTTTAATCTTGGAAATTTGTCTTTATTAATTTTGGATTTGCGCGGTAATGAACCTCCGGGTTCCATAAAATAGATAATATACCTTTAGATTGCTTAGGAATTGTCTATTGCCATTGAGGAAGTAAGGTCTGAAAAATTTCCTTTGATTACTCCTAATCATTGAGTTGATTGTTTTCTGTGCCGTCCGCAACGAAACAAGTCGGTTTTGAGTGTGACTGATTTCGTGACTGATTGTGACTGATTTTCCCGATTTACCCTCTACCGCCACTAAAGAAGTTTTACTTCAAAAATGAATTTAACCTATTTATCAATACCCAAACCTGTATGTTTAATGTTTAATGTTTGTAAGCCAGTCAACGAACACGAAGTGTATAGACATGGTCAGTGAGATAAAAACTATACCAGTTTAGGTATATCACAATTAAAAAATTCAATTACATTGTAAAATGGCATTGTCATCAACCAGCCAGAGATCACAGATTTAAAACAAGTTCGACTTAGATAAAACAGTTCAACAGGAACTTTGTTAGCTATTTTGATACACATGTATTCAAAGTTTTTCATTGTTAAGGAGAGCCTGCACCTGGGGTAGTCTAATGAATTCTGTTGCCTAGTTTCATAAGAATGTAGGTCACTTCTAAAACTAAATGAATTTATATTATCTCTTCTCTATATATATAAAAGGCTTTGTCCTGACTGACTGAATGAATGACTGACTGATTGACTGAATGACAGGAATCAACGTACAGCCTAAACTATAACAGGTAGAGACTTGGAATTTTGACAGTACCTTCGTTTCATAATGTAGGTGCTCACTAAGAAAGGATTTTGAAAAATTCTGATTCTAAATGCCAAAAATTTAATGTTTTTGAAAATACTTAATCCCTTTTTACATAGAATTATCAATTCCAAATCACAGAATATATTGTTGCCAAATGGTATCAGGTGGGCTTGGAAAAAACAATTGAAATGCACTTTTGACAAATAAGAGAAGTTATCAAAATAATTCATGTTATAAATAAATATTACAGAATGAAATCCACTAAAATAATGGAATCACATAACTTTCTCTACCCTGGACATAGAGAAAACAAAACGAGGTATGGTAATGTGTATATTATTATATTAGGCCTAAATCGCAGGTTTTTGGAGAGAAAAGTATGAAAGTGATAATGCTTTATGGTAACACAAGAGTGGGAAATTTCCCGCCTCGATATTACAATTTTATGTTACAGGAATTTCTGTTTCTTCTTATTTAAACCTCCACCAGGCTTGCTGTGCACTGTACAAGCGATGGGATGCAACATTCCAGATCCTCTATGAGCCATAAAAAAACTACATCAAGCGTTTTCTGAGGGAATAGTTTGAGTGTAATAAGTCGTTCTTCCTATTTCAAATTATAAATGCCTATATAAGGACCTAGAATTTAAAATTGAAAATCCTTCATAAGCTAATTTCCAATTACAAAATACAAAACCCGGGCGACGCCGGGTCTTTTAAGCTAGTCTTTAACATATAATAAACACTCAAGAATATACAGAGAAGGAGCCGTCAATATTTTCATATTAGTAAATAAAGGTCTGCAATGTTCATTCAAAGATGAATTCGTGATAATTCTAATGGCCTTCTTCTGGAGTACAAAAACATTATTAAAATGAGAACTATTACCCCAGAGGGTACAAATAGCATGGGCTGGACTGTTGGGAACTTACTAATAATGCATCGTACCCATGGCCGTCCACAAGGGGGGCAGGGTAGGGCCGTTGCCCCCCTCTGGAAATTTTGTTAACACATACATTGATAAACTAAATGACTATAAGCAACTAATATGAAGTGAGGCTTAAGTTTCCACATCCTATAGTTAGAGCTGTTTGGACAAAAACGAATTGTAACAGCTGACTATCTTAGATATGAGTATGTAGGAATAATTACTTCCACTAAACTTGAAATTTTTCCTGCCAACATTTTATTGTAATGAAGGCATGGCAATGGAAGCATCACATTTTATATGGATAGTAGGCTACCTGTGAAATTCCAACGGGTTTGCAGTAAATCAAGGATGTAGATGATGATGATGATATGATGATGATAATGATAATAGTAATAATAATAACTAGGGGGCGGATTTCTATGACCTAAACAATAGGATATATGCATGAATTTATGACCTGAAAAACATTAAAATATGACAAATAAATTTTATAATATGATTTTACCACTTACACATTGCGTATATTTGTCTTAAGTTTCATTACAATTCATTTTATTAAAATATAATGTCAATTATTAAAAATATGTAAATTCTCAAAGAGTATCATTATAATGCAAAATTTACAAAATATGACATGAAACTTCAAAATTTCTTTAATATGCACACAAATATGACATAAATACGCATATTCATACTAAATATGCTACAATAGTTGAAAATTTCCCAAAAGCAGTTATATGCAGAATAAAAGCCGTTCCATTTTCACCAGGATGCTTGGAATCGGGTTTAAATTAGTCGGAAACCTGAAATAATGCAAAAGGGAAATATATGACATGTCACAGAAATCCGCCCCCTCATAACAATAATAATAATTGTAGAAGTAGTAGCATAGTGATGGTGCTGGTGGTGGCAGTAATTTCTTCATTTGCCCGCCACCCTTGACAAAGTTTCTGCGGACGCGAATGATCGTACCTCCTGATTTACGCCCACAATTTATTACTTCAGTATCACATATTTTCTTTGGATAATTACGAACTCTACTACTCACCTGCACATCTGGGATGATTTCTGGGATAATCAACTTTGTCCAGCCATGATAACATCTTACACGTTGCTTTCGCGCTTTCGTTTGTCGCTTACTGTTGAATGGGAATCCATCCGACACACGCTTAATAATACTGATAACCCGGTAATATCCCGTACGTTATTAAAAAGAAATTAAATTGTGAACTGAAATACTAGACGTAATTTATAAACTTTATCACTCCCGTCTGAAAAAGACGCGCGCTACAGGTTTTTAAAGATGGCGAACTCATCTCGATCGATATTCGATAGTTGTGCGACTGCATTTACACCAAATAGGCCCTACTACCTGGAAGAAGCGATCGAAATTACTTTAGAAGCAGTAAGCGATCTCTAGCAGACATTTATGGAACTTCGTTGAGACCGTGGCCATTATGTGGTATTTTGTCATATTCCGATTTCTTTCTTTTACAAACAAATTTGGACAAACAGACGAAATATCGAGCGGTCCGCTCTGCTCGGTATATTAAGAACAAAATTATGCCATTCACGCAATCTTATGTTATGTTACCTAATTCTGAAAATAGTATCTCCCCCCTTAAGTGAATATCCGTGCCTGATGTTGCTTCAGGTACAAACAGCCTGAGGTGGACTGTTCTTTACTAATACTGCATCTTAGCTCCTGATTTACGACTATAATTTTTACTTCAGTACCACATATTTTCTTTGGATAGATTACAAACTTTACTACTCACCTGCACATCAGGTATTTTCGTCCTGGACTCTGCTTATGATTTCTGGGATAGTTCGCTTTGTCCAGCCATGATGACATCTTACACATTGCTTTCACACTTTCGTTTGTCGCTTATTGTTGAATGGGCATCCATCCGACACACGCTTAATAATACTGATAACCCGGTAACATCCCGTACGTTATTAAAAAATAAATTACAATTGCGAAACGAAATACTAGACGTAATTTATAAACTTTACCACTCCCGTCTGAAAGAAACGCGCTCTACAGGTTTTTAAAGATGGCGAACTCATCTCGATCGATATTCGATAGTTTTGCGTATCGCAATCTCACAGTCTAGAAGAAGCGATCGAAGCTACTTATAGAAGCAGCAAGCGATCTCTAGCAGACATTTATGGAACTTCTTTAAGAACGTGGCCATTATGCGGTCGTATTTTGGCATATTCCTACTTCTTTATTTTACAAACAAATTTACAAGTAGACGATACACCGGTCAATTAAAGAAAAATTATGCCATTCATGTATTGTATGTTAAAACGATGCTAACGTTATTAAATCTTCTTCTTGTAATGTAGGATTACATCCTGTTTATTTCCCCTTTATTCCTCAGATGAGTCGTATGTACTGTCTTTCCATCTCGTAGCAGATCTTCCTCTTAATCTTCTTCCGTCTGGTCTGCTTTCTTGAGCCTTTTTCCTAGGCGATTGTTTTCCATTCTATCAACGTGTTCTTTCCCAAAAAATTTTGTGTCATTGGTAAATTTAGTTATGTCCCTGAATTTGGCATTTAACAAAATTCGCACTATTATAATAACTGTTTGGCAACAAAAATGGGACATATCCCAATGCGGTCGTATTACACGGGACTTCTTCCCAACAATACTTAACAGGCTAAAGATGTATTGGATAAAATTAGATCATTACGTCACTCAATTCTTAACAGGCCATGGCAATTTTGCCGCCTACCTAGTGAGTTTCAACCTTTCAGGTGATGAACTATGCGCCTGTGAAGACAGCGAGCCTGATACAATGTACCACATGATGTACACTTGCTCTCGCTATCGCGAAGCCAGACTCCACCTACGCGAAGCTGCTAGGGAGGAGGACGAAGAATGGGCACCGAAACATCTTCTCAGCTTTAAAAACTTTTGCAAAAGCTGCACTCCTTGAAAAAGAAAACATTCAACACATTCATGGTGGATGGCCAATTGGCCACTACCCAGTCCAAGCGAGGTTTTTGAGGGGTTTCCCTCACTCTTAGGCGAATGCCGGGCACAAAAATACTGCAACATACACTAGAAAACATCTCCATACAAAACAATCAACACACCAAGAGAGCTAAAACTGACATCACTGCGAGAAAGTCCAACTTACGAGAAAGTCAAAGTCAAACACAGCCCTCACATGTCATAAACACCACATATCCCATAAGGATGAAAAATGGGCGACCCTAGGTACACACGTCAAACAAATGGTTACCAAAATTTGGTTTGACCGGAGGTAATCAACTTCATTGTTGGGCACTCCGGGGGTAAGGGTGGGCACACACACACACACATCCCTAATTTCTGTATTGTGTATCTTATCTAATAGGCCTATATAGCTGAATTTTTCTAAGCACCTTCATTTCACATGTGCTTAATATCTGTTTAGTTTTGTTTGTGTCTGCTCTCGTTTCTGCTGCATATGTTAAGATTGGTCTTAATATTGTTTTGTAAATGCGCACTTTACTGTCTATCGCCATGTACTTATTTCTCCAAATTATGTCTTTCATACAACCTGATATTTGCATTGCTCTGTCGGCTTGTTTCTTTACTTCTTAAATTAGATTTTTAGTGTTTGTTATCAGAGTTCCTAGGTAATGAAATTCTGAAACTTGTTCAATCATTTTTGTTTCCTCTTCTTATTAAATATAATGTTTAATTATTGTGTTTCTAAACAAATGATAATTAAAAAACCTAGCTGTTAAATGAATGATAACTCTCACTTTGTAAAATTACTATAAGTTAGATTAAGTAGACAATAATTAGAAATTGAGTTATGTTACTTTATAACACTATACAAAAGATAAAATTGTACAAAGAACGGAGTACACCAAAACATGTAGTATTACTATTGCAACGAAACATGTTGATGTATTTTTAAAAAAGCGGTACCTGCTAGTACATAAATAAAAATTAAAGTCATTAATCAAATATCAAACTAAAAAATGTATCTTTATCTTCAATTAAGTGCTAGTCTGAAATAGTTCACAAAAATCAACCATTTAAAATAGTACAGTTATTAAAGATAAGGAACTCGAACAACTGTTGTCTTATGGCTTGTCATGGCTAGCGAGAGGCTTACCACCTGTCCCTCAGCCCCCTCTCGGAAAATAAGCGTAACAAAAATTCATATAGGTAAAGAAACCTCCACTTGGAGGCCCCTTCGCCCCAACATAGGGGGCTATAGGGTTCCAGACAGACAGACAGGTTGTCATCAGTCGCAGGCGTCCGAGGAATATCAAAGCTCGTCAAACGCTACAAGTTTCTTAATGTTGCTGGAAAATATGTGGAAAAATAAATTAGAGTGTGTGATTTTAAAGTATTGTATACCCTTAGCAAACAGTGATGGCGGTTGAGGCCAGGTAGGTTCCTTCACCCGCAAGCACCCTCACATTTACAAGACAGGAGATTAGGACCAACCGTAATTTCCTCCCCATGAGTCACCTAGTCTACTTCAATCAGTCAATCTTAGATTTTTTTAATATGTCATTTTATCTTAAAATGTTTGTTATATATCAATTCTACACACAATTACAAGAAAAATTACACCAAACAATGTATAATTTACTTTAATAGGAACATTTCTAACAAGTGATGAAGTAAGTCACTAAGACGACTCGTAAATGTTCCTATTAAATTAAATTATACATTGTTTGGTGTCATTTTTCTTGTAATTATGTGTAGAATTGATATATAACAAACATTTTAAGATAAAATGACATATTAAAAAAATCTAAGATTGACTGATTCAAGTCGACTAGGTGACTCATGGGGAGGAAATTACGGTTGGTCCTAATCTCCTGGCTTGTAAATGTGAGGGTGCTTGCGGGTGAAGGAACCTGGCCTTAACCGCCATCCCTGTTTGCTAAGGGTATAAAATAAATTCTGTGACATTATTCACATTAAAAAATAAATGAACGGAAGTAATTTTACACATTGATTACCCAACTAGCCTAATATTTTCGGAATTTAATGTTTTAAGTTTGGACCAAATTTACAAATTTTCTATATTAAAATATTTTCACAAACATCGTATAAAATACTCTTCCAGTGAACATATCTACAAAACTAGACGAAATACTAATTTACTCCTATTAGAACCCAAATGTCTCACATCGGCAGGATTAAAGCATAGCATTAATTTTGGACCGCGCTTCTATAACTCAATTATCAGAAAATATCCTGATCTCTCAGCATACTCCACTGTTAAATTTAATAGATATGTAAAGAATTTTTTGTAATTTTTTAGCTTTTAAGTAATTTTTGTTTCACTCCTTTTATGTATTTATGTTTTTATGTTTAATGTTTTTTAACTTTCTTTTTTTAGTTAAGCACATTATACACTCTATTTCTTTGTCTCTCCTCTTTCTTCACTTTGATATTTTTGAAACGGCACCCGAGCACGAGCAGTCTTGCTCATTCGGGTGTATTACTAAATGTAATACTTCTTGTGAAGATATAGCCTATATTTCTTTTCCTCTTTTTAAATAGTTGTAGTTAATTTTGAATTTTGAAAATTGTTTTATTTTACTTGTATAAATATGTATTTGTACTTGTATTTGTTTTTGCAATTCTATGTAATAATGTAATATTGTAATGTAATAAATAATAAATAAATAAATAAAAAAAAAAAATAAAAAAAAAAATTTATGAATAACACTCGTACAAACACATTTTCTATCGTAGTGTTGCCAAATTTATTTGTGTGCCGATTATTTGTCATAAGAGTTTACAGAATTGAAAGTGTGCTCAAATGATTAATAATGAACCGAACATCTTGAAGAGAATGGCTTCACATAGTAAAATCAAAAAGCCTAAACCACCTTACGTTCCAGGCAATTAGTCAGTAACGGCTCGTGGCTCAAAACGAAAGTGTGCTGCAAATACTATTTCATACAGCAAACTTAAAATATTTAAAAATTATTAGTAGGCCTATCTAAACTGCTCGTCTCTTAATCCATCTCTGGAAACTCTCACGCGATTTTCTCTGCCCTAATTATTTTTTGCTAATTTCTCTCGTCTCGTCGATCGTTGTGTGAGTTGTGTGACGAGAGAAAATAGCAAAAATTAAAATAACAATAACGCTGCGCTGTTCGCAAAATGCATTCACGAGGTGGAAAAGATAATATTCACATTACCGACTCTTGACTCCCAAGCTACCAGCTAAGAAATTCTCGCGTGGACGCGCCAAGTTCAAAATCTACGCAAAAGAAAATATAATATTGCGTTTGAAAATAACATTATACGACGAGCAGAAAAAAAGCTGTGTGCTGCAGCACTGCAGCACATAGGAGAAACCGCCACTGCAATTAGTTCATAATCATGTTATAATTTATAAGACATATAAGTTATATTACATCGTTTATGACACAGATATACAGTTTGAATTACGTTTGTAACTCTTGTTTCAAAGAATGAGATAAACAGTGATTATCCCTATACAGAAACCATTAATGTAACGTAACTACAATATGGAGAAAATTATACATCCTACAAGAGTAAGAAACTGGTAGTCATGGCATTAAATATCATCATCGCTAATGGGACCGCCTCCCTCTCCCCAATCTGTTCATGTAATTACATAGGGGCTCTGAGTCACAGCTAAACTTATGTCTTCATAAGGTCGCGAACCCGCTGTCATATTTATAGAACATTAACTGCTATGCTGGACAACAGCTACAAAAAAGTGCATGTCTGTTTTAGTTAATATCATGCGAGATAAGATGAAGTATGTCAGGCGTTTACAGCAGCTGGATTAACGAAATATTCATGTGGTGATAACCTGGCATGTAATTAAGTCTGAAAATCAAAATCGCAAATTAAAAAAAAAAAATCAAATAAAACTGGTTATGGACATTGAAGAGAGAAATGAATATCGAACGAAAGAAGAAAGAACTCAACAAAATACAGGGTGTTTCAAAATGAATATCGGGGTTTTAAGGCTTTGTAGAATTTAGTACATTTAACATACAATTATAAATAATACATCAAATGAAAGAGCAACTCAAACAGTTTTTCCTACAAGTGTTCAATGTGAGCACCATTCGTCACACGGCACACATCGAGTGGATAGGAGAGTTCTTCCCAAACCTTGAGCAGTGTGTCTGGAGTAATTGTTGCAACAACTGCTTCAATCCTGTGTCTTAAGTCGGGTAGGTCAGTTGGTAGTAGTGGCACATACACTTGAACCTTTATGAATCCCCAAAGGTAAAAATCACATGGCATTAGATCAGGTGAACGTGGAGGCCATGCGAAACATGCTCTGTCATCCGGCCTCTTGCTGCCAATCCAGTGGTCGGGTACAACATCGTTTAACCATTCGCGTACTGAGTGATGCCAGTGAGGAGGTGCACCATCCTGCTACGAAATAAAGTTCTCTGGTTCAGCTTCTTCCAATTGAGGAAAGTAGCATAATTGTAGCGCGTCAAGATAAGAATTACCAATCACACTTGCTTCAAGGAAAAGGAAGGAAATACGGAAAGCACGTTGCACTGTTACTACAGATTCCGTCTTTGCATACAGTAACACAGAAAAAAACTTTCTGCTCAATAGTCGCCATCTTTGCTACTAGCGCTTTCTAATGGCATGCTGAGGAAACAGTGAGTGCGCACAGAAGTACCAGCAAAACTGTTTGAGTTGCTCTTTCATTTGATGTATTATTTATAATTGTATGTCAACTGTACTAAATTCTACAAAGCCTTAAAACCCCGATATTCATTTTGAAACACGGAGAACTTAAGAAAAATCTGAGGGAACAAGAAACAATAGAAATATAGGACGAAAGTAAAATTAGAAAGAAAAAAGTAAAGTGTTCCCTATACAGGCCATGGACGCCCAGAGGGTTCCAGAAGGTTGAAGCTTCCAGATTTTAGATATTCGGCACATGAAGGTGGTAAGGTTGTCAGCCTTACGCACCGGCCGCCTTTATCACCAGGATTGCTCCTGGTACTCATTTCTGTTGGAGGCTGAGTCGACCCCATGGTCATAGTGCCACCAGAAGGAATAGGCCAGTTGAGAAACTTCAACGACCTCATCGGGGATTGAACCTGCGACCTTCTGATTTGTAGCGCAGCGCCTTAACCACTACGCTAGGCGTGCCCCTTAAAATTAGAAAGAAACTGAGAAAAATCAGAAGACAGAAAAAGAATTAAATAAATAAAGTTAAATAAACAAAAGTAAAAATAATTAAACAAATTAAAAAAAAAACAATAAAGTAAGAAAAATGGAGAGTGAGGTGGACTCTTGCTCTCTTGCATTGTAGATGAGGTAAAGGGTAGCGGTTTAGGCAATTAAATATACAATTATTAAGAACTGGTAAACGAAAACTAATTTCATTAGAAAAAGGGCCCAAATCCACATTTCTAAATTTTTCAGGCGAGACAGAAAATAATGGTGACTTATTGTAATTTACACAGCTCAATGTTTTTTGTCTGATGGTAATACACATACATGTAACGTTTGATGTTCTACTTGCGTTATTTTGTTAAATAAAAACATTTTAATTCTGAAAATTTGGGCCCTTTTTATACTGAAATAGTTTAGACGACATAAAATAAGAACATTTTGGAAAAACATACCTCTTTATTCTATCACTGCATAAGTACTATTTAGATACAAAATATGTCCCACGTTTAGAAATAAAGGAATAAACATATTAATTTACGTTCAATGATAAAATATCATGACGTACCATAATCATGTCTTACTCGTCGTTTCCTGCAGTAGTATAAGTGTAGGGCTTTGAGTTTCGCTGACATCCCCAAACTCTTAACTTTGACCTCATTATTTTTGAAGCCTTTTCGAAAATAGGAAATCTGGCTTAGGCCTACATGGTAATATAATTATGTTTAAAATTTTGTGTCAATCGAGTGCACCATCGCTGAGAACTTGAAAACTCGTTTCAGAACGAAAACCTTTTTTGAACAGTAAACGCTCTAACATCTTGGCTTTCAGGGCCAAGTTTTGGTAATCTTGATTTCTTCTGGTGGTTAGAAGAATGACCAAAACGTTGGTTTTTAATTCCGGGAAGCCAAGATGTTACAGTATCCAGCCATGGAAGCCTACGAGAACAATAAACGCTCTGTTAAGGGTGATTTCCAGTCTTCTTTAATTCGCTTCTAACTTGCGTTTTTTTTCGCTAGCGAATTCGCTTGTGAGATTCTGAACGAAAAGACGCCACATTTGTTTTCGAAAGAATATTAACTTTGGCGTAGGGGATACGTTCGCTCCTCTCACGCGGTGGGCACGGGTTCAAATCCTGGTCGGGACAAGTTACCTAGGTGGGGTTTTTCCTCATCTGTGAGACTAATGTCGGGTAATTTAGGCCCTTGTGGTCCCCGGATATCATCTGGCCGTCATTATCATCTTCATCCCATCCTCGCCATGTTTGGAGTGTGTGTGTGTAAATGGTGTGTCTCGTCCTATGTGTTCGTGTTGTCTCGGAGGTGGCCCCGGCATTGGGCTGATCTCTCAACCGGGGAGGCCCTCTATGTCCTGGTCAAAAAAGTATGTATGTGTTCCAAAGACAATCCCTCTCCCGATAGGTCGCGGCCCTGTAAGGCCCGGGCGGGTTGGGTCGCTTAAATGTCCCTAAAATAGATAGGTAAAACTAAGGTAAAGAAGATAGATAGGTAGAAGAAAGACGGAAAAGTTTATTTCCACGGTCCTCTTTTTATTCCCTATCGAATTCGCTAATGAAGATTCTAAATGTGCAGCTGCTTTTATTCGAGCGTCTAATAGAGAAAAGCAGAATACAAGAATCATAGTAAAATATAAAATGATGGAAATAAATTAGGAGAATAAACGCAAGAAGGGATGAAAAAGATGACTGAATAATATGAAAAGCAAATGAAAAGACGCCACATTTGTTGTCAAAAAAATGGTAACTAAATTCATTGTATGCATTTTATATCACAATTCCAAAATAAGACTTTTATTTGCTAATTATACTTGTGAAGTGTTTGATAGTATTCCATCATTAATATTTGAATACGTGTCATCGATGTCTCCAAATGAAATGTCTTGAGTCACTTCCAAGTGTGAGCTGTCAATACGGTACATGCGAACTACAATGATTGATCATCTTCGCTAGATTAACATAAACAAAGATTCTGCAGGCTGAGAAACACGTTTGGTCTCAGACTGGAACGTCAAAGCTTGTATTCCAGCGTGGAATGTGTTGTTCAACAGGTACACTCGCTTGTCAAACTTCATGAATCATGACTAGGGCCCAGATTCTTAGGTTTTAAACACTTTTGTTCCTTGCTAGCCAACTAGAATAGGCCTATTTAAACATAATTATCTGTTTTTACTGTCATGGCAGAGACATAATCCAATCTTATAAAACCTAAAAACAGATCTAGCCATTTATAGTTTTTAACGTCTTATTTAGCCATTTTTAGGTTTTATAAGATTGGATTATGTCTCTGCCATGACAGTAAAAAATATTTAACATTTATTGGAATATTAGAGGTTTTGGGTTTTGTAGAAGATGTCAAATGTAATTTATATTTGTTTTCTGGAGGTCTGGGAGAGAAAACTTTAACATTTATTGGAATATTAGAGGTTTTGGGTTTTGTTTCTGAAGCATTGGTAAAATCGTTTTTAAAGAGCTTTGCAGATTTTTTAGGTTTATTCGCCGAACCTTCTGGTATACTTGCCGAACCTTCTGTTTTACTTGATGTTCCGTACTGTGCCAAATGGATGTGAATTTTCTTTTACTGTTTGTGCTGGGACCACTTGATATGCTATCACTGACTCGTCAGAAAAGTCCTTCGACATGTGAAGTCTGGGGTTTACTAGTATTTTGGACGATATCCTTGTGATTATATCCCTTGACTTCTTGTTAGCTTCTGGTCCTTGCGGGTGTACGTTGCACTTGTCGGAGGCACGACGTGGGATCGAAGTAGAAATCTCTCTGCCGGACAGGCCTAGCCAGGACTCGTCATGTCTCGTGGGCAACTGGCTGGCTTGGCGGAGTTGTGGACACCGTCGGCAGCTGCTTTTGCCATAGTCTGATATGTCTTCAAGGCATCTGCACAGCTGGCTGCGAAACCAAAGACCCAACCGCAACTCCGCTTCAATCATGTCGTGCATATCATAAAATGTAGCTATAAAATTCCGACTTGACTCTTAACCATGGAGTGAGGTCTGTGTGACCGCTGCTACTCTCTGGATATCTTCACAAATGAGTTGCTACACTGCCTTCCCTTCTCAAGACCTTTATCATTAGGCCAAGTCATTTGATGATTTTGCATCTTTTTTATTTGAAGCTTAAAAGATAGCTCGAATATGTATAAATGTGTATAATGAAATAATTGATTAAATAAGGGCAATTTGTTTTCCTTTTTTGGCTTTATTTTGCATTTTTCATCATTTTCAAGAGATATGTAATTTTTTGACAATTTTTAGGTCATTTTTTGCATTTTTAGGACTCTTTCGGCATTTTTAGGTCATGTTTCAGTGTAGGTAGACAGGAGCTTGAACAAATCGTTACTTTCAGACTACAGAAAATCGTTTTTATTTGAGAATCTCCGCCAAGTGTTCATATTTCATTTAATTCAGGTTTATTGTAAACACCATAGCAGTTTGCCTTGTAGCAATAAGTTTCTTTTTTCTTTTTAAATGGAACATTTTTGCTAGGGGAAATTTGATGGGCATGCCAGTTCAGAAATAATTCTTTTTTTCGCTAAGGGTGTCCAAGTAGTATAAATTTACTTACTTCTTTAGTAATAAAATAAGTGTGTTTTATATTATAAAATCATAGGCTATATATCGCACTGTTATCCTTTAAATTGCTTTTAGAAATTCATTACTTAACAAACATTATATAAGTAATAATGCTAAATTTATTGGTAATTTTTTATAAATTTTGTGTCGTCTTTTCACAATTTTTAGGTTATAAATGCATTTTTTATTTTTTATTTTTCCACTATTTTATGTCATTAAATGCCTAGCCATATTTATCACGAACTAGCTTATAGCTGTGCTCGCCGTGCTGCCATCTAAAATGCACGTAAGCAAACAGATTATTATTATTATTATTATTATTATTATTATTATTATCAGAAAGTTGGTAGAAGAGTACAGGATATGGGGATTAGAAATAAATTTCAATAAAACTGAATATTTGACAATGGATTTGGAAGAAAAGTTAATATGTAATACTGAAGAAATTGCACATGTTGAATATTTTAAATATCTAGGGTCTATTATACAAAAGGATGCCACAACAAATTTAGAGATTCAAAGAAGAATAAGGGATGGGAAGAGAAAATACTAAATTCAATCTTATGGAGTAAAAATATTTTACATAGAACCAAAAAATTAATATATCAGCCATTACTCCAAAGTACAACATTATATGGCGCTGAAACTTGGACCATAAGTAGACAAGAAGCAAACAAATTAATGGTATTAGAAATGGATTTTTGGAGGCGTTCAGCAAGAAAATCCAGGAAAGAAAAAAATCGGAATAATAGAATAAGGGAAATAATGCAAGTTGAAATGAATATTTTGGAAATTGTAGAAGAAAGTCGCTTGAAACGGTATTGGACATGTACTCAGAATGAAAGAGGATAGAATACCCAAGAAAATTTTGAATTCGAAAGTAGAAGGAAAAAGAAGAAGAGGGAAGCCCAAAGAATGCTGGATGGATGGCGTGAAAAGGAGTATGGAGAGAAAAGGATTAAGTGAAGAAAATGCTATTGACAGGGACTTGTGGAGGCAAAAGATTGTTGTGGGATGAAGGAAAACCATTGTATTGTGGAATACTAGGAAATAGCCCGTGGCTTTGCCACGGTTAAAATGATGCTTAAATACGAAACTTACAGGTCTACAATCCTGAAGGCACTGACAATACATTTACAAAAGTCAGCGCTGGCTTCATCAATTTTTATTTAAAATATATCATCGTATACATTTGTTGTGGAAACTGCATCAGAATAGTCGAGTAACTTCCCCTGTTCTGATGTGTTTTCCACCTTAACTCTTACATCCTCTGAACACCTCACTCTCGAAAATGCTACATATAGTTGTCCGTGCATAAACACTGGTTCAGGCAAATAAATCCCGACCTTATCTAAAGTCTGTCCTTGGGACTTATTAATTGTCATTGCAATATTGGTGTTCTGTGGCTAAGGCTACCCTTACAGGAAACTGCCTTCTTGTAAGTTTAAATGGCAGGCCAGTATCTGCAGCTCTTTTCTGTTCCTCTTTTTCATTCTGTTCTATAATCGATTCCACAATATTTAATCTTGGCCTCTTGGAAGGAACGCAGGCATTATGTTCAACCATGTTTTAATGCTTCCTTATCTGGATATCTTACGCCTTTTCCTTCAAAATACGTTCCTATCAGTATGTAACACCGCCGTCTCGAGAATTGAGTAATACAGTTTAGAAGGCAGTGGTATGTAGATTACAGAAATTAATTATATCGTAAGTTTTATGCAGTCCCAAAGCCACCTAAACACTGATAATACGTATTGTTTCTCAACTGTTTGTTGACAGATGAATATGATGAGAATTTTATTTGATCAATTCTGTGCAATTTTAAGAAATTATGTAATGTTTCAAGGGAAGGAATGGTTTGTTTTTTTTATTTTTATTATCAGCGATATTTCAAGGGTTAAACCATCAATATTTTACAGTATGTGCCCGCGGTTTCGCCCGCCATTATTAATTGACTCCAGGATTTTTAAGAAATTTATACTGACAGCGTATTAAAAATGTTTGTGGTTCAGAGCTATGAAAATTGTAAGTAAAAATAAAATTAGAATATTTGTTCATTGTGTTCGTTTCACTTAGGCCTCATAAAATAAAGAAATGGTTTTCCTAATTTTGTTCTCGTCGTGAAAGTTTACACTGCGAGAGACGAACATCGCCGAGTATACCCGATGTCTCACGAAGCGGGCGAGCGAGCAAGCACGCTATTTAGGGCCGTTGAATTGTATAAGAGTATATTCCTTCATAAAAAATTATTATTATTATTATTATTATTATTATTATTATTATTATCATCATCATCATCTTCAATATGCCATACAAGTTTTAGCCTATGAATGGCTTTTACTCGAAAAGTAATACGGTAAAAACTGAAGGTACTTTGATCTTGAAGAAATTACATGTTAATTTGACATTACTTCATTGCTCTGATGAGTGGGGATATAATAGAGTTCAAAATTCTGGACAATTTGTTGAATGAAGTTTTAAAGGGATGAAATTTGAAGCATATGGTCTAGCTGGCTGTTGGTTTTCTGGGACGCTGCTGCCAACATACGAGTTTTAGTCGAATCACCACCAAGTAGACATATGATCGATTTTGCGACCACCATGAAAAATTCAGCATTTAAAAGAAAGTAATGAATTTTAATACAATTTTCTCATACTGAGTCTGTTTAATATTGAAATTCATATATTTTTTGCACGACGTAACTAAGTTAATTCGTACTTACGAATATTGTTGCCGTGGATCGTAACTTGACATTCCCGCACGCGAGAAAAATGCCCAAGAATATAAATAAATAACGAAGAAATTCCAGTTGTAGAGCATGTAAAATACCTTGGTTTTCATTTAGATGTACATCTAACCTGGAGACATCACATTATTACGAAAAGCAAAGAAGCCAAACTAAAGTTTCAACAATTGTACTGGTTATTAAATAAGTAATCTCAGCTATCCCTGTATAATAAAGTTATACTTTACAAGACCATAATAAGGCCAGTATGGACATATGGACTTCAGCTTTGGGGCACTGCCAGCAATTCCAATATTGACATCTTAAGAAGATTTGAATCCAAATCTCTTCGCCGACTTGCTAACGCACCGTGGTATGTTTCCAATGCTACATTACACCACGACCTGGACATCCCTACTATTATAGAAGAAATCACCTTGTACAGCATTCGATACCAGCAACGCCTAAACAATCATCCCAATTCCCTAGCCATCAATCTATTGGACAATAGTTCCTCAATCAACCGTTTACATCGACATAAGATTTTAGACTTGGCATTCCGATTCAGTGACTTAAGTTACCTTAAAGAGTTGTTATTCTATTACTTACCTTAAAGAGTTGTATTTTACAGCTCTGATATCATTACTGTGCCATTTATACCATTTACTGAATGTTCTTATTTGAACAGATTGTAAATCTGCAGAATAAATTTAAAAAAAAAAATCTGGTTGCTATGAAAACAAAAGAAATCTACGTGCGGTAAAAATTAGAAAAAGCACAAGTGTCGTAAGTAAAATCATCATAATACAAGCCTTTATGGAAAACCGGAACCAAGGTCCCCTGGTTTACGGCGACTTTAACAGGACAAATATTCAGTCCCCATAACAACCAACACATGCGAATCACTTTCTGAAATCAACATCTATCTTCAATAATGTATATACATAATATTTTCAGCTAATATCTCAATTAATATCATTAAATTGATATAAATAATCATCGTGTAAAAAATAGCATGCAATACTCGTTCCGTAAGCGCATAACGGATCTCGGAAATTGAAAAAAAAAACAAGGTGCTTACGGCACTTGTATCGCAATATACCATTAAATAACAATACTTTCCATGTGAAGCAATCAAAGTGGATAATCCTGGAGTGTTATAGCTTTATATACCAGTTAATCGCACAATTTTCTCCTTTTAATTAACATCAACTACCGTTAAAAGGGCTTTTTACCTTTGACTGTCTAAAAAATATATAATCAGTAAGTATTCAGTTTTAGTGCTTTAAATATGAAGTATCAAATTTGATGTTCTAAAGGACAACTCAGATTGAGAGCCAATGAGAACTGGCCATTCGTACTGATACGTTCCTGCTTCCTTACTAGTCCACTCCCATCTAGGCCTATATAATAACCATGTTTATGACCTAAAAATTGGAAAATACGACTGCAAATATGACATTAAAAATGACTGAATGTGACCCAAAAATCCTATATGTGACCTCATATTTTC
The DNA here is from genome assembly GCA_964059195.1 of Ectobius pallidus. Lineage (NCBI taxonomy): Eukaryota > Metazoa > Arthropoda > Insecta > Blattodea > Ectobiidae > Ectobius > Ectobius pallidus. The sequence continues at coordinate 18,177,940 of CAXKWD010000005.1, forward strand.
TAAAAAATAAATGTTCCAATTTAAAACGACATAAATTAAAACGACACTAAATTACTAACACACATATTTTTAATCAGATAATAACTTTTTAACAATTTTACAGGTGATTTATAGTTTTGCTTGTAAACAACTTCTAATCTGTTAATGTTTCCAGATAGGCAAATGTGTTCTGAAAATGTTTTAAAAACATGTCTATTGGAATTTGTTAACAACAAGGAGGAAGAGCTAATTGTGTTATTGCTTGTTATTGTCCCTTCACATTTCAGTTACAGTAAAACAAAAATATTCGTGACTCTTTTCGGAAAAAAATTTAAGTCGACAATTTAGTGCACAAACTGCATAATTTTGCTCTTTTACCGAATTTATAATTGAAATATGACGTTAAATTGCAAATATGACCGAAATATGACAAAGATAATGAAAATGACCAAATTATGACTTTATATGCGAAATAAAAACTGTCCAATTAGGATAAAAAAATGTGCGATTCATGTTTAATTTGTGCTTGCGGCGAAAATGGAGGTCAGGATAAAAATATGGCATGTCATAAACATCTGAACCTAAGTCTTCACCTTTTCCGACTAGCTTACTTCCTCCCAAAAGATGGTCGCAGAGCTAGTAGCTGCCGAAAGCTCAGAATTACTACATCCATTCACCCGACAGGAAGACTAATCCATTTTCACAGTCTGGAAAGTCCCAGGTCAGGTGTAAATAAAAGTAAACCTGATTTTGAAATTTACTTCTGTCGCTCGCATTAGAATATCAGCGTTTTTCTCTCCTTGTAATAAGATTTAGAAGTGATTTTCTACTTTCTCTGCTGTTACCATACGTACCATAGGTGGAGGAAGTATTGTTTTCGAGCCCAAAATTCGAATCAAGTTTTTAAGGCCACCTGAAATGCTATTTTCAGAAACATGTGGTGTGAAAACAAAATTTTGTATCTTAGTTAGATGCCTTTTTGGGGATGTGACACTTTCTCTTACTCTTAATGCCACTTTATATAAAGAACATTTCATTTTCCGCCATTTTCTCGAAATCGTTTCTTACAATTTTGTTTAAATTTTGTACTTGAGGTGCTTATTCTAAGAGCTAAAACTTTTTTTGAAAAATTCTCTGAAGGGTAGTTATATGCCACCCACTGTTTATAGGAACTCAGTCTTACCTGGTGAACAGTAAAATTTTGCTTCAGGTTGAAATAACTGAATCCGTGCTCTTCGCAATACGGCCTCTTCTTCTATATCAGAGTGTGGAGTGAGAAAGGTGTATGCCCATGCTTAAGGTAAAGTTCGTGATAGCATCAATAAAATTTTATTTTGGTTGTGTATCCTTCGGGGATGCGATGTGATGTGGTAACGACATTCTCTTCGTTTTTAGTAAAAATGAAGAGAGTGTTATACAAAATATATTATATTAAGAGGCAAAACTTTTAATTGGGCAGAGGAAGTTAGCCTATGTTGGTTCTCATGTGTAACAGTTCTGCCGTTATAGCACGTAATTGTGAGGAAGACAAACTATGGATTGACATTGGCATTCTTGTTCCTCATCTTATGCCCTTTTTAAATTAATCCATTGATAGATTGATGTTGTATTAAAAAACACTAGGGGTAGAGAGGCAGATAACCTCTGTCTTCCATGATACGAGGGTGGATGAAATATAAACGAGACTTTTATCTTTATTTGCAATAAACACAAAACCAAGTGTTTTCCCTTCGTGTACACAATTTCCTGAGCAAATTGGTAGCTACATAAAAAATGACTTGATTGTGTCATTAGCCAATTGCGTACGAACTGCTCGACCCCAACGTCGTTGTCGAATTGCTGGCCACACTTAGCTTCTTGGACTGGACCAAAAAGGATGAAAATCGCAGGGGGATAAATCAGGACACTAAGAAGGTTGTTCTACTATTTTCTCCATTTTGGACGTGTGACAGCTCTTGCATTGTCATGAAGAAGGATCTCTTCTTCTACCGGTTAGTCACGTCTTTTAGCCTCATTGAAAACCTCGCAGTAGTACGCCGCATTGATTGCGCAACGATATTGTACAAAATCAACGTATAAAATGCTCTCCCCCCCAAAAAAAAGCAGTCAAAAGCCTTCTGAATGCCCAGACTTGGCTTTCATAGGGAACTCCACGGCTTCTCACAAACGCCTTGTGCCAAGTAAAAACACGCGACGTTGACAGAGTTTGTTCCCTGAACTGTGTCACCAGTTTGCGCAAAATGTTGCGCTTTCATGAGTTAGATAACGCACTGCGCAACGGAAGGGTGCACTTTTTCCTGAGATATCCTGTTCCCGTATCGCAATCTCACAAGGGCGTCTCCCCTCAACATGCCATAAAGTAGCAGCTTCCTTAGCTGAAAATTATGCCCTAAAATAGTCTCGTTTATATTTGGTCCACCCTCGTTGCAAATAAATTGTAATGCCAGATCCAAGAAGTTTTAATGTATTCTTCTGCAATCTGCTTGATTTATTACTCAATTTAAATTGCCACAATACTTTTGCAATGAATGAAATTGTGCTCTTTACTGTCATTGAAATCAATGAAAGCCCTGCGGATTTCATGAACAATCCACAATTTTATAGTATAAGAACATGTCCAAACTTATAAGTCCGCTATTTTCTGTTGATTTTATATAGATTTTGAAAAGTTTGATCAATTTAAATTGCCACAATACTTTTGCAATGAATGAAATTGTGCTCTTTACTGTCATTGAAATCAATGAAAGCCCTGCGGATTTCATGAACAATCCACAATTTTATAGTATACGAACATGTCCAAACTTATAAGTCCGCTATTTTCTGTTGATGTTATATAGATTTTGAAAAGTTTGATCAATTTAAATTGCCACAATACTTTTGCAATGAATGAAATTGTGCTCTTTACTGTCATTGAAATCAATGAAAGCCCAGCGGCTTACGAACTTTCTGCTGCCACTATTTTATTGCTGCTGCGTATACTTGGGCTTGTGCAAGCCTTCAGGTGCCAGCGTTTGTTTGGCACTTAATGCAGCCTGTGTTTGTTTGACGCTTCACCAGTTTGTTTGGCGAAGCCTGCTAGCTGTACTGCTAGCCTCATTTAGTTGTTCGAAGTTTCGCGTGGTTTGCACCACATGCTGAGACAGTTCTGGAATGCTGTCCATGAAGTCTATATTTTCAGTCTGTACTTGAATTGCAGTCTTTTTGGCTGGTTGGGGATTCCGGAAGGATTAACCTCGTAGTAGCTAAGTTTAACAGGGAATTCTGTAGCGAATACTACCAGGCGATCTTCTAGGGACAAGTCTTTCAGTTTGGCCAAGTTTATCTCGGACGAGGACAGTCGACGTACGTTTGCTTGTGGTAGCTTGATGCCAAGCGTTTCTTCTACTTGAGAGCTGTACTCTCCAGTTGATTTTGGTGCCTCTTCAGGAGGCGGTGTCAGTTTTGCTGATGGAGGTCTGTGTTCCTCAAGTGGTGTCGGTGGTTTGTCAGGCATTCTCTGATGCAGATAGGGGGTCAAGTCGATGGACTGAGATGGTCGATGCAAGTCGTCCCTTGCACTCTTTTCCGGCTTCGGTTCTTCTGACGGAGGAGGTAGCAAGCGGAGGGGAGGCAGCAAGCGGAGGGTTTGTGCGGGAGGATCCCTTGCATCATAAGCGAATTCCCTGAGCTCTCTGATCAACTTGCTGACGTAGAGGAAGGTTTCCGGGAAGTACGTTCTACTTCTGGCGATCCTCTCACTGATTAGTTTAGCGACGTGTTCTCGCAATGTGGGTCTCTTCTCAAACAGCTTGAAGCTGTGTCTAGTCAATGCTACACGGTTCTCAGGGTGCGCTTCTACAGGAACTGGAAGGTTCGTTGTTGGTTTCATTAGTTTCTACTTCCTTTACTTCAGGTTTCTATTCTTCCGGCAGTTGAGCACTCTCCGGCTGATCGGCGGTTGCATGATTGTTTTGCGCATGCGTACTATGCGTGTTGAGTGTCTCTGGTGTCGTATCCGTGAGGTCAAAGAAGTTATTTGTGCCTTTCATGTCACTTTGCTTATTTTTCTGATGCATTGCAAGCAATGTGTGGGACGCTTGTATTTGCTCCTTGTAGGCTGTTTTCTGTTCCTCCACTTTTTCATCTGCTGTAACTGATGAAAACTTGGGCGACGAAGCACCTTAGAGTCGTCGTATTTCATGAGGGTAGACGGTGGATAACTTAGAGGCTGGGCGCCCATATTGGGTTGAGGCTTGAAGAATTGGAATCTCGTGAGGATTCCGTCGAGTAAGGGTTCTTGGGGACTGTTCGCGCTGCTAACTTTATCACCATCCATTTTCACTGGGTCACTATGATGTGGATCGTACTTCTTCATGACGTCTTGGGACTCGAAAACCTCAGTTGCAGTCTTTTGTTCCTCAGGCGTCTTGGATTCCTCCAGTGTCTCATTCGAATGCCTGGGTTCTGATTTGGATAAGCGTTTGGAGGGAGTGTACACGATGCGAATTTTGTCACTATCAGTTTTCACTGAGTTATCATGATTTGGACTGTACTTTGCCATTGCATCTTGGGAGTTTGAAACCTGAATAAATCTCTTTTGTTCCCTTGGTTTTGTGGATTGGTCCAATGTCTCCTTGGAAGGCCAGGGTTCTGATTCGGATAAGCTTTTGGATAGACTGTACATGCCACGAATTTTGTCACCTTCCCTTTTCACTGGGTTATCGTGATTTGGACTGTACTTTGCCATTGCATCTTGGGAGTTTGAAACCTGAATTGCTCTCTTTTGTTCCCCTGATTTCGTGGATTGCTCCAGTGTCTCATACGAATGCCTGGACTCTGATCTGGATAAGCGTTTGGGGATTCTGTATACGATGCGAATTTTCTCACCATCCCTTTTCACAAGATTATTGTGGTATGGATTGTACTTCTCTGCGGCGTCTTGGGACTTGAAAACCTCAATTTCACTCTTTTGTTCCCCAGGTTTCGTGGATTGGTTCAATGTCTCGTAGGAAGGCCAAGGTTCTGATTCGGATAAGCTTTTGGATAGACAGTACATGCCACGAATTTTGTCACCATCCCTTTTCACTGGATTATTGTGATATGGATTGTACTTTTCTGCGGCGTCTTGGGACTTGAAAACCTCAATTTCACTCTTTTGTTCCCCAGGTTTCGTGGATTGGTTCAATGTCTCGTAGAAAGGCCAAGGTTCTGATTCGGATAAGCTTTTGGATAGACTGTACATGCCACGAATTTTGTCACCATCCCTTTTCACTGGGATATCGTGATTTGGACTGTACTTTGCCATTGCATCTTGGGAGTTTGAAACCTGAATTGCTCTCTTTTGTTCCCCTGATTTCGTGGATTGCTCCAGTGTCTCATACGAATGCCTGGACTCTGATCTGGCTAAGCGTTTGGGGATTCTGTATACGATGCGAATTTTCTCACCATCCCTTTTCACAAGATTATTGTGGTATGGATTGTACTTTTCTGCGGCGTCTTGGGACTTGAAAACCTCAATTTCACTCTTTTGTTCCCCAGGTTTCGTGGATTGGTTCAATGTCTCGTAGGAAGGCCAAGGTTCTGATTCGGATAAGCTTTTGGATAGACTGTACATGCCACGAATTTTGTCACCATCCCTTTTCACTGGGTTATCGTGATTTGGACTGTACTTTGCCATTGCATCTTGGGAGTTTGAAACCTGAATTGCTCTCTTTTGTTCCCCTGATTTCGTGGATTGCTCCAGTGTCTCATACGAATGCCTGGACTCTGATCTGGATAAGCGTTTGGGGATTCTGTATACGATGCGAATTTTCTCACCATCCCTTTTCACAAGATTATTGTGGTATGGATTGTACTTCTCTGCGGCGTCTTGGGACTTGAAAACCTCAATTTCACTCTTTTGTTCCCCAGGTTTCGTGGATTGGTTCAATGTCTCGTAGGAAGGCCAAGGTTCTGATTCGGATAAGCTTTTGGATAGACTGTACATGCCACGAATTTTGTCACCATCCCTTTTCACTGGATTATTGTGATATGGATTGTACTTTTCTGCGGCGTCTTGGGACTTGAAAACCTCAATTTCACTCTTTTGTTCCCCAGGTTTCGTGGATTGGTTCAATGTCTCGTAGGAAGGCCAAGGTTCTGATTCGGATAAGCTTTTGGATAGACTGTACATGCCACGAATTTTGTCACCATCCCTTTTCACTGGGTTATCGTGATTTGGACTGTACTTTGCCATTGCATCTTGGGAGTTTGAAACCTGAATTGCTCTCTTTTGTTCCCCTGATTTCGTGGATTGCTCCAGTGTCTCATACGAATGCCTGGACTCTGATCTGGCTAAGCGTTTGGGGATTCTGTATACGATGCGAATTTTCTCACCATCCGTTTTCACAAGATTATTGTGGTATGGATTGTACTTTTCTGCGGCGTCTTGGGACTTGAAAACCTCAATTTCACTCTTTTGTTCCCCAGGTTTCGTGGATTGGTTCAATGTCTCGTAGGAAGGCCAAGGTTCTGATTCGGATAAGCTTTTGGATAGACTGAACTTGCCACGAATTTTGTCTTCATCCCTTTTCACTGGGTTATCGGTGTATGGTTTGTACTTTGCCATGACGACTTGGGATTTTAAAGCCTCAAATGCTCTATTTTGTTCCTTCAGCTTTTTGGATTGCGCCATTGTCTCGTAGGAAGGCCAGAGTTCAGTTGTGGATGAGCGTTTGGAGAAGCTGAATACCTCTGGTTTGTATGCGTGATTCTTTTTAATTTCTGGGTAAATCGTAGACGGAATTGCTAGGAAGTCTAGAGTTGATTCTAAAGTCTTCACTTGAACTGGAGGCGGGAACTTGGGTTCATTTGTGCTAGCCATTTGTTTGTTTCCTCTAATCAAAGTTTTACGGAGACCCTGTGGTTTAATTCCCACGTTCGCTTTCGCTGTGGCTGCTGAGTCTTGTGGCTCCCCGGCATAGGTAGCAGTCGCTTCAGGTGGGGATCTGAATCTCTCAACGGCTCCTGTCGGCATCTTGTAAGCCATATACACCTTAGAGATGAATTAAAAAGATAAAGGACCCTTCATTATATTGAGTGCTAACTAAAAACCACCGCCGTCTCGAGAATTACACTGCCTGTCCATGCTTAATTTTAACATGGAGTTCAGAGTACAGTGTAGTTAAATTGCCTAATTTCTCCAGTAGAGGCGACACAGTTCACACCCAGATTGCATGAAATTCCAGCATATTTCAGTTTCCGAGTTTATACTTCAGAGGGCAACACAACATACGGTAATGTAAAGGGTATTGCAGCTGGATGTGAATGGTACTGCCATCTGTAATGTGCATACGCAAAATGTGCATACGCACAAATGTGCATACGCAAAATTAGCCGTATAGGACAGGCAGTGTATACACGAGTAATACAGTCTAAAAGGCAGTGCTAAAAATATACGACGGTGGATCGAAAAGTAACTCAATTTTTTTTACAAAATTTAATAGGTACAATTACAAACAAATGCACACATGAAGGGACATCTTTTGTCTATTTTTCTATATAGTCGCCACGTTTCTCAACACATTTCTCCTATCGTGATACCAGTTTCAAAATACCCTGTTCATAGAAGTCCGTTCGGTTGCCGTATACCTATCTGCAGACTGCTGTTTTCACTTCTGCATCTGACGCAAAGCGTTGGTCCCATGAAGAAATTTCTGGCCGGTAAACCCTTTGCGTCAGACGCAGAAGTGAAAACAGCATTCCGCAGATGGCTATACGCCAACCGAACGAACTTCTATGAACATGATATTTTTAAACTGGTATCTCGATGGGAGAAATGTGTTGAGAAACTTGGCGACTATATAGAAAAGTAAACAAAAGATGTCCCTTCACGTGTGCATTTATTTGTAATTGTAATTATTAAACTTTTTGTAAAAGAAATTATTATGCTTTACTTTTCGATCCACCCTCGTATATTATATAGCATACTAACTATAAATTATGAAACTAAAGAGACTTAAAGCAACAATTGCTAATGCAAGTATTTTTTTAATAGTTCATCCATGACTGAGCAGTTAGACTGCTCGCCTTCCACTGCTGGGACCCGGGATCAAATCTCTGTGGATCCATGTTGAATTTGGGATGTACAAAATGGGATCAGGGCAGCCGGGTGCCCCGGTTTCCCGTGACGTATACCTTATAGTCCCGCCGTTGGCACCACAATATTAGAATTAGAATTAGAATTGTTTTATTTTACCTGGTGGAATTAAGGCCATTAGGCCTTCTCTTCCATTCAATTTCAACTAGACCTGAATAATGTTTTTAAATCTCGTGGCCGGCCTATTTGACATTTTTTTTGTTTTGTTTCCCCAGTCGTAAAGCAAATGCCGAATTGGATATTTACATACCATGAATCATACTCACCATTTCATCTTGTATCATATCCATTTAAATTAATATCAGTTGAATTTACTCCATAAAAATACTCCAGTAATAGAAACAATTGATAATCAATTGTTCCATGGCCTGCCCTACTGTATAGACACATGTCCCGAACCCCTGGCATGGCCTCGCAGCTAAAAGGAGTATAAATTATTTATTTTGCCTGGCAGAGTTAAGGCCATAAGACCTTCTCTTCCACTCAAGCAGGTTAAAAATACAATGTAGTTTTACATTAATAACAAAGTAATGGATAAGATACTAATGACTAATACTAAAACTAAGGTTAAGGCTAATCATAATAATTAAGTAAAAAGCATATGTTTCATAAAAAGCGTAAGTTTCATCGAAGAAAAAATAATATTACAAGCAAAACAAGGAAAATGTCAAATTAAGTTATAATGGAACTTTTAAGTTTGTGAAATAAAGTTATAGGCCTGGGTAGTTATTTAAGTTATAAGAAGAAGAAGTAATGCTATGTAAAATGAGAGATGGTGTGAGTAAAAGATCTAGTTCTGTTCAGTGGGCAATAATTGTTTAATAAGCGCAGATTTGAAAGAGTTTAAGCTCCAACTACCCCTGATATCTTGTGACAAAGAATTCCAAGAACGGACTGTGGCTATGGTGAATGAGTGAGAGTACAGCTGAAATAAAAAAGTGTTTTTAATATTGCCCATAATGGTCATTAAGACAGTCGTATGAAAATCTTGGAAAACGAGCATAGCCACATACTCCTGTTTTGATAAATGTCTTTATGGGCTTGTGTACTATTATTAGAACTGGGATTTTAAGGCAAATGCCTATTTTGTTCCTTATGAAATAACATGAAGTTCTGTAAATTTGTTGACATTTAAAGATATATCACTTAAATTTATAGAGTTTTATAGTGTCCTAAAATGCCTATTTGGACCTTTGGAGCCTATTTTTGCTCTTTTAGTGCCTAAAATGCCTATTTTGTAAATTTAAAATAAAATCCAACTTCTGTAACTTTTACAATCATTTAATGGACATCCCTGAATAAAGAGCAGAACAGCAGAGGGTGGGTTTTTCACAGAAACTTGATTTTCCCAAACACTTGTCGCAAAAGGAATGCTGACTGACGGGGAGGATTCGCTCAAAACAACAAATAGCAGGAATATATATACAGTAGGAAGGGACATACCGTGTGAATTTTTCATATAATACAAAACTGTTTTTTGATAAAAGTATTTTTAATTCTGTCTTTTTTTTTCAATAATCAGCATGCTCCATTGCTTGCATCGCAATACTACAATTATTTCTGTTCAGAATAGGTATACCACGCTTTTTACAGTAAAAAAATATCACGTTACAGTTTAAGAGCATATTGTAGTATTTTAAAGTCTATTTTCTGTCTATTTACTCATTTTTAAAGCTTATTTTAAGTGCCTATTTTCTCTTTTAAAAGTCTATTTAAGTTACTTGTGTTAAAAGCCTAAAACTAATTTTTTAGAGCCTAAAATCCCAGGTCTAACTATTATGGTATAAGGCGGATTCCATGTTATACTATTTAATTACCTTAGGGATGGACTCAGGCATATATTCGGGAATCTTGCCGGACTTTTGAAACCTGAGGGCATGGGCAGGAAGTGGCTCGTTGGGAATATGGGACAGCTGCCTCTTTTCTGATACAGGACTCTTCTGCCGGGGTATGTCCATCACAGACCTGGTGTGTGTTGGCTGTAGCTTCACGATTCTAGGCGGACTTGGACTTGGTGAGGTGTCTAGATACAGGGTGATCCTTCATACTCCTCCTCTCTGTCCTCGGCACTAAGGTGAGGTGGGGTGGTTCAGGTGATGCCAATGCTGAATCTTTACTGTGGTCGGAGTCGCTCGGTTTGAAAATATGAATTGACCTAATTTTCTTTCTGTCCTTGGAATTTTTTTGTAAAACCACTAGACGTGGATTCGAAGTGGGCCGATCCATTATTTTGTTTGGTAAATACTTGACTGAAAATTTTGAAGGATTCTCGAAAGGCCGCCATGTTAGATGTTGCGCGGCAACAACGATAATCAACCATTTTTGCGCGTAAGCCAATGACAACCGAATCTCCGAAGACTCGCGAACTGATTTTTGTTGTTCTTTTTCGTTTATAATTTCCACCTATGCTTAGTGTTTAAAAAGAGTAGATACTTAACCTACTTTATAAAACATAACTTGTCTTATTATAGTAAGCATACGCTACTAGTCTAGAAATATAAAACCTTGAATTAGTGAATAATAGGGTTCGGATGTTTATGACCAAAAAGAGTGGAAAATATGACTGAAAATATGTCCTTAAAATGACTAAATATTACCAAAAATCCTAAATATGATCTAATAAAATAACGTATTAAAAAAAAATAATGTTCCCGTTTAAAACGTTAAAAGACACTAAATTCTTACCTCACATTAATTCAATCAGATCATCACTTTTTACAAATTTTACAGGTGATTTACAGTTTTACTTGTAATGTACTTCTATTTTTAAAGAATTTTCTCCTGTTTGCTCGCTTCATCAGCTCCAAATACTCGTAATATTTTGTAGGCCTTGCGTGTCCCTATAAAATATGAACAATTGCATTAATTTTAAAATCTAAGTTACCTATTAATTTGGCATAAACATTAAATAATTGAAATAAATTTCAAATTTAAATCGACCATGTAGTACATACACTGTACAATTATGCTCCTTTACCGAATTTATAGCTAACTGAAATATGACGTTAAATTACAAATGTGACTAAAATATGACCAACACCACAAAAATGACCAAAATGTGACTAAAAGTAAAAGTAAAGTGATCCCTATACAGGCCATGGAGGCCCCGAGGGTTCCAGGAGGTTGAGGCTCCCAGATTTTGGACATTCGGCACATGAAGGTGGTAAGTTTGTCAGCCTTACGCACCGGCCGCCTTTACCCCCAGGATTGCTCCTGGTACTCATTTATGTTAGAGGCTGAGTCGACCCCAGGGCCATAGTGCCACCAGAAGGATTAGGCCAATTGAAAAATCTCAACGACCTCATCGGGAATCGAACCCGCGACCTTCTGGTTTGTAGCGCAGCGCCTCAACCACTACGGTACGGCGAGCCCCCAAAATATGACTATATATGCAAAATAAAAAAAAGGTCAGTTTAGGATAACAAGCGTGCAGTTAGTGTTTAATTTCAGTTTGCGGCAAGAATGGAGGTCAGGATAAAAATATGACATGTCGTAAACATCCGAACCCTAGTGATAAATATTACTTACTAAAAACTTTTAAAACGGTTAAAAATGTACTTCAAGTCCATACAATAAAAGTGTTGTACTAAAATGCAGATGTCTTCTACGCGTTTCGATGCTACTGAAGGCTGACCATCCAGCCCACAACGCAACAGATGTCTGCAATTCATGCAGAAATTACCTGAAGATGACGTATTAGGAAAATGAAAATAATTGATTTTTTTTCCAGAAGGTTGTAGGCCTATATTTCCTACTTTCTATACCCGTACCATAGATATTAAGTTACAGATGAGGAGATTCTAACCCCTGACACCTTATTCATCGCTGTTGGCTTGACAACATAAATTATATCGTTCGTAGTAAAAACTCTCTTTGCTATTTTATGGACACATTTCGTTTCTTATTTAATTTCTACGACCCAACAAAATACCCAGTCATTTCTTGGGGGTGGGGGGGGGATAGAATGTCCCAAATTTCCAGTGGGTTTACTGTTATCTAATATTCACAATTTTATCTCTTTTGTTTTGATTTTACAGCTGGTATATATAAAATATTTCTCTAATTGCAGATATTGTCGAAGCCATCATGGAGTACCCGGTATCGATGTCGCGATTTACTTTTTCGGTGTTTATCGGTGTATAATAGTGACGTGGTACAAACTTTACTAGGCTATATAAAAAAAACAAGAAGACTAGAAGATAGTGTTTGTGTTTTTATTTAGTGATTGTATTTTTATTTAGTGTTTGTGACATCAAGAAAAACCGATTTGGTCCAATATCAATAGGGTTCTTCCCATGGACATTATAAACGTGTATAACAAGTTTCATTAAAATTCGACAAAGCGTATTTGAGTTATCGCGCGTACAGACACACGGACGGACGGACGGACAGACGGACAGACATTTTTCGTCCCCCACACAATCTCATAAAGAACCATACTGGCACTTAATAATGAGACCAATAAATGAGTCCACCGCTGAGGCGGAGAGATGAGTTCGCTCTTCTCACGCAGCGGATCCGTTTCGATTCCTGATCGGGAAAGTTACCTAGGTTGGGTTTCTCTCCGGTGTTTTCCCTCACCTGTGAGACGAATGTCGGGTAACTTTAGGGCCCGGATGTCATCTGGCCGTCATTATAACCTTCATCCCATCAGCGCCTTGTTCGGTATGGGAGTGTGTGTGTGACTGGTGTGTCTCGTCCTATGTGTTCGTGTTGTCTCGGAGGTGGCTCTCCAAGTTCTTGTCTGTTGAAGAAGTATTCATGTGTTTCAAAAGTAATCCCTTTCCCGACTGGCCGCGGTTTTGTAAGGCCCGGGTGGCGTGGGCCGCATATACATCTCTACAATGGGAGAGGCTAAACTAAGAAAGAGAGAACGAGAGCGAGAGAGAAAGAGAGAGATAATGAATTTTACAACTATTCTGTACATGTTTTCTGTAGTGTAAATGTTTCGAATTAATTTATAATTGCACTGTGTACTTTCTATTAGGCATACTGTAATCATAGGCATACCGAGGGGGGTGGGGGTGTTTGGGTGTTTGGAGGTTTGAACCCCCCCCCCCCCCCATTGATTAAAAACAGGAAAATTGTATAATTTTTTTAAGTCTGCCCATAAATTACTTAATACAAGTATAAAGCGTGGGAAGCTTAAAACTCGATATTTTGCGTCTTAATTTTTAAAATTTTCCGGGTGAGGACCCCCGGAAGCTTAAAACTCGTTATTTTGCATCTTAATTTTTAAAATTTTCCGGGGGAGGACCCCATACCCCCAGACCCCGCGGATGTTATAACCCCCCCCATATGTTCGGCCTGGTTACGCCTATGACTGTAATAATTCTATTATAGCCTAGTTTTGGATTTCGTTTCTTATTTATAATTATAATATAATATAATTAAAAATATAATTTGCATTGTATATTTTAATAACCTGTTCAGCGGAAGGAAAGGCCTTAAGGACTTAACTCTGCCACGAAGAATAAAATAATACAGTCAACCCTCGATATATTACTACCATCCGTTCTCTAACACTTAATGGTACAAAGCGAGGGTGGCGTTAAAACGAAATTGAATTTTAAAATAAAAATGGCATAATCTAGTGCTGTATTAATTTACTGAACTGTATTATGAAAGAAGCATTAAATACAAGTCAAATAGAGAACTTTAGCACAAAATAAAATACTGTACAGTTACTCAATTTATTACAGTAGGCCTATAAATGTTCAGTGTACATTACACAAAGGGGTTGAAAATCATGTAAGTGATTGACTGTAACTGAGTACCTGTAGTGTAGTCTTTAACAGCTGAATGGACACTGAAGTAAAATAAGTGAAAGTTTGGAATGTCCCATTGTATGAAGGGCTCTTTCTACCTGCTCCACCCTCACGCAGGCTGAATTTCCGACTTCTTAACATAGCTTACTCATTCCACCGCACTACATTTACACTAACTTCTTGGAAATACAGTAAAGCATCTTTCTTGAATAATCTTCCTAACATTCAAGCCAGTTATTTTTTAAAATCTGCAACTGAGATAATCACTGCAAGCAATTTTTGTAAAATTCTTGTCTTATATTCACTGGCACTAGATGAATTGGCACAGTAACGAGGTTTCTTATGTATTTTATATGGGAGAAGATCCATTAATTTGCATTTTTTGAGCACTGTGATGGTGACATTGTAATGAGGGGCATTATGTCGAGGGTTGACTGTACCGTCAAATTACAGCCAACTCGGACCCGAACACTTCAAAAGGCCATCTTCTACTTCGGTTGTCGAAGCCACACTATTCATGAAAGGAATTACAAATTTGTGCAGTTTCAGTCAATTGGCGCTAGCAGATAAACGCAAAGTATTCCATGTTTTCTGTGATCACCACTTTACATAGAAGCATGTTTTCAAAAGAGTTCAAGCCCACGTACATCCTTTATGAATGCAAAATACAAGTAAATTTATTCAGAAGGGATTAAAGGCAACACGCAGTTTCTCGTTCGAGTTCCTGCTGAAAGTACCGGAGTAAAAATATAAAGAAATTCACGTGTAAGGAATATTCTGCAGCGTTAATGTGGATTAATGTTACCAGTTGCAATACGCAAGAACCGTGTTAAAAATAAAGAACTGGTAACGTAGTGAAACACTTGTAATCTGAATTTGTGTGGATAATAAAACTAAGACAAGTTCTGGGAGGTACATGATATATAAAGTTACTTATCTCTTGAGTTCTAGTTGGATTCGCTATGTCCTCACATTCAGGATAAGGTCAGTACATGAAGCTATTTCCAGACTAGTCTTTCGTTAGATTTTACTTACATGCATGATGAATTTTCATAACTATTTATTTATGAACGTGTCTTAAAAAATACATGTCTTTATATCGATATTTTTAGATTTGCTGTGTGTAATTTAGATTGTAAAAATAAGAGACTCTTGCAGATTCATGATATATCGGTACAAGGAAATGATATTGTTAATTATCATAGGTAATCCCAGGAAAGTTTACGAGTTTATCGATAGATTCGTGACTGCACTGAAGGAGGGAATTTATCTTATGAAACTCGTAAATACGTGTTGGAATTATTAAGACTATTCCATGAATAAAAATATAAGGGATTAGGCCTATACAAATAATAATTACTTTCTTACTTTGTTATATAAAAACAAAACTAAGAGCTGCGAGATCACGGCATACTATGAAACAACAATCCATGAATAGATTAGAGTTACCATGTTGTGACCAATGCTACCAATGGTGCACATAAGACAGGAGCGAATTTATCTAGTGAAACTTGTAAACGCGAGTTAGATTTATTCAGACTATTCCATAAAAATATTAAGGATTATAGGCTACAAATAGCAATTACTTTCTTACTTTGTTATATAAAAACTAAACTAACAGCTATGAGACCACGGCATGCTATGAATCAACCATCCATGAATCGATTCAAGTTACCACGTTGTAATCAATACTACCAATGGTGCATAGAAGACATAGTTAACCTAATCCAGGTAAGCTAACAGCAGAACAGAATAAAGTACACGATCTGGCCTGCACCGAATTGAAATTGTGTTTTTAATCAATGTACATTTATATTATATAAATTTCCAAACATGTACGTTGTATAAAATAATGTGTTCTTATTGGATTTAAATGGCAGCATGTGACATAGGCCTATTAATCACGGCACGTTGATGCCTTACGTATCCAGTAACGAGCTGATGTTTTATGAGATAGAATCGCATCCTCATATTTATAGCAAGCATTTTAAAAGATAAACTATCGTGATTGGTCTATATGCGAGGAACTGCTAAACGTAATTGACCAATATCAAACACGTGGCGTATGAATGGAATGTCTTGTCATGTCTTGTCGGCTCAGGGGCTGAGCCCTGATGAGCTCGCGCAATTAGGCCACATAGGCGGGCCCAGTATGAATGGAATAGTCACTTATAAGTCGCGCAAGCAATTTTGGGGTATGGAATTTATTAATGAAAGCTTTGAAGCGAGTGACTTACCAATAACACTTCCTCCTTCTCCTCGCATAGACACCTCATCGCTCCACAGAGGTGCCTTGTCTTCCAGTTCAGGAGACACTCACTCACAAATTGCTGTACACACATGACATGTTCCACTATGATTGTTAGTTTTAATTTTTATAACATCTCACGTTTCTCAGTCTTATTCCAGTCTTCTAATGAAAAACAACGCTGTTATCTTTACTATTCTTCTTCTTACACCACATATTTCATGGTCACAAAGCACACAGAAAACGTGAATTAAAGTTTTAACCAGGGGTGCCCACCCCTCAAACTTCATGACTCAACCCCCCAACTTCATTGCTCATCCCCCCAACCTGATTGGCTGTCGACAAGGGCACCCATATGATATTTTCTAGGGGGGATAATTTTTTTAATTTATTAATTTGTTGTTGCTTTAACTTCTTGGGCCACTTTGTAACATTATATTAATAATATAATAAGTGCATCAATGACGTAGCCAGTAAATAATTGCGGGGAGGGTCGAAAGTGCCGGGGGGTTTTGGAATACCCCCTCCAAAAAAAGGAGGTCGGGGGTCCATCCCCAGAAAATTTTTAAATATTGAACTAATGAAAATCACATTTTACGCTATTTTAGCACAGAAAAACGAGTTAGGAAATTTGTTTACCATACTCCATGCCAATGTAAATAAGAAATCATTACCTAAGTAGGGGGCCACCCCCGGAAAATGTTTAAATATTGAACTAATGAAAATCACATTTTACGCTATTTTAGCACTCAAAAAGTAGTTAGGAAATTTGTTTATTGTACTCTAAGACATGCCAATGTAAACAAGAAATCATTACCTAAGTGGGGGCTCCACCCCCGGAAAATTTTTAAATATTGAACTAATGAAAATCACATTTTACCACTCAAAAACTAGTTAGGAAATTTGTTTACCATACTCTAAGACATGCCAATCTAAACAAGAAAATGTTACCTAAGTCAGGTGTACACCCCCGGGAAATTTTTAAATGTTGAACTAATGAAAATAACATTTTATGCTATTTTAGCACTGAAAAACTAGTTAGCAAATTTGTTTACTATACTCTAAGACATGGCAACTTAAACAAGAAATTGTTACTTAAGTTATAATACTTATTACTAGACTTCGGACTTTTAGGTCGCTAAAAATGCTGTTTTAGGTACCTAAAATAGGCTCTAAAAATTGGAAAATAGGTTCTAAAAATCGTAAAATAGTCTCTTATAAAATCGTTTAAGTTGCCAATTTTCCTGAAATATCTCAATTGCAATGCAGAATATTATATTTATTGAAGTCACCATTAATCAATAATCATGATAAAACCCTGAAAAAGGGCTCACTCACTGACATTAATGTTTGCCCACTTCCAGATGAGCTACAAACTTGAAATTTGGTACACATATAACTTTTAGGCTGTAAACCACAGGAAAATTCGAAAAACCCCGAAAAGGGTTACACATAATTATATTGATTTATTACTAGGGCCTGTATTACTACCATAACAGTGAAAACCTCAGAAGCTACGCACGCTAGCATATTCAACCCCTTGTATCCCTCAGTGACTCAGAGAACTACTTTTTTTTTTTGTTTTTTTTTTTTTTTGTTTTTTTTTTGTTTGTTTGTTTGTTACTGGATGTGGGAGTCGGGAGAAAAAAAAACTATATTTTCTTTGGAATTGCAAGGAATTTTTCTACTGAAGACATTTCTTACTATTTAACCACGTCATAAATGTGTCATGTACTGCACATTCCGAGCTAAAAATTTAGTACAAATAAATAACTTATTTTGAACTTTAGAGGAAAAACAAGCAAAAAGGCAATATTAGGCTCTAACGTAAAAATAGACTGTTTTAGGTTCTATAAAAGTATCAGTTTTAGGCATAGTCACTTATGAAACATGCGTATACAAGTTTTCATCCATATATCACTTAAGGATTAAAATAGGTTTTTACCTAAAATCCGAAGTCTACTTATTACTGTTTATAAGAAAAGTTGAATAACACATGGAACAGTGGATATAATAGGCCTACTCATTATGTTATGAAAAGAAAATAACTGCTGTATCACATTTGATACACCAACAAATCTTGTTGAATTAAATAATTTTTTTAAAAATACAAATATAGAATTTTAGGTTTTGACTTTTGGGGGGTCCAAACCCCCTGGACCCCCCTTTCTTAATCCACTGTTAGAAGAGACCTTTTGGAGTTATAAAACTTAACCGTTTTTATTTTTAACATATAAAACGCTAATTTTGCAAAAATTTTCAACCCCCCTCCCCAGAAAATTCATAAAACGACAATATTGTGCCCCCCCCCAATTTAAATAACGCAGTCTGCGTCTTCCCCCCCCCTGTGGGGCACCCCTGTTTTAACTGATAACACGACGCACGTCTTGCTGTGGTATGATTCCTGAAGGAACTGTACTTGGTCACATAGTGCAGCGTGGCATATGTTCTGTTTGGTACTTCCCCGTCCCATCACGAGTTAAAAGGCTCGCACGCTGGGTGTGTTGTTCAATGACATACCCCAAGAATGCCTGCGCTACTTATAAATATAGTATTCTAGTGTAATACTTTAGCTAATGCGTAAGTAGGCTAATCCTAAAGGGAAGTTTATGATAGCACTATTAGAAATACTTAAATATGTATAATTATTAGGGCAAGGCATTTAATGACCATAAAATAGTGAAAAAATGCAAAATAAAAAATGCATTTATGACTTAAAATAGTGAAAAGTGATCCGAAGATTTAAAAAAATGACCAATAAATTTACCATATTACTTATAATTAGTTTTTAAAGTAATGAATTGCTAAAAACAATTTACGACAGTGCGTTGTAGCCTACATGAATTTACATTGTAAAACACATTTATTTTGTTACTAAAAAAGTAAGTAATGTTATACTATTGTAAGTAATTATTTCTGAATTGGCATGCCCATAAAATTGCCCCTAGCAAATATGTGTCGTTTAAAAAGAAAGAAAAAACTTTTTATTGCTACGAGATAAACTTCTGTGGTGTTTACAATAAACCTGAATTAAGATTAACTATGAAAACCTGGCGGAGATTCTCAAATAAAAACGATTGTCTGTTGTCTGAAAGTAACGATTTGTACATGGAAAAGCTCCTTTCGACCTCCATTGAAACATGGCCTAAAATAACCTAAAAATGCCGAAAATGTCCTAAAAGTTGCCAAAAAATGACCTATCTCTTGAAAATGACAAAAAATGCAAAATAAGGCAAAAAAATGCAAAAACAAATTGCCCTTATTTAATCAATTAATTCGTGATACACATTTATATTTATATTCGAAGTATCTTTTAGCCTTCATATAAAAAGGATGCATAATCATCAAATGCCTTGCTCTAATAATTATATAGTCTATGAGTATACACACATTCCGATCCAAAGAGCTACAAGCCCTCATGTGTATCAGTACATCCATAATACAGTTAAATGTAATATTAGAATGGACATAAGCTCTTTGAACTTCTCCATCAGTATCACTAGGCTATATTGATATAATTCGCAAACATTCTGTTGGGTGCTTTTGTAATTTCAACCCAAATGTTGTGGGGAGATAATAAACATATTTAGTTTCAAATTATTGTATACCTTTAGAGGCTTGGAAGTGAGCAAATAGGGAAAAAGATTATATATTGTCAAGGCGATTAGGAAGCGCGTTTAAGATCACATAATAATCAGATGTCTATAAGTTTTATAATTGTAAATCTTATAACAAGTATGAACGTCTAATCAGATCGCAAAACTCGTCTTTTAAGATATCAGCTATTTCAAGTCGATGTGCCATGAACATGGGCATTTTATTTTACGATTAGCGATGTAAAGGTGTATGCTTTCCAAAACTTATTAAAATATGTGGATTTAATTGGTTGCGAGATTATATCTGGCATGAATTGTTGTTGTTACGTTGCTCAATTAAGAGCTCTGAAGTATAGCAAACGCACCAAATTGATGCTGCTTTAGATAAACAAAGAGTAGCCACATACCACAGATAATGGGAGCAGTTAAAGTGCCTCAACTGGCAGGGAGGAGATAACAAAATAAAATAAGAAATCCTCATTTAGCACAATCTTCATATTTGATATAATGTTTATCGAAGATTTAAGTTAGTTGCTGAGTAGATTGGTGAATATACAGTAATTAATATAATAATTGTCCACCGCTGTGGCTCAGGGGATGCGTTCTATCCTCTCACGCAGGGGGCCCGGGTTCGATTCCTGGTCGGGACAAGTTACCTAGGTGAGGTTTTTTCCGGGGTTTTCCCTCACCTATGAGACAAATGTCAGGTAACTTTAGGCCCTTGTGGTCCCCGGGGATATCATCTGGCCATCATTATCATCTTCATCCCCATCCTCGCCTTGTTCTGAGTGAGTGTGTGTGTGAATGGTGTGTATCGTCCTATGTGTTCGTGTTGTCTCGGAGGTGGCCCCGGCATTTGGCTGATCACTCATCCGGGGAGGCCCTCCATGTCCTTGTCTGGTCAAAAAAGTATGTATGTGATCCAAAGACAATCCCTCTCCCGACAGGTCGCGGCCCTGTAAGGCCCGGGCGGCTTGGGTCGCTTAAATCCTAAAAAAGGGAGAGGTAAAACTACGGAAAAGAAAGAAAGAAATATAATAATTATGGCAAAATAATGTATAAATATAATGATGCGATATTACATTTCTTTGAATATATTCAATGTCAGTCTTGAAACTTATCAGATTATTCTAGTCCCGATAAAATTCGAAGTAATTTATTTAAATACTCATTTTATATATAATGTAGTAACTAATATCCAGGCTTTAAAACTTAGTGCCCGAACACACAGAGGGAGTTGATTCCGGTTACCAACAACCTGAGTATAGGGGGTGGGGGTTGATTGCGTAGGCTGATAAAACAGTAGCTGATAACAGTACTGAGAAGTGAATGCGCTTGTGGTACGGTGCCTATCAAATTGGTCAACAGTGTACCTTGTCATTGTGCGTGTTTATACGTGTTCGGCATGCCGAAAGTAAAGTGTTCTAAAACGCAAACATATATTGAAACATTTGGGAGGGACTATTATACACAAACAGGAGAAAGTATCGTTTTGCATGCTTGTAATGTGAGTTTAGATAATGAGAAGTTATTTTGTGGTCTTCCTATATCTGTATTTCGGTTTGTTTACTATCACGTGAACTAGCATATGGTAGCTAGGGCATACGCCGAGCAAAGTCTGTACGGTACGGTTGCTGTTAACATATTCGATCGGGCACTAAGTTTTAAAGCCTGCAGTAATATCCATCTTATACCATGGTATAGTAAATCGCAGAACTTTTATATCTGATACAAGGTTACACTACTGATATTAAATCTATTGTTGATAAAGATTTAGATTATATCGTTAAAAAATCTGAAAATATGAAACAGAAAAGATCCATAGGCATTATATTGTACGAGGGAGAATCAAATGAAAACCGCAATTAATCTTTTCCCACTATTTTACTGAAGGAAGAATGTTTCCTTGTACATAATTTTTCCACATAGTCCCCTCCCAGTTCAACGCACTTAGAGTACGATTACTTCCACAAAGTCCCTGGGTTTTTACGTATCTACCTTAGGAGCGAGTGTCACCGTTCCTAGAGCTCCTGCCTAGGGGAGGTAGCTGCACCCTGATTGGCTCAGCTCTTCTATCCCACTCCACATGTTGTCTATCTCTGTCTTTCTGCGGCATTATCCTTCCACTCAACTATTATAGTATTTTCTACGACTGGCAACGTGCTGAATGATCTTCGCTCATTGATCTTACGCGCATGCGAGTCTGCGCAAGCTGATAACGAGACGTAACAAGAAGCTCGCTGGCTGGGTTAGACTTCAAGGCCAGAGACTTTGTGGAAGTAATCGTACTCTACGTCATCTGATAGGAAGTCCTTCGATACCGCGTGAGAAAAATTCTTTTGGTTAACACTGTAGCCACTCGTGCACTGCCGATTGGACGGTCTTCATCAGACTTGAGTTTATGCCACCAAGGTGCTCCTTTAATGGACCAAAGATGTTGAAGTCTGGTTGTGCCAAAGCAAAGGGGATTGCTGAGTGCAAGTGTTTTGCTTCCACATGATAACGCCCCCTCATTCTGCTCGTACAACCATGAAAACCGTCGATGACATTCGCTTCAAGTGCCTCCCACATCCGCCATACTCGCCAGGTCTGTCACCATCAAATTTCCACATCTTTTGGTCTATTACAGAAGCACCTTGGAGGGCAGAAGTTCAAGTCTGATGAAGACGTCCAATAAGCGTGCACGAGTGGCTACAGCGTCAACCAAAATAATTTTTCTCACGCGGTATCAAAGCACTTTTTATTTGATGGCGCAAGTGCGTTGAACTGGGAAGGGACTGTGTGGAAAAATAATGTACAAGAAAGCATTTTTCCTGCAGTAAAATAGTGGAAAAAAATTAATTGCAGTTTTCATGTTATTCTCCCTTGTAATTAATAAGATATTTTGAGATCAGAATACAATGATATTACATTAAAAATCACACCTTAGGCACATAGGTCATGGTATAGTCATAAATAGTTATATAAAAACCACTCTACCCAGTCATGGAGTCTACCCAGTCTACAAAAGTCAAGGAGAGTATTGTCATAGAGTTGTATAATGTGGTATATGTAATTATATCCCAAAATCAGGCCTAAGGTACCAGACGACTATTTTATTTACTTATCAACTAATGGCAATTATATAATAATTATGTTACCAATACTTTTAAAAAAGATATAAAATTGTAAAAACCATAAAACAATTAAAGAGTAACTTGGGTCTTGGCCAATTAATTGCTTATATACTTTCGTCACAAATACTGGTTATGAATTGTTTGTTTTACAAATGCTGGATGTTTATAATCTCATTTTATATAGCGTAGGTACTATAGGGGAACATTTGTATCGGGCGGACTGGGCGATGGTACTTTTTTAAAATTTAGCCGACCATAGACCAATTTCTCTGAATTATTTGTTTTTTTTTTACCGTCTTGTCTTCTATCTTTCCTTATTACACACAGCGAGCCTCGAACCCACAGCGTGCTACCGAGGCAGCACGCCTTAGCTACCGCGGCTTAGGAGACCGGCAGCATCAATGGAAGCCTATTGCCTTGGGAGTCAACGTACAAAGTTGAAAAACCAAGGTCGATTCCCACCCATTAGAAAACTTCCTCTAACAGTAGGCTATACAATGTATATCGCTTCGGTAAGATGAGATTAATAACCTGACATTAAAAAGAAATCTGTTTGTATGTATTTATTAATTCATTATAGTGTGACATTAGTTAATAAATCTTAATTTTGAAGGGAAATAATTTTAATAAGTTTAAAATGTTAAATTTATGAAAACATATGCATTATAATATAGAGTGGAAGGGATATAAGTGCATTAATTAGAGCTGATAACACAGCCCAACAAAAACGAACTTTTTGTTTGGTGTCTCAGATGCTTTATCGGATTTTGGCTAGGCCTATACTTAGTGTGCTTATTCCAAATATGTAAACAGTTTTTCTCTACCAGCTCTACTTTTATATATATATTTTAATCACGAACTCTTAGTCTAGCGAAACAAAATCTTGTTTGATAATATAGCTAGTGAAGGTTCTTGACCATAGTTTGGATAAGTAGGACGAAAACTGTACGAAGTACAGAAAAACTAAAAGCTGGATTATTTTTTGGCCCTCAAATTGACAGCTCATAAGTCATAAACGACCGTACAATATGTGATAATATCAATTTTTTGAAAACCCATGTTATATTGTTACTGTAATGTTAATGTAATGTTAGTGTGTTTCTATTTTCTTCACATGATTTAGAAGATAAAAATAGGCACTGCTTTTTATTTATATCAAACGTAAAATTGGGTAATGTGCATAATGGTAATACCATATCTCACAAAACTAAAGCTGATGGGGTAAAACTAATGGCACATTTGGCATCAGCGACCTAAATATACCCAAGAATAAGTATAAATTCTAAGGCACCAAATGGCTGTTGGTCTGTGTAATACGTGTAAGTGAAAGAATAGAAACGTTCAAATAAGTTTTCTGTATCTAGAATGGTATTTGAAAGAAACTCGTGGTTATGAAAGTATGGAATTGGTTATGTTGGAACATCGGAATGCTTTGTTTACAAACGTGAGGTTTTAAGAAGCGTACTGCAGTGTGTCTCAGGCATTTCAGTGACGTAATCTTATCTTATCGGCTCGCGCACGTAGGCCTCATAGGCGGGCCCATTGTACACCCCCTAGGAAACGAATGATGTGCATACCCTAAGGCCCCCCTGTCAACAGACTCCACCACCAGCCCCCACGGAGCTCCCCTACATCCAGCTAAGACCAGGTACCACTCCACGTGCACCGTACCCAGGGTCCCTCCTACAAGAGCCCCATAGGCGCGGCACACCATGTCCCTCTGAGAGCCCCAAAGGTACGGGACACCACCAGCAACTCTTGACCACAAGCAACGGGGCAGGACGGGGGAGGCCCGCAGCAGAGTCTGCAGGAGCTGGCCCGAAAACCAGTAAAGGGGAACGGGATGATAATGAGGGGGGAAAGGAAGTTGAAGTGGAGAGTGAATGAAGGGGGAAACGGGAGGATCCCCGAGAAAAACCCCCAAAGGTCACGGCTTTGTCCACCACAAATAACACGCCCGCCGGCCCCGAGATTTGAACTCGGGACCGCTAGCATGCCAGGCCCACGCGCTAAGCATGAGCCACCGTGACGGCATTTCAGTGACGTAATACGATGACTGCTGAATAACAGGTCATTGCATTTTCTAACATTCCTCATGAAGACTGAAATTGCTACATGCATTCTAGTTCTTATTAATGATGAAAATAACTCCACGGAGTTATACAAGAACAACTTGTTATTTCAAATTTGATATTTATGGACAAAATTTATAAATAGTAACGCTGGAATTAGTACCCTATGAAGATTTTGGTACATAATAAAATTAATTTATTAATACGTTCACATTTCAAAAGCACCAAACGTTCTTGAAATTGGCCGCATTCTGTCAGGTAATCTCCCCATAAAGCCCCATTGATTCATGGGAGTTGTGACTTTTCCCTCATAAATTAGAATCATATCTGAATAACGGAACCTGCTTTTCGTCAACTTTGGCAACGACCTTCATGTGCGTGCTTTACAACAGAGCAACGGAAAGAGGAGCAAAGGAGAAAATGTTGACGAATTTCTTACCCTCTCTCTCGGGTAGTGTTAAAATCAATTTGTATCGCAAAATTACTCCCGTGCAGTTTCAGGAACCGCCAATGAGTTTACAAACCGGCCTGCTGCTCACCTCTCCTTGTGATAGACACTTTAACGGGAGTGGAGCAGGAAAAACCGGCTCCCTAGAGCTGCGTTGATAATGACTGGACTAAGAATGTTATGTTCTTTAAATTAATGCTCCTTCCAACCTTTACAATGTTTGAAATATTATAAATAGGGCATCTTTGAGATAAAAAAATATGATTTTATAGAATTTCACTTCTGAATTTCTGTATCAGGTCATTTTAAGAAAATTTATAATAGACCGCCTTCTGAAGCTCATATTCTGTATGTGGCAAGATTTATAACTTGAACCACCACCCACAGCCCGGAAGATGTTTAACTTTCCTGTTGGGATTTGTCAATGTGATTCTTTTCATTTCTTAAAATCCTTCCACTCTGGCGGCCCGGGTTCGATTTCCGGGCGCGTTCGGGAATTTACAGATGTGAGAAATCCTCTTCCTGGGTTTAAAATAGGGTGTTGGATGGTATATACTCTTCGTTTTCGTATATGTTTTGTGTTGTCCTAGGAGGAGGCCCTGCATCGTATTGGTCCCTCACCAGGGAATTCATGTCCCGTTGACCGTACTTCTTTCCTCCCCTATAAGCATGGTCAATAAGCCCTTCGTCAGAGGAGGTTGATCACGGGATAAATATAAAAAAGTCACAACAATAATGAAGTCTGAGAAGGTTTTCAGTAACTCTAAAATATACATAATTCAGATTAATATCCCCTATTATTATTATTATTATTATTATTATTATTATTATTATTATTATTATTATTATTATTATTATTATTACTGTATCTGACTTAGTGGTCTTATTAAGCAACCGAGAGATAAGAAAAAGAAGCCATTAACAGAAATTTAGTTCCACAAGTGACCGTTCCAATTTAACGATGATCACTTCACATTTGTCAAGCTGTTTAGGACGATAAAACACATGGGCATAAATCAGCCCAAGGCCCCTGAACACATTTTTGTGTGAACTCGCCGATATAAATTAGAGCAACAGACGTTTCTCTGCACCCGATTATACCAGGCGATTTTATGCACGCGAATTTTGTAGATTGCAATCTACACTCAAGCCTTGTTCACAGTGTCATGCATTCTTCTGCTTCATTGAAATTATAACTAATTTCCCTTCACTAATCTTTTCTGTAACTCAAAATTCTAGCAGTTGTTAAGATCGTCTTCGTCTTCTAGTGAAGACGCTCGTTCGACTTTGTTACTTTGTTGAGATTGGGAAGTTTGGAACAGGGTAGCCTCAGCGCTGTGAGGACAATAGAAGCTATCTGATTATAGAACTAGAGTTTCCCTTAAAGAATATAAAAATTACACAGACCAACAGCCATTTGGTGCCTTAGAATTTATACTTATTCTTGGGTATGTTTAGGTCGCTGCTGCCTAATGTGTCATTAGTTTTGCCCTATCAGCTTTAGTTTTGTGAGATATGGCATTACCATTATGCATATTATCCCATTTTACGTTTGATATAAATAAAAAACTGTTTATTTTTAGCTTCTAAATCATGTGGAGAAAAAAGCAACACACTAACATTACATCAACATTACAATAACAATATAACATGGGATCTTTCAAAAAAACGATATTATCACATATTGTACGGTCGTTTATGACCGTTATGAGCTGTCAATTTGAGGGCCAATAACGATCCAGCTTTTAGTTTTTCTGTACTTCGTACAGTTTTCGTCCTACGTGTCCAAAGTATGGTCAAGAACCTTCAGTAGCTATATTATCAAGCAAGATTTTGTTTCGCTAGAATAAGCGAAAGGGGTTATAAGTTAGTGGGAATCTATATAAAAGTAGAGCTGGTAGAGAAAAACTGTTTCCATATTTGGAATCAGCACACTGAGTATAGTCAAAATCCGGTAAAACATCTGAGACACCAAACAGAAAGTTCTTTTTTGTT
This sequence comes from Ectobius pallidus, assembly GCA_964059195.1. Lineage (NCBI taxonomy): Eukaryota > Metazoa > Arthropoda > Insecta > Blattodea > Ectobiidae > Ectobius > Ectobius pallidus. The sequence continues at coordinate 18,205,278 of CAXKWD010000005.1, forward strand.
GGGCTGTGTTATTAATTTTTTTTTCTTTTTTTTTCTGACAGCATGTGCCCCAAATCCTACTGTTGATTAAAAGCCTTTAGGAGTCAGAACTGATGGAAGTTCTTCCTTTCAGTCTTATGATTCAACAGGAAGAAATATGACAACGTAGGTGACAAGTAATTGAGAAGGGAATAGGACATAAGATAAATAGTGATTTATAAAGCAGTCTTTAGTGTTTATATCGTACTGTTTAAGGGAAATTGCCACGGTATCGGTCAGGCCTCGTTACCGGTCAAGTATTTACACATTAAGACGCTAGATAGCAGCAGAAAGCAGTTATGAAGTGGTAGGCAGGAACAAAAGATGGATATATGTAAGTATTCATGAACCACAGATTATTGTCTCTGTTGGACATTACATGAGAATATTATAAGAGAAAAATTCCTCCGACACTGGGACTTGAACCCAGGACCTTTGGCTATTCGCACCAATGCTCTACCAACTGAGCTAAGCCGGAGTTCAATTCACAACGCCAGATGGAACCTTCCACCATTAAGGGCATTCAATCATAGGAGGAAGTTTATTGGTGCGAAGAGCCAAAGGTTCTGGGTTCAAGCCCCAGTGTCGGAGGAATTTTTCTCCTACAATATTCTCAGGAACAAAATAACTTTATTCCTCGCATAGAGTCCGTGTTTGTCTAGCGTAACTACTATTTGACCGGTAACGAGGCAATCTCCCCTACTACATTTTGACTATAATTATGTTTTCATAATTTTTTATTTGTTTTTGTTTTCTGTTAAGTCTATTTAGCTCATGAATCAATGACCATTCCAGCAGAAGAATAAAAAATTAAATTTCAACCAATCACAATTGTTTATCGTCATACTTTTATTGATCTATTTATATTATTTTTATTTTATAGCATTATATATACACCGGTGCAAGTTGTAAAGAGTCTCCGAGCTCGTATTCTGCAAAGGCTGCCAGATAATACGAGATACCCCAGGGATACATCAGCGTATCAGGGAGTCCATGCGGCTGCAGGTTGACGGATGTATCCGTGTTAACGGAGGACATTTTGAACATTTCATTTGATGTTCTGTTACCCACAGTTCTGTGTTTGAGTGACATTTCATATGATTTTCTGTTTTCCAAAGCCCTGTTTTCAAGTATTCTACTAAGGGGTGCAGGTGGGGGGAAAAAAAGCTGTAACAAGGAAATGAAGCATTTTGGACCCATTTTCATAAAATATAGTTTCTCCCTCTATATGAAAGGAAAGTTTCCCTCAAAGTTTTGGCCTAACGAAAGATGTCAATTTTTGATATTAGGCTACTCGCTTATTTATTTTTTTACTCTAACATTATATAAGTTAATTATAAAAAAACATACTTGTAAGCAAAAATTATGTCAATAAATACGAATAAGGTATCAGTCACTCTGGCTTGAATTATTTGCACATTGATGCGTTTCAATAAATCTAGATTGTTAAGGCAAAAGAGTATAAATCAAAACATATTACTTCTTAGGAGATACTTTTATTCACATATTATCTCATTTAATTTTTTTTTACTTATACTCTTTTGGCATTCTTCTTCTTGATTGTTAAGGCAAAAGAGTATAAGTCAAAACATATATTTTTCAGAAGATATTTTTTTACGAAGTGTAATTTACTTATCTCATTTTCACAATTTTTTACTTATACTCTTTTGCCTTAATAGGCTAGAAATATTCTGGTTAAGTGACATAATTGAATTGTATAATTCAAAGTGAAACCGGATATTTTTATTTTAACAAACCTGATTTATAATTATGGAACAAATGAGGGATATTGGCGACTATGGACAACCTGGAAGCTGAAATTGAAATTTTCAAGTACTTCAACCATCAAATAAATCTAAAAAGTTGAAGTTTTATGTTAATTTTTAGTTTTACATAAATTTTAATATGAAATATGGAAAAAGGAACACGCGAAATTGTTCAAATGTAAAGAATATTTTAAGAGTAAAATAAATTAGAAGTGTTTAACATACCTGTGAACGTCGCCTGCATATTTTATTGAAACTTCATTTAAAATGAATTATCTTTAATGTGAGTATTACTTCATTATAAAGTTACACTTCCCTACTTATTCATGTGCAAATATTAATCTACTCCCAACTGATTATTATCAGTGTAGATAAATTTCATATTTTTTCCTACGAGGGATTTAATTGTATTGTATAGTGTGTAAACCACCTATTCCCTCGAATTTTTGTTTTATAAATGTTATTGTTATATTTTCAGCTTAATAGCTTTGTCATTTCTGAAACCTACAGTTTTCACTGAAATGGAGCAACAAGTAGAATGAGATCATCTGGAAAAAGAAAAGGGACATGAAGATGGCGGAATGAAAGCCGAAATATATCGTCCATCCCACAGAATATTTAGCCTACAAAATTGTAATGTTTTCTTGTCAACTATAGATTTTAGAAATGACAAAGCTATAAGCTGATAATTACTGTAGGGTTCGGATGTTTGTGACATGTCTTATTTTTATCCTCATCTCCATTCTCGCCACAAACACAAATTAAACATGAATTGCACATTTGTTTTGTGATCTAACGTCATATTTCAGTTATAAATTGGGCAAAGAAGCACAATTATGCAGTATGTGCACTAAACTGTCGACTTTTCCGAAAAAGGGTCACGAATATTTTGGTTTTACTATAACTGAAATGTGAAGGGTCAATAACAAGTAATAGCACAATTACCTCTTCCTCCTTGTTGTTAACAACTTCCAATAGACATGTTCTAAAAATATTTTCAGTTCACATTTGCAGTGGTAACTGGTAACATTGACAGATTAGAAGTTCTTTAGAAGTAAAACTGTAGGCTAAATCATATGTAAAATTGTTAAAAAGTGATTACCTGATTGAACCAATGTGATTTAATAATTTAGGGTCATTAAATGTTTTAAATTGGAATATTTATTATTAGAAAATACGTTCTTTTAGGAGGTCATATGTAGGATTTTTGGGTCATATGTAGGCCTAGTCATTTTTAAGGTCATATTTTCAGTTATATTTTCCATTTTTTATGTTATAAATATCTGAACCCTACTGATGATATAACAAGAAAATTTATAAAATAAAAATTTGAGGGAATAAGTGGAATTGTTTTACATACTATACAACAACACGATTGTTACCAATTTTAAGACAGATTTGTCCTAACTAAATCCACGAACTAGGTTATTTGAGTAACAATGCAAAGGGGTAATATTTCAACAAATTATATTAGGCTATGCAGCATGTCAATGAATTCAGAGCATTAATTTGTCTAAAACAATAGTTCGACGCTTTACGATAAGCCCCCTGCACACAGGGACAGTTACTGGCAGCCAGTAACTGGCAGCCAGTACTGGCAGCCAGTGGATGTTCTAGTGGCAGCCAGTAGGCAGTACAAGGGTCAATTATTTAATTATGTATGATTATGATTAATATAAACAGTATTTATATTATATTAAAGAATATAGAATATTAGAGAACTTGTATTAATATTGTCAAAGTAGGCAAACTTTTATAAAAATTGTAGACTTGTAAATAGGTTGTGTAATAGGGGTAGAAAACAGAATCGGTTGTAAAATCTTTCGAATAATATTGCAGAAATCACAACACATGGGTAGAAAACAGCTAAGATGTGGATTCTTCTGTTATTCAAGCTGCCTAAAAAGTTATTTTGACTTTTAGAGGATTTGTCTGTAAAATCGCGTAAAATTTGTCAAAAAATGTAGTTTTGAGTAGAGATTAAAACAGGTAAAAACAGCTTGGGGTGATTTGATCTAATATTTTGTTGCCTAGAAAATATTCCTCATTCTAGAGTGTACGTTAATATATTTTGAGGAAAATTTGTTAAAGAATGTGTACTTTTATAGGAATTACGCCATATAATAAGGGTAGAAAACAGCTAAGGGATATTTTATACTTTAATATTAATGTGGTACTAATATTAATATTACATTGTGCAGAATTTTGTAAGCTAATAATTTGTATTAAAATTGTATTAAAAGTAATATACTTATATTATTATTCTATAAGGTTGATTCTTACATTTTCCCCAGCGGTCAATCTTTCACTATGTGTACAAGTAGTAAGTTAATAAAGTTTTATTACTGAGTCCACGAATAAAATATTTAAAGATTTTTACGTTATTGCTGGCATATAATGGAAAAGAGGCTTGCTAATACCTCCGTAACGTTCTGATAGTGTCTGGCATAATTACCACTCGTAATCCATTCGAGTTATAATGGATTTATAATAAAATTCAAATATCTCACTAAAAGTAACACACTTGAATCTTTTCTGGACCCAAAAATAAAATAAAAATGTCACATAGTCAAATTTGCTTCACCCTCGACATTCCACGATCATCCCAAATCATTCACATAGTTGAAGCGCCCGGAATAATTACCACTCAATTACTTGTAAACTATTCAAAATATAAAGTAGATGCTTAATTTATAATATAATTCAAATATTTCCCTAAAACTTTCTCGCTTAAAGACTTTTCGGGATACAAAAATAAAAGAACTGTCGCATAGTCAAATTCGCTTCTCCCTGCATGAGTTTTATGTAATTGGTGATGAGTATAACATGAAATAAAAACATATGTGTCAGCTTTTCTAAGGTTCTGTTTTAACCATCAGTAGGGCTGTTGTGTGTAGATTATTTCTGCACTTCACTGGAATCCGACCAAGGGTTAATTAAAGGTTTCGAGTTTAATCATGCCGTGTATTTCTAGACGGAGTAAAAGCCGTGAATAGCCATACTTAGAAACGCGTGACGTACACACTCAAGTGCTGTGATTGGTCTATCCCGGAATGCGCAATCTATATGGTTTACTGACCTTGGGTTTTTAAAATATTTCGCAAATAAAAAATCACAAAAGTAGCCTAATTCCCCAACAGATACTTCATTCCAGTGCTCTACTGGCGGCTAGTATCCTTTAAGACACGTCCAATAATGGCTGCCACTAGGTCACGTGACCCGTTACTGGGTCATTCCGTGTCAAATCAACACACTTTTAATTAAAATTAAACTCACCATTCCAGATTTGGATGAAATCTTGCATATTAAGAGAAATACAAACTTTTATTTAAATATTTCAATCCGTTTTGAAAATACAGCCATGTAAAGCACTAAAAAAGTAACAAAAATCACATCAAAAACATCTCTTTCAACTAATATAGCAACTCTTCTAATTAACCTACAAAGTTGGGGAAAGTATCGTTTTTTAGCATTTTTTACAAGCGTTTCAATGATATATAACACATAATAGTTCTAATGAAATTTGTTTTTCAAAATTCAAAGTGAAAATTTTGAATTTGAATTTTTTTAAAGTACATTTTTAAAAATTTTCAAAAATCCTAGGAAATATGTTATACCAATGTTAAATGATGTACTAAGTTTGAAAATGGGATGGAAATGGGTTCATGGTTAAAAAATTAAAACATCACTTTTCAAAAATAACTTATATGCCCCAATGGAAAGCATAATAAAATAATTTCGACAAATAAATTGAAATAAGGAAAATAACACAATCTTGCCATCTTGTTGTTCAATGGAAATTCTTGTCTCATGCCTTATTGGTTTGCAAAGTGTTAAGATAGCACATAAATCCTTTTGATCTGTGTCGTAGGATTTACTGTATGTAATACATCTGTGAGAGGTATTCACAGGTCGACACCGATCAAAAGGCTTTATGTGCTATCTTAACACTTTGCAAACCAATAAGGCATTAGACAAGAATTTTCATTGAACAACAAGATGTCAAGTATGAGAGTTACTTCCCTTGATTAAATTTATTTTTCAAAATTATTTTATTATGCTTTCCATTGGGGCATATAAGTTATTTTTTTACCTGATTTTTTTGTAAAGTGACACTTTTTTAATTTTTTAACCATGAACCCATTCCCATCATATTTTCAAACTTGGAACATCATTTAGCATTGGTATAACCTATTTCCTAGGATTTTTTTGTTGAAAATTTTTAAAAAGTACTTATTAAAAATTCAAAATCAAAATTTTTCACTTTGAATTCTGAAAAAAAAAAACAAATTTTATTAGAACTATTATGTGTTACATGTCATTGGAAAGATCGTAAAAAATTCTAAAAAAATGACACTTTCCTCACCTTTATAGGTTACTTAGAAGAGTTGCTATATTAGTTGAAAGATATGTTTTGATGTGATTTTTGTTATTTTTTTAGTACTTTACATGGCTGTAAAGAACGGATTGAAATATTTAAATAAAAGTGTGTATTTCTCTTAATATACATGAAAATTACCTCTCTACAAAATTTCATCCAAATCTGGAACGGTGAGATTAAATGAGTGTGCTGATCTGACACGGAATGACTCTACTGGCGGCCAGTAAACTCAAACTCAAGCAGGTTTGAGTTTAGTGGCCGCCAGTAGTCTGCTGCATGTTGTGGGATAATTACTGGCTGCCAGTACTGGCTAGTGCTACTGGCTGCCAGTACTGTCCCTGTGTGCAGGGGGCTAAACCTGCCTTAAGTTTACTGGCCGCCAGTAGCTACTGGACGTTGAAGGGAAGTACCCCTGCACACTGGGACAGTAGAGGGACAGTAACTGGCGGCCAGTACTGGCTAGTGCTACTGGCTGCCAGTACTGTCCCTGTGTGCAGGGGGCTATAGACTCCATGAAGCACAACATGAACAGGAGATCTTGTGTACTGAGTTCTAGTTACATAAATGTCTGCTTCATTTAGTTTATGTGTCTGTGTAACATTTTATGTTGTAAAACCTCCATATGGCATCAATAAGCAAGGTCCGAGCACTTAAAGGGTTAAGGGCAGTGGGTCATCGCGTCAACAGATTTAACTGCAACAATAAATAGATAAAGTGTTTCAATTTCTTAACTGCGCAGGATATTTATGGGCATCATATTCCGAATGGTAATTACTCATAGTGTTTTTGCATACCGCATTACATTTCATTGAAGTCGAAAGTAGAGAGAAACGGTAACCTGCTGCGAATTTCTAGAAGGGAAATAGGGAATATAGTGTTTACATAACTTTCTTGTATCTAAGCTTGCTCACTAAACGGAAAGGAAAAAGTAATATATATATATATATATATATATATATATATATATATATATATATATACACGAGGGCGAATAAAAAAGTAAGTTACACTTTCAAGTTATGGTCATTTATGAAACCACCTACACATAGGCAACACGGCTATAGCAACATACAAAGTACGTTCACTTTTCCACATAGTCCCCAAGAGACTGTAAACATTTCTCGGAACGGTCAACCAACTTTTCGTTTCCGGATTCGTAGAAATCACCTGGAGACAGCTGCTTTCACCTGCTCATCGTTTCGGAATCGTAGTCCACCGAGATCCTTTTTCAGCGTCATGACAATTGCATGGCGCTAAGTCTGGACTGTATGGAGGATGTTCCCATACCTCCCACTTGAATCGCTGCAGCAGTTCCTCTCTCAATCCTTCTTACAACCCCTTCAGTTCTCTCCTTTCTCTCTTTCTTACCGGTTTCCCTCATTCCTGTACTTTCAAATGTTGTCTGTGTCTTTACATTGCGCAATTCCTTAAGAAAATATGTCTGATAATTTATTAGCAAATTTTAAGCCCTGCTCTTCTTGTATAACGTTAAGACTTTCTGTGCACTTGAAATCTACTGTTCCATCTGGTGACTCAATTATCCTCTTATCAGCTAGTGCATTGCGGGGTAATTTCATCATGTGTGCAGAGTCCAACATTACATAAATATCATAATCTAAGCCAGTGAGTCTGAAATATGGTTTATCTGGAAAATTGCAACCCAGTTTTTTCATTGCACTTATGTTGGTGTTAGCTCCATCAAATGTGATATTATGAACTTTAGTATTTACTTCTTGGAGTTTCATTATTGCCATTTTTATTAGCTGAGATAAAACTACTGCATTAAGTTTGTTAATAAAAAAAACCAATGACAGACAATTCGTACAATTGTACGCAATGCATGATGTAACCATGTTGAATGGGTGGAGAGGTGTCTTTTTTTTTTTTTTTTTTTTTTTGTACAAATTTTATTTATTGACAATGTTTTTTTAAATTACATAGACAGTAACATAAAGAACATTAAGAGCAACAAAAGAACACTAAATGAAAACAACACACACTTAAGCTTCCAAACACTCGTAACAGTGAGAGTCTTAATCTTCCAAACACTTTGTTGATTAGATTAAAGGTTTCCAACGTGTGCGTCGAAGATAGTCCAGGTACATTTCTTTATCAGTGGAGCCAAAATTGTGAATAATGTACGTTACAGTATGTCCTATGAGTTGCATAATGTTCTGGTGCGTGTTTTTCGGGGTGCAGAAAAAATCAGGAAACAGAAACATTCTAGGAGTGAAGGACAATTTTTGCGCTGTTAATATGTTACGGGTGTATGCCAATAGAGTACGCCATACAGGTAAGACGGTTGGGCACTCTGTAAGACGATGAATTAAGTTGTCAATTTGGTTGCAAAAAGTACACTGATTAGAAAGCGTCATTTTAATTTTAAATAATCTGTCTCGTGTTGCAATAATATCATGAATCACTGCAAACCATGTTGAACGTGTTTCCGCCGGTAGAGGAGTTGAGCTAAGATTTTGCCACAAACGTTCAAGTTTAATATCTGCTGGCGCTATGCGATGCACTCTCATTTCACTATGTGTCCACTGTGTCTGTAATTGCGCATAAATGTCTCGAACTGTTTAAGAACTCTGTTGTTCCCTACCGGTGGTGGGGGGAGGCGCGTAATGGCCGGACCGTTTTCTGGCGCTCTGAGCCACTGCTGTTAGCGATCCAGTGTGTTTATATATCGATGACTGATTTAAGAATAAATAGATAAATAGTCAGCACTAATATATATATATATAGGCCTAATACCTGGTAACCCAAGAATAACATATAACCCTGTTCCTGTAATATGAGACACAATCACTAGCAAACAATTTAAATTACTCATCATATAAGAAAATGGATGGTTAAACTACCGTATAACAAAAATTCAATCAATAAAACGAATGATTCCTAACTTACCACCCTTCTCTCTTGTTCTCACAATACTGGGAGACCATTTCATCATAAAGAAGTCACATACCTAAAAAAGAAGAAATCATAATATTAGTAATTACAAAACTACGTCTATAACAAGAATCCTTGATCTCAGAAGGATTCCAAAAGCATTTAAAGAAATGAAATACACCTTATTTATGTATTACATAAATTATGAAAAAGTTTATGGGTAATTAATACAGGTAATATTCTTAATATCGCTACTCTTTTGTAAAAATGATGATAACCCAAGAGTTGTAAATCTCATTTCCGAAGAATAAAATTTTACCCAATTAGCATAGGCTTAATCCCCAACCGAGACTGCATCCCTGTCCACTGCCCAACGTTTATGGCATTTATGTGTGCATAAATGTGACAGGTCCATGTCCGTAGATTTACAGACAGTGAAAAGAACTCCGGCGAGACCAAATTCCGACTTCCAGCAACGGTCACAGACCTAAATTGCAGTACACTCCCGTCGTTAAATAACAGACTGAACTGCTATATTTTCTTCAATATCCTAAGTGATTAATCTGTAATGATAGCAATATTTCAACTGTTCTTGCAAAACACTAATTTTATAGTACATGCAAAAAGGGAATAAATGAAAAAGTTATGTAAAATAGGGACAGGTGTAATATTATTCGTACTACAAAATGGTAGATGTTCTATTTTTTATATTACAAAATGTTTGAGGCTTGGTTATTAATTTGTGAAGATAGCGGCATCCTTTCTACATAGAATGAAGAAAAAACCGTTACATAAAGGTTTCGATGTAGATAAATTTTGAACCCAAAGTGTCGCTTAGTCCCTTTTTACACATATAAGCTATAACTGATATTACTTAGCCTACATGTATCTTTTGAATATTTTTGCATTGCAATCAATATTTTTGCATTGCAATCAATATTTTGATTTACACAATTAGCTATATACATAATTAGCTAGGCTATATCATTATGAGAGTAGTATTTGAATTATTGCCAATTTTTAAAATAAAATAAAATAGATGTTTGATACCAGCAACTCAGCTATTTTTATTTAATGCCTAGGCCTTTCTACATTTTCTGTCATTTTCAGGACACCTGTAATGTACAATCTTTTAAAATTATGTAATGGTTTGGGTATACGTTTACCTACAACAACTGTTTATTACTTTATATTAAATTTATATGTGAAAATATCCTACCAATTTAAAATATATGACTAAAATATGTATATTACTAAAATACATATTTGGGCCCGAAAGGGATGAAAATGGGAACTGGAGAAAACTGCATAACGACGAGCTTCATGACCTGTACTCTTCACCTGATATAACTTAGTAAGGGTAATTAAATCACGGAGGATGAAATGGGCTGGACATGCTGCGTACATGGGGGAGGAAAGACATAAATCTCAAAAGTATTGATTGGAAGACCCGAAGGGAAAAGACCACGTGGAAGACCTCACGTGGAAGACCTAGACGTAGGTGGGAGGACAATGTTAGGATAGATTTAAGGGAAGTAGGATTTGCGAGGGATGATTGGATGGAGTTAGCACAGAATAGGGTTGAATGGCGGGCTCAGGTAAGCGCGGCAATGAACCTTCGGGTTCCATAAAACAGATAATATTCCTTTAACTTGCTGAGAAATTGTCTATTGCCATTGAGTAAGTAAGTAAGTAACTAAAATACGAGGGAAAGTCTGCTTTATTTGGGGTGAAAGCTTTGAATTTATGTTTTATCATGCCGAAAGTCACCCCGTGTGAAGCGCTCAGGGGGAAGAAAACTACTCATTAAGGGAGCAAGCTGGATTTGTCTACATTTAAGCCGCGGCTCCACTAACTGTATTTAACTGCTGCAGCGGGTTGCATTCTATGCCTCGAAGGTGGCTTCACTTGCTGTAAATTTTTCTGTGAGTGAAAGCTGTAGTTTACTGCTCCACTCTGCTTTGGCCTGGCTTCACTACCAGTTACTGTTCAGCGTTGTGGGGTACTTGTGTATCGACTAAGATCAAGTGGTGGATATGAGTAGAATATTTGTCTTAAAAAGTAATTGCATGTTTATTATTGGTTCGCCGTCGCCGATTGCATAAAATAAAACGGTGAATACACCCAATATTAAAGCCTTGTTAACTTAAAATGAAGTGGCTCTCAGAATAAAGATTTTGTTTAGTAAAATACAGCAGTGATAACCCCATGTTTCTAAGATGTTTCATTCTCGCAAATTCGAAGAATAACTGATGGCGTCAGTCAAATCGAAACTACCTTTTGCTGTTTTCTTCAAACCAACACGTAATTAATTAATTTTAGTATCATATTAAAATTAACATTAACATACCTTATTTTATTTTAAATACAGGCTATTTATTACGCAAATTTAAACTACTATTCTCAAGGTCTCAAGATCGTTCCGTGTTCGATAATAATCGAAACCACAGCAGTTTCGAAACGAGTGTCATTGTGATACCGTTTCGTCACACGTAATAAGCGTATTATAGTATGGTCGAAGAAAAACAATATTGTTATCATGAGAACTGAATTGCGTTTGTTGAACTCGGTTATATATTTTTAGAAATCATATAACTTTTCAAGAGAAGGGATGGTTTGTTTGAATTTTAATGTTGACCATGTATCTTTTTGGGTTCAACTGGGTACGTGTGCAAAATTTCGTGCAAATTACTCAAAACATGTAGATTTGCATAGGGAACAAACATACATAAACACTGTATTATTGTTTCACGGGCTTCTAACCGGGTGAGTTGGAGGATTGGTTCAAGCTTTCGGTAGCGGAGCAACACCGGGAAAGCCTCAAGTCACACATACATAAACACTTTCAATTATACAGGGTGTTAAGGAATAACATCGAAGTATTTTACCTGTTTATTGAGGGCACATAGACAAGCAACTTTTATTGAAGATTTTTGCTCTATGGCGTAAAATGCGTATGCTACAGGGCATTAAAGTCTTTACAGTCTGGTGTTCATAAGTCAATAATTAAGCGAAATTGGGTTTAAAATTTCATTAAATAGATTTCGTGTCTTCGTGCCTTCGTAAACATCGATAAAAGCCTCATTCTTAATCATTCATCAACACATTACATTATCCGAATTCAGTGTTTCCATATTCTGCAAAATTTACAGACTAATCACATGATTGGCCACCACTGCATTATTTTTTTTTTATTCATAACTCCAGTGTTAAAAACGAAGTTCCTTTGTTTTGAATATCTTTTTTCAAATGTTAGATGTCAGTGGCGCCCATGCCCTGCGAGAATTTATGCTGTAACAGGAAAAATTGAATCCGTGGAGCAAAAGTCTCCTAATAAAAGTTGCTTGTCTATGTCTCCTCTATACATAGGTAAAATATTTCAGTGTTATTCATTAACATCCTGTATATTAGATATATTATATTTTAGGTAATGATAAATAACTTAAATTCAAGGAGCCTATCGCCTTTAATATCAGATTAATTATGTTTCGTAAGGTTAGTTTAAATGTAAATGTAACTTACTGGTAGACTCTTATGTCAGATGGCATTCAAGTACATTGAAAATAATATATTTTGGAAGGCGGCAAGTTGACTAAAGAAATTCCATTTGAGAAACGTCAAATATATGTCTACATCAGCGTAAACTGATAACACATTAGATGTAGGAGTGCTATTTATCTAATGCCATTCCCTTGTATTCACTGTGCCGGCTGTGTTATAAATGAGCAGTTGAGGTTTCAGGAATGTGTTCAATACAGGAGGTACAGGACATTGGAATGGAATTAGTATTCCAAATATTCGTGTTACTTACACAACACAGAACTCCACAGAGAAAAGTGGGCATTCACTTCAACGGCTATTTACCTCTTTGGGGAAATTAAAAAGGACATTCGCACATTTATCCCGTCTTACCTCTTAGTCTCTCCAAATATTTTTGTTTTTTAATTATGCTACATTTATTTATAATTAATTACAAGTGGGAGTGGTAGGATTATATTTTCAGATTGTGATTTTGTGTCTAATGCTCTTTTAGAACAACAAAATTTGCTTCCAAATTTTTGAGGAAAGAAGTTATATGAGAAAGATAACTTTTCCTCACTTATTGTTTGTTAAGTTTTCGCCAGTAGCCTTTATTTTTGTTCTATCAGATTTTTAGCGACCTCTTAGCCTACGGAATTCAGTCAAATTCTGACTATTGCTTTCCCGCTGTTTATTCCTTTTATTCGATCTTTAGAAGTATCATATTTATTTTTATTAAAGTAAAGTGATCCTTATACAGGCCATGGAGGCCCAGAGGGTTCCAGGAGGTTGAGGCTCCCAGATTTTGGACATTCGGAACGTGAAGGTCGTAAGGTTGTCAGCCTTTACGCACCGGCCGCATTTACCCCCAGGATTGCTCCTGTTAGAGGCTGAGTCGACCCCAGGGTCATAGTGCCACCAGAAGGATTAGGCCAATTGAAAAACTCTAACGACCTCATCGGGAATCGAACCCGCGACCTTCCGGTTTGTAGCGCAGCGTCTCAAACACTACGTTACGGCGAACCCCATTTATTTTATTACAATTGTTTTTATAAATATGTATTTATTTATAATATTTGAGTAAGATTTTGAAAAAAATCATTAAGTATCTTTTGTTTTGAAATGTTGGGTCGCGAGCAAGGATCATAGCATAATATTGTTTGATAATACAGAGTGTCTACACAGAAATGCCCTAAATTTATATCGTTCACAACAAAATATAAATAAACTAGCTTAAAAGACCCGGCGTCGCCCGGGTTTTGTATTTTGTAATTGGAAATTAACTTATGAAGGATTTTCGATTTTTAAATTCTAGGTCCTTATATGGGCATTTATAATTTGAAATAGGAAGAACGACTTATTACACTCAAACTATTCCCTCAGAAAACGCTTGATATAGTTTCTTATGGCTCATAGAGGATCTAGAATTTTGCATCCCATCGCTTGTACACAGCAAGCCTGGTAGAGGTTCAAATAAGAACAGAAATTCCTGTAACATAAAATTGTAATATCGAGGCGGAAATTTTTATTTCCCAATCTCATGTTACCATCATGTTGCGGATGAAATTAAACAGAAAGCAATATCACTTTCATACTTCTCTCTCCAAAAACCTGCGATATAATATAATAATATACACATTACCATACCTCGTTTTGTTTTCTCTTTGTGCAGGGTAGAGAAAGTTATGTGATTCCATTATTTTCGTGGATTTCATTCTGTAATATTTATTTATAACATGAATTATTTTGATAACTTCTCTTGTTTGTCAAATTTGAATTTCATTTTTTTTTCCAAACCCATCTGATACCGTTTGGCAACAATATGTTCTGTGAGTTGGAATTGATAATTCTGTGTAAAAAGGGATAAAATATTTTCAAAAACATTTAATTTTTGGCATTTAAAATCAACATTTTACAAAATCCTTTCTTAGTGAGCACCTACATTATGAAACGAAGGTATTGTCAAAATTCCAAGTCTCTACCTGTTATAGTTTAGGCTGTACGTTGATTCCTGTCAGTCAGTCAGTCATTCAGTCAGCCAGGACAAAGCCTTTTATATATATAGAGATATATGGGGAATTTTATCCTCAAACATAAGTCGTATTAAGTATTAAGTTTGTATAAAAAATCACAACACTTCCACATGAGCCCCTGCGGTTACAGAATAATGTCTATTGTGTATTCGATTTCTGTCCAGGTTCACTTCAACCTCTGTCCTTCACGCAGCCCCAGAAAAAGAAATCCAACGGCATTATTCCAGCAGAATGTAGGCCAATTTACAGGTGCCTACACCGAAATACCCGAATTTTGGGGCGTTTTCAAATATTAGGAAATTTATTTGTAGGTCTGACTTGTCAGTTGGGAGCAACAGGTGAATTTCCATGGAATGGCAACAGCGCCAAACACTCCAAGTGTTGGTTGTGAGAAAATCTAAGCTACAATTCTAACTCATGTTGTACTCAACGGAAAAATCAGACCTGATAAAAAATGAATTTACTATTATTAAAAAGTCTTCAAAATTCTGGCATTTCGGTGTAAAATAAGTTAAAAATATATTTCAAAACTTACAGAATAATCGATATTATATTAATATGACGATTAACCCTGGCTTCAAGTGTCTCTCCCTTCTCTCCAAACCTCTCTTTAACTCACACGGTACAGAAACAGAGGCCGTTTAGGCTACATCTTTGCAGATGTCACCGTAAAGAACGCAGGAATGTAGAAAGGGTTAAATATGCAGACTTGGGCCTCATTATCCGATCGTATCTCACGCTACAGACTCGGAATTATTAATGATCTAGCTTTCATTTCGAAATATCGGACCCAGCTCAGTTATATATCACCACTGTACCCCGAGGAAGTTATGTATGGCTCAAACAATATCAGCAACTAATTGCTAGCTACGTTCATCATTACAGAAACAGTCACCAAGTAATAAAATCAGGTAAAACTGATGTAGCAAAGTGCCAGATTTTTTTTGTTTAATCAATGATAAATACAATTGTGAAATGCAGAAAATATGTTTTTTTATCGATTTCCGAGTTAAGGTCCAGATCGATTAATTAAGCAGTGATTACGGAAAAACAAAGGTCTAAAGTTTGATAAGCATATATGAAGGAATTAGAAATAACTAGGGCAAGGCATTTGATGATTTTGCATCTTTTTTAATATGAAGGTTAAAAGTGTACCCGTACTTTGTACTCAACACAGACGACAATCTCATATATAGCCCCTGTACGATTGACAAAACGCACCCTACTGTTTATACTTCCACACATAACACCGAACTTCAAACATTCATTCCCCATACAACACCTAACTTCAAACATTAATTACTCCATTAAGGAAAAAGCGACAAGGAAACCAATTACACCCATCAATAGCCAATAACAACCCCTACAGTTTGATATATTACACATAACTTTTTATTAACCCGTTCCATCATTTTAATATAAAAACCTTAATAACCCTTTTCATTTTTATCACACCCACTACAAATTAATACCATTGGAAGCCCCGTAAAATAGCCCATCAGAATTAAATAACCATAACTATGATAACTTTCAGTTATCAGAGTTATTGATAAAAACATAAACCTAGTACCGCCCACATCTGCTGGAACCGCCAGGCTGGCGCCGAGCAAAGTTTGACATCTCAAGTAATTAATGACCGATGCAGCTTGCCTGTTTCAACGACGAAAAACGGAATATATTTCAAATCGGATAGCAGAAGAAACTACCTTACCCCAATCAGAGAAGACTTAGACACAGACACAACCAATTGGAACTACTTACCCCCACTACCCCTTACAAAGATATTAGCAGAAAGCACGGACATCTCGTCATCTATTGATCACACGACAGCTTAGACGAAAGAACTTCAAGACACACTTCAGACATAAGACTACGTTAAACATTATTAAACTCAAGTAACTTTGCAATATATTGATATTTAAACATTATAATCCGCGCGATATAAATAGAAGTTATTATCAGCGTCGAAGCGCGTAATTTATATTATTTGGTAAAGACATTGATTTTATTATTACGAACCATTAATTGTGAACGTAAGATTGAACATTATTATCCGCGCGATACAAATAGAAACTACGAGAGAGTAAATGTAAAAGTAAATAGACATTTTCAACGGCGCGTACCAGTGAAGTAATTACTATTACAATTTAGCAAGTTACAAAGTGTTACTTATGAACCTTAACGACGTACTAAATACTACTAAATATCAGGACTTACATCATCTAATAGAACTAAATCGATTAATTCAGCATTTCAGCAAATACTAAACTTTGGAAAATATATATTAATTTGGAAAGAACAACTCAACTTTTAGTTACCATTATTCCTGACACCGCCCTTTGACTGTTATCTCGATTTTCTCTAGCCACTTCCCTAGATAAGAGTTCTCTAGCTTATAACTACCCCTGAGTACTACGCCCGGCACCCCTTATTTTAATCAGAACTCCAGAACTACTACACATCTAAAAATCCCACCTACAGTGATAAATCTTCATAACCCCAGTACGGTTATAAATAGCTACCCAACTTAGTGGCAAATCTTCAGGAGAGCGACGAACGGTGATAAATGGCGACCATCGTGATTGCTTGAATTTGAAGATCGAGGGACCAGTCAATAAAATTTAATTTTTCAACAATAAAATTCAGGAACACTACACTAAATCACACACCACCAAGTTTTAAATTCTGTGAGAAATTTTATTAGAGTCAGCACACCATTGGATTATTCATCATTTCATCAATACCCCCCCCCTGGATCTTCATCTACAACATTTTCCCTCATCACCTGGGCACCCGGACATCACCTTTGGCCTACCGCTGGACTTCTGGACTACAAAAGGGTATCGTTAATCCAACTTAAGTGTTGAAAACTGAATTTTGCTCCTGTTTTTATTTGAATTCAAAGTAAATTTTTTCAATTTACATTTCAAATTTTTTTTGTATTTTAATTAATTTTTAATTTTTTAGTAAATTCAATTGTATCGTATTAGTTTATGAAATTAAGGAATAATAAAGTATTCCAAATCATGGAGCCAAATTCTGATACTCCGATATTATGTTCAGAACAGAATCCTACTTCTGAAAACAATGAAAGTGCCTCTGTTCCTATTTCTGACAACTTAGAAATTACTCAGCATGAAACCGAAAGTGACCTTGCTAGCTTGCCTGTTACGCAACCCCCTGTTAATATCCCAGCTGTGAGTGCACCCACCCCATCGACTTCTACTCAGAACACCATAAACTTAGACCCTAACCTTCCTTCTTTCAGTTTAGATTTTTTGTCACAAATTCAGACCATGATAGTAGGAATTTCTACACAAGTGAACGAACTTGCAACACAAAACACCACGCTTAAGAACGAGTTAAATTCCGCACTAGAAACACAGAACTCCACACTTGCTACTCAAAATCAACAATTGAGAGTCGAAATTGCCACACAAAATGCTACAATGAACTCCACACTAGAGACACAGAGCCAACAATTGAGAAACGAACTAAATTCAACACTTGAAAGTCAAAATCAACAAATGACCACAATGAACTCCACACTTGAAAATCAAATTACTAACATGAATACTACACTAAATTCTACACTTGCTACTCAAAATCAACAAGTAAGAGACGAACTTGCTATTCAAAACCAACAAATTACAACAATGAACTCTACACTGACAACCTTAATCACTGAACACCGCACTCAGGTTACGTCTGAATTACAAAATTTAGACAGTAGAGTCACAGCTCAAATAGCTACTTCAGAACAAGTGTTGACAAATCATATTTCCTCTGTAGAAAATCATGTCACCTCAGTAGAAAGGGTAACTGTTAGCAATTCTACTAAATTGGTATCCCTTCAATCAGAATTAGACCGACTTAGGCAAAGGGTAAGAGACCAGGAAAGCCTAATCGAACAAACCAGGGAAAATGCTTTGATCCCTCATGTTTGCAATACCCCATCAACATCTGCCTCTACTTCTTCCAACCCCCCTGATCCAGTACCTCAAGCCCCTGAAATACCAGAACCACCTGCACCATTACCCAGAACCAACAATGGATTGGATCAACGAGCTGCCAGCACTAATCAAACACCCCAAAATGTTGTAAACAATAGTTTTTCATTGCACAATTCAGATTTTCCATTACCGTATTTTGAAGATACCTTGAAAACAAACCCTGTCAGATATTTAAAGGACCTAAAAACTTATTTTGCTTTACGAGGAGTCCCAGAACATCTAAAAATGATTTTTGTGAATCAATCTTTGAAAGCTAACGCAGCTCGCTGGCTCCAAGTCATCGATCCCAACAACCTCCTGTCCATAGGTCAGTTTGAGGAAATGTTTTTATCTGAGTATTGGAGCGAAAGCGAGCAAAGCCGTTTGAGATCGCGAATATTTCAAGGTAAGTACGACCGTAGCCACGGCCAAACCTATCTACAATATTTCATTTCTTTGTGTGAAAGCCGCCAACTGCTTAAACCAGAAATTTTGGAGCAAGATTTTCTAAAGGCACTCCCGTCTCACTTTCCGCCTGTAATAAGGAATTGCCTTGTTGTCGCATCTCCTCAATCCACCACTGAGATGTTAAAATTACTAAAGTCAATGCAGGACCTAACTTACACTTCCACTAAACCATCGCACCCCATTGTGTCAGCTAACCAAACTCACCGGAAAAACATTAATCTGGTACAAACTTCTGACAATCAGGAAAATTTCCAGATTGGGTCGCGGACAGGAATTTCAAATGAGGACCAGCAAAACAATGATTCTAGGGACAACAGACCTTATTGGCCCCAAACAGAGTACGTGCGAAACGCCCGCAATAATTGGCAAACCCGTGGTTTCCGTTTCAGGCCGTATGGCAATTACAATAATAGGCAAGGGAACAGTTACCGTGGTCAGAACAGACGTGGCTATGCAGGAAATAGGCCTAACTGGTTTAACCGTAATCAGTATAACCAAGGTTTCTTTCGCCCCTACTATAGAGGCTGGAATAATTTCAGGTACTCTCGCCGTAACAACAATAGTCAATATGAAAGGAACAATTCATATGAAAGTCCGAGAAATAGGCCTAACAACAACACCCAAAGCAATGCAGAACCCCAGGCTCAATCCCCAACACCCACCGTGACTTTAAACGAATAAGGGTTTTACATGCTCCTTCTGTGGACAACCCTGCAACTCCCATGAATCAAAATGAAGGAAATACCAGAAATATCGATATCATACATTGTGGTAGCAACTATGTAAATAATTTTCTTGGCTTCAAAACCTCACAAACTTGTGACATAAACCCCTTGCTGGCTAACCGTGGGAAAACAAATCATGAATCTCATATGATGAAATTTCCCAAGGCAGCAAAGAATGTTCAAAATATTCCAGTAGTTGAAAGTAACAAGTTGACACTTAATACACCTCAGGAAACAAACATAACATTTTTGGAAAATAATAAATCTCCTAATAATCTGCAACTAGAAATAGAGAGTAACCATGCCAGTGCCAACAATGTGGAAGTACTGCCCATTGTTGACAACAATTTAATTGTTGGTAGTGTTATTTCTCCTCTTGTGAATGATGAAAGCTCCCTTATTCAGAACAGTAATAATCCTAGTCAGAATATTAATAATAATGTATACAACAATGTAAATATCTCGGGACATTTGCCAAACAACACAAACAGCGAAGAA
Source organism: Ectobius pallidus (assembly GCA_964059195.1). Lineage (NCBI taxonomy): Eukaryota > Metazoa > Arthropoda > Insecta > Blattodea > Ectobiidae > Ectobius > Ectobius pallidus. The sequence goes on from CAXKWD010000005.1 coordinate 18,225,570, forward strand.
ACTGACATTGTAATTGGTATTTTGCAACGAGATGAACTATTGAGCACCCGACGTCGATCTCCGGTCATAGAGGTCAATATCGGTGAAAAAGCCTATCAAGTGACATTAGACACCGGAAGCGATGCTCAAGTCATCTCGCATTCGACGTTCCTAGAATTACAGCGCACTAAAGCGATTACGCAAATACTGCCTGTATGCGGAATGACAGCATTATTAGCTGTAGGAAAACAAAGGTGTAGGATTAAACAACAATGTTTAGTGCCTATTACCTTAGCTGGACAGACAGTAGAAATATTATTTCTAGTGATCCCTGGACTTAATCTGCCCATTATTGTTGGTTTAGAGGTATTCCAACAATTAGAAGGAATAATTAACTTCAGAAATGAAAGTTTCGCTTTCATTGATGAGAACAGGCAGGAGCAAGTTATTCCTTTCTGTGACAAGACACCTCACCCTCCTGCGACCGCTCGCTGTGAACCAGATGTGAGCCAGGAAGAATTCTTCATTGAAACTCTGTCAGTTTATGACCAACCCCTCCTCCAACTCAGTACAGATGAACCCTCTTGTATACAAACAAGAAATGACCCGCTCTCTACAACAGAACTTTTAAGCGAAAATAACACACAAACTGAACTCCAAATAAATCACATTAACACACTAGATGAAATTAAAGGATTAATCACACTTAAAGTACAGGAAGCACACGATCTAGACCCCGCTACACGGAAGGATTTATTTGACGTGCTGTACAAGCATAAGGACCTATTTTCTAATAAAATTGGAAAGTGCCGTTTGTACACGCATAAAATAATCCGTCCATCTACCACTGTAGTAAGACACAAGCCCCGACATATCCCACTCAGTTTGCGTGAGAAAGTCTCAGCTGTCATACAGGACATGTTATCACAAGGGATCATTGAAAATTCTACCAGCCCCCATTGCAACCCCCTGTGTATAGTACTTAAGCCCTCTGGACAAGTACGCCTTACAATTGACGCTAGGTCAATTAATTCTGACTCCCAAGAAGACCATTACAGACCTTTGACATCGGATGAACTTCTTACCCGTGCTAAAGAAGGAAACTATTTCTCTACAACAGACTTAGTTTCCGCCTTCTGGCAAGTACCCCTGGATGTAGAGTCACGCGATTTAACTTCTTTCAATTATCAGGGACGAAATTTCCGTTTTACTCGAACACCCTTCGGGTGCCGCACTTCCTCGTCTGCCCTCTTGCGTGCATTAGCTCTGACCTTTGATTGGCAGACGGATAACTTCATTATCCCCTACCTTGATGATATTCTGGTAGCCTCCAAAACCAAAGCTGAACACCTGTCCCACATAGACCAGACTTTGGGAAAACTATTACATGCAGGTTTCACCCTCAATATTTCGAAATGCCACTTTTTTCAAAAGGAGGTGAAATTTCTCGGATATATTATATCCGGGAAGGATTGCCGAATAGATGAAGAAAAAGTGGAAGCCATCTTGAAAATCCCAGCCCCCCGTAATCAGAAGCAACTTAGATCTTTTCTTGGCGTATGCCAATACCAGTCACGCTTTGTAATCAATTACTCCCAGGAACTTTGCCCCTTAAAGCCACTCCTCAAGAAAAATCAAAAGTGGACATGGACCCCAGAGCAAGATGCTGCCTTTAACCGGGTTAAGCAATTGTTTGCGGAGTCTATTAAGCTTCAGAAACCGGAAGAAGGAGAAATGCTGTACGTGCAAACCGACGCCAGTGCAAAAGGCATAGGAAGTATCCTTTTTCAGGTGATAGATGGCGAAAAACGCATTATTGCGACTGCTAGTAAAGGTCTGACTATCTCCCAGTCCCGAATGTACCCCACAGAGCTTGAAGTGTATGCAGTCTATGAGGCCCTCAACAAATATAAACACTACATTTACAACCGTAGAGTCACCGTATTATGCGACCACATGAGTCTCAGTTTCCTGAAACAGTGTAAGTTAAGTAACTCACGTGTATCACGTCTGATCAGCGCCATCACAATGTACGATATTGAAATCCAACATATTAAAGGATCGCTAAATTATCTTCCCGACCTGTTTTCACGGTTGCCTAACCACCCTGGAATGTCTAGTTTAGAAGGTCAGGTTGAAAAAGAAGTGAAAATTATGAGAATTTCCGTTAATGACCGACATCAGTTGAATAAGAAACTTGGAAACTTATCAAAATTGCAGTCTGAAGACCCCTATTTGTCCACTATTCAGAGTGAGTTGCAGGAAATCCAACCACCAGCCCCTAGCCCAGTAAATGAAAATAATGTACAGAGTACCTTAGCTACCCATAATGGCATCATTTACAAACTCTGTGGAAAGGAAAACCCCGCCTGGCGCCCATACATCCCCTCTTCTATCGAAAACGACATTATTGTCAGTTACCATGAAAATCTAGCCCACAGTGGAACAGAAAAAATGATCGATTCCATTAGCGAGCATTTTTATATCAAACAACTTGGTAGGAAAATCAGACTTTTCCTGAAAACATGCCATCTATGTCAAGTAGGCAAAAGTAAAAACACCGCCTACGAAGTTTCAGTCAATTCTATCGAAGCTACCAAGCCTAACCAATTGATTTGTGGTGACATTTTAGGTCCTTTGGTGAGGAGTAACTTCGGTTGCCAGTTCATCTTTGTTATGGTGGACACATTTTCTAAGCTAGTTGCCTTATACCCCCTCCGTAATTTATCTACGAGTATTTGCTTGAAAAAGGTAAAAGAATACGTGAAGATTTATGGCAGCGTAGAATCTTTTCTTACGGATAATGCCAGTATCTATTCTAGCCCCAAATGGAACTCAGGACTGTCAAAACTAAATATAAAGACCTTACACTGCTCAGCTTATAATCCATCAGGCAACATATCAGAAAGATATATCAAACAAGTAATTTCATACCTCCGACTGTTAACTCATAGACAACACAAAAATTGGTTCAAGTACATAAAGCCCATTCAGGCTATTCTCAATGAAACGCCACACCATGTCACTAAAGAAATCCCGTTGCAAGTCGTAACACACTGTAAAATAGACCCTCTCTTCAAGAACACCCCTCCTGTGTTACCGACATGCCATAGATCAGATCTTGACATATGCAATTCCATTCTCAAACGCCTTCAGAGCAGGTGGCTTAAAAGAAAGCAGAAGCCCAGACGCATCCGCAAAAAGTGGAACCCCGCTCCTGGAGATTACGTACTTTTAAAGGCACATGTAATTTCTAGCACACTTCACAATCGTCAGAAAAAATTCAGCCTCCCTTTTAAAGGCCCCTACCGTGTCAATGCAAAGTTTGGAACTGACACCTTCCAACTAACCAACATCAAAAACCCCAAGAAAATCCTTGGCAAGTACAGGAAACACTTGCTAAAGCCTTATCATGTAATGGCCCACAGACCATAAGACAGCAGAAAGTTTAAAGCAGAAGGAGAAGTAGAAAGGATTATCGACCAGGACTCAGGAAAACGTTTTATCAGACTGACATTGTAAAATAATTAGAGTGATTCATACTTCTCAAATTAATGTTTTACCTGACGTTATATATAACGAATGTGATACTTACAAGGTAGAGTGTAATTAGCCTCCCCGTGGTTGTTGCAAAGACTATGATGAAATGATTCTTATTCTATAAAATAGAGTGAGACATCACAACAGCCATTCCACTACAGATGTAAGTGCAACAAATAAGCTTATTGCCATTGTTAGTGAACCTTTGTATATATGTAATTTTAAGATAGGCCACTCCCTTTATTTATTCAACTGAAGAGTTAAAACATTCATTTGACAAAGGTAATCACACTATTATTTGAAGTAGTAAATAAGTAAACATTGAAATTTCGACATATTTGAATTTTATTGGAGTAGTACACAGAGTAAGAATAACTAAATTTTGTTAATTTTTCAAAAAGAAAAATTATTTTACATAAACAATATGGACAGGAAATAACCCTCTCCCTACACTAATTAAGTAGAATTGTATAGCAAAAGTGAAGTAAAAGAATGATCAGAGTTAAGTAAGAATTTGAAAGTGAAATAGTTGTTGAGAAATATGTGTGTTAACAAACAAGAATCTTGAAGGTAAAATAATGAGAAATATAACAAAAGGTAAGAAATAAATGTATGATAAACAAAATGAGTGAATAATTAAAATGGTACAATATATATCTACGAGGAAAATATGAAGTAATGATGGTTATGAAGTGAGAAATATGAGAATAAATGAGGAAATATGATAACGAGTATTGAAAGTAATATGAAAGAAAAGAATGATAATGAGTATTGAGATTAATAAAGAAATTGTGAAGGTAAGACATAAAAGATGATTTATGAAGTTAGAATAATGGAAACAAGGTAAAAGAATATTGAAAGAATAAAAAGGAACATTAAGAAATGATTATTAATGAGGTAAATAGATAAAAAGGAGTAGGAAGAAAACATGTGTAATCTGAATATAATATCAGTGTATTAAGTAGACCAATGAGGAAGATTAGCGTACTCCAACGTTTGACATCAACAACATATGGATTAGCATCAAAAATCAGCGTTATGCAAGAAGATATTGAAATTAATATTAATATCAAGAAATTCGAGTGTATTTTATAATTTTATTTGTGTATAAGGTATAATTATGATTTTGTTTTACTAGTTAATCAAATGGACTATGAACTCAGCAAAATGTGTACTACGACCAAGAAGAAAAGTGACCAATTCAAGGTAAAATTATGTTAAAAGTGTATTTTATTGATTATGAATTTATTTGTGTATGTGTAATTACGGCAGAATTAATCAAAAGTATAGATGATGTAAGGATCTAAATTTTTCAAGAATAGATATTGAAAACAAAGACAATTGATAGAAAAGCTAATATCAAAGTAAAACACAATAGAGAAAACCCACGAAATGATTCAAAGTGACGACGGAGAATTATTTTAGGGAATCGAAAAATTAAATTTCCATATTTCATTCAAAACAAAACACCGCCACTCTTCACATTCCAGATTGGGTATTATAATGATCATAAAATCCCGCTCTTATTGATGCTGCAGCTCAATTCCTCGCGTGAGTTTTTTAATCATTATGCGGACATCTTGTACCCGTACTTTGTACTCAACACAGACACCTTAATAACCCTTTTCATTTTTATCACACCCACTACAAATTAATACCATTGGAAGCCCCGTAAAATAGCCCATCAGAATTAAATAACCATAACTATGATAACTTTCAGTTATCAGAGTTATTGATAAAAACATAAACCTAGTACCGCCCACATCTGCTGGAACCGCCAGGCTGGCGCCGAGCAAAGTTTGACATCTCAAGTAATTAATGACCGATGCAGCTTGCCTGTTTCAACGACGAAAAACGGAATATATTTCAAATCGGATAGCAGAAGAAACTACCTTACCCCAATCAGAGAAGACTTAGACACAGACACAACCAATTGGAACTACTTACCCCCACTACCCCTTACAAAGATATTAGCAGAAAGCACGGACATCTCGTCATCTATTGATCACACGACAGCTTAGACGAAAGAACTTCAAGACACACTTCAGACATAAGACTACGTTAAACATTATTAAACTCAAGTAACTTTGCAATATATTGATATTTAAACATTATAATCCGCGCGATATAAATAGAAGTTATTATCAGCGTCGAAGCGCGTAATTTATATTATTTGGTAAAGACATTGATTTTATTATTACGAACCATTAATTGTGAACGTAAGATTGAACATTATTATCCGCGCGATACAAATAGAAACTACGAGAGAGTAAATGTAAAAGTAAATAGACATTTTCAACGGCGCGTACCAGTGAAGTAATTACTATTACAATTTAGCAAGTTACAAAGTGTTACTTATGAACCTTAACGACGTACTAAATACTACTAAATATCAGGACTTACATCATCTAATAGAACTAAATCGATTAATTCAGCATTTCAGCAAATACTAAACTTTGGAAAATATATATTAATTTGGAAAGAACAACTCAACTTTTAGTTACCATTATTCCTGACACCGCCCTTTGACTGTTATCTCGATTTTCTCTAGCCACTTCCCTAGATAAGAGTTCTCTAGCTTATAACTACCCCTGAGTACTACGCCCGGCACCCCTTATTTTAATCAGAACTCCAGAACTACTACACATCTAAAAATCCCACCTACAGTGATAAATCTTCATAACCCCAGTACGGTTATAAATAGCTACCCAACTTAGTGGCAAATCTTCAGGAGAGCGACGAACGGTGATAAAAGATAGCTCGAATATAAATAAATGTGTAAAATGAAATAATTGATGAAATAATGGCAAATTTTGTTTGCATTTAAAAAAAATTATTTTGCATTTTTCGTCATTTTCAAGAGATAGTTCTTTCTTTTTTTGGGCAATTTTTATGTAATTTTCGGCATTATTAGGCCATTATCGTCATTTTAGGTCATGTTTCAGCGGAGGTAGGCAGGGGCTTTTCCATGTACAAATCGTTACTTTCAGACAACAGACAATCGTTTTTATTTGAGAACTTCCGCCAAGTGTACATAGTTCATTTTAATTCAGGTTTATTATAAACACTACAGAAAGTTGTTTTGTAGCAATAAAGATTATTTTATTTATTTTTAAATAGCACATATTTGCTAGGGGAAATTTGATGGGCATGCCAGTTCAGAAAGAACTTCTTTTTCGCTAAAGGTGTCCAAGTAGTAGGCCTATAAATTTACTTACTTCTTAGTAACAAAATAAGTGTGTTTTATACTGGAAATTAATATATAACGCACTGCCATCCATTAAATTGCTTTCAGCAATTCATTACTTAAAAAAAGTAATTATAAGTAATAATGGTAAATTTATTGGTCAGTTTTTAAAATGTTGGGTAATTTTTTCACTATTATCAATTCATAAATGTATTTTTTATTTTGCATTTTTTTCACTATTTTATGGTCATTAAATGTCTTGACCTATTCATAACTATAGTGACAGCTGCCAGAAACTATTTATTTCTACCGGTATATTATAAGAAGCGTAATGATAACATGAGTAATTATTACATAATTGGAAATTGAATGAATGAATGAATGAAGTGCTTTTATTGTTAACAAGAAAAACTATCTTTTTACATTATTCGTTGCATGAGCCCTTAGGCTGTCCATGCTTTAACTGTGCACAAGCAAAAAGGTATCCTAAAAGTAAAACTAAAAAAAAAAAAAAACACACACAAACAGTTAAACACTAGTAAATATACAAACAAAACACCACACACACACACACTCCCCACCAAAAAAAGCACATACACCAGCAATACCCTTAAACCCAACAAACAAATATATTTTACATATTATTCTATATACAGCCGTCTACCCCATCGGAGTACTCCCCTTACTCCCTCGGTCCCACTCCCTCGGCCAGTTCCATCCTAAGCTGCCTCACTTTGGACATAAATTTCCCCACCCCCCCAAAAAATCTAGTGTTAAGTAGCAGATCGTATGTAAACAGTTGACCTCTACAAGAAGCAGTGAAATACTCTGGTAGATGCAGTTGCCTCAGTGTTTCCGTGAATGTACACTCTGCCAAAATATGGTGTGAAGTTTCTCCTGCCCCACAAAGCGGGCATATTCTCTCCCCTTCATCATTTGTAATTTTAATTGCCCGCCAAGCTCCTAGACGGAACCAGGCTAAACCAAATCTTTCGTCTTTATTTGCCCCATACAAATAACTCTCTGTTCCCCAATTTGTCTTCGTTAACGTTTGGATCTCCAGAGTGACTTTATTCCTGCATTCCGCTAATGTCACTTGTTTGTCAATATCTCTCAAACGCTTCTGAACTTTCCGCCACGCATTGCGCCTATTCCTAAACCCCCTCTCAATTATGAACCCCATTCCTATTTCCTCTAATCCCCTACGTAATCTACCCGCCCATGATACTTGGTCTCTCCAAGCTAATTGTTCTCTGCAACATATCGCCCTAATAAGGGATTGATCTCCATGGAGAATCCGCAAGTAATACTTTACAGCCTTTATTTTACACTCAATTGAGTCTCTATGACGTCCAAATTCTCTTAGAACTCCGCAGTTGGCCGTCCCTCTACCCACCCCCGCTATCCCTTTCAGAAAGTTGCTTTGTACCTGATTAAGTTTTTCCGTTCTCCCCCACCCCCAAATTTCTGCCCCATACGTAATTGTCGATCTAACTACTGCGTTGTACACTGTGTCTAACAATTTCAGCGAGACCTCGGGAATCTTGTTACGTATCTTCAGTGTTTCCGTCACTTTCGTAATAGCTCTGTGTTTAGTTATGTCTATGTGTTTGTTCCATTTGCCATTCATAGCCTGGAAATTACATGCAGGCTAACTGTTATATGAAATGGACATTTTTTCATCCAGGCGTCAAAGTGCAAGAACAACGGAAGACGGACATTTGTGGCAATCAACATTTCCGCTTGAAGGTACAAAACGAATTATATGGCATATGAAAAGGATCCAGTTTTTCTTGAAGAGAAAAGGAAAAAATTGGTGTTAATTTGCGAACATATGAAGCGCTGACATTCAGATGAAATGACAGCTTGAAAATGTGAGAAATGCCAGCCACGCCCTGCACGACACTTCACAAATTGAGGTCCCGACCTTTGCATGACAAATCTTCTGGCAATTACTCAGTGAGTAATCAGCCGACATCACATCCTCTGCTTCCTATTACAAAAACCGAACTCATCAAATTCACTTTGCGGGTTATAAGAAATGCGGATTAGGATAATGGACTGAGGAAGAGAAGGAGACAATCTGTTAGTATTGCGCTGACGGAAATAAGAAGGTACTCTACAGTGTCATCTCTATATACCGTATATAAAAGCCTTTGTCCTGACTGACTGACTGATTGACTGAATGACAGGAATCAACGTACAGCCTAAGCTATAACAGGTAGAGACTTGGAATTTTGACAGTACCTTCGTTTCATAATGTAGGTGCTCACTAAGAAAGGATTTTGAAAAATTCTGATTTTAACTGCCAAAAATTAAATGTTTTTGAAAATACTTAATTCCTTTTTACATAGAATTATCCATTCCAAATCACAGAATATATTGTTGCCAAATGGTATCAGGTGGGCTTGGAAAAAACAAATGAAATGCACTTTTGGCAAATAAGAGAAGTTATCAAAATAATTCATGTTATAAATAAATATTACAGAATGAAATCCACTAAAATAATGGAATCACATAACTTTCTCTACCCTGGACATAGAGAAAACAAAACGAGGTATGGTAATGTGTATATTATTATATTATATCGCAGGTTTTTGGAGAGAAAAGTATGAAAGTGATAATCCTTTCTGTTTAATTTCATCTCCAAAACGGCTTTATGGTAACATAAGAGTGGGAAATTTCCCGCCTCGATATTACAATTTTATGTTACAGGAATTTCTGTTTCTTCTTATTTAAACCTCTACCAGGCTTGCTGTGCACTGTACAAGCGGTGGGATGCAAAATTCTAGATCCTCTATGAGCCATAAAAAACTATATCAAGCGTTTTCTGAGGGAATAGTTTGAGTGTAATAAGTCGTTCTTCCTATTTCAAATTATAAATGCCTATATAAGGACCTAGAATTTAAAATTGAAAATCCTTCATAAGCTAATTTCCAATTACAAAATACAAAACCCGGGCGACGCCGGGTCTTTTAAGCTAGTACGTAATAATGGGCTACCCTACTGTATAGACACAGATCCCGAACTCCTGATATAGCCTCGTAGCTAAAAAGAGTATAAACACAGTTGGATTAAACCAGCAATAAAGTTAACAGCAGCTAATGATATTTCCTAAAAACATGTTGTAAAATGGATGCATAACCCTCAAAATTCTATCGCACGCTATTGAAATGCGACCTGCGGTTAGAAATATCGGCCAACTTGATGATTTACGTAAGATATTAAAAAGACTTTCAGGTTATGTAAATGTGTGTAGGTATAACTTTCCAATAAAAAGTTACACACTTTCAGCTGTTTACACAGGTATTATTAGTAAACTCTGCTCTGTACATTTCTGATATAAATGTAATAGATGAATTATTAGTGAGACTGAACATCTATGGATCACATACATTAAGACAAGTCATGGAGAGACTCGGTGGTGTGGTGGTCATCACGACACCTCAAATATGCATAGAAAATAGACAGGAAACTCTCAAGGTGTGGGAAGTAAAGTATTTCCACTTAGTAATTTCCATTGAAGGTGGCATCCCAAAATCCCAAAAGCCAGAGACCTCCAGAATATGAGCCCTCAAGTAGGCCTACATGTAGGCCTATGTTTAATCTGAGGAAAAAACATATATATAAGTTTATATATAAACTTACTCGCTTCGCTCATTGGGGGCTCCGCTCCCAAACCCCGCTGAGGTTCTCGGGAAAGGCTTTTTAAAATATCTAGGAATGATAGAGTGTATGTATTTAGTCTGCTGCATTGGCTAAATATTTTGTTTACGTAGATTTCATTGCCTATCTATGTAAATATTCAATTTAGCAATTGCCTTTACGACCGGGAAAATCACAGAAAGACACAAGTAAAAATGCGAGATTTCATCTACGAGTTATGATTAAAGAATATAAATTATGAAATTTCTTTAACAGATAACTTACAAGAAAATTTTGTTAGTTCTGGACAAAAATATGGAAATTGGATTTAATTATTATGAACCTAAGACTTCAGAATGCCAGTCCAAGACGTTACTATCTCGACCACCCCGTTAAGTTTACGGAAATAATTATTTCTAAACTTTCAGAGCCCTACGTGAACAATGTTTGATAATACCGTTGCCATGGAAACCGAACCCTTTTTCGGGGGTTTTTAGGGCTAAAAATTAAAAATAAATAATATTTTTTTTGGAATTTTCCTGCGGTTTACAGCCCTAAAGCTATATGTGTATCAAATTTCAAGTTTCTAGCTCATCTGGAAGTGGGCAAACATTAATGTCAGTGAGTAAGATGGCTTTATATTATAGGGATATATATATATATATATATATATATATAGGCAAATACCGGCGTGGTACTTACATTCCATCTACCCCGAACGTACTGTCCTGTGTATTTTTGTTGTTCTAGGAGGAAGTACAACGTTCAATTGATCCCTTACCAGGATCTTGTCTTGTCCAGTGTTGATCCAGAGTATCTTCCCTCCCCTACACGCATCGATATGCAAGCCTCAAGAAAGTGAAAGTTAATCGGATTACGTAAAATAAGAAATATTACAATAATGTCATTAATAATTTGGAGTTTCCTTAAGCACATTTCTGCTTTGACCCGTCCACAGCAACGGAACTTGGAACAACAACTTATCAAGGATTCTAATTTAAAGTCACAGCAGCTTGGTTGAGAAAAAAGAGCTCTTTAGAGAATACATTACGACTTGATGCAAAAAATAATGAGTATTTAAGCACCGCTCTCTCTCTGTGTCTAGTCAAATTATCACAGTATTGGAGGAAACTCCACGCGACAAAGAAATTTAAAAAAAAACAAGAGGGGGGAAACAACAGTTGCTGTGGACAGAAATGGTTCGAGTGTCGGTGATGTTTCATGTATGAATGTGATGAAGCAGACAATAGAAGTTGGCGAGGAGCAGGGGCGTATCCAAGATTTTTTTTCGGGAGGAGCTGTAAGTCTAACACTACTATCACTAGGCCCGGAAGTTTATGAAAATCATATTTTTAATAAAGCAATCTTTCACATGCTAGTGCTGAAATGTACAAGGTATCAAAGAAATAACAGGAAACTGATGGTTTAATGTTGCATATTTTGTTCGTTTTGCTAGATATTAAAATATTCGTGCATATTTAACCAGTCTACTCTTATACAATTCAACGGCCCTAAATAGCGTGCTTGCTCGCTCGCCCGCTTCGTGAGACATCGGGCATCGCAGGAACTGAAACTTGAGCAGTCTGCAATACTTTGAAATCTGCATCTAATCCATTGTCGTTTCAACTTTAGAATAACAATTTGCCGACCAACGACAAAGGAGTATATTAAAGGAACAAATTCAGTCTACTTATTTTTGTAGGTAGGCAGTGAATTGATTGGGTATTGAATAATTGTACCATTAAAGGGTAAATATATCAATTGTTTAGGCCTATGCTATTTTTCCAATGCCGATATAAGGAATAGCTACTTGTTTGTTTAAAAAAAAATAGAATAGGCCTAACTCTGTCAAAATTATAATATAATTTTCGGTGTTATAATAGTGTCCATTATTATGTTTTATTAAGACGGCCAAAATAGTTTGTTTAAAAACCCTAAAAAGGGTTATTTTACGAAAATAAAAGGCTAAAATACCTTTTATAAAAGCCTAAAAATCCGGGCCTAGTGATGACATACAGTCGCAATCACACACATACAGAATGTTTCTTAAAATAGCAATTTGGAATTCAATGGCCTGAAAAATGTGTATTTATTTTGAGAATGCTGCATGGAATTTCAGAGTAGAATAGAATAACTTAATGCCCGTACCATTGATTCCTATGATACGGTTAGAGAAAGTAAAGTTAGTTTGGAAATTTAATTTTTCAACAAAATCGCCATAGGCTTAGAAACAATTAGGCTACATGAAAAGTACGTTCGAACTTATAACAAGTGGATTCAGTGAATGTTTCAGGACTATACCAGAGGAGTGTATGTATTGCTTATGACGACAGTGTTATGCCAGCTTAAACTGTAACTTAAATCGAGTAATTCCAGTGGCGAATTTTAGAGATATTATGTACTGCGAAAGATTTATCGTTTAAAATTTTGATAAACTGTACAATTATCCAAACAAAGTGTAATATTCTTCGTAATATAATATTATATGATATTCAAATATTTAAATAATCTGGCAACTATATAAGTTACAGTAAAATGTAATCAATGAAAAAAAAGTTCCACTTCACTCTAAGACATGATACGGTAGTTGAATCCCTCATCCATAGGATTGATACTTTAGCTGTGAGGTTTAAAAGCTGCTATTTAAATGCTAAACGTTAATAATAATAATAATAATAATAATAATAATAATAATAATAATAATAAAAAGTCCGTCATCCTTAGCACCTATAACATGACCAGAGCATTCCTGTCATCGCAATAGAATTTGAATGGGCTTGTCTCTTGGGACCGTCCACTCAAAAATCCAGCAATAGCTGTGACTTAGTGAAGATAATAATAATAATAATAATAATAATAATAATAATAACGAATAATAATAATAATCGTCAGGTGAACTGATATAACAAAGTACTAGACTGTTTTCTTTTAAATCAGTGATAATTGCAATTATGATAGGCCCATGCAGAAAATAAGTTATTTATGTAATAGATCTCAGAGTTAAACTCCAGATCGATTCATTAAGCAGGGCTTGCATTAGAACAAAGGTCTAAAGTTTGATTCTTAACCTTAAATCATAGTCGTATACACTGATATAAGAAATTCTTTAAATATGTCAACAATTCACAAAATGAACTGGCAAAGAACTCCGCTTAATGAACGTATACCTATATAACAGTATTCATGTAATACTCGTTTCAACTTGAACAACGAAATAAACGAACATCTGACTGCATTGGAGTTATAGCCCTCAGTGATTAGCAACACGGCTTTGTAGTATAATAATGGTTTCCCATTTAAAAAACATGTGGCCTTTAATTAGTCGTTACTCCGGTACCGGTCAACCGATTTGGTCCAAAACCAAACAGGCTTCTTCCCATGGATGTTATAAAGGTGTATACAAAGTTTCATGAAAAGCCGAAAAAGCACTTGCAATAATATTAATTATATAAGTATAGGCCTATGATTCCCAGTCTTGTTCGCTTCAGGTTTAAAGCAGGTACATCTCTAAAGCTATGTTGGGCTGGTATAGTGTGTTAAGTCACTCTAATTCTCAGTAACAAGAAAGTGGCTCTTTGCCCGCGCACCCCGGAATTGCAGCTGCGTTTAATTATTCAACCCCTAGGTTATGAATGAATTAAAGTCAATCTGAAATCAATTTGTGAAGAATTACACAAATGCTCACATTAAAATATATACCCTACATTTCGATAGAATGCACAATATTATATCAATTCCGGGGTGCGCGGGCAAAGAGAGTTAAGTCCACCTTCCTAAAAAATTGAGATATGTCCATAGAGTTATAGATAAAAATGTTCTCTACATTTGTGTTAAGTCCAGTAAGTCATAATCAAAATTGTACGGTAGTTATGGATGTGTGCCTCATGGGTTTATCCATCTCTAAAGCTATGTTGGGCTGGTATAGTGTGTTAAGTCACGCTAATTCTCAGTAACAAGAAAGTGGACTTAACTCTCTTTGCCCGCGCACCCCGGAATTGCAGCTGCGTTTAATTATTCAACGCCTAGATAAGCGATCGACAATGTGATACCTTATGTTTAGGTTAACCCTCTCATGCATGATGATGGTAAGGCTGTCAGCACTTTGCCCCTATGAATTGGTTTCTTAGGAAAAAAAATGGTTCTTTAATAATGATCGACTTTTAAAGGGTCCTCATGTGAGGACACATACAGGGTGGCGCACGAATTGTCATACCATTTAATTATCTCATAAATATTGTAATATAGCAGTTTCGCTATTTCTGACAGTACTACTGTAAGCCGAAGTTAGTGGAAAATCCGATAGGTGTCATCACATGTCGGATTTCACTATGACAACGAACACAAACATTAGTTTGTAAAATGGCGCACAACGGGCGTTAGAATGGTGAACATAAGGTGAAAGTTGTTCTGTTTTTCGCCGAAACGAAGATTGTAGTTTTACTCAGAGACGTTTTCGTGCTCACTTTAATACAAGATGGGCTCCTAGCAAGCAGACAATTTACAGACTAACTGAGCAGTTTGTGTTGGAAAAAAAGCTGTCGCGACGTGCTAGTGTTCGTACACCTGAACTCGAAGTCCGTCTAAAGAGCTTCTGCAGAGTTGGGAATCAGCTCAGAGCGCATGTAATGAAGTTGTGCCATACGTTATCTGAAGACTTGTGTCGAAAAGTGGTGACGAATGTAAGGGTTCGTTTACAAGAGATTGTGAGGCAAAACGGCGGTCATATTGAACAAACTCTGCATTAAAGACAAAATTCCATGTCCTAGTGATCAATTTTATGTATTCTATGTAAAGCTATAATAAAAATTAATGTATGTTATGTGTAAAATAAATAGTATGACATTTCGTGGGCCACCCTGTACATTTCGTATGCCTGAAACTTGTATGAATTATTTTAACTTTCTTATAACCATACATTTATGTTTTATAGGGTCTAACCAAGCATACAAACTAATTACATATGCCATTTTTAATCAAACAGCTTCAGAAAGGAACACAAAATGCCACTGCCAACAGCCACAATGGAACATGCAAAGCCCGCCATTTTCATGACGGCAATGCACTGCTGCCATCTGTGAAGGAACTTCAAAAACTGGTGGGCTTTGCAATATTGTCGTACCATTTTATACTCATTATAAAATTAATATTGTGTTTGTATGCTGTCAAAAGGGCAAATAATAAGATTCATGTAAATTACCAGCTGTATAGAACTTCTATTCTTTCTACTTAGAGAAGCTGATAGTTCTGAACTTCTTCTCGTTTATTGTTACGGGAGCTCGGCCGCTGATTGGCTGTCCGCTAGCCAATCAAAATACTTCGGATCTTCGAAGAACGAAGATTGTGACTGTTAAATAGTCGTTATTTCGGTACCGGCCAACCGATTTGGTCCAAATTAAATAGGCTTCTTCCCGTGGACGTTATATAAATGCGTATAACGAAATTTCATGAAAATCCGATAAAGATTATTTGAGTTATCGCGCATACAGACACACGGTCGGACAGACAGAAGGACAGACGTTTTCCCGTTCACCACACGATCTCATAAAGTACCACTCTGGCACTTAATGACCATAATAATAGTAATACGAAATTCTAAGCATTCAGATTGCTCTACAAAGGCTAGTTTCGTCGCATAGTGATATCGTCATTACGAGTCATTCATTCCAATTGAAACAGTACTAAATTATACAGAACATGTACTTTTCTACTTAAACCACAACTGGCATTTACACAGTGGAGTAAAAGAAACAGTATTAAATCACTTGGATTCCGCAAACATGTAGTTTTAGGATTTAAGGTCATTAACTCAACATACGTTCTCCTAATTAGTCTTATCTGAGAGCTATGCAAAATAACAGGTTATCTGATACGCTGTGTGGTCTGGTTCCTTAGTTGCAAGCTTTTTTTTTTTTTTGGAGAAGAAAATTCTAACACAAACTGAATTAGAAATTCATATCATCTCAAGATGTCAATTGCATACTCAATGGCTTCAAAATAGGTCTGGTAATAGGCGTTGATACATTCCTTGTAATACAAACATTTTCTCTCTTTCTTATTATTTGCAAACCCATAGTATGTTTATTTTATCACATTTGCGCGGCGAGTTTGAGAATATTTACGACTCATCATGGGAAATGTAGTTAGCCAGAACATTAAGGATAGGGAAGATTCCACCATTGTGAGTTGAGGAAAACTGAAGCTGTTATTACAAGCAAGACTTACAGGTTAACATGAACTCCGAATCACGGTGGGCCTCCCGTATATTTTACTAAATGAATGGACAGGGATGAAGACACATTCTCTGCGAACTAGCACTGCTTCGTCCACAGGAGAAACAGGGAAACAAATGAAAAATTTAGATATATCTCAGTAATCTCTATATATATAAAAGGCTTTGTCCTGACTGACTGACTGACAGGAATCAACGTAGGGCCTAAACTATAACAGGTAGAGACTTGGAATTTTGACAGTACCTTCGTTTCATAATGTAGGTGCTCACTAAGAAAGGATTTTGAAAAATTCTGATTTTAAATGCCAAAAATCAAATGTTTTTTAGAATACTTAATCCCTTTTTACAGAGAATTATTGAATCCGAATCACATTTGACATTAAAACATAACTTATTGTTGCCAGTTGGTTTCAGATGGGTTTGGAATAAAATTAAATGGAAGTTTGACGATTACAGTTGGCTCTGTCTATTTTTGTCATACCTTGGAAATATTCTTTCGCGATCGCTTGAATGTTGTAAGCCCTAATATGGTCAAACATTGTTTTATTTGGACGAAACTCACTATACAGGGGTTTTCTGGACCAAGGAACTCGAATCTGAGGTCGCGTTTACCAGGCGACGCTATCTAATCGTGGTATGTAGTCCACGTGATTTAGGTGTTAATAAATATAATGATTTAACTATTATGCTCTTAATTTTTAATTTTTGAAATAATTATCGCGGGCGAAGCCGCGGGCACATGCTAGTAATGTTATAAATTTCTAGGAGAAACGGACAGATGTAAATTTATTCATATGATTTAATATTCATTCATTCACTGAAACAAACTGAGAAGAGAACTATAAAGTTCCAAAGCCCAGATTGATATACACATGTATTTTATAAATTAAATTAAATTTTTAATTATCAAAGCAGACTAAGAGTTTTATATTTCCCATACTGTGGGTGCCAACACTCTAAAAATATCTTGAATATAAATATAACCAACATCTATAAATAACAACAATAACAGAAAAAGCAACAACAATAACAAACAAACCTCCTCCCATTTGAGGTAGCCCAGTGGACTTAGTATACTCACAAAATAATAATAAAAATAAGATAAAACAGCAAAAGTACAAAAATGTACGTAGTCCTTGATATGATTTCTAGACTGTTAAGGCAAAAGAGCATAAGTAAAAAATTGTGGAAATGAGATAAGTAAATTATACTGTGTAAAATAAAGTCTCTTCTGATTTTTAAAAAAATTATACTCTTTTGCCTTAACAGTCCAGAAGAAGACTGTCAAGGCAAAAGAGTATAAGTCAAAAAATTTAAAATGAGATAATGTGTAAATAAAAGTCTCTCCTGAAAAATAATATGTTTTGACTTATACTCTTTTCCCTTAACAGTTTGGATTTTTGAAGGACCGACAGCACAATGCTGTCCCTCAAGGAGGCTGGTAGGTCGAATTCCTACCTGAAGTCCTAAAAAAAACTACGGGATAACTCCACGGGCACCAATCAGAAGTCCATACACTTTAAGATCCAGCAGATGATATTTGATCTTAAAATACTCTTCGGTAGGCTGGTAGACATTAATTTTCTCTGTGTGGATTTCTATTGCTTGATGACAACTTTGCTCAAACCTGATGGTAGGGTCAACAATTATTATCCCATGTCCATCTGTTTTAAATGCCAGAATATCAACCCGCGTTGTTGAACCATTGGTGGCCACACAAGAAACTTCTTCTTCTTCTATGGTCCCTCTCACAATTGTCAAAATTAGTTCTGAAATCCCTTCGAGTAGAGGAAAAATGTTGAACAAGGGAGGCATGTCGACTCTTTCTCCTTTTTCATCTTAGCAAACTTCCTTTTGTCACCCAATCCGGTGAGTATTTTTCCAAGCAATTTGTTAAAAAGCGTATAAAAGTTCAATGGTGATCATAATTTCTAATTATATTTTTTGCACTCCTTAGCTAGTAAGTATTACTTACGAACGTTGTTTACATGGATCGTAAGTTGACATTCCCACACAGTCTTGTTGCTAAGGGCGGTTGCGATGAGGTTAAATTACTTACGGTCCAAGCGCTACGTCATAATTCATTACGATACACTTCATAATACAAGCCTTTATGGGCACGGCCCCCAGGACAAATATTCGGTTCCCATAACAACAAACACATGCGAATCACTTTCTGAAATAAACATCTATTTTCAAGAATGTATTTACATAATATTTTCAGGTAATATCGCAATTAATTTTATTAAATTGATATAAATAATCATCGTGCAAAAAATAGCATGCAACACACGGACCGTAAAGGCATTTACGGGTCTCGAAAACTTAAAAACCCTCGGCTGCGCCTCGGGTTTTCAATCTGTTTCCTCGACCCGTAAACGTGCCTTATGGCACTTGTATCGCAATATACTATTACATGGGATCCATGCCCCACATACTACACTTCATGAGGGATATGTGCCTCTTTTGCTCACCACAATCAATGCCTAAGGATATCGAAAAAGGTGCATTGGTTTGAAAATAAACTCCGAGGTCTCTGTAAGTGGTTGTAGAAGTTGTGACACTGTTGAGTCGCTTAGATCTGGCGACCTTGTCAATTGGTTCTAGAGAGGTTATTTTAGTGGAATGAAAGATAATTTTACTCTCAGGTAGTTAACAAAAATCATTGAATGAGAGCTATTAAAAATAGTTTGAAGCGAAAACAATTTACATAACAAGTTCTTTCAACGTCTGCTAGATGTCTGTAGGTGGGGGAGGAGTTTCAGTTAACAGTCTTATTGTTCCGGAAGCGGTCACTTAAAATGTTCTGAAAAAAGATGTCCAGAATACTTCTGAAGTCCTGAGATACTGACAAAGAACACCAGCATGTGTTATGTACGTATCCACAATGGACATTGCAAATAATTATTCCTACAATTAATAAAATCAGGTAAACTGATATAACACAGTGCCAGAATGCTTTTGTTGAATCAGTTATAATTGCAATTATGATATGCAGAAAATAAGTTTTTTTTAATCAGATTAAAATTGACCAGCGTCAGCAGAACTACAGATTTGTGATATCTTGACAAACGCGCCCTTCAATAAAAATAGAAAATATAATTTAAAAAATCCATATCAAATCGGCCGGCTCCGCGATTTGATCCTGCGACCTCCAGAATACGAGTTCAAGAAGTTACCATTCGAACAACTCAGTCTGTTTGACGGTCTGGTTTGATCAACATATGTGAAGGGATAGTGTTATTTGTCAATTCCAAATGTATTGCAACTTGAAATTCTTAAAACATGTCAACATTTCACAAAATTCAGTGGCAAAGAACTCTGCTAATTATTTCACAGTAATGTACCTTCTGTATATAAAAGTATTCATGTAGTACTCAATTTCAACTAGATCAACAAAATAAACAAACATCTGACAGCATTGCAGACAAAGTCCTTAATGAATAAAAATTCGGCATTGTAGTATAGACATGATTAAAAAAAGGGACCTTTAATTAGTTGTTACTCTGGTACCAGTTAACCCGATTTGGTCCAAAATAAATAGGATTCTTGCCATGGACGTTAAAAATGCGTACACTAAGTTTCATGAAAATCCGATAAAGTGTATTTGAGCGATCGCGCCTTTTGTTATATAATACCATTAAAAGCTCTAAATTGGGCATTATTCCGCTACCGTCCAACCGATTTGGTCCAATATCAACAGATGTCTTCCCATTGACATTATAAATGCGTATATCAAGTTTCATAAACATCCGATAAACCGGATTTTAGTTATGGCGCCTTTAAAATACACTGAATTGGGTTTTACTCCAGTACGGATCAACCTATTTGGTCCAATATCAATAGGCTTCTTCCCATGGACATTATAAACGCTTATACCAAGTTTCATTAAAATCCGATAAAGCGTATTTGAGTTATCGCACGTACAGGCACACGGACTGACGGACGGACAGACATTTTCCCCTCCCCCACACAATCTCATAAAGTACTATACTGGCATTTAATAAATAATAACATTTACTTCATTCAATGAAATGTTTTATAATGAATATAACATTAAGTTTACTGAATCATGTGGCCTACAGTGCTTAGAGGGCATAATTTAGTTGAGGCATTGAGCAACAAACCGTTTTCGATTACCAATGAGGTCGTGGAATTTTTCAATTTGCCTAATTCTTCTGGTAACACTAAGGCTTCTAACAGAAACGGGTACTAGGAGAAATTCTGAGGTAAATAGGTCGTTGCTTAAGGCTGATAACCATGTCACATTCATGTTCAAATGTCTAAAAATATGGGAGCCTCAACCTCTTGGGACTATCGGTTGCATAGGTTCAAGAAGTTGACTACAAAATTCCAAATTTTAATTTTAATCAGAAACATAAATGCATAATAACACAAGTTTCAATAAAGAGACTGTGTACTTGTGTGTGTTAGGCCTTTATTATACTGACTTCAGTCGAAACGAGAGTGGGAATTGAAAATAAATTTTATATTCTAGTTAAGCATATTTCGAGGACGTTAACAACCATGCCGACTTTTCTTACTCTTTCCACAACTTTAAATACAATTTTATTACAGTATGTCAAGGCTCTAATGACGTTTCAAATTAATACTCCTATTAACAGTATACTGAGGTCAACAACTGTCATTTTAAACTTTTCCTTAGTTATATTTTCTGAAATATTAATCGGATCGCCCATAACATATTGATTCACTAACAACCAACTATAAAATTCCTAGTTGGAGGCTTGCCCCATGCCGGAATACAAAACAAGAAGTTGCATGATTCAGGTAGATAAAGTCGTGTGAGTGCATCACACTATATATATATATATATATATATATATATATATATATATATATACACTTTTTTAGGTCACAAACATCCGAACTCTAGTCATGACAATCAGATCCCAGAGAATGGACTCAGAGCTGGCGACCGAAATCTCGGAATTTTATAGAACTTCGACTTGGCTGTGAAACATTCGCAAAGAAAAGTTCAAGTAATTAATACTTTTGTTGTTTGCATAGACCTGTATTAACAGATCACTAACTTGGGGAGTTGCTTTATATTCTCTAGAACAGCGTTTCTCAACCTATGGTCCGCGGACCACTGGTGGTCCGCGAAGATTGTGCAGATGGTCCGTAGACATAATTAAGATGACTTAATGTATCTGCTGATCTTCGACTAAATTTGACTAATATTGAGCCAGAAATCCAGGAACTCTGCAAGAGGCGACAAGCTCAACCGTCTCATTAAAAGTGATTAATAAGTTAACATAATTCCTAATTATATTATCAAATTGGTAATAAATATTAAACTGTCAATAGTTTACTTCCAATTCAATAACTGTGTTTCCGTTGAATTAAGAAAATGTATTTAGATTTATTTCGTTATAATGACCTATAATTAATACCCCAAATATTAAGAATATAGGCCTACATATAGCCTACTTTTAAAAATGGGATGTAAAATTAGGGGTCCGTAAAACAATTTAGACATTTTTGAGGTCCTCGGGTTCAAAAAGGTTGAGAAACGCTGCTCTAGAAATGAGGAAGAAGTGCAGGGTATATTGCGTGTTATATTCTCAACATTCTTTACTTTCACTGATGCTGAATGATTTAGTGGACGCAATCCACAACTGCCATGGCGGTGCCGCATCTTGAATTCCACAATCTACATATCTCGTGACAAGAATGCAGGCCATAGCAACCACAATTTGGCATCAAAGCCCACATCAATATATCTTCGAAATCTTTTTATTTATTTATCTCATTTTCTTAGAGGACGTTTGGTAGTTAATTAATTTTCCAAAATTAATCTTCCAGACCAAGGGGCATAACTGAGTGACCACCTACTGAGAAACCACTTAACGTGTTTTTAAACGAGAGAAAACCCACTAACCTTGATTTTAAAGCAACTGCTTTCTTCAATAGAAGGATTGCTCATAGGATGTTACTTTTAATTGAAGTATAATTAGGTTTGTAAGGTTCACCATTAAAATCACATTTTCCATAACGGGATTGGCGCCAAAAATATCTCACGTACGAGTGGGAGATATAAATAAGAATCAGAAGATACGAAGACCTGCGCTTTTCAAAGCTGCGACCTAATCCATTATAGTATTTACTTGCATGCTACAGAGCGTATTTCATTTTTATTTCTCTCCCTCCTAGGCGGTGTTATAAGCTCCTATAAGCCTTTATGCAGCCTGCATAATTCATTGAGGTGTAATGCACCTCGCGAAGTAATCCATATAGAATTATGTGAAGAAAAAATGTCTTTTAAACAGGATTAGGTAACAATTTGTAACCGATAATAACTTCATACTCTTCATCATTCCGCCACTTCGTCTACTATCTGAATTAAGACACATTTTCAGGGCTGCTGAATACATTAAAGTATATTTACGTATCTTAATAAATCATTCTTTCATATTTTGGCAAGTAATCCCTTATATTAGCATAGGCCTACTCATTTGTATTTACAATGAAAGGAATTGTTTTTCATATAAGGGGCAGAAATTATATTTGTTATATATTTACACGTAAGTCTAGCGAGTTTTGCAAATTTATCGTCTGTTAAAGTTACAGCCGTTATTAAGGAAAATGGAAGATAATTTAAGAACGGACGGAGAAAACGAAATAGGCCTAAATACCAAAATTATTATTTTGAGAAAAAAAGAAAAAAATTCAATTACTCATTTAAACCACACATTTATCTGTTCAACTAACCAAGTTAGTTTTGTACATTGGAAATAAGTATCTCAATCAGAAGCAATTAACACCAAAAGTTAAGTAAAATGTTCCTTTCCATTTGTTTTTGTTATTAACACAGATTCCTATAGAAACTGTGTTATTTCACATCCACAAACACTAACATAGCCGTAAGTTCCTTTTTCTTTCTTTCTTTTTTTCTTTCTTCACTTTCGTGGGCAGAAATCAGACTTGGAAGTTTCTAACCTACTAAGCATAGGAGGATTTTGTCCATTTCTGAAAATATTAAGTTCTTTCGAATCATGAATTAGACCGTAAGACTTTTCTTTTCACAGTCAAATCGCTATGTTTTTCAATTCCCATGTGCTACTGCACATACTTATAACCTTGTTGTTTGAATGTAAGAATATTAGAAGTCAGTGGCGGCCATGCCCTGAGAGATTTTATGCTGTAACAGGAAAAACTTGATTCCATAGAGCAAACATCTCCTAATAAAAGTTGCTTGTCTATGTCCCTTCTATAAATAGGTAAAATATTTCGGTGTTAATCATAAAACACCCTGTATGTATAATACCTATGCTACTGGTATAAAAGCGGGCTAAGAGGACCTGTTTGTCGCCTTGAGGGATGTTACGTATTATAAGCATTTTGTAACCTTTACTGTATAGCAGGCGCCTGAAAGTTATGTTTACAGCTGACATCACCCTCCACATTGTAGGTGCAGTAAGACATGAGGCTGGAATAAAAATGATCTGCCTACACGTCATGCATTCTCACTTGACTTACAATTTGAGGTGCAGTATGTCCTATGCTAGATAGACCACCAACTCGTTGCCTTGATCAACTAATAAAGATTTTAGTTGATCAAGGCAACGAGTTGGTGGTCTATCTAGCATATATATATATATATAAATTAATATATATATAAATTTGTGGACCACCTTTACAAAGAGAGATTTTTTTTGCTTTTTATGTAGTTTTATATTAGTTAAAAATAGGCCTATTTAATATATGATATTGGTCGTAATTCTAATACTAGTTAAAATTTTTAAATATTAATAAATGTAGGCCTACAATTTACAAATCATTTATTTTAAAAATCTCTTGTTTCTATTTATAGATAAAATGAGAAAATTTTTTAGATACTTAGTTAAAATATATGTACATATAACAGAGCATTTTACATGCTGAAAGTCTTCTGTAGAAATAAACTTGAATGTCTTTAATTTATTGAATTGCGTCCATATGATTAATGAGTACGATCTTGCACGTTGACAAATGAGTATATTTTGCATTCGTGGAATTAATTTCTCAAACCTTGCAGGAATACACTATTATTTGTCTTGTAAAGATGCAGATGATAGGCTTAGGAGGTCCACCTTATATTTATATCTGGCTATGTGCTGGAGGAATTCACTTCTTAATAGTCGAGATGTACATTTCGGTATTAATCATTTATACCATCTTCAGTCTTACGAGTTTTCTAGAAGTTAGCGCTCGGTTGCTGATTTGTGTATTCGTTGCCTTGACCCCTTGCGAAATGATAGCTTCCGGAAAGTCCTTATTAGAATAGGAAAGAACTATGCCTTCTCCATGTTTGCAGTAAGACAGTACCTTTTCCCTTTTGTTCCTGTCCTGCTGTTGAAATCCAACTCTGATTGTTTTCGTTAAACTGAAAACATGAGTTCTCTTACAGGCGGATGTAGTATATTGATAAGTAGACCTAATTTATTTTTAGGGGCCACTAAACTTCTTCAGAAAATACAAGACGAAATTCCATTATATTTTCGGAAGTAGTTGGCATCTTAATATTGTATTGCGAAATTTTATACAAAAAACCTTACATACAAAAATGGATTTCGAGAAAATGAACTACAAATAATAGCTGTTTATGTATCAAGTTCGTAAAATAACGCTTTAGCGGACGAATCTAGTATAGCGGCCGAGGCAATAAGCCGAGACCGAAATACTGGATGAATCCGATAAAGTTTTTGCATAGAACTACGTGGCGCATACAATATTTTTTTAGTAAAAGCTCTCTAAATTATATGAAATGAAACAAAAATACCGTACAATTAATCATAATTAAAGATGGTCAGCCATTTGTAAACATCATATTCTCACCGCCACCTGAAGTGCAGAACAACAACGAACCGTACACAATACGAAATGCGGTAGCCTATAGATGCATTATACATTTTTTTAAGTCGCTTTTTGTAAACAATAATGCATACGAACTAGTGTTTATGAAAAGCTTGTGAAAATATGAATGATAATCCCGAGGAAATTTCAATCCAAGCCAGAAGCATTGAATTGGAGCTACTGCCAGCAACATCACGATAGCAGTAGACTATGAGAAGGAATATATTGCAATTAAATGCTGGTGCATCCACGGTAAGCAGTTTCTCTTGTGAACAAATATATGAAAAGTTGTTGGCTTATATTCGTTGTTATATGATGAAGCAGGCTACTGTGTTTTGCGAAAATCCCTAGTAACGTTTCTGATTATCATAAAAAAACATGTTGGCTTAAATTTGTTGTTTTATGACCAAATATATGCTTAAATCCATGTTAAAGTTGGTGTGACTGGTCAGTGCCATCTGTATTTTGTTTATAGATTGCCATGACGACTTTAGAGTCCTAGGGCTATGCAATTTTAGCGGCCTAGGTTGCTAAAATGCAATTTTTCGGCGTGTTATCACTCCGACAAGCAGCTGTTTCAGAGAGCATGTGCAAAAAAAGATTTTTAAAAGTTAAATGTTTAATTATTTATTTAGGCCTATAGTATTATCAAATCGCAAAAATTGACATTTTTATGTGAATTGCTTTCATTAGAATAATATTCTTTCAAACAAAAACCTTTAGAGGCCCTTTTCTGTCCTTCATAAGTAAGTTAAAATTTACTTCAATAGGCCTACGAGTACAGCCAAATTTTGATTTATATGGGACTATTAATAATACTTAACATTTTGTTACCTATCTCCATGTAAGTGTATTTGGGAAATCCAAAATTAGTGATAAAACATTTGAATCACCGTCTCTCGGTGATTTGGATAAAGATGGTCTCGAACATTTCAAAGGCCCACGTTGCTTTTGTCTTCAGTGACGATGCAATGGAAGAACGTCAGAGAATTGCAGCAAAACCCCAAAACTTATACACTAAACAATTTGCTTCATTCCTAACTCTACAGCGGCTTGTAGGCCAACAACTGCTTCTCTTGGATCGTTAGTCACGGAAAAGGGGGAAAAAGTAACGACAATTATTTTTTTTCTTTTTAAAATGTGGGACAATTTTGAAATATACATATGAAAGGGCAGGGTACGGAATGTATGTATAATGAAAATTATAGATTCTAGAAGTAGGATAGTGAAAGAAACTTAGAGAACAATACCCGACTGCTTCATGCCATTCTAATGGATTGCGCAGTTGGAAGCATGAAACATACATACCCACTGCATGACCCCTCTATTCCTCTAAACGTTCGCCTCTATTCCTATAAACGTATACCACAATGCTACCAAATGATGTGTACA
This sequence comes from Ectobius pallidus, assembly GCA_964059195.1. Taxonomy (NCBI): domain Eukaryota; kingdom Metazoa; phylum Arthropoda; class Insecta; order Blattodea; family Ectobiidae; genus Ectobius; species Ectobius pallidus. Next base: position 18,252,401 of record CAXKWD010000005.1, read on the forward strand.
TATACTGGAGATGCCACCAATGGCGCCAACTTTTGAAACACATTGGGTGGGTTCAAATTTTCACACTCCCGCCCTTTATTTGATTCATGAAACGGACTTATATTGTCAATTCGGATAAATATAGAATTGTGTAAGGAACGAAGTCTGTTTGTAATAATAACAATAAACGTAATTCAACCACCAGAAAAAGAATTGTGTAGCCTAGTTAACGGAAATCCAACAACATTAATAATGTTATATTATAAAGTTTTTTGTTTTAGGTACCAACTAAAGCAGAATAATTATGTAGCACGACGTGTTCAAAAATGTGTTTCTCCTGACTAGAATAAATTATCTTCTTCGTCTTTCCTTACACCAAGGGCATATTCTCCCCAATAACACTATCTTTTTAGTGGTTTATTGTCCCTTGATGACCTTTTAAATTAATTCTTTCTGCATGTTGCATCCACTCTTTTTTTTAATAAGTCGCCAATGTCACACTTTTGTCTTATATCACAATTTTTGCCTTGTCCTTTAATGGCCTTCCTGTGATTTTTTCTCACAAGTATCGTAATTCTGAATATAGCTTCTCTGCGTTCTCCTTAAGTAGGCTATACGGTCTTTAGAACAGCGGTGGCTGTGAAAACTGCACTGACAGACGTAAAATTGTAATGAACTAGGAGGTGCCCGTGGCTTCGCCCAAGATAATTCTATTAAAAATTAAAAATTAAGAGTATAATAATTATTAAAGCATTATATTTATTAACACTTGCATGCGAATCATTCATAAACTAAGCCATTAATAATTAATGAAACAGCTAAAATTCCTGCTTTAGAGTACATTCCACGACATGAAAGCGCCCCCTGGGAAAACTATATCAGAATCGATTGTGCAGTTTCAAAGAACCTGTGAACACATAATACGTATTGTTTCTCAGCTGTTTATTGACATGAATATGATGCGAATTTTATTTTATCAATTCAGTGTAATTTTCAGAAATTATATAATGTTTCAAGGGAAGGAATGGTTTGTTTGGATTATTATTATCAGCGATATTTCAAGAGATAAAACCATCAATATTTTACAGCTGTTGCCCCCGGCTTCGCCCGCCATTATTTGACTCCAGGATTTTTAAGAAAATTACACTGGTAGATTATTAAAAATGTTTGTGGTTCAGAGCTATGAAAATTGTAAGTTAAAATAAAATTAGAATATTTGTTCATTGTGTTCATTTCACTTAGGCCTTATATAATAAAGAAACGGTTTTCCTTCCTAATTTTGTAGTCGTCATGAAAGTTTAGACTGCGAGAGACGAACATCGCCGAGTACACCCGATGTCTCACGAAGCGGGCGAGCAAGCACGCTATTTAGGGCCGTTGAATTGTATAAGAGTAGATTGTGGAACGATTTCAAACTATCGTGAAGGAATTTGGACAAGAGAAGATCGAAACATGTATGTCCACAATAGCCCGATTTTCGCTTTATAGCTATTCAACAAATAAACAGAATTTTGAGTAATAGCAATAAGTAATTATGATAATAATCAGGGCCCGGATTCTAATGACATGTCATCTTTTTATTGAAGCTGCATAAACATTGCCAACGTGTGGATAAATCCTAATCATGGCCTCTAGATTACAGAAATGCATTTTTATTACGTCATTTTTTTTGTCATTTATGCAATTTTAAATTTTTAGGGCATTTATTTCAGTTTTAGGTCATTATTTAGTCATTTTCATGTAATTTGCTTCCTTATTTAGTCATTTTCATGTATTTACATTAAGTATATTAACTTTTTTTTTCGTCGCTAGCGGCGCTAACTTTGAAGTGTTTGTTTAATGCAAGAAGGACAAATTCGGCGTTAAAGTGTTGAAATGTCTCAGTCGGAAATGAGAATCAAAGAAACGCCAAAATTTTGTATTATATTACTATTGTTATTAGATTGACTTGGCACCAGAATCTGCCAGCTGCTTGGATCTGAGAGTGCAAACTACTGTTTACCCTCAATAAACAACGCTATAATCCGTCAGACCACAAAAGGATGTGCCGAATTTTGACTCACCAGTGCCTCAGTGCCAGTACAAATTTCCGTGAGAAAAGAACATTCACAACAATACAGTTATTTACAATGAAGTACAAACTAGTCTATAACTTTGTGTGTACAATAATAATTTTTTATAAATAAAATATCAGTTTTTAGGTCATTTTTTACAATTATTAAGTAATTTTCTTTAAAATTTAGCGTCATTTTTCAAACAATTTTAGGTCATCAGAATCCGGGCCCTGATAATAATACACGGCAAACTATTGGGTGGGCTTGAGCCCCACGAGCCCATATAAGTTGGCACCTCTGGATGCCACTCTCTCCCGTGATATATAACATCTCTTGGTGCCATGAGAAAAAAAAAATAGTTGCCATGACTTATGTTCCATCCCTCGTATGTTTCATAAATACCTGATTAATAAGAAGCATGAGATAACGGTTGTTATGCAGTAATTGGTTATTGTTGATTATCATTGGACATATAAGTGGAAAAGTCTATCATGCAACTTAATTAGCACATGCTTTTACGTCACAATTTCTTTTTAGAAAATCGTTATCGAGTATTGTTATTTCAATCAATTTTTTTTGTAGTTCCTGAAAATTTTTCTAACTGGCAATTAGAACATTTACATGCCAAAATGTGGTATAGTGAATTAATAAAGTTGAGCTGTCATATAAGTAAGTAGAATTAATGATGAAATTGAAAACGCGAAATTCCAAAAATGCAATAGACCTACGTTTATTAGTGTATTCTATTCTGGTGTTCTAAAATTAGAAATGAGAAGATGGAGCGCTGGGGGCCCCTGTATAGTAATTTAAGAGGGGGGCGGGAGAAGGCTGTTGTACTGAAGTGGAAGCTTCATCATGATATTGGTTCCGGTTATATTCCGTCTGTCGGCTGTTTTACTGGTTCACAGGACTATTGCATGCAACAGTGAAACAAATCTCGTGCAAGAAAATTAGAAACAGAAGCAAGTGCCATTGCTCAGTTACCTTTAAGCTGAAATATTACCTTAATGCAGAATTATTATATTATTATTATTATTACTATAACTAAGCTATTAAGGTATGAGTACATCCTGAGGGGTAAGTTCTATAATTTTTAAGTTACGGTCCTTAATTTTTTCATGGTTCATTGACCCATTATTAAAGGATTTTACTAAATAAAGGTGCAAAATAAAATTGTTTAAACAAATAACTATTTTGTTTAAAAAAATTAAAGAAGGAAACACTTTATCTCCTATACTAATGCAAATATTTTCTAAATTATTTCACTATATTGTAGCAAAAACATTTCTCTAGGAACTGAACTAATTTTTAATGAAATTTATTACTTCACAGCATGGGGGTATAAAATTTTCGAAAAAATATATACATATTATTATGCAACATTTCATAGTATACCTGTTCATAATTTACTGTTAAACTGTATCAAATTTTACTTTAATTCAGTCTCTAGATTATTGTTTTAGCTTTTAAATGAGACCAAAATCATGTCAATATCTTCATACTAATCTGAAGTATGATCTTTTACATTGCAAAACTCAACTTACGGTAAATGGCCGTTGAAGTTTGAACTCTTCAAAATCCTCCAGCATCATATGTAACTCCCTCTGATTCTGTTTATTAATCAAACATGAGCTTTTCCCGCCTCTGAGATACCTTCTTCCACTTTTGGCTTCTGGTATATGTTGTTTCTTCGCACTGGGTTCTTGTTTTTAGTTGAAGATTGTACACCAGCTACTGTATTAGTTCCTGGGTCGATTCCCAGTCTCCTGCATGATTCTAATTCACTCTCTGGTCCAATATTCCAGTGACATACTGCATCCATAACATATAAATTCAATTTTTCTTTACTACATAAGTCGCTTTAGGGCAACGTTTCAATATTGTGCTATTGAAGGACTCATTCATATTCTGAGTCTTGCCGTGAAGACATTTTTCCAACAACTTCTCTTCTGTAAGATTATTATACACTGGTTTTATTTCTCTAATTAATTTTGTAGGTATGCCAGGACCTGTACGTTTATATTTCACACCTTTTGCCTTAGCAACCTCATAGTCACACCAGCTGTTCTCTTGAGTATGAAGATATAGCTAATCAAACTTGACACAGAAAATGGTACTCTGGCAACTTGTAAAGGGGCGTGGCCATTATGTACTACGACTAGAAAATGTACAATATCAACATAACTACTTGTCATATTTAAAAAGCAAATATATCAAATTTAAGAGGAGAAATTGCTGAATAAAGTACACTTATTTTCAAAAATCGACATTTTTACCATTTCATGGTGAAAGTTACACATACCTCAAGAGGTTAAGTCAATAGCCTATATGAAAATATCTTACATACCAAACAAATCAACATTTAAAAGAAACTCGTTAATATGAGGGGTCTATGGAGATTGCCGGCTAAGCTAACAGACCCCTCACATTATGCATAGGGTTATTGAGACACCATGTTTTCAATTCGCTCTTCAGTAGGTCTACATTATTGGGCAAAGCTATAAAATGTTGAGACAAATGGTTATAAAGCTTACCCTTAAAATTCTGTGTACAGTCAAACCTCTCTATAACGAAGATCGATATAACGATAAACCCGCATATAGCAATATTTTTGTTTGGTCCCGGCGAATTTCCTATCTTAGTAAATGTTAAATGTAATTCACCATAACGATGAAGCTATTTTAGAAACACCCTTTTATAACGATATTTGGAGGTTGAATTGTTACTGAAAAACAAGTATTTTAGCCCTAAGGATGCCTGGATGCCTGATATATGTTACATTTCTTAGAAATTCCGGAATGGAAAGATTCGTGATGGGTGGAAAATAGGATCACTGAGGCTAAAATCAACCCTTATGTTTGCAAAAACATACTGTGAGTTAGGTTGTTACTTTAACGTGTACTCAATGTGCAAGTAAAACACCCTTTAGACTGTCTTAGTTATGTGGTGAATTTGCTTTTCTTTTTCTTCCCTCTTCCCACCAACTACGAATTTGAAATTTCTGATACATGGCTAGGCCATAAGCGTGCTATGATCCGTGAAATTACACCGATCTGAATAGTATTTGTTTACTGTGCGGGTGTAAAATAGCTATGGTTAAAAATCGGGTATTTTTTGTGATTAATTACTTTCCACTTCTTCGCATTCCGTTCCATGATTTAACCTGTAAATTTCACATTTTTCTGCATTAAGTCTTTCTAAAGTGTGGCAAATTACAGCCCTTCAATATAACAATAATCCTGATATAACAATACAATCTGCTAGGGCCCACAAATATCTTTATAAGGAGGTTTGACTGTAGTAGACCCTATTGTGCAATCTAACCTGGTAGGACTCTTTCACAATTACAACAGCATCTTTACAGAATGAACATCTTGTACACTTCTATTGAAGAAGTCGCTCTGCACAGCCACGGTGCCGTGGAGAATGGTCTTTACTTCACAAGGTATATCGGGAGTCACAGAATGTGCCTTACTAATAAAAGCTGCTTATATTTGCGTTGAACGGTTGTTTGGTTGATTTGGTTGATCGCCGCGCAAGTTCTACATAAGCCGTATTACTAATAAACGCAGAATAACTGCCAAGGTTTACACCGGGTTTGAATGTGAGACGTCATCAAACACGTCACGCTGGTGATGAAGTTACTAGCCCCCGGCTATGAAGGACTGCAGAACGCTTATGTCGCCATCTGTCCAAGCAGTGAACATACAGCAGCGTGTCGTCTGCCGAGAGAAAATCTAGTTTCAGTATTTCATTATATTGTTTTCAGAAAGTTGTAGGCCCTAATCATGGGTAAAATTGGGGAAATATGTTCCGCAAACAAGAAACAATGTTTATAATACCGAAAAAGTAGCTCATAATGCTTCCTGACAAATTGCTTTAAATGAATGAATAACCCCAAAATTCAATCTCAGACATCTACGAAACGACCGGCTGTTACGGATATCGGCCATCTTGATTATTTACGTCAAGCTTATACAAGGGGGGTCAGGCTGTGTAAAGCGTTGCACATATTCAGCTTAATGCAAGGATTATTAGTACACTTTTCTCCTCAGCTGTGTATATTCCTGGTATAAATGTTACAAATGGATTATTAGTAAGACTGTTAGACTATAAAACAGTTTCTGGGGTTTCTTGTTTTGTACGTCCTTTAAGAAAATAACTTCTTTTGAAAAATACTCCATCATAAAAGTTTATTGCTGTGATTTTTACACGTAGAGGGTTCTTTTCACTTTATGACTTCATATAATGTACAGGACACACACATACAGGTAACAGACGGTAATCTGATAGGCAATTTCTCTACTTGAAAAGTGACTTTATAATCCACATTCTACCAGCCGTCTTTAATCAGCCTTAGACCAATTCTTCAAAGAACATTTCAAGGCTCCTATCCTACTCTCTCTCTCTCTCTCTCTCTCTCTCTCTCTCCCTCTCAAACACACATGTAGTACGTGTGTGTGTGTGACACAAGCAATGTAATTGCAAGTGATGAACTGGCTGCAATGTAAACATGTCACTGCAGTAACAATCCAAACATCGGGGTGGTCCCAGTATCACACCTACTTGATATCAAGAGAGAAATGCTGTAGGCTACTGGAAATCCTCACACATTAAGCTATTCGTTTGCTGGATATTCAATAATTACTGATTGGTAGGGTTTGGATATTTATGACATAAAAAGGTGGAAAATATGACTGTAAATATGACCCTAAAAATGACTAAATATGACCCAAAAATCCTAACTATGACCTAATAAAACTACGTATTTTTAAAAGATAAATGTTCCAATTTAAAACGCTTAAATATACTAAAGTCTTCCATCACATTAATTCATTCAGATAATCACTTTTAACCATTCTACAGGTGATTTACAGTTTTACCTTAATTAACTTCTATTTTTAAAGAATTTTCTCCTGTTTGCTCGCTTCATCTCAGCTCCAAATAACATTTTATAGACTTTGCGTTTCTCTACAAAATATGAACAATTGAATTAATTTTAAAACTCAGGTTACTATTAATTTGGCATAAACATTAAATTAATGAAAACATTTCAAATTTCGAATTTATAACTGAAATACGTTAAATTACAATTATGACCGAAATATGACCAAAACCACAAAAAGTCCAAAATATGACTTTATACGCAGAATAAAAACGGTCCGATTAGGATAACAAGTGTGCAATTCGTGTTTAATTAGTGTTTGAGGCGAAAACTGAGGTCAGGATAAAATATGACATGTCATAAACATCTGAACCCTATACCCTATACGGGAAATAATCACTATACTACAAAGCCGCGTTGCTAATCATTGACGGCCATGACTCCAATGCAGTCAGATATTTGTTTATTTCGTTGTTCAAGTTGAAACGAGTATTAGGCCTACATGAGTACTGTTATATACAGAAATGTGAAATAAAAAGGCCTACGTACATTACGCGGAGTTCTTTGCCAGTAGGCTACATTTTGTGAAATGTTGACATATTTTAAGAATTTCTAATAGCAGTGTATACGAATAATTAAACTTTAGACCTTTGTTTTTCCGTAAGCCTTGACTAATGAATTGATCAGGAGCTTAACTCGGAGATCGATTACATAAATAACTTATTTTCTGCATATCATAATTTCAATTATCACTGATTAATCAAAAGCATTATGGCACTTTGTTATGTCAATTTACCTGATTTTTATTACATTTGAGTTTGTTAACTTAAGTGCGTGTTACAAAGCCTACTTTGAATTTAAATTTTACAGTTAATGGCTATTCCATTGCATTATTCTTTACTTGCAAATAACGACAATTTTTAATGCAAAATGCTATGTAGACTTTTCCAGGGCATGATTTAAGTATTGTCGTTACACAACCACTCCTTAATGTGCAACTTGAACTATTATAAAAAATAACTCGCAAAGAAGAAAATCACGGACTTCACCTCCTCCGGCATGCTGCACCCATTTCACTTTATGTATCATCTAATCATAACTGTGTATTTATTACAATAGCCATAAATGTACCATATTATCTCTAAATTTATTCTTATAACTAAGAATTTATTGTTCTATGTACCAAGGGTCGATTCATTCAAAATTTAAACACCACCGAATAAGTTCAATGAACTTAGTCACTATGGCAGATCTCTCAAGTTCTGGAAGACGTTCATGATTGTAGAAGACAGACAAGCTAGTCTTTACAATAGGTTCTGTAGAGGGGTTCATAATTAATATAAAGTGATAGTCTACAAGTGCTAGGATGGAAAATGATGTGGATCAGGCAATTCAAGCGCTTATTGAAAAATATAGCATTAACAAGCCCACAACTGGGGCTGGGGAATTGTAAACGTAGGCAACCTGTTAAAATCACATGGCAAACAGTTGGGAAACTTAATCTATATAGACTATATAAAAATGAATGTATGTCTGTTTGTCCTTTATGCATTACTAAACCATTCAACCGATCGCCATGAAACTTTGGGAAGTTGTTGAGTACATTCCCTTGAAGGTTTCTGGCATATTACATTTTTAATTTCAGCTTTCGTAAGCGAGTTATGAGTGAAAACGGGAATGAGACGTGCAATTTTCAGCACTGCCTTCTAAACTGTATTATTCTCGAGACGGCGGAGCATTTCAGTTGTCAAATCAATTGCAGAAGGCTTTGTATATTTTTGTCATATCTTGGGGGGAAAAAAAGCATCGCGATCGCTATGGAAGGCAATGGATATCGCAAGTGATTGTAAACGCCAGAGAAGTATATAATAAGGTAATATTAAATATTTATTTAAGATGGAATATGCTTCTTATGAAAGATGGTTTACAGAAAATTCCGGGGAAGTTGCTTAGTTCGGGGTCCTGGCTACAACATTTCTATATGTAATCGTAATTAAAATCTCTTATGTAGGGTCGTTAAATCTGCCTGAAATGTAACGGAATTATAAGTCTGGACAAATGAATATAGAAACCACGGCCTCAATGGCTTATCCCATTTTCATCTATATAAATAAAAACGAATAAGTTATATGGCTGTCTGTCACATAGTGAATTTACACACTTTTTTCATCGTGAGTTTAATCGATTTCAATTCTCATAATCTTTCGAATACTGAATTTTTCCATCTATTTATTTATTATTATTTTTTGCGAATTTGCGAGCATCGTCGACAGTTATGCCCCCAAACGGAAATCGATTGGTCGATCTACATCTCAAGCACAAAATAAAAAGGCATTACGAGCTTCAGAAACAGACGAGCAACGGGAAGCAAGATTAGAAGCTGATCGAATACAAACTGCTCAAGCCCGTTCTTTCCAAACGAACGCTTTTGCGCTTTCGAAGCATCAGTTTTCAGTAGGCCTAATATATTTCAGTTGTCAAATCAATTGCAGATGGCTTTCCTACTTTCGTCATATCTTGGAAACAAAAGCATCGCGATTGTTTGAATTTTGTAAGCCCACTCTGGCCGATTCATTTGTTTATAATGTCAAGGCACGCAGACATGAAATTTTCACCCTAGACGGAAGAAGAATAGGCCTAATGAATATAGCCTAAATGGGCAAACATTGTTCGATTTGGACGAAACTCATTATGCAGGTTTTTTTGGGCCAGGGAACTCGAGTCTGAGGTTATTTTCTCCATGCTGCGCTTTCTAATCGTGGAATCCACTTCAAAGCCGAATTTAGGCCTAGGGCCTATAGCTGTTTCATTAATTAGGCCTATCAATCGTTTAGTTTAGACCTATGAATGTTTCGTGTACAAAGTGTTAATAAATATAATAGTTTAATTATTTTGCTCTTAATTAATCTTTCGTCCACCGCTATGGCTCAGAGGATGCGTCCGATCCTCTCACGCAGCGGGCCCGGGTTCGATTCCTGGTCGGGACAAGTTACCTAGGTGAGGTTTTTTCCGGGGTTTTCCCTCACCTATGAGACAAATGTCAGGTAACTTTAGGCCCTTGTGGTCCCCGGATATCATCTGGCCGTCATTATCATCTTCATCCCCATCCTCGCCTTGTTCTGAGTGAGTGTGTGTGTGAATGGTGTGTATCGTCCTATGTGTCTCCTATGTGTTCGTGTTGTCTCGGAGGTGGCCCCGGCATTGGGCTGTCACTCATCCGGGGAGGCCCTCCATGTCCTTGTCTGGTCAAAAAAGTATGTATGTGATCCAAAGGTAATCCCTCTCCCGACAGGTCGCGGCCCTGTAAGGCCCGGGCGGCTTGGGTCGCTTAAATCCTAAAAGGGAGAGGTAAAACTACGAAAAAGAAAGAAAGAAAGTAATTAATCTTTCGATTATAGCCTATCTAGCGTTTTCTGAGGGAATAGTTTGTGTGTGATAAGACTTTCTTCCCCATTTCAAATTCTAAATACGTATATAAAGACCTTAAAGACCTAGCGTTTGATAATCGAAAGTCCTTCATAAGTTTTTTCGCATTTACAAAATACAAAACCCGAGCGACGCCGGGCCTCTTCAGCTAGTCAGATATAAATCCAACAATAATTTTGTTTTTCTCTCTCACATCTCTTATTATCTCCGCTCCTGTTTGTGCATCTCTCGTACTACAATTCCATCTATATTATTTCCTACACCTGATATTTCAATCACAAACTTTCATTTTCTCTCGCTCTCTCGTCTGTCAGCTTGTCTGCTTGCTTTTATCTCCATGCTGTGTCTATGCTGTTTTCTCCCTGCTTCTTTCTCCTTATTAGTATTGAACATCTGTCTGTTCTTGACCACTTTAACTTTTCTACCTCCGAACGTATTAAAATACAAGTTAACTTATATACCATTGAACTCGATGAATAAAATAAAAAGACTTAATACCAACAACTAAACATATTTTATTTTATTGTTCCCCAAGGACTTTCGGCGTATTTTTGCCATCTTCAGGGAATCTTCTTTCGCTGGTTTTGATGCCTCATTAATTAAAAGCACTACTGCATTGTCTTACATCTTGTCACATTTATAAAATCAAAATTTCTAAATGTTTTATGAAAACGCTATCACTGAATCGTCCTCAGCTCTATCACTAAATTATTGAGGCATCAAAACAAACAAAAGAGGATGCCCTGAAGATGACGGAAATACGCCGAAAGGCCTAGGCAAATATTATAGTCAAATATTGTTGAGTTGCTGGTAATAAGTATATTTTATTTTCTCCCTCTGTCCAATGTCCTTGTCTTTCTGCTTCTCGCCACCTCACTTTCTGCATCTGTCTACACCCACTGGTTCTGTTTCTATTTTTGGTATTCCCTCGTTCAATCGCTTACAACGTATATTTTGCATGCTATCTTTAAAGCTCTTGCCTCGCTATCTTTGAAGCACCAATATGGGCCTAAAACGCTGTTTAAAAGAAACCCTACAGTGGAGCACAGGAAGTCTTTTCCTTTACAGAAATGGTTGTAATTTATTTTTCATAGGAAGTAGAGGACATAGAAAATAATGTGACATGGACAGCATGACGGCGAAGTTGATGCAAGTTTCATGCACTCTCCCGGAACACTGCTGTCTGCTCCCTGCAAATAATTCAGCACCCGCCTCCAGTGCAGGAAATCGTCTACAAAATTGTGCTCTGCATTTCCAAGATCGTACTTGTTTCTTTACTTCCTCTTGTTGCTTGCTTTCCATTCAAGTATTCTTGGAGAATACATTTCTTTAAGAAGAATCTGTCTTCTCTAGTTCCATTTGCATGTGATAGTATATTAATTCGTATATCAAAATGTATATTTACATATATCTACAAAAATAACAGCAAGTTAAAGAAGTGAATGACTATCTAGCTCTACAAACATAGCTAGTACAATATAAGCCTGTAGACTACCTAGCATATTTTCGAGACAAATTGTTGGACTCAGATTATTTCATGAAATAGTGTACAAGTACCATAAGACTGCATATAATACGAAAAGTCATTAGTACTTTTCCAGACAGTGATTTCTGTTAATAAGTGATTACTGTATCTAATGAACTTAGCTACTACTTGCATATATTTCCTAGCTTATATTTTTCTGTTCGTGGTGTTTTAATATCTGTATGTAGACCTTTCATTCTTTTAACAAATAGTGTACAATTAATTAGGCCTATCGAAAATAACCGGTTTTTAATACAAACAACTATGATGATCAAAATGACATTGAAGTTTTAATAAATTCTTGAATAGAGTATGTTTCACTGTTTTTTTTTTAATAATATGAGAATTTAAGTAAATCTTTTAAAGGAAATATTACTTTATAAATTTTAATAGGCCTACATTACTTTGCTATATTAATGCAATATAACAGTTTGTACGATAAATTGACCTGTTCTCAATTACTTAGACTACCTTGTCATCTTTTGCTACATTCTTTAAGATATACCATATGTTAAAACTTTAAACCTAACTTACAACCGTGACATTTATCTTATTATGTAACATACTGGATTTCAAATACTATTGTTGTCAGTTTATAAAAGGTCTATTGCTTAACAAGTTTACAGTTTACTTATATCCTTCAGGTATTCCAAACGTATGTTATTTTTTGCGTTGCTACTGTATTAATTAATGAGGATTTAAGGCTAAGAATACAACAATTATTTTATATCATAGGTTTGCCATTGAAAGTGGCTTAAAGCAAGGAGATGCGTTATCGCCTTTACTTTTTAGTTTCCCTATGGAATATGCCATTAGGAAATTCAGGAAAACGAGGTAGACCTAGAGTTAAACGGCAATCGCCCGATTTTAGCTTATGCAGATGAAGTTTGTCTGTTGGGCGATGACATAAACACAACCGAGAGAAATGCAGAAAGTCTTTGCAATGCCTGCAGGAATGTGAATTGGAAATTAATACAGAAAAACTAAATTTAAGGTCATGAAACGTCAAAAGAATGCACTACAAAGTATTAGAATAGCCGGTAAATCGGTCGAACGAGTGGAGAAATTCAAATATCTGGAAGCAATAATTACAGACAAAAATAATATTAAGGCAGAAGTTAAATGTAGACTCAAATCAGGAAATGCCTGCTGTTATGCAGTTCAGAAACTCTTATTTTCTCGTCTTCTGTTCAGAAATTTAATAATAAAAATTTATAATACAATTATCCTACCGGTTGTATTAGGCCTATTTGGGTCTGAGACATAGTCGCTTACTCTTCGGGAAAAACATAATCTGAGAGTATTCGAAAACAGGGGGCGTAGGAAAATAACTGGGCCTATGAGAGATGAAAATGGGGACTAAAGAAAACTGGATAACGACGATCTCCATAACATCTATTCATCACCGAATATAGTAAGGTTAATTAAATCACGGAGAATGAAATGCGCGCATATGGGGGAGAATAGACATATCTAAAAAAATATTGACTAGGAGACCCTAATGGAGAAGACTACTTGGAAGACCTAGACGTAGGTGGTAGGGGAATAATAGAATAGATTTGCGAGGGATGGTTGGATGTAGTTAGCACAGAATAGAGTTGAATAGCGGGCTCATGTGACCTCCGAGTTCCATAAAATAGATAATATTCTTTTAGCTTTGCTAAGGAATTGTGTATTGCCATTGAGTAAGTATATAAGTAAGTAAGATACATTTTTAGAAAATAAGAAAAAATAGGACAAAGAGATGCTATTTTAGTATCAATATTGATAAATTATGTATTCCTATTAAGCTATGTAGCCTAATTGAAATTAACTCATCTGAAAACTATCTAAAATATAGCTGTAGCCTATTAGGCCTATGTCTAAGTTATACGCGGTAAGTTACACATCAGCTTTATTTTGTAAAGAAGGGGAAAACAAAGATTGTGTGCAAAAATAATTAAGAATCTAAAGACTATAGTTAAAGAAAAAACTGCATTGACTAATAGACTGCTGATTCGAGCTAAATTATAAATTGAAAATTCTTTTTCAGTTCCGAGTTGGACGAAAGCAGATAAGTTCACTAGTTCACTCTCGTGCACCGGTAAAATGCTAGCTGACAATGAGGAGAAGTTGCATTGAAAGCCGATAATTTGGGAATGAAACCAAGGATACTGGTATAATTTATTAAAAATGCCATGGAAATATATCAAAAAGTAACATTAAGTTTATGAGCGAAGTAGAGCAAAAATGGACGACGGTCCTCGAAAGGGAAAAATACGTAGTACCCGTAAACTCCATTCTTAACATATCAAGCATAACCTTTTCTTTCCAGATGATCTCTGGAGGTTTGAATATTTTCATATTTTGAAATACGAATGACAGCAAATCCTACACGTCAAGGCACTGCATAGTTTCATGGCATGATGGAACGTGTTTTCTAAACAGAGATACGTCTTACAAACTGAAATGACAGCTACTAGTATTAACGCATTTCAAGGTCCCAGCTAGACTTGTCGTGCAGCAATATAACAACCGCATTGTTTCCACTTCTAAATCCACTAGTGCTAATTTGTTGAGACAACGACCCTTATCGTATTACGAATTGCCTTTTACATGACACAGATTATGCATGTCCATTATATCCATTTATTTAAAAATTGAACTAATTCTGCTACCTAGTGTGCTTTTAAGACCCTTCCAGATGCATGTTTGTAGTTCGGAGAAAACGAAGATTTTACTGAAATAATTCACTACTTTAAAAGTAGTCTAAACTCGGAAAGAAAAGGAGGTATTTCCTCGTGTAGGCAGGAGATTTCAAGGAAACTTCAGTTTTTATTTATGGAAACCAAGCTTGTGTGTTACTGCTCCAACATATTGAGCAGTATTTTTTAAATTGATTTTTAAATTAGTAATGCTATCACTTGTATAACAACTCTACTGATGCTTAAATCTTTAAGTAGGTCTAGCTAAAAATTAAAAGAATGGGCAATCAATGGTGTCATCCAGGCGGTTCAATCATAAAGGGGAGTCATAGGAGAAGAATTCCATCTTCCTCATTCCCCTGAATTCCGGCTATACTTCATCCAAGATGTGTACGGAGCAAAAGTAAACGACCTAATGGGGAAGTACAAAGCACAGTTCACAAGAGTTCGTTTTTGAGACTTTTTAGTCGATTACATACAGTAAAGTCAGTTGAACTTTCTCTCTTATATTAAGCGCCAAGGGTCCTGAATTCGATTCCCAGTGTTTTGTATATATTTACAATCTGTTTCTTCTTGCCGCTGGACAGACCCTTTCCTCGCATGTTTCTTTATTGGTAACGTAAGTTCTGAAGACTCTGGCTCGCAATTTTCTTGTGTAATACAAATAATTTATGAGAGGTTGTACCTATTACTTTTACTTACAACATGTTAAATACAGCTACAGATGTTCAGTAATCATGTGGTAGCTACAGCAACAGATGTTTTCAAGATGTAAGATAAAACTGCACTTTAATATATTAAACATCTGTTGCTGTACTATCACATGAGTATACTAAACATCTGTTGCTTTACTACAACATTTATACTAAACTTCTGTTGCTGTACTAACACATGAGTATACTAAACATCTGTTGCTGTATCTACCACATGTGTACATAAACATCTGCAGCTGCATGTGCCACATGAGAATACTAAACATCTGTTGCTGTATCTACCACATGTGTACATAAAACATCTGTAGCTGTATCTACCACAAGAGTATACTAAACATCTGTTGCTGTATCTACCACATGTGTACATAAAACATCTGTAGCTGTATGTGCCACATGATTATACTAAACATCTGTCGCTGTATCTACCAGATGAGTATACTAAACATTTGTGCTGTATCTACTATACGAGTATACTAAACATTGTTGCTGTATCTATTACATGAGTACACAAAACATCTGTTGGTGTATCTACCACATGAGTACACAAAACATATGTAGCCACATCTACCACATGAATATACTAAACAAATGACGCTGTTATCTACCACGTGAGTATATTAAACATCTGTAGCTGTATTTAACACATGAGTATACAGCTACTGCTGTATCCACAACATGAATATACTAAACATCTGTAGTTGGATCTACTACAGAGAATACTAAACATCTGTTGCTGTATCTATTACCTGAGTACACTAAACCCTTTTACGGCTGAATTTATATATTGTTATAAGCGATCATCAACTAAAATCATCAATGAGCTGAACGTTTGAAATTGAAATGAAAATTTCGGTGAAATAGCTGTTTTTCATGAATGACTTATTATACCACTAGAATTAAATCGTTATATTTTACATAAAGCAATACCTTATCAATTTTATATCTCTGCTTCCATATAATATTTTGAAGTGACGAATTTATACGTTAGTAGTACTGAAAAGATTAAGATCTGGGGATATGTGTATTACAGGGCCGCGACCTGTCGGGAGAGGGATTATCTATGGATCACATACATACTTTTTTGACCAGACAAGAACATGGAGGGTCGCCTGCTGAGCGATCAACCATATGCCGGGGCACCTTCGAGACAACACGAACATAGGACCAGACACACTATTCACACACGCATTCACTCTGAATAAGGTAAGGATGGGATGAAGATGGCCAGATGTATCAAAGTTACCCGACATTCACCTCACAGGCTACAAAAAGCCCGGAAAAGAAACTCCTCCTAGGTAACTTGTCCCGACTAGGATTCGAACCCGGGCCCGCTGCATGAGAGGAGCGAACGCATCCCCTACGCCACAGCGGTGGTAAAAAATTACCAATTCATTATAATAGAGAGTTTTTGCCCAGCTTACGTTGAGTTACCGTAAACGTTAAAGTCACGTGATTGATGTTGTGCGCATGCGCCGGTTTGCCGTGACGCTATATCTGATAACGTGACACGTTATTTCGGAATGATTAGCGTGACGCTTACGGTAATAGACATGAATCCCGAAAAACAGGAAAGACTTCGCTTTAACATAAATAACGACTTGATTCTCTTGCGTGAGGTTATTGATTCAAATCCTTATGATGATCCCGAGTTTTTGGAAGAAGATGGCAGTAATTTCAGACATGGCTAACGCATTTAAGGTTAAAATGGAGTCTGGTGTATCAGCTTCAAGAAGGAGAGGACTAGAAGACAGGGGAGAGGCACTGTGCAGTATTGGTGTTATAGCTGACATAAATAATCAGTATATAAACAATGACGTGATTGTGGATGACATCCCACCACACAGCAGTGGTTTAACCTTCAATAAAGAAGTAGAACTTCACCCTACTTCCAAGGGTCAGTTGATTGCCCAAGGTCCCAAAACTTCAGATTTTTACATCTAACTCAAATGAGGAAAAGAAGACGCAGGGAATCTGTACCAAAAAAACTATTTCAGCGTTTTTATACCAAAAGCAAAAAGCTTATAGCAATCTATAACAGAAGGAACTAGAAGAAACTCTTACAATAATGTATAGGCCTATTTACTTTTTTCAATTTGAGAGTTCAACTAAAAATATGTCAATATAAAATTACTTCTTGAATAATATTTACTGATAATATACAAAATATTTCTCTGTCTAGGCTACTTGTGGCATATAGCTATAATCTTATATGATTTTTATTCTGAAAGTTACAGCAGATTTTCAATGATGAGTACCGGTATTTATATGCTCAATTATTTCTAGTATAATAAACCACTGCGGATAATTTAATGCTTGTAACATACCCAGAAACATTTCAATGAACTTACGTAGCAGTGTTGATAAATTTTTACGAGTTAACATATTTTTCTTATTAAAATCCCATTTTGAGGTTATGTTAATGTTTATATGCTGTGGAATTCATATATCTGTAGGCTTATAACAGAAACAATGGAAAATTAAATTTATTCATAGGCCTATCACATTCGGGGAACAATTTGGTATCATATTCTCCAATAACTCATTGTTAAATCTTCAAGTGCGGCAATCTGAAGCAGTTCCTCCATTTTCTCTGTTATCTTATACCGTACCGTATCAATTTTCGCTGGCAAAAACTCCGTCGTAGAACAAGACGTTATTCCATTTACCGTATTCGATCACGTGACATTAGTGTGTACCGTATCCGACATCATGCTATGGCAAAAACTCTCTAATATAATATCTAATTTACTTTATTGCAATTTCATTACCAACCATTATCAATTTGGTAAAATCTACATATAGCCTATCCCATAGGCCTACCCTTTACATCAAGATAAAGCATGGGCCTAAATGAGAGACGAGTACACACTTCTCGCGTACGACCACATCCAATTTTAACGCATACAAGCTAACGAAATTTAAAAAGCTACGCATTCTAGTAATTACCCAAGGTATATAAAGCTACTAATTACCTCCTATAATAATTGTACAGTTAACTCTTAATAGCTGAATTTATATTAGTATAAGCATTCATAAAGTGATATCAGCGGGTTTATAACATTGAAGTCAATTTAAAAAATTGTAATGGAAGGGCTATGTTTGATGAACAGTACATCCTCAAGAATGAAAAAAATTCCTCACATTGTAATACAAAGCACTACTCTGTTAATTTTATATCTCTACTTTTATGCATTTTTTTCGGTGACATAGCCTATATATGTCAGTGGCAGTGAAAATATTAAATTATCGTCATCATGTAAACATAATTATACCATAATTATGATTTACGACTTACTAATAGAGGATACATTTCAATCCTACATACTTAATAGGAATCAATAAACTTAATGTAAAATTATGACTGTGATAAATTTGTATATTTTTTATGTATTAATCTATACAAGGAAAAATTTGCCTACATTACAGCTCAGAGAAAACATACATGTATATAATACTAGGAGTCGCGGGCAAATATATATACCTCACCAAAGACTTTCAAAAACACTTAATAGCTATGAGACAATTGGACATAAATTATACAACAAGCTTCCACCAACATTACAAAATCAAGATAAACCCTTTCCCATTTTTAAACGTACTCTGTTTGAATGGTTAGTCAAGCATCCATTCTATGAATTGAAGGAATTTTACGATAGTATAAATAAATAATTGGTCTGCTACATTTTAATGTAAGTGGTGCAATAGTCTAATCTATTTATTGTATAGTGTATTGTATATTTTTATTTGTCTTATAATTTGACTTTGCCTATTGTTAAAACGACCTAATGGCAATAAAATTGATTATTATTATTATTATACTGTATACACAACGTACATATAATAGCTATTCTACCAGTTTCTAGGTTTTTTTCTCTTTTTTTACGGATTATGTATATTTATCTTAAAACAACTTTTACGACGTGGAATGTAATATCTTTGGAAGAGTTCTTTGCTGGCATCGAAGTGCGGACTTTTTAGAGTGGGATTCTTAAGTGACAATTATTGCACAACTTTTTAAGTTTTATAGAGGATCTTCTTTCCTTTCCGAATCAGAGTTTTTAAAAGTTTATATGTAATTTAATTACGCTATAAATCAAGTAAAGCCGCTTTAATGCTATGAGCCATTGCAATTTAGCCCGTTCGCAAGTTATAAGATAAATGTTTCATTACTTATGAGTATAGTAGATTATGAAATAGTCAGACTCAATTTTTTTTACGACGGAATGATAGCCTGCCTAGACACATTCTGAAAGTAGTCGTGAGATTATAAAAAAGAAGTTCTAGCTGAATATAAAGTTCTGTTCACTATACGTTGTTATTTATCTCACGTATGAAAGTGGAATATTTAAGAAGGAAATTAAAAAGGACTCTCGAAAAAAGAGAGAGTTTTTGCCCAACTCACTTTAAATTGCTACAAACGCTAAAGTTACGTGACTAATGGTCTTCGTATGCGACAGTTTACATGTTTATACGTTGACGATAGTTTAATCTCATAAGGTGATACGTTATTTTTGAAAGATTAGCGTGAAGCTTTACGGTAAGGCCCCCCCCCCAAAAAATCGTTTTTACGTAAACCTCAGTTTATTATATTTATTGTTTCGTTGGTGATTGGCCTAAGTGATTTATACGAAGAGGAAATCTTCAAATTACCATTTTTTTTTATATATTTCACTTCTTGTAAGACTTACTCAATATTAATGTATTAATGTATTAATTATTCTAGTCGCTGGTGACTCTGGTTGTTAAAAACGCCCTTAAATAAATAAATAAATTTGCTTGCACTACTAAACTTCGTTAAATATGTACTAGCTCATACTCAGCCATTTCATAAAATATGGGAATTTTCCCTCAAAGAGAGAAGTTATAAAATTATTGTAATTGGGTGGTCAAAAATAAGTTTAAACCCTCAAATTCTCTGAATATTAAGGACTTAGGTGTATCTGAAGTGGTTTCATATATGAAATCTATCGATTTACTTATTTATTGTGCTGAGTTCCTTTTTTTTTTTTGCCATTTTAGCATGATTTTAACACTCTTTAATACCAAGTAGTCAAGCATAATCAGCTATGTCCATTTTCATTTGAGAAAATATACATCTTAAGGTACAATTTGGTATAAGATTAACTTAAAAAGATGTGTGGTTAATTACCATGTAAAATAACAAACAAGTGACTCTTTGTCTCACCCGTAATGTCCCACCCGTAATGGTGATAGTTTCGTTGAATTAATTATTATTGATGAGTTAAATAAATGTTCTGACAACCTGGAAACAGTTTATAATTTGTATTTAATCCCTCTTACCTTCATTAATAACAACATTAAGATCTTGACAGTAAAAGCAGAACAGCAAATGAACTTTTGTTTTGCATTATTCAAATCAGTGTCCAAATTATGTCCCACCCGTAATAGATTTTGAAAAACAAATTTAAAATATTTAAAATAAATTTTAAATAATATTTTGCATGTAGTGTGGAGGAGAAGGTATTGTAAATTTTACAGAATGTGAAGAACCAATTCTAGTTTATTATTTATGATATGTAATAAACAAAAATGGTTTTTATAATTTGGTAGAATGTCCCCACCCGTAATTATGAAATGGCTGAGCTCTACAACATAACCTCAGTTTAGGCCTACTATATCTTAGCCATGTTTGATTAATGTAAACTTTGCTTTTAATTTAAGGTTTATTACAAGTAACTTAAATCTTTGTTTTCTTGCACTTCGTGATAGTATAATATTATGTAATGGGTATGTTAGCCTTTGTAGATCCATTTCTGAAATCGTAAATAATATTCCTCATCAATTAACAAGTTTAAATCCAGTCCTGGATTCGCCAGACCCCGTTGTTGGATATTTTTTCTTGTGTAAAGATGATTCAGTATCTCATCCGCCAATAAACCATCGTCAATAGCCTCCAAATACGGAGATATAATGTAGATTTCTCTATTATCCTTCTTGAATTTACCGCACCGTACCAAATTACGCTGGCAAAAACTCTTTACCGTATTCGATCATGTGACATTACAGTAGGTTATATCGTACTAGCATGTGCCCGCGGCTTCGCCCGCGATAATTATTTCAAAAATTAAAAATTAAGAGCATAATAGTTAAATCATTATATTTATTAACACCTAAATCACGTGGACTACATACCACGATTAAATAGCATCGTGTGGTAAAAGCGACCTCAGATTAGAGTTCCTTGGCCCAGAAAACCCCTGTATAGTGAGTTTCGTCCAATTAAAACAACGTTTGACCATATTTAGGGCTTACAACATTCAAGCGATCGCAAAAGTTTTATTTTCAAGGTATGACAAAAATAGCCAAAGCCAACTGTAATTGATTTGACATTGAAATGTATAACTGAAAACTTATGTTTTGAAAACGCACAAAATGCACGTTTTTTGCCCGTTTTTCACTCATAACTCACGAACGAAAACTAAAATTAAAATTCCGGCTTGGAGGTGCATTTTCCGACCCTTCAGCCCACCTATGTTTAAAATTTCAGATCTCTGCGTTCAGTAGATTTCGCTGGACATCGAGGACAATTCCTTTTATTAATACAGATAATATGAATTATAATGATACCTTCTCTAATTTGTCAAACATCCATTTCATTTAATCCAAACCCACCTGATACAACTGGCAACAATATGTTCTGTGAATTTGTTTGGATAATTCTGTGTAAGAAGGGATTAAGTATTCTCAAAAACATTTGATTTTTGGCATTTAGAATCTGCATTTTTCAAAATCCTTTCTTAGTGAGCACCTACATTATGAAACGAAGGTACTGTCAAAATTCCAAGTCTGTACCTGTTATAGTTTAGGCTGTACGTTGATTCCTGTCATTCAGTCAGTCAGTCAGGACAAAGCCTTTTATATAGATAAGAAAATGCGCTTTTTCAAAAACTCTCTAAAGACGATTTCGATCAAACTAGTTTCTTATTTTCAATCCAGCGAATTTAAGAAAAGAAGGGGATATGGACTAAGGAGGGATATAAGCACAACATGAAATTAATTAGAGGGTAAAACCACAAATAATAGTCAAAAGTTAAGCAAGGTAATAACATAAATATATCACCAAATTAAAATGGCGATTTCGCATTGTACGAGGGCAATTTTTTTTTTAAACATCCGAAGGGGCATAAAATGAAAAACCATAGGGAAAATCAAAACTTTTTTATTTGGAACAATTAGGTACACCTTCTAGCTACTTCTCTACCTAGTCGCGCTCCGATTGAGACATTTGTCGAACCGTGGTGCAACCTTCAAATACCCTCTTCATAGCTTGCCGCCATCGTATTGAGAAGGGTCTTCACGATATGTTGAAGTGTTTTGAAATTCTTCGTTGGTGTGGAAGCCCTGTCCTCCCAGATCTTTCTTCAGCTGCCGAAACAGATGAAGTCACTCGGCACGGGAACGTGTTTTTGAAATCCGTCGTGGTGACAGAGGATGAAACGTTGATTCGTTACGACAATCCAGAATCAGAAGAACAATCCAAACAATGGATGCACACAAATTTCCAGAACAAACCCAAAACAACGAAGAATTTTAACACTTCAAAATGCCATGGAGACCATTCTCAATACGATGGCGGCAAGCTTCTACGAAGAGGGTACTGTATGTGAAAGTTGCACCACGCTTCGACAAATGTCTCGATCGAAGCGCGACTATGTAGAGAAGTAGCTAGAAGGTGTACCTAAATGTTCCAAATAAAACAGTTTTGATTTTCGCTGTGGTGTTCGTTTTATGCCCCATCGGCGGTTTAAAAAAAAATAGCCTCCTAAAACTCATGGCGGGTATTTCATACAAAACAATTTGATATAAATGCAGTCATTAATAGGGCCAGGATTCTTAGGTTTTAAACTACTGGTATTTTCTTCCATCCAGTTAACTGTAATATTTTAACATAATTATGTGTTAGATTGTAAAGTTCAATCTTATAAGCCTAAAAATAAACAAATGAGATGTCAAAAACTAAAAATGGCTAAAACAGGCTTTTAATTAAAATACTTAAACTAATAGATTTAATACGTAGATAGCCTAATTACTTTTTAAATATCTGCCTCATTTAGCATTCAGCTCAGTACATTTGTAAGAGGAAATATCTCTGTATCTGGTTTCCTATATCCCCTGTGTTGGGGCGAAGGGCCTCCAAATGGAGGTTTCTGTTATCTATGTGAATTTTGTTACGCTTATTTTCCGAGAGAGGACAGAGGGACAGATGGTAAGCCCATCACCTCTCAACCCCCCTCCAGAAACTAAGGTAGACTATTACTTAAACGTGAAAGGGCCGAGAAATGTTGTCCAGAGACTCTAGTTTAGGCTTGGAGTGCTTTTATGTACCATAAATCTACAATACGAGCCCCCCGGCTTAAAGTCCCTCCCGGAGGATTTTTACGTCCTGAAAAATCCATCGACCGCGGCCGGGTTTGATCTAGATCTAGAGGCGGGCACGCTACCTCTAGACCACCGCGGCCGGTAAGAAAAAATATAGCATTTTATAATTTGTCAATTCTTAGCTCAGCCCCAGTAAAGGAAATCGTTAGTTAGCCGAAATCTCCGGTCTCTTTAGAAGCAAATTAAAGGCTTTCTTAAGAAGCTTACCAGAAGGGAAGGGAGAGTGAGGAAGGAGAGGGAGTGCGATGGCGGGAAAGGGAAGGGAGAGGAAAGGGAGAAGGACAGGGAAAGAGAGACACAAGGGAAGGGAGAGAGTTAAATTATTGTCGGTGAATACTTTTAGACAGCTTATTAAATATTTAAGGGAGGAACGAATTTGTAAAGTAATAATTTCATATCATATAGTAGGACAAGATTATTCAGTGTCGTAGCCAACAAATAATTTTGGGGAGAGTCAAAAGTGCCGGAGGGGGGGGGGGGCGAGGTTGGAGGCTCACTCCCAGAAGATTTTTAAATACTGAACTACGCTATTTTAGCATTGAAAAAATCTAGTTAGCAAATTTGTTTATTACTTCAAGACTTGCCAACTTAAACAAGAAATCGTTCCCTAAGCTATAACAATTGTCAGTTATCACTATTTATAAGAAAAGTTAAATAACACATGGAACAATGGAAATAATACATTTACAAGTTCAGTATTTTATTAAGTCAAATAATTAAATATTTTATAAAATAGAGCTAAAATTACTTGTACAGAATTTTAGGTTTTGATTTCGGTTGAGGTCCTGACCCCCTGGATCCCCCTTCTCTACACCACTGAGATTATTGATTCAATGTGTCTTCAATACAATTCAAGACATATTCAAATATGAACATCTATTATACGGGGTACGCCGTAGCGTAGTGGTTGAGGCGCTGCGCTACAAACAAGAAGGTCGCGGGTTCGATTCCCGATGAGATCATTGGAGTTTTTCAATTGGCCTAATCCTTCTGGTGGCACTATGGCCCTGGTGTCGACTCAGCCTCTAACAGAAATGAGTACCAGGAGCAATCCTAGAAGATAAAGGCGGCCGGTGCGTAAGGCTAACAACCTTACCACCTTCATGTGCCGAATGACTAAAAATCTGGGAGCCTCAACCTCCTGGCACCCTCTGGGCTCCATGGCCTGTAATAGGGAACACACTTTTTTAAATCGATTATACTCCCGTATCTATAGAAACTTTTCCCTCTGCATTTTTTTTATTTTATTTAAATTACATTTACAAACTGTTTCATTACATATGGTTTCATTACTTCAAGCTAATAAAACACTGTGGGCGTTTGCGAATGTCATTATCCGTAAAAAGTCTACACGATATCTCGTCAATGAAATTAAATTACAGCCAATTATTTAAGCGAAGAGCATAGTTATTTAGTTTGATTATCCGCGTTTACCAAGATGTACGGCGTTGGAGATCCAAGTTATAGGTCTAATTGCCCATTATTCACGTGTTATTGATAGACTCGTGGAGAAGATTACAATAATTATCAGTAAAGCACAGGCAATTACTATCACCACGGCCGAACATATCTTAAAACAGCGATTAGAAGCGATGCAGCGTGCTTCAGCAAGACTATTCAATTGTCAGAAGATCTTGCGGAAAAGTTCAAATGGTACAGTAATGAGGGTGTGTAGAAATATGTTAAGAGGTTACAAGTAGTTACGTGAGAAAATGCATTCCAAAACTGTGTTCTAATCTCTTACTTTCGTGAAGTGACTTTGTAGTTTCTGCAGTATTTATATCCAGTGATGGGAAAAGTTGAAAAGAAAGTAAGTAATTGGGATGAATTACAGTTACTTGAGAGACATTTTACTTAATTACAACTACAAATTCCTTTTTTCAAGAAGTAATCAGTAAAATTACAATTACTTTCAAAATGACAAATGTCATGTCGTCTGTCTGTCTGTCTGTCCTTGTCCGTGTCTGTTCATGGGAAGACGTCTATTGATATTGGATAAAATCGGTTGACCTGTTTCGGAATAATGCTCAATTTAGTGCCTATTTCATGGTAATATACGTATTCGAAAGAATTTATGAAATGCAAATCAGTTATCATAACAACATAGTCTATTGTATTACTGTGATCTTATAAGGCTTTGGCAATTAAAATACAGTTAGCCATGACAAATAACACTATTGCTTTACATGCCCGTATCCTACCAGACTGTTAAACTGACCCAGGTGGCCGAATTGGTAACATCTTGGCCTCACATTCTGGAGTTCCATGGATCAAATCCCGAAACCGGTCAATTTAATTTTTTTTTGTATTCTGCATATCATAACTGATTAAACAAAAAACATACTGGAACTTTATTACATCAGTTTACCTGATTTTATTTGACTTGTATTTTTCTTGGCTTCCTCATTCGCAAAAATCTGTTTAAGCTAGAGGTTGTACAATTGAATGGTACATACCTATTTCTTCTGACAACCTAAAGGCTTCAGTAATTTAAATCTTAACACAACGTATAATGTGATAAAGTTAGTGCAACATATTTTGAACCGTTTATTTAAAATGTATTACGGTTTTATAACCATATCAGAGCTGATGTCACCGGATTTTGTATTTTGTGTGTAATTTTAAATTAAATTATGGAGAACATTTGATGTTCAAGTTTTAAGTCCTTAATAGGGATCTAGAGTTTGGAACTAAGAAGGGCTTATTACACTCAAACTTTTGTCTCAGAAAACGCTAGATATGACTTTTACCCCTCATACAGGATTTAGAATTTTGCAACCCATTGCTTCTACACAGCATGCCTGCTAAGGGTTGAAATAAGAAGGAACAGAAATTTTGGTACATCGTAATCTTTCACTGTCTTCTCGGATATTTTATTTTCTACAATCAAAAGAAATCAATATCACTTTCATACATTCTTTCCAAAAATCTGATACATAATTTACTATGTACATAGGCTAAAAATGTTCCATCTATTTTATCTATTTTACATACTTAGGGCTTACAATAAACTTCCCTATTTCTCAACAAATAGAAAGCCTACAGCGATGAATAACGTATCAATGGATATTATTTTTTACAGAATTCTGATATTATATCAACCTACTCGCTACCCTTCGTTGGCAGGAATTCAGGCTGAGATAACTGAATTAAGTTGTCCCTGCATACGATCTCTTTTCTAAATCAAAATGTGAAGTGAGTAAATGATATTCTAAACGTCCAAGGTAGATAATGTTATGTGACTGCATCACATTTTGCATTATTTTCATGGATTTCATTCTTCATTATTTATTTACACCAATGAATTATATGGTTAACCTCTCTAATTTGTCAAAGCGCAGTATCATGCTCTGCCAGAGTCCTATGTGAACACTGCAAGCAATAGTTGTCATGAGAACTGAATTTCATTTGATGAATTCAGTACAATATTTTCAGAAATTATATAATTTTTCAAGGGAAGGGGTGGTTTGTTTGAATTCTAACGTTGATCGCATTTCTTTCCGGGTTGAACTGGGTATGTGTGCAAAATTTCATGCAAATCGATCAAAAGATGTAGATTTGTATAGGGAACATACATACATACATACATACATACATACATACATACATACATACATAGCATACATATATACATACATATATACAAATTCGCAAATAGTTTACCTTTTGGCACCATATTGTAATCAAATTTCATCCTGATCAAAGTTAATTTATGAACAAACAAAATTGTAAAATAGAACAAAAACAGTTGTAGAAGAGAAAGAAATACATGTAGTATTACCTGTAATGGAACATGTAGTAAATAAAGTGAATTAAAAAAATACATATATACATACATACATCCATACATACATAGGATACATACATACATACATAACTTACATACATACATACATACATACATACATACATACATACATACATACATACATACATACATACATACATACAAACATACATACATACAAACATACATACATACATACAAACATACATGCATAGCAGACGTAAATACATACATACAAATATACATAGGCCCAGTGGCGGACGCAGAATTTTTTTTCGGGGGGGGATTTGAATACTAAAAAAATAATTAACTTACATATTATACAATTAGTTTATAAAACTGGCCACTTAGAGTGCATATATAGCCTTTTTTTCAAATTTCGGGGGGGGATCTATCCCCCCAATCCCCCCTCTGCGTCCGCCACTGCATAGGCCTACTGTACATACCAATAGTATGTAGCCTACTGTTAGTGTTCAATTGACCACCAGTATCTGAAATTTCAGTATTTCATAGCAACCATAGAAATTCGAGTGATTCGAACTGAACTGCACTCAATTGCACAAATAAAGAAGTATGTTCCATCTTTAAAAAAATGTTGAGTGTCATATCTCTAAAATAAGTAAACACAAGAAAGTTTCTAAGTATCTCCGCAATGACAATCTTGAACCACTGATATGTCACTGGTTCTACATCCTTGGAGGGACTAGGCCTACCATCCGACCGATGCGTCTTCTAACATAGGCAGATGGCAGGATTGGGGGGCATGTGGTCAGCATGCCTTCGATGTTTTCCATGACCGGAGCCAGTACTTCTCAATCAAGAAGCTGTTCAGCAAGTATCACGAGTCTGACAGCATCCCGTTTCAGATCTCTCTATCTCAGAAAAATCCGGATGAGCGAGGGATCAAACCCTGGCCTGCGAATTCGTTGGCTGCGATGCTAAACCCACGACCACTCGCTCGTCACTTCGTGAGACATCTGGTATACTCGGCGATGTTCGTCTCTCGTAGTCAAAACTTTCACGAAGAGTACAGAATTAGGAAACCCGTTTCTTTATTATATAAGACCTAAGTGAAATGCACACAATGAACAAATATTCTAATTTAATTTTACTTACAATTTTCATAGCTCTGAACCACAAACATTTTTAATAAACTGCCAGTGTAAATTTCTTAAAAATCCTGGAGTCAATTAATAATGGCGGGTGAAGCCGCGGGCACCAGCTATAATATATTGATACTTTAACCCTGGAAGTATCGCGGACAATAAAAATCCAAACAAACCATTCCTTCCCTTGAAAAATTATATAATTTCTGAAAATTACACTGAAATTATCAAATAAAATTCACACCATATTCATCTGACAACAAACAGTTGAGAAACAGTACGTATTATGTGTTCACAGGTAACTTTGGAACTGCATAATCGAATCTGAGGTCGTTTTTCCAGGCGGCGCTTTCTAATCGTGAAATGTACTGTAAAGCCGGAATTTTAGATGTTTCATTAATTATTAATGGTTTAGTTTATGAATGATTCGCGTGCAAGTGTTAATAAATACAATGCTTCAATAATTAGTACACTCTTAATTTTTAATTTTTCAATTAATCATCGTGGGCGAAACCGCGAGCACCTGCTAATGTATATACAATCCAATTCATGCCAACGTCCACAGTCAGTGGTGTAGCTAGGAAAGAAATTCGGGGAAGGGTTGAAAATGCCGGGGGGGTTGGGGGTATGGAATTTTTTAAAATATTGAACTAATGAAAATCACATTTTACGCTATTTTAACACTGAAAAAATAATTAGCAAATTTGTTTACTATACTCTAAGACATGCCAACTTACACAAGAAATCGTTACCTATTACTAAAGGCCTACATAAGAAAAGTTAAATAACACATGGAACAGTAAAATAATATGCCTATATTTACAAGTTCAGTATTTTATTGTTAAATAAAATAATTAGATAGAGCTTAAATAACTTGAATAGAATATTGGGTTTTGATTTCGGGGGAGGTCCGGACCACTAGACCCCCACCTTCCCTACGCCACTGTCCACAGTTTACATAAAATAATGTAAAACACGATTAATGACTCACCCGGTAGGTGGTCAGGTCTTCAATGGACCTTTAAGCTACATGTCCTTAAGGCTATGACGTAAGTGGCATTAAGGCGCAGTAACTTGTGATACGACAGCAAATTGTTATGCCTGTAATATTGATATTATTAGTATATTCCATTTCGTACCTGTCATAATGCAATTATAGATCTATAATACAGTACTTGAAGCTCAATAAAGGGACAGCAGTTTTCTTTATTGTTTATTTAATACGCTTGAAAGTGCTGTGACGTCTTCTCTCTTGTTTTTATGAGGTTATGGAAATAGTCAATGCGACGGGTCAACAGACAAGGCTCTTCGTCCTGGGTTAGAATTTATACCCCTTCGTCTGCTGGGAAACGAACTCTGACCTTTGTTCAGAATTGACGTTTATAATAAGGCTCACTACGAATGCAAGAGACCGTCTGCGTGGTCTCGTGGTTAGCTACGGATCCGTAGGCCCAGTTCGATCCCCGGTACCTCCTCGGATTTTTCTTAGGTAGGGAGTTCTGGAACGGGGTGCACTCACCCTCGTGATACAAACTGAGGAGCTACTTGATAGAGAAGTAGCGGCTCCGGTCACGGAAACCACCATTCATGGCCGTGGGTGTCGGCATAGTCTAGGAATGCAAAGGGATGAGCCCACATTAAATAATTCTTCAACTTTTGTAGCTCTAATTTCATTCCACATTAACTCCTGTAGAATTCTATGTATGGTAGATCAGTGTGCAAGATGAGTGTTTTGTTTACACATGCTTTAAGCAAGCGCCTCGTTTTGTCAATTTCCGAGATCCGTTATGCACTTACGGCACGAGTATTGCATGCTATTTTTTGCATGATGATTATTTATATCAATTTATTTAAATTATTTGAGATATTAGCTGAAAATATTATGTTTATACACTATTGAAGATGGATGTTATATTTCAGAAAGTGATTCGCATACATTGGTTGTTATGGGGACCGAATATTTGTCCTGTTAAAGTCGCCACAAACTGGGGGCCTTGGTTCCGGTCTTCCATAAAGGCTTGCATTATGATGGTTTTACTTACGGCACTTGTGCTATTTGTAATTTTTACCGCACGGAGATTTCTTTTGTTTTCATAGCAACCAGATTGCGTGCGGGAATGTCAAGTTACGATCCACGGCAACAATATTCGTAAGTACCACTAATTAGTTACGTCATGCAAAAACTCATTTTTCTGCTTTACTCCTCTCTGAGACTTCAAGAGGAATGGCCAAATGGGAACGGACAAATCTATAGATCTATATTTATAAAAGTACGGGGGGTATCTTGTGTCCTGTGATCAGCACAACACAGAACCTCCTTCCATGGAAACGCAAACAACGGACAGGGTAGGCGATAAATAAATTCCAATCTGCAATATTCGCCTTTGTGATTGGAGGAAACCCCGATAAATTCCTTACTCAGATTGGCCGTTCACATGATCATGTGATTTTAACAGAGACGTCCCGAATGTAGATTCTGTCTTTTTGGGATGTTTACGATTCTAAATAACAAAATTTAATTAAAGAACAGCTCAAATAGTCCCACTGTACAGCGATATGAAGTAATGCTATTTTTCCCTTAAATGCATTCTAAAGGGTGCGATATTTTGTTTTAAATCTGTAATGAAATAACGGGAAATAACTCGAAACAAAATTAAAATGCATGTATCGTTTTCAGAATAGAGTATAAGATAGACGACATTATTATGAAATTTTTAGTAAAAAATAATCTCATCTTTATTATTATTAAAACTACTTTATTGTACCATAATTTTACACTACTTTCATTCTATTAATATCAGGCAAAGAATAGAGGTTTCCTGATACTTTTGAAAAAATGTGTTGTGAATGATGACAAAAATGTGGACCACATTTTGTAATAGGGAAAGTGTGGTTTATCATTTCTCCTATGAATTTACAGCCTCCCGTATAATTTAATAAGATATAAATTACATTCTGAAAACGTAAGGTAGAACTACATGTTACACGGATCATATGACACACTTTCAATGGAATCTCTAATAAAGACTAGAGGGGACAGGAGTTTGCACACCGAATATCTGAACTTCTGAGCCTGCATTACAGGAATATCGATATTTACAACAAAAACGAGGAATCAGAAGGGATCATTAAAGAGAGCAGTTCAAAGAAGGCAAATCAGGTGCAGCACTTTTACGCAAAAGTACGTTGCATTTACGCAAATGGGCATGGTTACAGTACCGCAAAAGTTAACATATCATTAGCGCAAATGAGCATTAAGGCTTGCCTTACACTTGAAGTGTGGCGTCCACTGCATTCTCCAAAGGATTCGTCTTAGCACTCATTTTCTTCAGAGCTGTTGTGGCTGGTAACGACGTCCCAAAATTTTTATGTACTGTAGTAACGATATTGTACCAGCTGAATAACTTTTCCAGAGATCCATGTTGTATACGTGTTTCTGTATAATATGTTTCCTAACTTTACCTTCTGCAAAGAAGTGATAGAGATGTATATTTCGCTCTGGAATTCCTAAGCATTGCAGTCAGCACATGAACAGATGGGTGTGATTGGTGAAATTGTTTTTTAAAATGCCTATGGAAAGACTCGATCCCATTTGTCGTTCGGGGATCGCTTGATGGACAACTAGCCCATAACACCGGTGGAAATTTAGCATCATCAGTGCTGTAGATTGCCTAAATTTATGTAGTCGCTGTGTGATTACTTTGTCACAATCATTTGCGGTACTGTAACCTGAATTTTTGCGGTAATGCAACAGTATCCCACGGGCAGTTTTGCGCAAATGGCATGCACCCGGCAAATCTCCATAAAAATTCGGCTAGTCATTAAAATTACTGAATATAACCACTCAACCATAACACAACTACTAATGACATGCTCTCTTTGCGATCAGTGTTTTTGATAATTCAAACAACACAGTTCAGTAGTAATTTTACTATCGTAGTTAAGCCTACTTTTTCCTTTTTCTTAATAGGCCTATTATTACTATGATTGTTATTAAGTGCCAGTATGGTACTTTATGAGATTGTGTGGTGGACGAAAAAAATGTCTGTCCGTCTGTCTGTCCGTCTGTCCGTGTGTCTGTACGCACCATAACTCAAATACGCTTTTTCGGATTTTCATGAAACTTGGAAAACACATTTATAATGTCCATGGGAAGAACCCTATTGATATTGAACCAAATCGGTTCACCGGTACCGGAGTAATGCCCAATTTAGTGCCTATTTTAATAGATTATGGCGCCTTTCTAATAGAAAGGCGCCATCACTCAAATACGCTGTATCGGATTTCCATGAAACTTGGTATACCCATTTATGACGTCCATAAGAAGTGCCTTATTGAATTTGAACCTAATCTGTTGACCGGTACCGGAGTAAAACCCAATTTAGTGTATATTTTAAAGACGCGGTAACTCAAATACGCTTTACCGGATTTTCATGAAACTTGGAAAACACATTTATAATGTCCATGGGAAGAACCCTTGATATTGAACCAAATCGGTTCACCGGTACCGGAGTAATGCCCAATTTAGTGCCTATTTTAATAGATTATGGCGCCTTTCTAATAGAAAGGCGCCATCACTCAAATACGCTGTATCTGATTTCCATGAAACTTGGTATACCCATTTATGACGTCCATAAGAAGTGCCTTATTGAATTTGAACCTAATCTGTTGACCGGTACCGGAGTAAAACCCAATTTAGTGTATATTTTAAAGACGCGGTAACTCAAATACGCTTTACCGGATTTTTATGGAACTTGGTATACACATTTATAATGTCCATGGGAAGACGTCTGTTCATAATGGATAAAATCGGTTGACCTGTTTCGGAGTAATGCTCAATTTAGTGTCTATTTTATGGTAATATACGTATTCGAAAGAATTTATTTAAAAAAATGAAAATCAGTTATCTTGACAACATAGCCTATTGTTTTACTGTGATCGTATAAGGCCTTGGAAATTAAAATACAGGTAGCTATGACAAAAAACATATTGATTTACATGCGCTTATCCAACTAGACCGTTAAAATGACCCAGGTGGCCGAGATGGTAGACCTTTCTTCTTCCGTAAGCCCTGCTTAATGAATAAATCTGGAGCTTAACTTGGAAATCAATTTAAAAAAAACACACATTCTGCATATCATAATTGCAGTCATAACTGATTAAAAAAAAACATACCGGCACTTTGTTACATCAGTTTACCTGATTTTATTATTTATTCGTTTCGGCTTGCTGTGGACCACATTATTTCAACCGTATGTATCCCTGAGCTTATAATTATTACTTTAATGTTTGTATTCCAACCCTGGTCATTATGAATAAAAAGTAAAAATAATACAAACCTATCTTCCTTTGTTAATATCTATTATCGGAATACATCACATACGCTATTAATATTTTATGACAAATATTATAGATTTCCGGTTAAAACCGAAGTTCGCAAAATTAGGTAATAACGTTTTTTGAGTGCTCTACATACGGGTTTCCCAAAACATTGAGTTTCGCTTCAAAAGTTATTTAGGTGATGTGAGACGTTTAACTAACCCTGGTTTATACATGGGTTGATTTTTTACTAGTGGCAACTATTTTATTTCTCCACATATAGCATACGTAATTGGTTCTAACTCTAACTGTTGTACGCAATGGTGGTGATTAGGTCGAAGGCCTACAAAAGTTAGAACCATGTATACATGCTATATGTGGAGAAATAAAATAGTTGCCACTACTAAAAAATCAACCCATGTATTTAATTATTAACATATTTTAATAGTCTCTGCTATTTTTTAATTTTTTTTTTTATTTATTTATTTTTTTAATTTTTTTTTTTTTTTTTTTTTTTACAAACAACTCTGGAATACTTACCCAGTGGTTAATCGAACTAAACTTTAACGCTGATTTGACGTTATCAAGTGAGGGTACAAAGCAAAGTCCTTCAATGCGAAGTGGTTATTACCAGAGGAGAGATGCAGTCGAGTAAATACAGGCATTGCAGCGTTCAAATTGCATTCCACTTGTTGATTGCTGTTCAGTTGCATCCACTCAGTGCGTTGCGATAGTAATTACAGGAACGCGGCTAGCGGTTATTGCAAAGATATAACATGTAATTGGTGACTATCAAATTATTTCACGGGTGATATGATGTCACTTCAACGATGTAATTACAAACACCAACAGTGCGAGTAACATTATCGTCCAGAATGGAAATTGAGTAGGTTTGAAATCTCCCCACAATTATTAGTTTTTCCTAACCGCTGAATCAAATCTCAAATCGAAGGTAATTTAAAAATACAAATCAGACAACCTGAAAAAATCAGATGTCTGCGGGCCTTGGCATTATAAACAAATGAATCGACCAGGGTGTGCTAACAAAATAAAGCGATTATTTTATTTCCAAATTATGACCAAAATCGGCAAAGCCACCTGCAACTGATTTGACAAATGAAATATACTACTGAAAACTGATGCTTGGATAGCGAAAAAAAATCACGTTTTCTGCTACGTTTTTCA
Organism: Ectobius pallidus; assembly: GCA_964059195.1. Lineage (NCBI taxonomy): Eukaryota > Metazoa > Arthropoda > Insecta > Blattodea > Ectobiidae > Ectobius > Ectobius pallidus. The sequence goes on from CAXKWD010000005.1 coordinate 18,287,464, forward strand.
CTCATAACTCGCGAGCGAAAGCGACAATAAAAAATCCGGCTTCGAGGTGCATTCGGCCACCCTTCAGTCCATCTACGTTTAAAATTTCAGATCTCTGCGCTCAGTAGAATTCGCTGGGCATCGCGCACAGACAGACAGAAAGACAGACAGACAGACAGAAAGAAAGGAAGAAAGAAAGAGAGACAGAAAGAAAGACAAACAGACAGACAGAAAGAAAGAAAGACCGACAGACAAAAAGAAAAACGCTTCCTTGTATTGTATTTGTAATTTCAAAAGTACTCCACACATTAACTTGATAAAATTAAACATGAAACAGGTCAGTCATTCATTTATACTCATGAGATTTTACATTTTTATGTGCCTGAAGGTGTCTCACCAGTCTGTGTTTGAATTCAGAATGATTATTAAATATTCAGTATTTGAACAGTAGTGCATTGTTTGCAAAGCAGTTGCTCTCTTGACAAGAGGACACAATGTCTAATTATAAAGAGTGGCCACTTAGCATGATGGCTTCAGTAGCCATTATGCAAATAATAACGCCCTCCCATTCAAGTATACGCCACTACAAGAAGTCCACCCCATTTCTCTCCCATACCAATTACGTTAGCAATCTGTTGTGGCAGCCACATTCAAGGGATATACAAACATTTCTATAATGCTACCAAAGCTTGCATGTCCATGTTTGATTTAAAAACTAGAACTACCATCTAATCGAATTCACTGCACGGGACAGTTTACTCCTGCTTCTTTATGTGTCTGTGTAAAATGAGTTTGAAATACCTAGTGCAATGTGAGTTCTAGTTGTGTTATATAACTCCGCGTACTTATCTACTCTTATACAATTTAACAGCCTAACTTCGTGAGACATCGGGTATACTCGGAGATGTACGTCTCTCGCAGTCTAAACTTTCACGAAGAGTACAAAATTAGGAAAACAGTTTCTTTATTATATAAGGCCTAAGTGAAATGAACACAATGAACAAATATTCTAATTTTATTTTTACTTACAATTTTCATAGCTCTGAACCACAAACATTATTAATAAACTGCTAGTGTAAATTTCTTAAAAATCCTGGAGTCGATTAATAATGGCGGGCGAAGCAGCAGGCACCAGCTATAGTATATTGATAGTTTAACCCTGGAAATATCGCGGACAATAAAAATCCAAACAAACCACTCCTTCCCTTGATGAATTATATAATTTATGAATATTACACTGAATTTATCAAATCAAATTCACATCATATTCATCTGTCAAGAAACAGTTGAGAAACAATACATATTATCAGCGTTCTCAGGTAGCTTTGGAACTACATAAAACTTACGATACAATTAATTTCAGAAATCTACGTACTGGTAGGAACGAAATATATTCTAAAGGAAAAAGCGATGGTATATGATGAGATATGTTAAATAAAAATTGATGAATCCAGCGCTGATTTTTGTAAATGTATTGTCAGTGCCTTCAGGATTCTAGACCGGTAAGTTTCGTATTTAAGCATCATTTTCTAGTATAATATATTTCGTAGATCTTCTGAGGGTTTAATATTGTACAGTGTTCTTATATACGAATCGTTTATTGGAGAAAGGCCTAAGCCTATAATAATGAATTTTGAGAAAACTGAAAAAAGTTTATTCTTTCGTAGGTAATATTAGCATAACTTTCTTTTTTAAAATCTCAGCTGAATTAGTACTCCTTTTAGCTACAAGGCCATATCAGGAGTTGTGTCTGGGTCTATACAGTAGGCATGGAACTATTGACTAACAGCGATTATCAAAACTTATCGACCTTAATCACTAGGGGAAACATTAGAACGAGTATTATCAGCACATTTCTGTGTATTTTTATGTCGACCAAAATGACTCAGTGCTACTCAGTACAACTTAGATTTTGTATAGGCCTACTGTAGTAGCCATTACTTCGGAACTTTATACAGTGTTTCAAGTGTTGTATAATGATACATTATCAGCAGGGCCCGGATTCTGATGACCTATAATTGTTTGAAAAATGACCTATAAAATGACCCTAAATTTTAAAGAAAATGTCTTAATAATTATAAAAAAATGACCTAAAAACTTATATTGTATCTATAAAAAATTATTTTACACAGAAAGTTGTAGGTACTAATTTGTACATAATTGTAAAAACTGTAAATAACTGTAATGTTGTGAATGTTCTTTTCTCACGGAAATGTATACTGGCACTGAGGCACTGGTGAGTCAAACTTCGGCATTTCCTTTTGTTGCCTGCCGGATTATATTATTGTTTATTGAGGGTAAAAAGTAGTTTGCACTCTCAAATCCAAACAGGTGGCAAACTCTGGTGCCAAGTCAATCTAATAACAATAGTAATATAATACAAAATTTTGGGGTTTCTTTGATTCTTGTTTCCGACAGAGACACGACAACACAGAATTTTTCCTTCTGCATTAAACTAACAACACTTCAAAGACGGCTGTCAACGAAAAAAAAAGTTAATACACTCAATTTAAATACATGAAAATGACTAAATAAGGAAGAAAATGACACAAAAATTACAAAATAATGACGTAAAAATGAAATAAATTCCCTAAAAACATAAAATGGCATAAAATGACAAAAAATGACCTAGTAAAAATGCATTTCTGTAATCTAGAGGCCATGATTAGGATTTATCTACAAGTTGGCAATGTCTGTGCAGCATCAATAAAAAGATGACATGTCATTAGAATCCGGGCCCTGTATCAGTAATAAGAGTGTACATGAAAGTACAAAGCGATGATTACATCCGTTTATGTCTGCACTTTATTCACTCACTCCCTCCTTATCTCGCTCTCGTTCTCCCTCTCTCTTTCTCCGTCTGACTGTCACTCAGTGTGTGTATGTGTTTTTGTGGAGTCTGACTTAATGGAGAACACCAAGTTTGGATAAGTTTAATTAAAGCGTAATGAAGTGGTCTAGATGAGATGAATGCAAGTTGTAGCTTCTTACCCGTTCACATATCACTCTCTCTTTCTTCCAATCCTAAATCTTCATATTCTCTCTCTCCCTTTACCTCTCTTTGTGATGTTTTCAATGATAGAGACTCGAGATAGTTTTGTTTGCTCTGGACAATTAAGACGTGATTCAGATGCGGGCTTTACGAATACCTCATTTGTGACTTGTGTGTTACTGTATGTTCAAGTGCCTCCTTATCTTTTGTTGCATTGCCACCTGTCTTCATTCCAGCAATCTACAAATCTTTCTAGATTCACTGCACAATGTTCAGTGCCTTCTTGTTGTTCACAATCATTCAATGGCAATGGACAATTCCTCAGAAAGCTAAAGGAATATTATCTATTGTATGGAACCCGAAGGTTCATTGTCGCGTTTGCATGAGCCCCCATTCAATCGTATTCTGTGCAGACTCCATCCAACCACCTCTCGCAAATCCTACTTCCCTTAGTTATATTCTAATATTGTCCTGCCACCTACGTCTAAGTCTTCCAAGTGGTCTTTCCCCTTCGGGTCTCTCATTCAATACTTTTGAGATATGCCTTTCCTCCCCCATGCGCGCAACATGTCCAGCCCATTTCATCCGTGATTTAATTATTACCCTTACCATATCCGGTGACGAGTACAGGTTATGAAGCTCGCCGTTATGCAGTTTTCTCCAGTTTAATAAAAATGAGAAGTTTTTGCCCTATGCCCTCAAAAAATCAATATATAGGTAAACCAAGGAGTTATTTGCAAGTGTAGCTCTAATTTTTCTTATTAATATGTGTGGGATTGCTTCAGTAATAGCGCAATTAATTTAAATAAATTGCTGATACCTATTTAATAAACACTTTGAAAAATTACAATATTAGACACACATTTACAACATTTCCCTAAAAACATATTTACAAATTGGGTTTAATTGTCATAAAAGTACAATATAAGTATATAAACAGTACTCTAAACATATAGGCTATAGTCTGCTAAAGGGCAGGAGTACACAAACTGTACCAATATTTTCCTGGTATTTAAAACTTGTTATAACTGCTAATAACAGTTGTCATAAATCGTGTTCATAGTCAAGTTCTTTTAAACCTCCAATATAAAAAGTTTTTAATGAGTAAGTTCTAAAAATACAGGCATATAACATGAAGATCTTCCTATTGGTTAGGTGGTACAACATCTGTAGTTTCAGGCAATTCTTCAAATCGGCGCGTGACTAGAGTATATTCTTATTCCTCGGTTTATCGGTTTTACATATTTCTGCGATATTTCTGCCTTTCAAAGAGTCAGATTTTAGAGCAGTTCCTCAGAATGAGAGGGAAGTAAGTCCAAATATGTACTTTTTGAAGATAAGATATTACAGATCAAAAACCGTCTGTTATTAACTTCAGTGTTTTGGTAAATGTTCCAAGATCAGGAGGTTAATAAAAATTGCACAACCTAACACTCAATATTTTACTCCTCAACACGTCACAAGTCTTGGATTATAACTTTAAATACGGGATGGACTTAATGCATTCTGAAAGTAGAAAGCAGCATTAGGGAGCATTCACACCGAAGTAGCATGCCACTTGCGACGTGCTACCTGGACGCACGCTGCACGTTACTTATTTTAAATCCCAAATAAACAAGTTCAAGTCTTCACACCGAAGTAGCGTAGCAATAGTGCAGCTCGCAGAGTGCGACATTCATTTCTTCAGAAAGATCTGGACTTATTTCATGCGACGCTACTCGGGATGACGCATGCGTACAGTTGCTTTTTCAGCTGTTTTCTAATTTTTAAGAAAATTCAACACATATTCGCTTGTGTAGCGGTAGATTATGGCAAAGATGTCATGAAAACTGCTGGAAAAAGAGCTATTTAACATACAATTTGTACATGCGTAGACTATACGATATGGTGATCAAAACTAGTATGAAAAAAGCTTGGATTAAAATATCCTCTTTAGGTAAATTACATTACTTTAAATGGATTTCTCAAATGTTCAAGTGAAAATATATAATGTACGTTAAACTGTAGATCGCATTCGCTACTTCGGTATGAATGCAAAACTGTGAACCATGCAACTCTATGTGCAGCCTGCATCCAGGTAGTGCGATTCGCATGCTATGCTACTTCGGTGTGAATGCTCACTTAGGGAGTTCTGCTTCTTAGATCGCGTTCTTCTCATTGTAGCAATATCAAAATATCAAAATTGATCTCTTTGGGCTTATTTCCTTCTGCTTCTGTAATGCAGATGTACACAAAATGTTTTTTACCATGTAGTTAGTACTCCTACAATGCTTTTTCTGAATTGCTATGTGATAAAATGGTTCGAAAACTTGCAAAAGTGTATTTAAACTGGAGGCAGACAAGTGTGATACCTTTTCTATAGAAAAAAAGTGGGTCGTTCTCCCTTTATTCCTGCATTTTATACTCACACTGTAGATTTATTTTATAATCAGTTAAATAATAATCGGTTCAAGTTTCAATGTAAATAATAACCGTAGTTATGGATATGCTATGTAAAGCAATGCAGAGGCAAACCCACACAAAACAGAGACGGCTATTATCCAGGGAAAGCGTTTCAAATGGCTGCAATTTTGCGAGAGACCATGTATTAATGAATAACCGCTTGCTTGTGCCACGCACGGCTCAGTGATGAGGGCGGATCGGCATGCCTGGTCTGTGATTTCCTGGTTATTTAGTCAAATTTATTTTGCATCTGAAATATAAGCTGAGCTATCAGACAAATGCATAAGTGATGCAGTGTGTTTCCTTTACTTTAACTTTATCAGAACACAGCTTATGAGCAAAAGATTAGGCCTACGTAATGACTTTTTTCCGCATATTAAAAGAAAATTATAGGATGAAAATAAAATCAGGGAAACTGACGTAACAAAGTACCAGAATTATTTTGTTTAATCAGTAATAATTGCAATTGTGATATACAGAAAATAGGCTAAGTTATCGTTTTAATCGATTTTCGAGTTAAGCTCCAGATCGATTCATTAATCAGGGCTTACGGAAGAACACAGGTCTAGTTTGATAAGCATATGTGAAGGCATATGTGGGTAGTGCTATTTGTCAAAGATAACTGTACTGCAACTTCCAAAGGCGTAAATGAATACTGTAAAATAATATGTTGTCATGATAACTGATTCGCATTTAATAAATTCTTTCTTATATATTACCATAAAATAGACATTACTCCAGTACCGGTCAACCAATTTGGTCCAATATCAATAGGCTTCTTCCCATATGGACGTTATAAATGCGTATACAAAGTTTCATGAAATCTGTTAAAGCGTATTTGAGTTATCTCGCGTACAGACACACGGTCAGATAGATGGACAGACATTTTCGCGTCCCCCATACAATCTCATAAAGTACCAATCTGGCACTTATAAAAGTAGTTACAAACCATTGAATTGTGTATATTGATTTCTCAGGTTTCAGAATAAGCAATATTCTAAGTTGTAGGTTTTCACGCCAAATTCGCGCCCTTAGGGGGTTCAGACTCCCAAATATTCATATAATGACAAATGTTAATACACAACCCCTTACATACACACAGAGATCGCTTTATTATTTTGTTTGGAACAATACCATCGAATTTAAAACAGTCAAAACTTGTCAGTTATGACAGTCATGATTTGGTATAGCCCAAGCATATTGGTACTTTCATAATGTGATGCATTAATTTCCTCAATAACTTGACACATTCGTTACTAGGGTAAGGCATTTAATGACCATAAAATAGTGACAAAATTCAAAATAAAAAATGCATTTACTACCTAAAATAGTGAAAAAATTACACAAAATTTTAAAAATACCAATAAATTTACCATTATTACTTATAGTTAGTTTTTAAGTATGAATGCAATTCAGTGAATGATAATGCGTTATGTATGAATTTACAATATAAAATACACTTGTTTTGTTATTTAAAAAGTAAGTAAATTTTTATTACTTTACACCCGTAGCGAGAAAGAAATTCTTTTTCAACTGGTATGCCCATCAAATTGCCCCTAACAGACATGTGCCGTTTAAAAAGAAAAAACAAATCTTTATTGCTACAAGAAAAACAGTTAGGCCTATACAATACACCTGAATTAAAATAAACTATGAACACCTGGCGGAGATTCTCAAATAAAACAACAAGATCCTGGTTCAAATCCCGGCTATGGCATTGAATTTTTCATTCTGACTTCACTTGTCCAAAACAATTGTCTGTTATCTGAAAGTAATTATTTTTACGTAGGAAAGCTCCTCTCTACTTCCACTGATATATGACCTAAAAATGCCGAAACTGACCTAAAAATTGCCAAAAAATGACCTATCTCTTGAAAATGATGAAAAATGCAAATTAAAGCAAAAGAAAAATGGAAAATCAAATGGCTCTTATTTAATCATGATACATATTTTTATATAATATATTGGAGCTATCTTTTAACCTTCATATAAAAAAGATGTAAAATCATGAAATGTCTTGCCCTATTCATTACACACAGTTGGCTACATGCGTTGCTTGCTATAAGCAATCATAACGTAGGATTAGCCTGTTCATAATATAATATTTATTAATTTGTAAATTCATTCATTTCTACAATCAAGACTTAGTACTTTCACAATGTTCCCTGATCATATCTGAATCCTGATCGCATCATTTGTTTGGGAACAATTCGACTGGCATCAAGCGATTTTCATCTGTTTCTTCATCTGAAGAAATTCCTTGGTGGAAAACATTTCAACGACGACGATGTAGTGAAACAAGAAGTGCAGACTTGGCTTTCATCACAGGCGACATCATTCTTTGACGAAGGCATACAAAAACTGGTTTCCCGTTATGACAAGTGCCTGAATAACGGCGGTGACTATGTGGAGAAGTAGTTGAACGTGTGAGATAATGAATTATAATAAAGTATTTGGAAAATAATGTTCTGCTAATTTTTTAGTTATCGGAATTTACTTTAAAAACACGCCTCGTATAAGCTATTCATGAAGTTCGGTACTGCATTAATGAAGTAGCGTATTCTAAAATAATGTCCCCTTAGGAAATGCAGTAATTAAATTATCAGTCATAATTCTTGAAATAGCAACAAACGTTACGACTCTACTTAAATCACCTTTCACCCTAATATAAATATTACCTGCACTCATAGACATAGGCGTACCGAGGGGGGTTTGGGGGTTTGAACCCCCCCCCCCCATTGATTAAAAAAAGGAAAATTGTATAATTTTTTTAAGTCTGCCCATATAGGCTATTACTTAATACAAGTATAAAGCGTGGGAAGCTTAAAACTCGTTATTTTGCGTCTGAATTTTTTTAATTTTCCGGGGGAAATATCCCCGGAAGCTTAAAACTCGTTATTTTGCATCTTAATTTTTATAATTTTCCGGGGGAGGACCCTCGGACCCCCTCTCCCCGGGGGGTATGGAATAACCCCCAGATCCCGCGGATGTTATAACCCCCCCCCCATATGGTCGGCCTGGTTACGCCTATGCTCATAGAGGAAGTACTGAAACATCCATGTCGAGTTTTAGGCATTAATACACGATTTGTAGTCTCTCGAGTCTAAACAAAAAATTGAATCACAATGAAATTCGGTTAAGCCTACGTGCCTTCTAGGGATATAACATGAATAAATGTCGACTCCTCATGGTCCTCTGTTGCTAGGGACATAGGCGTAACCAGGCCGACCATATGGGGGGCTATAACATCTGGGGGGTATGGAAGGGAGAGGGGGCCGGGGGTCCTCCCCCGGAAAATTTTAAAAATTAAGATGCAAAATAACGAGTTTTAAGCTTCCGGGGGTCCTCTCCCCGGAAATTTTAAAAATTAAGATGCAAAATACCGAGTTTTAAGCTTCCGGGTGTCTTCTCCCGGAAAATTTTAAAAATTAAGACGTAAAATAACGAGTTTTAAGCTTCCCACGCTTTATACTTGTATTAAGTAATTTATGGGCAGACTTTAAAAAATCATACAATTTTCCTTTTTTTAATCAATGGGGGTTTCAAACCCCCAAACCCCCCCCCCCTCGGTACGCCTATGGCTAGGGGAACGTATTGTTTTAATCTCAAACTAACGGAGACGTAATACATACATTTGAAAGTTTTTCATGAAAATTCTCCAGATGGTAATTGTAAGTTAGTTATTTCATTCAAAGTCGGGCTTCCTTCTCAGTTTTTCAAATCAGATTCCCAAAACAGAGGCCCATTACTACAGTCCTACAAGCTAGAAAGAAACCTGCGCTTGCTGCAGCAATCATAGCTTAGTTCCGCGCAGGTTTCTTTCTAACTTGTAGGACTATACAATACAATTCCATCACCATCGTACTCCAACCACATGTTTAAAACATTCCATGCAATTACACGTATTCTCTGGATCCCTAATTATTTCTGTAACTTGATTAATGTTCATTGCATTTCTTTCACGGTTTCTTGTTTATTTATCTCACAGATATTCGTAACGCAATTTATGCAGCCCTTTAATATTTCAGTTTTAATATGTGGTCAATAAATCAGATATAAATTGAAGAGAGCCCTCAGACAGCTGCTTTCATCATGGTGACCATTAATTTCCCTTCCCATTGCTGTTATTAAGATTCGAGTTAAATACTACCTCACAATGAGATAAACTCCTTAGTGACAGAACAAATCTTCTCCGACATAGACTACGCCCCCTTCTGCTTCCATTCGCTCGAGGTGTAGACTCCAGTTCTTAGTGGAAATGTGCCTATTAATTAATGCGGCACTGCGTGTCGTGGCCTCTTAGGTAGTGTACTAATTACCACGAGAATGTAAGAGCTTTTCACTGTGGTTAAGGGTGCTCAGAAATTCTTTCCTTGGTCATAATCAGGCTTTAAAACTTAGTGCCCGATCGAATATGTTAACAGCTTTATTTATTTATTTATTTATATAACCGTACTGTACAGACTTTGCTCGGCGTGTGCCCTAGCTACCATATGCTAGTTCACGTGATAGTAAACAAACCCTAATACAGATATAGGAAGACCACAAAATAACTTCTAAACTCACATTACAAGCATGCAAAACGATACTTTCTCCTGTTTGTGTATAATAGTCCCTCCCAAATGTTTCAATATATGTTTGCGTTTTAGAACACTTTACTTTCGGCATGCCGAACACGTATTATAAATTTAAACACGCACAATGACAAGGTACACTGTTGACCAATTTGAGAGGCACCGTACTACGGGCGCATTCACTTCTCAGTACTACTATCAATGACTGTCTTATCAGCCTAAGCAATCACCCTCCACCCCCTATACTCAGGTTGTTGGTAACCGGAATCAACTCCCTCTGTGGGTTCGGGCACTAAGTTTTAAAGCCTGGTCATAATAAAGAGTTTACAATAAGATACCCTTTATGATTGCTTAGAAAATGTAGGAACAGACGTATCTTACTCTGTTTTATTATGCCCGTTACAAAGAGCTTTTAGCAAAAACAACCATAGTCCAAAAACCAAATTTTTCAGTAGAAGCAAAAAACTTTCTCCCTTTGGCAGTTATTACTTCATGAATTTAAAATTTGTTGTATAATTAAGTAAACATATGTAGAAGTATTTTGATATAATAATTTTCCTTTTTTATATGTAACTTCAGTGCCCTGAAACCAGACCTGAAAGCTTAAGAGACATGGACTATGGCTGTTTTTGCCAACAAATTTCAATCCACTATCTAAGAAAATTTTAAGAATGGAAAGAAAAAATATAAAATCAAATAATAAGCAAGAAAAATGTTATTCAAATTCTTAATTACACGTCACACTATTAATGTTATTGAAAAATATCAATATTAGCTATTGTATGAGCTAGGATGTTTATGGATCCTCGATTCCACTGCTGTTATCATCAGAAGAGACGATGTTTAACACAACAGTGAAACAGCTGATTCTATGAAACAATTTTCTGCATGAAAGCCAACTTCTATCAACCAATTCATTAGGTATTTGCAAAAAACTGAATGGACAATGGTTGTTTTTGCTAAACTTGGTAAACTTTGTAATCCTATATTTGAGGGACTATGGCAGATTTTACCACATCACGTAGTTTAAACAATGCCCAGTAGGTTGTAGCACCCAGACTTGCGGGTCCGTAGTCAGCAACCACTAGACCATACAGACGGTCTGTTATAACATCAAGAGCAATAATAAAAATAAGTTACATCATTCCCTCGGATACAGGTCAACAAAACAATCAGTATGGACGCTATATAGTTAAAAACAGGTTGGCTAACATTTGAAACCCAAAAGTGGATCAAAATCTTAGTCCGTTCAGAATTGTATCATGTTCGAAAATGTACCACCTTACCCTACATCAGGTAAGAAAATGTGATATCTTCGAACTGTTCATCGTTATTATTACCGTATTAATGTTTTAACATTATAACATTACTATTGTTATCTTTATTGTTACTCTTATTGTTATTATTACTCTTATATTATTATATGTATTATTGTGATTGTGAGGGTGGGCCTTTCCTTTTAGGGCCTATATGCGGATGTCTGCAGGGTAAATTAGAGCCGCTCTGAAGGAATCCAACGTGTGAAATTTATCTCTAGGTGAGCAATTACTCTTTTTTCCATTTTCATGACTTTTATCTCTTGTTGCGTTCTGTGTGCCCATAATTCTCATTTCTTCACATTTACTGCACTTAATATTTTACTACCTTACAGTTCATATGTTATAAGGTATCATTAAATTAGTCTTCAAGGCAATATATTTTTGTTAAGTTATCAACTTTCTAATAAGTTCTCAGTTTACAATGGACATGAGAGTAGTGAACCTATCAGTCTACGCGGGACCGAAAACAAAACAAAACTTTGCTGGAAGCATTGGTCTCCTGATAGTGAATGTACATTTGTAGTTTGAACGACTTACTGTCGAAAACAGATAGGCCTATATGCTTAGTTAACTGAGGTACAACTGCTCTGCTATAATTATCCTTTATCTGACGAAGCCTATTGCAATATTAATATAATGACTATTTTAAATGTATATGTTTCAGGCGAGTTGTTTTAAATTAAACTAAACGCCGTGGCACTACATCTCTGAAGGGACAAGACCTACCACCCGATGTAGATGGAAGGTTTGGGGGGCTTGTGGTCGGCATGCCGACATCTACGGCCGTTATTGGTGGTTTCTATGAACGGAGCCGCTAATTCTCCATCAAGTAGCTCCTCAATTTGAATCACGAGGAGGTACCGGGAACCAAACCCGGGTCGACGGATCTGTAGTCAGCGACGCTAACCACATGACCACGCCGGCTGTCGTTGTTTTAAATTACCGGTAAGTAAAATTATCCTGTGATAATGTGCATCACCACGGGACTAGATGTCAACTGTTTTTTAAGTGAAACTTCTTTAGCCGCGGTAGGGGGTAAATCGAGAAATGTGTCACGCTCAAATATTGTCACGAAATTAATGAGGTGTGACGGAACTGACTGCACAGAAAACAATCAACTCATTGTTTAGGAGTAATCAGCTGCTATACGATTTAAAGGTCAAAATAAAATACTCAAAGGGGAAACTAACGATAGAAGGTGATGGAAAGGAACTTTTTCAGACCTAGCACGAGGACCTGCAAATGGGAATTGTAATTGTAATAATAATTGTAATAATAATAATAATAATAATAATAATAATAATAATAATAATAATAATAATAATAATAATAATACTTACTTGCTCAATGGCAATAGACAAATCCTAAGCAAGCTAAAGGAATATTATCTATTTTATGGAACCCGGAGGTTCATTACCGCGCTTAAAAAATTCAAAAAATAAAAAAAATCAAAGATCCACAATTTTAAAAAATCAAAAATTCAAAAATTCAAAGATCCAAAATTTAAAAATTCAAAATCCAAAATTAATAATGTCCAAAAACCCAATATCAAAAAGTCCAATAATCCAAAACTGAAATTCAATTATCAAAAATTGAAAAAATAGAAAAATTAAAAAAAACAAGCTTCACTTCTGTCGCGTGGCGTTCTACGCAAACTTTTTTTTCAGCTTGTACGAAGGCAACACCTGCTTTCTAAGAATGTTTATAATTATATATTCGCAAGTGTAACTCACAAAAACAGGAGCACATAGGCGTTATTCGGAACTGAATGCAAAAGTGTAGTAATCCTTCCTTGGTTTCATTTGATAATATAAACACTTTGAAAAATCTTCCTTAATTGAAAAGCGTAGATGATAATGTTGACGACAATGGCGATGACTGAGTTGACGAGGGAAATAGCACAAACATGATAACTATGAGGGCCGTCCATAAAGTTAGTTTTCCTGAGGCCGTTTACAGAAACAAAACATAATTTCATGGAAATGTTTATTGCAACAGATACAGCAAGTGTTCAGCTATTTTTCAACACATTCGCCACCGGAATTAAGACTTTTTCATTCCGTGGGACCAACAGGTTTGAATACCTGTAAGGGAGAAGTCTGCCGCCTGAGATTTGTGGCAACCATGTCCGCCTTCTTGTCATTCTCTGTAATTTCTTGAGGTGTAGGAAAAGATAGAAATCAATGGGAACGAGATCCGGGCTGTAAGGTGGATTCTTAAACAACTTCCACCCAACTTCGACTGGGAGCTGTTTAAAGCCCGGACCTCGCTCCCAGTGATTTCCATCTTTTCCTACACCTCAAGATATGACGAGAGTGACAGATAGGCGGAAATGGTTGTCACTCAGTGGCTCAAATCCCATGCGGCAGAGTTCTACGACATAGGTATTAAAAAAATTGTCCCACAGTATGAAAAGTCTCGATTCCGATAGTCAAATATTTTTTAAAATAGCTGAACCCTTGTTGTATCTGTTGCAATAAACATTTCCATAAAATTGTGTTTTGTTTCTGTAAACGGCCCCAGGGAAACTTACTTTATGGACAGCCCTCGTATAAAATGAAATTACGGATTAGAAAGGGCATAAATAATTCGACGTCGAATAGTGTTGAAAAAATAGTCTTCAAGAACAGAACAGTGGAAAATAAAATAAGTACGAAATGAGAAATTTGAGGTTCGTGGACACCAGAGAGGCGAAAGAAGATAATGGAAAGACCGTGACAGATTCTTGGAATCTGTGTATAATGGAGCAAAAACACGATGAAAACTTAGAGAAACTAATTTTAAGAGTCTGTTTACACACCTCGTAAGAGGGTGTTGAACTGTGTGACCTATGACCAGATGTCACGGTACATGTCCCTTGGCACGCGTCCCCATGCCAACTGGGCTGCAACTAGACTGCTGATTGATGGAAGCTCAGACGGGAACTAATGTGGTTTCTGGTATCCGAGTGAATCACACAACACACCTGGCCATCTGGACCACATCGTGACGAGATTTCTGGTATCGGGTATCTCCACCTACACACTGATGACAACTCCGCCTACACTTCTCCACAACAAAATACTCTACTGTAGTATGAAAATATCTACAAAAAATACCGTACATCACCATACAATTGCACTCAAGTAGTTTTTAAATTATGAATTTCCAGAATGGAACTTTCTGTCTGTCTGCCCGTGTGTCTGTACTCTATAACTCAAATAGCCTACCCTTTACCGGATTTTCATGAAACTTGGTATATGCATTTACAACGTCCATGGTAAGTATCCTATTTATTTTAGACCAAATCGGTTGACCGGTAACGGAGTTATATCCAATTAATCACCTACTTTATGGTAATATATTAGGAAGAATTTATCAAATTCAAATCAGTTCTCGTGGCAACATATTGTTTTACTATGTTCATATACGGCTGTGTATTGTATTGTATTGTTTTATTACCTGTCATGAAACAATGTTTGTGACAAGGTCATAGAAGTACATAAAATTAGATTAAATTAATTAAAACATAAAATTTGGCACATTAAAATTAAAATATTCATTTGGAAGTTGCAATACAGTTAGGTAGGCCTATGACAAATAACACTTCCCACATATATGCTTATCAAACTAGACCTTTGATCTTCCGGAAGCCCTGAGTCGATCTGGAGTTTAACTCTGAAATCGATTACAAAATAACCAATTTTCTACATATCATAATTGAATTTATCAATAAAAGCATTCTGGCACTTTGTTTGCCTGGTTTTATTTATTTCTAAAAGAGTCACAACAATTTTATTTAAATCATCAATGATCTTTATCAACATTTACTTATGTAAAAATGTACCGGTAGTGGTTCATGGTCTGTCTGTTCCAGTCTGACGCAAAAACTACTAACCTGACAGAGCTAAAATTCTGCACAAACATAGATTTTATGAAATAAAAATAGACTTCATTCCAGCAGCTCAACAATATTTTATTTCAATATTTGCCTAGGCCTTTCGGCTTATTTTTGCCATCTTCAGGGCATCTGAAATTATAGTTTTGACTTTATATTAGTTGTGAGCACGTTTACCTGCACAATATTTTTTATACTATTTAAAAAATGTATTCCATTATATTCAGTAATATCGTGTTCTACATAGGCCTACATTATGTATCGTCATAAAACCTTTTATCAGTTTATACTATTAAAATTAAACCTCATTAATAGAACACAATGTAGTCAGTTAAATTATAAAATCTAATTAGATTATTTATAACCTAGGCCTATAAATAAATGGCAGTCACCGGATTTTAGCCTATGCAGATGACGTTTGCTTGTTGGGCGATGACATAAATACAATCGAGAGACATGCAGAAAGTCTTTTCGATGCCTGCAGGAATGTTGGATTGGACATTAATACAGAGAAAACTAGGACATGGTCATGAAACGTCAAAATAATGTTTTACAGAATATTAGAATAGCCGGTAAATCGTTCGAACAAGTGGAGGAATTCAAATATCTGGGAACAATAATTACACACACAAATAATATTAAGGCAGAAGTTAAGTGAAGACTCAAACCAGGAAATGCTTGTTTTTATGCAGTTCAGAAAGTCTGTCCAGAAATCTAAAAATAAAGATTTATAAGACTATTATCCTACCGGTTGTATTATATGGAGGTGAGACATGACCGCTAACTGATAAGGAAGAACATAGTCTGAGAGTGTTTGAAAACAGGGTGCTTAGAAAAATATTTGGGCCCAAGAGGGATGAAAATGGGGACTGGAGAAAATAGCATAACAACGAGCTTCAGGACCTGTACGCTCCACTGGATATAGTAAGGTTTTTTAAATCGCTAAGGTTTAAATGGGCTGGACATGTTGCACGCATGGGAGAAGAAAGACATATCTAAAAAGTATTGACTGGGAGACCCGAACGGAAAAGACTACGTGGAAGACCTAGACGTAGGTGGGAGGACAATCTTAGAACGGATTTAAGGGAAGTAGGATTTGTGAGGGATGATTGGATGGAGTTAGCACAGAATAGGGTTGAATGGCGTACTCAGATAAGCGCGGCAATGAACCTTCGGGTTCCATAAAATAGGTAATATTCCTATAGCTTGCTTAGGAATTGTCTATTGCCGTTGAGTAAGTAAATAAATAAGTTAGACTATTTATTCACACAGTGTGTATTGTCATTTTTTTATATTTAAAACATTTAAGTTATTTAAATAAAACATAGCCTATAGGTGAGTGATTAAAAATCTATGTTTGTTCCGGTTACTGTATATAGAAAACTCTGTTAGCCTTTACAATGCAGAATATATACAATAATATAAGCAATCATCAAGTGAAATCATCTGTGGGATCCAAGTTTGAAATCAATGGAGATAATTGCAAGAGAATAACTAGTTTCTAAAGATTACATTCTTAACACAAAGATATAAATTCTCACATTTTACGTATATCTTTACTCAATAAATATCACATTTCTGCTTTTATACAGGTTTTGAAGTAACGAATTTATACATCAGAGCAATGAAAATCTTAACCTCCCTTGCTGGCTCGGTTGCCTCAATAATTAGAACCAAAACTGCATTGTCCTACATCTTGTCATATTTATAAAAGCATATTGTCAAAAATGTTGGTATTAAGTCTATTTTTATTTTATTGATCGAGCTCAACGGTATGTTAATACATTTGAATAGTTTTAATGGTTATAAACGTTATATGATTATATTCACTCATCTCTGTTAATGTCAAAATCATTAAAATTAAATATCAGTTAAAATGAACATAAGCCATCTCACAACAATACAGAGTGTTAATGAATAACACCGAAATATTTTACCTGTGTATAGAGGGAACATAGACAAAAAAACTTTTATTAGGATATTTTTGCTATGGATTCAATTTTTCCTGTTACATCATAAAATCTCCAAGGGAATGGCCTCCACTGACTTTTAACATTTGAAAAAAACATCCAAAACAAAGGAAATTCGTTGTTAAAACTGTAGTTATGAATAAAAGAACTAATGCAGTGGTGGCCAGTGTGTAAAATTTGCAGGTTATGGAAACACTAAATTATGATATAGCTGTTTATGAATGATTAAGAATTAGGTTTTTATCGATCACTAAGAATGTATGAAGGCAATTTAATGAACATTTTAACCCTATTTCGCTTAATTATTGACTTATGAGCACCAAATTGTAATGACTTTACTGGCCTGTAGCATACACAATTTACGTCATAGAGCAAAAATCTCCTAATAAACGTTGCTCGTCTCTGTCCCCCCCCCCTCTCTCTCTCTCTCTCTCTCTACATACATATATATATATATATATATATATATATATATATATATATTAATTTTCATTATATTTTGTAATAACTAAGACTTTCATCTTTTTATATTTCTTTATTTTTAGTCATTTGTATTATATATTCATATTATTGAAGTAAAGATCTCGCACGATAACTGTGCCGATGAGACAGTTACTCGCTAGAGAGAGACATGCTATTGTGCGAGAGAGAGAGGTAGCTTGGCCTTTACAAATAAAAAGGAAGGTACTGTTGTGCGAGAGAGATAAGTAGCAGGCCAATCGACGCTACAGTCTTCACGAAAATATAATGCAAAGACATAGGCAATCGGCACAGATTTCGTGCGGGAACTTTACTTATGTTCGATTTTTCTTTATTTTTTATTTATTTAATGTATATTTCTAGTATTCATGTATATCAGTTCTTTTTAAATTTATTATTAATCATTATTATTATTACTATTATTATCATTATGTATTTCATGTTTTTGCCCTGGCTGAGTGATAGAGAAGGCCTTATGGCCTTAACTCCGCCAGGTTAAATAAATAAATAAATATATATTCAAGTAAAATATTTCTGTGTTATTCATTAACACCCTGTATAAAAGAAGATGCATATTCATATTTTCACGACCTGATTGTAAATCCAACGATCCACAAAAAATGTGGTGTCTATGGCCTCAGTTGAATCATGTATTAAATAAATCTGATATGTGATATGTTACACTCACATAACATTCTCTACCTAAGGATGGGTAATACAACCTAACTTAACATTCTGATATAAAATAACAGGCTGTGTTGCAGCTGCCTGAGCCTCATTCAAAGGTGTGTTAAAGCCTGAGTTTATACAAACGATAATTAACTTAGGGGCCTATATCCACCCTTCAGAGATTTGTTATTTACAAATTTTCAAATAGAAATTTTAGCTCCTGGTATAAGCAAGTCATGTAGAAAACCTAAAGAAAATTGCTGGAGTACTTATCCGAGAAAATTGCAGAAAAAATCATGCAAAGTGAAAGTGAAAGTGAAAGTAAAAGGAAGTGAAAGTGAAAGTAAAAGGAAGAGAAAGTCGTCGCCAATTTTTGTCATATCCATAGACCAGCGTTTCTCAACCTATGGTCCGCGGACCACTGGTGGACTGCGAAGATGGTGCAGATGGTCAGCAGACATAATAAAAAAAAATCATAAAGCAAGTGAAAAGTAAAGAAGTAAAATTATTTCACCCATTTCGTTATAATGACCTATAATTAATACCCAAAATATTAAGAATAGGCCTATAGGCCTTCTATTAAAAATGGAATGTAAAATTAGGGGTCCGTAAAATTTTTTAAACATTTTAGAGGTCCTCGGGTTCAAAAAGGTTGAGAAACGCTGCCATAGACTATATCTAATTCAGTTACAAAATTTATTTTGGATACAGGTTTTGGATACATTTTTGGATTCAGGGCCCTGAAAACGACTATAGGCTAGGCCAGCGTTTCTCATCCTATGATCCACGGACCACTGGTGGTCCGCGACGATGGTGCAGATGGTCCGCAGACATAACTAAGATGGCTTAATGTATCTGCTGATCTTCGACTAAATTTGACTAATATTGAGCCAGATATCCAGGTACTCTGCAAGAGGCGATAAGCTCAACCGTCTCATAATTATATTATCAAATTGGTAATAAATATTAAACTGTCAATAGTTTACTTCCAACTGTGTTTTCATTGGATATAAAAATGTATTTAGATTTATCTCGTTATAATGACCCATAATTAATACCCCAAATATTAAGAATATAGGCCTACATATAGCCTACTTTTAAAAATGGGATGTAAAATTAGGGGTTCGTAAAACTTTTTAGACATTTTAGAGGTCCTCGGGTTCAAAAAGGTTGAGAAACGCTGGGCTAGGCTATATTAAAAACCAGACACCGAATTTCGGGGTCGAAGACATTTCCTCATCTATAGTGGGTATGGTACGGGTAAAGAAAGTGAAAAATCAGTTCCACCCCGGCAACGGAGATCAGCTATATGTTGCGAAACACCGGAAGAATGCTGGCATGTATGAAGCTGGGTGAATATAAGCATTTTTCCTAGTGTCATTCTTAAACTCCGGAAGAACATCTGACGCGCTAAGAAACAAGGCACTATTCAATGTCCTCAACTCATCGGTGTCAGAATGTTCTTCTACACTCATCTGCGAGTGAGTAGCCTCCCGCGTCCTCAACCATCTCAACCAGTCGTCATGTGGATCCTTATGCCGGTTGTCGACCAAGAGCTAAGTTAACTTAGCTTAGCTCAGCTAAGCTAGATATATAAGCATTTATGAACCACAGATTATTGTCTCTGTCGGACATTACTTGACAATATTATAGGAGAAAAATTCCTCCGACACTGGGACTTGAACCCAGAACCTTTGGCTATTCGCGCCAATGCTCTACCAACTGAGCTTAGCCGGAGCTCAATTCACAGCGCCAGATGGAACCTCTCTCCTAACTTAGCTTAGCTTAGCTCACATACAGTGAGGGATTTCATAATTATATACAGCGCGCGCCAATAAAATGTACCTGTTTTTCTCGTTTAATATTTCGTGAAGTTGGTATTATATCTTTCTGTTCTTTTCTACACATTGTTGTGCAAGCCTGGGAGAAAATTCCACAATGGTTTTCACTACGCCAGAGAGAATTATAATAGTCAAATTTTATTTGGAAACAAAATGTTTAGTAGAGACACAGAGGAGATTTCGCAATCACTTCCATGTTCGAGAAACTCCAACACCAAAGACAATTCGCAGATTTTCTCTTGTGGGGCTACACAAAAGACTATGTGTATACACGTCACCCGAACACAATCTGCCAGCTCAAGAGAAGAATCGAAGGTTTTATTCATGCAATTCCGGTGGAAATGTGTGCTAAGAGTGATACACAATTTTGGGTTTCGTTTGAATCGTTGTATGGGCCTTGCAGGTGGACATATTGAACATGTTGTTCTTAATAGATGATTCTCCCATCTTTTTTCTCCATGTCTGTGTTTTTACAATTGATTTATGTCATTTATTTTCGAACTTATGTGCATTTAAAAACAGGTACATTTTATTGGCGCGCCCTGTAGTTGTGCCGGATTTCATATGTAGTTTTGTCGGCACAACTACATATGAAATCCCACACTGTATGTTAGCTAAGCTAAACTAACTTAGCTCTTGGTCGACAACCGGCATTAGACTGGAAGACAGAATCCAAGCATTTGTCATCTACCAGTATGTCATCCTGGTCACCACGAAGTCATATCTGGGCGTGTTTTATCTTTTTAGAAGTTTATTACCTTATGTACTTATGTACTTTATGTCATAGCTTATGCCCTTTTGTGTTAATGTCTTATTGTCTTTGTCCGTGGCTGCTATAGGTCTAGGCTGTAACTGAAATTGATGCAAATAGAGCTGATTTTACGTCACTTGTTTACCGGTAACTATATTCCAATAATCTAGCTGGTCTAATTGAAATGAATTTTCTAAGTTTTTCTGTCGATCCTTTGTTCCCTTTTCTACATGGACATACACCCATGCCCGACAACTCGGACTCGTGGCCTCTATCAGCACGGTTCTAAGAATTCAATGCCAGCATTATTAAGTCAGTTAAAACATGTTATAGGGGAGATTGCCCCGGTACCGGTCAACAAGGTTTCTTCTAAAATGACGAGAGAAATACGGACTCTATGCGAGGAATAAAGTTCCTTTTGTTCCTGCCTACCACTTCATAACTGTTTTATGCTGCAATCTCTCGAAATTTTAGAGGAAACCTTGATCGGTAACGAGGCCTGACCGGTACCGGGGCAAAAACCCCTACCATTGCAAGAAAAGCACGAATTGTAACTTTTGTAGTAGTACATACCTTAGGTTTTTTTAAGAGAAACCTTTTTGGTTCAAGAGTTTGGTCACTTATCTATTGATAATGACATACACTATCTTAAAATAATGATAGATCTTTCGTAAACTATATTAGCCTATTAACTGATTTACTATGGGAAATGTTTAATTTAAAGTACTTTCTCTTACGTCTTTAAAACATTTTCGATTTGTACCAAGCAGATAAATAAGGCGTTAAATTAAGTAGCCTGTACACAACTGAGGTATGTAGGCCTATAGTCTTACTGAACTCATGATTCGGCTACCCACTCAGTATAAGGATATAAAACATTTATATAATCTCCGTTGTATAACGTCTTATTTTTATCACACCTGCGTTGAATTGTTTTTGTACGTGAATTCTTGGCAGTGTAAGGAAATATTTTTATAGTTTCTTTGACCTAAACAATTAACAGAAAGCATAATTACAGAGCGAGTTGGCTGAGAATATAGCGCCTTGGAATCGCATTGGGCTCAAATCCCGTGGCCGGCCAATTTGACTTGAGGTTTTTTTAAATGGTTTCTCTCCAGTTATAAAGACAAATGCCGAATTGGATATTTAATTACTGAATTATCCCCGCTATTTCATCCTATGCCATAATTATTAAAATTAATAGCCTATCAGTTGAATTATCAGACGCCATAAATACTTCATCAATAGAAAACAGTTGCACGACAATAATGCATAACCTACTGGTATAGGCCTACACACAGATATGGACTCGATGCTCAAAAGAGTCATCATCAGAGCCCGGATTCTAATGACATGTCATATTTGTATTGATGCTGCCTAGACATTGCCAACTTGTAGATAAATCCTAATCATGGGCTCTAGATTATAGAAATGCATTTTTATTTGGTCATTTTTTGTCATTTTATGCAGTTTTATATTTTTAGGGCATTTATTTCAATTTTACGTCATTATTTTGTCATTTTCGTGTCATTTGATTCCTTATTTTGTAATTTCCATGCATTTACTTTAAATAAATGACTAGGTTACTATAATGCAACATTTTTGTATAATCTACTTTAAAAACACTTTTCTTACTTTTCTTCTCAAATGTTCCAATCAAGAACAAAGTTTTTAGACCTTTCTGCATTTACAGTTTTTACAATTATGTAAAATTTAGTCTATATCTTTGTGTGCACAATAATAATTTTTATAAATGAAATATCAGCTTTTAGGTCATTCTTCGTAATTATTAAATAATTTTCTTTAAAATTCAGGGTCATTTTATAGGACATTTTCAAAGAATTTTAGGTCATCAGAATCCTGGCCCTGGTCATCATCATCAGGATATAAAGGCAATGCCTTGTCGTAGTAGTCATGTCTTCCTCTTCATCGCTGTTCTCTTCAATTTTTCATACGACAACACGTCCATATCCTTTATCAGGTTTTTAACAAATGAATTTCTAGAACGTCCTCTTGTTTTCTTCCCAAGTACTTTCCCTTCAAAATTGTCGGTGAGGAGATCACTGTGCCGAAATGTATGACCCACTAACTTTGCTCTTCTACTCTTAATTGAATTCAGAAGGGATCTCACTTCCATCACTTCATTAAGCACTTCTTTATTTGTTTTCCTATCCACCCAACTCGTCTTTGTTAGTCTTCTCCATATTCACATTTCTGCTGCTTCTAGTTTCTTGGCTCTCCTTGTTTAGCTAAGTTTATTCTTATCTTAATTTCTGTGTCACGCTTTTTAGAATTATTGATGATTATTTAGCATTCGATTTGCAGATGACATAGTTATTTTAGCTGATTCAGAAAAGGAAATGAATAAAATGCTTAAAGTTCTATCAGATACACTGAATTTTTTAAAATGAAGATCAATAAAAAGAGAACAAAAACCATGGTGAAAATGAAAATTATAACATCAACATACAGCTTGACGGTACAGCCCTAGACCAGGTCGAAAGTTTTTGTTACTTGAGTAGCATTATCAATAATTCTTAAAAGAGTAGGCCTATATAAACAAAGGTGAATTAAAAAATTAATCAAAATTGTAACAATTAAAAGCACCACCTATATCCCTCACATCCATAATATTATCAAATAAAAAAAAAATAATAAAAAAATAATAATAATAATACTAATAAAATAATATAACAAAGGGACTTCCATCGTTATTCAGTTTCGTTTATTGTGTTTTCAATAATATTGTTCAGTTAGTAAGGTCATAGCTTCCTTATTAAGTCTATTAAACATAGTACGAGGCTCGTCCATAAAGTAAGTTTCCCTAGGGCCGTTTACATACACAAAACAAAATTTCATGAAAATATTTATTGCAACAGATATAGCAAGTGTTCAGCTATTTTTCAACATATTCAACAAAGGATTTGAGACATTTGTCATACCGTGGGACCAACGTTTGAACACTTGTGTCGTAGAAGTCTGCCGCCTGGGATTTGAACGACTGCGTGACAACCATCTCCGCTTCTCTGTCATTCTCTGTCATTTATTGAGGTTTAGGAAAAAATGGAAATCACTGGGAGCGAGGTCCGGGCTGTAGGGTGGATGTTGAAACATCTCCTAGCCGAACTTTTGCAATAGACTGTTGTAGTCTGCACCCTACAGCTCGGACCGCGCACCCAGAGATTTTCATATTTTCCTATCCCTCAAGAAATGATAGAGAATTATAAAGACTGACCGAGAAACGGGGAAGGTTGTCACCAGGGCCCAGATTCTGATGACCTAAAATTGTTTTAAATATGACCGACAGTAAAAAATGACCCTGAATTTTAAAGAAAATGACTTAGTAATTATAAAGAATAACCTAAAAACAGATATTTTATTTATGAAAGTTATTATTGTACACAGAAAGTTATAGACTGACTTATATATAATTGTAAAAAAACTGTAAATAACTGTAATGTTGTGAATGTTCTTTTGCAACGGAAATTTATACTGGCACTGAGGCTCTAGTGAGTCAAAATTCGGCATTTTCTTTCTTAGTCTGCCGGATTATATTGTTGTTTATTGAGGGTAAACAGTAGTTTGCACTCTCAAATCCAAGCAGGTGGCAGACTCTGGTGCCAAGTCAATCTAATAACAATAGTAATATAATACAAAATTTTGGCGTTTCTTTGATTCTCATTTCCGACTGAGACATGTCAACACTTCAACGCCGAATTTTTCCTTTTTGCATTAAACAAACAACACTTCAAATACAGCACCGCTAGCATCGAAAAAAGTTAATACACTCAATGTAAATACATGAGAATGACTAAATAAGGAAGCAAATGACACGAAAATGACAAAATAATGACCTAAAATTGAAATAAATGCCCTAAAAATATAAACTTGTATAAAATGACAAAAATTGACCTGATAAAAAGGTATTTCTATAATCTAGAAGCCATGATTAGGATTTATCTACAAGTTGGCAATGTCTATGTAGCATCAATAAAAAGATGACATGTCATTAGAATCCGGGCCCTGGTAATCACACAATGGTTCAAATCCCAGGCGGCAGACTTCTATAGCACATGTCTCAGTTACGGTGCCAAATTTGTTAAAACATAGCTGAACACTTGCTGTATCTGTTGCAATAAATATTTTCATGAAATTTTGTTTTGTTTGTGTAAACGGCCTTAGGGAAACTTACTTTATGGACGCGCTTCGTACAAAATGAGACCTTGCATTCGGTGGATCTTCCGGCTTGGAATATTCAACTGAAGGCAAATGCCAGTTTTTGTAAACTAGATATGAATAAACACCAATGATTACTCTTCTTATGCCGTGCATCTGGCCACATTACTAGGATCCTTATGGATTGCTTACGCCCTCTTTTTACCTCACTGTTCACGTTGATTAATGATAGGGAAGCGCTCATTTGCTTTATCTTTGCCTCCATCAGAGATCGTGACAGTCACCAGTCTAACAAATTCGCAGCGTTCATCAGTCACATTAAACAATGCGAACACTTTAACAGCTTGACTCATACATGGCGGCGCTTTGGTACGTCCTAGTGGAAGACACACAAATGTTACACTCGCATACTTAAATCTTCTCGGCTGATCACAGGAAAGGTCTTATATATTATTTTGACTGAAGGGTTCTATATGAATGTTTTAGATTTTTTAAAAGCAGGAATAACTTTAAGAATAATTGCTGAAATCAAATTAAGGATTTTTTCGACTTGGTCTCATGTGGTTATGGTTAAATCAACATAACTTACGCATTGAAATTCACTGTATACAATAATTGTGAAGAGAGGATTCAATGGTGTAGAGCAGCGTTTCTCAACCCATGGTCCGCGAACCACTGGTGGTCCGCGACGATGGTGCAGATGGTCCGCAGACATAATTAAGATGACTTAATATATCTGCTGATCTTCGACTAAATTTAACTAATATTGAGCCAGATATCCAGGTCCGCGAGAGACAATGGCAAATCTCCGCGGTATCACCCTTGCCTGAATTACCTCGGACGAGTCGTGGTCATCACCCCACGGCTTCGTCCCGGGTCTGGACCTGCCTTCGGGCAGAACACTCATCATCATCATCATCATCATCATCATCATCATCATCATCATCATATCCAGGTACTCTGCAAGACGCGACAAGCTCAACCTTCTCATTAAAAGTAATAACATAATTCCTAATCATATTATCAAACTGGTAATACATATTAAACTGTCAATAGTTTACTTCCAGCTCAATAACTGCGTTTCCACTGAATTAAAAAAATGTATGTAGATTCATTTCGTTATATATAGCGACTTATAATGAATACCCCAAATATTAAGAATATAGGCCTACATATAGCCTACTTTTAAAAATGGGATGTAAAATTAGGGGTCCGTAAATTCTTTTAGACATTTTAGAGGTCCTCGGGTTCAAAAGGGTTGAGAAACGCTGGTGTAGAGAGACGAATATTATCACATATTTTAGAAGAAAAGAGATCTCTTGTATTAATTTATGTAGACATGAAAACCAGACGGGATGAAGAAAAATATGAAGTATGCAACTATAAAGAAAGGGTAGGCATAGCTTGGTGGAGCTTTGGTATTTATAAACCAATAGGCAGAAGAGGAATCATTGAAAAAGGCATTTGCCCCTTGTGTAATTTGAGGGAGGATCCAAACACATTTTGATTGAATGCAACACGACTAGTAAGTTTAGAAAACAGTTGCTTGAATCTTATTTTAGTAATATTAATGAAGATTCGCTCATATTAAAATAATTAACACAAATATTGTTAAAATCCTCAGATAAATAGAAAAATACTTTTTCAGAGGTAAAACAATGAGAGGGGTCCGTCAAGAATGCCTAAAATGAGTACTAGTTGCTAGTAATTAGTGGAATTTTGCTTTATTTTGATTAGTATTGTACCGTCTTTGTTTGATTTTGATACGACATTTCAGACGCACAAACATCCCTGTACATAGCCTACGCTGTACCAGAGATGTGAGTAGACTAATAACTAGACCTGGGATTTTAGGCTCTCAAAAATTAGTTTTAGGCACCTAAAATAGGCTTTTAAAACAAGTAAATAGCTTTTAAAAGAGAAAATAGGCACTTAAAATATGTGAATAGATAGAAAAAAATACTTTAAAATTTTACAATGTACACTTAAACTGTAATATGGTGTTTTTTTACTGAAAGAAACGTGGTATCTCTATTCTTAACAGAATTAACGGCAAAATTAGGCATCACGAACTATATTCACTTAAACAGATGTTCCTTCACTGGTGACTTTGACACAGTAGTCCTTCCGCCTTAATCCTCCCCCTCCCCGTCAGTCAGCATTCCTTTAGCGACAATTGTTTGGAATAATAAAGTTTCTGTGAAGAACTCACCTCTGGGGTTCTGCTTTTCATTGAGGGACGTCCATTATAAGATTGTAAAAATTACAGAAGTTGAATTTTATTTTAAATGTAAAAAATAGGCATTTTAGGCACTAAAATTTTAAAATAGGCTCTAAAGGTCCAAATAGGCATTTTAGGGCACTATAAAACTCTATAAATGTAAGTGATTTATCATTAAACGTCCACATAGGCCTATTTAAAAATTTTCATGTAATTTCATAAGGAACAAAATAGGCATTTGTCTTAAAATCCCAGGTCTACTAATAACGTATGTAAAATTTTGCCTGATAATATACATTATTATCATCATTATCATCATTTTTATTATTATTAACATTGTTATTATTATACTTTGTCTGGAAGGAAGATAAAATATCTGCTATATATATATATATATATATATATATATATATATATATATATATATATATATATATATATAGGCTATTAAGTGGAAGGAAAGGAAATAGACATTAAATCCATGTCTGGGATATTAATACAAGTAAGAATCAGCTTGAAAAATTTCATGTCATAACCGGGATTTGAACACGGATCTTCAGCTTAACGCGCTGATGCTCTACCATTGAGCTACCATGACAACATGCCAGTCTGACATCAAATTCCTCAACTGATTCAGAAGACAAGGCAAACCACAGGAAGCCTAGGCTTCAAAGTACCTACAAGGGTAGGACGCCATTTGGATGTGTGTTCTCAATGGAGAGAAACCTCCTGTGGTTTGCCTTGTCTTCTGAATCAGTTGAGGAATTTGATGTCAGACTGGCATGTTGTCATGGTAGCTCAATGGTAGAGCATCAGCGCGTTAAGCTGAAGATCCGTGTTCAAATCCCGGTTATGACATGAAATTTTTCAAGCTGATTCTTACTTGTATTATATATAGGTTATATCCATTTCTCTGATTATGAAAACTTATTAAATAATAATTTTACGTTTCGGATTTGTATGATCTCGGCCCTTCAGTTCTGCCATCTGCATTTAGCAGTCTCAATGCATCTAACTAATGAAGTTCGTATTCACTTCTAATGGGAGCCTATAATAAAATAGCTGTAAATAAAGTAGGCCTACAGATATACTGAATTGAAAATTTAAAAAGAATTGAATTATGTTTAATACTAACTTTTTAACAGATGGTAACTGATAATGATTTCTTAGAATATTTAATTTCTTAGAATATTTCCGGCAATTTCAATTGTCAAATCAATTGCAGCTGGCTTTGTTTTTTTATAACTTGGAAATATGAGCATCGCAATTTTTTAAAAATTTCGCATGGAGTTATCGATCACTTCAATTTTGTAAGCCCACCATAGTCCTTTCATTTGATTATAATACCTAGGCACGCAGACATCTGAAATTTTCAACCTAGACGGAAGAGGGATAATGAATGTACGCTTAAATTGGCAACATTGATTGATTTGGACGGAACTCACTACGCATTGGTTTTCTGTGCCTGGGAACTCGAATCTGAGGTATTTTTCTCAGGCGGCGCTTTCTAATCGTGGAATGCACTCCAAAGCCGGATTTTTTGCCGTTTCATTATAAATATATTAATCGTTTAGTTTCTGAATGATTCGCGTGTAAGAGCTAATGAATATATTGTTCTTTTTTATTTTTTATTTTTTGTGGACGAAGCCTTGGGCACTTTCTAGTAGTTGGATAAATAATAGTCTGAGTATTTTAATAGGCCTATATGATGATAGCTTATTATGTGAAAACGCCGATAACTGGGCTTGTAAATCTTGATTAATATTAGAGGATATAAAACTTTTATTTCTTCACTTTTTTGCGTCATTATCTTTTTTGTTTTGTTTGTTGTTGTTTGTTGTTATTGTTGTTGTTAAATAATTGGCAACATTAATCACTTCTGCTGTGTGCATAACTAAAGATTCAACATTTCATATCTCCACAGCCCAATCCAATTCTGCATTAAGTCCGAGGCAAAAACTATGCTTTTGACTTGATACAATTATGAATTCAATAGTGGTAGGCCAAATCCCTCCAGGGATGTAGCGCCACGGAGTTTAGTTTAGTTTAGTTTAGTTTAGCGATTGAACAGTTTTAATATCAATCGTTCCTAATGTAGTGAAGAATATAACAAAAACTGTATTTCTGCTTTCATGTGTTATTAATAGGGCTAGGACTTTTAGGTAAATACATTTTTTTTTGCTACTACTTATGATTTCTGGACTTTGTCAAAGTTTCGGTTGGGACCTTTGGATTCAAAATACTGAGTTCCATATCACATAAAAAAAAATATTTTCGATATTTTTTATTTGAATAAATATTTTTGGTAACTTAATTATTTTTACATATTTTACCACATATCTTGTTTAGAAATGAATATTTTGACAGTTTTTGTAATATTTTACCACATATCTTGTTTAGAAATGAATATTTTGAGAGTTTTTGTAAAATTTCGCCATATTTTCAATGTGTTGCGTTGATATGTTCAGTCAGAGAATAAATCAGGGCGGATTTGGCCTACATTAGTGCAAATTTCTGTTTCCTCTCACACTGCATTACTAAGTTGGAAACAACAAAACAATTGTTGACAGAATCAATAAAAAGAAATCAAACACATTGAAAACAAACTTAACAAAATCAGTGGTTCAAAAGCAAACAAAATTAAAGAAAAAATCCTGTCATGCCTAAATAAGAATGAAGGGTTACAAGTGTTGCGCAAGATTTCAGAAATGTTAATCGGCAACAGTGTAGAGAACCTGGAGCAGATGGAACATCTGAGTGTCAGAGTTACAAATATGCAAGATATTGAACGTACATTTTCAAGATACAAGTCTCTGTTCCGTGAAAATCGTCACAGCTTTAAGATGCACAACTTAAGATCTACTTTTGTCGTTCACTGCAACAGTTCTACACTTGCTGACTAGAATGACTAGATGAGTAGGGATACTTCTGTAAATATTGGTTAAATAAGTTAATTAAAGTATTTTCATATTTTTAAACATATTTTCGACTTTTTAAACACATAAAAAATAAATATTTTCGTTTTTATAAGCACCTAAAAGTCCGAGCCCTAGTTATTAACGTTTATTAAACTTTTGAGAAGCCCATTTCTTCCTGGTTAATTCCATAACAGTCCTAGTTTTCTTTCCTCAGGAAATGTGAGATAGTCTCTTTTCTTTGCAGATCATATCAGTGCAACTCTGCTGTAGCTATATAATTTAAGTAGTCTTTCCAATAGAAGGTAAAATAAAGTCGTAACGTACTTGAAATTAGGAACATCTTGTTCCCGAAGCGAACAAGAGTAGGATGTTGTACTGGTTCATCTGAACCCCATCAAGGGCAAACATAAAAGCCCGAGGGCACAGTGCACCGCTGTTACCCAACAAGAATTCTTAAAAGTATGTACTAATTACTATTCGACAAGCGTAGTGGTGAAGACATATTACGACTAGAAATCCCACAGATTTCGTCATTCAAGTACCTCTATTACCATAATCCAAACCCCACTGGTATTGACATCTGTGCAATTTTTTTCATCATTTATAATATATTGCACCTGCCTAATGTGATTCCTGGGTGCACACTAATATATATATAGGTAGAATGTCTCTGACCAAACTGCAGTATACTGTAACTATAATAAAATTAAGGGATAAAGGCAATCCGAAGTCGTATAACAATAATAGAAAAATAAGAATTGTAATAGGGACATGGAACATCTTCGATACACTCAGTTGAGATAAAAATATTATTAGATCTTATAATTAAATATCATGATTAATGTTGTTTATAGAGAAAATTAAAGATAGAAAGAGGAAGAAGAAAAACAGAATAAGAGAGAGAAATAAGTTTACTGAATTATATC
The DNA here is from genome assembly GCA_964059195.1 of Ectobius pallidus. NCBI lineage: Eukaryota > Metazoa > Arthropoda > Insecta > Blattodea > Ectobiidae > Ectobius > Ectobius pallidus. The sequence goes on from CAXKWD010000005.1 coordinate 18,318,599, forward strand.
AGAAATTTTTTTTTTAAACATATAGGCCTCTTCGTTCTTTATTTCAATTATAAGTAGGGCCCGGATTTTTATGTTTTATAAAAGGTATTTTAGCCTTTTATTATCGTGGTATAGCCCTTTTAAGTTTTAAACGAACGGTTTTAGTCGTCTTAATAAAACACTAATATTAACACCGACAATAACTTAGTATTATAATTTTTTGACAGAGACCCTCCTATACTTGAAAGTTGAAACGACAATGGATTACTTGCAGATTTCAATGTATTGAAGATTAAATATGTGAAAAAAAATTATTTTCCTTTGCGTTAATTGGAAAATCTATTTAAAAATAGTGTTTTTTTTCTGAAAAAGTCCTCTTTATCCCCTAGTTTTTCAGCAAAAGTCCTATTTAGCCCCTGGTTTTTCAGCAAAATTCCTCTTTAGCCCCTTTTAGGCCCTTTAGTCCGATTTAGCCCTTTTTAGGTTCTATAAGATTCATAAATTCGTAAGCTAGGAGTATGAAACGGAAAAATACGTTAAAATGTTCTAATTAGGAAGCTGGGGAAAAAATAGGTTAAAACCTTCAAATCCGGGCCCTAATTATAAGTGTACCAACTTCCTAAGTCCGCTTACCACAGACACTAAATAAAACATTCAATCATATCATATAATTGTGCTCATGTACTCAAGCTAAACTCAAGTAAGCAGATCTTGCTGCACCCCTTTTTAAGTTGGAATGAAATCGAGAAAGTGATCTTGAAGAATGAGATGATGGCATGATGAACTCCAAGACCCATCCGCTAGAGAAATTGCCCAACATTTGTTAAAAGCGACGTTCATTCAACTTAAAAGAAGTTGTTTAACCACATTATAATTACGAAATGCGGAACACGTAGTTTCCTAGCTAAAGCTTATTATGGGCGCCGTAATTACGTACTGCAGTAGTGAAACACTAACCTAAAGAAGACATATTAATGACCACAATGGTTTGGGTAACATCAGAGACTCAATTAGTGGACGCAGTCATCTGAGTCGGCGACCGGTAGTGGTTACTTCCACAAATCCATCACTATTACCAATTTTTCGCCTCACTGGGAAGGGATTTTGCCCGAAGGATCAACACTTTTTTCCTTCAAAGACAAATAAGGAGAAAATCGTTCATTCCTCGCAGACGTCAACCAACCTACACTGTTTTCAAACACTGCAATAGAACTGGGATGTCAGCGCGCTATGTTATTGCATTATACAGAATGTTAATGAATAATAGGGAATTATTAAGTGCCAGTATGGTACTTTATGAGATTGTGAGTGGGGACGAAAAATGTCTGTCCGTCCATCCATCCGTCCGCCCGTACGCGCCATAACTCAAATACGCTTTTTCGGATTTTTATGAAACTTCGTATACGCATTTATAATATCCATGGAAAGACGTCTAATGATACTCGACGAAATCGGTTGGTCAATACCGGAATAATGCCCACTTTAGTGCCTTTTATGTTAATATATAAGAAGTCGCGATAACTCAAATATGCTTTAATGGATTTTTCTGAAACTTAGTATACCCATTTATAATGTGAATGGGAAGAAGTCTACTGATATTGGACCAAATCGGAGTAAAACCCAATTTAGTGCCTATTTTAAAGACGCTGTAACTCAAATACGCTTTACCGGATTTTTATGAAACTTGGTATAAACATTTATGTCTCTTGATTTTGGATAAAATCTGTTGACATGTTTCGGATTAATGCTATATTTAGTGCCTATTTTATGGTAATATACGTATTCGAAAGAATTTATGAAATGCAAATCAGTTATCATGACAACATAGTCTATTGTTTTACTGTGATCTTATAAGGCTTTGGCAATTAAAATAGTTAGCAATGACAAATAACACTATTGCTTTACATGCGCTTATCCAACTAGACCGTTAAACTGACCCAGGTGGCTGAGATGGTAACGTCTTGGCCTCACATTCTGTTGTTCCATGGTTCAAATCCCGAAACCGGCCGATTTGACTTTTTTTTTAATTTTTATTTATTCTGCGTATCATGAATGCAATCATAACTGATTAAGCAAAAACACACTGGAACTTTGTTACATCAGTTTACCTGATTTTATTTTACCTGTGTCTATACACAGGGGGACATAGACAAGCAACTTTTTTGCTCTATGGATTCAATTTTTCCTGTTACAGCATAAAATCTTCCAGGGCATGGCCGCCACTGACTTCTAACATATGAAAAAATGCAAAACAAAGGAACTTCGTTGTTAACGCTGTAGTTATGAAAAAAAACTAATGCAGTGGCGGCCAATCATGTGATTAGTCTGTGAATTTTGCAGATTATGAGAACTGTAAATTATGATATAGTTGGTATTGCATGATTAAGAAGCAGGTTTTTATCAATCACTAAGAAGGCACGAAGTCAATATACTGAAAATATTAACCCTATTTCGTTTAATTATTGACTTATGAGCACCAAATTTTTATGACTTCAATGCCCTGTAGCATAGACATTATACGTCATAGAGCAAAAATCTCAGAATAAAAGTTTCTTGTCTATATATCCTATATACACAGGTAAAATGTTTTCGTTTCATTCACTAAAACACTATATAAAGTACTTATGTGAGGTATAGCACTGTACTTATATTAGAAGTATGTAAATTCATAAAATGCTATCACTTTTATGACATCAATCAAAATGACGTCATGACATGATCATTACTTTAGTAAGAACCGTTGTTAGAAAATAAAGGGAATTTAAAATAACTTTGCACGTTGTTTTCAAATTAACTCATTTATTTTGGAGAGAGAAAAGGCGTTATTATTTTATTTCGTTCATTTGTTTCATATAGAACTAAGTTCATTAAAATGATGAAATAGGCCTATACATTTTTAATGATCCTTAGGTTATTTTTCAACCTCATAATTCTCCTTAATACATTGCCAATCGTGAAAAGAGCCTGTATTTTTAAAAAATCCATGCTCATTAGTTTTAATTAATGTGACAATATCCTCGCAATATGTAATGCTTTTCAAAGAGTGTTTACGAGTATTCTAGTATTATACATGAGCTGTCAAAAAATGAGTATAAAACAGGCGTGGTTGTATATTTTATGAGAAAATTAAACAAAAGCATCACACACAATAAATGAGTCAATCCATCAAATTCCCTCGGAAATCAAGGATGATAATTAAATTAGATAGTAGATAGTTACTGAACCTTGTAGCTCTAACGAACTCTTCAGGCGTGTTTGCAATGGCTCCTTTTTACGACACTAATTGAAATCTGGGTAAACTTAAATTTATCACTACAACACTTGATACTGAGAATTCGTTAAAAGTAAACTCTTCAAAAAAGTCTATCGATTTACGACCGTTTTACTTTCATGCCCTCAAACCAGTAATTAATTACCATTGCGAAGTGTTTTTACCGGAACCGTATATCCGAATAACCACAAAATTCTGAAAATGTCAAGTCCTCAATTTTTTTATTAAATTTCTGTTTTTGGCGTGCCTTTCTTTTAAACCTTCATTTTAATTATACAGTATTATGAATTTATCAACATATCAAAATATAAAACAGGTTTAAGATGTGAAATATAGCCTAATAATGATTTTATTCAATGTAGCCTACCATGAGTTGTCTTCTTATCGAAAGCCACTTTACTGAAAGGAACTAACTAAATCTCTAAGAATATTTAAATGAAACGTTTACAAGCGGGAATTAAATTGATCTTAATTCGATCCTAACTCAATATAATATTCCCCGTTTTCATAGAAAGTTCTCCATGTTAATGGGATTTTTGTATTGTTAACTAACACCGTTATGTGTGGTTATTTCTGTAGGTAATTTGTGTATAAATTACCAATTATTTCCATGATTTAAAAAATATAATATTAATGATTTCTGATCACCATAAGAAAATAATAAAATTGCATTAACACCAATGCCAAAATGTCGCACAGTCAACCTTCCAATCACCCTCCAAAATGATTTAGTATGTTCTAGGTTGTTGAAATTAAGTACTCAGTGAATTAGAGTATACACAAAATAGCAAAGTGAGTTTACTGATATGGACATATTTTAAATGTACAGTACCACTTTGTATATAATATTTTATGTCAGAATGCGGTTATTTTTATTTTTTTGTCATTTTCGATAACTGATTAAAAAAATATTGATATATTTGTTACTCTTGAAAAGGCTACACAGTTTATCCAAGAACAAATATAGCATTTAGGATAATTAATATGCACTAGGCTACATGTAATATCTGTGGCTTGGTTCTAAAAGGGCCAATGTCAATTTCTTGTAAATATGATATGTATGAATTATTGAGCTCGGCTAGTCTTTATCTTTCTTCTTCTACTTCATGGATTTAGGCCCAGTCTCTCCATCTAGTAATTGGGCGTCCCACTCTTCTTTTGCCTTCGGGTTGATAATGGAGTAAAATCCGTGGAAATCTATCTGGTGTCATTCTTTCTATATGCTCTAGCCAGTTATTTCTTATATGATTTATTCTGTCTTTTACATGGTATATTTTTAACTATGTTCTGATTGTTTCATTATATTTTTTGTCTAAAAGTGTGTAGCCCGCTACTGACCGTAAGAATTTTATTTCGGCTGACTCTATCTTTCTTAATTAGGTCCATATAGAGTCAGTCTTTATCTTTCGTATAATAAAAGTACCAATGTATGTTACTATTAATAGACATAATACAGAAACCTTAGAGGCCAATGTCGGAAGTTCTCAGCAAAAAATGTTACTTTTACAAAGGCTTCAAAGTCAGTTATCTTAAAAACAAATGTTATGACATTGGCCCTTTTAGAACCAAACCACAGATATGCTCTCAGTAAATTATATTACTGTCCATGCCAAAGCTATGTAAGCGCACCACATCAGAGTGGATTTCTATATGTATTACAGGAATTAATTTATTCTATCGATAGCCTGTCTAATTTTATGGATTACTTCAAATTCCAGTATTATGCAACTCTCCCAAATTCAAAGCAATAGTGTTGTTACAGAAGGTAATGGTTACTGTTATGACGCGAAATGAATCCATTTGTCAGTACGCTGAGGTTCTCGGGAAAGGTTTTCTTTGAAAGATCTGTGGGAGATAGAGTGCGTGTATTTAGTCTGCTGTATTGGCTATTACTTTTCTGCCACTTTCAGAGCCCTATGTGAACACTGTATGATAACACCGTTGCCAGGGAAACCGAGCCCTTTTTCGGGGATTTTTAGGGCTAAAAATTAAAAAATAAACTTTTTGGAATTCTACTGTGGTTTAAAGCCTAAAAGCTATGTGTGTACCAAATTTCAAGTTTCTAGCACATCTGGAAGTGGGGAAACATTAATGTCAGTGAGTGAGTGAGTGAGTGAGTGAGTGAGTGAGTGAGTGAGTGAGTGAGTGAGTGAGTGAGTGAGTGAGTGAGTGAGTGAGTGAGTGAGTCAGTCAGTCAGTCAGTCAGTCATGTGGCTTTATATTATAGGGATTTAAGCACGAGTAAAATTTATACAAGTTATAATAAAGCTTATGAAATTGTATTAATTAATTAATATATTCTGTTATTAAAGAGAAATCATATCGTAAAGAAGGTTTTGATATAAATGTTGATCTGACTGTCCTTTTAATTAATGTAAGTACTGGAATAATTTTAATTCGTGAAGAAGACTATTGTACAGTTTAATTCTATCGAGACTCTATGGAATTAGGCAAGGAAAGATTATCCCCAATTCCGGCAATGTTCTTGTCAGCTAGTGTGAAAACCTATACTTATTAATTGCATACTTCAGTAATTCTTCTTTATTGATGTTTGATACAACCAGAAGTCTATAATTTATTTAATGAGTACAAGTTTGTAAATGTTATGCCAACAAAATGTAAAATCATTAGTGTCATAGTTTTGTGTGTACTGTGGATGATTACACACACTAGGCACTGGAAAATCATGTTTAATACAATCATACCAAGATTGTGAATCTAACTAAATTTTACCTGACACGAACAATACTAATAATATAACATAATATTATTATTAATTAATTATTACCACACTCTATGGTGCCAACCATCAAGTAGACGTACTAAAATTCGACTTCTTATGCCTTAGGTTTAAAGATCTTTCCACCAATATCGGAGGACAAAAGCAGAGAACCTGGCTGTTAAAGGTTTACATCCATTTTCACTTAAGATATTAATCTTACATTTCTTCATATAATCAAACAGACAAACGTCAAAACAAGTGGCAAATAAATTTTACATTTTTGCCGACACTTAAATCAGAGAAATGAAAAGAAAAACAAAGGGTATTAAAATAAATGGAGTCAGTATTCATAGCATTCGATTTGCAGATGACATAGTTATTTTGGCTGATTCAGAAAAGGAAATGAATAAAATGCTTAAAGTTCTATCAGATGCATTGAAAAATTTTAAAATGAAGATCAATAGAAAGAAAACAAAAACCATGGTGATCGGAAGAACAAATGAAAATTTTAAAATCAACATACAGCTTGACGGTACAGCCCTAGACCAGGTCGAAAGTTTTTGTTACTTGGGTAGCATTATCAATAAGTTTAACAAGTGTGACACAGAAATTAAGAGAAGAATAAACCTGGCTAAACAAGCATTTCAGAACAAAAGGAATCTTCTCACAAATAACCATTTAAGCATGGAAGTAAGGAAAAAATTTGCCAAAACATTTGTAAGTTGTGTATTAACTTATGGATGTGAAACATGGACAATAGGAAAAGCAGAAGCCAAGAAACTAGAAGCAGCAGAAATGTGGATATGGAGAAGGCTAACAAAGACGAGTTGGGTGGATAGGAAAACAAATGAAGAAGTGCTTAATGAAGTGATGGAAGAGAGATCCCTTCTGAATTCAATTAAGAGTAGAAGAGCAAAGTTAGTGGGTCATACATTTCGGCACAATGATCTACTCATTAACATTTTTGAAGGGAAAATACTGGGAAAGAAATCAAGAGGACGTCCAAGAAATTCATTTATTAAAAACATGATAAAGGATATGGACGTGCTGTCATACGAAAATCTAAAGAGAACAGCGATGAAGAGGAAGACATGGCTACTACAACAAGGCATTGCCTTTAGATCCTGATGATGATGATGCCGACACTTATAACTTCTCAGAAACTCAAGTCATCACGCCATAAGGAAATTAATGGCTCAGACTTTCAAGGAAAAATCATATGAGGTCCGTGAAGAAATGAACTGCGTTCCTTCTGCAGAAGACCGAAGCTCAGGATTGCTGACAGAATAATAAAGGTTTTGTTCTAGTCTGGACTATTATATTATGAAACATAAGACTGCCAGAGCTGAATGAAGAATCGTGAAATATGTTTTCCCAGTGATATCTCGATTTCGATTTTTGTTATAATCACAATACTTTCTCTATATATGTGAGAAAGTAAAGTGAGATCTAGCCCTGCCAAACTATAGGTATCTATACCATAATGTTCAATTTGTATATATATGTATACTGTCAGTGAACACATTCAAGCACAAGGCGCGTCCATAAAGTAAGTTCTCTTAGGGCCGTTTACACAAACAAAACAAAATTTCATGGAAATATTTATTGCTACAGGTATAGAAAGTGTACGGTTATTTTTCAACATATTCGCCATTGAGACATTTGGCATACCGTGGGACCAACTTTTGAACACCTCTGTCATTCTCTGTCATTTACTGAGGTGTAGGAACAGATGGAAATCACTGGGAGCGAGGTCTGGGCTGTAGGGTGGATGTTTAAACACCTCCTACACCGTCTCCTGCAGAAGTTCGGCTGGGTGGTGTTTAAATATTCACTCTAAAGCCCTGACCTCGCTCCCAGTGATTTACATCTTTTCCTACACCTCACTAAATGATAAATAATGGCAGAGAGGCGAATATGGTTTGTCACACAGTGGTTCAAATCCCAGGCGGCAGACTTCTATGACACAGGTATTCAAAAGTTCGTCCCACTGTATGACAAATGCCTCATTTCCTGTGGTGAATATGTTGAAAAATAGCTGAACACTGGCTGTGTCTGTTGTAGGCTAATAACCATTTACTTGAAATTGTGTTTTGTTTTTGTAAACGGACGCAAGGAAACTTGCTTAGTGGACGTTCCTCGTATGTTTATACGAGAAAGTAAAATGAGATTTAGCCCTGCCAAACTACAGATATCTATAACACAATACAGTATTCAATTTGTACATATTTAAACAGTCAGTGAGCACATTCATGAAGCATAACAAACCTATTAATAGACTAATGAATTTCATCGTCAGACAGGGTTAAAATAGTTTTAAAATAGAGAGATTGTCCACCTTAGAACCCTTGTCGTTGCACTTATCTGGGGCCTTTTATAAAATATAAAACAACATAGAAGGCACAAGCACACGTTAGAAACACTGTTGTCATATTATTAAAACTTCTTCTTGGTCCCAGATGCGTCTATTACTTGAAAATGCATTTCGATGCAAGTTGCATCATCTTCAGTTCAGAATTTTGAGATACAACAGTCACAATGTCTGATGATGTACTGATGTATGAGCCGGTTGTTTATTTGTTGCACACAGCTGTTGCGAGTTCAAACAGGTGATTATGGTCAACTGTGGTTTCGTTGAGAATATTATTTTTATTTTTGTAGATTTGAAGATTTTCTAATATATTAAGCCTATTACCTTTTTTATAATTATGGAGGATTTCTAATGTATTGTCTATGCCTCATATGACTTAATACTTAGTGACAAAGAAAGAAAGATATGTATAAACATGAATCCTAGAGCTCCGGAATTAAAAGCACAAATAAAAACACATAAAGAAAATAACCCGATAAGACCGGTGGTAAACTTTATAAGTGCACCTAGTTATAAGATCTCGAAAATAGTGGGTGGAATACTAAAACAAACACTAGATCTTCCTAACAAGTATAATGTAAAAAACTCAATTGAATTATTTAACAAGATTAAAGACATCCACGTCAACAAAGAAGATGCTATAATATCCCTAGACATTGCTAATTTATATACAAATATACCAATAGATGACTCAATTAAAATAATAGAAGAAAAACTGACTGAAAATGGGGAAAACATCAATATATCCAAACAGATAACATCGCTACTCAACACTATATTACATCAAAATTACTTAGATTCGACAACAAAATCTACATACAGAAAGAAGGTGTGGCGATGGGATCGCCTTTATCGGGTATCATAACAGAAGCCTATCTACAATACATTGAGAAAGAATATGTACAGAATATTATAACCAAATATAACATCACTACATATCAAAGGTACGTGGATGATATACTTTTAATATGTAATAAGACTCAAATAGAGAATATCTTCCAAGAATTCAATAATATTAGTAATTGCTTAAAATTTACAATCGAGAAAGAAGAGAATAATACTTTAAATTACTTGGACCTAAGCATAACAAAAAACAACAAGAAACTGGAATTCGGGATATTTAGGAAGAGTACATATTCTGACAACATTATCTACAAATCCTCTAATCACCCTAATAGTCATAAAATGTCTGCTCTAAACAGTATGATTCATAGACTGGTTAATATTCCCATGAATAAAACCAACTATAATAAAGAATACAGTACAATAATGAAAATAGCTGAAAATAACGGATATAGTAAATGGGTGGTTAGAAATATGGTTACTAAACATAAAACGAAACTATGCAGTAAACAAAACCCAATAAGCAAACTCACACCGATTAAAGAGAAAAATAATAACATAAAATTTGCTACATTTAATTACGTAGATAATAAAATACACGCAATTACAAAAATACTACGTAAAGAAAATTTCAAAATTGCATATAGAACAAACCACAACCTAAAAAGAAAACTACATAACAACAACAATAACAATATAGACAAAATGGAAGGCAGCGGAATATATAAACTAACATGCAATGACTGTAGAAAAGTGTACATAGGCTAAACAGGTAGGAAGTTCAAACAAAGATTCAAGGACCATGTTAATGACTTCAGATATAATAGTAATCGCTCATCATACGCTAAACATCTCCTTAATACTGGACATAGATTAGATAACATAGACAATACATTAGAAATCCTCCATAATTATAAAAAAGGTAATAGGCTTAATATATTAGAAAATCTTCAAATCTACAAAAATAAAAATAATATTCTCAACGAAACCACAGTTGACCATAATCACCTGTTTGAACTCGCAACAGCTGTGTGCAACAAATAAACAACCGGCTCATACATCAGTACATCATCAGACATTGTGACTGTTGTATCTCAAAATTCTGAACTGAAGATGATGCAACTTGCATCGAAATGCATTTTCAAGTAATAGACGCATCTGGGACCAAGAAGAAGTTTTAATAATATGACAACAGTGTTTCTAACGTGTGCTTGTGCCTTCTATATTGTTTTATATTTTATAAAAGGCCCCAGATAAGTGCAACGACAAGGGTTCTAAGGTGGACAATCTCTCTATTTTATAACAAACCTAGTAAAGGAAGGAGTTGAATTTAAAGCGAAATTTATAAAGGTAATGTCGTATTCTCACTGTTGTTATAGCTACAGTGACTCGAGGCATGGACTGATGATGTTTTCTTTCTTCCTGGAGTGCGGCAACAGGTTGTGGTGCAGCCACGTGTACCTGAGCCCCATGAAACAGCAATCAATTTAATATGGCATGTAAAGGTTCTTTTCGCATGACAGAACATGAGAACTGTTGGGTTCCAACATTTCTTGTTATGTAATCTAACCACTAGGCGCCTCTGATGACACCTCTTCCATGGTCAGCGTCACTGTTTCCGTCGTTCCCACACCACTGATAAATGAATACCACTACTAAGATGCAATACATATGTATATTATTATTATTTTTTTTTAATTCAGCCGATTTTATACTCCTTTGAGTAGCGATGCCATATTAGGAGTACAGGTCCTGTATGTAGGCCATGATTGATTGTTGTGCAACTATTGATGTGCGATTGTTTTCTATTGTTGATGTGTTTATGGCGTCTGTAAAGTTCAACTTATATATATATATATATGTATATATATATATATATAAATTTTAATCACTATGGTACAGGATGAAACAGTGGGGATGAGTCATGGTAAGTAAATATCCAATTCAGCATTTGACTTTACGACTGGGGAAACCATGAATAAAACACAAGTGAAATTGCCCGGCCACTGGATCTGACCCTGGACCTCCCAAATGTGAGTCAAAGACGTTACCATCTCGGCTAACTCTCGCTCGGTTGTTATATCTTTTGTGGGTATTACTGAAGTTTTCAGCTGTACAAAATATGTGCTTATAGTATAGTTAATACAAACTCTTTAGCACAAGAATGGTTTAGGTGCGGTATTATAAACGCAATTTATCTTCAGATTAAGTGAAACCTAATCTAAAGTTTAGCTGCAGCTGCAGTTCATTCCACATCAGAAGATGGTTATGTAAATCTCGGAAAATTCTGGGTCTCGGATGTCAATCAATTATTTGAATAACTTCCTCATCATCGCTCAGCAATTCCTGAAATACTTCTGCAATATTCACATTTATAGCGTGGACGGCCATCTAGAAACATTACCTTAACTTCTAGTTAAACGGAAGATGAGTTTCGGAGATTAACTGGAGGTTAAGTTTTATAATACGTATTAACATCAAAACTCATGTTTAAACCTAAACCCGAGTTTAAACTTTCTTTATAATACCGGGCCTTAGTGATTTGCCTGCATTTGGAATCTCTTTCTTAAACGTAAAGAGGTTTTTGCACGACGTAACTAATTAACTGGAGGTTAAGGTTTATAATACGTATTAACATCAAAACTCAAGTTTAAACCTAAACCCGAGTTTAAACTTGCTTTATAATACCGGGCCTTAGTGATTTTCCTGCATTAGGAATCTCTTTCTTAAACGTAAAGAGGTTTTTGCACGACGTAACTAATTAGTGGTACTTACGAATATTGTTGCTGTGGATCGTAAGTTGACATTCCCGCACGCAATCTTGTGGCTATGGAAACAAAACAAATTCCCGTGCGCTAAAAATTACAAAAAGCACACTGTGCCGTAAGTAAAATCATAATACAAGCCTTTATGGACCAATGCCCCCCAGTTTGTGACGACTTTAACAGGACAAATATTCGGTTCCCATAACAACAAACCCATGCGAATCACTTTCTGAAATAAACATCTATCTTCAATAATGTAGCCTATATACATAATATTTTCAGGTAATATCTCAATTAATATAATTAAATTTATATAAATAATCATCGTGCAAAAATAGCATGCAATACTCGTGCCGTAAGCGCATAACGGATCTCGGAAATTGAAAAAAAAAAAAAAAAAAACACGGCGCAAGGGCCTCGTTTTTTCAAACTCTTTCCTCGATCCGTATGCACCGCTTACGACACTTGTATCGCAATATACTATTACATGCCTGAAAGTCTACAGACATACGCCTATCACAATTATGCACACATAAATGCCATCGACCTGGGCCGGGATCGAACCCCCAACCTTGGTCCCAGAAAACCAGCACGATACTGACTGTGCCACTCAAGCCCAAGATCAGTAAACTATAGTTTACAATCCTTGACCCAGGCCAACGAAAGTATGACATATGAGTTTATAGTCCACTACAGTCGGATTCACATCACTAAGGCTTAAGTCATTTTTAAAAACAAATAAATAGTTTGTAATAGAATAATAAGAATGAAACGTTGTTCCTCTTTCTCTTTTGCTTGGTTGCATTACAGACTGTGTTAGGCACCGCATTTTTACTTCCTCTACCCGTACCATATTGGAAGTGCTGTGTTCAACCCAGAAAATCGATGTCGCGTTTTCAACCTAAATACACGCCTTGAAGTCCCTGATTCCTAAAATGCTATTTTCAAAAACTTGTCTATGTGTGTCTGTGTGTGTCTGTGTGTTTTTGTGTGACTGCGATCAACATTTCTCGAGAACGAAAAATTGTATACAAATAAAATTTAATTTTTGAGTTAGATATCTTGCGGGGATGTGACACGAAGATTGACGACGACTTCCTCTTACTTTTAATGCCACTTTACATAAAGAAAGATTACCTGCGTGATCTCGTGGTTAGCCTCACTTGCTTGGATCCGCAGGCCTGGGTTCGATACATAGTACTTCCTCGGATTTCCTGTGTTTGGGAAGTCTGGAACGGGTGATACAAACTGATAAGCTACTGGATAGAGAAGTAGCAGCTCCGGTCATGGAAACCATCATCAACGGCCGTGAGTATCGCCATGCTGACCACATCCCCTTGATCCTGTCATCTCCATAAATGATGCAACGATCGGGTGGTAGGCCTAGTGTCTCCAGGGATGTACAGCCATGGAGTTTTGATTATTTATGCTTCTTTCGTAACGATTTTGTTTGATTTTTGTACACGAGGTACTTGGGTCTATACTAAGAGCTAAAATTAGCAAAATTATCTGATTGGTAGATACAGACTATGCTGCACTAATGTGGTGGCCAAGAGTAAAACTCAAAGTCTGCAGGAAGGAACTTAATTCATTACAAAGGGCTTTCTGCATATCGATAATGAGAGCTTTTAAAACAACTCCCACTGCGGCAATGGAGATATTGATGGGACTTATGCCTCTACATTTGTGGGTGGAGGCGGAGGCCCTAATGTCTTATCACCGAATTTGTCGTCAAACTGAGGTGTCTGACACGGGACACATAAGCTATCTCAAACTTCCTTGGGACAAGAATACTCAACAGATACTCGAAATGAGGGCTGATATTATGAAACCAAGATTTAAGTTTGATAAAAACTTTACAGTCACATATCCACAACGTGATGAATGGGACAGAAAGGACAAACCTTTAATAAATAAAGGCCCAATCTGGTATACTGATGGTTCTAGAACCAAGTCAGGAACGGGAGCTGGTCTCTATGGTAATGGTACCAAGACTTCTTATAGTCTAGGAACATTTACTACTGTTTTCCAGGCAGAGGTTTATGCAATCTCAGCCAGCATCACGGAAAGCCTTAGGAAGGGATATAAGAAAAGAAATATACTTATTCTCTCTGACAGCCAAGCAGCTCTTCAAGCTCTTGAGTCACCTCTAATGAAATCAAAGATGGTCTCAGAGTGCCGAGAATCTCTAGTGAGACTGGCGGAACACAATTCAGTGCAACTGATGTGGGTGCCGGGACACATGGGGATTCGGGGCAATGAGGAAGCTGATAGAGCAGCCAAGAAAGGCAGTGAAATCCCATTTGTGGGACCCGAACCTGTACTGGGAATATCATACAGATCAGTAAGACAGGCAATTATGGTCTGGGCTCAAAAAGAGCACCAGAAGTACTGGAACTCCACGGAAGGTTGCAGACATTCCAAGGTACTAATTGCTGACCTTGATAAAAGCAGGGCAAAGTACCTATTAAAACTCAATAGGAGAAAGCTTTCATGGGTAACAGGATTCCTTACGGGACACTGTGCCCTGAAATACAACCTCCATAGGATGGGATTGCATGACAACCCAACCTGCACTAGATGCCTGCAAGGAGATGAGTCTGTAACTCATCTATTATGTGATTGCCCGGCTCTTGCTAAATCGAGAGCAGAATGTTTTGGCAATCATTTTCCAAGGATAGATGAACTATCACATGTCCCGGTCAGCAGTCTGATTAGGTTCATTTCGAACAATAGACTGCTTGACTGAAAGCAAAAGGATGGGGATGCGCAATAGATCTGAAAAGGTCGCAGTGCTAGGGCTGATATCAGACCCCCCCTTCAAAGTCAAGTCAAGTCAAGAGCTAAAATGGGCAAAATTATCTGATTGGTAGATACAGACTAATCCAACCACCGTTCGCAGAAACTTAGGCTTTAAGCCTTGCTTAGCGAACAATACAAGCTAAGTATGAGACAACTGAATCCGCACTCCTTGCAATATGGCCTCTTATTCTATACCAGAATGTGAGGCAAAAAGTTGCAGTGCCCATCCTTAGAGTAAATAAATGGTGCAAAATATGCTGCACACACTTTCTCGTATATACGTGTTAAAGGGTAGCACAGAAAAAAGTAAATTATAAAGACAATTAAATGTTTAGGCTAATACATTTTTATGACAATAACAGGTATCTTGAACGAAAGGCAATCAGGGCCGATCTTTATGTACGATGTTTTTACCTTCAAACAAATAACAACAATAATCAATGGCGGAGGGTAGATGTTTCGAGTGGGTGTACACATTAGTCAATTTTCTTTGTCTAAGTAAATCATTCATTTGACCAAATTTAGCCTATTACCTGCCCATAACGAAAGAACTCTCTATTTGGGCTAAGGATGTACACAATAAAAGTTTATGTGTTTTGATAATTTTAATATTCCACAATAAATATCTCTGAAACTGGTAATGTGACATGTCCACGATATCCAACTTTTCTTACAGTATAGAAACTTGTGTTTTACCGGTATAATATGTGTAATTGTGTGTTTAGTGTGTAATTGTATGTGCATATTTAACTGGGATTTTTTTGCAACACCGCCACCGGGTTGTTGGCCCACTTGCAGTGTAACAAAATAAATAATAATTTCAATAGGCATATATCAATAAGGAATAAAAACCACTATGCATGTTCAGCTATAACTATGCTATTAACTGATGATGAGTTTGGTGGTGCTAATAATAATGATAACGATGTGATAACGGATCAGTCCGACGACAAAGTTTGAAGTATGGAAACATCTAATCAAAATCTAATGTACTCACGTACGATATCCTCAGCATTTTAACATCTCCGTCACCGGAACTCACCTGAAAATATAAATTTCATTTGTTAGTAGTTAGGTCTTACATACAATTAATTACGAGCATAAGAATGTAGTTAAAATTATATCCACAAATTTATTTTTACTTTCGTCCCTTTATGATCTGCCGGGGAAAATTTGTATTGTCTGTTGTTGACTTTCAAATCTTCGAGGGAGAAAGTACACTGCTATTATTTGTAAAACAAGGAGTTATCTGAGATTAATATGATTTAGGTGACTTTCTATAACTCACTGACTGTGTGAGTATTTGAATGAAACAGGCACAGCCAGAAAGAATGTTCTGAAATATGTTAGTGCCCTGTAACAAAATATTCAGAGATGAATGCTCTAATTATAAACCAAATTCCATGGCCATCCCATGTCAGGACAGGACCTACCATCCGACCACAACGTCATCTCTTCCTCCTGACGGCATCACTGGAAATTGCAGAACTGAGAGTATTCGGTTAGCATGCCGACACCACAGCTGTTTATAGTCCTTAAGAGGCTGAGTGCACTCCGTTCAAGACCACTCTAAGCCAGAAAGATACAGGTATCGAAGTTCGAACCGGGGTTGCAGATCCTAGGGTCGTATTCAAGAACGCGACTTTGGAAGACGACTTCCTAAAGTAGACTTTCAAAGCAAAGTTCAACTTTGGTTAAAGTCGAATTCATAGACGTTAGTTGCGAGACTTTGACCGTGACTTTGGAAAGTCGAGATTTGACGATGTTGTTGTAACGTTGGCAATCGTATCTACTGCCTTTTAAATGAATTATGTGTACAAACTGTTGAAATTGCTGTACGTCTAGGAGGCGGTGGGCAAATCTCGAACAAAATAACATCGATGTGCGCATTACACTCAGCCATTTTGCAAAAGCGTAATTGTATTGTGATGACGATAACAACAATAATAAGAATTCTTTATTAGCTGTCAGGATACAATGTCCATTATCTTCTTAATTCTTTAAGCATATTTTTGGTTCTTACAATACAAATAGCGACTGAATAATTAAAATACACATTTATAAATTTCTTAAAATGAAGTATTAATATGTTCATTGTCAGTATTTTGTAAGAATGTCATGTAGGGTTCTGATTAAATTTCCACAGAGTTAAGGAATTCTTGTACATCGTAAAATAAATAATATTTTAGAAGTAGAGTTTTAACTTGTTTTTTAAAATGTTGAATCTTTGGCATTTTAAGATTGTTAAGTAGTTTATCATACATAATAAAACCTATATGAGAAATTATGTTCAAGCTCCTGGTAGTTCTATGACAATATAAATGAATATTGTTAGCTGTTCTTGTCTGGTAGTGATGTATTTGTGAATTCTTCATGAATAGGTTCCTAATTTTGTGTATAAATGTCACAGTTTCTAATATATAGAGGGATGGTAGGGGCAAGATTTTTAATGTTTCGTATATCGGTTTACTTGGTGTCCTGAATGGTAATTGGAGCATAACTTTTAGTAGACCTATTCTTTTTTGCAGTTTGAATATTTGCTTAGCTTTTGTTGAATGTCCCCCAAAAGAAATGCTTAACTTAATACTGAATGGACACAGCTGAAATATGTCTTTAATAGCCTACATCTATTGTTGATACCTGAGTATATGAATAGCATAACAAAACTGGCTAAGTTTGTTACTTAAATTTGCTATATTTGGTTCCCATGTAAGATCCTGGTCAATCCATAGCCCAAGAAATGTTGTAGTATTTATTTGGCCCAGTGTTGTGTTATTAAGTCTAACTTGCAGGTTGCCAATAAGATTTTGTGAATGAAAGAGCATAGGCCTATGTATTGTCTTATCGGTATTTAGAAAGGGTTTTTTCTCTTTCAGCCAAAGTTCTAGGCTACTATTTGTTTCATTTACCTTTTGCTGAAGTGAATGGAGATCGCTGTCACAAAACTGGAGTTTCAGTTCTCTTGTCATGAAATATTGTGAATCATTCTGAATCATGAAAGTCTCGAAGATGCCACCAATGACTGACTGTGAACAGTGATCGAAGTGGCTCCATCCGGCATTGAGATTCAAGGTGCACAGAGGATTGAGCAGGTGGGCCTGTTTTCTTAAAAGAATAGGCCTACTGTCCAGAAGCAACGCGAGTGACTTCACAGTATTTAGAAGAGAGGAAACAAATTGAAATAGAGCAATAACAAGAAATACACGATCTCACTTTGCAGAACATGAAGGAATTGCACCAGAAAGCAATGAGAGATAGATTTCCTTTGCCTGTAGTTTTCAATTTTATTTCAATGTCCATACACATTACATACCATACATACATAAAATCAAAATATTATATACAGCTTTTCAATTCTGGAATATGCCACCCTGTATGCTTCCTCTGCAGGTGTTGTGGGGTTGAGGAGGGGTGTCATCAAGAATGACCTACAAGCATAAGCCACTGTCACCAACAAGGATTCCTCGTACTAGGCCCCTTTCAAATCTCATGCAGTTGATACTGTTGTTGAAGATTCTGTTATCATGGGTGGAACCAGGCCATCCAGTAACGAAATCAATAAACTTCCTCTCGTGGTTGACGACAGCCTACAACAAAATACAATTAACATGAGCATGATAGGCTATATGATTTGGGTAATACAAATCAAAGAAAAAAGATTTAAAGCATCGTGTTCCACAATTACTCTTCTTACTTTATATCAATGATCTCCCAATAAATACCAGATATTATTCTGTTTGCAGTTGACACAAATGTTTTAGTTTCAGGAGAAACAGAAAAATAATCCTACAAAGAAGTAATAGGCCTATGTTGTTAAATGACTTGTACACTGGTATTGCATTTTTCATCAAAGTGCAGAATTCCTTGACCAACTCAGGCAGGCAGCACCGATAGGGATAAATACAATGTCCTCACTATTACAAATTTAATTACATGCAGATTGAACTCAGCGATGGTCGAATAGACTACAGATTATAAATGATAGGCTGATGTGTTATTTTATATGGGATAATATGATAGTACATAAAGAATGATGAATATCATCTTGTTCATAGGAGTTACTGACACTTTTAACTTGTAGGCCTATGCTAGGTTAAGGAAATATAGTGTACCGTAAGCTAGTGTGTGGGTGTTTTCCTGAATGTGTGAGAATAAGTGAAAATATAGGTAATTAAGATCTTGTGTCCAACTAACTTGTACACTGTACAGTGAAAATATTGGCTGAATAAAAATTAGGCAAAACCCTTGCACCAAAACAGCTCTTTCCAGAGCCAACATAATATTTCACAATGATAAAAAATTAGTACACGAAAGCGGCTATTTCTCATGTGTTAAAGCTCTCTAAACTTAAACAGATGAATTTTCCCTTCACCGCTCAGCAATTGCTCATAGTGAAGTGGTTAAGGCTGCTGGTCAAGGTTTCGTATACCAGTCGATGTGAAATTTACGGTTAGGAATATGTCCCACATAGGCAGGTAGGGCAAGGAGAAGGTCAGAGGAAGCGAGGGAAAGGAAGAGAATAAAGGAAAGATAAATTGTTTAATTTTTCCCAGTTCCCCATTTGCATAACAGATGGCGTAGCTAGTAGTTAAAATGGTGAGACATTTAGAAGGTGACATTGGAACCCTAAACCCCAGTTTCCCCTTTGGCACAATAGATGGCATAGCTACCCTGGCGGTCCCCATTAGAGTTGGTGGGAGGAGCCTAGTACACAACCTAAAATTGTTTTTCACAGAAATTATTTGGCTACTCACTTGACAATTTAGACTGAAGATACTTTTCCGTTTACGGAATACTTCAGCATGTTCACCATCAGGATTCATTACAGGAACATCGATGGCTTCCACAACCCCAGGAAACCTGGACCTTTCATACACATGCTGGCTGACACTCAGCTTGATCCGGGAACTTGACAAATTGTGGCCTTTTCCCAGCAATTAATTCAGATATCTTTCTTATAATCCTGCTCATAGTTGGCTGGCTTACTCCACGCAAGTCTGAAAATTACCTGTAAAATATGTAAGGAAAACAATAACTATTGGGTACATTTATATCATAACCTTAAATGTATGCAAGACCATATAACATAACCTCTATAAAATGAAATACACTATAATATAAATCTGGCCTTTTATCCTTACCTGTAGCATAATATCGTAACGATATTAGTAGTAGATACCGGCGGAACTGGTAATTATTCGACTAAAATTATTCAGTCCATCTTCAAACATGGTTACGAGGATATCCAACACCGTCTGCTTATCAAAACTAGGCTATATCTAGCTTTAAATTCGCTATCCAAATTCAATAGGGTTTTGCGCATCTCTAATAATACGCCGAGAAACAGGTGCAGCGTCGATAATTTCCTGGATGCCGCCAATATTCTCAGCAAATTCAACAACTTCCAAAATATCAGCCATATTTAATTATGTGAATACGCCAAAGTCAAAGTCTAAAGTCGCGATTGACGGTGACTTCGAAGTAAAGTCACAATCCAAGTTTACTTTCGTCAAAGTCTCGACTGTGAATACGAAAATGGCGACTTTGTTCTTTGTAAAGTCGACTTTCATCCAAAGTCTTGTTTATGAATACCAGCCCTAATCAGCAAGTTAACCATTAGATCAGGCAGGCGATCATCACTTAATATAAACTTCGCACGTAATTAAATAGACCAGTAACATTGTATTAATATTTTTGTCGGTTTTCCTCATTTTATTCACGAAATAGCTTTGGAAAATATCATTCATGGAACTAGACCAATACCTTCGTTATTCGAAAAATTATATTATGATTCAATAAAAAACGTCGGGACTCGTATGCGGTTAAAATTAAAGTTTTAACGCATTAGTTCACAAGTTTCCTATAAAAAACCATAAAATACAGGTCATTTTCGGAACATATGAGGCCATGCGACAGGAGGGAAAAAATGAACAACGAAGGAAAAATGAAAAACGCGGAAAGCGCAATACACGATATTCAACTTAATGTATTATCATAATTCATTTTGCTTTGTCATCGCACCACATACAAATGCTAGCTTGAGAGAAAGTATAGTTAGGGCAGTAATTGACCTGCATTTTTCGGCCTCTGAAGTAGCGAGAAGGTTCCATATTTCTTAAAGAGGTGGGTACTTCACTATAATGCGACCGGAAGTTCTCATAGGAAACGTGAATCTGGCCGGCCGCGTATTTCGATGCTAGATTGGTTGCAGAAGTTGAACTAAGTTATTGATTTTCCACTACAAGTGCCGGTATTATAAAATAAATTTTTTAAAAATGCTCCTTGAATAATCATATTTCTTGCTAATTTATTAATTATTAATATTATAAGAATTTTCAACCAAGAATATGGCGGATGTGAGACATATAGCAACAACCTTCTATACATGTTCGTTTTGGAACAAAACTTACTAAATAATCAAGAAAATAAATGGAGAGACAAGAGGCAGGTGTGAACCTAACCTTAAGTCTTCCTGTACATGCGCATATGCTCGTTCGTGATACTTAATCAAATATCGCCCGAAATTTTTTATTTGACCGACTGTACTACAGTATTAAATACAGCCCATAATTATAATATTCTGTTAATTTTTATGTACCTGCATACGCTTGTATGATTTCAATTTTTAATGGCCTACATATGTTTAATAGAAACATGAAAGTATTTTCGTCTGCTGCAGCCATTTTATCAGTTGTTCACGTTCTCGTTTGTGATTAGTTGTTACCTACGTTTATGTTTTCATTGCGAATGCTCAATGCCGTGCTAAAGTTTGCGTTTAAGTTTACGTTCTTACGTTTACGGTTAAGTTTCTATCTGAATGGTCCATAACCTAACCTAACCTAGCCTAACCTAACTTAACCTAACCTAACCTGACTTAACCTATCTACGATAAAAACGGCCGGTTTCCATAGCCGCGGTAGCTAAGGCGTGCTGCCTTGGAGCCGTGGTGAAGGAGGCTGTAGGTTTGAGTCTCTATGTCCATCCCTGGCCCCAACGTGGTGTGTGGCGATGAGCACGATGATATTGCAAGATAAAAATAATATGCCAATGTGCACGAAAATGCGACTGTGCCGATGTGCACCTGTGCCAATGTGCACGACACCGTCAGGACAGGACCTACCATCCGACCACAACGTCATCTCTTCCTCCTGACGGCATCACTGGAAATTGCAGAACTGAGAGTATTTGGTTAGCATGCCGACACCACAGATGTTTATAGTCCTTAAGAGGCTGAGTGCACTCCGTTCAAGACCACTCTAAGTCAGAAAGATACAGGTATCGAAGTTCGAACCGGGGTTGCAGATCCTAATCAGCAAGTTAACCATTAGATCAGGCAGGCGATCATCACTTAATATAAACTTCGCACGTAATTAAATAGACCAGTAACATTGTATTAATATTTGTGTCGGTTTTCCTCATTTTATTCACGAAATAGCTTTGGAAAATATCATTCATGGAACTAGACCAATACCTTCGTTATTCGAAAAATTATATTATGATTCAGAAGTACAGTCAGTCAAATAAAAAACGTCGGGGCTCGTATGCGGTTAAAATTAAAGTTTTAACGCATTAGTTCACAAGTTTCCTATAAAAAACCATAAAATACAGGTCATTTTCGGAACATATGAGGCCATGCGACAGGAGGGAAAAAATGAACAACGAAGGAAAAAGGAAAAACGCGGAAAGCGCAATACACGATATTCAACTTAATGTATTATCATAATTCATTTTGCTTTGTCATCGCACCACATACAAATGCTAGCTTGAGAGAAAGTATAGTTAGGGCAGTAATTGACCTGCATTTTTCGGCCTCTGAAGTAGCGAGAAGGTTCCATATTTCTTAAAGAGGTGGGTACTTCACTATAATGCGACCGGAAGTTTTCATAGGAAACGTGAATCTGGCCGGCCGCGTATTTCGATGCTAGATTGGTTGCAGAAGTTGAACTAAGTTATTGATTTTCCACTACAAGTGCCGGTATTATAAAATAAATTTTTAAAAAATGCTCCTTGAATAATCATATTTCTTGCTAATTTATTAATTATTAATATTATAAGAATTTTCAACCAAGAATATGGCGGATGTGAGACATATAGCAACAACCTTCTATACATGTTCGTTTTGGAACAAAACTTACTAAATAATCAAGAAAATAAATGGAGAGACAAGAGGCAGGTGTGAACCTAACCTTAAGTCTTCCTGTACATGCGCATATGCTCGTTCGTGATACTTAATCAAATACCGCCCGACATTTTTTATTTGACCGACTGTACTTGCGATTTACTTATCACTATTTCTCTTAAACGCCAGATGTAGAATGCTACTAATCACTCAGTGATTATAATGATACCTATTGAAATCATCGCTCTTGTGCTATCGAAATATTGTTGAATTATTGAAAATATGGGTGCGTTTGGCTAATTATTTAATTAAAATTCTCCAAACATCCCATTTTGATGTTTATTGGATTATGTGTTACGGGGTTTGGAATAAATTACAGTTATATCAACAAGAGGTATAAAATCATGACTTTCATGAAGGGAAACAAATAATAATAATAATAATAATAATAAGAAGAAGAAGAAGAAGAAGAAGAAATTTGTCTTAAATATAAGCAAATTTGAATTGTTGATGACCCTTGTAAACAATTAAATCCTAATAGAACATGTAGGAAAGATGGTAAGTGCATTCAATATATATAACATCTTTATTTCCTGTTGTAAACATTCTTTAATATACGCGATAGGTGAGGCAATACTTACGAACGTATTTGTACAGATAATATTGACTACACGTATTAATGAGGAAGCCTCAACGTAACTAATCATAATGTTAGTGGACACTCGAATTACAGGAAAGATAACGGTAAAGATATTTCTTTCAGTTCACTACAATAATAGTTGGTCGCTGAATTGTAACTTTAAATATGGTTGTTTCCATAAAATAGGATACTCACATGAACGTTGAGGCTTGTTCATTAATACGTATAGTCAATATTATCTCTACAAATACGTTCGTAAGTATTACCTCACTTTTCGCGTATATTAAAGGATCTTTACAACAGGAAATAAAGATGTTAAACACATGATGTAAACTTATTTATAATGCTTATTTTTAAGGACTTCATGTAATAAGTGTGAATGCATATCATTCACTATATGACTACATAGTATACTATATTTAGTTACTTAGCTAAATGTCCAGGATCTCCTCGATTTGTCGAAAGGGGCGAAGTGCAAAATGTTTGCATGGGTTTACTAGCCAATATTATTTTCACAATATGTTAAGAATTTAGCCATGAATTTTCACAGTAGATGGTTTCATGTCAAGGACGACTACCAACTCACTTCAAGTTCAAGTTCAAGTCGCGGTCTCACCGTCACATTCAAGGGGCGGCTGAGTTCGGAGGTTATGTGCTAAACTGGTTATCCTCTCGCAGAAACTCGCCAATATGTCACTCCTTAAGCTGTAAAGAAACTAAAAAAGCATTATCGTAGCAAATATATTTGGGCTAATCATCCACCCGGGTAGGTCCTCCATATCCTTATCTGGTAAAAAAAAATGTGTGATTCAGATGTAATCCCTTTCCCAACAGGCCGCGGTCCTGTAAGGCCAGGGAGGCATGGGCCGCATGGGAAAGGTTAAACTAAGACAGACAAAGAGAGGGGGAGATTATGATGTTGATAATAATAATAAAACAAAAATAATAAGCGTGAATCTGTAGGGGGAATATTATACAAGAAATTCAGTAAGATATCTAAATCTATTTAAATTTGTAGGTTGTAGATTTATTCATTAATACTTTTGTCTTTGGGTAACATCGTTTGTATATAACTTAACAAGGATATGTGAGAAAGTTTGAGCAACATACTTGCACCATTTATTTACAGTGACGAGGAGCAGGGACTGATCTCATAGCTCACACTAGCTGTCATCAGTTGTGATCCTTGTTTCCTGATGTAGATAGTTGGCAATGATTTACTAAATACATATCAAAATAAAATCAGGTAAACTGATGTAACAAAGTGCCAGTATGTTTTTGTTTAAACAGTTATGACTGCAATTATGATATGCAGAATATGTTTTTTTTTTAAATTGATTTCCAAGTTAAGCTCCAGATTTATTCATTAAGCAGGGCTTACGGAAGAACAAGGGTCTAGTTTTTTTTTAATGAGATTAAAATCTTCCAGCATCACCTGAACTGTACAGATATGTGATATCATGACAATCGCACACTCACATAAAAATGTCAAAAAAAATTCAAATTGGCCGGTTTCGGGTTTTGAACCATGGACTCCAGAATGTGAGGCCAAAGCGTTACCATCTCGGCCACCGGGGTCATTTTAACGGTCTAGTTGGATAAGCGCTTGTAAATCGATAGTGTTTTTTGTCATAGCTACCTGTATTTTAATTTCCAAGGCCTTATAAGATAACAGTAAAACAATAGGCAGTGTTGTCAAGATAATTGATTTTCATTTTTTTTATATAAATTCTTTCGAATACGTATATTACCATAAAATAGGCACTAAATTGAGCATTACTCCGAAACAGGTCAACCGATTTTATCTATTATAAATAGACGTCTTCCCATGGACATTATAAATGCGTATACGAAGTTTCATAAATATACGATAAAGCGTATTTGAGTTATTGCGCCTTTAAAGTAGACATTAAATTGGGGTTTACTCCGGTACCGGTCAACAGATTAGGTTAAAATTCAATAGGGCACTTCTCATGAACGTCATAAATGAGTATACCAAGTTTCATGGAAATCCGAAACAGCGTATTTGAGTTATGGCGCCTTTCTAATAGAAAGGCGCCATAATCTATTAAAATAGGCACTAAATTGGGCATTACACCGGTACCGGTGAACCGATTTGGTTCAATATCAATAGGGTTCTTCCCATGGACATTATAAACGTGTATACCAAGTTTCATTAAAATTCGACAAAGCGTATTTCAGTTATCGCGCGTACAGACACACGGACGGACGGACGGACGGACGGACGGACAGACAGACAGACGGACAGACATTTTTCGTCCCCACACACAATCTCATAAAGTACCATACTGGCACTTAATAAAATCAGGTAAACTGATGCCAGTATGCTTTTGTTCATTCAGTAAAAAGTTAATTGGAATTATGATATGCAGAGAATAAGTTATTTTTGTTATAGATTTCCGAGTTAAGCTGCAGATCGATTCATTAAGCAGGACTTACGGAAGAACAAAGGTCTAAAGTTTGATACTTAACCTTAATTCAAACTCGTATACACTGATTTTCTTTACAGTAAAATTTACAACCCATGTTTTGCATTGGCATATCACGGGATATTTACATTGTAGGCTATGTTTAGTTCCTTGAGAGATTACAGAAGCTATTCGTGTACACTGATATAAGACGTTCTTAAAATATGTCAACATTTCACAAAATGCACTGGCGAAGAACTACACTTAATGTATGTAGGCCTAATTATTTCAGAGTTTATATCTTCTGTATATAACAGTATTCAACTTGATGAACGAAATAACCATCTGAATAGTTTGATAATCAAATCTTCCAATTTACTTCGTTATTATCTCAGCTTAAATGCGAAGGGATGTGTCATGGCTAACTATTCCAAAGCCGTATGTGAAGAGTGTAAAACGATATGTTGTCAGGATAACAGATTTGCATTTGTTAAATTCTTAATAATATATCACCATAAAATAAGCACTAAATCGGGCATTACTCCGATACCGGTCAACCGATTTTATCAAATATCAATAGATGTTTTTCCATGGACATTATAAATCCGTATACCAAGTTTCATGAAAATCTGAAGAAGCGTATTTGACTTACCGCTTCTGTAAAATATACACTAAATTGGGTTTTACTCCGGTACCGGTCAACCGATTTGGTCCAGTATCAATAGACGTTTTTCCATGTACATTATAAATGGGTTTACAAAGTTTCATGGAAATCCGATAAAGCATATTTGAGTTATGGCGACTTTCTGATATATTACCATAAAAGGCACTAAATTGGGCATTATTCCGGTACCGGCTAACCAATTTGGTCGAATATCAACAGACGTATTCCCATGGACATTATAAATGTGTATACCAAGTTTCATAAAAATCCGATAATGCGTATTTGAGTTATCACGCCTTTAAAATAGACACTAAATTAGGTTTTACTCCGGTACCGGTCAACCGATTAGGTCCAAATTCAACAGGCTACTTCTCATAGACGTTGTAAATAAGTATACTAATTTCCATGAAAATCTAAAAAGCATGTTTGAGTTATGGCGCCTTTCTAATATAATCTATTAAAATAGGCAATAAATTGGGCATTACTCCGGTACGGTACCGGTAAACCGATTTGGTTCAATATCAATAAGGTTCTTCCCATGAACGTTATAAATGCATACAGCAAGTTTCATGAAAATCCGATAAAGCGTATTTGAGTTATGGCGCGTACAGGCACACGGACAGACAGTTTCCCGTCCCCCACACAATCTCATAAAGTACCATACTGGCACTTAATAATTGCTTAGAATTATTATATTTCGGACGCGTGTTATTAAGTGCCAGTATGGTACTTTATGAGATTGTGTGTGGGGACGAAAAATGTCTGTCCGTCTGTCTGTCCGTCCGTCCGTGTGTCTGTACGCGCGATAACTCAAATACGCTTTGTCGAATTTTAATGAAACTTGGTATACACGTTTATAATGTCCATGGGAAGAACCTTATTGATATTGAACCAAATCGGTTCACCGGTACCGGTGTAATGCCCAATTTAGTGCCTATTTTAATAGATTATGGCGCCTTTCTAATAGAAAGGCGCCATAACTCAAATACGCTGTATCGGATTTCCATGAAACTTGGTATACTCATTTATGACGTTCATGAGAAGTGCCCTATTGAATTTTAACCTAATCTGTAGACGGGTACCGGAGTAAACCCCAATTTAATGTCTACTTTAAAGGCGCAATAACTCAAATACGCTTTATCGTATATTTATGAAACTTCGTATACGCATTTATAATGTCCATGGGAAGACGTCTATTTATAATAGATAAAATCGGTTGACCTGTTTCGGAGTAATGCTCAATTTAGTGCCTATTTTATGGTAATATACGTATTCGAAAGAATTTATTAAAAAAATGAAAATCAATTATCTTGACAACACTGCCTATTGTTTTACTGTTATCTTATAAGGCCTTGGAAATTAAAATACAGGTAGCTATGACAAAAAACACTATCGATTTACAAGCGCTTATCCAACTAGACCGTTAAAAGGACCCCGGTGGCCGAGATGGTAACGCTTTGGCCTCACATTCTGGAGTCCATGGTTCAAAACCCGAAACCGGCCAATTTGAATTTTTTTTTTTTTGACATTTTTATGTGAGTGTGCGATTGTCATGATATCACATATCTGTACAGTTCAGGTGATGCTGGAAGATTTTAATCTCATTAAAAAAGAACTAGACCTTTGTTCTTCCGTAAGCCCTGCTTAATGAATAAATCTGGAGCTTAACTTGGAAATCAATTTAAAAAAAAAACATATTCTGCACATCATAATTGCAGTCATAACTGTTTAAACAAAAACATACTGGCACTTTGTTACATCAGTTTACCTGATTTTATTCTTACATAATTTTCTATATGAGCTAATGAATATTTTAGGAGACTAGCCCATTGCTTCAATGGGCATTTGTTCAGCATTTATATCTTCATGTTTCCTTGTAAAATGACTATGATAATCATGATTAAACACTACTTCCATATTATTAAAATTCAGATTGAGTATAATTTCAAAAATATACAAAAGTGAGTTTATTTTAGCAGCATTTTTATAGGCATTATTTCCGTATTAGGCCGCCTGCGTGGTTTCCTGGTTAGCGTCGCTGGCTACGGCCCGTAGGCCCACGTTCGATCCCCGGTACCTCCTCGGATTTTTCTGAGGTAGGGAGGTCTGGAACTGGGTGCACTCAGTCTTGTGATACAAACTGAGGAGCTACTTGATAGAGAAGTAGCGACTCCGGTCAAGGAAACAACTATTAATGGCCCTGTGTGTCTACATGCTGTGTCTATGGCAGATGAGGCAGCGGTCGGGTGGTAGGCCAAGTCCCTTTAGGGGTGTAGCGACAAGGAGTTTTTTTTAATTTACGTAATATTGTACAGTTGTTTAGTCGGAGTGTGTAACGAATAGCCAAAAAATTACAAATTGCTCTAATTGCAATTACAAATTGCTCTATTTTGTAATTTTTTTTCGAACTATTGTCTACATATCGTCAACTGGACAATATTAATCACGTCGGGTTCAGACCACCACGAGACAAGCTAGGCTCATCTGCTAGATACTCTTGTATGCTTGTAATGCTAGCAGCCTTTATGCTGGAGAACTGGAGTTATGACAACTTATGTAGAATGGTGTTGATACGGGCAGGTGTTCTTGGGTATTGAATTTCACATTGCACTGTACTTCTTCCGAGTCACGATGTTAAGATGCTCAGATAAGCCAGCACCCCGCAAAAGTCGTGATCGCCAGCAACGGCAGATGTACTCTGGTTCGAGTACCGGTGTAGAACGTGCAGCAATACTGGACTGGAATTTCCATTCCCATTCTGGTGTATAAAAAAAAAAAATACAAACAGTGTTATGATTCTAGACAAAGTAACATTACAGAAAACTTCTGTTTCTTTCAGCCCTTGCCCAGTAAAGTAAGTAAGCTGAACATTAACCGGACATAAGCCATCATCTTCATCATCACCATACCTTTCTTCTTCTTCTTCTTCTTCTTCTTCTTCTTCTTCGTACTCCTCTTCCTCGTTCTCATACTTGAGGTCCGTTGACTTAATTACGATGCTTTCTCCGTGATGGAATCTATATAATAAAAGCAAGTGTTTGTCTTTCTGTTTGTCTGTACGCGATTCCAGCGAAATCTACTGAAAGCAGAGATAAGAAATTTTAATCGTATATGGACTGAAGGGTAGCCGAATCGACCTCGAAGCCGGATTTTTTATTTTTGCTTTCGTTCGCGAGTTATGAGTGAAAAAAACTGTCAAAAAACGTGACATTTGGCGCTAATATTTTTCGAGGAAGGGCTCTTAATATAGTTTATAAAGAAGCTCTGCAAGAAAGAATTCATCACCAGGACATGATATTGGAAAGCACTTCATATGTCACAATTGGAAGTGATATAGCTTTTTTCACAGGACAAATTAGTTTGTTAATAAAAAAAGTTTTAAATGTTTTGCTGTTAAATAAATTATTTTTTTTAAATAGCGGGCGAAGCCGCGGGAACATTCCAGTACATTAATATAAAGAATGCATAGGATGGAAAACACAAATAAGCACACCTTCGTCAGTAGAAAATATCAGCGTTTACATTCGTTCCTCAGGCCTAACACTGTTAAACACTTTTTGATATTCAACATTTTTATAACATTTTCCTTCCTCTGGAAGACTATATAATGCACTAAATATAAATGGCTATATTCTAGTAACTAGTTATTTACGTAATTCTAAGCTAACTCGTTTCATTGGTGGACGAACATGTCAAAGTAATTGAGCTAAACAACACCCTTTAGTCCCTTTATTATCTTACTTTTCATCTTTCTACTCTTCATTTTTTTTATATAAAAAAGTTGCCTCCAATAATATTCTAGCCTTATTTCAAATTCAGATCACAGAAGGGGAAGAGAAGGATGAGAGGAAAATGAACTCTCACCGGCGGATCTTGGCATTTCAAAGATGCCGCAATTGGAGTTAGGTTCACGCATAGAATTCATACTTGTGTTAATACAGATATAAAATGATAAACTTTTTAAGGTAGCCTATTTATTTTTGTACATCACGTTTTCCTATGTGTATTTATATATTTTTGACGAATGCCGTATCCATTGAAATTCTGAGAGGAGAGTGCGGCAGTTCTGTGTGGAAACAACCGGTGTTTCTTCAATAATACCAGATACATGTAGATAAAATACTTAAGATTATTTGATAGAGGGTAAGAATTTCGTACGATTCCGTTTACACTCTACTGAAGTTCCATTGGTTTGAGTACATTTAAATATGTCGGTATTTAGAACGTTACTTGGTTAATATTATCATTTTAAATAATTTAAATTAACTTAAATAAAAAATATATATTAATATGAGAACATCAGAAGAGTTTACGACGGATTTCTAAAGGATTCAGTGGAAAATTCCAATAAGATTTTTTTCATATTGGCCCTATTACGAAGCACATATATTTTGTCAGAAAAGAAGAGTAATGGGTGGTATGTACAAGACTCGCTTCGCTCATTGGGGGCTCCGCCCCCAAACCCCCTACATTCTCGGGAAAGGATTTTGGAATTCTCCTGTGGTTTACAGCCTAAAATCTATATGTGTACCAGATTTCAAGTTTTTAGCTTATCTGGAAGTGGGCAAACATTAATGTCAGTGAGTGAGCCCTACTGGGCTTTTAGGGCTAGAAATAAAAATAAAATACTTTTTTGGAATTTTCCTGTGGTTTACAGTCTGAAAGCTATATGTGTACCAAAGTTCAAGTTTGTAGCTCATCTGGAAGTAGGCAAACATTAAAATCTTAATATACCACAATAAACATATTTGAAACAAGTAGGCTACTGTGAAATCATCTGACATGACCAAGATCGCCAACTTTTCTTAAAGTATAGAAACTTGTGTTTTACCGGTATATTTTTTTATATTTTATATCCAGTGGTGATAGAATTAGGTGGTCACATTATATGACTTGAGTTCATATTAACATTATTCTACTATGGCTACCGCCTCCGCTCCGCGTGCTTAACTATGTGGATATTATGTATTATTTAGACATCTGTACAAAATTTGTTACTCAAGAAAGTGAGTTGTAGAATTAATTTTAACGTAACACATCCCGTTGTGGTACAAACCGCAGTCAATATAACAATGCAGTAAAACAGTGAGCCGGCATTGCCGGCATGGCGGACGCATAATGGTGTTGTCAGCATCGTACGATCGTTCGTACACAACCGACAAACTGTGTAACCACACGAAACAACAATTGCAAAACCGCAGTACCAGTATGATTGTCCTTGTTAATAAGTGCCAGTATGGTACTTTATGAGATTGTGTGTGGGTACGAAAAAATGTCCATCCGTCCGTCCGTGTGTCTGTACGCGCTATAACTCAAATACGCTTTTTCGGATTTTCATGAAACTTGGAAAACACATTTATAATGTCAATGGGAAGAACCCTATTGATACTGAACCAAATCGGTTCACCGGTACCGGAGTAATGCCCAATTTAGTGCCTATTTTAATAGATTATATTAGAAAGGCGCCATAACTCAAATACGCTGTATCGGATTTCCATGAAACTTGGTATACACATTTATGATGTCTATGAGAAGTATCCTATTTAATTTGAACCTAATCTGTTGACCGGTACCGGAGTAAACCCCAATTTAGTGTCTATTTTAAAGGCGCAATAACTCAAATACACTTTATCGGATTTTTATGAAACTTCGTATACGCATTTATAATGTGCATGGGAAGACGTCTATTGATATTCGACCAAATCGGTTGGCCAGTACCGGAATAATGCCCAATATAGTGCCTTTGATCTTAATATATAAGAGGTCGCGATAACTCAAATATGCTTTATTGAATTTTTCTGAAACTTTGTATATCCATTTATAATATACATGGGAAAAGGTCTACTGATATTGGACCAAATCGGTAGACCGGTACCGGAGTAAAACCCAATTTAGTGTCTATTTTAAAGACGCGGTAACTCAAATACGCTTTACCGGATTTTTATGAAACTTGGTATACACATTTATAATGTCCATGGGAAGACGTCTGTTGATATTGGATAAAATCGGTTGACTTGTTTTGGAGTAATGCTCAATTTAGTGTCTATTTTATGGTAATATACGTATTCGAAAGAATTTATGAAATGCACATCAGTTATCATGACAACATAGCCTACTGTTTTTCTGTGATCTTATAAGGTTTGGGAAATTAAAATACAGTTAGCTATGACAAATAAAACAATTGCTTTACATGCGCTTATCCAACTAGACCGTTAAACTGACCCAGGTGGCCGAAATGGTAACGTCTTGGCCTAACATTCTGGAGTTCCGTGGTTCAAATCCCGAAAACGGCCAATT
The DNA here is from genome assembly GCA_964059195.1 of Ectobius pallidus. Lineage (NCBI taxonomy): Eukaryota > Metazoa > Arthropoda > Insecta > Blattodea > Ectobiidae > Ectobius > Ectobius pallidus. The sequence goes on from CAXKWD010000005.1 coordinate 18,351,501, forward strand.
TGACTTTTTTTTTAAATTCTGTATATCATAATTGCAATCATAACTGATTAAACAAAAACATACTGGCACTTTGTTACATAAGTTCACCTGATTTTATTATTATTATTATTATTACTACTATTATTATTATTACTTAGCTAATATTACACGTTTCCATACATCTGTTTCTATTGTTCAGTGATGTCATCTTTTCTGATATTCAGTTTAAACGATTATAATATCTAGTGATATAGCGGCGATGAGTTATGGAATATAAACCAAGCCCTACAAATACTGCGTTTGCCTTGGCGAATGAGGAAACCGTGAAAAACCCAAGTCAATTTGGATGGCCACGCGGTTTGATTTGAACCCAGAATCGCTTCCCTATTAGCCTATATTACCTCGCTGTAATTGGTTTTGGTGTGTTCTTTACGACTGACTGAATTTAACAACAATAAGTAGATTAAAGTTTTCTTGTTAATATGGGAAACAAAATACCTTTCATATCTTAATTAACATGTATGTCCTGAAATTCACATTTAAGCCTTATTTATTTCGTTTTTATCTTTAAACCTATTAATTGTATAGGCCCTACAGAAATGTGTTAAACAAAAAATGTCAATTTTAATTTTCTCCACAACTTTATTTTGGTAGGGTTTAATGTAGGCTATCGTCTTCGGCAATGGAGATAATCTAGAATAATTGAAAATGGATGCCGTATGAGTAAAGTGCCTATTAAGTTATTTTTGCAGAGAAACGGATATAGCCATTTTATTAGTCATAGAGAGGAATTTGAAAATTAAAGTTTTTTATTAAAATCGTTAGAGCAAATTTTTCAAAAAAAAAAAAAAAATCATAATAGTTTAGCTATAAAACTAAATTCATGACGGTTAGATAAAAGTCCTTAATTCAAAAAGTGAAGTAAATACCGTTTACTCGCTGTGCTTGTCCACAGATCGACAGACGGACAGACGTTATTCCAAGAACACTTTTTTCGATTTCTAGGCATCGTGAAACATGTTTTCCCGGTGTTATCTCGATTTCGATTTTTTGTCACGATCACAATACTTTCAGAGTATTACGTAGACTATATGCGAGAAAATAAAAGGAATCACCGAAAAAAGAAACAAATGCACATGAATCAATCAATACAAGAGTCCATTGTTAAACCCAAACATTCTCAACACGTGGTATGACTTATATGCAGTTAAAACATGCAAAATAAGCTAAGTATTAACTTAATAATCATGATAGTAATTATATTAATAATAAAGAAAAATTGCTTGAATACAGATTATTATATTTTCGTGAAGAAATCTGAATTCAAGAAATGAAAAGTATGCAGGTAGGTTCATGAAATTTCCCCTCTTAAAATAGCAAAAATAAAAGTGGGCCTAAGTTATATTATATTTAATTTTCACTCTCTTTCATGATTTATTTTGTTTACCTAGTAATCTATTGCATAGTAGGAGCAGTTATTTACTCAGTTAAAAACCTGGAGTTTGTATATTAATTTTTGAATGGTACATGCCGGCTTTATCCTTTCTTCTTCTTCTTCTTCTTCTTCTTCTTCTTTCTTCTTCTTCATCTTTCTTCTTCACCTTAGTTTTACCTCTCCCGTTGTAAGGTTTAAGCGACCCATGCCGCCCGGGCCTTACGACCTGTCGGGAGACGAATTATCTTTCGGATCACATAACATACTTTTTTGACCAGACAAGGACATGGAGGGCCTCCACGGAAGGGTGATCAGCCCAATGTCAGGGCTACCTCCTAGAACACATAGCACGAGACACACCATTCACACACTCATCATTCCAAACAAGGCGAGGATAGGATAAAAATTATAATTATGGCCAGATGATATCCGGGGACCACAAGAGACTAAAGTTACCCGAAATTTGTCTCACAGGTGAGGGAAAACCCCGGAAAAAGACCTCACCTAGGTAACTTGTCCCGACCAGGAATCGAACCCGGGCCCAAGTGCCACAGTGCTGGACTCTGCTTTACTCATCAACCTAAACACCTTAATAAGAAAGTTTGTGCAAAATATTAGCACTGTATATAGTAGGGTACCTTATGTCATCCCGTGGGCTCCTTCGTGAAGAAAGCAACACACCTATATTTTCAGTTTCTATGAAGTCTAAGGATACCCGAAACACTTGATGCCACTCTGGGGGTCGCGTCTGAGTCGCGTGATGACGTCATCAAAATGGCGGACGTAGCGTTTCACAGAAATGACCATAAAGTGAAAACTATTTAAGATAGAGACTTGCAAAAAACGGTTTTGAAATCACAATAAAATGCTCTACATTATTGTTTCTTACACGTATGGAGCTAAGAAGGCATATTCTAAAGAAAAATTACACTTTTTGTTGAATAATTGAAAAAATGGTCCTGTAAAATGTGTTCTCTTGAAATTTCAATAGAAGACGATGCCGTGCCATAAATGACATGTATACAAATCTTTTGAAGAGTTTAATAGTGATTCTATTCCCGTTTACCAGAAGTTTCCAATGTCAATAGTTTTAATTCTGTGATAGTTTTTGTAAAACAAACAGCAATCTCCAAATTTCAATATGCTCTTTCCTGAAGGAGGCAACACACCTAGATTTTCAGTTTCTATTAAGTCTAAGGATACCCGAATCACTTTATGCTACTCTGGGGGTAGCGTCCGAGTCATGTGATGACGTCATCAAAATGGGGGACTTCAATAACGTTTTACAGAAATGAATATAAACCGAAAAGTATTCGTGATGGACTTGAGGAATTTTTATTTTTAATGGGAATAAACTGCTAATGTAATAATAACTTAATAAACTTTGCTGTTGTTGTGTTTCTGCATGCTACATATTAAAATCTTGAATTATGATTACACCCATGAAACGGAAAGAATACAATTAAACTGGTAACACTTAGCCTATCCGTAGACTGCTCGGAGTGTATTTATGTTTTCTGTGATTTTCTTAATAAAGGTAAATTTCCACAAACTTGGAAGAAATCAAATAGGAGAGTGCCTTGCAGTATTCAACAGAATAACTTTCTGCTCATTGCCCCTATTAAAAAAGGGGTTCATCTTCATCAGAGTCACTATCATCATCATCATCATCATCATCGATCTTCGCCTCTTCATACTTGTCCGAAACTTTTTCACACTTCTCTGGATCGCCCTCACATTTAGGGCAATTTTATCCAAACACATTTGCAGCTATTACATCTCGACTTAACACATGCACCTTTGATTAGTTCGAGCACATCAGAAGGAGTAGGTGGGTTGGTGCACATGATTGGGACCCATCGATTGTTCTCTTTAGTCCAACCAAAATCTGCTGGTGGGGCAAATTACATCTATTCCATTCCATTGCTTGCAGATGTGCCCGAAGTATAGCTGGTGCAAGTGATGTTTGTGTGGGAGGAATGAACTCGGTCCCAGATGCTTCCGGGTAAAAAACCACCCGGAGCTAACTTTAAAATAACACCAACTTCCTTTATCTCTGTTTTGGGAACATACACTTGATATATGAACCTTTCAACAGCCGCCGACGTTTCCTTATCCACAGTTTCCGTCTTTCCCAGATTTGCCAGATCAATGAGAACATCGTCAGCAGCTAGGAAGGCGTACCAGAAGGATATTTTCCCTTTTCTAGAGAAGGAACCAGTAATATTTGCTCCTGATAGTACATGGAAACCTAGAAGTGAGTCGGACCGCAGTCATCCTAGTTTCTCGTAGATTGGTGACAGGGAAACACTTTTCCTTTTACTAGCGTGGCCAGTTACGACACGTGTGTCTTTTGGTAGTATTGGATATTTATTTAGTGGTAAAATAAAGACATCAGTATCAGGAGAGTAGATTTTCAGCTCTGTAGCACCAGCATTTGCCGCATGGATAGAATGCAATATTATTTTTCAGTCAGCTTCTTCGGGAGTAGCCTACTGCTAAGGAAACCGGCATCCATGTGTGTCCCTCGTGCAACTTGTTACCATGCAACCACTACATTGCGGTTGGTGGCTGCAGCATTTTCTAGAATACACTCTCAAAGGAATATTGAAAGTTCACCTTTCGTTTTCTCGTGTGAGAGAAGCTTCTTCGTTGCCATAGTTAGTATTCCAGCTTTTGCTTCAATGTGATAATGGATTGGCACAGTATGACCCTGACGAAGTTCTCTTGTGGTTCTTTTTAGAGAGTCCTTTATGTATGTGTCAAATACCAAATGAAGTTCATCGTATGATCCGTATTTTTAGTTTAAACTACTTATGAAATGATCGGCAAGTTCTGAAGGGTTCTTGATTGTTGGTGGCTTATCGAGTGCATGTAGCTCTGCCATTCCATCAACAACTGCAACACTAACGAAATCCGGTTGTTGGCTCCACTAATAAACTTGACACTGTGCTCTCCGGGTCTTGTAGTTCGCCGGTAACACTGCAACGCCCGGTTAGAGGCTGCACTGTACTTGTGGGTAGTGTGTAAATTGGAAACTTTGATGGTAAAGCCTCAAGTATCCTAATAGTTTGCTCTTGTCGTTGCTGTACAAGATAGACCCATCTGGGGAAAACAATGACCGAGGAAGAACTGACAGCTAGTAATTGCTCACTGCGTTTCGCAGATCAAGCTCCGGTCTTGATTTTGCAACAATCAACATTATTGAGAAAAGATTTCTGTCCTCCTTCAGTTCCATAATGGCAACTCTCACAGGAATTCGTACCCTCTTCGAAGCTTGACGACAAGTTAATTCTACACCCTTCTTAGTAACAATTTTAACAGTGTTTTGTTAACTTTTTATCAAACCCTTCCCTAATACATTAATAAATAGTCAATCACAGAGAAGAATTGACACGACTACGCAATAATATGAAGCCCAGATCTCATATCAAATTCCTTTCTGAACAAAATTGAGCATATTCCGAGCCTAAAAAGGTATAAAATGAACCTGAACTGGCTAACCATCACAAATACTTTTCGGTTTATATTCGTTTCTGTGAAACAACACGTTATTGAAGTTTGCCATTTTGATGACGTCATCACGTGACTCGGACAAGACCCCAGAGTAGCATCAAGTGATTCGGGTATAATTATACTTAATAGAAACTGAAATTCTAGGTGTGTTGCCTTCTTCAGGTAAGATAATATTGAAATTTGGAGATTGCTGTTTGTTTTACAAAAACTATCACAGAATTAAAACTATTGACGTTGGAAACTTCTGGTAAACGGGAATAGAATCATTATTAAACTCTTCAAAAAATTTGTTTGCATGTAATTTATGGCACGGCATCATCTTCTATTGAAAATTCAAGAGAACACATTCTACAGGACCATTTTTTTCAATTTTCCAACAAAAAGTGTAATTTTTCGGTAGAATATGCCATCTTAGCTCCATACGAGTAAGAAACAATAATGTAGAGCATTTTATTGTGATTTAAAAACCGTTTCTCGCAAGTCTCTATCTCAAATAGTTTTCACTTTATGGCCATTTCTGTGAAACGCGACGTCCGCCATTTTGATGACGTCATCACGCGACTCAGACGCGACCCCCAGAGTGGCATCAAGTGGTTCGGGTATCCTTAGACTTCATAGAAACTGAAAATATAGGTGTGTTGCTTTCTTCACGAAGGAGCCCACGGGATGTGATTTTCTTACATAAGGTACCCTACTAATACTTTAAAAGATTATTTAATTAAAATAATATGCAGTGTGAAAGCGATTTAAAGACTAAGGTAAGATATATTGCCTTTAGCAATTGTGTTCGCTCTGCCATATTTTAATGTTATTTCGGAGAATCCCGTTGACGAGTTTTCTGATTTGATATATTTGCAGATAATTTCTCGTGGAAATATTTGAAAATTGGTGATATTTTTCTAATATAATATGTTAATTAAGACCAAATAACATAATAAAATATGTTAATATTTAAACAAGTACAAGTACCGGTAGTTCTTTGCCAGCATTTAAAAAATGTTACTACATAGCTCATTTCAATCAGAAAAACAGTATAATTATATAAATATATAAAAATTAGGGCCCTGAATCTAGGCCAGTCAGTAGAGGTATTGTATAATGCAAAAGGTGGTGTAGAAGCTTTTATTTCTTTAACTTGTATATATGGATACAAGCATGTAAAAAACAAAAATTGCTAACAAGGGCGACCTCGGGAAAACTTTTGGCGGCAAAAAAATCTCGAAATTTTAGGACTTTTTTTGGTTTTCCCCATTACCTACTAAACGATGCATCCTATCGAAAAAGTTACGGTATAACTAATTAAAAACAGACATTCTGCGTTAAATGAGTACCACAGAGTAATAATTCGGTCAGGTAGTTTGGTCGAAAACCACGGTAAAAGAACGACGATTTTTTCCAAATTTTGCCAAAAACTGAGATGTAGTACTATATATGAGTCGGAAACTTGGAAATGAGTATTCTGAGAGAAAAACTCATAGAATAAAAGTTGTAGAGCATCAAATTCTGCGTCCACTGAGTACCAAAATGTTTAGTTTCGGTCAAGTACACCTCTCGAAATTGGCAATCTCTCGGTGCCCGGCAATTGGCATATGAAGGTACCTATGAGTTAGAACGCTTCAACGGTACGGGTGTAGGCCTATATCCTACAAAGTTATTCTTGCTTTACTATCATCAAATAATAATTTTTAAATGTGAATAAGGAGAGAACAAATATGAAAACACATGAATTAATGTCAGTCAGTGAGTGAGTGAGTGAGTGAGTGAGTCAGCCGTTTGGCTTTATATTATAAGGATAAATGATAAGGTTTCATTTATTCACAAAATTTATTGAGAAACAGTCTAATGCTTAAGGGCACACTAAACTAGAAGTTTATAATTTTTTTAACCATAAAGACGATTTTTTTATTTCACTACGACATTAGTTTGCTCTCTTGTATTATTTTATGTGATTCGCTTTTAAAAGCCCTGTTGGCCATTTAAATGTAATCTCGCGTGTATAAACCTCATCTGAAACGCTATACATGCCCTCTTACTGGACGTCCAATACATATTTCCATTTAATAATTAATTTTAACTTTTAAATATCGCCTGCTGGCTAACGTTTTTAATCAAAAGAATTGCCGAGAATTACAATGTGATAAATACAACATGCCTGTTTTCTCCAAAACGTATATTTTACAATTAAAAGTCTCTGGTACTGCACTTTTGCACAGAATGGATTGAAAACTTACAGGGAATCTATAGAATATATATTTAGTCTAGGGCTTTTATTACCATATCTACAAGGGTTTATTGAGCTAAATGGGCAAACTACTTTCCCTTTTTTCGTTTATTTGAAAAATAATTTTTAAAAAAAGGGAAAGTAGTTTGTCCATTTAGTTTTACAAGCGAATCTATACAAATATTTGTTTTCATATGCCTAATGAACCAAATTATTAAATATCAGTTAAAATAATAAAGATTGTATACGAAGGGAGTTTTATTTAATGGAAATATTCATAAAATTAAAACCAATTAACATAGAATGATAAAATTTTATGTGGGTGTTACTAATAATGAATCATATCAACACACAAAATTTGATTACTCTAAAATTTAAAACATGGATGTTAATAATTTCACTATACCTAGGTAGTGTTCCCTTAAGTGTTGCTGGTTTCCAGGGATACGATTTATCTAAAAGAAAAATCTTTAATCGACATTTTAAATTTTGTTTAAGTCTTGAAGCATTACTCTGAAGGACAAGATACATAATATCCGCAATATTCAAGAGCAAAAGTATTGGCTACTTATTCTAGTCACGAATTTGTTGTAAGTCTAGTTTATCATACACTAGCTGAAAAGGGCTTTGTATTTTTTTTATTTGAAATTAACTTAGGCCTATGGAGGACTTTATGTATGTAGAACTTGAAATGAAGGAAAAGATTTATCACACTCAAACTGTTCCATCAGAAAATGCTAGATATAGCTTTTTATGGCTCATAGAGGATGTCGAAAGCTGCATTCCGTTGCTTCTACACATCATGCTTGGGAGGGGTTGAAATAAGAAGAAACATAAATTAAATAAGATTGTATTGACTTGACGGAAAATTTTATTTCTCATTCTCATGTTACCATACAACCGTTTCGGGGCTGAAATAAAAGAGAAATTCATAATCACTTTCATACTTTCCTCCCCTAAAACTCGGGACATAATATACTGCGAGCATAAGACTCAAAATGTTCCATCCCATGCTTAGGGCCTATGATAAACATCCCTATATCTCAACTAATACAAAGCCTACAGCTATGGATAACGTATAAGCGGAAAGGATTATTTACAGACTTTTGATATAGCATACTCACACACTTAAGTTGTCTCTGCAATACGACCTCTTCTTCTACATCAAAATGTGAAGTGAGAAAATATTTCTTATGTCGAGGGTAGAGAAAGTTATGTGACTACATCACACTTTGCTTTATTTTCGTGGATTTCATTTTCAGTAATTATTTTCGCCAATATATTACATCGATGAAATCATAATTCGTTCAAGTCCAGCATTGTATAGTCGCCAAAGCCCAATGTGAATTGTGTAAACATTACACTGTTGTCATGTGAACTGAACAGCATTTCATTTTTTTCAGTATAATATTAACAGAAATTATATAATTTTCAAAGGGAAGGACTGATTTGCTTCAATTTTAATGTTGACCGCGTTACTTCCCGGGCTTAACAGGGTATGTGTGCAAAATTTCGTGTAAATTGGTAAAGAAATGTAGATTTGTATAAGGAACAAACATACATACATACACACTTTGGATTTTATATATTAGATAAAGAAAAATTACTTGAATATAGATTATTATATTGTAGTGAAGAAATCTGAATTCAAGAAATGAAAAGTATACAGGTAGGTTCATGAAATTACCCCTCTTAAAACAGCAATAATGAAAGTGGGCCTAAGTTATATTATATTTAATTTTCACTCTCTTTCATGATTTATTTTGTTTACCTAGTAATCTATTGCATAGTAGGAGCAGTTATTTACTCAGTTAAAAACCTGGAGGTTGTATATTAATTTTTTGAATGGTACATGCCGGCTTTATTCTCTTTTTCTTTCTTTCTTCACCTTAGTTTTACCTCTCCTGTTGTAGGGTTTAAGCGACCCATGCCGCCCGGGCCTTACAGGGACACGACCTGTCGGGAGAGGAATTATCTTTTGGATCACATACATACTTTTCTGACCAGACAAGGACATGGAAGGCCTCCCTGGATGGGTGATCAGCCCAATGCCAGGGCCACCTCCTAGACAACACGAACACATCAATCATTCCAAACAAGGCGAGGATAGGATGAAGATCATAATGACACAAGGGACTAAAGTTACCCGAAATTTGTCTCACAGGTGAGGGAAACCCCCGGAAAAAACCTCACCTAGGTAACTTGTCCCGACCAGGAATCGAACCCGGGCCCGTATGTTCGCTCCTCTCACGCATCCCCGATGCCACAGCGGTGGACTCGGCTTTATTCATCAACCTAAAAGCCTTAATAACAAAGTTTGTGCAAAATATTAGCACTGTATACCTTAAAATGTTATTTAATTAAAATAATATGCAGTGTGAAAGCAATTGCGATAAGTAAAAAAGATATTATATTGCCTTTACCAATATTGTTCGCTGTGCCATATTTTAATGTTATTTCGGAGAATCCCGTTAACGAGTTTTCTGATATGATATATTTGCAGATAATTTCTCGTGCAAATGTTTGAAAATTTGTGATATTTTTCTTATATAATATGATAAATTTTTCCAAATAATATAATAAAATATGTTAATATTTAAACAAGTACCATGGTAGTTCTTTGTCAGCACTTAAAAAATGTTACTACATAGCTCATTTCAATCAGAATAACAGTATAATAATTATATAAATATATATTATAATAATTAGGGCCCTGAATCTAGGCCAGTCAGTAGTGGTATTGTACAATGCAACAGGTGGTGTAGAAGCTTTTATTTCTTTAACTTGTATATATGGGTACAAGCATGTAAAAACAAAGATGCTAACACGGGCGACCCCGGGATAACTTTTGGCGGCAAAAAAAAAAACTCGAAATTTTAGGACCTTTTTTTGGTTTTTCCCCTATACGATTCATCCTAGCGAAAAAGTTACAATATAACTAATTAACAAGCATTTCATTCTGCGTCGAATTAGTACCACAGCGTAATAATTCGGTCAAGTAGTATGGTCGAAAACCACGGTCAAAGAACGACGATTTTTTTCCAACTTTGCCAGAAACTGAGATGTAGTACTATATATGAGTCTGCAACCTGGAAATGAGTATTCTGAGAGAAAAACTCATGAAATAAAAGTTTTTGAGCATCAAATTCTGCGTCCCCTGAATACCAAAATTTTTAGTTTCGGTCAAGTACACCTCTCGAAATTGGCAATCTCTCAGTGTCCGGTAATTGGCATATGAAGGTACCTATGAGTTAGAACGCTTCAAAAGTACGGGTGTAGGTCTATATCCTACAAAGTAGACTATACTATCATCAAATAATAATTTTAAAATGTGAATAAGGAGAGAACAAATTTGAAAACACATGAGTTAATGTCAGTGAGTGAGTGAGTGAATGAGTGAGTGAGTGAGTGAGTGAGTGAGTGAGTGAGTGAGTCAGCCGTGTGACTTTATATTATAGGGATAAATCATGGGTGCGCATCTGTGGCACATCGTGTCACTGTGCGGTAGGGGAATTTCTCCCACTACAGTCGCCCTTGACGTCAGCATAAAGCAGTTTCGACGTGACACTGAACATGAAGAGCAGGTTTCATACGTCACAGCAGGATGGGGGACGAAAACGTTTCCCCTCAGTTGCTCAGGTATGGGATAAATGATAAGGTTTTATTTATTCACAAAAGTTATTCAGAAACAGTCTAATGCTTAAGGGCACACTAAACTAGAAGTTTATAATTTTTTAAAGCAAAAAGACGATTAGTTTGCTCTCTAGTATATTATTTGATGTGATTCGCTTTTAAAAGCCCTGTTGGCCATTTAAATGAAATCTCGCGTGTATAAACCTCATCTGTAACGCTATACATGCCCTCTTACTGGACGTCCAATACATATTTCCATTTAATAATTAATTTTCACTTTTAAACATCGCCAACTTTTTTAATCAAAAGAGTTCCCGAGAATTACAATGCGATAAATATAACATGCAAGATTTCTCCAAACCGTAGGCCTACATTTTACAATTAAAAAGTTTCTGGTTCTGCACTTATGCACAGAATGGATTGAAAACTTACATGGAATCTATAGAATATATATTTAGTCTAGGGTTTTTAATACAATATCAACAAGGGTTTATTAAGCTTTGTAAAAGGTAAAGTGATCCCTATACAGGCCATGGAGACCCAGAGGGTTCCAGGAGTTTGAGGCTCCCAGATTTTGGACATTCGGCACATGAAGGTGGTAAGGTTGTCAGCCTTACGCACCGGCCGCCTTTACCCCCAGGATTGCTCCTGGTACTCATTTATGTTGGAGGCTGAGTCGACCCCAGGGCCATAGTGCCACCAGAAGGATTAGGGCAATTGAAAAATCTCAACGACCTCATCGGGAATCGAACCCGCGACCTATCCGGTTTGTAGCGCAGCGCCTCAACCACTACGCTACGGCGTACCCCCTATTAAGCTTTGTATTTTTTCAAAATAAAAAAGTGGTTTACCCATTTAGTTTTACAAGCTAATCTAGACAAATATTTTTTTTTTCACAAGCATAATGAACCATTTGAACATCAGTTAAAATAATGAAGATTGTATACGAAGGGACTTTTATTTAAAGCGATGTTAAAGATCCCGCACGAAAGCTGTGCCGATTGCTTACGTCATTCTATTACGTTTTCGTGAGGACTGTAGCGTCGACAGGCCTGCTACGTATCTCTCTCGCACAACAGTACCTCCCTTTCTATTTGTGAAGGCCAAGCTAGCTCTCTCTCTCGCACAATAGCATGTCTCTCTCTAGCGAGTAACGGTCATCATCGGCACATATTTCGTGCGAGATCTTTAATTAATGAAAATATTCATAAAATTAAACCCAATTGACATAGAAATATAAAATTTTACGTGGGTGTTACTAATAATGAATCATATCAACACAACAAATTTTATGACTCTAAAATTTAAAACATGGATGTTAATAATTTCACTATACCTAGGTAGTGTTCCCTTAAGTGTTGCTGGTTTCCAGGGATACGATTTATCTAGAAGTAAAAACTTTAGTTGACATTTTAAATTTTGTTTAAGTTTTGAAGCGTTACTCTAAAGGACAGGATACATAATATCCGCAATATTCAAGAGCAAAGGTATTGGCTACTTATTCTAGACACGAATTTGTTGTAAGTAAGCCTAGTTCATCACACACACACACACACACACAAGCACATATAACCGTCTTGACAAAATGCAGAAAATACGTCTTCTAAAGAAACTCTTTCATTATTCATGATATTTTCAATGATACCATACTTCTTTGACAATTTTTAGGATAAATGCAATACTTTCCTGGTTTATTATAGATCTATCTAGGAAATCAATAGGTATGGGAAAGGAATTAGGCTATTTTAGTTAAACGTTTAGTATGCAACGAAGATTTCCGAGTCGAGTCATCTAGCGCATTTTCATTATTCAAATTATATAGATAGTCGTAATCTAATCAATTAGGGCGGATTTGCGCTAGAAGGCAGAAGATACGCCCAGAAGAGGAGGCAGTATCTGATCTCAAGATCTGCAATCAGGAAGGCTGGTCACGTGGTATCGTGTAGGTATGGGACACAAGTCGGCGCTTAATAATCTGCACGTATGTACCGCGATCATGTTTGTGGAAAGAATATGTATTTGTTTTCAGCGGCATAGGCCTAAAACCTGTATTTCATATTGCTTATCAACAACAAAAATAACAGAATTCGGAAACCTTAAAGCTATAGGAAACTAAAATTCACACGCCAATAGATTTGAAGATAATGTATAACTTGTTTTATTTTACTTTAGATATATTTAGGCAGGGGCCTATATTTCATTTTCACCATACTTTTGTTTATAATGGGGTTGTAGAGCAACACCTAGCGGACAAAAGAGCGACTTGAACTTTTACTGTGGGGTCATTTTTAGCAAAACACCTGTTTTCACATTTCAGCGATTTTCTAAAAAAGTTAAAAATATATATTTTTAAACATTTTTACCACAGTTTTCAAAGGCATACTACTGTATTTCATATTGCTTATCAACAACAAAAATAACAGAATTCGGAAACCGTAAAGCTATAGGAAACTAAAATTCACAGGCCAATGATTTGAAGATGACGCATAACTTCTTTTATTTTACGTACAGGCAAATGCATTCTTATGCCAATACTTGGTACCGGATATATCGGCTAGGAAAACGATATTGCACAAGCTCTTTCATTTTCCATCTGCATATTCAATACACATTTTACAAACTTAGATTAAGATTAATACCTATTAATTATTACCAAAGCATTTCAGTAAAGTAGGCCTAAACAGGAAATTTTAAAAGTGATAGTATAGCTATTTATGTATCAAGTACGCAAAATAACGCTTTAGCGGACGAATCTTTAGCGGACGAATATTGGATAACTTAAGTCCACTAAAGCTTTTTCGTACGTGGTGCATACCATTTTTTAAAAGTAAAAGCTCTGTAAATTATATGAAATGAAATAAAAATACCGTATAATTCATTATAAAGGGCATAGTAAGCCATTTTGTGACGCCTGAATCCTATGCTATGAACTAATACGAAATCTGCATCGGCCTGGATGGCGCAGTTAGTATCGCACTGATTTTCGACTTTCTGTGCCCGAGGTTGCGGGTTCGATCCCGGCCCAGGTCGATGGTATTTATGTGTGCATAAATGTCACAGGCCCATGTCAGTAGATTTTCTGGACAAAATTTCGGCACACCGGCGACAGTCACAGGCCTAAGTTGAAGTATATCCCCGTCGTTAAAACCAATAAGAAATGCAGATATGTAGATAGCAGTGCGGGTTTCTTAAGGATAATATCGCTATGTTGGCTTACGTCTATATTTGTTGTTATTTTAGGTGTTTTGTATTTAAAAAAAAAAGAAACTTCGTGAAGTTTCTGTTTAACATAAAGAAACAATGTAGCCTTATATTTCTTGTATTGTGGCAAAATATTTTGTTTTCGGCCTGTTACGGTTGGTATGACCGATCACTGCCATCTGGATTTTCAGTTGCCTGACAACTTTACCGCCTTAGGCCGGCACAAATTACTTTACCGGCCTAGGCTAGTAAAGTGCTACTTTTCGGCGTGTTAACAGTCCGACAAGGCGCTGTTTTACAGAGCAAGAGGGTGCATACAATTTCAAAGGCGAAAACTGAATTTAAGCTTGTTCCTTTAGCAAGTATATTCAAGATAGGCTTATTTAACACTTGTATCAAGAATTTTAAAGATATTTTTAAAATGACCAAGTTATGTAATAAAGTGTATTTTAGACTGCAACCACAATTTCTTGAAATTTTAAGTTTATAGACAATATTCCTAATACTGTATTAGAAAACTTATTGTTTTATTTCCATTTATGAATCACACTATCTGAGAGACAGCTCCCTTCGCCTCTAAAACACAGAATACAAGAATACAAAATGTTATACAGACAATACCTTTAGTTGTTTAGTAATATCAAATCAATTAGTCATTTTGCTACAATCTGTGAAATAAAAGAACAGTTACACTAAGTGAACTCATAAAAAAAAGTGCATGGGCACTACTTGAATGCTCATTCGAGTGCATTTTATCTCTTTCTAAACAACTGGATATACAATTATTTTAAAACTATTGCATTATTTTATAATTAAGGAAAATATTCGACTTGTACCATAGGCCTCATTTAGGGTCTTTATTATAAGTTGAAACCGGGCGACGGAAGGCGCACGCAGCCGGTCTGACCTTGATGCAACAGCGGCACGTGCAGTTATTGTTAAAGTGTCAACATGGTGAGACCCATTTCGCTGCAGCATTGTATTTTTGTGTGTAAACATTATTTTAAGTACGAGTCTGCTAGACGTGTACGTGATGAATTTATTCGGACATTTCCTACTGATGTGCCACCTTCAAGAGCACAAATTCACAGAATTGTTAATAAATTTGTAAATACTGGCTCAGTGCAAAACAAAAAGCATGTGCGCACACGAACAGTGTTACCAGAAGAAAAGCTAGACGAGATTGGCGCTTATCTTGAACATTTACCAAATAAATCACTCTCAAAATTAGCCCAACAAGTAGGGGTTTCAGTTCCTTCTGCACACAAAGCAAATTAGGGGCATTACAGTGGAAGAACTCACTCGCGTCAGCCAGAATATGGTTTCCAGATACAATGCCTGTATAACACAGGAAGGACGACACTTCCAACATATGTTATAAGGTAAGATATGTAATACTTTATATAGCCTACACTTTAAGCAGGGAAGCTGCGCGCGCGTCACCGGCGGCTAATGCGGACTCCGTAGCGGAGAGTGAAAACACCGGTCGCCCGGTCTCAACTTATAATAAAGACCCTGTACAAATCCATATTATATTACCTTATGACATTACACTCAATGACTGTGTAACCAACACTGTATAACTTACTTACTTACTTACTTACTTACTTACTTACTTACTTACTTACTCCATGGCAATAGACAATTCCTAATCAAGCTATCTTCAAGGAATGTTATCTATTTTATGGAACCCGAAAGTTCATTGCCGCGCTTACCTGAGTCCGCCATTCAACCCTATTCTGTGCTAACTCCATCCAATCATCCCCCACAAATCCTATTTCCCATAAATCCGTTCTAAGATTGTCCTCCCACCTACGTGTAGGTCTTCCACGTGGTCTTTTCCCTTCGGATCTCCCAGTCAATACTTTTGAGATATGTCTTTCCTCTCCCATGCGTGCAGCATGTCCAGCCCATTTCATCCTTCGCGATTTAATTATATCTGGTGAAGCGTACAGGTCCTGAAGTTCGTCGTTATGCAATTTTCTCCAGTCTCCATTGTCATCCCTCTTGGGCCCAAATATTTTTCGAAGCACCCTATTTTCAAACACTCTCAGACTACGTCCTTCTTTATCAGTTAGCGGGCATGTCTCACATCCATATAATATAACAGGCAGGATAATAGTCTTATAAATCTTAAGTTTTAGATTTCTGGACAGAAAACGAGACGATAAGAGTTTCTGAACTGCATAAAAACAAGCATTTCCTGATTTGAGTTTACACTTAGTTTCATGACCATATATTTAGTTTTTTCTGTATTAATTTCTAATCCAACATTCCTGCAGGCATCGAAAAGACTTTCTGCATTTCTCTCGATTGTGTTTACGTCATCGCCCAATAAGCAAACGTCATCTCCATAAGCTAAAATCGGGTGACTACTATTTAATTCTACGCCTACGTTGTTTTCCTGAACTTTCCTAATAGCATATTCCAAAGCGAAATTAAAAAGTTAAGGTGATAGTGCATCTCCTTGCTTCAAGCCGCTTGTAATGGCAAGCCTATCTGATATAAATTTCCCTACCCTGACTCTACTATAGGTTTCATTTAGACACTTTTTGATCAGCCTATCTAACTTCTTTGGTATCCCAAACTCAGTGAGGATATTGTAGAGTTCTTCTCGCCTAACTCATTTAATCATTTAAATATGATGTTTTTAATATATTTTACATAACTACCTTATACCTTTACTTACATTTATTTATTAAGTTCAGACAATGTACAAATACTATAGCAGCTATTATGAATTTAAAAATATATACATTCTTTCAGTACAGTTTGTAAAACGTATTATTTGTAAAAGTTTTTTTTATCTAATCTATATGCTTTTAATATAACAGTGCAATGTGAATAGTTTTCTAAAAATAATCTAAATAAATGAAGGGTCTATCTATTTATTGCCTGTTTGATTAGTAAAGTCTATTTAAATTTCAGCTAAGTTCTCGTGGTATTAAAATCAGTGTGAGTTATAGGCCTACAATATATAAGTCCTTAATACTAATTTAAAAGACAAGTCTATCATTTTACAAATAATATGTTTTACAAACTATAATGAAAGGGTGTAAATTATATTTATATTATATTTATATTTATATTTATACAAAACAAAACAAGACCACCCGAATGAGCAAGCGCTCGTGCTCGGGAATCGTATGTTTTTATTATTTTTTTAATCTATGTATAGCTGGTGAACAGGCTTATTATATTCCCACTTTTTCTCCAAGATTTGGCGAATACAATTATATCTTAATTATTATAATTTTATGTTTAAATGTTTATGACTTTTTCATAGCCTAAGTGCCTAAGGTAAATACTGTAATAATTATTGTATTTGAAATCTCAACAAATATTGTAATACAGTCTAATGCCTATGGAAGGTTTCTCTTTCATATTTTCTCTCTTTGATAATAACCTAAATCTTTATCAACAATATACAGTGAGTCCATTTTATGAGGAAACCTCGCATCACTGCCGCATTGCCGCGCTAGCATTGTAAAAAGCATACAAGCGGTTAGTTGCTTGGGTGTCTTGCAGTGAGACACTTGTCTATTGTTGTCGTGTGTTACATAAGACAATAATCGAAAATATATACCGTTGAACAGCGAATTTATTTAGTGGAATGTTACTTATTGAGAAATAACCATAGAAGGCGCGTTCGGAGATTTTCTCGTAAATATCCTGACTGTACCATCCCTACAAAATGGTGAGTAATAAGCCTCTACAAGTAGGCCTATTTTGATAATAAATTGGTTGGGTTATTTTATTTTGTATTGTTTCTAAAGTCTTGATTTGCCGGTAGTAACGGAAAACGGTCCCCGCCGGTGCAAGCACAACAGCGGGGAAAGTGTGAGCAGGGGCAACGCTGTTAAAAAGTTTCCACATAAAATGGATTCCCGTATAAGATTAGTTGTAGTAACCTTGTATCAGGTAGATGTTTTGCGATTTCGGCCATTTCATAATTACGGGTGGGACATTCTCGCATATTATGAAAACTATTTGTGTTCATTGCATATCATTAATAATGAACTAGAACTCATTCTTTGAAATTTACTATGCCTTCTACTCGAAACACTACATGCAAAGCATTATTTAAAATTTATTTTAAATATTTTAATTTTTTTAAATCTATTACGGATGGGACATATTTTGGACAATGATTTTAATGATACACAAAAACAGTTCATTTGCTGTTTTGCTCTTACTGTTAGGGTCTTAAGTTGTTATTAATGAAGATATGAGGGATTAAATACAAAACATAAACTGTTTCCAGATTGTCAGAACATTTATTTAACTCATCAATAATAATTTAATAAAACTATCAACATTACGGGTGGGACATTATGAGTGGGGCAAAAAGTCACCGTTTGTTATTTTACATAGTAATTAACCACACATACTTTCTGAAGTTAATCTCATACCAAATTGTACCTCAAGATGTATATTTTCTCAAATGAAAATGGACATAGCTGATTACTCTTGATTACCTGGTATTAAAGAGTGTTAAAATCAAGCTAAAAATGGCAAAAAAAAAAAAAAAAAAAAAAAAAAAGTAACTGAACACAATAAATAAGTAAATCAACAGATTTTACAAATGGAACAATTTCAAATACACTTAATTCCTTCATATTCAGTAAATTTGAAGTTTTAAAATTACATTTGACCACCCAATTACATTAGTTTTATAACATCTCTCTTTGATGGAAAAATTCCCATATTTTATGAAATGGCTGATTTGCTAATTTTATGGTATAAGGTGGACATTATTTACTGCATTGTACTCATTCACCACAGACGGTATGAAATGTATCAAGTATTTCTGTTAGCTACATTTTCATGCATTCTCTCTCTCTCTCTCTCTCTCTCTCTCTCTCTCATCCTGTGCCCCCATGTTGGGGCGAAGGGCCTCCAAGTGGAGGTTTCTGTTTACCGATGTGAATTTTGTAACTCTTATTTTCCTAGAGAGGGTAGAGGGACAGATGGTAAGCCCATCGCCCCTTAACCCCCCTCCGGAAACTAAGGTATTAATTGGACGTGAAAGGGCCGAGAAATTTGGTCCAGAGGCTCTAATTTAGGCTTAGAGTTCTTTTACGTGCCGTAAATCTACGACACGGGCCCCCCAGCTTAAAGTCCCTCCCGGAGGATTTTTACGCCCTGAAAAACCCATCGACTGCGGCCGGGTTTGATCCCGCGACTTTCAGATCTAGAGGCGGGCACATTTTCATGCATTGGTAGCCTATTTGCAAAATAAACTTCTTAAGAAACGAAACTTTATGTCTAAACTGTTAAAAGAATTGGAGGTCTTAAACCAGACAAGGAGAAACAATGGTCCCTGAGTTCTGTCACATTCTATAAAGTTCCAAGGTATTATTATGCAGTGGCATTTTATTGTCTAAAGCACATAAAGCTGGTAACACAATAGAGTGGTCAGGGTATTAAATGCTTCTGCAGATCGCCAGACAGTGGATTCCAACTTTCCTTACACAGACCCCTGCTGTTCCTGTGTATTATTTATGGATTATGAATTCACATTAAAACTGCGTCGAAATCCATGGCCTTCTAGCAACCAGTAGCAAAGAGGAGATTTTTTTCTTACATGGCAGATCTGCTTCATGACGTTGCATATCAGCTATCCTTAGATTTTATTTATCCAGTAGAACCTACCTATTATCCAGACACAGGCCATGTTCCAGATTTATTGGATTTCTTCATATCTAAGAATGTCACAATCTATTGTTCTGTACCATCAGTAATTCATGATCTTAGTTCGGACCATCTACCAGTAATTCTTAACTTATCATTAAATTGCAGCCAACAAGAACGCCCTACTTTAATAAAATATCCTTTCAACTGGGAATGCTATACAAATACACTTCAAGAAATTACAAATTTAAACATGCCACTAAAAACTTGCAATGATATTGACAATGCCATCAGTACTATAACTAGAAATGTACAGCTTGCAGCCGGTAAAGCCAGTAACCGGAACCAAACAAGTACTCAAACCTTTAATATGAGTAACAAAAATGCACTAATATCACCTCATGTTCGTCAACTTCTTTATGAAAAGAGGGCTTGTCGTAGTTTATGGGAACGCTCTAAATATCCTCCCCATAAGTCAGCTTTTAATAGAGCATCTAGAGAATTGACAAAAGCTTTAAAGGAAGAAAGAGAGACTGCTCTAAATAGCCAGTTACTTAAATTAAAAACTTCAGACTGTTCTCTATGGCGAAAAACCAAATTTCTGACGAAACAAGTAGAACGAATACCACCCCTAAGTGTTGGTAACACATGGTACACAACACCACAAGAAAAAGTTAACTTATTCTCTAACATTTTACAACAGCAGTTTAAACCAAATCCAAGCTTTGATCCAGAATTTACAGAAAAGGTTACACAAGCAATCTCTATGCCACTGCAGTTGTCACCATTTACGTATCATTTTAAGCCAGCACAAGTCAGAAATGCCATAGACAGAGCTGCAAATAAGTCTCCTGGCTATGACTTGATTGTTCAACCATTACTGAAAGCATTCCCCAGGAAAACTCTTCTATTATTAACTTACATCTATAATGCAATGCTACGTCTTGCTCACTTCCCTCAAAAGTGGAAACATTCTATAATAGTAATGATTCCAAAGCCAGACAAAATTAAAAAAGATCCAAACAACTATCGTCCTATCAGCCTTCTACCAATCTTCTCTAAGATCTTTGAACGTCTTCTCTTACCTCAACTTCTTATTCATCTAGAAAAAGCTATACCTGAAACTCAGTTTGGATTTAGATCGCTTCATTCCTGTCCTCAACAACTTCATCGGGTGGTGGATGTCATTCTAGATACCTTTGAAGAAAAGTTTGTCTGTCATGGCTTATTTTTAGACACAGAAAAAGCATTTGACAAGGTCTGGCATGAAGGCCTACTATACAAAATTAAAGACCAGTTACCAGACACCTACTATAGGATTCTGCAGTCTTACCTGACTAGTAGAACATTTTCTGTAAAGTGTGAAAATTCACAATCTCAGTCTATCGAAATAAAATCAGGAGTTCCTCAAGGAAGTGTACTCGGACCTTTCTTGTACCTCATGTACACCTCAGATTTTCCAAGAGATGATACATTAACAATAGCTCAATTCGCTGATGATGTTGCAATTCTCAGTAAAGGAACATGCGATTCTTCTGCAAATAAACTGCAACAGTACGCAAATAAAGTCGAAGTATGGAACAATAAATGGAGAGTTAAAATGAATCCAAACAAATCAAAACTAGTGGTGTTCACATATAATTTAAAAATTTATCAGCATACAATCAGACTACATGGCATGGATGTACCTCGGGTCGACTCTGTAAAATATCTAGGACTGATATTAGATAGCAAACTAACTTGGAAATCACATATCAATGGACTGGTTCAGAAAATCAGAAACAGAATTCACCAAATAAAATTCCTGATCCAAGGCTCATCTCCTCTTCCATTGAAGCTCAAGATACTCATCTACACAACTCTCATCAGACCTATTTGGATGTATGCCTGTGGGATATGGAGCTCTGCTTCAGACACCCAGATAAGAAGAATACAGACACTACAGAATCGTATTCTCAGGATATGTACCGATGCACCATGGTACGTTCGTAACACGACCCTGCATAATGATCTCCAAATTCCCGAAGTCTCAACTGTTCTAACTACCAATTATACCAGGCTTCATAATAGCTTCATACAGCATCCCAATGTTTTGCTGAATCACATACCT
Source organism: Ectobius pallidus (assembly GCA_964059195.1). Classification (NCBI taxonomy): domain Eukaryota; kingdom Metazoa; phylum Arthropoda; class Insecta; order Blattodea; family Ectobiidae; genus Ectobius; species Ectobius pallidus. The sequence goes on from CAXKWD010000005.1 coordinate 18,373,230, forward strand.
TTACAGAACCAAGTGACCCGAAATCAGAGAAGACTAAAACGCAAAAGACATACTGATTCCCTTCAATAATAATAAAACATGTCATAATTAGCCCACACATAATGCTGCTGAGGACTATCAATGGATAGCAACCTCAATACAAGTTACATGTGCATTTTATGTCTGTTGCTGCCGCAATTGTAATATACTTTTGTATAGTAAAGTTATCGATATTAAAATAAATGGTGCAAAAATACGTTGCACAAACTTTCTCGCATATACGTGTTAAAGGCTAGCACAGAAAAAATTAAATTAAAGAGACAATTAAATTTTATTTATTACATTTTCATAAAACTAAGAAGTATCTAGAACGGAAACCATCAGAATCGATCTTCATGTTTAATGTTTTACCGTGAAATAATAATAATAATAATAATGAATGACAGTAAAACTGCATATTATTAGTACTACTAGTACTACTACGGGAAAATTCAAATATAAGTCGCACCTTGGGATAAATCGGCCCCACCCAACCCATTCACCAATACAAGGACAGTTGGTCACTCTGCTTCGCTCAGAAACAAAATACATCACACAGTAAATGCAAATGTGAAAGCGAATGGACGGAGCTTAAGGGGCGACTTATATTTGAATTTCGCTATACTAAAACTAAAACTAAACTCCGTTGCACTACATTCCTAGGGATTTGGTCTACCAACCGACCGGTGTGTCATCTACCACAGGCAGATGGCAGGGTTGGGGTATGTGGTCAGCATACCGACCCCCACGACCGTTAATGGTGGTTTCCATGACCGGAGCCGCTACTTCTCTATCAAGTAGCTCCTCAATTTGAATCACGAGGAAGTGTACCCCTACCAGACCCTCAACCTCAGAAAAATCCAAGGATGTACCGGGGATCGAACGCGACCGACGGATCTGACGCTAACCACAAGACCACGCCGGCGGTCCTACTGCTATTACTACTTAGGTTATATTGCACGCTTTAACTGCATTGTAGGTCATGTAATGTGTTTAGTATGTTTGCGTGAACTATTAGTCTATTGTAACAACTCATTCGCGTCATCTTTTTCTATTGTTTAGTGATGTCTTCGTATGTGGCATTCAGTTTAAACGATTATAATATCCAGTGACGTAGCGGCGATGAGTTATGGAAAATAAGCAAGTCCTACAAACCCGGCGTTTGCTTTTGCGAACGAGGTAACCATGAAAAACCCAAGTCAATTTGGGCGGCCACGAGGTTTGATTTGAACTCAGGACCTCTTCCCTGTTAGCCCATAGGCCCACCACATCGCTGTAATTGGTTTAGTGTGTTCAATGCGACTGAGCTAAACTGATTGCATTTCACAACAATAAGTACATTAGGCCTATAGTTTTCTTGTTGCTAGTGGCAACAAAATGCCATTCATATTTTAATTGATATGTATGTTCTGAAATTCGCATTTAAGCTGTACTTATTTCGTTTTTATCTTGATATCTATTAATTGTATAAAGAAATGTTTTAAACAAAAAATGTTCATTTTAATTTTCTCTACAACTTTACTGTGGTAGGTTTTCATGTATCACTTACTGTAATGGATATAATCTAGAAAAACTGAAAATGGATACGAATAAAGTACCCCTTAAGTCATTTTTGCAGAAATACAGATATAGCCATTTCATTACTCATAGATAAGAGTTTCCAATTTTAAATTTTTATTAAAATCGTTAGAGCCATTTTTTCAAAAATCAAAAATTTTAAAAAAGTTTTCATGAAAAGTCCCCTTTATATTTCAGTTGTAAAGTTAAATTTCTGGGCGGTTCGACAAAATTTCGAAAAAGTCCTTATTTCAAAAAATGAAGTAAATACAACGAGCCGTTTACCCGCTGTGCTTGTCCACGGACAGACGGACAGACGGACAGACGGACAGACGGACAGACGGACAGACGGACAGACGGACAGACGGACAGACGGACAGACGGACAGACGTCATTCCAAAAATACTTTTTTCGGTTTCTAGGCTTCATGAAACGTGCTCTCCCGGTGTTAACTCAACTTCGATTTTTTGTCACGATCACAATACTTTCTCTATACTCCGTATAAGCGAGAAAGTAAAAAAAAAAAAAAAAAAAAAAATGGCAGATCTTTACCAACCCTAGTTTATATATCTGAAACAATGCCACGGATAAAAATCTTCTTACTGAACTTACAATAATTAATTACGTATTTCTTGAAAAAGAACAATTTAAAGTTAATTTTTCCTGAATTACTCTCAAAGAGGGACTTTTCAGAAGAAGAAAAATATTATTGTATAAGATGTAATGTATTTTTTAATTATTTAAAATACTTCTGAACTTCTGAAAGTGTACGCATTAGTAAACCGATAGATTATTGCATTACTGTATACGGTTTCGGTTGCACCACCGACAGAAATCATAAACTTTTTATGTAGAGATGATTGACAGAAAGCTGGAAACAGCACTATCCGGTATATAACTAAAAACTGTTTGCTCTTGAAACACATTTATTCTTATGTTCAAGTTGTCTAACCAAACGGGTTTGAAAATTATTGTAAATAGTAATTTTTCGGTCATTCTTCGAAGAATAGACACATGTCGAATAACCTTTACGTTTGGTATCCTAAAAAAGAAACGTAGGTACTTGTAACATTTGTAGTCTTATAGGTTATTCAGGGATTATATTATATATAGTTATATATAGAGCCCGGATTTCCATGCAAATGCATGTTTTTATATACTTTGGTTACACTTCTCAAACTTTGTAATTACTCATTACATGACTTGTGGATTCCAAATAACCATACTTTTTCCGTGCATGTTTGCATATTTTGGCCTTTTTGTGGCAAAATTCATGCATCATGCATGTTTTGGATTTTTTTGGTTTAATATAGCATATTCAGACGTTTTTAATGCATATAAACACTCATTATCTGGTTTTAGTGCATAATATCAAGTTACCATGCATAACTGTGCATATTATGAATGTGCCTCCCTAAAATCTCGGCTTTTCAAAGAAACATAAAAAATGTTGTATTGTATTACCATTGCTATTTGATTGACTTGGCAATAGAGTCTGCCACCTGCATGAATTTGAGAGTGCAAACTACTGTTTACCCTAAATAAACAGTAATATAATACACCAGGCTACAAAAGAAAATGCCGACTCGCTTACCCCCACCACCTCCCATTGAAAGAAAACTGCTATAACAGAATGTTCACTGCTTGAATTTGTCAGTCACTAGCCATTGTTGAAGAGGTTGAATAATTATCTTTAGAATCGTGTTGTGGAGAAATGGGTGTGACAGTTAAGTAGGGAAAAACTTAAGAAGGTACTTAGTTCAAATCCTGATCTTTAACTTCTGAAAACAGTGAAAGACGTATTATGTGGAAAAAATGTAAAAGACATGGAACTCGATCTCACCCTCAGTCAAATTTCTTCCCTTAAGTATGCACCTGTTACTACTTGTGAAGTAGAAAGATCCTTTTCTGTGTTCAAGAGTGTCCTAAACTGATAAACGCACGAGTTTAAGTGAGGAGAATTTGGAAAAACTCGTTGTATATTGTTTTAAGAAAAATTAAAATATATTGCAGAACCGTGCGGATTTTTGATAGTGCATGTTTCGCCCTTCATTGTGCATATTTGGAGATACGATAGTGCATGAATGCATGCATGTTTTTAAGTTTGATAGTGCATGAAAATCCGGGCTTTAGTTATATATTAATTATTAAGTGCCAGTATGGTACTTTATGAGATTGTGTGTGGGGACGAAAAATGTCTGTCCGTCTGTCTGTCCGTCCGTGTGTCTGTACGCGCCTTTACTCAAATACGCTTTTTCGGATTTTCATGAAACTTAGAAAACACATTTATAATGTCAATGGGAAGAACCCTATTGATATTGAACCAAATCGGTTCACCGGTACCGGAGTAATGCCCAATTTAGTGCCTATATTAATAGATTGTATCGGATTTCCATGAAACTTGGTATACCCATTTATGACGTCCATGAGAAGTGCCCTATTGAATTTGAACCTAATCTGTTGACCGGTACCGGAGTAAAACCCAATTTAGTGTCTACTTTAAAGGCGCAATAACTCAAATACGCTTTATCGGATATTTATGAAACTTCGTATACGCATTTATAATGTCCATGGGAAGACGTTTATTGATATTGGACCAAATCGGTTGGCCAGTACCGGAATAATGCCCAATTTAGTGTTTTTATGTTAATATATAAGAAGTCGCGACAACTCAAATATGCTTTATTGGATTTTCCTGAAATTTTGTATACCCATTTATAATGTACGTGGAAAGACGTCTACTGATATTGGACCAAATCGGTAGACCGGTACCGGATTAAAACCCAATTTAGTGTATATTTTAAAGACGCGGTAACTCAAATACGCTTTACCGGATTTTTATGAAACTTGGTATACACATTTATAATGTCCATGGGAAGACGTCTATTCAAATTGGATAAAATCGGTTGACCTGTTTCGGAGTAATGCTCAATTTAGTGCCTATTTTATGGTAATATACGTATTCGAAAGAATTTATTTAAAAAAATGAAAATCAGTTATCTTGACAACATAGCCTATTGTTTTACTGTGATCTTAGAAGGCCTTGGAAATTAAAATACAGGTAGCTTTGACAAAAAACACTATTGATTTACATGCGCTTATCCAACTAGACCGTTAAAAGGACCCAGGTGGCCGAGATGGTAGACCTTTCTTCTTCGGTAAGCCCTGCTTAATGAATAAATCTGGAGCTTAACTTGGAAATCAATTTAAAAAAAAAAAAAAAAAACATATTCTGCATATCATAATTGCAGTCATAACTGATTAAACAAAAACATACTGGCACTTTGTTACATCAGTTTACCTGATTTTATATTATATAGTAATTATTACTATTATTATAGCCTATATGTTACGAACAATGAGGTAAATTCGGGAAATTTTGTCAATGACCGAACATTAACGACAACGTCCTGGGTAGTTGGCCGATGTTGATAACAACAACTTTGTCCAGGGAATTTCGTAACTAACTAACCAATGACGTGACTAATGCTATTTTTCGATAGTTCAACTGAGAATGACTTGTACGAGGGCAGATCAATAAATAGGCCTATCCGCAATTTTTGTTTAATCTTCTGTAGATCGGCTGTACCGTTTTGTGCTCGCGCACATCATGTTGTTCATTTATCTCTGCTTGTGGAATGTTTGACCGTTATAACTCCACTGCGGGTTGCGCCGTTTCACATTAAACAAGGCTCCACCGCTCAGCGTTTACACCAAAGACGACCAGCGTGCAGTGATCCGCTTTTTGTCGTTTGAAGATGTACCATGAGCCGAAATCAATCGAAGAAATCGTAGACTATCGGTATTTAAATAAATATCCACACTCTCTATTTTAAATTTATTGCAACAAGAATATAACACTTTCAATTATTTCATTTTTTTTATAGTCCCCTTTCTTCTCAATGCACTTGATCCGTCGTTGCACAAGCTTCCTGATGCCCTCAGAAGATAAGGTTTTTTTTTTTTTTGGCTAAGTAGGCCTAGCAAGCTACGTATGCACCGCTTCCTTCAGTTCATCATATTTTGGGTAATATGAACTATTGGTTACCTATAACTGGCTGTCCAATTTCTTGAAAGAAAATATACGGAATAGGAATGGATTGTGATTTCTGTGACGTCATATACTTTAGTTTAAACTTCATTTTTACAAAGTGTGCTGTTTTAAAGCGTTTACATTGTTCATCCGCAATATTGTAAAAAATCTTTAAATGTTAAGCTCACTTTAAATGACTTCTTAACGCCTAATTCTAATATACCATGGTTACAATAGAGTGATGTTTTCGAAAATTACATATAGTAAATAATTGTATTATTATTTCTACTAAATATAGCGATAGCAAAAATAATGCTATCAGAAATAACACGCGTTGGGTTCCCTACAAGGAACATAATATGGTACAACTTAAATCAGCATGAGAAAGTAATAACCCGTAGGGGTCGGATGTTTATGACCAAAAAAAGTGGAAAATATGACTGCAAATATGTACCCTTAAAAATGACTAAATATGACCCAAAAAGTCAAAATATGACCTCATAAAAGAACGTCTTTTCAAAAATGAATGTTCCAATTTAAAACATGACACTAAATTATTACATCACATTAATTCAATCAATTCAATCACCTTTTAACAATTTCATAGGTGATTTACAGTTTTATTTGTAAAGAATTTCTAATCTGTTAATGTTTCCAGATACCACTGCAAATGTGAACTGAAAATATTTTAAGAACATCTATTGGGGGAAGTGGTAATTGCGCTATTACTTGTTACTATCCCTTCACATATCTGTTCAAATAAAACCAAAATATTTGTGACTCATTTTCGAGAAAAAAAAAATTGAAGTTGACAATTTAGTGCCTAACTGCACATACTGCCTAACTGTGCTCTCTCACCGAATTTATAACTGAAATATGACGTTAAATTATAAATAGGACCAAGGCCATGAAAATGACTAAAATATGACTTTATACGCCAAATAAAAATGGTCCGACTAGGATAAAAAGTGCAATTCATGATTAATTTGTGATTGCGGCGAGAATGGAGATCAGGATAAAAATATGACATATCATAAACATCCGAATCCTAGTAATAAGTCAAATTCTAACAAAATTTCACATAATCACTCTAGCATGATCAGTGCAAATAGGATAGGGCTATAGTTATAGTTACATTCAGAAGATAGGCTATACTTCCGAAACACCCTGCACCCAAACAATTTCCATTCGAAGCATCTCAGCGAGATTATAAATTTCATTTGAAGTTTTATCAAATTACATGCTTATTTCGATTAATAAACCGGTTTTTAATAATTTCTTGCCGACCTGAATGTGATCCCAGCAGACCTACATGTAATACATCTTATAGCGAGGTACTGCGCATGCCCTAGCGTTTATGAAGATGGGTTAATTGGTATGCAGTCAACTGGACCTCATCTCTAAATTCAACACCCCACTTGCATCTCGTAGTTACCAGTCAGGTCTAATGATCAACGCAAACATATACCGATATTTCATGTTACTATACTATTATATTAACGCAATTGAAAATTATCTTCTTTGATACTAAATTAATTAAGCTAATTTTCTCTGATGTCAGCGAAAATTGTACAGGGCACGCGTTATTTTACCTTTTCTTTCTTTCTTTCTTTCTTTCTTTCTTTGTCGTAGTTTTACCTCTCCCGTTTAGGATTTAAGGGACCGGGCCTTACAGGGCCGCGACTTGTCGGGAGAGGGATTATCTATGGATCACATACATACTCTTTTGACCAGACAAGGACATGGCGGGCCTCCCCGGATGAGTGATCAGTCCAATGCCGAGGCCACCTCCGAGAAAACACGAACACATAGGACGAGACACACCATTCACACACACACAATCACTCACTCACTCACTCATTCCAAACAAGGCGATGATAGTATGAAGATGATAATGACGGCCAGATGATATCTGGGGACCACAGTTACCCGACATTTGTCTAACAGGTGAGGGAAAACACCAGAAACAACCCAACTAGGTAACTTGTCCCAACCAGCATTCGAACCCGGGCGTGACAGGAGCGAACGCATCCCTTACGCCACAGCGGTGGACGCGTTATTTTACCTAGCATACAAAAATCAGTCAACTGAGATTTTTTACTGAAAAATCTTCCATGTGTGGGGATGCCATAAAAATAAAAATAGAAATAAACACTGTTATTTTAAAATAATAATTATCAGATCAGCAAATTATGAGGGTACATCAATATGTATCCGCACCTTTATTCTTTTGGACGTTGGCTGTATCGCTTTGTTCTCACGCGCGTCGACATGTTGTTCATTTGTCTCCACTTGTGGAATTTTTGACCGTTTTGACTCCACTGATGTTGCGCTGTTGCACATTAAACATGGCTGCACCACTCAGAGTTTGCACCAAAGAAGAACAGCGTGCAGTGATCAGTTTTTCGAGGAATGAAGGTGTATCAGGAGCCGAAATTCATCGAAATCTTTCCGTATAATACGGAGGCAATGTTTTACCACGGCGAAGCGTGTACGAATGGACTGAAAAGTTAAAAATGGTCGGACAAGTGTGAAAGACGAGGAAAGAACAGGACGCCCATCAGCATCCACTTGTGACGCCAACACTGAACAAGTGCGTATCATGATTCAGACAAATCGAAGAGTGACTGTCAATGAAGTGGCAAACCATATGCAAATGGACCATGGTTCTGCATATGACATTATTCATAAAAGGCTTGGCTTTCATAAAGTCTGTGCAAGGTGGGTCCCAAAACAGCTCAATGAACAGCACAAGAACAATCGTGTGTCCCTCTGCTAAAACTTACGGGTCCGCCATGGTAACGAAGGTGAAGCTGTTTTGAAACGAATAGTCACTGGAGACGAAACCTGGATCCATCACTTTGAGCCAGAAAGCAAACACCAAAGCATGGAATGGAAACACCCTGCATCTCCAGTCAAAAAGAAATTAAAGCGTCAATCCTCCGCAGGAAAAGTGACTGGGACTCACAAGGGCCAGAACTGCAACAATAGGCCTACTTGGAGAAGGGCTCAACAATAAACAGAGCACGTTGCAGTGAGATGTTGAGCAACGAGCTGAAGCCTCCAATTCGAACCAAACGTCGAGGCCTATTGTCGAAAGAAGCTGTTCTGTTGCGCCCACTTACTGACGCACACATTGCTCAAACTATTCAGAAACTGGGTTTTGAGATGTTAGAGGATCCTGCATACAGTCCCGATTTCGCACCGTCAGATTTTCATATTTTTGGCCCACTTAAAGATACCTTAAGGAGCCGTCGATTCACCACAAACCAAAAACTGAAGGAAGAGGTGCATACGTGGCTTGCTATACTCAGCTGAAAAACTTTTTTATGAGGGCACCAGGAAGCTTGTGCAATGACGGATCAAGTACACTGAGAAGCAAGGGACTATGTTGAAAAATGAAGTAAATGAAAGTTTTGTATTGTTGTTGCAATAAATTTAAAAAAGAGCTTGCGTGTACTCGTAGTGTTTCAGTCTAGGTAACATAATTATAACAGATATTAAGTACTGTAGTAATAATTCAAGAGGATACCTCCACTAAATCATAAATCAAAATGATGTTTAACTCTTGCAAGCTTTTCATTGAACGCCTACCTATCTAATCTTTACACACCTGTGGAAATCAAGTTCACAAATCAAAATTATTTTGAGTTCTTAAAGGTTTTCACTGAACGCCGAGTTATCTAATATGTCCAGAGTACGCCTACAGTATAATTTTATATATTATACCGTATAATATTATGCGAATTTTGTTCAAAAACCATAAACATTTTGCCATCATTATAGAATCCTAACTGTAAAACCTATAGAGAATACAATGAGTAAAGTTATATACATATACTCCCAGGAATATTTATCATTACCAATTTTCATATTTAACTTATGTCTATACCTCAACTTTAAACAAAAACCATGATTATTACAGCCTATTTCGTTATTCTGTAAGACAAAACTTCTAAGTATGAATACGGTCAGTGGCGTAGGAAGGGGGGTGCGGGGGGTGCGGGCCGCCCCGGGTGCCACCACCCGGGGGGGTGGCAAAATAAAAATGTGTTTTTGTAAATAAAAAATAGCTCAAGGGAATTTAAAGAAAATAATAAAAATTTAAAATAATTAAATAAGCTTAACAACTTTCTACAAGTCAACATGCGTATTGAAACTTCTTTTAGTTTTAAATGCAGTCAACAAAGGTATAATAATAAAACGCGGCTGAACTGGCCGCTGCGTAGATACGAAGAATAATATTATGGTTAGGGGAGGGGTGTTTATTTCTGCCGATTCTTGTATCTGCAGTTTTATTACTTTAAATGAGACTTCAACAATCGGTGATATTTTATATCACCCAAGCCGCAACCAATTCTACCCGCTGCGGCAGTCATGACTTTGACGAAAATAAACTTCGAATATGAGTTGACCCCGAAGTCTCCGGCAATCTACTGTAGGTTGTCGTAACGAATCCACGTTTCATCCTGTCACGATGGATTTCAAAAACTCGTTCCCGTGCCGAGTGACTTTCATCTTTTTCGGCAGCTGAAGAAAGATCTGGGAGATAATGAAGAATTTCAAAACTCTTCAAAATGCCGTGAAGACCCTTCTCAATACGCTGGCGGCAAGCTATGAAGAGGGTATAGTGAAGTTGGTACCATGCTACGACAAATGACTCAATCAGAGCGAGATTAGGCCTATGTAGAGAAGTAGCTAGAAGGTGTACCGTACCTAAATGTTCCAAATAAAACAGTTTTGATTTTCACTGTGGTTTTTATTTTATGACCCATCGGAGGTTAAAAAAAATAGCCCTCGTATTTCAGAAATTGAACTTACTTTTTCCGAAATTGAAATTACTTTTTCAGAAATTGAGGTTGAAAAGATGTAGATTTTGAACTGGTATGTGCGCATATTTAAGAATAGATTATTAATAATACAGTTCCGTAAAATAGTTACATTACTTGTTTATGAAATTTATTAGGATCAACCCATAAAAAATTATGTATAATTCATATAACTTCCTCTGTCCAAATAAAAGTTAGCCTCCCCTTAAAAATAAGAGAAAGTCGTCAATCTTTGTGTCACGTCCCCAAAAGGTACCTAACCCAAATACAACATTTTGTTTTCGTACGATTTTGCGTTGCAAGAGGCCGTATTGCAAAGAGCGCGTATTCAGAGTGGGTGGCTTATTTTATTTTATTTAATACATTAATACTTATTGGCCCCTGTCCTGGATTCCTATCAGAGGCCTCTTTATGCACTATACAATTTGTACTTATTAATTTATAATTACATAGGTTATCTACATTATTTATAATTTAATCTAAAGAATATAAGTATATAACGAAACAGAGAATGGTTAACTATTTAAGAAGAAATAAAAAATAACAAAAACATTAATAAACTTAATAATAAAACTAACTACATTAACTAAAGTAAGTGTCGAGTCCGGGATTTTTGTGGATTTGTGATGATGAATGGGAGGTCGCGCCTAAGCATACCAATCTTCACAGATGCAGTACACTCCCGCATCCTCACTACCATCTCATCATCAACCAGGTGAATACTAGTCGTCACCGGAATCCTTAGTCTGGAAGCCAGACTTCAGGCATCGGCGTCAACCGGTAGGCCATCCTGGCACCACGAAGTCATGTCCGGGTGTTTGTTATCCTTTATTTGTAATTTGACTTATGTCCTGTGTCCTTATGTGTCTTATGGCATAGTCTTTTTATTGCCTTTGTCCGTGTCTGCTATTTATATAGTCTTCTTTTGCTTTCTGGGAAACTCTATTTGCTGCTTCATCCAACAACTTCCACGAGTAGGGGTCTCTTATTATGTTCCCTATTTGCCTACCTTGTAGTAGTCTCTGAAGGGGCTCCCTCAACTGAGCAGTGTTTTGGCATTCCCAAACCACATGCTCAGGAGTACCTATTCCCCCACACGAGCAAGCGTTGGAATCCGAAATGCCCTTTTCATTTAAGTAGACCATGTAGGGTCCATGGCCCGTCAGATAGTGGATTAAACCTTGGGATGGTTGTAAATGTCGCAGTTCTAGTCTTTCGTGTACGTCCATAAAAATATCGTAGGTCCTACGTCCTGTGTTGCTTTCTTCCCATCTGGTTTGCCACATATCCAGTATCATATTCTTGATATCCCTTATTGTTTCAACTCGAGTGTCAAGTATTAATTCTGCACGAGCCTGTAATCCCTTTTTAACCCAGAATGTAGCTCCTTTTTGCCTTATAAGGAGATCCAGTGGTATGACCCCGAGGACTGTGGTTAAGGCATCAGTCGCCGTTGTTCTGTAAGCTCCTGTTAGTCGTAGCAGGATTCCCCTTTGAAGACTACGGAGCTTCGCAGCTGGCTTGATGTTCTTTAATCGGTGGGCCCAAATTCCTGCACCATACCCCACTATTGATACCAGTATTGTCTCATGATACAATTTCATCACCCTTGGGGGAAGACGAAACTTGGTCATTCCAAGATTGATGAATTTGTTCATTAGTCTATTGGCTTTTGCGCTTACTCGTTCAATATGGGGCATGAAGTTAAGCTTTTCGTCCAGGTCAATCCCTAGATATCTCACCGTTCTGCTTCTCCTTATGCTTTGTCCATTTATCTTGAGTGTTGGGTTACGTAGAAGCTTCCCTTTAAGCAAAAGATAAGTTGTCTTTGCTGGTGCCAGTTTTAGTTTTACTTCTACACACCAGTTACCTAATATTTCTAGAGTCCTATTTGTTCTACATTCCAATTCTCGTCTTGTGTCTGCCTCAAACACCAAGAGTAAGTCGTCAGCGAAAGCTACCAGTCCAAGTAAGTCGTTTGATTCTTCCAATCTTAAGAGTCCAGGTTCCATTCCCACATCCCAGAAAATAGGGCCACAAACAGATCCTTGTGGGCACCCTTTGCTGAGTTGTTTCATGGTTCTGTTGCCGTGGCACTCAATCATGGCGAATCTTTCTTGGCAGTAGTCCTTGAAAGTGTTGTATAATTCTGCCGGGCATTTAAGTTCCCTCAGGCGTCCAAACAAAGCCGGCCACCAAAGGTTGTCAAATGCCCCTGAGATATCTACAAAAACTCCTACAACATATTTCCCCCTTGCAGATTCTATCAACCTAATTGCCCGATCAATAGCGTCTACAGTAGATTTGCCTGTTCTGAAGCCATACTGATGAGGATGCATTCCAATTTGCTGTCTATGTCTCTGTAACCTATGGCAAAGTATTTTTTCAAACACCTTACCCAGGACATTAAGCAAACAAATAGGTCTGTAAGATTTTGGTAATAGTGGATCTTTATCCTCCCCTTTATGTAGAATAATTACCTCACTTTGTTTCCATATGTTCGGAAATTTTCCTTGTCGTAAGCATTCACTCATCAGTTCAGCCGCAAAAGGTGAAACCTGTTGACAAATATTGTGAAGAATTTCTGATTTTATTCCATCAGGACCTGGTGCTTTTTGTCTTTTTAGTGATTTTATGGTCGTCTCTACTTCCTCTGGTGTTATAGGCTCAAAAGTATTGTCAGTGTGGTAAGGTTTATTCAGTTCACTCCTTAGAAAAGTGTGTCCAGGATCATCACTCTGAGTGCAGTCATCCGGAAGCAAGACATTGAAAAGGAGTTCAGTAGATTCCTTCCAACTTTTAGTGAGGGAGCCATCACCCTTGCATAGTGTTGAAAATGTGGTAGGAGGTCTAATTTTACCAGCAGCAATTTTGAAAGGAATTCCCCACGGATTTAAAGAAAGCTGTTCGTGCACAAACCTCTCCCAGCTCCTTAATTTCAGTTGTTGGAGTTCATCTTGAAATTTCTGTTTTTTCCCCTTATAAATCTGTAGGAGTAATATTTTTGCTTCTGGATAACGGCACTCCTGGTAAATTCTCCTGGCTTTCCTTGCTTCCCTTCTTAATCTCTGCAAGTGATCATTCCATGGTGTGTCACTGATTTTAACTATTGAGCTTTTCAGGGGTATAGCTACAGCCATAGCCTGATGGATTGTTTTTGTAAGCTCTTTAGCTAGAGTCTCAACACAACCATTCAATGCGGTCATCTGCGGAGGTTTGAAGGTATTACGAAACAATTCCCAGTCTGCATTTCTAATGTCATATCTACACTTTTGTTTAGATACCGTACTCGATAATGCCTCCGTCTTTTTGCCGACTTCAAAACTGATGATATTATGATCACTTTCCGTTAACCCTTGCCCTACTTTCCACCCACTTATTAATTTGGCTCCTGGAAGATTAGCTAATGTCACATCTATGTTGGTTCCAATTTGGCCAGAACGTCCTAAGTAAGTGGGTGGATTGTTAGGCTCGTTAATAATAAATAAATTCAGTTCACTTACCAATTCTTCTAGTGCTAGACCTCTATCATCAGTTTTTTCGTCAAACCAAAGTTCAGAATGAGCATTTGCATCAGTTGAAAGGATGACTGGAATTTGTGTGTACGTCGAATAGATGTTATGTACTTTGTCCAGATAAGGATCAATTTCATCCGAAAATTGAAAGTATACACTTGCCAATACCAATCTTCCTTGCGTCGTATGCAATTCCACACATGCAGTGTGTTGATCATTGAACTGCGTTAGTTTTGTCACAGTAATGTCCCTATTGAAGACTATTATTGCCGACATAGGGGCACTTCCTGTAGACACGATTCTTGCAGTCACTGGCATGTATGGAATTTTACCCACTATCGAGTACGGTTCCTGTAGACAAAGAATATCCACATTCATTTCCTCAGCTAGCTTCCTCACCTGCTGAAGGACGGATTTGCTTCTCATAGCATTTAGGGATGCTATTCGGAGCACGTTTTTGGCATTATGGAAGGTAGGTGTGAAAATGACTGTTGGGCCATTCCATTCGTGGATTGAATGCTGCACGTCCATGGGTTTTTACAAGTTGTCTGTACAACTCGTCGATGCACAACACTTCCCCTCTTCTTCCAAACGCCATTTCAGTAAGGATCAGAAGCTCCTGAGGATCTGAAGGCAGATTTACAGCCTTGAGTTGCATTCTATCGAAAGCTTCAGGCTGTGGGAAAGTTATTTCGTCTCCTTTGGAGTGGAGTTTTCGCGTCAAATGTCTTAGGGCTATAGTCAGATTTGTATGTTCTTCAAGTCTAGACAGTCTCAACATTGTCTCAAAGTCATTATAGATTTGTTCTGGATTATTTGTAGGTTGTTTTTTATATATCTCGGAGTTTTGGAAAGTGTCCTGAATTTGTGACTTTATTATTAGTTTTTCATTGTCATCGTCTTCCGTCGAAGTCCTTGTGTCGGATGATTTAGTCTGATTCCCTGAAGAACGGTTTAATCTGATTGGCTTACTGGTGGTGACGTCAATATGATCAGCTCTTGATTTCCACAATTTCCACCATGCTGCCTTTTTTGTCATTGTTTCAGTTCCGTCTTCATAACCTTCAGTCAGTTCTGTCTGTGTCATTTGGTCGAGTTTAGCTGGTGTCTTCATTCTGGATCCTCTGTATGCCTCAGCTCTCAGTCGATTTCTTCTTTTCCTTGAAGGTGAAGATCTTTTCCTTCTTTTCTTGATATCCTGCAGAAGGTCATACATTACATCCAGAATTATCCTTTTAAGCTCTTCCACATGACGAGTCTTATGTTTCGAATTATCCATAGTCTATCCTCTGAATATGCCGGTTGAGCAGCATTCGGTATGTTGAGCAATCCTTCGAATTTTGCTGGTTACAGCATTTCCCTCGTAGCTTGCACGGTATGCATACTGCAGCCTGGTTTATTTTAGCGCAGTTTGCTTTCATATGGTCTTCTTCTCCACAGTGTCCACATGTTGATTTCTCTTGTCTGCAAAATTTTGCTACATGGCCAAGGTCCTGACATCGAGCACAACTACCATTCAGAGAATTATTTCGAAAAAGTTTTAGCTCTTAGTATAAACAACCCACGTGCAAAATTTAAATAAAATCGTTAGAGCCGTTTTCGAGAAAACTTTCTTTATGTAAAAATAAGGAAAACCTGTCTCCAGTCTTCGGTTCACATCTTGAAAGGTACCTGATATAAATACAAAATTTTGTCCTTTTGTCAAAATTCATCTTTCCAAAATACGAGATTTCACTTGGAAAACAAAATTTAAAAAATATTAAAAAATCACTCCAGAAATAAATCTTTGCATAATTTCGTGGGTGTATTTTGGCCTAGATGTTCGTTTTATTAACGGTAACACCCACAATTCGTGAATCTGTCGGTCACGAAAACAATGTATATCTGTCTGTCTATAACGTACTTTAGGTTAATAATAATAATAGTAATATTAATAATTAAAATAGCATTTATTGTCGTTTAACAGTACAATGTACAATGTACAGCATAACTTAATGTGCTTGATATGTATGTCTTTCCTTAATCCTAACAAAACTGGCTGAATTAGGTTAAGTATGTCTTATATGCACCATTGGTAGCACTGGTTACAAGATGGCGACAACATGGTAACTGGAATCGCTTTATGCATGGTTGATTCATAGTATGCCATGATTTCGGAGCGTAGTTTTGTTTTTATATAACAAAGTAATTATTACTAATTTTGCATAATCCGTTGAGTTTACGAGTTACATAAGATAAATTCGTTGCAACTGCATCTATCGATACACTCTTAAACTCTCGTGGGATTACCTTTGACTGTCCAAAAAATTACACTTGGAACTGTTCCATCTTTTAATAATTCAAATGGGGGGGGGGGGGGTGACAAGAAATTTTCCGCACCGGGTACCACCTAAGCTTGCTACGCCACTGAATACGGTACAGGTACCAAAAACGTTATTGGTTACAAAAGTAAAGCCTTGGGAAGTCATGAATTCAGATGTTAACTGATTTGGCTCAAGGCACTTTCTAAGCATTTGTAACAGAACGGGCAAAAACATAAAATATGTTTCAGATTAATCGGATGGGTTTGGTTGTTATTGTGTTACAGTAGTTCATTGGGACATAACGTAAGGGACACATATTGCAGATCTTCTTACTGAGAAACAACTGAAGAACTGTGACTAACTGCATACATGAAATTTCTTGTTATTATGAAAATCCCTAACAATAAAATGAAGATCGTAGTCACTGACTGGCTGGGTAGCGAAGGTCATGCTGGGCTATTGGAAGGAAATGTTTACATACTAGCAGGTGCCCGCGGCTTCGTCCACGATAATTAATTGAAAAATTAAAAATTAAGAGTGTAATTTGCACGCAAATCATTCATAAACTAAACCATTAATAATGAATGAAACAGCTAAAATTCCGGCTTTAGAGTACATTCCACGATTAGAAAGCGCCGCCTGGGAAAACGATCTCAGATTCGATTATGCAGTTCCAAAGCTGATAATACCACTGCCTTCCAGACTGTATTACTCGTGTGTAATTCTGGAGACGGCGGTGGATAATAGGCTAAGTATCGTTTCTCAACTGTTTGTTGACAGATGAATATGATGTGAATTTTATTTGATAAATTCAGTGTCATTTTCAGAAGTTATATAATTTGTCAAGGGAAGGAGTGGCTTGTTTGGATTTTTATTGTCCGCGATACTTCCAGGGTTAAACTATCATAATTATTATAGCTGGTGCCCACGGCTTCGCCCGTCATTAATAATTAACTCCAGGATTTTTAAGAAATTTACACTGGAAGTTTATTAAAAATGTTTGTGGTTCAGAGCTATGAAAATTGTAAGTAAAAATAAAATTAGAATATTTGCTCATTGTGTTCATTTCACTTAGGCCTTACATAATAAAAAAAACGGTTTTCCTAATTTTGTACTCTTCGTGAAAGTTTAGATTGCTAGAGACGAACATTTCCGAGTATACCCGATATCTCACGAAGTGAGGGAGCGAGTAAGAACGCTATTGAGGGCCGTTGAATTGTATAAGAGTAGATAGATTACTAGGCAACCGTTGGGCGAAATGGTGGGGCCACTTCAGCTTGGCTTCGGTAGGCTGCTAGACTGTAAATGATTTGTGAAATACTATTACTTAAATTTGTTAAAAGTACATAGTCTGTAATGTCTTAGTCTATAGTCGGTCTGGAGGAAAATTTGAACGGTTTTGAGTAAGTTCGTGCGTTTAAGTTTTTGTATGGTAGGCCTAAATTGAAGAACCCGGCTCCATTCCTGCTTTGCTACACATTTCTATAAAGGTGATAGTTATTCCAAAGTTCATTGAAAGAATACTAGGATATGCCTGTTTCCTTAAAATTTCCAATTTCTTCCATATTATTAGGCCTGTATTGGACTATCAAACTGTTACATCCCATAATGGTCATTGGAGAATTGTGCTGAGGTTATTACAGGTTTCTAACGGGAAGCAGACTAGAGGAATAGTGTTGGAATTTGCTATTGGTGACAATTGAAATGGAATGCAATGTAGTGGTTGTGTTCCCGCTCCCACGGTAGCTCGCAGGCGAAATAGGGACACGGGGAAACCTCTCCGGTATGAAGGATGCTACACTAAGTCAAGTTTAAATACATTTATTGAGCCCCTTGAAAGATACAAAGAGCACAATGGACAAAATGATAAATAGACCCTTTAAAATACAAGATGGAATTTTGTATCTTGCTTTACAAATAAATTCCTCTTCCTAGCGGTGCCGAAGAAGATGAAATGTTGATGAAGTCAAGGGGAGACGACTTAGTAAGCTCCTTCTGGAAAATAAGGCATGCTTGCCTTATAAGACTGATGAATAGCTCGGAGGACCAGAGCAGAGCAATTTTTATAGTCGCGCTTGCTCGGACGACTGAGAAAGAATTTCACTATTCTTGAAGTGAATGCGCACTATCAGCAAATTATTTTAAGGTCGACTTGCTGCTTCGACCGAAAAGAAGAACCTTTAGATGTTGCTTCGACACTGCAACTAAAATTAAGCACTCTGAAATATTCACTTCACAGCAGTACTTACAGTAAATCCTTTTACTTAATGAGTTACGCATTCAAGTCCATACGGTTTGATCAGGGAAGTAAAAAACTTGGCTTCACACATTTGTAATTAAATCACAAATAAATTACTTTGATGAATGTACTAAATTGCGTCTCTGCAATAACTAGGGCTGGGAAACTTCAAATTCCCAGCTCGACAATAATAACTAGATTCAGAATTCTGAACTGAAAACTAGCCTGGCGAAAACTTCGAACGAGTGAATAAGAATGAATAGCAAGAATGACAGACGTCACGACATGTGACGTAAAGCAAGAATCCCATTGGCCAAGAAAAACAATAAATAATTAATCTTGGAAATAAATCAATTAAGTTACATTAAAATACTAAAACATAAATAAGAGAATTAATAGCATTACTTTAAAACTGAATTGTTTCTTTAAAAACACAAAATTATGAATAAAATATACTAAAAAATAATCAGACTGAAACTTTGGGTTGGAGATTATAACATGACTATCCAAAAAATGAAAGATGCGACAGTCAAATGTCATTTCTGATGCGAATTGATGGGAGAAAGAACAAACAGATAAGTAAACATATTTAAAATTATATTGAAGACACAACAAGAAAATAAAACAAACGAAGACACAAGCCTGTTGCCATAGCAACACGGCGAATGACCTCGCGAAACCAGCTAATGCCTCAAATCCGGCCAGACACGAATGCTGGACGGAACATATTGCCCGCGATAATTTCGCTCGTGAAATTATCTAACAGAATGTGACGTCAAGCAAATTCGTGAATGCAAGGATTCGAGGCCAAAACAACTATCAAGTCGCAATAAAGTCAAAATCGGTGGAGTGGGATGCGTCCGGCATCAGCACTCTGAATGAAAGCAGGTGTCACTGTCCCTCTTCACTGACAGGCAGAGGAGCCAACTTGATGAGGGGCCTCTTATAAGTGCCTGAGACAGTGCGCACAGTGACAACTCTGACAAGGCCGTCTGGGCCTGGGTGTACTTGGTGCACCAGACCAAGCACCCACCTATGAGGAGGTACATTGTCCTCGAGAACCAATACAGGGGTACCCAAAGGAACGTCTGGCAGTACCTTATGCCACCTTGCACGACGCTGTAGCGTGTGGAGATAATCCACGGACCACTTCTTCCAAATGCAAGTGACCATCTGCTGAAGATGGTTCCAACGGGAACGCAGGCTGTACCCACCAGAGAGGTCAGGACTGGGCACCGATACAATGGGCTTGCCAATAAGAAAGTGGCCGGGAGACAAATATCCAAAGTCATCCACGTCGTCAGATAACGACATCAAAGGACGTGAATTCAAGAATGACTCAATTTGTGTGAGAACAGTAGACATCTCCTCGTAAGTGTACTTACAGGACGAGGACATCCTCTTCAAGTGGAACTTCAAAGAGCGTACTGCCGCCTCATGAAGTCCTCCCATGTGTGGAGAATGAGGAGGCAAGAAACGCCAATGAATGTTCAAATGCGCAGTGGCGTCTTGCACTGCGGAGTGATGTTCTGATGACATCAAAAGCCTAGAGAGGTTCTGCAGGTCGGCGTGAGCTCCGACAAAGTTTCTACCATTATCACAAGTGATTGAACTTGGAATTCCACGACGACTTGTGAACCTTGACAATGCCGCCAGGAAGGCACGTGAGGTGAGCGAAGTCACTAGCTCAACGTGTACGGCCTTCGTGGACATGCAGACAAAAATAGCAACGTAGGCTTTAGTAGTCACCTTGGACCGCGGGCCACCAAACTTGAGAGAGAATGGACCGGCGTAGTCCACACTAGAGTTTGTGAAAGGAGGGAGAGGATTTACTCTCTCAGGAGGCAGATCAGCCATCTTTTGCTGAAAAGCCTGAGCCTCAAAGCGGAAGCAAACACTACAGCGCCTCCGTACACTGCGAACCAGCTTGCGAATGCAAGGGATCCAATACGACTCTCGCAAGTGTGAGATGACTAGCTGAGGTCCTGCATGACCTAGATGCAAGTGCACATGGAGAACTAACTGCCTGGTGAAAGCATGCTCTGCAGGAAGTAATATCTGATGCTTGTTGTCAAAGGGTAGGTTGGACCGACTTAGACGTCCACCTACACGCAGGATGTTATCCTGAATAAAGGGGCATAGTTGCCGGATCTTACTAGAAGAAGGCAAATCTTGCGAGGAAGACAATGCTTGAATTTCCTTTCTGAAAGCATTCCTTTGAATGATTCTAATGCAAGAATGCAAAGCTTCAGTAAGCTCTGACGGCAATAAAGGGCCATTGATAGGTGACTTGAGTTTCAAGTAATTATTAATGAAACGTCGCACATAAGCCATGACCCTGATTGTTTTCAAGTGTGAAAACTTAGTCAGCCATGGGCTTAAGCTAGAGGTTTCGATGGTGACTAGCGCTGCTATCTTCACCTCTGGGAGAGACGAAGACTCGAGCTCAGTGGGCAAACTGGGCCACTGAGTGGAGTCGGCAGTAAGCCAAGAAGGGCCTGACCACCACAGAGAGTTGTTAAGTAGGTCAGAAGGGGTGGCTCCCCTAGAGATGAGATCAGCGGGATTGTCCTTAGATGACACATGCGACCAAGATTCAATGGCAGTGAATTCTTGGACGTCCGCGACTCTGTTAGCCACGAAAGTCTTAAGTTTAGAAGGTGAATGGTTTAACCAACCAAGTACAACCTTGGAGTCACTCCACAGGTGTACTGAACTTATAGAAAGTTGCAACGCAGGTAACACCCGGTGAACTAACGTTGCCAACAAGTGAGCTGCCAACAATTCAAGGCGAGGTATAGTCGTTGCCTTCAAAGGGGCAACCCTAGACTTGGCACAAAGCAGACAGCTCTTGGCCTTATCGAGGTGATTAGTAGATCGTATGTACAGACAGGCGCCATATGCCACCTCGCTAGCATCACAGAAACCGTGCAACTGCACAGATACGAAGTTCTGCTGTAATGCTAGCCGAGGGATAGCGATGCTGGATATGAACTGAAGTTGGTTGTGAATCTTGCGCCACTTGTCGGCGACCGCAGAAGGAATGGGCTGGTCCCATGAACTAGTCTCCTTCCACAAAGATTGGAACAGAATCTTGCAGTAGGACACTATAGGGCATATTAGACCAAGGGGGTCAAAAATAGAGGCTATACAAGATAGCAATGTCCTTCTGGAACAGGTGGTGAATGGCTTGGAGGGATCGACTGAAGTTTCGATCCTGAGCATATCGTCAGAAGGTTGCCATATGAGGCCTAGCGCCTTTATGGAGGAGGTGTCAGAATCACCAAAGGTTCTGTGGTCGAGAGACTCCCGCAGCTCAGGAGGAACGTCTTGGAGCAGTTCCACAGAATTGGAACTCCACTTACGAGGATTGAATCCACCTAGGGGGAGAAGCTCTCTCAGCTGAGAGACAATAACCTTGGCCTCAGACAGCGTAGCAGCAGTGGCCACTATGTCATCGACATAGATGGAATTGTTTATGATGGAGGCTGCTACAGGAAACTTGCTTCCCTCGTCGATGGCTAGCTGTTTAAGAGCTCTGGTTGCCAGGAAGGAGGCAGAAGCAGTGCCATAAGTGACCGTGGTTAGGTCAAACAGCTGAATAGGGTCTGACACAGAAGTTCTCCAGTAAATCTGCTGGAGAGGTTGGTGGTCGGGATGGACTAAGACCTGTCTATACATCTTCTCGATGTCCGCTGTGAACGCCACTGGATTGAACCTAAAGCGTAGGAGGATCGAGAAGAGGTCAGGTTGCACCACCGGACCTACAGCAAGGATGTCATTGAGTGACTTCCCGTTAGAAGACTTCGCTGAAGCATCAAAAACTACCCTGAGTTTTGTCGTGGTGCTGGAAGGCTTCAAAACGGGATGGTGCGGGATAATATACTCATATTTCCCGAGTGAACTCCGAGAGGCAGGCTTCATGTGACCCAATTTCAGATAGTCATCCATGAACCTGTTATATTCCTCTCGAAGGGTTTCATTTGAAGACAGTCTCTTTTCTAATGAGAAGAATCTCTTCTGAGCTTGTAACACTGTGCTCCCCAGGGATTCTGGAGCTGATACAAAGGGCAACTTTACAATGTATCGCCCATCGGAGTCACGCTGAGTATTGGCAGCAAAATGCTGTTCACAAACTGACTCGTCAGGGAAGGGGGCTGAGTTAGACACTCGTTCTAACTCCCAGAACCGGGAAAGCTGGTTACTCACTAACTGGTCAGCAGTTAGGAAGGCTGAGTAATTGGAAGACATAGCCTCCGAGCATTCAGGCTCTTTTGGGCTTGCTTCAAGATAATGCTTAGCCGTGGATCGGCGTCGATGACCATTGGAAGTATGGCAACGCTGTGAAGGGAAAGGCGCAGAGGGCAGTTTCCCGGCGAAGTACCAACCAAGATGCGAGTTCTGAATCGTAGGTAACTCACAGGTGGAAATTTGCCCTGGACACACCACTTGGGCGCAAATCTCCACTCCAAGAAGTAGATCGACACACTTAGGACGACTAAAGAATGGGTCAGCCAAGGGAAGATTCGGAGGAATGTTCCAATCTTTGGTCTCAATGAAAGAGTTCGGGAACCTTTTCTCCGAAATCTCCGGAACGACAATGGCCTGTGCATTGTAGCGCCATGAAGTCACTCGCGACTGAATCGTGATGCTGGTTAGCTTATGTGTGCTAACATTAGTGGACAAAATTCCCGCT
This sequence comes from Ectobius pallidus, assembly GCA_964059195.1. Lineage (NCBI taxonomy): Eukaryota > Metazoa > Arthropoda > Insecta > Blattodea > Ectobiidae > Ectobius > Ectobius pallidus. Next base: position 18,396,420 of record CAXKWD010000005.1, read on the forward strand.
AGCGTAGTCCGCTGCGCATGAGGAGCTAGTCCAAGACGCCTAAACAGCCTGTCGCTAATAAGATTGCAGTCTGAACCGCTATCCAGGAGGGCTGTGGCCTCAACAGGCGAGCCGTCTGAGTCCAGGATGCGGACAGTAGCAGTAGGGAGCAAGCAGCGCTGCTGGGTCTGACTAGAAGCCATAACACCTGCAGTGTTGGCAGCCTGGTGACTATCGCTAGTCGGGTCGTGGAGGAATGTGCTATGTCTCCCAGCACATCTCCTGCACTGAAAAGTCCTACAATTGTTGGCATGCCCTTGACTATACAGGCATACGCGACACAGTTTGCGGTCTCTAACAAACTGGTCTCTTTGAGCGAAAGTCATGCTCCTGAAGTCGCTGCATGAAAACAGGTCATGCACAGCAGTACGACAACAGAGACATTTAGGCCTCGAAGAAGAAGACTTTGACTTGGAAGGAGCCGGAGAGCTCGGAACTGACTTAGCAGCCTGACTTTTCGTGGCAGCATCAGTCATCTGCAGTATGCGAACTCGGCTTTCCAAGAAGACAAATAACTCCTTGAGAGTAGGGAGCTTCCCTATTTTGACAGATGACTCCCATTCTCTGATGAGGTTCATCGGAAGCTTGTCGATGATAATTCTGGTAATAATCAGATCTGACAACTCCACTTCTGTGTTAAGGGAATTGAGTGCATGCACTGTGCTTATAAAATGATCCAGATATTTCTGCAGGGATTCTGCAGAATACCTTTCAATCTGAGGGGGAGAGAAGAGATTGTCCAGATGGGTGTTGGCGATTAGCCGGTCGTTATCAAACCTATCAATCAAAGTCTGCCACGCCACCTGGAAAGTCGCAGCAGAGACAGGAATATTCTGAATGACCGTACTAACCTCTGATGACAGGCAGGACTTCAAGTACTGATACTTGTCCATGTCCGAAATATGCCTGTGTTGAATTACCAACGACGAGAAAGTGTCACGAAACTCGATCCACTCAGAGGGGTTCCCATTGAACTGAGGAAGACGGATTTCGGGGAGTTTCGGTAACAACGGCGTGACAGGGTCGAGCGAGGAGCGCTGACTGGCAGTCTGCGCCTGCTCGGGTTCATATAGCTGTTTCCTTTCAGCTATCATGGAGTCAAAGAAACTGATGACTTTATAATAATCAGATTCCACTGCGTGAAAGTCGAATTCATGATCCTGGTAGGCCTCGTCAATGGCCACCTGAGCATAATCTGACTTATAGGCCTTGAAGATCTCTACGAATTCAGAGCGGCGAATGCGCGCCTCATGAAGCGTAGTGAGATCTTCGATTTCGTACTCTCGCATAATCTGCATTTGACGCAGAAATTGTGATTGCAAGTACTCGAAGCGTCTTATTTTAGCCTTTTGGGCAGCTTCGGCCTGGGCGTGGGCTTCCGCTTTCTTAGCTTCGGCTTCCTCACGGGCCAGGGCGAGCTGGGCCTGAGCATGCCTTTCTGCAAGGGCCTGCTGGGCCAGGGCCTCCGCTCTCTTAGCTTCGGCTTCCTCACGGGCCAGGGCGAGCTGGGCCTGGGCTTCGGCTCTCTTAGCCTCAGCTTCCTTTTCGGCTAAAGCCAGCTGGGCCTGGGCTTCGGCTCTCTTAGCCTCAGCTTCCTTTTCGGCTAAAGCCAGCTGGGCCTGAGCCTGCCTTTCTGCAAGGGCCTGCTGGGCCAGGACCTCCTTGTCAGATAAGGCCTGAAGAAATTTACACAACTGAGAGTTGCCTCTGGAAATGACGGCGTCGACTTCTGCCCTATAGGCTTCTTCAGCATCAGAATAATCCACACCGTCGATTTCAGTCTGCACATGGTCGAACTTAGCTGCAAGTTCGTCTAACTTAGACTCATACTTTTTGAGTTCAGGATAAGTGACATCCTCAATGGCTAAATTACTAATGACATTAACCTGCCGCGTAATCTGGGCCTTAATGGGAACTCGCTTGGCTTTAAGAGCCGTCAAACCGTCTGGACTCGACATAGCGACTTGCTTCTACAATAGTGACTTGATTCTACAATGTCTGAATTAAATAGGTTGCCCGCCTAGAGCCGGTGCAACAATAAGAAATTAGAGTTTGCTTATAAGAATGGAGTGAGTTGCCCGCATAGGAGCATACGAGTAGACAAAGAAATAGTGTGTAGCTGTACAGGTGTAAGTACACAGATGTAAATGTTTACACTTTACAAGAAAGTACAAAAAACTTAATTGAAATCTGTCAGAGACCTCCCTCAAACGCAATGCGGAGGAGAACCACAGATACTTATAGCAACTGACTTTAAACTACTTATTACTGATGGCTACTGATGGTAGCGTCTCACACCGGCGGCAAACTATACCGGGAGAACAAGATTGATATATAAGAATGACTAGAATTGTGGCTAATCACTGAGGTCTCTGAAATAAGTGACCAAGACAAATTCAAACTGTGTATTGAATAGTTACTTTACGTTAATTATAGGTCACTAACTATCAATGCATCTTCAACCATAGGCCTCTGGGTCATATCTAGGCCCGGAGGAACCACAAAGAGATGTTCCCGCTCCCACGGTAGCTCGCAGGCGAAATAGGGACACGGGGAAACCTCTCCGGTATGAAGGATGCTACACTAAGTCAAGTTTAAATACATTTATTGAGCCCCTTGAAAGATACAAAGAGCACAATGGACAAAATGATAAATAGACCCTTTAAAATACAAGATGGAATTTTGTATCTTGCTTTACAAATAAATTCCTCTTCCTAGCGGTGCCGAAGAAGATGAAATGTTGATGAAGTCAAGGGGAGACGACTTAGTAAGCTCCTTCTGGAAAATAAGGCATGCTTGCCTTATAAGACTGATGAATAGCTCGGAGGACCAGAGCAGAGCAATTTTTATAGTCGCGCTTGCTCGGACGACTGAGAAAGAATTTCACTATTCTTGAAGTGAATGCGCACTATCAGCAAATTATTTTAAGGTCGACTTGCTGCTTCGACCGAAAAGAAGAACCTTTAGATGTTGCTTCGACACTGCAACTAAAATTAAGCACTCTGAAATATTCACTTCACAGCAGTACTTACAGTAAATCCTTTTACTTAATGAGTTACGCATTCAAGTCCATACGGTTTGATCAGGGAAGTAAAAAACTTGGCTTCACACATTTGTAATTAAATCACAAATAAATTACTTTGATGAATGTACTAAATTGCGTCTCTGCAATAACTAGGGCTGGGAAACTTCAAATTCCCAGCTCGACAATAATAACTAGATTCAGAATTCTGAACTGAAAACTAGCCTGGCGAAAACTTCGAACGAGTGAATAAGAATGAATAGCAAGAATGACAGACGTCACGACATGTGACGTAAAGCAAGAATCCCATTGGCCAAGAAAAACAATAAATAATTAATCTTGGAAATAAATCAATTAAGTTACATTAAAATACTAAAACATAAATAAGAGAATTAATAGCATTACTTTAAAACTGAATTGTTTCTTTAAAAACACAAAATTATGAATAAAATATACTAAAAAATAATCAGACTGAAACTTTGGGTTGGAGATTATAACATGACTATCCAAAAAATGAAAGATGCGACAGTCAAATGTCATTTCTGATGCGAATTGATGGGAGAAAGAACAAACAGATAAGTAAACATATTTAAAATTATATTGAAGACACAACAAGAAAATAAAACAAACGAAGACACAAGCCTGTTGCCATAGCAACACGGCGAATGACCTCGCGAAACCAGCTAATGCCTCAAATCCGGCCAGACACGAATGCTGGACGGAACAGGTTGCTTCATAAGCTGTCTTAATTGTTTTGGATACTGGATGAAACTAGGTTCATATTAGACTTAAGAGTTCCAATAGAAGTGGTTACGACACACAACGCTTATTAGAATTTACTTTTAAAAACAACGATAGGATAGTAAACATTGCCAACCTCTCAAAATATTCTTGTTACTCAAATGCAGTTTCACACGTAGCCTACGTAGTGCTTTTAAGCAAAGGGCAATTAAATTGAAATTAGCTACACAAACCAGCCAACATGGTCTATATGTATGGCTGGTAAAAGTAACTTTAATTATAACTTGCTGCTGATGATCATGCATTTGATCGACATGATAAAAAAGGATTTTTAAAACTCTGTTAAATCAACTGAGATTGAACTTCTACTGAATCCATATTGAACTCATACTCTTCACAGCACGTTGCAAAGTCGTGTACAAAATAGAAGATAACACAGCTCCAAGGCTCAAACAGGGGGATTCACCTGCATCAGTAGAATATTGGAACAGTATGTACTCTGTCAAGTTAAAACTGACCAAGCCTTTAACGATGACTTGACCAAGTTCTGTTGGGCATTTTTTTTTGGCCCCGCCTTCCATCCCCGGGTTACCTGAGCCATAGGCTATATCTTCGGTCCAACAACCGATTTCGCATTTTTTCTAAGATCGTCGCGTCATCTTCTCTTGATCATAGAACACAGGGAAAATGTTTGATGAATTGACTTTGGCATCTGTTGGGCATGTAAAAAAAAAAAAACTTTTGAGGGACAAAATTTCGACACAGTGGAGATAGATTATGCTGCAATCATTAAATAACCATAAAAGCAAGCAACCCTTCATAACACAGAAAAAGGATACCATATAAATGTATTAAGTAAGAATTATAATAATTGTGAGTGTAGTGACTATCTGCAGACTGTTCGTTTGTTCAAACTTTCTCTCGCCATTATTATAGATGACTTGCAGAACTTTCCAAACTGTATTTCTTACAACTGCAGTGTTTGAAACCTAAATGTTCAAAACTGGAACTTAATTTTGACAAGTCTAATATGTAATACTAGGCCTACTATAGGGCCTATGCCTATTAAACATAGAGGCATTGAAAGAAAACTGCTATAAAGCATTAGTTTCTTAAAATGTTTTCCATGGGCTATAATAGGTATTTTTGGAACTAGTATGCAAAGCAAGACTTTAGCGGACGAATCTTCATTTCGGACGAAATACGTGATGTGTCCGCTAAAGTTTTTGCTACGTGGTGCATACAATAGTTTTTAGTAAAATTTCTCTAATTTTACGAGCTCAGTTTTTCACTCATAATTCTGCGTAAAAAGAAAGCAAAGGTAATGGCGCTTCTAGTAGTGCACATTTATAAACTTGGATTGCTGTGGATTGTTTCTTTTCCTTAAAAAAATTCTTTTCAAGACATCGTTAAGATATTAATGTGGATTAATTAAACTAAACATATTTACATCAATTGAAATTACGCGTCATTTTTACCATATTTTCTACAACAAAACTTATTATGCCTTATAAAGAAGCAATCGTACAAGACTCGTTTCTTTCAACTAGCACTCGTAGTCTTCGTGACTTAGCTATAGGGTAGTAAGGCAAACTTCGCGCGTTCGTGCCTCCTCCATTCGTAATAAATATAAAAAGTTATTATTATTGAATTTATTTATTAAATTCACGACTTCTAATTGACAAGGTTTACTATGCTTGTTAATGGACAATGAACAATAAGATCCCTTAACAGGTAAAATTGAACTTACACTGGAAGACACTTTAGAGAAATTTAGATGCCATAGTCTAGTTGAAACTACGTCCGCTAGAGGTTACCATGGCGAATTTAGCGGCCTAGGCCGGTAAAGTGCTACTTTATGGCGTGTTAGCAGTCCGATAAGCAGCCGCTTTAGACAATGAGTACTACATATTAATTTTAAGCATTTTCACTGATTACAACTTATATTATGAAGTATATATATATTAGAATAGCCGGTAAATTGTTCGAACAAGTGGAAAAATTCAAATATCGGGGAACAATAATTACAGACACAAATAATATTAAGGGAGAAGTTAAATCTCGACTAAAATCAGGAAATGCTTGTTTTTATGCAGTTCAGAAACTCTGTCCAGAAATCTAAAAATAAAGATTTATAAGACTATTATCCTGCCTGTTGTCCCTTGGTCCCTTACTGATCAGAAAGAACATAATCTGAGAGTGTTCGAAAACGGGTTGCTTAGGAAAATATTTGGGCCTAAGAGAGATGAAAATGGGAACTGGAGAAAATTGCATAACGACGAGCTTCATGACCTATACTCTTCACCGGATATTGTAAGGGTAATTAAATCACGGAGGATGAAATGGGATGGGGGAGGAAAGACATATCTCAAAAGTATTCACTGGGAGACCCGAAGGGAAAAGACCACGTGGAAGACCTAGACGTAGGTGGGAGGAGAATATTTTGATAGATTTAAGGTAAGCAGGATTTGCGAGGGATGATTGGATAGAGTTAGCACAGAATAGGGTTGAATGGTGGGCTCAGATAAGCGCGGCAATGAAACTTCGGGTTTCATAAAATAGTTAATATTAGTTTAGCTTGCTGAGCAATTGTCCATTAAGTAAGTAAGTAAGTAAGTAAGTAAGTAAGTAAGTAAGTAAGTAAGTAAGTAAGTAAGTAAGTAAGTAAGTAAGTTAAGTAAGTTAAGTAAGTTAAGTAAGTTAAGTAAGTTAAGTAAGTTAAGTAAGTTAAGTAAGTTAAGTAAGTTAAGTAAGTAAGTAATGTATTTATCCTATGTTTTATGTATAAGTTATAAGTGATTTTGCAATCGTACTTTTCATAATAATATAACAATAATATTAATAATGCAATAATAATGATATTGATAACATTAATAGTAAAAATAACAATCCAATAATAATAATAATAATAGTAATAGTAAAGAAAACAATATTGCCTAAGTCTAATTTCCGCAATTTAATAAATTAGTAATGGTCCACCGCTGTGGCTCAGGGGATGCGTTCGCTCCTTTCACGCAGCGGGCCCGGGTTCGATTCCTGGTCGGGACAAGTTACCTATGTGGGGTTTTTTCCGGGGTTTTCCCTCACCTGTGAGACACATGTCAGATAACTTCAGGCCCTTGTGGTACCCCGGGCAATCATTATCATCTTCATCCCATCCTCGCCTTGTTTGGAGTGAATGTGTGTGTGAATGGTGTGTCTCGTCCTGTGTGTTTGTGATGTCTCGGAGGTGGCCCCGGCATTGGCCTGATCACTCATCCGGGGAGGCTCTCCATGTCCTTGTCTAGTCAAAAAAAAGTATGTATGTGATCCAAAGCTAATCCCTCTCCCGACAGGTCGCGGCCCTGTAAGGTCCGGGCGGCTTGGGTCGCTTAAATCCTGAAAGGGAGAGGTTAAACTAAGATAAAGAAAGAAAGAAAAGTATGTCAATATGGCTTTGTGTATCCAATGCAACTACCCGGAAAATGTTTTATTATTAACGTATTATTTAAAATGTCACCCGCAATCGTCCAAGAAGTATTCCCATCAATACTACAGGGTGTGTAACTTGACATCTTCTAAAAAATTTCCATATGCCATTTATGCTAAATGTACAAACACGGCAGTTTAAGTCCTGTTTGGAGATCTCGCGGGTGATCTGCACGATTCATTTGCAGTTTGTTCTGTAACTAATGATGGTACCCCGGTAGCGGGGTATTGCACTAGGATATTTTAATCTACTACATGCTAGATGGTATCTACCACGTAACATGACTATACATGTTTTCTTTTGTGAATCCTGTTAGGCTTGTTAAAACTTCATGCTGTGGGTTAAATTCAGGACTTTTAAGATCTCAAATCTAGTTATGTCTCGTAAAAGGAGACTGAACAAATGAAATCAAGGATACAGCAAGTTGTAAACAAATTTCGTTTTTAAAGAAAATTATTTCATATTCTATTTAACGTCGCAATACTTTATAATTTGAGTAGATTACCAGGCTACAGTTTGTTATAATAATTATAATACAGATGTTATAATACAGATTACTTTTGTAACGCGTGATTCTTGAATCATAAATCATGTATTGATTGAAAGCTGTGGACATTACCTTGAATTCCATGCGTTACCTTTTATGTGCATTGGATATTAATAGGAGGAAAAGGGGTTACCCCTATATTAGTACACATTATGAATATGAGAAATTTAGGATGAATTTATACATCATTGAAACTGAGATTTGAAAAATAGATTAATATGGGTAAATGCATCCTTACATGTAATTGAAATATGAAAATTAGACTAATGAAGGAAATCTCTACACGTTATAGTTTATTTGTAAAATTAAAAAAAGGCAATGCCCACCAATATGGGGCATGGTATGAGTTCGCTTCCCTCACGCAGCGGGACCGGGTTCGATTCTTGGTGGGGTTTTTCTTCATCTGTAAGATGTAGGCCTATGCCAGGTAGACTAACTCCATCCCCGGCTATCACCTGGCTACCATTATCATCTTTGTCCCATCCGTGACTTGTTCAGAAGGAGTGTGTGGACGAATGGTGTGTCTTGTCCTATGTGTTCGAGATGTCTTAAGAGTTGGCCCAGCATTGTGCTGATTACTCATTCATGTCCTTGTCTAGTCAAAAATATGTCTGTGATCCAATGGTAATCCCTCTCCCGACAGGATTACTTCGGCCGCAAAAAATCCTTACAACGGGAGAGGGAAAACAAAGAGGAAGAAAGAGAATAAAGGCAATGCCATTAAATTCATGAAATGTCTAATGAGAATGAGTAAAAAAGTAAAAATGGCACGATATATAAACATAAGATGCATGGCTTGTACAACCAGAATGTATTCATTTAACTTTATAATATTTAGAGACTTATTTACTTACTCAATGGCAACGGGCAATTCCTAAGCAAGCTAAATGAATATTGTCTATTTTATGGAACCCGAAGGTTCATTACCGCGCTTAATCGAGCCCGCCATTCAACCCTATTCTGTGCTAACTCCATCCAAACATCCCTCGCAATTCCTACTTCCCTTAAATCTATTCTAATAGTGTCCTCCCACCTACGTCTAGGTCTTCCAAGTGGTCGTTTCCCTTTGGATCTCCCAGTCAATATTTTTTAGATATGTCTTTCCTCCCCCATGCGCGCAACATGTCCAGCACATTTCATCCTCCGTGATTTAATTACCTTTACCACAGTCATATATTCGGTGAAGAGTACAGGATATGAAGCTCGTCATTATGCGATTTTCTCCAGTGTCCGTTTTCAGCTTTCTTAGGTCGAAATATTTTCCTAACCACTCTTTTCGAATACTTTATTTTTGAAGAGTGTATAATCTTTATAAATAAAATCGAAACGCAGAAAAATAGCCCGTCAATTTAATGCAATACATTAACCGATTAAAAGTTAAAGAAAAGCTAATAAAAAATATTGGGCTCTTGTATAATGAACATCCAAGACGTATTGAGAATGAAACCTCATTTTTAATATTTTTAGTAGAAATGTGTGTTTTCTACAAGACTACTTACAATGTTGTTATAGTGCTCTAGGGAGCAGACATATTTCGACTAAAGTAGATACCTTTCCTATCCAACGTACCATTGTCAATTTTAATAAATAATAAAATGAATGAATGAATGAATGGATGGATATCGTATATGCTCTAATGTAGTCTAAAGCCTGCCGAGCGAAGAAAACTGTAGTTCAACCTCAGTACCCATATTTATTGCAGACTATTGTCAGGCTATAACGTAATATTTGTCAAGAAACTAAGGCAGATATTTTTACTACAGTCTTAATAAAAGTCTGTCCTTCGAACGAGGCTGTTGGAAAAGGACCAAAATTTTATTAGCAGGACCAACAAAACATATCCTACGCTATGCGAACTGAAGAATTCAAGGCAGTCTTGTGGACAGTCAGGTTGAAGGTTTTGAGTGGGATTGAACTCCAGCCTCCTGGTTCTGAGTCACACTAGAGCCAGACAAGATTTACATCATGCAAACAAGTAAGAGTCAAGATCATGGAGCTTACGCCTCGTTACCTTCCGGGCATTTGTAAGTCACACCTTCTGCAGTATTATATTTCCCCATCTTGATAATTCTGATAAAACTGGAGTTATAATATATGAATAACACGCCTATGAAACCAGTGCAAAAACTATTTACCACCGAGATATCTGGTGAAAATCCAGTGTGAACATAAACGAATCCCTGGTATCAAAGCCTATAACGAAACTGCAGTAAACAGGGCCAAGACTACATACCTTGCTATTACTGCGTTCCCGATCATTTTTTTTAAAGCTGTATACCATTGTAGTATTCAACTTATTAACTAAACTTTTCCCCGATATTAATGATTCTGAAAACCGATTTTCCTCAAAGACACATATTCTAAATTTTGGACACATTTTCCACCAGCTCTCTCCTTAAAAGTACATATTTTTCGTTACCATAGAACCATCCAATTTATTTGTTGAGTTTCCAAATTTTCTAGTTACCCTAGAAACAAGGTTTTCTTAAGTTCAAAATTTTATGGTTGAAATTTTTTTATTTACTCTCAAAACTACGTTCAAATATTTGTGTAAATTTATTCTTAAAAATTCGCTAAGTCCAGAGAAGGATTAAAGCTGAATGTAACATATCGTAGAGGTTCTATGAGGGAGGAAAGCCAACAGCGGTCAGTATTTTAATGGCTGTGAATAGACAACATTCACATTCACCTAACCAAGCTACAGCACAAAACGAACTGGCTGTCAGAGAAACTACTACACAAGAATGATTTAAATGCACACCCCATATTTTTATCAAAATATTCACTATTTTAGCTTCGAGCATTAACATTAATCGTGTGGCATTTGAACTACCATTTAATTACCTATACAAACATTAAATTAAAAAGTTTTATTAAATTACTTTCACTCATATATAGCCTACATAAATGTACATAGCCTATAAAAGCACAATATACCGAGTGACCAAAGCTTAACATGGTCAAGGCAATTCAGTAGTAAATCAGAATATGAAAAATGATTTGAATTTATGCAATTTTTGAATGAATGAATTTTATGTGACGTATGAAATACAAATTGATAATATAGAAAATTAAAAGGTATCAGTTGTATAAAAATAAAATATATTATACAAAATGTTTAACTTTTTTTTATTGAATCCACTGCAAGGCTATACCTAGAATTCAAAGTGAGGGCGGGTAAATTGTTTCTCAGGATGGGCTAGGATTATGTTATAGAACAATGTTCAATTTGGCCTGTTTTGGAATAAAAATGAATTGCCAAATAATTTGCACAATTATTTTAACAGAAAGATGTTACTCCTATGGTACTCATATAGGCCTAGATACTAGAGAATACTGCAATTAAGAGTACAAATAGTGTCCTTAAGGCTTTTTTAAAATAATAGGCCTATGTCGAAAAAATTACTCTAGTGCAGCTTCATAAAGTTGAACTTTCTCAGAACCTCTTCCATTCTCATGTCCTCTTATCTGCTCTTCTCAAATGCTAAACACACTAAATTAGCTATTCTTGAGTGAGTCATGGTAAGTCTTTGAGGCCTGTTAATTCTTGCTAGGACAGAGAAATTATATTCACAAACTGATGTACAGTCAAAGCTCCTTGTAACGATATTTGTGGGCCCTAGCAGAATGTATTGTCATACGAGGGTTATTATTATATTGAGGGCTGTGATTTACCGCACATTAGAAAGACTACATGCAGAAAACTGTGTAATCTACAGGATAATTCCTAATGAATCACAAATCCAAATAATAATAATAATAATAATAATAATAATAATAATAAAAAAGTTAACTAAACTTACTGACTCCTGTTGAATTTACACCCGCACAGTATAATATATTGCGATACAAGTGCCGTAAGCGGTGCATATGGATCGAGGAAAGAGTTTGTAAAAACGAGGCGCTTGCGACGAGTTTTTTCAATTTCCGAGATCCGTTATGCGCTTACGGCACGAGTATTGCAAGCTATTTTTTGCAGGATGATTATTTATATCAATTTATTTATACTAATTGAGATATTAGCTGAAAATATTATGTTTATACACTATTGAAGATGGATGTTGTATTTCAGAAAGTGATTCGGATATGTTGGTTGATGTGGGGACGGAATATTTGTCCTGTTAAAGTCGCCACAAACTGGGGGGCCTTGGTTCCGGTCTTCCATAAAGGCTTGTATTATGATGGTTTTACTTACGGCACTTGTGCTTTTTGTAATTTTTACCGCAGGGAGATTTCTTTTGTTTTCATAGCAACCAGATTGTGAGTTGCTCTTTACAGTGTTTTAATTGCACATTATGTACATGCTGAAGTAACAACCTAACTCACAGTATGCTTTGCATACAAAGGGATGATTTTAGCCTCTATGATCCTATTTTCCACCCCTCATGAACCTTTCCTTTCTGAGATTTCTAAGAAACGTAACAGATATCAAACTCCCAGAAAACAATATTTGTGGCTGGGAAGGAACCTGCTACCATCTATTGGGCTAAGCTACTGATTTTCAGTAACAGTTCAACCTCCAAATCCCGTTATAAAAGAATGTTTCTAAAATTGAAAACTTATAGTGAGTTACATTTAACATTATTAAAATAGAAAATTCGCCGGGATGAAACAAAAATATCGCTATATGCGTGTTAATTGTTATATCGATCTTTGTTATACAGAGTTTTGACTGCACTACATGCAAAAGTTCTTACTGCTACTAACATAATTTTATAGCAATCCTCAGCCAATCTCTTCGAAATAAGATTATTCTTATGTAAGAAGTTCTTTGAAACTTTTGTACATTCTACACTTGGAATGCTAATGGGCGAATAAATGAGCTGAATTGAAGAAAAGATTGCTTTTTATTATAATCATGACGAACAATAATTGGTGGGCGGATATGAATTCACATTCTGACTACTGGCAACATGCTCATGTGATTCGTATATTTTCGTTCTTACGGGGTACCACTTTTAGGCAGATTTCGAAGAAAAATCTACCTATTGCAATGGATACCATGTCATGATTTTCGAAAAAATTATTTCATATCTTTACGTTTCATGCTCCCCTAAGTACGAAACCACCGCCCGTTCAAAAAAAAAAAGTGATATATTATATAAATATATATACAGGGTGTTAATGAATAACACCGAAATATTTTACCTGTGTATAGAGGGGACATAGACAAGCAACTTTTATTAGGACATTTTTGCTCTATTACGTAAAATGTGTATTCTGCAGGGCATTAAAGTCCTTAAAATTTGGTGCTCATAAGTCAATAATTGAGCGAAATAGGGTTAAAATTTTCATTAAAATGACTTCATGCCTTCTTAGCGATCGATAAAAACCTGATTCTTAATAATTCATCAACAGCTAAACCATAATTTAGAATTTTCTTAATCTGCAAAATTTACTGACTAATCACATGATTGCCCGCCACTGCATTATTAGACCATGGGCTACAAATATGAAACCCTCCCCCCCCCCCGTGGGAATTTCCGACACATATATTTTTTTGTTGGTATTGTCATCTAGTTTAAGATTTTAGTTGTTTGCCCCTTATCAATTACAGCATTTAGCCGTAAACCCCGGAAAACCCCGGAAATTCACAGAAAATGAATTTGTTTTAATTTTTCATTGTTCTTTGCTCCTAATATTCCCAGGGAATTTCTGACTTACACATTTTTGTTGGTATTGGCATCTATTTTAATGTTCCAGTTGTTTGCCCCTTACAAATTACAACATATCCCCGGAAAACCCGGAAAACGGAGAAAATTACTATGTTTTATTTTTTAAATCTTTGTTCTTTGCACCTAATATTCAAAGGGAATTTCTGACTTACATGTTTAATTGTTGGCATTACCATCTAGATTAAGGTTTCAGTTGTTTGCCCCTTATCAATTACAGTATATCCCCGGAAAACACGGAAATCCGGAGAAAGGGACTTCGTTTTATTTTTAAAAAATCTTAGTTCTCTGCTCCTAGTATTCAAAGGGAATTGGTGAACCATATGTTTTTGTGTTGGTATTCCCATATAGATTAAGGTTCCAGTTGTTTGCCCCTTACCAATTACAGCATATCCCCGGAACCCCGGAAAACCACGTATATACGGAGAAAATTACTATGTATTATTTTTTAAATCTTTGTTCTTTGCACCTAATATTCAAAGGGAATTTCTGATTCGTACGTTTTTTTGTTGATATTGCCATCTAGATTAAGGTTGCAGTTGTTTGCCCCTTATGAATTATAGCATATCTCCAGAAAACTCCGAAAACCAAGGAAATACGGAGGAATTGACTTTTTAAAAATTTCTTTAAAATCTTTGTTCTTTGCTCCTAATATTCCCAGGGAATTTCTGACTCATATGTTTTTTTGTTGGTATTGCTATCTAGTTTAAGGTTTAAGTTGTTTTCCCCTTATCAATTAAAGCATATCCACGTAAACCCTGAAAACCACGAAAATCCGCAGAATTTCTAGAACTCGGAACTTGTGATGTACGGTCACTGAAACCGTTATTGCGAAGTAATTCTTCTGCTTCAAGTGTGTCCCTTGCAGGTTCAAAAGGGTGAGTATATGGACTACGAGATATCTGCCATAATTGTGATGGTCACAAAGGATCAAAGGATCAAAGAACAAAGGTTTTTAAAAAATTAAAACGAACTCATTTTCTTCGGATTTTTTAAGTTTCCGGAGTTTTCCGGGGATATGCTGTAATTGATAAGGGGCAAACAACTGAAACCTTAATTTACATGGCAATACCAACACAAAACCATATGAGTCACCAATTCCCTTTGAATACTAGGAGCAAAGAACTAAGATTTAAAAAATTAAAACAAAGTCATTTTCTCCGGGCTTCCGTGGTTTTCGGAATTTTCTGGGGATTTGCTGTAATTGATAAGGGGCAAACAACTGAAACCTTAATCTACATGGCAATACCAACACAAAACCATATGAGTCACCAATTCCCTTTGAATACTAGGAGCAAAGAACTAACATTTAAAAAATTAAAACGAAGTCATTTTCTCCGAGCTTCCGTGGTTTTCGGAGTCTTCTGGGGATTTGCTGTAATTGATAAGGGGCAAACAACTAAAACCTTAATCTACATGGCAATACCAACACAAAACCATATTAGTCACTAATTCCCTTTGAATACTAGGAGCAAAGAACTAAGATTAAAAAAATTAAAACAAAGTCATTTTCTCCGGGCTTCCGTGGTTTTCAGAGTTTTCTGGGGATTTGCTGTAATTGATAAGGGGCAAACAACTGAAACCTTAATCTACATGGCAATACCAACACAAAACTATATGAGTCACCAATTCCCTTTGAATACTAGAAGTAAAAAACTAAGATTTAAAAAATTAAAACAAAGTCATTTTCTCCGGGCTTCCGTAGTTTTCGGAGTTTTCTGGGGATTTGCTGTAATTGATAAGGGGCAAACAACTGAAACCTTAATCTGGATGGCAATACCAACAAAAGAACATATGATTCAGAAATTCCCTTTGAATATTAGAAGCAAAGAACAAAGATTTAAAAAATAAAACATTGTCATTTTCTCCGTATAAAAGTGGTTTTTCGGGTTTCCGGGGATATGTTGTAATTTGTAAGGGGCAAACAACTGAAAACTTAAACTAGATGGTAATACCAACAAAAAATATGTGAGCCAGAATTTCCCTGGGCATATTAGGAGCAAAGAACAAAGAAAAATTAAATGAAACTAATTTTCTCCAGATTTCCGAAGTTTTCCGGGGTTTCCGGGTAAATGCTGTAATTGATAAGGGGCAAACAACTGAAGACTTAAACTAGATGGTAATACCAACAAAAAATATGTGAGCCAGAATTTCCCTGGGCATATTAGGAGCAAAGAACAAAGAAAAAATAAACCAAACTCATTTTCTCCGGATTTCCGGGGTTTCCGGGTAAATGCTGTAATTGATAAGGGGCAAACAACTGAAAACTGAAACTAGATGGGAATACCAACAAAAAAATATATGTGTCGGAAATTCCCACGGGGGGGGGATGGGGGGTATACAGTAGCCTACGCTCTATATGTTTTTATTCCTAATTCCAGACCTAACAAAAATGTTTCGTTTGTCTTTTTTTTCCCTCAGAGTTGTAAGATATCGATCGTCATTTTTTACAATTTTCCCGACCACTACACAATATTCACTGTTCCTTTGTTTCCCATCGTTTCAAGTATTAGAAGTCAGTGGCGTGCATATCCTTGGGAGATTTTATGTTATAACAGGAAGAATTGAATCCATAGAGCAAAAATCTCCTAATAAAAGTTGCTTGTCTATGTCCCCTCTATACACAGGTAAAATATTTCGGTGTTATTCAATAACACCCTGTATATCTTTACACGCTAGCGGCCGTAATTTTGAAGATATTTGAACCAAATTTTAATATGTTATTTCTAGGCCCAATAGTTCGGACAAGTTCGTTAATGAGTAAAATTGGCCCAACGGGGTGGTCCGGGGTTTGGGTTGAAATTTTAAAACATTTTTATCTCGGCCCCTATGAAGTATAGAGGGAAACTTTGTTTGAATAAATTAGAGTACTCCCTGTGGAGTTCACAGTGACACCAACGATTCGTGGGTTTTGGGGGTACGAGTGGGGGTGGGGGGATGGAAATTCGAAATTTTTGAAACCACGTCTTGTGGGATATCATTGAAAAGCTCTTGATGAGTACTCTACAAATCAATAACTAGTTTCTCGATAGCTCTCATTTAAGGCGAGATTTGAATGTTTGAAAAAGTGCTCTTTCCTCTTTTTTGCAATTATTATTGCGGGTTTGTCATGCCAAGGCTAAAGAAGAAGAGTGCTACGCAGCGACAGTAAATTAAACCAAAAGCACTTTGAAATCTACCTCAGCCTGTAGGCTTGCCTAAAGGGATTTTTTAATTTAATTTTATATCATCCATATTTTCTTCATTTTGTTGTTCTCGTGATTGTCCTGACTTCTTAAAGAACCTTATATTCTCGACTGCGAAATTATGGATCTCTGTTAGAACAGGATTCCTGTTGACGTTTCTCCGAAGATTCCGTAGTGAACTAGGTCAACAATGACCGGTGAGCCTATAAGGGAAACTTGTTCCCATTCTGATTCGCCAATTGTAATGGTTCCATTTCATTTTTATGTGCCCAGTAAGAGTTAAATTTACAGCCTCGTGGTCAAGTAGCGTGACATAACCTTACAAAAAATAACATTAATAAAGTGCTGGAGACATCAAACTGTTTGTTCTAGGCATTTGAAATACAAGAAGGCAATGCCCTTATGGTATCTTGACTCCTTAATTGAGAAGCATCTGGGAGCACACTGTCGCCTTAGGCACTAGACTTCCACTACAAGGTACAGTACCATCTTTCCGATGAGATTAACTTTAATTTATTCTAGGTTGAAAAGGGAAAGTTTTCTAAATAATTTGTAAACGACAGGAGGAAAATTTATTTAGAAAATAATGGGTTTAATAGTATATTGCGATACTAGTTCCGTAAGTGAAGGTCGCGGGTTCTATTCCCGATTAGGTCGTTGGAGTTTTTCAATTGGCCTAATCCTTCTGGTGGCACTATGGCCCTGAGGTCGACTCAGCCTTTAACATAAATGAGTACCAGGAGCAATCCTGGGGGTAAAGGCGGCCGGTGCGTAAGGCTGACAACCTTACCACCTTCATGTGCCGAATGTCTAATAATCTGGGAGCCTCAACCTCCTGGAACCCTCTGGACCTCCATGGCCTGTAATAGGGAACGCTTTACTTTACTTTTAGTTCCTTAAGGGGTGCATACGAATCGAGGAAAGAGTCTTAAAAAACGAGGAGCTTGCTCCTTTTTTTTTCACTTTCCGAGATTCGTTATGCGCTTACGGAACGAGTATTGCATGCTATTTTTTGCACGATGATTATTTATATCAATTTAATTATATTAATTGAGATTTTAGCTGAAAATATTATGTATATACATTATTGAAGATAGATGTTATAAGTTATTTTAGAAAGTGATTCGCATGTGTTGGTTGTTATGGGGACGGAATATTTGTAAATAAGTATTGTTGACCGAGTCGCCATATTATCTTGTCCCAGGCCGTTGTATTAATATAATAAGCTAGCATTTTGGGCAGAGGTAGCAGAACCTTCGACGTCTGTAGGAATAAGTACAAGAAGTAGTTTGGATCTAAACACAATGAGCGGGAATGGAGGTATTTCCTTAAATAACTGTACAAATTGTACTATTACGATAAATATACCAAAATAAAGGCTTGTATTGTGATGGTTTTACTTACGGCACTAGTGCTTTTTGTAATTTTTTCAGCATTGTGATTTCTTTTGTTTTCATAGCAACCAGATTGCGTATGGGAATGTCAAGTTACGATCCAATATTCCTAAGTACCACTAATTAGTGACATCGTGCAAAACATTAGGGGTGTATGTAATCTGCGCCACGGTTGACACCTAATTTGAAATAGAATAAAAATGAGATATGTAAACTACGGCACACAGATATGTAAACAGCGCCACGGAAATATGTAGGTCATATATGCGCAATTCGATGTTCTACCACGCTTCTCCCAACATCTTCCTTGTGTTAGATCCACTTCTCCAGTTCCAAACAAGTGCTACATAAAACTGAGAAACATTGAATAAGGGATACCTGTAAGAAAAACAACTAACATAAATTACGAGTATTCTCGTCTACTCAAGTGGAGAGAATAATAGCCTATATAAACAATGAAATATCCCGTTTTGATTTTATTAAGAAGGCGTCATATGAGAACAAAGTGCTCATGTAGTGTTAGGGTAGTGTTTTTAACAATTTTATAAGTGACGAAGCGTTCATGCAAAAGAAATTAGGGTATTGTTTAACATTTTTAAAAATAACATTTTAACCACTTCTATGCAATAGCATAGCCAGTTCTAAGTCTGGAGAAGTGGAAAGGAAAATGTCAGTGCGTTATTATGACGGTGAAGCCATTTAAATGTCGGTAGCGCAGTTTACATAATGTAGGTTGGGGGTAAAGGTAGAAGTGGCGCAGATTATCTTTTCCCAACATTAGTAATACCACTATGGAGCTGAGGAAGATGACCGATCAGTAGCATCACCAACACGATTCGTTAGGTTTCAGACACAAATTCCATGACCGTTAAATTTTATATTATTTATTTTCATGATTTCCACAGTTCATCCTCTTAGGAAAGACAATGGTAACCCACAAAACTGAGATTTTTTTTTAAAGTAGTGGTTATTTTTGAGCTTGTATGCTAGATGGCATCGTTTTATGCCGCATAAAGGTGACTGGTGTCTCTATCTATAGGCCTAGCCTACTCTTTAAACAGCCAAACCTGAAAATATTACTGCACATAGCTACAGGTAGAAAAGGAACAAATCATAAAATTTAAAATTCGGTTTTCCACAAATTTTTACTATGTTGGTTACCATTATTTTGCACCATGTTCGATTAAATAAATACAATATTAATAAAACTGATATAACAAAGTGCCAGAATGCATTCTTTAATCAGTGATAATTGCAATTATTATGATAGGCCCATGCAGAAAAGAAGTTATTTTTGTAATAGATCTCCGAGTTGAATTCCAAAAACAAAATTCGCTGACAATAATATTAATGATGCAATAAGCCTACGATTCACTGTCATGTTTTTATCAAGTTTAAAGCAGCCTTATAAGTTATGAATGAATAAGAAGTCAATCTGAAATCTATCTGTCAGGAATTTCATTAGGTACCGGTATGTTACTGCACAGGAACGAATAAGAAAACTACTCACATTAAAATACAATGTAGATATCGGTATCTATTGAATGCACAACATAATATAAATACTCAATGGCTAATTGTGTTTTAAATATTTTATTTATACTGGCATCATTATGAAGAAATGAATATATCAAGGCATGCTAACAATATCAAATCCCGATTGGAAATTTGTTAGGTTATGTTTAATATTACATTGTAGGCCATGCAATAAATAATATTAGGCCCTATAGCCTAGCGTTTTATATCCATCACAAAATTAATATTGATTACTCGTTATTTCGGTACCGGTCAGCCGATTTGGTCCAAATTCAATAGGCTTGTACCCATGGACGTCATAAATGCGTATGCCAAGTTTAATGAAAATCCGATAAAGCGTATTTGAGTTATCGCGCGTACAGACACACTGACAGACGGACGGACGGACGGACAGACATTTTCCCGCCCTCCCACACAATCTCATGAAGTACCATAATGGCACTTAATAAACAGTCATTGTAAATTGTTCATATTCATACATGATCACGTATAGTCTGTATTAAGCTGAAACTACCCTAAAAAATAACTGAAAAATAATAGAAAAGTTTTCATGGCATGATCGTATACGAGCTTCCTAGCAGAGCACTCCACGACCAAGTCTGTTCTTACCTTGATTGTATTATACTGAAGATGGTACTGTTGTTGATGATTATGGCGAATGTAGTAATGGTTATAATTTTCTCAAGATAACGTAAGCGTGGATCACACCTCTTAGTAGTGACCATTTATACTAAAGACATTTTGATGGCGTGATATGATTTAGTGAGGCTAGGTTGCATGCAATTGGTTTTGTTTTCAGCTGTCTTCCCTCAACTGGTTGTGAATTTTAAAATGAGATATATGATCTCTCCGTTTATAGAGTCGGAACGGATAAAGAGAGATAAATCTATCCGCACGATAGCCAACAAAACTTAGTAATTGTGTCTGTCACAGAGATTGGGATATATGACACCCAAGACTCTGCTTGTAAAATGAACTCTCCAATTTAATATAATTCCGCTTTAGAACGTATTACTTGTTCCTTGTTTGGTGAGAACAGCTGAATAATAGGATAACAACACAACTACAAAAAATGGAAGGGAAGAATTGCTTTTTAAAAAACCATTTTGTCACTTGAGTGCTGGTTTATTTTCGAATCTGCAGATCACTACTTGACTTCCTGATAGACTGCGAATTTGTTTAGCAAAAGACGCATATAATGATATAGAATAGATTCAATAAACAGTTGTCACCATGAAGTCATGTTACGTTCCTGCTATATTTTGCTATAATGTTACTATCAGCAGCGCGAGGTGCAGAGAATTCATACAAACTGTTAAGCGTATTCTTTAATTTCCTTATTGGAGAGAAATTCTAAAGGCTCTAAAAGTAAGAAATTCGGTTTCATAAAAATATTTAAGGAACAATGTTCTTTCTTATAAGAGTAATGCAACTATAAAAAAAAGGCATAATGAGCAATTATTTCTGTTACATAATTCTGTTTAAAATATAAAATAAACACCACCACCGAATCCACTACCGTGGGTGAGTTGGTAGCCTGACTGCCAGCCACCTTAACCGGGGTTCGACTCACGGCCGGGACAGGGATTTTACAGAGAAGAAAGGTTTCCTTCCTGCTGGGTATTGTGTTCCCATTCCTGTCCCGCGAAAGGACCTGCCCGGCGTACGCGGTATCATCCGGCCTAGTGTCCCTTGGTCCTACTGTGGGCCTCCCCCCCCCCCCACGGCTCTGTCCCAGGGCAGGACCGGCCTCCGGGCCGAACACTTCATCATCATCATACTTGAGGCGAAGTAAGATTTCATGTGCTTTGGATATCCAATAATTAGAATATAACAATATAAAGAAATCTATTCATACAAATTGCAGTTACATTATGAGTACAGAAAAGTAAATTCTAACGTCTCCGAAAAAAAAACTAGAACTGCGAAATGGAGTTCACTGGAACACCAGTACACTAGATTACACAAAAATATTTACAAATACTGAAAAAGCAATCTTTACAATCATAAGAAAGTATGAAGACGAGACATGAGAATGTGTTTGTGCAAGAAAACCTAGACAAAATTCGTTATACCAAGAACGAACGAGGAAGCAGAGTGAAGACGAATGTAGCCGAGTGACTGATCCGTAGTTCTGATTGGTTGTTTCTTTACGTTTCGCATGAGCTTTGAGACGGAAGCTTGCAAGGTTCATGTTCATTGTTAGATAGTTACTTGGAAAGTGCTAATAAAATAATTGAAAAGTCTTGGACCCTTATTTCAACTTACTTAAATCCAGTAGTTGTAAATTTTTAGGTTCAATTAACGGACTACAGAGGTGCCTAAATGGTGTTGATCCGATACCCGACAAACAGGGAACAAGTGCAATTAGGGGGATTGAAGTGAGATATATCACTTGTCCTAAACTCCTGTCTAGGAAACTAGAGCCTATAGGGTCAAACTACTTCATGCGATTATTCATGTCTTAAAATCACCAACAATTTAATTAGCTAATTCACATCTAATTTTCAGACCAAAATAAGGAAGATGCATTCCCTGCCCTCACGCAGAGGGCTCCGGTTTTATTCCCAGTCGGAACAAGTTACTTGGGTAGGGGTGCGTTTTCCTTACTTCTGAGACGAATGTCTGATAACTTAAGGCTCTTCTGGTCCCTGGTATCATCTGTCCAACATATTTTCTTCGTACCATCCCGCCTTGTTCAGAATGAGTATGTTTGCGACTGTTAGGCTACGTCTCGTCCTATGTAGTCGTGTTGTCTCGGAGGTGGCCCCGGCATTGGCCTTATCACCCAACCAGGGAGACACTCCCTGTCATTGTCAGATCAAAAGAATAAGTCTGTGATCCAAAGGTAATCCCTATCGCGACAGATCGCAGTCTTGTAACGCCTGAGCAGCGTGGGTCGCATAGGCCTAAATATATCTACAAATAGCAGAGGTTAAACCAGTATTTCTGTGAATATTTTTCAACGGTACATAATTACGATTTTGATAACTCTTATTCAATAATCCGGTTTTCCATGTTCTCAATTAGTAGGCCTGTAGCCTATAACATTTAATAGAAGTCGGTTAAGCGTTTCAGAGAGATAACGCTTCGAATAATTTCAATTTCAGGAAGCGAAGCTCCAATTATGGGTTTGCAGAAGATTGTAAGTGGCCCTTCTAAATTCAAAACATTAATGACTACAAAAATTAATGTTTGGGTTTTAGACATTTTTGTTTGTTTAAATTCGTTAGCTGTCCTTACTCAGGATAAGATAATCAACAAAGATGCAGATGGGATCGCTGCCCAAGAGGATCCTGCCAAGGTACAGTGGTATTAATGAGAGGTGGCAGTCAGATGCGCGTGAGAGAGGTGACGCATGTAGGAGGAATCATGGGGAGGGGTAAGAATGTTGAACTGCTCTTCCAGGAGAGGAGAAGCGATTGTAACAAGGTCTCTTGTTTCTTCACTGCATTATACGATCTTACCGCTCTGAAAGCAACGACACAACTAACCCATACACCCCTCCATGCAGTACGAATGTTTATTGGACTCGTCTGCATCTACTGAGCATCCATGCTTGGACTGCCACGTCTCATTAATACCACTGTACCGAGGGGTATGTAGCATAAATAACATAGTGATTGCCTTCCACTGTGTATCATTTGCTACTTGTCATTTCTGTAGTGATAAGTGGGAAGAAGTGCAAATGCAACAAATTTACATTTCAAACCGGTAGCTTAGTTCGTCGCGCCCTACCTCCAGGAGTCGCACCGAACTGCTTTACAAATTAAAGGCACATTTAATACACCATAGTTAAATCTTTAAATGAAGAGATCTGTCAGGCAATATGTCCAGACCTCCTAGTGATGATACAAAATTATAATAAAAGCAGTGTTGAAAAACGTACTTGAAACGATTTCCTACGCATTTCCGTCAGCGGAATTGAATATTCAGAGCTAAAAGGGATTAAATCCATGAGACTCGCTGCTAATTTACCCCTATTTTTAAGGGATGTGCATTCAGAACTCTATTTTTCCAAGAAAACCTCCAGTAGAGGTACAAATCATCACTTTCAGACAATAGACAATAATTTTCATTTGAGAATCTCCGCCAAATTACCATCCTTCATTTCAATTTCAATTTATTGCAAATAGCCATTCCGATTTATGTTCTAGCAATAAACACTTAAATATCTTTTCTTATTTCATTTTAAATTTCATCTACTTACTAGAGGAAATTTTAAGGGTTTGCCAGTTGGAAAATAACAGCTTTTCCCAAAGAGTGTCCAAGTAGCATTAATTTGCAGTGTTATTTATTTGTTTTCCCCAAATTGCCTTAAAATCGAAAAAAATCACACTTCTTTGCATCTTTGCTTCCTTTGTCCACTATAGGTAGAAGAAGCATTATTTTCGACCCCCCAAATCCTAAGTTGAGTTTTTAACATACATAGACGTTTTGAAGTTCCCTAATCCAAAAATACAATTTTCAATGTGTGTGTGTGTGTGTGTGTGTGCGCGCGCGCGCGCGC
The DNA here is from genome assembly GCA_964059195.1 of Ectobius pallidus. Lineage (NCBI taxonomy): Eukaryota > Metazoa > Arthropoda > Insecta > Blattodea > Ectobiidae > Ectobius > Ectobius pallidus. Next base: position 18,420,535 of record CAXKWD010000005.1, read on the forward strand.
CTGTGAGCAGCCTAGCTCCAGAACGGAAAATCGTATGAAAATAAAAAAAATTATTTGTATTAGGTACCTTCTGAGGATTTGACAGGAAGATTGGCGAAAACTTTCTCTTATTTTTAAAGGAACTGTACGTAAAGAAAATTTTGTTTTTCGCGATTTTCTTGATAACAGCTCTTACGATTTTCTTTAAATTTTGTACATGGAATATGTATACAGCATTTATAACATTAAAATATGTTATGGGGGAGGAAAGACATATCTCAAAAGTATTGAGTGGGAGACCCGAAGGGAAAAGACCACGTGGAAGACCTAGACGTACGTGAGGACAATCTTAGAACGGATTTAAGGGAAATATGATTTGTGAAGGATGATTGGATGGAGTAAGCACAGAATAGGGTTGAATAGCGGACTCAGGTAAGCGCGGCAACGAACCTTCGGGTTCCATAAAATAGATAATATTCCTTTAGCTTGCTTATGAATTGTCTATTGCCACTGAGTAAGTAAGTAAGTAAAATATACTAAGTTATGTTTAAAATATAAGACATTTAGGCCTATATTGCGATATTACCTATTGAATATTGTATATTTTGTAAGTTATGTAAAATGTAATTTAGTAAATTTAAATGTACATAATATTAAACAAATGTTTGACGATTATAAGTAACATACTTTACTATAGCTTGTAAAACACTCTCCTATGTAATGCAAATGAAACTAATTAACGATAAGTTGAATTAATTGTGTCTGAATACTTGGGCAATGATGGCAGTGCTTTGGACAGACATAACGCTTTTATTTCTTTATATGATGCAATCTGAACGACTCTAGTGATTTTCTAAGTGCTCCAGAGAACCTCCTCAAGCACCTTCTGCACCAAATTGTACCGGGTGTTCCCCAATCCTCGGCCACTTCTTGAAGTTGTTGTCGTAAATGCTGCGCCGGTATTGACGGTTGCATGTTACAGAGGATTCAGGGATGATACAAATTACACTGTATTCAGTTATAGGTTGTGGCTTTTTAATGTAGTGGTGTGTGATTGTTAAAATAAGATGTGATCGTCGAATTCAATGGATTTTTTAAGGCAATGCAAATAGTTTGTTACACGACTATTCCACTCATACGTCGCGTGTTTGATATTGACCAATAACGTGTAGTAATTCTTCGGATAAAGACCAATCACGATCGTTTACCTTATACCGGTATTATCCTTCCTCGGATCGCAAGGATTCAATTTTACCTGATAAAATGTCAGCTCGTTACTGGACACGTAAGGCATCACCGTGCGGTGATTAATATGTCACATTCTGCCAATCAGCAGAATAAAAACAAATTATTTTATACAACATAATTTGTTTGGAAATTGAAATAATATAAATGTCCATTGATTAAAAACACAATTTCTATTCGGTGCAAGCCAGTTGGTGTGCTATTATTCTGTTCTGCTGTTACCTTACCTGAAACAGGTTAACTATGTCTTATATGCACCATTGGTAGCATTGGTCACAAACATAGTAACTCGAATCGATTCATTAGTATGCCTTGATATCGCAGCTGTTAGTTTGGTTTTATATAACAAAGCCCGAGAGTAGTTCTTTTTTAATTCATTATATTCTTGTTCGTGGAATAGTCTTAATAAATCCAACTCGAGTTTAAGAGAATCATCAGATAAATTCGCTCCTGCTGCGCAGTCTCGAATCTATCGATGAAGTCGTAAACGCACGTGGAATTACTTATGATAAAAAGTAAACTGATCTACACTGAATTTGAGTTATAAATGAAAGAGGATTCCGAATGTTGCTGAATAATGGGAAAGGATATTGTATCTAAATAATGCACCATTAGCCTACTGCTTTGACAAATGAGTGCTGTCTTAATTGTAGCTCCGTCTATCACGCAATTCACAACCAGGTGCAGTAACATAACCTGCTCAAAATACATTCAGATCTCATCGCGGTATATCCATGCGATAATCTAAAATCCACCTAAAATTTAAATTGTGTTTTGTTTCTGTAAACAGCCTCAGGGAAACTTACTTTATGGACAGCCCTCGTAGTTCTGGTGACTTCCTTAAATTACCTGTAAGTCTGATATCGTATTTTTTTTTTATTTAGGGTAAGGTGGTACATTTTCGAACATGGTACAGTTCTGAACGGACTAAGATTTTTATCCATATTTGGGTTTAAAATGTTGGACAACCTTTTTTTAATTATATACCGTCCATACTGATTGTTTTGTTGATCTGTATCCGCGAGAATGATGTTTTATGTTGACTCATTCGGCCATAAAATATTATTTTCCAATCGAAGGTAAGAACTCCATGCTGGAAAAATGGCACGTTATAAAATTGCTTATAATCCCACGTTGTGTTACTGGAATACATTGTTGAGGACCAATTTTTAACTCATACCAACAAATAGCGTAGTCTTTAATACGTAAGTCATTGGCACAACAATGGTAATTCGTGAGCGGAATTTGCAACTATATATAATTTACAAAAACTAGCTCGAGGTACAAATAGGAACAGATTTTAGGTACAATTTCGAACAGTATTTTAACCCGCGATCGCTTGCATGGAAAAGCTGTTTTGCCATCACAGCATTCTGCATGTTTATTATTATTAACTGTGCCAGTCAAATATTTAAAGGATGGCATTCACACAGCTTTCAACAGTGGTATTATTTCAACGAAGATTTATGAACTGCACTTCCTCTGGATTGTTATTACATCTCAGCAATTATGCAATACAGAATAGCAAACAGAAATCGTTCTGGAGTTGTTAAGTATTTTTTATTATTGCTCTTGATGTTATGACAGACCCGACTGCATGGTCTAGTGGTTGCTGACTACGGACCCGCAAGTCTGGGTTCGATCCCCGGTACCTCCTCGAATTTTTCTGAGGTAGGGCGATTTGGAACGGGGTGCATTCAGCCTCCTGACACCAACCGAAGAGCTAATTCATAAAGAAGTAGCGGCTCCGGTTCAGTAAGCCATCAATAACTGACGTAGGAGTCGGCATGCTGACTACATGCCCCAAACCTGTCATCTGCCTATTCAAAACGTGACACTACATTATTACGCTCATATTATTGATAAATAATAATAATAAAATATAATATTTGGAAGAAAGTAGTTTGTTCGTTGAAAATGCCCTGTTCGCAATAGTACCCACTGGTGTTTAGAATTGTACCTACTGCGGTACATTTTCGAACGATATTCTGGAAATGAAAGATTGATTGCCATGATCAATTTTACAGCTGTTTGACTTTCATATTTTTGTGAAGGGTCAACTACGTTGCCAACTTTGTGATTACAATACAGTTGAACTTATCTTATATTTATTGTGTTCATAAAATAAGAATATTTGTTAAGTGTTCGAAAATGTACCACCTTACCCTATAAGTATTGATCTTGTAGTTTGTGTTGGCTGTAGTGTTAGTAAAATAGCTCTAGAAGCAGTAGTTTTATCTTTTATTTCATTTATAGTGTAGTATAGTGTAGTTAAGTTCCGACTACTGGTCTCCAGTAGAAGGAACAAGTAGAGTAGGTTTTTATTATTATTATTATTATTATTATTATTATTATTATTATTATTATTATTTCTCTTCTTTTTTTTCCTTCTTTCTTAATAAAAGGACATATAGAAAAAATAGAAAAATTTGTCCTTAATATATAATTGTGAAATGAATATTTGTACAAAGGTAATTAATAAAAGCCATGCGAGTAAGTCCTGGCTTTTATTAAAGATGCCAGGATAAAAGAAATAAAGAACGACTATTATTATATGTGTTGGGTTATACTTCACTCTACAGCATCATTCACGAAGCTCATGATTTGAGTGTAAATAAATACAATAACATACGGGGATGTTAGATGAAGGTGGTGAAATGTACTGAGAAACATCTTCAATGTTGTGCCGTAACGTGAGGTAAAGATGTACCCTACTCTAATCCACAACAAGAAGGTTATAAACTGAGTCTGATAGTAGGTAGATATAAATCACCTTACAGTTCTTAATTAATTGTAAGCATTGCTGGTCACGTAAGGTCTCCTTCAGGGTTTTGACCTCTTAATATGGCTCCTCCCACCCACTGCGCCACGTTACCTTCTACTTAAAATAATCGTTTTAATTCGACATTAGCTCTGACCTGTCAATTAACCCTTATCTTCATCACGTATAATTCCATACATTTATTAATTCCATAAATTACATACAAATTCTCCTCTCTGTTTTTACCATGTAGTTGTAGTACTCTCAGGAAAAGCATTACTTCCATCCAGTGCTTTTTTTCTAACAAAATAGGTGGCGGTACTCACTGAAACTTTTAAACTGAAGCTCATGGGAGCATCCATATTTTTCCCAGAAGTCATTTTTCTGAGTTAACGTCTAACAAATCATGGACAGACTTGTTTTTCCCCTGAATTGCAGTAAAATTTCCGGTACTTGCGACGTTCTCTTCAGGTTCATTTTATTCAATGTTTGCAGGTTTATGAGACATTTCAAAAACATCCTCATGCTTTCTTTTATTGCGTACCAATTACAAAATAATTACGTATTTTACTCATTTCACTGAACCACAATTTATAAGCAACTATGAACTCGCTCGACTCTGCAGAACGAACCAAGGGTTTATGCTTTTCAAATTACATGTAAGCAACGAATGCAGTTAAATTTAAACACGCACTAACCTCCTGATTAACTTTGGTGGTTAGCTACTTATTACATGTTTCTTACTACGTTAGCATTAACTGCACTTGGTGCAATACTTACACCGTTAGAATGACCTTGACCATAGGAGGTGTTTGCTGGGGGCTGGAAAAATCAACCCCCAACCATCTTGAAGTCCAGTAGCCACGGCAATTTACTGAAACTATCATGTGTTCGTAAGTAACAATTATGTATGTAGAAATCTAGCAAAACCAAGAAACAAGCTAGATTTTAAGTAATAGGCCATAGGAACTGTGATAAGAATATTGGCGAGTAATATGCAAATTTTATTTTTTGTACAAAAAAAAGGTGCCGGTACTGAGTACCGTTGCGTACCGTCACAAAAAAAGCACTGCTTCCATCAATACAGAGCCAACGCTCAATAGGAACGTGAAAACACGGATTACTGCCCATTTATGTCAGTTATTAGATACAGACCAACCATGTGTAAGACTATTTTTTTAACATCAACCAGTCATAATCAAGCTATAATCAAGCTTTACTCAAGCTTTGTTGAAATTTCGTTATCTCCTTTTAAAATTAACATCTGAAAAATATATCTGCCCCGATTCACTTTCAGGATGCAATAGTGGCATTCAATTAAGTGTATGGGGGATATAGAACCGTATTCATGATGTTTTATTAATTTGTATTTTTGCATGAAATATTCTTATCAAAATACCACTTGTAGGCTATGATTACATGACATGTACTAAGGTACTAAGGTGTACTAAGGTTTGGTACAGGAATCGGGTTCAAACTCGGGCGATGGATTTTTCAGGACGTAAAACCCTGGGTCCGAAGTACTAGAGGAGGTACTATAAAATGTGGGTCCCAAGTAGTAGATCTACTGAATATTAAATAACCCCAAGCCTAAATTAGAGCATGTTGACCAAATTTCCTAAAATTTAAACGTCCAAGTGTTTTCAACCTAAAATTGAAAATAAACAAAAATGTGCCTCGCTGTAGCACGTTATTTGAATGAGCTAAGAGTAGACAGACCTACTGGTTCTGCTTCTTTAGCTTCGGTTCTTAGTATGAATGGAATTTAGATGGTTCTCGGAACTATAGTCTTACCACTTGACACTCCGTCCTCAGGCAAATAAGAGTAACTAAAGTAGACTTCCGTAAGACTATGGAGGCCCTATGATCCCTATGCTCCGTTCTGTTGGCATCCATACATTAAACCAAGATGCAGGAATAACAAGGATATCAGGCATGTTTTAGTTGTATTATTAATCTACATAAATGAAACATAAAAAAATCAACATATCGTGGGATTATATGAAAAATTTATTAAGTGCATTCTTTTGTGCAGAAATGAGTTAGTGTTACTCTGATGCAGTGAAAGACATTATCTTTGCCTGAAAGAAGTTTTTAAGTACTAAATGTTGTCTGTATAGAAGTTCCGAAGACTTTGAAAAATGATAAGTACATTTAGCTCAATTTTATGAAAGACTAAAGTTTTTGAAGTCACTTATCATTCTCTTTTTTATCCGTCTGTAAGTTACTAATTTATTTCCGTAACCCCATGATGCTAGAACGTTCATCGGGTTATAAAAATTCAGACTTCTAGATGTTCCGGAATTTGGAACGTGAAGGTGTTAAGGTCACCGTACCTTTGCATCTGTTTGGATGTGTGAACAGGATTAGCCTTAGTAAGCATATATGATAACAGGCTATGTCTAGAACCTTTCTATATTAATAACTGAGATTATAGGAAATTTTGAGTATACAAATCTTGTGTAAGGGTAACAATGGCTTTCTTTACGGTTGTCATAAACCTTGCAATTTTCTCGTTCCGCAAACCTTCTTCTCTACTCCAACACTCTTTTCTGTTCATTCGTTTAGTGCAGACATGGGCAAACCCTTATCCATTGACACGCAACCCGCAAACTTTTGTCAACTTACACATAGTTCGAAAATAACGGGTAGATGGAGACACAAGCAGACAATAAGCATTATACAAAGGCTTAGAATGTGTCATAACGCCTTTCCAATCGGAACTGTGTCGCGACCCATCACTGCTTGCAAAGACAGTATGACTCATGCATGGGAATAATCCACCACGTACATCGAATGTCCGCAATGCCATCTTGTGTGTTATGCGGGAAGGTCAAGAACCACAAGTGGTTCGCGAACCAGTAAATGCCCATGTATGGTTTAGTGTATGTTTTTATTTGTTAGTTTCTTTTATTTTCCTTTCTCTTTCGGGATATGGTGGAAACAAGACTTCGAATATCAAGGTTGTATGTAATTTTCCCCATGTAGGCATGTTTCAAGATTAAAAAATAAAACTTAATTTAAATAAATCAAGTAAACTGATTCAATAAAGTGCCAGAATGCTTTCATTTAATCAGTGATAATTGCAATTACGATATACAGAAAATAAGTTATTTTTGTAATCGATTTCAGAGTTAATCTCCAGATCGATTCATTAAGCAGGATTTACGGAAGAACAAAGGTATAATTTCATAAGCATATGTGAAGGAATATGTGGGTAGCAGTATTTGTCAAAGCTAACTGTATGGCAACTTCCAAAGCAGTATATGAACACTACAAAAAATGTGTTGTCATTATAACTTATTGATCTACATCTAATATATTACCATAACATAGGCACTAAATTGAGCATTACTCCGGTACCAGTTACTCGATTTAGTCCAAAATCAATAGGCTTCGTTCCATGGACGTTATGAATGCGTATGCCAAGTTTCACAAAAATCCGGTAAAGCATACTTGAGTTATCGCGATTACAGGCACAAGGACAGACGGAGAGAGGAAAGACATTTTTGCATCCACCACGCAATCTCAGAAAGTACCAATCTGGCACTTAATAACGCATTGATGTATAATACATCAAGTAAGCCCTTCCCTTTCATTGTAAGTGATTTATCGCCCTCCTTTTAGGGACTTTCATGATTAAGAAGGTCTTGACAAACCTACAGGAATAAGTTATCTGTATAGAATATAAAGTTTCAAAAGGATGGCTTGCTACTGTCCTTGCTAGTGAATCTTATTAATCAATGTAAATGACACTAGAGATAGCATCTTGTGCAGGCTAAACAGGTTCCACTTGCCACATCCCTCCTTAATCCAAACCATTTCAATCCCCCTGTAACTTCCATATCACATTTTGCGTCGCACTTGAAATTACAGGTTTGGCGAGTGGCAGTGGGCTCCAAAAGCGCCTACTTGTGGGATAACACCGTATTTAGATATTTCCACGGAACCAAATAGACCTACAGTTCCAAGTTTCCGTTTTAGCACAGAACTAATGAACACATGTTTCATGAAAGATGGTTACGTCCAGATAACATTATACTTGTTCAAGCTTATTAATTCTGGAACAAGAAGAAGAATTGCCTTCTTTTAAATACGCCTATACTTGCAAAACTGTTAAGTGCTACTTATTTGTAATTCCAATAATTATTTAGTTACCACTAATCCTCCATTAGTCGGCTGCGGTGGTATAGAAGCAACGTACCCACCTCTAGATCCGAAGGTAGCGAAATCAAACCCGGTCGATGGATTGTTCAGGACGTAAAAATCCTGGCCTGGAGCTCTCCGGGAGGAGTTTAAGCTGGGGCTTGCTACTAAGCCGAAAAACTTTTTTCTGAGTGCATCAGGAAGCTTACGCAACGATGGATCAAGTGCATTGAGAAGCAAGGGGACTATGTTGAAAAATGATGTATTGAAAGTTTTGTATTGTTGCAATAAAATTTAAAAAGAGTGCGGATACTTATTGACCTACCCTCGTAGAAAGAGGAAGTGGTTGGCACACCTAGAAGATGACGGAAGAAGAAACCTCTCGAATTTAAGATATTTGGCATTAAAAAAGTATCCGTCAAATTGTTCTGCGAGTGTAAACGTACGGTAACTGAAATGTAGTATAATTCTTCCTGATAAAATCAATATAATTATGTTGGATATCTCTGCTATATACGGTATAAGAGGGCCGTCCATAAAGTAAGTTTCCCTATGGCAGTTTACACAAACAAACCAAAATTTCATGGAAATATTTATTGCAACGAATATAGCAAGTGTTCAGCTACTTTCCAACGTATTCGCCACAGGAATTGAGAGATTTGTGGGACCAGCTTTTGAACACTTGTGTCGTAGAGTCTGCCGCCTGGGATTTGAACCACTGTGTGACACCCATCTCCGCTTCTCTGTCATTCTCTGTTTTTCTGTCATTTATTGAGGTGTAGGAAAAGATCAGGGAGGTGTTGGAGCCTCCACCCTACAGCTCGGACCGTACACTCAGAGATTTTCACCTTTTCCTACCCTTCAAGAAATGACAGTGAATGACAGTGAATGATAGAGATTGACAGAGAAACGGAGAAGGTTATCATACAATGGTTCAAATCTCAGGCGGCAGACTTCTGCGACATAGGTGTTCAAAAGTTGGTCCCACAGTATGACAAATGTCTCAATTCCTGTGTCGAATATGTTGAAATAGTGTATTGCGATACAAGTGCCGTAAGCGATGCATACGGATCGAGGAAAGAGTTTGAAAAAACGAGGCACTCGCGCCGAGTTTTTTCAATTTTCCGAGTTCCGCTATGAGCTTACGGCACGAGTATTGCATGCTATTTTTTGCACGATGATTATTTATATCAATTTAATTATATTAATTGTGATATTACCTGAAAATATTATGTGTATACATTCTTGAAGATAGATGTTTATTTCAGAAAGTGATTCGCATGTGTTTGTTGTTATGGGAACCGAATATTTGTCCTTGGGGGCCTTGTCCATAAAGGCTTGTATTATGATGTGCCGTAAGTAAATTCTTACTGCACGGAAACTCTTACCGCACATAGCAACAAGGTTGCGTGTGGGAATGTCAACTTACGATCCACGGCAACAACATTCGTAAGTACACTACCACTAATTAGTTAAGTCTTGCAAAAAATAGCTGAACACTTGCTATATCCGTGGCAATAAATATTGACATTAAATTTTGTTTTGTTTGTGTAAACGGTCCTAGGGAAACTACTTTGTGGACGGCCCTCGTATTTAGAGTGCACTATTTCATTCATGACATGCACTACTCCTGGTGATCCCACACTTACATACGTATAGACACAAACAGAAAGGAATGTGGTCTCATAAGGCCGCTTAATTTCATTAGTAGAAAGTAAGGTCAAATAGTTCTTGAGTTTTGTCCATTCTGTAGCGATAATCTTAATGATTTATGTATAGCGTAGAGCTTTATCACTGGTACTCACTACTAAATTGCGGTATTTTGTTACCTGTTGGAGCACTTTCAACCGCATGGAGCGGCCATCTTCAGCAACTGACTTCCGTGGTGTTGTTGTTGTTGTTGTTGGGAAGACATTTCTGGATAACTGTATCGTACAGCGCGTGCGATTTGAATTGTAACTGTTCGTTTAGGATGTTGGTGTTGTCTTGTGTGGTGTGTCTGTATATTTCATATTGTTCGAGTGTGTTGAGTGTGTGACCTTTGTGGTTAATGTGTAGGATTTCCATGTCTGTATTGATGTCTGCGTATTCGTGTCCTGTGGTTATTATATGGTTTGCATAGGCAGAGTCTGTGTTTTGTTTGAGAGCTCGTATGTGTTCTGTGTATCGTGTTTTGAAACTTCGGCCTGTTTGTCCTATGTAGAATTTTGGGCAGTCGTTGCATTTTAGTTTGTAGACTCCTGGGTTGTTGTATTTGTTTGTGTGTTGTTTGTTGTCTGTGGGTTGTATTTTGTTGATTGTTTTGTTCTTTGTTCTGAATGCTATTTTGTATCCTTGTTTTCTGAACTGTTGGGCGATTTTCTGTGTATGTGTGTTGAAGTATGTGAGTGTGATGTATTTGTCTTTTTTCTTTTCTGTGTTTTGGTCATTTTTCTTCGTTCTGATTTTGTGTATATTTTCTGTATATTCAAAATATACAGAAAACCCACAATGACAGACACACTGATACACAACAGCTCCAACCACCCAACACAACACAAACATGCTGCATTCCGATCCATGCTCCACAGACTTGAAAACACACCACTATCCGCTGAAGACCACAAAGAAGAACTTAACACCATAAAACACTTAGCCATTACCAATGGCTACAACCACACAGTCATTGACAACCTACTACACAAAATCAGAACGAAGAAAAATGACCAAAACACAGAAAAGAAAAAAGACAAATACATCACACTCACATACTTCAACACACATACACAGAAAATCGCCCAACAGTTCAGAAAACAAGGATACAAAATAGCATTCAGAACAAAGAACAAAACAATCAACAAAATACAACCCACAGACAACAAACAACACACAAACAAATACAACAACCCAGGAGTCTACAAACTAAAATGCAACGACTGCCCAAAATTCTACATAGGACAAACAGGCCGAAGTTTCAAAACACGATACACAGAACACATACGAGCTCTCAAACAAAACACAGACTCTGCCTATGCAAACCATATAATAACCACAGGACACGAATACGCAGACATCAATACAGACATGGAAATCCTACACATTAACCACAAAGGTCACACACTCAACACACTCGAACAATATGAAATATACAGACACACCACACAAGACAACACCAACATCCTAAACGAACAGTTACAATTCAAATCGCACGCGCTGTACGATACAGTTATCCAGAAATGTCTTCCCAACAACAACAACAACAACACCACGGAAGTCAGTTGCTGAAGATGGCCGCTCCATGCGGTTGAAAGTGCTCCAACAGGTAACAAAATACCGCAATTTAGTAGTGAGTACCAGTGATAAAGCTCTACGCTATACATAAATCGTCAAATAGTTGATATAATATTCAATACATTGTATGGAGGATTTAACATTATTAATGCATTACGATTGAATTCATTGTCAATGACAAGGCGAACCGGTCCTACACAAACACCCATTCAATTCTAGTGTTTTGCATACAAGTCCAATTCATTTCTCATTCTTACATTCCTCAATCCAGGCAAGTACTCGTTTTAAACCTATGTGTTATAACAGCCGTTCAAATAAATTAAACTAAACCAAATTAAACTAAACCCGTGGTGCTGCAATCCTTGTGAAGAGAGCCTACCATCTGACATCTGCGTCATCTACCATGGCAGATGACTGGATTGAGAACATGTGTCGACACCCACGGCAGATATTTATGATTTTCGTAACTGTAGTTGCTACTTCTTTATAGAGTTTCTCCTCAATCGTCAAGAGGCTGAGTGCACACCGTTTCAGACCTCTCTACCTCAGAAAAGTCCGAAGAGTTTTCATGAATCGAACCCAGTCATGCAAATCCGTAACCAGCAACGCTAACCACTACATCACGCAGAGGTCCGCCCTTAAAATATGAACATCACAAACAGTTTTTGGGAGGTATTTCCCGAAAGATCCGGAACTACAGCTAAATATGGTATTTTATGGTAAGGTGCATCTTTATTCTTATATACATATTAAGTAGGCCTACATCATCCACAGAATAAATCCAACGCACGGGCCTAGACGGCCGTTCGTGCTTTTACTATGCACTGGACAAAGAAAAAGAAATGTAACACTAGTAATACAAAACAATATAATACGATAACTTATAATATAGTAATATGTGAACGACATTTAAAAAACTGTATAACTTAGAACGTAACTTAATCCATTACTTTTTGTTTGGAGCACTTCTCTAATTACAATGAGTTCTACACTTCTTTCATTGTGGTCTTTCAGTAAGTGCCAAAATGGTGTTTTATGAGATTGTGTAGGTGACGGGAAAATGTCTGTTTGTCCGTCCGTGTATCTGTAGGCGCGATAACTCAAATACGCTTTATAGGATTTTCATGAAATTTGGTGTACGCATTTATAACGTCCATGGGAAGAACTCTATTGATATTGAACCAAATCTGTTGACTAGTACCGAAGTAATGACCAATTTAGAGCTCATTTTATGGCAATATATTAGAAAGAATTTATCAAATGCAAAACAGATCTCATGGCAACATATTTATTGTTTTACGGTGTTCATATACGACTTTGGAAGTTGCAATAGTGTTAGCTATGACAAATAACACTATTCCTTCACATATGCCCATCAAACTAGACTGCTAAAATGAGCGAGGTAGCCGAGTTGGTAATGTATTGGGCTCGCATTCTGATGGTCCCTAATTCAAATCCCATAGCAGGCTAATTTGACATGGGTTTTTTTTTTAATTTTTATGTGAGTATGCGATTGTCAAGATATCACAAATCTGTATAGTTCTGCTGATGGTGGACGATTTTAATCTGAATTTAAAAAATAAAATATAATAAAAATGAATTTAAAAAAACTTTCGTAGGCCCTGTTTAATGAATCAATCTGGTACTTAACTGGCAAATCAATGTTTAAAAAATCTTATTTTCTCCACATCATAATTGCAATTATAACTGATTATACAAAAGCATTCTGACACTTTGTTACATCAGTTTACCTGATTTTATTTTTTCTTTAACAATATTACGCAAGATGACATGGTTATTGCTTATTGCTATGCACAATAATATCAGGCTACCGTGTAGTATTTTTTCCCATGAAATTAAACTTTGCAAATGGATGTACACGTAAAAGGAGATAACAGTTGAAAGCTGTAGGAAGATAAGCGTTGCATGCAATAAATAAACTGCACGGGAAGATATTGAGTTGTTATCTGCTGCATATATCGGGAACATGGCAACGGAAAGTGATTTACTTCATCCATTTTATTATATATAGCTCGCCATTCTTTACGACCTCTCCCCAGTGAGGTAAGTCATCGCCCTCAACTCCTCTTCAGCACAGTCCATCCACGGCCGACTTGAAGCACGCTTCGCTTCTCTTTACCGGCCTTGACAATCGTAGCCCAGCGCTGTATAGATTCTGTAATGGAAAAAGTTGAGCGAGTCGCCTGTAGAGGCGCTTCCAACCCAGGATAGCTCGAGCATTTGCGGTAACAATATAATATGGTGTGAGCTGGTGCCAAGGTTATTAATTTTTGTGTTTGGTGCGTTGTTAAGTGTTTTTTTCAATAATGACATACTGTTGTGTACCATTTTGCACATCCAATAAGAAAAAGAGTAAGGGGAAATTGACATTCCACGAATTTCCCAGTGACCACGAGAGATGTGAAAAGTGGCTTAGAGCGATTTCCCGCGAAAATTTCATCCCCAACAGCAACTCTGCTTCTTCTGTTGTTTGTAGTTTACATTTAAAAGAAGACGATTACTTTCAAACCGGGAAATACAGACGATTAAAACCACATACTGTGCCTACAGTCTTCCCACTATATCCCAGCTATAAAGTTGTGGACATAAAAAAACCTCGGAGGACTATAGTGAAAAGCGACCTTCCTCCTAAGAAGCGCAAAATAGATGTATGCTCACATGAGCGAAGCGTACTTCAAGCCGGCCGTGGTTCACCACCCGCCGAGGTAACACCAGGGTGTTCAGCATCAACTAGCGCTGTTGAGGATTTCAAATCCAACGAAGCTAGTTCTCAAACAGATGGCTTCGATATCGAAGAGATGAACAGAACTGCTAACAAGTTGCGCGTTAAAGTGTCTCGATTGAAGAATGCCTTGCAAAATAAACAAGAAGAATTGGACCTATTCAAGGAAAAAGTACAAAGGATGGAGCAAAAGGTATTTAAAGACCTTGAAAATATAAAGAAAAATGCTGACGAAGGGGAAGTTCACGCTAAATTTATTTTAGAACAAATAGTCAATTATAGAAAGAAAAGGCCAACATGGAGTACAGATATACTTCGGGAATGTATTATTTTTCAGTACATATCTCCCAAAGGTTATGCGCATGTACGTCAGAGAGGGTTCCTACGACTGCCGTCTAAAAGAACGCTTCTGAGATATTCTGGTGGAAGTGATTGCTCAACGGGCGTGACACCTTTAATTAAAGAAAGGTTAACAGTAGAAGCAAAAGGCTTAAGTGTTGAACAGCGATTTGCATCTCTAATAGTGGATGAAGCTGCAATTAACCCAAAGGTTATATATGACAGAAAGCTTGACGCCTTCTTCGGTTACAAAGAGACTACCGTAACAAGTGCGGTAAACCAAAAAGACAGTGATATCCCTAAGAACCAAGTAGTAGCAAACAGGGTATTGTGCTTTGTTTTGAAGGGGCTTTCAATAAGCTACCAGATTCCATGTGCGTTCTTCTTTACGAAACAGCTTTCCGGCAGAGAACTACACAATTTGACTATGCTGGTCATTCGTGAAGTTGAAAATTGTGGTTTTGTGTTAGTTAGAATTGTGGCTGACAACCATAGAACGAATACCACAATGATGAGGCATTTTTGTGGGGGCGCATTACAACCAATGATAGCGCATCCTTATGATGAAAACCGGAAACTTTTCTTGAGTTTTGACCAGTGCCACATCATCAAAAATATCAGAAATCAGTTTTTGGAACGGGAAATGTTTGACGGAATTGCAAAAATTTCTAGCAAGTATCTAGTTTTGTTATATAAGCTCCAACAAAACCAAACTGTAAAACCAGTCAGATTTTTAACAAAAAAACACATAGAGCCTACTGGTTTTGAGAAAATGAATGTCAGGAGAGCTGTAGAGATATTTTCCACAGAAGTAATTGCAGTAATATCGGCAATGAAAGATAATCCAAGAGCACACCCCGAGGCATACAAGTTCAACGACTCTCAATCAACAATAGAATTCATGACTAACATTAACAAATGGTTCACAATGCACAATATCTCCAATACACATCACCACTTGGAAAGCAGAAATCACGACAAACAACAGTTTCTTTCTCTAGATGATCAGCGCTTGCAATGGTTAGAACATACTTTTCTTGATTACCTTAATCAAATCAAAGACGCAACTAGTAGGCATGGGAAGGATTTTCTTACCAACGAGACATTCGAGGCAATCACACTGACAACAAAATCAACGGTTCAGTGTATTAAACACCTTCTTGAAAATGGTTACCACTATGTACTGACGAGATCATTTTCAAGCGATCCTGTGGAATCGCTGTTTAGCACTTTGCGCCGAATGTCAGGATCAAATGATATGCTGGATGCAAGGGCTGTTAACTTCAGTATTCAGAAGATCTTGAAAACAGGTATTTTGAGCAGCTCTGACTGCAGCAATGTAGAGAATGTCGCTTCCAACATCATTAGCGGATCTGTGCAAGAGCTGAATGAATCAGAGAACGCCAACACACAACACACAATCCCAGAATCAGTATTGGAAATCTTATACCAATTACTGCAGGAACAAGGTAAACTGTGTTACTACAACTGATTTCGAAATAAACTGTTTATTCAATAACTTAACTACTGTTAAAGAAACAATCCAGTACTAAGCCTATTATTATTAAAAGTTTATTACTTCTATCATGAATGCTAGCAGTCATAAACCTGTCTGTAACACAGGAAGTAATGTTTAATAGATCGTCGAAGTAATAATTGCCTATTTGCAATTTTGTGTAGTATATATGTTTTATTTAATTTCAGAATCGCCTTTTCCAACAATAAAATCGGCAAGTTTGGCATATATCGGTGGATATATAGTGCGAACTGTGGAAGAACGAGTGTCCTGCATCGGCTGTCTGGATTGTATATCACAGAACTCCACAAGCTCTCCATTGATGAGCCTTATTGCAAATCAAGACTTCGGAAGCCTTCGCTACCCGAAACCTGGTTTGGTTTCCGTGTTAGCAGTGATCCACGTCTTTGTGGAAAAAGCTGTGCCGCATCTGCCAAATAAGAACGTCCTACATATTTTGTGCTCGGAAATAGTGCCACTACTTGCTAAATGTCCTGTTTTACAGTGCCCTGTTTGTGACAATGAAGGACGAGAAGTACTTGCAGCTATAATTGCAGACAAATTTGTTAGGCCACTGCTGGACAATATAGCAACCACTCTGACAGACAAATTTGTTTCCTCAAAGAATCTCCACTATAAGCCATTGAACAGGAAAGTAACTAAGCTTTGAAGGATCATTTAAAGGTAAAGGAATTCATATAGGCCTATATCATTTTAAAATTCTTTCTAGGACATTAACTACATCTTTTAGTTTATTTGCAAGATTTTCTTATTTCTTTGATGGTGGTATGTACCGCTATCAAAGAGCTACACAATCCTCGGTTGCCAGCGCCATGCGACGATTTTGTGAAACTTTCTCATTACACCTCCGGAACACCGTTGTCAAGGCCGGTAAAGAGAAGCGAAGCGTGCTTCAAGTCGGCCGTGGTCCATCCTTTACGAGAGCAAAATCACAGGTTATATTGCTATTTCTTTGTTGGAATACTTGGAGGTACCACTTAAACAGGCCAATACCAAGTAGTGCTAAGAAACCTAGATGGTATATTCACTAAAAAGGTTATATTGCAGTTAATTCATTTATTCATGTAGTGTAAACCCATTTAGGCCTATAGAAGAGTCACCAAGATATGGCGGTAAGACTGAAAATATCGCTATTAAAGCATCTCTTCACTCTGATGGAATATAATTACAGTGCACGCTGCTTATTGTGATCACTTTGGGACATAGGCGTACCGAGGGGGGGCTTTGGGGGTTTGAACCCCCCCCCCCCCATTGATTAAAAAAAGGAAAATTGTATATTTTTTTAAGTCTGCCCATAAATTACTTAATACAAGTATAAAGCGTGGGAAGCTTAAAACTCGTTATTTTGCGTCTTAATTTTTAAAATTTTCCGGGGGAGGACCCTCGGAAGCTTAAAACTCGTTATTTTGCATCTTAATTTTTTAAATTTTCCGGGGGAGGACCCCCGGTCCCCCCTCTCCCTGGGGGGTATTCCATGCCCCCCAGACCCCGCGGATGTTATAACCCCCCCCATTTGGTCGGCCTGGTTACGCCTATGCTTTGGGATGCAGCTAATCCGATAACATTAACCGATTGATAACGGTAGCCGAAATAATAACAATTCATACATAAGATAATACACTACAAAAACCGAATTAAAAGCTATTTATTCATACACACAAGATAGTACGTGTTAATCAATGAACCACTCATAATACAGTATTAGACGGCAAGACAGCTATTTTTGTAGTCAATAAAAAGTTTTATGAAATGAAACTACTTTAGGCGCTCTAGGAGTAAATCGAGAACTAACCCAAAGTTGCGTAACGCTCTAGCGTTACGAAAAAAATCGTCACGAAAGTAGTGGGGGTAAGTAGCATGCATAGAGTAGTTATCTAATCAAAAGAGTGGGGCTACGGGAGCGCGCGGGAGAAAGGTATCAGGCAGTGAGTGGGGGGCTATTACTGCTTCGAGCAAGTGGCATGGCGAGCCCTTCACCAATACAGATGACTTTATACGTTGCGTGAGCATCGTTTACACTTCACTAACGTTCTCGGAAACGTAACCAAAGCGTCCCGTTCATGTAAACAAACACAGTGCCTACGATCAGTGACAGTTTGGGCATTAGTTCATCACAACTGTCTTATTGTTTTATACGTACTCTATTTAAAATGCTGAAAAAGTGAATTTATTTTATTTTTAATTCAGATGATTTCCTTCTTCCGTTCGATATAATTATATGTATTCCTCTATTTCAGTCTCAACATTGCCAAAAAAGTTTCACTTCTGTCGCGTGGCGTTCCACACACCCGATTTTTTAAAATTGTGTCTGTTTTCTCTTTGGAGTAGGCTACATTAACCAATATTTCATAATCAAAGTTTTTTGGAGGGGGAATTTTACTGACCTGTGAAGAACACATTTTAGCAAAACATCTAAGCCTTTCTGTTATAGTCTTTTCATTTTACTCAAACCATCACTACATGTCAACACTGTGATCTTCACAGATCAAAAGCAACAGCTAAACTGAGGGGTGAAACATGTTTTATTGCTTAAAACAGAAAGTTAGGGAATGCCATCCCCTAGAACATGTCATCCTGTGATCTGAAAACAGTACCGTTAGCTCCAATACAACACAATACAGTTGATTAGAAGCAAAACCACTCAAAATTTTGAATGACGTCAAGTACTAAGAAGTAAAGCCGCAAAGAGAAAAATGTAATAACATAAACCGAATATTTGATCACAATAAAAAGCATTTTCTCCATTTATCAGTAATAATCCGTACGGGACTTCATAAAAGTGATAACATTGCCCGACTGATAACATTATCCGCGATTACATTAAGCGGCGTTCACTGTATAATGAAATATTAAATTAAATTTCCTGTTAAGAGAGTTTAAACATGCGTTAAAACACTTTCGGACAGAATATTTCCGAAAGTGTAATACATACTTAAATATAAAGTGTAGGCTATATAGTTTTGAACTTGTGGTTTAAATCTGTGTGTAGATGTAATTTGAGTCTCACTTCAATTTAAGTGATAAATTTAATCTCTTCTTTTATTGCCATTCGATTAGCTATGAAGCAACGCGGAGTTTGATAAATAAGCCTCTGAAAAACATACTTCTCAAGACCGCTAATAATTTGCTTGGAGTACCGTAGTTTTTGTCATTCGTTTATCGGAACTCATTTTTATTCCACAAATAAACATCTGGTCGGAACAGTTGCATCTATTCATATCTTGTCCGACTTAAAAACAACGAATTAAATCTTAAATAAATACAGTATCAAAATAAAATCAGGTAAACTGATGTAACAAAGTGCCAGAATACTTTTGTTCAATCCGTTATAATTGCAATTAAGATACGAAGGGAATAAGTTTTTTTTTTTTTTTTTTTAATTGATTTCAGAGTTGTCCACCGCTGTGGCTCAGGGGATGCGTTCAATCCTCTCACGCAGCGGGCCCGGGTTCGATTCCTGGTCGGGACAAGTTACCTAGGTGAGGTTTTTTTCCGGGGTTTTCCCTCACCTGTGAGACAAATGTCAGGTAACTTTAGGCCCTTGTGGTCCCCGGATATCATCTGGCCGTCATTATCATCTTCATCCCCATCCTCGCCTTGTTCTGAGTGAGTGTGTGTGTGAATGGTGTGTATCGTCCTATGTGTTCGTGTTGTCTCGGAGGTGGCCCCGCGTTGGGCTGATGACTCATCCGGGGAGGCCCTCCATGTCCTTGTCTGGTCAAAAAAGTATGTATGTGATCCAAAGATAATCCCTCTCCCGACAGGTCGCGGCCCTGTAAGGCCCGGGCGGCTTGGGTCGCTTAAATCCTAACAGGGAGAGGTAAAACTGCGAAAAAGAAAGAAAGAAAGATTTCTGAGTTAAGCTCCAGATTGATTCATTAAGCAGGACTAACGAAAGAACAAAGGTATATTTTTTTAATCACATTAAAATCGTCCAGCATCAACAGAACTATAAAGATTTGTAATATCTTGACAATCGCACACTCACATGAAAATACAAAAAAAAAAAATTAAATTGGCCGGCTACGGGATTTGAATAATGGACCTCCAGAATGCGAGTCCAAGACGTTACCATCTCGGAAACCTCGCTCAGTTTAATTGTCTAATTTAATAAGCGTATGTGAAAGAATGGTGTTATTAGTCATAGCTAACTGTATTGCAACTTTCAAAGCCGTAAATGAACACTGTAAAACAATATGTTGCCATGAGAACTGATTTGCATTTGATACATTCTTTCTAATATATTACCACTAGCTTAAAAGACCCGGCGTCGCCCGGGTTTTGTATTTTGTAATTGGAAATTAGCTTATGAAGGATTTTCAATTTTAAATTCTAGGTCCTTATATAGGCATTTATAATTTGAAATAGGAAGAACGACTTATTACACTCAAACTATTCCTTCAGAAAACGCTTGATATATTTTTTTATGGCTCATAGAGGATCTAGAATTTTGCATCCCATCGCTTGTACAGTGCACAGCAAGCCTGGTAGAGGTTTAAATAAGAAGAAACAGAAATTCCTGTAACATAAAATTGTAATATCGAGGCGGGAAATTTCCCACTCTTATGTTACCATAAAGCCGTTTTGGAGATGAAATTAAACAGAAAGCATTATCACTTTTATACTTTTCTCTCCAAAAACCTGCGATATAATATAATAATATACACATTACCATACCTCGTTTTGTTTTCTCTATGTCCAGGGTAGAGAAAGTTATGTGATTCCATTATTTTAGTGGATTTCATTCTGTAATATTTATTTATAACATGAATTATTTTGATAACTTCTCTTATTTGTCAAAAGTGCATTTCATTTGTTTTTTCCAAGCCCACCTGATACCATTTGGCAACAACATATTCTGTAATTTGGAATGGATAATTCTATGTAAAAAGGGATTAAGTATTTTCAAAAACATTTAATTTTTGGCATTTAGAATAAGAATTTTTCAAAATCCTTTCTTAGTGAGCACCTACATTATGAAACGAAGGTACTGTCAAAATTCCAAGTCTCTACCTGTTATAGTTTAGGCTGTACGTTGATTCCTGTCATTCAGTCAATCAGTCAGTCAGTCATTCATTCAGTCAGTCAGGACAAAGCCTTTTAAATATATATAGAGAAGAGATAAAATAGGAACTAAAATACCATAAAGTAAGGCGTATTTCAGTTATCGTGCGTACAGCACACGGACGGACAGACTGACATATTTTTCCGTCCCGCACACAGTCTCGTAATTGTTTGGTATCAATGTGTGTTGTACCTTGCTTCGCAATGACAGGGCATTTGAAGTCCCAAAGACATTGTAGAACAAAACTTACGTCAAAATTGGATTGCTACACAGCAGGTAAGAAACCTATTTGTTGAAGAAAGAAAAAACAAAGTTTCTTAGATAAGGTCATTTATATTAGTGTGGGAAAAATCACGTGATTTGAATTTGTAAAAGAAAGTTGCTTATAATAACAAGACATTACAAAGCAGAAAGTGTTAGTAAGGCTTTCTAAATTGTTATAACTTTAATGCCTTTCACAAAATCAAAACCAAGTCTGTATAAAGTGAGAGGGTAAACGTTGTACCATTGTGGCAATTCACATACTTGTGTGGCAAATAACATATACCTTTGTGGCAATTGACATATAAGTTTATGGCAATTCACATATAGGCCTTACTTACTTGATCAATGGCAATAGACAATTCCTCAGCAAGCTAAAGGAATATTACCTATTTTATGGAACCCAAAAGTTCATTGACGCGCTTACCTGAGCCCGCCATTCAACCCTATTTTGTGTTAACTTTATCCAATCATCCCTCGCAAATCCTACTTCCCTTAAATCTGTCCTAATCTTGTCCTCCCACCTACGTCTAGGTCTTCCAAGTGGTCTTTTCCGGAAAATTTTACACCGACAGAATCCATAAATCATGCAAGCATTTTCGATGTTTTTTTTTTACTGTGAGAAGATGTTAACCTCAAGCCAAAACGTCCAAGCTACAGGACCACTTCATATCGTCTGTCTGCGACTGCTTATTCAACGTATTCGCAGCTACCCTCCATGTCTAGAGGCTATATCCTCAATCCGCAACCTGAGGACGAGCCATGCTGTGGTGACAGAAACTCACCCCTTATATATAGGTATATAGGTATAGGGTTACTGTACCGGTAGTTGACCATGCACCTATAGTTGACCAAATCAGCATATAATAAGTAGGGCCCGGGGGTTTAGCCACAAAATCATTACATCAGGTTAGTGGTGACTGGGATATAGCTGTATGTAAACACGAGGGAAGGGGTGACTCGCTTTCAGTGGCGCACCTTAATACAAACATTCAAGTTGAAGGGCAGTGCAGCTAGTCTAGTGAAATGATAGACACAGCGCCATAGAATAGTTTGCACATTTAATCGTAAATCACAGAAACAAAATATATTTCCTAGTAAAACGAACATAAATATACACAACCAATGCTTTAATATTTAACAATATTCACAGTGAAAATTAAAAGGCAATTTATACATGTTTATATATCTGCATACGCTTTGTTGCAGTGAATGGCAATATACATTTTTAAGTTTTCAAAAGAAAAATATCTTCTATTTTCCTGCAAAGAAGATCTTTAATGGTAAAAACTTCTCTCTACGTCTCATGACGTGACGGGGGATGAGATATCAGTGTTTCCCTTGTTTGGGTACACATTATGGTCTTCTGTAGAACCTTCCAGTGCACCTTGAAAGGTAAAAACAGTAGAAAAATCCTGCATTTTTCTGGAGAACTTATTTATTTCTGCTGCACCTGTAGAAGTATTCCATCTTCAGGTTGACTCTTACCTATGAATAATTCCTCCACGAGTCTGATCGCTTGTGCCATTTACATATTTTGTCTCTCTAGAAGAGTGATACATCTAGACAGTTGCCGAAATTATTTGCAATGAACTTGATATTACTTAGTAGATTTCTAAACAAAAGGCTAAACATTTTCTGGAGCAGCACCCCCACTCATTTTAGCTATGATCCGCCACTGGTTGTCAAGAACGCACAACACACAACGTCGTCAACAGACAATAATCTGTCACATGCAGTGCAAGTTGTTTACTAACTCAGAAAGCTTTCTATGTCTTGTGCACCACTAACTTGACGAATTATTGGCTAAACCCCCGGGCCCTAATAATAAGGCAGTGTTTTGTTGTGCTAAACCAAAGAGTATAAAATTATATGTCATTTGAAAGAGTAGGGATTGCCTCACCAAATACAATTATCAGGTACTGAATCTACTGAATGGTTGCCATTCTTTAGCATTGTTTTATGGTGGTGCAACGTGGCTTGCTTCAGATATTAATAGAGAAGGTAAGCTGCGCATTTTTCTATTATTCTTGTACAGCCATACTGATTAATGACATATTGATTTCTTTTGTAATTCATATGATTAAAATGCACATTACTTAATGCTAATGACGTATTGCTAACAACCAGTTTTTGATTGTTAGGGCAAGAAAAGGCTGGACAACTACTGAAACACCAAAATGGCCGGGTATCTAGTAGTTGACCACTAGCGGTCAACAAATGGAATCCCTTACTCTAGTAGTTGACCAGCACCTTACAAGTGATATTTATGGTCCAACATAAGAAAAACTGCAAGGAAATATGGCATTCCAAATTCTTCATTCCTAATTAAACTAAAATGTACTGTTCTATTAAAAACTTAGGAAAATTTACTTGTTTCTTGGGATATTTCCTTGTGCAAAAGAAGTGCCTGGCAATAAAAAGGCACACAATGTTTGAAACTGTAAAACAAGATTTTAAAGATAAATTCAAATAGAAAAATTCCTTTTAAAAACAACAAACCAGATAGAGGTTGGTTTGAATCGTTCATGACGTGGCGTCCAATAATGTCAGAAAGGTATTTAGAAGGTATTCATACAGCTTGAGCCGATGTGGAAGAAATAGAAACTGGTTCAATGAATTGCATGCTTATGTAAAAGAAGAGAATGTACTGGATATTTTGAAAGATCCTTCAAGAATGTTTAATGTGAAAGAGTTAGGCTTTCAAACTTGCCCCAAAAGTGGAAAAAGGAAGGGGGGGAGTTTCCTATTCAGGACATGAAGGCCCTTAAATTTCTAAGGAATTGGTAGATCAAAAAATGGGTAGATAACAGGTGCTATTTATTATGAATTCCCTATATTGCAAATGTGTTGATTTCATGGGTGGAGAGTTAGCAAATTATGTTTCCGATCCTTCTATTAGCGAATGGTTGTAAGGCACATGTTACATACAATGTGTCTAAACTTTGTTCTGAGAATGACATTATGCAGTCTGCTTTATTGCCAAATGCAACACGTATTCTGCAACCTGCAAACATATTAGTTTCATATATTTTCCAACAAAATTCATTAATATAAATTGTGGTCAACTACTGGTGCAAGCGGTGGTCAAGAACTGGGTAGTAGTGGTCAACTACAGGTACATCACATCAAATTATTTTTGAACTGAGATAAGTGGTACACCAATTGTTTAATATTGAAAACTTTTATATGCATTTTGTAAAGCAGCTTTCAAACTTTCTTTTACATAAATTACTTATTTAGTTCTTGCAGTATTGTGTATTATAGTCTTTATCAAAGAAATAAAACGCCTTAAATGGTCAACTACTGGTACAGTAACCCTATGTGTATAGGTAGCCTATATATACGTATATATATATTATATGTGTATAGCTATATATACCTATATACATACATATATACGAAGCATAGGCCTATATAGACCTACCCCGGTTAAATTAACTTAAATTATGTTAGGTCAGGTTATATAAGGACAGCGGGACACATACATTTTATGAGAATGACGGGTCTATTAGCAAACCCGGCAATCTCCATTTTGAGAAATGATAGAGATGCTAACTTCTAATTAATGTCTATTGAATTTCCTGCTAAATATTTGGTGTACGTGTTGCATATCCGACTTTCACATAAGGGAAGAACTAAGATTTGTAACATAAGACACTAAATATGTACCACGATATGCATTTAACTTTCAATAGAAATTAACACTGCAAACTTTTATGAATTGATGATGATTGACATCATAGCACTGTGATAGAAGCTCATTGTTTCAAATGTATGTGGTCAATTAAAAAAAGGCTAACAAACATAAATATATTAGATACTAATGGTACATTCCATTCCAGTAAATTCTTTCTTTTCTCTCTTTCTCGTAGTTTCACCTCTCCCTTTTAGGATTTAAGCTACCCAAGCCACCCGGGCCTTTCAGGGCCGCGACCTGTTGGGAGAGGGATTATCTTTGGATCACATACATACTTTTCTGACCAGACAAGGACATGGAGGGGCTCCCCGGATGAGTGATCATCCCAATGCCGGGGCCACCTCCGAGACAACACGAACACATAGAACGAGACACACCATTCACACACACACACTCACTCCAAACAAGGCGAGGATGGGATGAAGATGATAATGACAGCCAGATGATATCTGGGGAACACAAGTGCCTAATGTTACCCGACATTTGTCTCAAAGGTGAGGAAAAACCCCAGAAAAAAAAAACCCACCTAGGTAACTTGTCCCGACCAGGAATCGAACCCGGGCCAGCTGCGTGAGAGGACTGAACGCAACCCCTGAGCCACAGCGGTGGACACTAGTAAATTTAATAATTTTTAATTATTGTTAACCTACGATATATTATGTCAAAACATGAACTCACTTAATTCACAAATTTTAGGAGAATATGAACTTCGTAATTTCGCAAGGTATACCAAAATTTATTATTATTATTATTATTATTATTATTATTATTATTATTAATATTATTATTATTATTTTGTTATTATTATTATTATTATTATTATTATTATTATTATTATTATTATTGAAACGAAATTCCAAAACATAGGTAATTCTCACTGATTAACCACTGATTTCTGCAAGAAAGCACTGTTCATACTTCAAGTTTTATTAAAGTTTTCATGGAAGAGGTCAACAGGAAATTGATCTTGTACACGCAAAGGGAACTGTCGTCACTTACAAGAAAAGATCACTCAATGATTAGTTCTTTGTTCCCGACAAATTGCGTGCTAACAGGCCATGCTGGCGAACCGAACATCATTAATCTTAATACATCAGCGCATTTTAACTCCCTGTAACAACCGGTTAATACGACGTTTATAATTTTAGATTCCTTAATTTTAACAACTTAACTGATATTAAAACCTTCAATGTTTAACCAACTCTATTCTTCATTAAGCAAAGTTCGTTTTCTTGACAATAAAACACATGCTTAAATCGCGACAATGTGGAGTTCCATACAATTATGATTAGAAAATCGTTAAATAGTAGGCACATTATCGCACCTCACTTTAGTTAAATTTAATATTAATTATTATTCTAGTTATTACTAGGGATGGGATATGGGAAGCAAAATATCGGTATTGATATTAGTATTATATCGAAATGAAAATATCAATATTCGGTAATATCGAAAGTTTTACTAAGATATTAGTTAAGTTCCTAAAGCACTCAGAAACCGTTAACACATAGTTCACGCATGCGCAAACTGTCAGTTTCGCTGCGCGACGCGTGGAAATTGACATTGTGCGCATGCATGAACTGTGTATTCATGGTTTCTGGGTGCTCTAGGAACAAATCTACTGCTGTTCACATCTTGTCACATCTTTTCTTCACGGTGGCTGACTCACAACTTAATTGCCCGCAAAAACGCGCTAACCCACAATTTCTTCGCTGTTTTTGCCGCTATTTTATTTAGTATATACCTTTATTCTCAGGTTAATAAACTATAAATTTGTTTTATGACCAAAAATATGCTTAAAAGTTTGTGTGAGTGGTCGATGCCATCTGGATTTTGTTTATAGATTGCCATGACGACTTTAGCTCCTAGGGCAGGCCGATAAAACTTCATTTGCAAAGCAGTTTTATGTAATTTTAACGGTCGAGGCTGCTAAAATGCAATTTTTCGATGTGTTTTTAGCCCGACAAGCACCTCTTTTAGAAAGCGTGTACCAAAAGTACAATTTTGGTTAAAATGTCTTTTTTTTCTGTTGAATAAAAAGAAATATATTTTGTCTACTTGAAAATGAAGTCTAGTTTATATGAAAATTCCAAATCAATGAAATAATAAATTAATGAACATTAATGAAATTTTCATTAAAAAATAAGTTTAAATGTAACAGTATGCCGGAAGTTTACCATTTGAGTGCAGTTTTGTCTTTGTTTTTCTCTCAACTCTTTTTTATTATTTTCGAAAATTGGCATATATTTTTACGTAAAAGAAACATTTTATGGTATCAAAAACTGAAAACTAAGTTTAAGCTAGAGCAGTATATTAGTTTTATATCATAGGTCGCCAGGTAAAAATGTAACAAAAATTTGATTACAAAATGTGGATTTTCCCTCCAACGTTAATAATAATACGTTAAATGTAATAATGTGAGAAATTCTTTTGATATTCATACTATGTTTTAACGGGCTAGTTAAGTAATATTGCCCACTCGAGTGGAATTAGATAAATATGAATGGATTAAATATTATAGGACTGAGTAATTCAGTTCTTCTGTTTTAAAGCGGGTACAAATAGCATGAGGATGCGTTCAAAAGAAATGCCGATATAACAGATTCGCTTTCACTTAGTAGGCCTATATACCTTTATTCTCAGGTGGCGTTAGAAAAATCGTTACAAATGGCTTATCGTTGGTAAAAATTTAGTAACTTATTCAGTGGCAGATTTAACTTTAGCCTACGTTCAATTCATATGGATTTAAGAAATTACTTTTGTAGCGAAAGATAATTATATTTTGACCGAAGCGAGCAAAATTGTTAGAATATAAACGTATAATGCATTCCATCCTTCCTCCTCTCTTCCGTATCCAGATGGAAATGTTGAGACTCAAAGTGTTACATGTTTAAAGTGGTAATGTAAACACTTGTCGAGATTGACTCCCTACTGACCTAATTACACGTAGATGCTTTTCTCCCCAAGTGACTTGAATAAACATACATCTCCGCGGCAAGTTGAACATTTCTGTGTAATAAAGAAATATTGTAAACTTGATAGTCCCACAAAAGTTGGCAGGCATTCCTGCAAAGAGCGTAAAAAGAAAACCTAAGCTATTCTTTAAATATGCAGAGTAAATATGAAGCAATTTTCAAAATAACGCAGCCCGTTTTATTTTCCTGCAGGTGTGCTAAAAGCATGTCTGTGCCAATTTAGGTTACTATCCCGTTGGGAAAAAATAAAAGTAACCACCATTAATTTTGACTGCCTAATATAATCGTTTCAAATCGATTCATAAATAACATCGTGCCACATTAATATAAAAGCTATTTAGAAAATGGTTTGAAAATGCTAGATTTAATGCAATTAAAAATCTCTGTTCCAATATTTATCAACAAAATGAGAGTTTTGCGATGGTTATAAGTCAATATAATAATCCCAACTTATTCTTGTATCTTGAAAATATGCACATATCCCTGGTTTTGCAAACAGTTTTTCACCATGGGCCTCTGTCAACATTAATAAGTTGTCTCACTCTTAAGTAGATACGAGTAATGTGCTAGAGTGAGACAGAATTACTTGCTTACTTTAGGGCCTTTTCTAATGCGGGCAGTACCTACCAATCCCACTGTCTAAATATATAAGGTATAAGGTATATAAGGTAAAACTTATTAACGTTGACGGAGGCCCATTGTGAAAACTATTTGTAAAACTAGGTATATATAATTTGAATTAACAAGAATAGTATTAAAAAATCTCTCCTTTTTGTTGATAAATATATGCACAGAGAATTTTTAATTACATTAAATGTAACAATACCAAACCATTTTTTCTACTTCAATAAGGGATAGAGTTTTGAACCCAAAAAATAAATACCCTATTTTAATATAATTACAAACATTTTATTTATTGTCATTTTTTTACAAAGTTATTAAATTGAAAGTTATTTTGTTGCAAGACAACAAAATATGTATGATTCATTAGGTTATAGTTGTTTTAGATAGTGATGCACTTTTAAAAGAAATGTGTAACTATAAATAACAAGAAAAAATCGTCTTACTAGTTGTTGATGAAATGCTTGAAATGTTTCACAACAATCGAAAATCAAATTAAAAATGCATTTTAACCTTTTTCGTTTCCATTGACGTACATGCGTCATGGCAAAAATTGCCTATCAGCAGAGATATATTGATTTTATATCTCTTCTGATCTTTCTTTTATTCGTTCTCTGAAAGTATTCAAAAGCTATCTCCATATTTCGTAAAAGAATGTCTTATTAGTTATTATTATTACTAACAATCATTTTTCCTTCAGATTTTGATTCTAAGTATTTGTAACTAACAAAATGTAAAAGTTACTGTTTCTGATAACTTCTTCCTTGGTACTACTAAATCCACCTTCATAATTATATTTTGGCAAAAAATCCATATAATAAATGCTATTGGAAAGCAGAAATCTTTAAATAAATTACTTAATAGCGTGACGAGTTTTATAGAATGACAAATATTATCTATCACTCTCTACGCATAAGCAGAAAGTATTATTTCTTATCATAATTAATTATGGTAGCGATACTAGTCCTAGGCTAGTAGCAATAGAATAACAACATTCTAAAACATCAACATTAATACTTTTTACTTTATTATTGGAACGGTGGTTCATAATTTATTGATATTTATAAAGGACCAAATGCAGTACGTTTTATTGATTTTTACACTAAGAACAAATATGCTGTCTGCAGGTAACTGTTTTCATATTATGAAAAATATCATCCTTAAAAAGAGTCGTGACGTTTGCATAAATGTCTTCCGCAATCTACCTAAATAAATGTTTTAATATCCGCTAGCCTGCAGAGAATAGGGATAAGTGAATCAGAAAATAAAATCACAAGTGACATAAGCCATCTCTCTCACCTGTACGGAGCCCAGCCTCCCATCTTGTGGACTTGCTTCACTTCACTTGTAGGTCTCTTCACTTCACCATAGCTCCAGGCGCTCCATGCACAATATCCACACTACCGCCTGCAACCAACAAGACCAAAATCATGCTCCAAGGTCGCTCTCAACAACTCTGCACCAATATTAACTGTTCCTAAGTTCGATCACAGAGCAGGTCAATGACAAAGCTTATACATTGTATAAATGACAACGGTTGGCCAAGGTAGTAGTAAACAAAACAAAAACCAACAGCCAACCATTCTCACCTGCAAATTTGGAGTCCCATAAGGGAGCTTACAGCTGTTGCCATTTATTGATAACCAGGGCCCGGATTCTAATGACATGTCATCTTTTTATTGATGCTGCATGGGCACTGTCAACTTGTGGATAAATCGTAATCATGGCCTCTAGATTGTAGGAATACATTTTTATTGGGTCATTTTTTGTCATTTTATGCAATTTTATATTTTTAGGGCATTTATTTCAATTTTAGGTTATTATTTTCTCATTTTCGTGTCATTTGCTTCCTTATTTAGTCATTTTCATGTATTTACATTGAATGTATTAACTATTTTTTTTCGCCATCGGTGCTGTCTTTGAAGTGTTGTTTGTTTAATGCAAGAAGGAAAAATTCGGCGTTAAAGTGTTGTCATGTCTCAGTCGGAAATGAGAATCAAAGAAACGCCAAAATTTTGTATTAATTGCCAATGTTATTAGATTGACTTGGCACCAGAGTCTGCCACCTGCTTGGATTTCAGAGTGCAAACTACTGTTTACCCTCAATAAACAACAATATAATCCGGCAGACCACAAAAGGAAACGCCGAATTTTGACTCACCAGTGCCTCAGTGCCAGTATAAATTTCCGTGAGAAAAGAACATTCACAACATTACAGTTATTTACAGTTTTTACAATTATGTACAAACTAGTCTATAACTTTGTGTGTACCATAATAAAATTTTATAAATAAAATATGTTTTAGGTCATTTTTTTATAATTATTAAGTCATTTTCTTTAAAATTTAGGGTCATTTTATCGGTAATTTTTCAAACAATTTTAGGTCATCAGAATCCGGGCCCTCTTGATAACCTTTTTCGAAGCAGGACCAGCCAAGGGCCAGACACACAGGGTCTAGGCAAAGGATGCTTTAACGTTGGAACTCAGTCTTTTATGATGATCGAATTACTTATCCTGCTTTAAGACTTCATCATAGGAGAACGAGAGAAATACGAGGGGCGTCCATAAAGTAAGTTTCCCTGAGGCCGTTTACAGAAAAAAAGGAGTGCGTAGAACGCCACGCGACAGAAGTAAAACTTTATTTTATTTTTTATTTTTTCAATTATTTATTCTTGGATTTTTTCAATTTTGCATTATTGGACTTTTTAATATTGGGTTTTTGGACTTTTAAAATTTTGGATTTTGGACTTTTCATTTTGGTTCTTTCAATTTTTAATTTCGGATTTTTTAAATTTTCGATCTTTGAGTTGTTTATTTTTTTATTTTTTATTTTATTATTTATTAAATTTTGGATTTTTGGTTGTTATAATTTTTAATTTTGTTTTTAATTTTGGAAATTTGGATTTTTTAATTTTGGATTTTTATTTTTTTTAATTTTTGATTATTGGTTTTTTTTAATTTTGGATTTTTTAATTTTGGACATTTTCAATTTTGATTCTTTGAATTTTTTATTTTTGGGATTTTTTAATTTTGTATTTTAGTTTTTTAAATTTTGGATTTATAGATTCTTTCAATTTTGGTATTTTCGATTTTTAGTTTTTAATTTTTTATTTTTGAATTTTTTAATTTATTATTTATTAAATTTTGGATTTTTGGATGTTTTAATTTTTAATTTTGTTTTTTTTTTTCTTTTTTTGGAAATTTGTATTTTTAAATTTTGGATTTTTAATTTTGGATTTGCGCGGTAATGAACATCCGGGTTCCATAAAATAGATAATATACCTTTAGATTGCTTAGGAATTGTCTATTGCCATTGAGGAATGAAGGTCTGAAAAATTTCCTTTGATTACTCCTAATCATTGAGTTGATTGTTTTCTGTGCAGTCCGCTCCGAAACACGTAGTTTTGAGTGTGACTGATTTTGTGACTGATTTCGTGACTGATTTTGTTTTAGTGTGACTGATTTTCCAGATTTACCCCAACCGCGAGAAAAGAAGTTTTACTTCAAAAACACGATTTCATGGAAACATACATTCAACAGATACAGCAAGTGTTCAGCTCTTTTTTAACATATCGCCAGCATAGAGCAGCAACGCGACTTATCGTTTACTGTGGGGTCGTTTTTAGCAGATTACCAGCCGTTCTAGCAAAACACCTATTTTCACATTTCAGCGATTTTCTCAAAAAGTTAAAAATATTTTTTAATAAACATTTCACTACATGTAGATGTTAAAGATAGCTACCATTGCAGTCCATATAGACCGCTTTACGATATATGCATTCCGAGTAATAAAATGTTGAAAAATAACTTTTTTTTAGCAGTTTTTCGATTTTCCTCGCATAAAGTTATGAACCCATTTATATCGTTTGGGACGCATTTTCTTCGTCCTTTTAAGGTCTATCGCGTGTTATTTATAGTTTTCCATATTTTTTCGTTTTGATCCATTTTAATAAAAAAAAACTTTTTTCACATCTTTTTCCATTATTTTGCTACAATTTTGGTAGAAACTGGTTTTTTTTCCAAAACATAGCCTGTACAATAAATTCCTAATATTTTTCTCTTAATTATCGCGTAAGGAAAGTGGCCACTTTCATTTTTTTTTAAAGAAATTATATATCTCGCTTGGAACATAAGTGGTAAGTCTATAACAAGTCTATAGTATATGTTTGAAAATATAATCATACATGATAAATCTTGTGATACATGCAGTATATTATGCTGACTATTTACATTTTGTACATTCAGAATGCAAGAAAATTTGTGGGTGTGAAAAGGGCTCACAGGGTTCGGGGTGAAAAAAAAAAGATCACCTTATTTTTTAAATATAAAAATTGAGTGTTTCTCTTCAAGTCAACAGTTAAATGTTTATAATATGTTCATAATTTTGGGAGTTATGAGTAGAGATATAGGAACGTACAATACCTTTGCCCTTTAAATTGAATGCCCCCTGTTTCTTACACTCTTAATCTATACAAGAAGATGAATCCAAGAAAATCAATGAAGAGGGAGCAGGTTATATGGCAGGAGAACTTCGGTCCCCTTCCATGCATTCAGTTTGTATATTGCTCACTTCATGTTAAAACCGTTTCCCTATATCTCAATAGTTTTTATACTAGTGAGATGAAATTTTGCGAGATATCGTTTTCCATACTTATGACTAGAGACCGGTCGTTAGGCACTTAAAAAGTTCAAAATAGGCAGGCAAAAAGGCGCTTAAAAACTGCAAAATAGGCAGGTAAAATAGGCACTAAAGCTGTCAAAATAAGTGCTAAAACATTTATGGCGAGTTCCACCGACCTTCGTTACGGCTAAAACGCGTCGTTTTCTCCTGCTTGTGTCATGTTTACGTTCCACCGACCCTGGTTACTCCCTCACGCCCGTTAATACTCGCGTTAACTTAAAGACAGAAATTCCTTGCGTTAAATCTCGCGTTTGTTTTAAAACAAGATGGCCGAAACTGCTTGCATGCTAGAATACGCAGTATTATCCACATTAAACAGTAAACCCAGTATATTAATGCATTAATTGTAGTTTCTGAAGAATAACATGAATACAAGGGAGTGATTCTTATTTCTTTTGCTACGTTAGAGCAGTCAGGTAACAGAATGGGACCCTCCTGCTGTCACTAGCCTGAACACAAAAGTAGGATCTGGGTTTTTCTCACATTCCACAAAACAAACCAGTCCCTCAGAGGAGAGGAACAGTTGACACTGTAACGTTGAAGCAGGAGAATGGTTACAAAATAAAATGTTTTTCGCAGTTGCTCAACATTCAACAGTATCCTGAAGTATTTCGCTCATAATTACGCCTACATGCCATTGAAAATGCCGCTGTGTATTTGTCAGTTTATAGCTTGTATTATTACTAGTAGGTTGACGATAGGTGAAATTTATTATAATATCTCTATTGGATTACTTATCAATAAAATAACAGTGCACAATGTCCCTTGTTATTAAAGAAAAAAACTAGGCCAAAGTCAAATCGTTTTTTAGTGTGTAGTGTGTGTATTATTCCCGTGTTTTTCCAGGAAAAGTTTATTATGTATCTTCTATGACTATAAAATTAAGGTAAGAGCTACGCTGTACATTTACCACATTGTAATAGTTTTCAATAATTGTTTGATATGGTATAATATATTGTAATAATATTACACCAGCAGTAGGCGTATAGCCTAGGCCCAATTCACATTTTCGATACCGATAGCAGTCAAAAAGATTGCAGGTTAGCATATAATAAATTATGATAAAGTTATGATAGGTTAATAGTGCGAGTGCAACATCATAAATTGTATAATATACTACATTAATAGCATTAATATTAGTAATAATTGGGTTCTACTCCTGTTTATTTTCTGCTAGCTACTGTGAAACATAGCAGCCAACGTTGCCAATGGAAAAAATGACTTTGAACGGCGAAGGAATCGGGCATGAAAACAGTATAACATTAGATTTTTGCATCTCGATAAATAAAAAGAAAGAATACTCACTCAATTTGTTTATAATTTTGAATTATATAATATGAAAATTTCTAGACGTGTGCAGTGTGTGCTCTCAGGTTTAACGTTGTATGTTGGCAGTAGCGACGGTGAATGTATGAGAAGCTTGAGATGCCAAGATTGCCTGTCTTCTAACTCTCGTTTGAAAACGGGTGTTTATTTCAACGACTAGAGTGTTGGTGGAACAGTGTCCACTTAACGCAGACGTTATACAGCAATGGCGCGTTACTAAAGTCTTCGTTTGGGTATATTTAAAGAATGTCGGTGGAACCGGCCATTACAGTTGCATGCAAAAGGAGGCAGTAGGTCGAAAAATATGAACTCATTCTGGATGTCTCTTGTTACTAATTGAAATAAAATATTTAAATCATGTAGTATTTAATCAAAGTAACATAGGCCTACCCGATACACATATATAGATGGATCTAACCGAAACACTGTATAAACAGTATTGTTCATTTCATTAGAGCACTGTACCGGTGCCACATTCGATGCACAATATTACCTTTACAAACACCTTTTGCCAATCATTAACAAACACAATTGATTGCACATAATAACAAGATACTTTTTCAAATTTTCTACTCTTAGGATATGCCTCCTATCAGACAGTAGGCCCTACATTTTTTAGTACCGAAAACGACCTTTCCACTTCTACAGACGTTATCGGAGCGCATTTGTAGAGTGGAAGAATTTGAGGATCAGTATCAATTGAAACACTGTTTTCACCACTAAGACTCATTCCTATGTCTTTTTATAATTTATTAAGGCATCTGAAAGTGGGTGTATGCAAATTTAAGTAATGTTATTAACCCATGAGATGCAAATTGCATGGATTTTCCTAATTTTTATGCAAAATAATTTTCAATAAAACCCTGTTTTTTCCTCGGAAAAAGCGGAAATAGGCATTTATATGCATAATAAGTTGAAATAGGCAAAAATAGGCATAGTTAACTTTATGAAAAACAGCTCTAAGGATAGTATCTTGAACTTATATTAAATCATTTTTATGATATCTATAATGGTTAAGAATAGGCATTTTGCCTAACATCCGGCCTCTACTTATGACCTACATGCTCTACGCGCATTACTCTAACGTTTATAAACTAAACTAAACTAAACTCCGTGGCGCTATATTCCTGAAGACACTAGGCCTAACACCCGACCGCTGCGTCATCTACCATAGTCAGATGGCAGGATTGGGGGCATGTGGTCAGCTTGCCGACACCCCCGGCCGTTAATGGTGGTTTTTATGACCGGAGCCGCTCCTAAATTTGAATCACGAGACTGACTGCACCCCGTTCCAGACTTCCCTACCTCAGAAAAATCCGAGGAGGTACCAGGGATGGAACCCGGGCCGACGGATCTGTAGTCAGCGATGCTAACAACAAGACCACGCCAGCCTGTCTCTAACGTTTATAACTTTACCTAATTAAGAAAATACCTTAAAAACCTTAAAAAATCATTAATTTTGTTTGATTAGTTTTATTTATACTTCTTTGAACATCATAACATAGAAAAAATTCAGAAGAGTTTTCTTCGATATATGTATTTTTAAAAATATGATAGATCTGCTTTAATTGGTAGAATTTCTTATAATACTTTATTAAATGAATTTAAATTTGTTACTTTAATTGGTAGAAGGTTGGTAGCGCAACAGTTATTCTTATATAAAATTATCAATGGTAAAATTGATAGTAATGAACTTTTAAAACGTATTAAATTTAATGTAGTGCAATTAAATTTAAGGAATAGAGAACTGTTATATATTCCTGTCATTAGGTCAAAAATATTAGAATGCTCATCTTTCATTCAAATGTGTAAACGATATAATTCTCTATCACTTCAAAATGCTCTTCTGGATTTTGATTTGTCATTGAATCAGTACATAGGACTTCTTCATAAACTGTTATATGTTCCATATGATTTGGCTTAATTTTTATATTGTCTTGTTAAATTAATTGTAGTTATTGTAAATCATTTATGTATTTTCTTCTTTATCCTCACACATTCGTTCATTTATTGTATTGTACTTTTATACTGTACAACATGTATTGGCGAAACTACGCCAACTGTAATTGGGATTTATTCCTGTAGTTGGCAGAATAAATAAATAAATATCAAGAGTTCAGGTTCTGTAGGTATACCAAAGAAGGCAATGAAACTACTGATGATAATCTGTTTGCTATAGGCCTAACTGTTTATGTGTTATGGCTTGTTAATTCGAACTGATATTCAATTTTAATGGATGTGGAACAGCATGAAAAAGCGGCGCTGATTCATAGTAAGTAAACTTCCAATTCGGCAGTTGGCTTTACGAAACCATGAAGAAACGTAAATAAAATTGGATGGCGGCGATGTTTGAACCCGGGACCTCCCGAATACGAGTCCGAGACGCAACTATCTCGGTCACTTCGCTAGTTTAATTTTCATAAAACTTAAAATCCAATTGTGTATGTTATGGATGTTTCAAAGACTTTGCTTATTTTTTCATAAGGCATTCAGGAATAAATAGAAATAATAACAATCAGAAATGGTGATGTGGAGCAAGTTAAAAATAAAGGGAATATCAGTGCATAACGGTCAGAAGCTTCTTTGTATATACAGTGAAATCTCGATACAACGATTTCGCAGGGACCAGAAAAAAATATTGTTATATCGAGATTTTACAAAAAATTGTTCAAATTTTGGTAGTACAAGCCTATAGGAAACAATCAATAATTGAAATTCTTTAAGTATTTAGGGAAATAAAGAATCTGTTTGGTTCGTAAAAGTCAGAAATGACAGCCTGTTTAGCTTTTTTCTTTTATGGACAGGGATACACACAATGCCCTCATTGATTCCAGGTTCACTCAATGACATTCTGGCATCGATGGAATACTCCACAGAAAATTCTGCAGAGCTTTGTAAGAGGCAATGGCTTCGAGTGCAGTTAAGCTTGGTAGGTGCACACTTTGGTCTACCTCCTCTTCTTCCCCTTCTTCATCTTCCGCCTGCTTGTTTTGGATTTCCTCAATAATGTTTTCTTCCGCGAACCATTGCAAGGTGATCGGTAATCGTTGTACGGGTAGTCATAATCCTTATACAACTAGTACATCTGAAATTAGACAATAATTACAGAAATAGTGCGTCTATATAATAATAAGAGGAAGTACTTGTCTGTCTGTGCGCGATGCCCAGAAAAATCTACTGTATGCAGAAATTTTAAATTTTAAATATAGATCTAGATGGACTGAAGGATGGCCGAATGCACCTCGAAGCCGGATTTTTAATTTTAGCTTTCGTTCTCGAGTTATGAGAAAAAAGCTGGCAGAAAACGTTAATTTTTAGCGCTACCGAAGCATCAGTTTTAAGTAATACATTTGAAGGGGATAGTTCCATAAGGGCGTAAGGCACATCTTGAATTTTGAGCTTTTAACATTTATGCCTTCTCTTCATAACTCTTAAATACTCAGTGAACAATTTATACTTGTGCCTTAAACCTCTGCTCAGTCATAAGAAAAGTCCTGTGCTTGTGAGTGGTAACATTGTTTAGAAACATTAAGATTTCTCAAAACTTTGTTGTCGTGCCTTACGCCCTTATGGAACTAGCCCCTTCATTTCATTTGTCAAATCAATTGCTGGTGGCTCTGTAGTTTTCTTTTGACAGAACTTGGAAATAAACGCATCGTGTTCTTTTTTTTTTTCTTTCTTTCTTTTCTTTTTTTCTCCCCCCCCCCTTCTTCAATATATCGCATAGGATTATAAATCGATTCGATTCAGCCGGTCTTCTTAGCCGCGGTACCTAAAGCGTGCTGCCTCTGACTAGTGATGAAGGAGACTATGGGTTCGAGTCCCGCCTCGGACATGAATGTTTGTGTGTAATAAGAAAAAATGGAAAACAAAGAAAACAAAACTGATAAATAATTCAGGAAAATTGTCCTATTGCCGGCTAAATTTTACTAAAAAGAGAAATCGGTGAGCTCACTTCTTGGTCGCTTTGTTTGTTTATAATGTCAAGACAAGCAGACATCTGAAATTTTCAAGACGAAAGAGGGATAATGAATGTAGACCTAAGGCATTGATGAATTTGGACGAAACTCACTACGAATGAAAGGGTCTTCTGGACCAGGAAACTTGAACCTGAGGTTCCCATCTAATCGTGGAATGCACTCCAAAACCGGATTTTTAGCTCTTTCATTATAATTATTATTTGTTTTAAATATGTTTTAATTATTTTGATCTTAATTCTTTAAATAATTATCGTGGACGAAGCCGCGGGCACCTGCTAGTGGCTGAACGCGTCAATCCCTTCTTACTGTGATTTTTCCAAGAATTATACATGAAATTCCGATCAAGTGAACAACAGGTAGTTTGGATGTGCAAAAATTAGTATTTGTATTTCATACAATTGGCTCAACAGCTGAAGATATACAATCACGTCGGGACTGATTGACAGGTTAAGAGTGGCGCAATTCGAGGAGCAACAAGGCGTGAGAAATTAGCAGCCATTCACACACCTTCCTGCGCAGGCGTACAACATTCCATAAACCTAATGAGCTTGTATTTTACATTCAGCTTTACCTCATGTCACTTACCGGTTCGTGGTGATAAAATTTAATGACTTAGTACTTCTAAAATAAGTTATAATATGCCATATTTCATTATTTCCATGCTTTACAAATCGGTTTCGACAAGTTTATATCTAGTCCTTACTGAATACTCCATGGCTTATTTCCTACTAATTCAATTCTAATAATAATGTAGGAGAATCTTAAAAATCTTCAGATACTAGTAATAGCATATTTTTAGAAATTGTTAATAGTTACTTCCTAAAACTGCTTACATATACTCCACTAGGCGAAATTATACAACAAATACAAAATAAGCAGCACTACCAGAAGTCTAAAGCACGGTGAACATTGTGTAACGAAACTATACATATTAATTTTTCACGCCCCTTGAATATAAGTTATAATTTCATTTTATTATTTAATTGCAAAGTATCTAATTTTTCAGAAAATTAAATGGAAAAGTCCATGAAATATTGTAATCTATAGAGGAAACTTTGACTTTAATAGGAATCGAACCCCGGCTTTCAGTTTATATATCCTGATACTTAGACCACTAGACTCCCACAAGGCATATCCGATTCCTTTCCGAATCTTTCACTAAATTAAATAAGTTTTCCCAACACTAATATTATATTTTTAGATAATTCCTAAATAAATTCATAATAAAATAATTCGATACCAAACGCCCTTGGCAGATAAAGAGAAAATCATTGATATTTTCGCTGAAATTAAAACAACAAGAATGGTTTTTTTTATTTTTTTTTTTTTTATTTTTTATTTTTTATTTTTTTTATTACGAATAGATCAAGCTTGAATTGTAACAATTTAGATTAAAGTAAATAAGAAATGTTGATTTTGTTGTTCTAGGGTTTTATCAAGTTTCTGAGAAAAAAATTATTTTTATATATGTAGGTTTCCTTTTACTTATTTTAAAACAAAGGTTAAAAATTTTCTGGAGCAGCACCCCCACTAATTTCAGCTACGAGCCGCCACTGTCCAGTTCTTACGACGGTTTGCTAGAAGGTATCGCTTACAGCTTTTACGATAGTATTAATATTATTAATATAATATCTTCAGCTGGCGAGTCCACTTTCCGTTATTTTACCTTTAACAAAATCTATCTGAAACCAGTTCACTGCAATACTGAAAACCTGCATTACCGTTCACAACATAATGGAGACGATGAATAGGTAGAGTTCAGGAGAATGTATTTTTCCATGAGATTTGACTAATAGGCGGCGCGAGCGTCGTTCACCATGTCAAAACTTCGCCAAATATATTACTCATCTATGTCATCTTATGTGTAAACCTGATTCTATGAACTTCCCAGTTATACAAAGTGTAATGGAAGAAAAATAATCAAGGTTTACGTAGGACTTAGTGCAGATCAACTAGACATGAATACATGAATGAATGAATTAAATGAATTAATTAATTAATTAAGTGTTTTTATTGTTTAACAAGAATAGCTATCTTTTTACATTATTCGTTGCATGAGTTCTTTAGGCGGTCCATGCTTTAACTGTGCACAAGCAAAAATGTAACCTAAAATTAAAACTAAGAACACACAGGCAAACAGTCAAAACAAGTAAACTCACAAACAGAACTCCCCCCACACACACATCCCACAAAAATAGCAAATCCACCAACAATACCCTTAAATTGATTCACTTCATTGTTTTTACCTTCGAGGGTCAATTATAATAAGTTGACAAATATATTCACCTTATACCCTCAATTTTACTTATAAATGAAATGCATAAGCCACTTGGGATACTCTGAAGTTAAATAACACTGCGTAGTAGTCGTAGTATAGGCCTATAAAATCACCATGCAGCAGTTGCAGCACTAGTTCCCAATAGTTGTATGTAGAAGGTCAACATTGAACATCTATGAAATTCACAAAAGTGTTTTAATTAGTGCATAATATAATTTTAACACATACACAATACAACTGCTACATAGTGACTTCC
This sequence comes from Ectobius pallidus, assembly GCA_964059195.1. Taxonomy (NCBI): domain Eukaryota; kingdom Metazoa; phylum Arthropoda; class Insecta; order Blattodea; family Ectobiidae; genus Ectobius; species Ectobius pallidus. The sequence goes on from CAXKWD010000005.1 coordinate 18,461,698, forward strand.
CATAAATAACAATAGTGAAACTGCTGTTATTGTAATCTTTTTATATATTACGGCTGTTGACCTTCTACATACAACTATTGGGAATTAGTGCTGCAACTGCTGCATGGTGATTTTACATACTACGTCTAGTACTCAGTGTCATTTAACTTCAGAGTATCCCAAGTGGCTTAAGCATTTCATTTATAAGTAAAATTAAGGGTATAAGGTGAATGTATTTGTCAACTTATTAATACCCTTAAACACACCAACAGAATTATCAAACAAATATATCCCCCCGCGGGATACTCCCCTTACTTCCTCGGTCCCACCCTCGGCCAGTTCCATCCTAAGCTGTCTCACTCGGGATATAAATTTCCCCAGCCCCTAAAGAAACTTAGCGGTAGATCGTATTTAAACAGCTGACCCCTACAAGAAGCAGTGAAAGACTCTGATAGATGCCGTTGCCTCAGTGTTTCAGTCACTAACAATAAACCTTTGTGTAGGCATCAGGCAACTTTTTTAAGTAAGACTGTAGGAGTTCAGAGAAGGCATACTAAAACTCGACTATCAAAATACAATTGTCATTGCTCAGATTTTTTTATTTTACTGGTGCAAAGTGTACACTTATAACATGCTCATGATGGATAAGCTGAGAGAAAATCTTACTTAAATGTTACAAACTTTTCTATGGTGTTCAGTTCCACGTAGTTCCTGGGATAATCAGAGTTATGGTAGATATTTTTGTCAGGCACATTAACTTTATTGCTCGCTACAAAGAAAAACCTTTGAAATCAGATACAGGACACTTTATCCTTTGTTTACAAGTCACAAGTCTTACTCAAATTGCTAGCCTTTAACAACAGCATATAATATTCGAAGTCCACAAGCTAAGATATCTTCATCGCATTGTCGAAGCCAATTAAATTAATTCTTCCATGTCCTCATAATTCGTCGTTGATCCCTTGAACATTACAACATAGATGGAAAGAAAATCAACTACAGAAGTAATAGTAAATAATAGTATGCTACACTTTTAATTGAAGGACCTAGTTCCATAAGGGTCCAGTTCCATAAGGGCCTAGTTCCATAAGGGCCTAGTTCCATAAGGGCCTAGTTTCATCACAAGTAAGTGATAAAGTTTAATTTTATAACATACTAGCTTAAAAGGCCCGGCGTCGCTCGGGTTTTGTATTTTGTAAATGCGAAAATAACTTATGAAGGACTTTCGATTTTCAAACTCGAGGTCTTTAAGGTCTTTATATAGGTATTTAGAATTTGAAATGGGGAAGAACGACTTATCACACACAAACTATTTCCTCAGAAAACGCTAGATAAGCTACAGCTAAGCTATAGCAGATCCCCGCGGCTTCGCCCACAATAATTAATAGGAAGATTATAAATTAAGAGCAAAATAATTAAACTATTATATTTACTAACACTTTGCACACGAATCATTCATAGGTCTAAATTAAACGATTGATAGGCCTAATTAATGAAACAACTGTAAATCCGGCTTTGAAGTGAATTCCACGATTCGAAAGCGCAGCATGGGAAAAATAACCTCAGATTCGAGTTCCCTGGCCTAAAAAAAAACCGGCATAATGTTTGTCCATTTAGGGTTATATTCACTATTCTTCTTCCGTCTAGGGTGAAAATTTCATCTGTCTGCGTGCCTCGACATTATAAACAAATGATTCGGCCATGGTGGGCTTACAAAATTCGAACGATCGCGATGCTTTTATTTCCAAGGTATGACGAAAGTAGGCAAAGTCATCTGCAATTGATTTGACAACTGAAAATTGATGTTTCGAAAGCGCAAGAAATGTACGTCTCAATCCCGTTTTCACTCATAACTCGCGAACGAAAGCTAAAATTAAAAATGTAGCTTGCCTTTGCGGGAATGTATTCAACAACTTCCCAAAGTTTAATGGTGATCGGATGAATGACATAGTAATGCATAAAGGACAGACACACATACATTCATTTTTATGTAGGCTATATAGAAGATCTATATAGATTACCCGTCGAGCGTTGCTGCAATCTCAGAAGATTATGAGAATTGAAATCGATTAAACTCACGATGAAAAAAATGTGTGTAAATGTATTTGACAGACAGACATATATTCGTTTTTATTTATACAGATGAAGAATGGAATAAGCCTACTGAGGCCATAGTGTCTATATTCATTTCTCCAGACTTATAATTCCGTTACATTTCAGGCAGATTTAACGACCCTACATAAGAGATTTTACTTATGACTACATATAGAAATGTTGTAGCCTGGACCCCGAACTAAGCAACTTCCCCGGAATTTTCTGTAAACCATCTTTCATAAGAAGCATATTCCACGTTAAATAAATATTTAATATTACCTTATCATCACCTTATCATTAACTTCTCTGTCGTTTATAATAACATGAGATATCCATTGCCTTCCAAAGCGATCGCGATGCTATTGTTTCCAAAGTATGACAAAAATAGACAAAGCCTTTTGCAATTGATTTGACAACTGAAATGAATAACTGATGCTTCGAAAGCGTAAAAAATGCATGTTTTCTTGCCGTTTTTCACTCATAACTCGCGAACGAAGGCTAAAATTAAAAATGTAGTGTGACAGAAACCTTCCCGGGAATGTACCCAACAACTTCCCAAAGTTTCATGGCGATCGGATGAATGGTGTAGTAATGCATAAAGGACACACACACACACACATACATTCATTTTTATATATATAGATTATTGAAGGACAGGCTAAATTAGTGTTCTGGAAATTTACAAGGTAGAGTGTAGTGGGATTTTTTACAACTAGAGGTACATAAACATGTTAAACAAAAACTGAAGTACTTTTACAATAGCAGAATCTTTTTACTTTGTATCATATCATTTGTTTTTACTTTATTTTAGTAAAACCTGTATTATACAGTGACAATTGCATGTTTGCTAATGAAAACCAGTATAGTCATTAATACATAAGATGATAAGTAAAACAATCTATTCTGAATGAAGTTACACTTCAGAAATGCAAGTTCAGATTTATAAGCATTTTCTTGGATGGTAGCACTGCGGAAAATAAAAACAGTTGATAAACACATCTCAATAACAGATAGGAAGTGTGCCTTATGCCTGTATGGAACTGTTTTGAAGTAGAATATTAATGTGCAGTCTCACAGGTCTTTTCTTATAACTGAGCAGAAGTTTAAGGCACAATTACAAATAGTTCAACTAAGTATTTAAGAAATGTGAGGAGAAGGCAAAAATGTTAAAAACTCAAAATTAAACATTTTTGCCTTATGCCGGAAATAGGCCCTTCAATTTATATTTAAGTAATGTCTGGAATTTTAGTGAACCATGTGTGAAAGTTTTTCAATTCAGAATGTGAAATACAATTTTGTTCAGAAGTGTGGCTTTCCTACATTACAAATTAATCGTCATTATTAGAATATTGGCAAACATAAATTGTCCATTTGAAATACTGCCACCTTACATGGGGAAAATTTGGTTTTTCAAAGATTTCTAAAAAAATGATTCAAAAGATTTTTTTTAAGTTCTATGCACTGACTGCATCTCTCTGTATAAATTCCTTTAAAAGTAATAATCTGTGGCACTATGGGAAAACCAAATAAGGAAAAGAAGTCATTTTTTGTTTAAAGCCTATACCAAGAGTTAGTGATTTTGGTGAAGAATATTATGGAAAAACCCGGTATGTTTCAGATTATCCAAGAATACTTTAAAATAAAAAATAAGACCAATAGTTACAAGATAGTAACCTCTTTCGCAAAATCAGCTGAGACAACCGAATGCCTACTCCCGCAATACATACACTTACTCTATGTTGGAATGTGAAGAGAGAGAATCGCATTTCCTATGCTTAGAATGGAGAAAGTAATGTAAGTGTATAAAATCATATTGATCTGACCCATTATCTTGAATATCCTCAGTTCTGGAAGCTTCATTGTTTCCTTAGGTGAATTTAGGTGAAGAAGGGAGATTTAGTTATACAATGTGCATAATATGTTTCCTGGTTTCACCAAGTCGATATTAGAAGCTGCAACTGGAAAGCTTTTGACTTCGGTATTACTATACTAAGAAGCCTAAAATAAAATAAAAATATGATCGTTAATCGTAGCATTTGACTTTCTACGAGGCCCAAAGTCAGATTATCAAAACTGCTTAAATGTAATGTAGGCCTAATCTTTCTTCGCTCCTGTTCATCAATGTAATCGCCGAATTTATAAGCTGCCTGTTAGTGGGAGCTGAATTTACTAGTACAACTGCAACATAGACTATTAGCTTATCTCGTGAGTGTTGATGGTAGCAGCTTGCCTACACCTCTTAAATAATGAAGAGTAATTGGCCCATTACATTCATGAATTAGAACTTCATGACTCCTTGTTCCTGTTGTGGTAAATGTATTAAGTACAAGCGAAATCATTTCTCTTCAGTTATATATTGGTATTATATTATTCCACCTTATAATAATAAATTGGATAAAACCTGGTGTATTACATAATAGCTTAAAGTGAATTTACTATGTGCCAGAATGGTACTTTCTGAGATTGTGTGGTGGACGGGGAAATGACTGTCAGTCTGTCTGTCTGTCTGTACGCGCGATAACTCAAATACGCTTTGTCGGATTTTCATTAAACTTAGTGTACGCATTTATAAAGTACATGGGAATAAGCGTATTGAATTTGGTCCAAATCGGTTGGCCGGTACCGGAATAACTACTAATTAACGGTCTCATCTATCTCTATATGTCGTATATAAGAGGCTTTGTCCTGACTGACTGACTGACTGACTGACTGACTGACTGACTGACAGACAGACAGACAGACAGACAGACAGACAGACAGACAGACTGACTGACTGACTGACTGACTGACTGACTGGCAGACTGACAGACTGACAGAGCCTAAACTATAACAGGTAGAGACTTGGTATTTTGACAGTACCTTCGTTTCATAATGTAGGTGCTCCTTAAGAAAGGATTTTGAAAATTTTTGATTTTAAATGTCAAAAATTAAGTGTTTTTGAGAATACTTAATCCCTTTTTACACAGAATTATCAAATCCAAATCACAGTTCACTTGACAACAGTATTGTCGGCAGTCTTCACATAAGGCTTTGGAAATAAATGAAACTAGAATTCCACAAATTAGAGAAGATATCAATATAATTCATGTTATAAATAAATATTAAAGAATGAAATCCACGAAAACAATGCAGTCACATAACTTTCTCTACCCTGGACATAGAAAAAAACAATACGAGGTGTGGTAATATGTTTTGGGGAGAGAAGTATGAAAGTTATATTGCATTTCTGTTTAATTTCATCCCCAAAACGGGTTTATGGTAACATAAGAGTGAGAAATAAATATTCCGCAAAGACAATACAATTTAATGTTACCGGAAATTCTGTTTCTTCTTATTTGAACCCGTACCAGGCTTGCTATGTAACTTACTGTATAAGCGATGGGATGCAAAATGCTACATCCTCTATGAGCCATAAAAAGCTTTTTTCTGAGGGAATAGTTTGAGTATGATTAGTCGTTCTTCCTATTTAAAATTCTAAATACCTATATATATAAAAGGCTTTGTCCTGACTGACTGAATGAATGACTGACTGACTGATTGACTGAATGACAGGAATCAACGTACAGCCTAAACTATAACAGGTAGAGACTTGGAAGTTTGACAGTACCTTCGTTTTATAATGTAGGTGCTCACTAAGAAAGGATTTTGAAAAATTCTGATTCTAAATGCCAAAAATTAAATGTTTTTGAAAATACTTAATCCCTTTTTACATAGAATTATCAATTCCAAATCACAGAATATATTGTTGCCAAATGGTATCAGGTGGGCTTGGAAGAAACAAATGAAATGCACTTTTGACAAATAAGAAAAGTTACCAAAATAATACATGTTATAAATAAATATTACAGAATTAAATCCACTAAAATAATGGAATCACATAACTTTCTCTACCCTGGACATAGAGAAAACAAAACGAGGTATGGTAATGTGAATATTATTATATTATATCGCCGGTTTTTGGAGAGAAAAGTATGAAGGCTTTATGGTAACATAAGAGTGGGAAATTTCCCGCCTCGATATTACAATTTTATGTTACAGGAATTTCTGTTTCTTCTTATTTAAACCTCTACCAGGCTTGCTGTGCACTGTACAAGCGATGGGATGCAAAATTCTAGATCCTCTATGAGCCATAAAAAACTATATCAAGCGTTTTCTGAGGGAATAGTTTGAGTGTAATAAGTCGTTCTTCCTATTTCAAATTATAAATGCCTATATAAGGACCTAGAATTTAAAATTGAAAATCCTTCATAAGCTAATTTCCAATTACAAAATACAAAACCCGGGCGACGCCGGGTCTTTTAAGCTAGTACCTATATAAGGACCTAGAATTTAAAAAACGAAAGTCCTTCATAAGTTAATTTCCAATTACAAAATTAAAAAACCCGGGCGACGCCGGGCCTTTTAAACTAGTTATAATATAATCTTCGTTCTCCGAAGATCTGAAGCATTTTTATTGGCTCCCGTACACCAATCAGCGGCCGAGCTCCCGTAAATAATCTAAACAAGAAAAGTTCAGGTGTATCATTCCTGTAGGTAGAAATAATAGGCGAAATTACTTATTAAACAGCATGCTTTCGTTTCCAGAAGTTCTATCCAGCTGGTACTTTACACAAATCTTATTACTTGCCCATTTGACAGCATACAAACACATTATTATTTTATAATGGGTATAACATGCTACGACAATATTGCATGGCCCACAATAACAAAGTATCATATTATCGACCGCTTATCTAGGCGCTGAATAATTCAAGGCAGCAGCTGGTGATATAATATTGTGCATTCTATGGAAATGTAGGCTACCAATACCTACAATATATATTAATGTGAGTATTTTTCTTAAGTGATACCCTGCAAGCAATAGACCTAATGTAATTTCTGACAGATTGATTTTAGATTGACTTTAATTCATTCATAACCCATACGGCTGCTTTAAACCTGAAACGAACATGACAATCGTAGGCCTACACTTACATCATTAATATTATTGCCAGTGCATTTTGTGAAATGTTAACATATTTTAAGAATTTCTTATATTAGTGTATACGAGTATGAATTAAGGTTAAGAAACAAACTTTAGACCTTTGTTCTTACGCAAGCCCTGCTTAATTAATCAATCTGGAGCTTAACTCTGAGATCTATGACAAAAATAATTCTTTTTCTGCATTGGCCTATCATAATTGCAATTATCACTGATTAAAAAAAGCATTCTAGGACTTTATGTCAGTTTACCTGATTTTATTATAATATTAAATAATGAATATATAATACAATCTTGCAGAATATATTCATATCAGGTCTGAGATTTTAAAACGTACTCCAATAGAACAGTTCAGTAATATTTTTACCCGCTTGTTAAAAACGATTAAATAATTCTAAAATTCTGAAGTTTAGGTTAAAACATTAAAATTTTGAAATGAGAACTTGACTGTAGAGTGCATTCTGTTGGCGTGTGCTCTTGTTCATTTGCATAAAATGTTTATGACTTATTTATTGTCGTACTCTTGAAAATAGATAGTTGAGAACAGAGTTTTTAGTATACTGCTGATAAAACTGTTCCTGTAGATGCAGTAGAGAATGTCCAATGCTATTATGTAATTCCTGCAGTTATTAATATGTCCAATGCTATTATGTAATTCCTGCAGTTATTAATATTTTCTTTCATGGATATGCATTTCGACAGTTAATCTGATATCTTCAGTCCTATTAAAATAATAAATATTATAAATAACTAACATGAACGTAAATACAACGTATTAATAGCTATTCTAAACTTTGTATCACGTTATCCGTTGTAAACCTTATAAAATTTTTCGCCAGTATGCTCAATCCGATATTAAAATCGACATAGGCTGCATTTAAACCTTGTGAAGTTTATCAAGAGAATCGTAACCAAACTTTCAGTGGAACATAAACTCTTTAAACTGGGAGTGAGGTCCTGGCTTTAGGGTGGATGTTTCAACACCTCCCAGCCGAACTTCTGCAGGAGTCTTGCTAGTAGGTATTTAAACATCTACCCCACACAGCCCGGACTTTGCTCCCAATGATTTCCATCATTCCCTACACCTAGAAATGACAGGAAATGACAGGGAACGACAGAGAGGCGGATATGTTTGTCACACAGTGGTTCAAATCCCTGGCGGCAGACTTCTACGACACAGGTGTTGAAAAGTTGGTTCCACGGTATGACAAATGTTTCAATTCCGGTGGCGAATATGCTGAAAATAGCTGAACACTTGCAGTATCTGATGCAATAAATATTTTCATGGAATAGTGTTTTATTTCTGCAAACGGTCCCAGGGAAACTTACATTCTGGACGGGCCACGTAAGACTGATGATAGTACTTTTCCATTCGTTATTGTGGAGATACAGTTAGGTCATACTTTATTTTAATAATCGTTATTTGTCCACATATCGCTGTCAGAGTCCGTGTCAATTCCGACAGCGTGTAGTTCCCGACAGTGTTAATTTTCCTTTCGACAACTTGCGTCATTTGCGACAGTCCTATAATTTATCTTTATACTGCTCTGGCGTACGGTTCAAGTTCACACTTGGGTTTAGTTCAGACTTACAACAAGCGACCAGCCATTCTGCTTCGCATCCTTTCTTACAACCTGAGCATGACGAAAGTGGCTGGTTATGTCATGGAAGGTTCACCTAACGATCAGAATGTAACATAACTCAATGACAACTTTGTGAATCAATAGCTTCATTAATACAAATTACTCATCGGTGGAACAGTTACAAAAGAGGAAACATAATCAGCAATTCAGCGGAACGATGGAATTGCAGACTAAATCATCTTTCAGAAAGACCTCAATCATTTTAATTAATACTCTGAAAAAAGCCAATAAACAATTATTTCTTCTGTGACAAACAAGCCCTTAATTCGAAAGGAAAAGATAAAAACGAAGTGCATAATAACTGATGAGCTTTTTGAAAGCTTATAGAAAATATTATTCAGATAATTCTCTTTCTCTCTTTCTCTTTCGTAGTTTTACCTCTCCCTTGTAGGGACCTTTATGCGGCCCGCGCCGCCCGGGCCTTACCGGGCCGCGACCTGTCGGGAGAGGAATGAACTATGGATCACAACACATACAGACATACTTTTTTGACCAGACAAGGACATGGAGGGCCTCCCCGGATGAGTGATCAGCCCAATGCCGGGGCCACCTCCGAGACAACACGAACACATAGGACGATACACATCATTCACACACACATTCACTCAGAACAAGGCGAGGATGGGGATGAAGATGATAATGACGGCCAGATGATATCCGGGGACCACAAGGGCCTAAAGTTACCTGACATTTGTCTCACAGGTGAGGGAAAACCCCGGAAAAAACCTCACCTAGGTAACTTGTCCCGACCAGGAATCGAACCCGGGCCCGCTGCGTGAGAGGATTGGACGCATCCCCTGAGCCACAGCGGTGGACATTCAGATAATTATAATATCTAAAATTTACGGAATACACTTGCACATCTGTACAAACTGGGATCATGAAAAAATTGTTTTCAATATAATTTTACAATATGCAACTTTTTAAACGCTTACCTCATTACTTAAAGGATGCTAGTAAAAGTGTGAATTCTTAAGAATATTCTACTGTCGCAAATGAGCGACACGGTTTCACAATGTTGATTCTGAGCTGTAGATTGCACTTTATTTTTCAATACATCTGATATACCTGCTTTGAGATAAGTCTGTATGATTAACTATGTCGTACCCATGATTCGCTCAGTTACGAAGGCCGTCCATAAAGTAAGTTTCCCTCGGGCCGTTTACAGAAACAAGACACAATTTCATTGAAATGTTTAATGCAACAGATGCAGCAAGTGTTCAGCTATTTTTAAACATATTCGCCATCGGAATTAATATATTTTTCATTCCGTGGGACCAACGTTTGAATACCTGTGGTTCATGATTGCATATATGTACCCAATTTTTAGACTTTTGAGGGATGTTCGCTTTCTGCATAACATCACTTAATTTTAGCAAGACATGAATAGACCTGCGTTATACATTTATATGTAGTCTCCCAATTCGCAAGGACCACTCACTCGTGTGGCACGAATGAAGGAATATTCTTACTATGTACTAGATCAGTTCGTTTATTGTCTTGGAAAATTGGTAGGGGAGAGTGTTGTACCAAGACCATAGTGTACCTTGGACCAGTTCTAATATCTGAGAACTGTTGACATCTAGTGCGTTAATCGTAGCTGCTAGTGTAGTGATGGTAACATTCCCCCCATGCACTTCGCATAGGTTTCAGCATCTGGATATTTCTGTTTATGCACTTATGCAGTATGGTCCATGGCACATGAGGGTGTTGTACCTTGAGCCACTGTGCAGTACAACTTAATTTTGTTCTTATACTTATTTTTTACTGGAGTACATACTTAAAACAAACGCCAATATGTTAAGAAAGAACAGTATATTGGTAAGAGACTAAAAAAAAACTAAGGAAATGCTATTAGAATTCGAGTTAAAGGCAGCACAATAAAAAATGCCTTAAGGTACAACACTCTCCCCTACCTAGTTTGTCTAAATACATTCCTGCAAAAATTTCTCCTGATCAGTAAAAATTGAAGGCGTGAGAGATATGAAACAACTTTTGACATCACTGTAATCCGAAAATCCTGTTTTCGGAGAGGGGGGTTCGTCAACTCTTCAATCTGTGCCGTTCGAAAGCAGATAGGCTAGCCTTGCTTTAAATAATATGTTCCTTAAGCATTAGAAAGAATTAACTATTATTAAATTTTATCAAAATATATAGGAAGACTAAATAAGTTGATCGCAAAAGCAAAGAAATAATGTCTAACGTGAACAATCGAACGGCTCTACCATAGTAAGTATTTCGTGTTCTGTATCAGTGATATAAAAAGAAAAGTGTGTATCTTGTTCCCTGTATTGTGCATCACAGAAAATATTGTCGGGATGCCCAAGAGAGAATACAACAGACATAAGTTACAACTTCCTTTAGAGTACAGACATAGGCCTACTTACAACATATTTCACCCACAGTCACCCCAGGGCGTATTTTCTCTCTCTCTCTCTCTCTCTCTCTCTCTCTCTCTCTCTCTCTCTCTCTCTCTCTCACACACACACACACACACATACACTCCCTCTCTTTCTCCCTCTGTGTATCTCTGTATATCACTCCCCTCTAGCCTGTATCTTTCCACCTCTCTCAATCTATCTATATATATATCGGCCTATATCGGCTATAGGCCTATGTTATATATGTGAATTTATATGCTTTATATAAATTGAATATAATTATATACTTTTATATTTGCATATTACATTACATTATAATATAATTTATTAGTGTAGAAAACGAAATATTCACAACAGAGCCGTTGGTTTCCATCCATTTCTTAACAATCTTTCTGCGCACAATGGGGGGACTGTCACTACTTGTTTAGTTATTGTGGTTAAAGTCTTTTCCTTAGGGGATTGTAAAATGAACAGTTCTTAGATCTAAATAAAAGAATTACAACAGTATGGAAAACAATCACTTTTCGTTTTAAATATGTCCTCAGAGTTCAAAAGTATTAAGGATCCGACGCAAAATATAGAGGCGTTACTATATGAACAACATAAGGAACACAATTTTAAACTGGCTGGATTACTTATACCCTCAGTGACCTTCGGTCACCCAAGTCCACCAACTGCAGTACAGACAAACCTTCTAGGAAATGCAGAAGATATTTATGTCTCTTCCAATTGACCAGTGGGTTCCCGCTGACGTCAATGAGTAATTGTTTCAGAAGTAAGATAAATAGTATTGCATAACATATAACAGACTCAGGGTGTCACTTTGGTTCTTTTTGTACCATTCGATTGCCTTTAAACGAAGGGGCTTTAAACCGTATAAATTGATCAGCCTGCATAACCTAAATATTGCAGTAAATTCAGTAATTTGAATGGCCTATGTCCGTTTAACTTTCACATTGTAATGTGTGTTTCTGTAAAAAATCTGAAATCTCTCAGGAAAAGGTAATGGTTAATGCACATGACAAGATTTTACATAACTTCTTTTTAAATATGCTCCAATTTCATTAAAATAAAGTAAATGTTGTGAAAATAAATGTGGCAGTAGTTATACAGGCTTAACTTGTATGTTTTCACGTACGTAAAGCCAATAAATTCTGTATATACGTTTCCGCACAAGATAGGCCTACTTAATGGTTATATTCTTGATAGCACTCATGTGCCTACTCCATGTATAATGTACAATAAAGATCAATCCGTTTAATACATGTGGGCAGTCTCCTAAATGTGAAAAGTCAATATTGTCATTGGCTGATAGGTGATACGTATTTGGTTCCAGGCTTAGACTTCTTGGATTGTGTGCCTATAGGCTTAATACTAACATAGATATAACGTATACTTACACTGTCCATCATTATAAACATAAATTTAATCAACCAAAAAACCTACATAAACCTACATCCATTGTTAAGTTCCATTGGGATGTAAACTCAGAAACTTAAGGCATGAAAATAAAGCTGCTTTACGTTGTAAAATGTTCATGGTATAAGCTTAAACTCTTATTCATCCGCATACATGCATAACTCACTATTAATGTCTAATACTGTAATGTAGCACATATTCCAAAACATGTTACTAAAGTAGTTATTGTGGAGATAGCTATGTCTATAGTTCATAGCTACACATGTAAGAAGAAAACTTATTGTATTGGGAAGTAACTTACACTTTTGCACGAGAAGCGAAATATACGAGGGCCGTCCATAAAGTATGTTTCCCTGAGGACGTTTACAGAAACAAAACACAATTTCACAGAAACGTTTATTGCAACAGATGCAGCAAGTGTTCAGCTATTTTTAAACATATTCGTCATCGGAATTAAGATATTTTTCATTCCGTCGGACCAAATAAAAAAATTTAAAAAAAACAAGAAAATTAAAAAAAAATACCTGTGTCGGAGAAGTCTGCAGCCTGGGATTTGAACCATTGTGTGGCAACCATGTCCGCCTCGTCGTCATTCTCTGTCATTTCTTGAGGTGTAGGAAAAGATGGAAATCAGCGAGATCCGGGCTGTATGGTGAATTTTTGAAACCTCCCAGCAAGACTCCTGCAGAAGTTCGACTGGGAGGTGTTTAAACATTCACCTTACACAGGGGTGCCCACAGGGGGGGGGGGGGTTAAGACGCAGACTGCGTCATTAAAATTTCTGGGGGGGGGCAAAATATTATCATTTTATGAATTTTCTGGGGGGGGGTTGAAAATTGTTGAAAAATTAGAGTTTTATATGTTAAAATAAAAACGGTCAAGTTGTATTACTTTAAAAGGTCTCTTCTAATTCTTTAGAAGTGAATAGTCAATAAATTAGTGCCCATACCCGGGGGTGGGGGGCGCAAGGGAAAAAAATGTATATTAATAATTATTAGTCAGGTGTTTTTATTTTAAGACAATTATTTGAAAGTCAGTAGAGACATAAACAGTTTGGTGAAGCTTTACCAAATCGACAACATGGAAGCAGAATCCACAGTGGATTAGGAAAGGGGGGTTCAGGGGGTTTTGACCCTCAAAAGTCAAAACCTAAAATTCTATATTTGTATTTTTTTAAAAAATATTTAATTAAACAAGATTTGTTGGTGTGTCAAATATGATATAGCAGTTGTTTTCTTCTCATAACATAATGAGTAGGCCTATTATGTCCACTGTTCCATGTGTTATTAAACTTTTCTTATAAATAGTAATAAGTATGATAACGTAGGTAACAATTTCTTGTTTAAGTTGCCATGTAAGTATAGTAAACAAATTTGCTAACTAGTATTTTTGTGCTAAAATAGCATAAAATGTGATTTTCATTAGTTCAATACTTAAAAATTTTCCGGGGGTGGACCTCCCACTTAGGTAATGATTTATTATTTACAATGGCATGTCTTAGAGTTTTGTAAACAAATTTCCTAACTAGTTTCTCAGTGCTAAAATAGAGTAAAATATGATTTTCATTAGTTCAATGTTCAAAAATTTCCCGGGGGTGGACACCCAACTTAGGTAACAATTTCTTGTTTACATTGGCATGTCTTAGAGTATGGTAAACAAATTTGCTAACTAGTTTTTGAGTGCTAATGTAGCGTAAAATGTAATTTTCATTAGTTCAATATTTAAAAATTTTCCGGGGGTGGACCCCCCGCTTAGGTTATGATTTCTTATTTACATTGGCATGTCTTAGAGTATGGTAAACAAATTTCCTAACTAGTTTTTCTGTGCTAAAATAGCGTAAAATGTGATTTTCATTAGTTCAATTTAAAAAATTTTCTGGGGATGGACCCCCGACCCCCTTTTTTGAGGGTCTTCCAAACCCCCCCGGCACGTTCAACCCTCCCCGCAATTATTTTCTGGCTACATCATTGTTGCACTTATTATATTATTATTATTATATTATTAATATAATGTTACAAAGTGGCCAAGAAGTTAAAGCGACAAAAAATAAATTAATTTAAAAAATTGCCCCCCTCTAGAAAATATCATATGGGCGCCCTTGTCGACAGCCAATCAGGTTGAGGGTGAGCAATGAAGATTGGGGGGGTGAGCAATGAAGTTTGGGGGGGTGAGTCATGAAGTTTGGGGGGGTGAGTCATGAAGTTTGGGGGGTGAGTCATGAAGTTTGGGGGGGGTGAGTCATGAAGTTTGGGGGGGTGAGTCATGAAGTTTGGGGGGGGCACCCCTGCCTTACAGCCGGACCTCGCTTCCAGTGATTTCCATCTTTACCTACACCTCAAGAAATGACACAGAATGACAGACAGGCGGATCACAAGCAAACGTCATGACTCATGATACAAGGCAGTAGTGTGGTCACTGCATTAAAGCATTAATGATATAGCAAGCAAGAATGATACTAATACTAACGACTACTAAATTGTAACAATTACAATTTTTTCTCTATACGAAAATAAGCGTAACTAAATTAGTCTTCGGCAATTACACCTCCTCTCGGAGGCCCTATACTCCCATCCGAGGAGTCACGGATCACGATCACCATCCATATTATCCTTCTCCACAGTGAATCATCCCTTTAATGAATGCTTCGTGCATAATACCTAGGAATATCTAGGAATTCCTCTAGTTGAAATAAAAGTAACTATATGCTACTCAACTGGCTTTTTTTCCCCATCTAGGCCTTTCCATCTATATACATCGTCAGGACATAAACTTCAACATTTTTAATGTACAACAAAGTTTAATATTGAATGTACAGCGACCTTGAATGTTGAAGTGGATGCCCTAATGATGAAAGGCGCAGATGGAAATTAAAATGAAACTGAGCACTACACTTAACTAAACTAAAAACCGTGACGCTGAATCCCTGAAGGGCCGACAAATCCATCACCTGACATAGGCACTTGGCAGGATTGGGGACATGTTGTCAGCATGCCGACACCCACGGTAGTTAATGGTGGTTTCCGTGACCGGAGCCGCTATTTCTTAATCAAGTAGCTCTTCAGTTCGAATCACGAGGCTGAATGCACCTCCCTACCTCAGATACCGGGGATCGAACCGAGGCCTTGCAGATCCGTAGCCAGCGACGCTAACCACGAGACCAAGCAAGGGGCCACACCAATTACTTTTTTAAAATATAAGTTATTGAGAGAGTTCAACGTTATAATAGAACATGTACTTGAATAACGTAGTAATTCTATGGTCACAAGCTTTAATTCATTGGTTTAAAGATCAATCATTCGGTGAATTGATTGAAAGTGCGAAACCCAGAGATACTGCAAAGCAGTGTTCTTCGGAGTCGAGTTTACAATTAAAACAAAATAAACTTAACTAACCCCATTAGTAATTATTATAATCGGAAAAAAGTGAATATATAAAATACTAGTACAATTTGTACAGTTGTAAAATCTGTATATAAAGTATTCTAAGTACAATATTGTAATTTAAAATCTTCTAAAGTGTTTCACGCCTATTATAAATGGTGTTACTTTTACATTGATCAAGTAATTCCTTTCGTAGATGTGGCAACTCTAGTGCAGGCGTGCTTTGCAACAGTTTGCAATACTGTATTTATCTTTATTTTAGTGGTGAGGTTTTTTGTAGTTCCACAATCAGTTCGCTCGCTCATTCGCGGGAGCAAATTAATGGTTTCGCGATGGACCTCGTTGAAAGGAAGAGCACGCGGTAGAAGGGGGCAGTGGGAATCAACAAAGCTAACAGAAAATGATTAATGATGCCGTGATGTATGCCTGGATGGTCAGGAAAAGCAATCTCACAAACTATCTTCTTCATATATTCTAGTATTCTGTGATTCAGTGAAAGAAGGCACGCTATTTTACAATGACTTCCACGAATTCGAAGTAGCCAACCGAAGAACAAATTATGTATATGTGTATTTATATATAACCGTACACACAAACAATATTATATATGGCGTGATATACTGCTTGTTTACATGAGTTACTACAATTTACTATATTTACCCATCTTCCATAATTTCTTATTCTTTCAGAGAATTCATTTCCGAGTAACTCTTGAGTTACAAATTACAATTTTTTTTTTATTACAAATTAAAATTACAAATTTTACAAATTAAATTATAAAATCCATAAATAAATAAACATTTGTAAATAATTTGTAATTGCATTATCTATTATATAAAGTCGAATGTGTGTTTGTGGATATGTGGGTTTGTATGTATGTATGTTCCTTATACAAATCCACATTTCTTTACCAATTTACACGAAATTTTGCACACATACCCAGTTAAGCCCGGGAAGTAACGCGGTCAGCATTAAAATTCAAATAAAATACTCCTTCCCTTGAAAATTATATAATTTCTGAGAATATTATACTGAAAAAAAAATGAAATGCTGTTCAGTTCACAAGACAACAGTCAATTGTTTACTGTGATTACATAGGGCCTTGGCAACTATATAGCCTAATGTTGGACTTTAACGAATTATGATTCCATCGATGTAATATATTGGCGAAAATAATTACTGAAAATGAAATCCACGGAAATAAAGCACAGTGTGATGTAGTCACATAACTTTCTCTACCCTCGACATAAGAAATATTGACTCACTTCACATTTTGATGTAGAATAAAATTGCAGGGACAACTTAAGTGTGTGAGTATGCTATACCAGTAGTCGGTAAATAATCCTTTCCGCTGATACGTTATCCATAGCTGTGGGCTTTGTATTAGTTGAGAAATAGGGATGTTTACCATAGGCCCTAAGTATAGGATGGAACATTTTCAGTCCTATGCTCGCAGTATATTATGTCCCGGGTTTTAGGGGAGGAAAGTATGAAAGTGATATTGCATTTCTCTTTTATTTCAGCCCCGAAACGGTTGTATGGTAACATGAGAATGAAAAATAAAACTTTCCGTCAAGTCAATACAATCTTATGTAATATATGTTTCTTCTTATTTCAACCTCTCCCAGGCATGATGTGTAGAAGCAACGGAATGCAGCATTCGACATCCTCTATGAACCATAAAAAGCTATAGGCCTATCTAGCGTTTTCTGATGGAATCGTTTGAGTGTGATAAATCTTTTTCTTCATTTCAAGTTTTACATACATAAAGTCCTCCATAAGTTAATTTCAAATTAAAAAATACAAAGCCCGGGCGACGTCGGGCCTTTTCAGCTAGTAAAATATAAAAATCCCTTTAGGCAGAACCTACAGGCTGAGGTAGATTTCGAAGTGCTTTTGGTTTAATTTATTGTCGCTGCGCAGCACTCTTCTTCTTTACCCTTGGCACGACAAACCCGGAATAATAACTGCAAAAAAAGAGGAAAGAGCACTGTAACGGGGCCTAGGCCTTCAGGCTGAGGTATATTTTTAAGCGTTATTGTTTTTCAAACATTCAGATCTCGCCTTATTTTAGAGATATCGAGAAACTAGTTATTGATTTGTAGAGTAGGCCTACTCACCAAGAGCTTTTCAACGATACCCCACAAGACGTTTAAAAAATTTCGAATTTCCATCCCCCCACTCGTACCCCCAAAACCCCCGAATCGTTGGTGTCACTGTGAACTCCATAGGAAGTACTCTAATTTATTCAAACAAAGTTTCCCTCTATACTTCATAGGGAAAGAGATATAAATTTTTTCCAAATTTCAACCCCCTCCCCCGAACGCCGCCCTTGGGCCAATTTTGCTCTCTCTCTCTCTCTCTCTCTCTCTCTATATATATATATATATATATATATATATATATATATATATATATATTCGAGTCGAGCTTCAAAATATATGGAAGAAAAGGCTTCAGTGCAGTAACCTCTAAAAAAAAAAGTAAAACATTATTGCAAAAATTCTATTTTCTAATTGTTTTGCATAAGAGATATTTTAATGTATTGATCTTATTGAAATAGCATTTAATAACTTTCATTGCGTTAAGAAACACCCACCCATTATTCACATTAAGAAAACAATTAAAAGCAGGTGTGGAAGCAAAATAAAATAAGTTTAATATTCTTTCATGCGGACTTGTACAGGATAAGCACTTAATTTTTATAAACTACCTTTTGATATTTTTATTTTTGTGTTTTATTCATAAATTTTTGTCTTTGTAGTTTTTATTAAAAAAACACTTAACGACGTGATTCTGTTTTCCTATATTCCCTATGTTGGGGCGAAGGGCCTCCAAATGGAGGTTTCTGTTACCTATGTGAATTTTGTTACGCTTATTTTCCGAGAGAGGGCAGAGGGACAGATGTTAAGCCCATCGCCCCTCAACCCCCCCCCCCGGCCGGAACCTAAGGTATTACTTGGACGTGAAAGAGCCAAGAAATTTTGTCCAGAGGCTCTAATTTAGGCTTGGAGTTCTTTTACTTGCCGTAAATCTACGGTCCCTCCCGAAGGACTCCGTGCCCAGGATTTTTACGTCCTGAAAAAATCCATTGACCGCGGCCGGGTTTGATCCCGCGACCTTCGGTTCTTGACCACCGCGGCTGACAACGACGTGACTAATTAATTTTAACGTAAAAAAAATCCTGTGACAGAATTGTGCTCTGGGCATCTACAAGTAGGCTACATATCAAGAGATTTTTGTTTTCTTACGTTCTGTTGTTACACAAACATAGAATGCGTAATATAAAAAAAGTGATCCCTATACAGGCCATGGAGGCTCAGAGGGTTCCAGGAGGTCGAGGCTCTCAGATTTTGGACACCTTCGGCACGTGAAGGTGGTAAGGTTGTCAGCCTTACGCACCGGCCGCCTTTACTCCCCAGGATTGCTCCTGGTACTCATTTCTGTTAGAGGCTGAGTTGACCCCAGGGCCATAGTGGCACCAGAAGGATTAGTAGCGCAGCGCCTCAACCACTACGCTACAGCGTATCCCCAGAATGTGTAATTAAAAATATGAAATACATACTATAACATTAACAATTTAACATCACGAGAAAGAATCTTTTAAGTCTTAAAGTGCCAAACTGATCAACCAAGAATACACAAGCCTTTGAATATATTTATGCTTAGCCGATAGTAGGCTGCTTATTTGCCATCATTTCACAATTATTCAGAGACACAGCCGTTCTACACAAAGTAAGTTATTAGGTCTGATATTGTATAAATGTACTTCAGTCCTAGTAATTTAAGGATTGTAAATGTCTTCTACATTCAATAATAATTCAAATATTTAGTGTCGTAATGAATATTGACTTTCGGTGATTTTAAAGATTTGAGTTGGTTATAATTAGAGACGAGACTTTCATGCACTATAAAATTGCGAAATATGCATGCATTGATGCATTATCAAACCATGAAACATGCACTATCAAGGGAAAAATACACTAAAATATGCACTAACACTTATGGCCCAATATGAAATTTTTAGTACACTTTATCTGCAATTATAATAGATCGCTTTTGGAACATTTAGCTGGAAGCATAGTAAAATCACAGAACAGACAATCACACTAACCACTGCACACACTGTAAAGATACTGCAGTTTTCCCGAGCCCTGACAAAGTACAATGCACCCCAAGTATAGGCCGGAAATAGGTGCGGGTGGACAAAGGTAAGGTCAAATTCCTTTTCGCACATCTCGCGCCACTTCACAAACGTCTGTAAAAATGGGTAGTAAAAATCGAAGATAGAGAAACTTTGCCACGATGTCACTTTCTTGAAAACCCATTAAAACATGCATTTAAACTGAATATAATGTATATTATATGCATGATTTAGCCAAAAATGCCCTAAATATGCTTTATGCGTGTTTTTTCCTCCAAAAAGGTCAAAACATGCAAACATGCATGGAAAAAGTATGCATATTTGGAACCAGAAAGTAATGATATGGGTAAGTACTCAGTTTGAGCTATGTCCTAAGTTCTCATAAAAACATGCATTTGCATGAAAGTCTCGTCTCTAGTTATAATATTAGTCTATTCTAATAGCCGAAGGACCGTAATTCAGTATACTTTCAAAGCAGGCAAAATATGCTGTACGAATGAAAATTTTAGTAACATCAAATTTAAAATTTCTCATATACGGTCGTCGTTTTATATCTGTGCCTCTCGCCGACCGTTGAAATTTTGTTACAAGTGCTTGTGCGGGAGCAGGTAGTCCGTATATTCCAATACAAAAGTCATCCAGTTCCCTTTCTAGTCAATGCTTGTCCGAGCTCAAATCTGTTCACATCTGCTGCCCATTGTAAATTTAAGAAATGTTTTTGTGCACGCTAGTAGAATCGAGCCTCTCTGTCTTCTGCTACCAGGAATTAGTCAAGTGACAGACCGGCAGAGATATAATACGAAGTCTGTACATAATGCTCTCAATATTTCGGTGCAAGTATATTCAATTTGTGATTCTTAAATAGGTTTAGAATGTATTGCAATATAAAGCATATTAAAGGATTTAGGCCTAGATCAGGCACAGCTCTTTGATTATAGTAAATGATGAGTTACTTTATCTTAAAGACTGTAAAAAAGAATATTGTTAATTTACGAAAAATAAAAAAATTAATAAAAATAGCCGTGATTTCCATATTTAAAATTGGCAGCCATGAGTTGTCCAGTTTCGTATTATGACACGATTTTTAACAATGAAATTGAGAAAGTTTAAATAACTTTTACTCTAAATCAGTTTTTTTTAACTATTCAGAACAGTCACTGACCGGCCGTTCGCACAAGAGAAGATCGCATAGCTTCCTTGTGCATGAATGACGTAAAGTTTTCGCTATGTAGTTGCAAGAAGGATCAAGAACGAGTGAGCTGAAAATGTTCTGGAAGGACTGGGAGGTCCTAAAAATGGGAGGGCATTGACCCAAATCCAACGTGGTAATGTCAAGCTCGAGAAGAAATTAACACATGGACCTGTTCCAAACCAAATTAAACCCCATGGCACTTCATCACCGCCATATTTTGACTTCATTGGCAGATGGCAGGGTTGAAAAACATATGTTAAGCATGTCAACTCCCACAGCCGCAATGACGGATCCGGAAATTAGCATTTTTATCTGAATTCTTTATTTGTTCTGAAGTGATTGAATGCATCTTGTTCTAAATCTCTGTAGGTCAGAAAAAACCCGATGAAGTAACTCGGCTAGAAACCGGAACTGAAGTATTGTTTAGTTTCCCCCTGCTTCAGCGGTTGAAGTCATGATTACAGATAGGGTTGCCACCTTCTGGTAAGGCTAAAGAGGGACACTTATCGAATATATGCAGATCGCCGATCTTCATACCTAAATTTGTATAATTCCAGAAGGAAAGGTATTTGGCAAATCAGTGCAGAGGGTCATATGTTCTGTTTACGGTACTTCCCCGTCGCATGCTGGGTGTGCAGATCACGGACGTGCCCACGCGACTTAGAAAAATAAATTACAAAGAATAACATCATTAGGGGGGAAGGTGATTTCACTGCTGCCAACACGATACATTTTAGCGATGGAACGACATCGCTATCTTCACCATGAGTCGAAATTCACAAAATATGCCACCAAGAATTGCTGTCTCATATTTTGTTTTAGAATAATTTGGCGGCCCGCAATATAATGAGTCCCTCTTAGGCATAATTCGGGACGCTGAAAATGTTCTTAAAATGCGGGATGTCCCGCCTAATTCGGGACAGGTGGCAACACTAATTACAGAATTAATTTCCTCCATTTCTCTGATCAGCTGTAGGCACAGACTGATTGCTAATATGGTGCGGGACATAGAAGTGCTTCCATCTTGTGATGGAACTGTGAACCTCAAATGATAGTTTTGGTGAATTTGCAATGGTACATAGGTTGGTTTTAATTTAACAAAAGTTTTTTAAAATGGCGTTTAGAAGGCTTTTGGACTACATTCTTCAAAACACCTTCCCGCATAAGACACAAGATGGCATTGCGGACATTCGGTATATGTGATGGATTATTCCCATGCATGAGCCATATCTCTTTGCAAGCAGTGATGGGTTGCGACACAGTTCCGATTGGAAAGGCGTTATGGCACATTCTAAGCCTTTGTATGATGAATAATTGCACACATAAAAGAATAAAAATTGTTTGCATTATTTGTATATTATAGTGTATATTATAAAGTGAAATTAGTGTTTCCCTAAGAATGAGCAACCGCCACTGCACTTATTGTCTGTTTGTGTCTCCAGCTACCCGTTCTTTTCGAACTATGTGTAAGTTGACCAAGTTTGCGGGTTGCGTGTCAATGGATAGGGGTTTGCCCATGATTGGTGTATACTATAGTAGTAATCCTTGGGACTGTCAGTCTGACTGAGACTATCCATGAATTTCTATATCCACTCTTCTACCACTCTGCCCGTAAAAACTATTTGGATTTTTGTCCACTTCCTGCTTTTTGTTGAACCCGATCTTTTATAATTTTGTCTACTGTAATTCTTTATTTCCGTCAGGGGCCTTCAGCACTGATCCTGACATCTACTAGTGGGCAAATGCCGACCTGGGCCCTATTTCATAAAACTCTACAGGTGTGACATATACGATAATTATGTCAAATCTGACAAATTTGTCAATATGTCATGACAGTTCTATTTTTCATAAATATTACAACTTTTCCTTAATTACAGGCAAATTAATGTAAATTGTCAAGACTAAAAGAGCCCTTTTCATAAATGCGACAATTTTATGTCAAACCTAAAGATTACTTTAGTACACTGTAGATGGCTCTCATATACGCGTGCAATAATTGATCTCCACATCGAATGTGATACCTAAGTAATCGATTATTACTATCGAAAATAATTGAATTATATTTATCTTTGCAAAGTCACTGAAATTGAAAGTTAGGTTAACCTTTTGCCTAAAAACCCTGCGTGGTCTCATGTCTATTTTTTCATCACACTCACTACTATCAATATCACTACTACTAGTTGTCATTATTAACAAGACAATTTAGCAAGTTTATTAACAAGAAAGAGTTTGCCAAGTTATGCCACACATTTACATAACCTACTGACTTGGCCTACATATGAAAGATTGCCTGTCACTTCTGTAATGACAATTCTACATTTTTTGTAAACTTGTAAATATGTCAGCAAAAATTAATGTTTCATAAATGGTAGGTATCCTAAGATTTGACATATTTGTCGAACTTTTACCTGTAAACTCAAAAGTTTTGAGAAACAACAATATCTAAAATTGTCATACAAATCTACAAAATTGTCATGACATTTATGTAAAGTTGTCAGCTTTTATAAAAAACGCAATTGTCAAAATGTAAACTTGTAAAACAATTATATGTCACCTGTCACCTGTAATATTGTAACTTTTATGAAATAGGGCCCTGGTTTAGTCTATTGAACGGACTGGAGAAGTCAGCTTGAAGAGGCCGAGCATGGCAATGTTCTGTGTGCATTAAAAGTGAGCGTCAATAAATTATGGAAGAACGGACTTCAGTGCAACCTACCTCCAAGGAGGAGTAGTTTACTTCAACTGGTTCATCCTTCGTGTGCGAAGAAGCATTATATCCGTTGAAAACAGATTGAACTATTTTAATAATTACGAAGTAAAACATTCTTCACAAAAATACTATCCTGGACTCACTTCTGTATATGTTATATATACTTACTTAGTCAAT
This sequence comes from Ectobius pallidus, assembly GCA_964059195.1. NCBI lineage: Eukaryota > Metazoa > Arthropoda > Insecta > Blattodea > Ectobiidae > Ectobius > Ectobius pallidus. The sequence continues at coordinate 18,485,798 of CAXKWD010000005.1, forward strand.
GTCAATAGACAATTCCTCAGCAAGCTTTTCTTTCTTTCTTTATCTTAGTTTTACCTCTCCCTTTTAGGATTTAAGCGACTCAAGATCCCCGGGCCCTCAGCAAGCTAAAGGAATGTTGTCTATTTAATGGAACCCGAAGGTTAATTGCCGCGCTTACTTGAGCCCGCCATTCAACCCTATTCTGTGCTAACTCCATCCAATCAACCCTCGCAATTCCTACTTCCCTTAAATCTATCCTAATATTGTCCTCCCACCTACGTCTAGGTCTTCCAAGTGGTCTTTTCCCTTCGGGTCTCCCAGCAAATATTTTTTAGATAATATGTCTTTCCTCACCCATGCGCGCAACATGTCCAGCCCATTTCATCCTCCGTGGTTTAGTCACCCTTACTATATCCGGTGACGAGTACGAGTTATGAATCTCGTCGTTGTTTTCTCCAATCCCCATTTTCATCTCCCTTAAGCCCAAATATTTTCGAACACTCTCAGATTATGTTCTTCCCGACCAGTAACCGGCCATGTCTCACATCCATATAATATACCCGGCAAGATAATAGTCCTATAAATCTTAACTTTTAGTTTCTGGACAGAAGACGAGAAGATAAAGAGTTTCTGAACTGCATAAAAACAGGCATTTCCTGATTTGAGTCCACACTTAACTTCTTCCTTAATATTATTTGTGTCTGTAATTTATTGCTCCCAGATATTTGAATTTTTCCACTTGTTCAAACGACTTACCGCCTCTTATAATATTTTGTAGAGTATTATTTTGACGTTCCATGATCATATACTTAGTTTTTTCTGTAATAATTTCCAATCCAACATGTATATGTTATATAGGCTAAAAACGTTTAAAACATAAATCTTATAAGTATATATAAACAATAGAGAAACATATATGATACTACAAATTTAGTACATTGGCTTCAATACATCAGCTACATTATATTAATTTGTTTAGTTTTGTACAGGTAGGGAAAAAAGCGGACCTACTAAAATATCGGAAACTTAGATATTTTAGTAGGTCCGCTTTTTTTCCCCCGTACATGTACATACATTGTTACACATTAAGCATCACTACATTTCGCTGCAACTGATCGTACAACATTATGTAGATATAGCCTCCGAATGGAATTGTAGTCATCTAGAAACTTCAAAACCATGAGCTAAAGCTCAGATGTTTCATTCTTTTTTAAATAAGAAATCTCTGTTCACCGTGGAAAAAATATCTGATTTCTTGAGACAATATGAAAATTGTCAAGAAATGAAAGAAAATGTACGAAATGAAATACATTAATCTTAACTTTGCATAATAAAATCTTCAGGAGATGAAAAAATGTATTTTGCTTAAATCGAACAGAATAGTTAATATTATAGCGTAACTAAAAGCACCAACTAGCCTATAGGCTATAGAAGAGAAGAAAACCGAATATGTTTCAAACGTACAAAGCGACGTTACCTATTTGGCTAAAAATAATTCAGACCCATAAAGAACTAACTGAAGTTACGTTTTGGTAGATAATTATTATTTAAGACAGTGCTATCAACTGCATCGATCTTTTTAGCCACAAGGAAATCCACCTATGATATGATGAATGATGATGATGATGATGATGATGATGAAATGTTCGGCCCGGAGGTCTGTCCTTCCCTGGGGGGAGGCCAACGACCCAACTAGGTCGGATGATAACGCTTAGGGTGGCCAATTCCTTTCGCGAGATGGGAATGAGGACACAGCACACAGTACTGACCCAGGAAGGAAACTTTACATCTCTGTAAAATCCCCAACCCGGCCGGGAATCGATCCCGGGCTGGCAGTCACGCTACCATCTCACCCACGGCGGCGGACTACCTATAAAACACTAATGTCACACCTTAACGTCAGCTCATTCAGGGAGCGAATAAAATACAGTATCTGAAATCGAACACAGCACCCTTACTTATTTTCACTAAGACTAACAGATCTTCTGAAGACCAGATTTACAGGGAGTGCAAAAATCTCCACCTTACTTCAGATCGAACGTAGTATTTACAACTGCGAAAGCTAAGAAAATCGAACTTCTTAAGGTAGAGTAGGATTACTTCCACAAAGTCTCTGGGTTTTTACGTATATACCTTAGGAGCGAGTCTCACCGTTCGTAGAGTTCCTGCCTAGGGGAGGTAGCTGCACCCTGATTGGCTATCCCACTCCACGTGTTGTCTGTCTCTGTCTCTGCGGCATTATCCCTCCACTCAACTATTACAGTATTTTCTACCACTGGCAACGTGCAGCATGATCTTTACTCTGTGCTCAACAGTAGCTCACTAATCTTACGCGCAGCGAATCCGCGCATCTTGGTAACGAGACGTAACGAGAAGCTCGCTGGCTGTGCTAGTCTTCAAGGCCAGAGACTTTGTGGAAGTAATCCTACTCTAACATGAAATACATAGTATTTGGTAATATCAATATTCTTAGTGAAAGTCCTTTGCCTGAACGGGATCGGACAAGTTAGTGTATTATAACTGGCCCATATCTTAGAAAAGAAAACAATCCTAGTTGAATTAACTGAATTGTGTTGTTTACGCGGAAATCGAAGTGAGCACCGCTGTTGTTACGTCTGAAAGAAAGCATATTATAAAACAAAAACACTAAAAAAACAAAGTAATAGTCCTTTGCCTGCATGAATTTCCCATAAAGTACATATTTTCTTAAGATAAGATAACTTGACAAGGATAAATAAATTCCATAATAGATACTGCTACCAGTTGATAAGTACACAGATCTCAAGCAACATCTGATACATCTCTGGGCTTCATATCTCTCAGAAATGCGATCACAGTATCTTTTCCACGGCTCAGACAAAATAGTCTAAGCTATAATACTATAGTGGTAAGTATTATCTGTATCTGATTAATTTATGCTTATCAGATTGTTTGTGGAACAAATAAAAGTAAACACCATTTTACATTTGCTTAGACTTGCGAGGAGCAGCGATACAGAGTCACATTTACCTAACTTTCTCTACCCTAAGTATTATTAAGCATATAATATACAATCAAATGATATAGAAATTAAAATAATATAGTAGTAAGTTTGCAGCAAGTGTTTTTATTCTTTCTCTCTTTTTCAGGTGTGTTATAGGCCATACTCCTTTTAGCTGCGACGCCATATCAGGAGTTCGGTTCAATGTCTATACCACGGGTGCGCAACTGGTTCACATTGCACCACTGTACGGTGGGGTAATGTCTCCCACCACAGTCGCCCTTGACGTCAGAATAAAGCAGTTTCGACGTGACACTGAACATGAAGAGCAGGTTTCATACGTCACAGCATGGGTGGGGTACTAAAACGTTTCCCCTCAGTTGCTCAGGTATGGTCTATACAGTACGGTAGGCCATGGAAATATTCATTATCAATTTCAACTGATATTAATTTAAATAGATATGATAAAAGATTAAATGTTGAGGATGATTTATGGTACGTAAATATCCAATTCGGAATTTGCCTTTACGACTGGGGAAACCATTAAAAAAAAAAGTGTCCAATTTACCGACCATGGGATTTGAACCTGGGACCTCCCGAATGCGAGCCCAAGACGTTACCAGCTCAGCCACCTCGCTCGGTTGCATCAACTTATAGGTAAATTAAAAATAACAATAAATAAAAAAGTAAGAAAAGACACAATATTAAGGTTTATAAAGTGATGGCTGTCCCTACACTGTATAGGCTATATGGTTCGGAAGTGTGAACCACAACAAAAGGAAAAGAAGAAAAAAATGAAGCTACAGAAAAGAAACTTTCGTTATTAGTGACAGGGTACAGTCTATTGGATCGTGCTGCTAAGGATGCCCTGTGATCATAGGCGTACCGAAGGGGGAGTTTTGGGGGTTTGAACCCCCCCCCCCCCCCCATTGATTAAAAAAAAGGAAAATTGTATAATTTTTTAAGTCTGCCCATAAATTACTTAATACAAGTATAAAGCGTGTGAAGCTTAAAACTCGTTATTTTGCATCTTAATTTTTAAAATTTTCCGGGGGAGGACCCCCGGAAGCTTAAAACTCGTTATTTTGCATCTTGATTTTTAAAATTTTCCGGGGAGAATCCCCGGAAGCTTAAAATTCGTTATTTTGCATCTTGATTTTTAAAATTTTCCGGGAGAGGACCCCCGGACCCCCCTTTCCCAGACCCCGCGGATGTTATAACCCCCCCCCCCATATGGTCGGCCTGGTTACGCCTATGCCTGTGATAGTAAAACGTATAGGTTTATTTTATGGTTAAACGAATTCTTCAAGCCATGCCCAGACTATTTGATCATGTTCATAGCCTTGAAATCAAGCGTATATATCACCTTCTTACGTACACTGGGATAGTGGCATTGATGCAATAACGATTACACTGTAACTGTCGGAGATGTTAACGTTCATTCCCCCACACAAACAAACAGAGTGATAATAATTTAGGAGAAAAGTTTTTTTCTGACACCAGGATTCGAACACGTGATCTTCAGTTTCCCATGCTCTCCGAAATGAACTATCGAGCATTCGATTCAAGGCGCCAGATGGAAACTATCTTCTATAATTAAGCACCTTTGTAGATGGAGTAATTATCTTTATTAGTGGTTATTTCATTAAAAGACATTTGCGTGATACAAAGTATTGTGAGGCAAACCAATTAAGTGAGTTTATGAACAGGTTTCCACTGTTATTGTAGATACTGTTATACGAATATTTCGTATTGTTAACCGGAACAATATTTCGGTGGTTTCATGAATATATATCTAATAAACAAATATGGGTTTTAGGAAAATAAAACTAGGGCTGAAAATCGATTAAAATTTCTAACCGAGTTAACGCTTGACTTTAATCGATTAATCGACTGATTAATCGACAAACAGGTCGGTATTTTGAACGAAACCAAAGTGCACATTTAATATTGTTTTACACGTTTAATAACTACTACACCACAGATAATCAGAAGAAGTCCTGAATTAATGAATACCATAATTAGTTAACTAGTGAAACAATAGGCTATATACAAAACTTGCATTTCCGGTTTACTTTTTCAGCCAAGACTTGAGACACACGAGTTTGTTGACTAAACTACCCTTCAGGTTTCTGAATAACATAACTTTTGATGTGTCAAGGCCGGAGAAGCGAGAGAAAAGTTTGGTAATTTGACACATTTATCGAAAAACGTTTTTCAGAATTCGACTAAACCGATTAATCGGAAAATATAATTGATCGACGATTAAATGTTTAATCGATTAATCGAGACAATCGATTAATCGGTACAGCCCTAAATAAAACCATGACAAAAATAAACCACGGAAATGAACTATTATTATTAAAATTTACGCTTCAGTTTATTCTTCTCAACTAAAGTGGAAGGTCACATTAAAATACATTTTTATTTACGTGTGGTTAAGTCGGGATTCAAATCCAGTCTACACCTGGTTCACATCTCAAAGATTATTTTACAGTAGGATATCTTCGTTACGCTATTAGTAACTGACCACGGCAGAAACATAATCATGAACTATCAGTTCTTATTTGTATGTGTTTATCTTTCTTCTAGAAATGACTAAAAAGCACTCTCACAAACATGTTGAAATTGTAACTTGTGTTGAAGTGATCATTCTAAACCTGCAGAAAAAATTGAACTAATTACCTATACAACTAATACATACTTAACAATCCACTTTTGTATCCTAGTTTGGCCTGAGTCGATATATACAATTATAAACTGAAACATATGTATTATATACAGGTAACAAAATACCGCAATTTAGTAGTGAGTACCAGTGATAAAGCTCTACGCTATACATAAATCATATATTATGTATATGCAGCCGGCCGGATATTGCTGTTCTCATTTATGATATTCTAATTAAACATTTATTTGGAATGGGGTTAATGGGGTGGAAAATTGAAACTGAAAATGAAACGGGTACGTTTTGACATAAGTACATAAAACAGAATAAATGTATATGCACTACAGTATATATGTATTTGTATATATGACTACAGTAAATATTATTACTAGGCACTGAATTCTTAGGTTTTAAGTTATTTTGTTCCTTGGAAGTTAACTGTGATATTTTAACATGATTACCTGTTTCACTGTTATGCCAATCATATAGTCTTAAAGGAAACTTATAAAACCTAAAAATGGATAAATAAGACGTTAAAGGCTAAAAGTGGCGAGAAGTTTTTAAATTAAAATATTTATACGTAATATATTAAATTATCTCACCAAAAATTAATTTATAAGTATCTGCCTACGTTTTTCATCTTACTCATTGTTGCCAGTTCATTGGTAAAAAAAAAAAAAAAGAGAGAGAAAAAAAAGTAATATAGCATTTCATTTTGTCATTTTGTACCCCATTGTCCCAGTAAAGGAAATAGTTACTGAACCGAAACCGCTGGTTTCTTTAGAAGCAAATTAAAGGCATTCTTAAATAACTTACACTTCCGGCTTATTCGCCATGTTTTCTCCAGCAAAAAACCGAAAGTAAAGTATTTTATAAATTTATTAATTAATTGAAAAATGTTCTTGTTGAGTTCATGTAGTGTAAATGAAAGGGGTAATTCTAAATTGAATTATGTTCACTATAAACTATATATTGTTATAAAATTAAGCAAAAAGTGTGCTTATAATTTCCTGGTTCAGAGCCATGGAGATTGTAAATAAAAAAAAATAATATATTTGTTTCAATGTTTGTTGTAATTATTAATGTGAAACTTGAAAAAACGTATATGAAAATAGTAAAAAAAACTATTTTAATATATTTTTTTAAAATACCAAAAGGTTTATGGAAACCTAAATATCCGAGCCCTAATCATTACTGAAAAATGTGGTACATTTAGAATCTAATTGAAGAAATAGTTAAAATTCATTTTACTTTCAAAGAAATTAATTTTTAGGAGGTCGTCGTGTGAGTTTGATTGTGAAACATACTAGACTTACTTTGTTGAATGTTTGAGTCGCTATCCGTTTGAAAGACGCGCGTGAGGTAAGCCAGCAAACACACACCACCTTCACTACTTCACCACCGATCGGCGCAGAGAGCAAAACGCTACTGACGAGTTCCCGTCTGACTGCTCCGACGCGATCCCACTTGCGAACCCGGAGGAGGGGCCATCCCATCCCATTTCTGCTCTTTACACGATCTCTAATAGATATCTTCAATGATGAACAGGAGACATCCGGCAATTTCAAGAATAGAATAACACATACCAGTACGAAATTGTGCGGAAGTGGAAAACTTGAACAAGGAGCATATTTCATCATTAAAATTAAATATGCATTAATCACGGTTCCAATGTTTCTGATAATTATTATCAGAAACATTTTTCACATAATGTTAAACAAATTGAACTATTATATGTACAGATAGGGGGGAAAAAGCGGACCGACTCTTGTAACTGAATATAATATAATTTGTGTTAGTATTTTATAATAATATTAATAATTAATGTATTCAGTTATAGAACAATACGATTATAAACCATATTCTGGGTTTCGAAATGGGCTAAGTCAACAGTCGACACAAGAACAAATCCGGGGTGCGCGGGCAAAGAGAGTTAAGTCCACTTTCTTGTTACTGAGAATTAGAGTGACTTAACACACTATACCAGCCCAACATAGCTTTAGAGATGGATAAACCTATGATGCACACATCCATAACTACCGTACAATTTTGAATATGACTTACGGTACTGGACTTAACACAAATGAAGAGAACATTTTTACCTATAACTCTATGGACATATCTCAATTTTTTAGGATGGTGGACTTAACTCTTTTTACCCGCGCACCATTTCAATACATTCAATGCTATCCTGTGAATGCCGCTAGGCATGCGTAGTGGCTCATATCGGCACCTTAAATATTTTAGTCGGTCCGCTTTTTTTCCCCCTGCCTGTACTCACATTTATGTAGAACTGATTATAATAGTATATTTTACGAGGCGCGTCCATAAAGGGTGTTTTCCTAGGGCCGTTTACACACAAAAAATCATGGAAATATTTATTGCAACAGATATAGCAAGTGTTCAATTATTTTTCAACAAATTCGCTACAGGAAGTGAGGCATTTGTCATACCGTGAAACTAACTTTTGAACACTTGTGTCGTAGAAGTCTGCCGCCTGGGATTTGAACCCCCGTGTGACAACCATCTACAGCTCTCTGTCATTCTCTGTCATTTATTGAGGTGTAGAAAAAGATGGAAATCACTTTGAGCGAAGTCCGGGCTGTAGGGTGGATGTTAAATCATCTCCTAGCCGAACTTTTGCAGGGGACCTGCAAGGAGGTGTTGAAGTCCACCCTACAGCTCGGACCGCGCATCCAGAGATTTTCATATTTTCCTACCCTTCAACAAAAGACAGTTAATGACAGAGAAGGGTAGAGATTGACAAGAGAAACGGAGAAGGTTATCACACAATGGTTCAAATCCCAGGCTGCAGACTTCTAAGACACATGTCGGTAAAAAAAAAAAAAAAAAAATCTCAATTCCTGAGGCGAATGTGTTGAAAAATAGCTGAAGACTTGCTATATCTGTTGCAATAAATATTTTCATGATTTCTTGTTTGTTTGTTTGTGTAAACGGCCCTAGGAAAACTTACTTTATGGACGCGCCTCGTATATTTTGTATTTAAAACACAATTTAGTAAACTTGCATTTATCAAATTATTTATTTAAGAAATGTATCATTGTATGTAATATGCTTCATTGCATCATGAAAAACAAATGCAGAAACCCAACTAACTAACCAATACTTCAGTCAACAGACAGCATAATACAGTCAACCAACACCGGTGCTTCAAGAGAAGGTGTACAAGCAACAATGACTAAATTTATCTGCTGTTATTAATGTTTCGTGTGCTTTAATATTCTGACGAGTTGTAATATTTTATACAAAATATGGTTGACTAATGTATAACTTTGGTCAGAGTCTTTTGAGACTGTGGAATGGATAGATATTGTGCGCTCTAGAACGGGTCTGAAGTAAAGTAAATGTCTGTCTCACTCACGTAGATACGAGTAACGTGTTAGATTGAGACAGACACACTTGTTTACTTTAGGGCCGGCTCTAGAGCGCACAAGATCTACCCATTCCACTGTCTCAAAAGACTCTGACCAAAGTATAAATTACCTCCAACTTTAAGGACCTATACCCATCACGAGCTAGGAAGGAAACCTGAATCAAACAAAAATTAGTATGTCTGGCTCTTTCTTAGGTCATAGAAGTAATGTGCTAGAGTGAGACAGGCATCCAGGTATTTGTTTACTTCAGGTTTCCTTCTTAGAACGGCCTGACTTTAGTGAATAATGTGTGGCCAAAAGACCTAGTGGAAGGACCTTACGAATGAACATTTCATACAAGGTGTGAGCCAAGGGTATCAATTCCACATAAATGTGTTTACTGATATTGTCAATATTCCAGAATACCATGCTTATAATGTAGAATTGCTCATATTAGTCTGAAGAATGTAAAATTTGTAAGTTCGTCTAATTGAAGCATGGCTGGAATAGCTGCTATTTTGTTCCTTAAGAAGCTCATTGAACTCTCAATTGGCCTAACCCTTCTGGTGGCACTATGGGCTTGGGGTCGACTCAGCCTCTAACAGAAATCAGTACTTGGAGCAATCCTGGGAGTAAAGGCGGCCGGTGCGTAAGGCTAACACCCATACCACCTTTCCGGTCGAATGTCTAAAATCTGGGAGCCTCAACCTCCTGGAACCCTCTGGGCCTCCATGGCCTGTATAGAGATCACTTTACTGTACTACTTCACATCACACAAATGATTCAAGTCCGCAAAATTACAAATTTAAAAAAAAAAAGTGAGGCAAACGAACCAAACTTATTCTCTGCCGCGATATCTAAGGCCTTGGAGCCGTGGTGAAGGAGGCTGTGGGTTTGAGTCCCGTCTCGGGCATGGGTGTTTGTGTATAATAAGGAAAAAAGTCAACGAGGAAAACAAAACGGCTAAATAAATAATAAAAAAAACTCTAAAATAAACAAAGGACAGACATTGCCAAAGTCGTACAGTAAGTTTATAATCAAGAGTCCCATAAACTGCTCACTGCAATGAACTAACATTTCATACCTACCCACCTATGGCCGGTTTCTATAAACTCGCGAATTACCTATGGGTAAATTATCCAATGGACAGAATTTACACAAAAATAACACCACACAAACACAAATAATTTAAAGATAGCAATCACATACACTTGTGGCGAGTTTCTAGATAAATGTCCTCTGGGTAAATATGAAAATGACAGAAAAAATGTTCTTACAAACTCGGGCTAGATCTTTCCAAGGGTAAATCTTCGGGTTAATTTATCCTTTCATGGATGGCTGGATAAAATTTAACCTTTCATAGGATCAATAGTAATATTTAAACAATGAGAATCAAAGCCTTCTGAATTAAATTAACTGTACAACTCCAAGGCCTTGCTCATTATATCATTGTAGGTTAAATGGAACTAATTTGTCCATGGATAATTTACCCATAGGTAATTCACAAGTTTGTAGAAACCGGGCACTAGTTAATTAATGTTATCCTCGACTGTAGTATTGTTGACATAAATATGCACAACAATGCACACACCTAGATTACCTATTTTCATTCCGTAAACTATTTCAAGTAGGACTCGGACTGTGTATAGTTGTGTTTGGAAATGTCTGTCTTTTTAAAATTCATTTATTTAAGGTCCCTTTTTAACAACCAGGGTCACCAGCGACCACAATAATTAATGCATTAATAAATTCATATTGAGTAAGTGGTACAAGAAGTGAAGTATGTAAAATATATATACAGCCTATGGTGATTTGAAATTTAGTGAAAGGACAACACATTAAATATAAAAAAGGATTGGAAGTAAATTTGCAACTATTAACAACCCGTCTTCATTTTGCAACTACTTGCCTTTTGTTTATTTCAGAATTCAACGCATTCACCTCGAAGCAAAACAGAATCTACTCCAGCCGTACTTAACTTGGAAGAAATGCACACCAATTCCGCAGTTAAATTATAACCGACAAAGCAACTTGGTTAAGTGGTATCCTGGGAATACTTATAAAGATGGGGAAAAGTTAAAACGAAAACAGAAAACAAGTACCAAAGGACAAGGGGCATGAACATAACACATTTATCAGCTTCCGAAAAAGAGTGAAATGAAAATTCGAAGCACTACAAGACGGAACTGCTGAAAGTAAGAGATAACAATGCAATCAGAAAAAGCTGCACTAGTGTATGTTCTCCTTCACGTAGAGCCATTTTCAACTTGTCAAAGAGTGGTGTATTCAAGAGAAAGGGAAGCACCGTTTCTTCATCGTAGCTGATCAGGATTTGTCGTTTTAAAAAGAATTACTTTAATATTACCGCATTTACTAGTGTTAGTGGCATGAAGAGCTAAGTTTCTTGCAGTTAGGTTAGCAATAGTGATATTAACTTATTAGTGAAGTGTATTGATAGGTTAGTGGCAGTTAGGTTAGGAGCAGTGATAATTATTAGTGTTAAGTGACATGTAGAAGTAGGCTGGTGGCAGTTAAGTTAGGAACAGTGATATTAGTGTTGCTCGCCATCAAGTTTATAATACCACCCTTGTTTGTTGATCACGTGACCCACTGCTAGTCGTAATTCTCACCTTCGAACAGCCATTTTCTGTTCAGAGGCAGTTATTTATAAATTAATAAGGTGACATCTTCATTCTTATTTTCCCAGTATTTCTGACAGTTTCCAGAAAACTAAATTACTAAGTTTCTGCGGATTATGAAGAACACAGCAAGTTAAAAATCACCGATTTTGATCATTTTTCTGTGCATAAACATAGTGCGTAATTGTGGGAACCATCCTTCTTCTCTCTTTTCCATATATTCAATTTCACTACTCTTGGTTGAATGTCACGGTTACTGAATGATTTTCATGTACTGCTATTTAGGCCTGTCACCGTCGCCAGAATTGTTTCTTCTCCATGCATGTATGTATCGACGTGGGACTGTTGATTTACTCACACACAAATACCAATGACGTGGAACGGGATGGAACCAACGAACTTGGGAACAGGAAGCCAACTGGTCGACACAGGTCGATGTCACTCTTACCCATAAACACCGCCTCCACTCTTTCTGTTTATGAGTAAAACATTAAATTTCTTTATGAGTGCCTGCTTAATGTAATATTCGATGGTTTATGTATATTCTGATTATGATTGGAGAGCACGTTTCGCAATCGATCAAAAAAACTATGTTTTCAGGATACGTAGTTCTTTAACGTGCCATAAATCATGGCTTCTAAATGAAGCCACTACGCAGGTTTTTTATAATCTAAAAACCCACATACACTACTAGGAAGTGAGCCCTAAAACCCTGAACCTACCGAAATTGTATAGTTAAGGATAATTATTAATAATTTTTAATAAAGGGTGTTTTATTCGCAATGATTTATTCATTGCTCAAAATGATTCCCTGGAAGTAGCGCACGTGGGAGTACGCACAGATAAAGAGCGGACGTGGACCAAGTGTGCATCTACAGTGATCGACACAGTTGCCTGTCATATGTTGCAATATTTGACTAAGTTGACTGTTTCATTTCGCTACTGCAGAAAAAATTAAGAGGCTGTGGCTTGTGACTGATTAAAACCACCTATGTGTCCAGTCCGAAGGCTGGAAAAAAAATGCGAGATAAGGTTGATACGTTTTGTTTATATAATTACAAAAACCTTTAAAGATCGATCTATCATCTGTCTTTACCTCTCCCTTTTTAGGGACATTTAAGGTCTATTTACACACAGCAGTGACGTGACCGTGGAGTGACAGGCAAGTGCATCTACCGGCGAACCTGAAAGTATTCTTCTAGGCAATTGAGTGGTGTTGTTCATACTCGTCCGGCGCTTGGCCGTGACAGTGCAGTCAGTGTTCCCGCAGTCGCAATACAGTGAAACTCGGGTAGTTCAATTTACACTCAGCAGTGACGTTACTGTGGCGTGACAGGCGAACCTGAAAATATTATTCTAGAAAATCGAGTGGTGGTGTTCTGCCGCTGTGCAGAAGTACGAGCTTAAAATGCTCATGAAAGAAGAGCCAAATGCAGGACCGTATGCAGTTTCTCATTACTCTACTGCTACTCCAACATATTCTGGGCAGCCTTCTCCTGCAGGAAGCTACAATGAGTGTGTTGTAGAGAATGGAAATCAAGATTTACCTACTGGTCAAATGCAACCGGCAACCTATTCAGTGCAACGGTATTTTGAGAATTTCGGTCAGGAATAAATACCTATCAAAATTAATTACAAATACTTTTTTACTCATATATGAGTTTTCGAAGTGAAACTTTTTTTTTTAACTACGAAAATATTTTTCTTGCAATTTTATTAAAATAATAATTTATGTTACCCAGTATTTGTAAATTAACACTTTAAGTTTAAAACAAATTTTGTAATAGGCCTAGTTTATTTTACGTTTAAAAAAATTATTTAATAGAATAATTTGAAAATCTTTCTAAACGTAGTTTAAGTAGAAATTTTATTTTTATTTTTTTTAACAAAAGATCAAATTTTATACGTTGCGCCTTTGAAAATGTTTGTACACTTTATTTTTAGTTGATTTTTTTTTTTAATTCAAAGTTTACAGTCTACTGTATATTCTATCCTACCATACATACCTCAAACAAACTGCTAGCCGTTCCCTCGGAGAAATTGCTTTTCTCCATTTTGTGTCCTGCTTTTTCAGGTTGACTTCCAGTTTGCTCAACAGAATGTTAAATGCATTTTCTGACATTCTGAAGTATTCTTGAAACTTTGCTCCATCGTCCATCAATTCTCTATAAAGAGTGGTAAATTCCCCTTCTGTTCTTCTCTTCTTCCAGGTCTCATGAACCCACTTCCGTTTTCTCACTTGTTCCTCCTCCTCTTCATCCAAAACAAGAGCTTCTGAGAATTCCGCCATTTTCCGTGGCATTTGTTACTATAGTAAACGCTGACTGATGTCGTTCATGCCACGTTATAGTGAGAATAGAAATCACTGCGGGATCACGGGCGGTGGGAATACGTTCCATCACGTAACGTTCACCTCACTGCTGTGTGTAAATGGACCTTTAATCGACCCACGCTGCCCAGGCCTTACAGGGTCGCGACCTGTCAGGAGAGGGATTATCTGTGGATCACATAGGCCTATATACTTTTTTACCATAAAAGGACATGGAGAGCCTCCCCGGATAAGTGATCAGCCCAATGCCGATGCCACCTCCGAGATAACACGAACACATAGGACGAGACACACCATTCACACACACATTCACTCCGAACAAGGCGAAGGTGGGATAAAGATGATAATGACGGCCAGATGTGATATCCATGGACTGACATTTGACTCACAGGTGAGGAAAAACCAAGATCAGTAAATTGTAGTTTACAAGCCTTGAGGAAAAACCCCGGAAAACCCCCACCTAGGTAACTTTTCCCAACCAGGATTTGCGTGAGAAGAGCGAACGCATCCCCTACGCCACAAAGGTGGACAACTTTAAAAGATACTGCTGGTAATCAGTTTCTTGAAAGAAAACCAGCTATTTAAATTCCCATTACCCATTCCTTTCGGTTCGATGCACATCTCAGTCAAAATATGTGCGCAGAACTCACGCTGGTTTAATCGCCAAAGCTGTCCTGCGCTCTAATTCCACGAAATCGGGCTGTTTTTAACATAAAAGAAAGTATTCTAATATTGTAAGGGATAAAACGTATGAGAGATAGGCTAATATACAAAATAATAATTAGATAACATTTCAGCAAAGCTTGAGATGCCTTACACATAACTTAAAATATAAGCTATATCTAGGACTATTCCAAGTTCATTGTAAAAATATATTTTCTAAATCTGTATGAAATAATTTTTATTCCCTCTGTCCGTATCATGGGTACTATAGGTAAAGGTATTATTGTGGTTGACCCCGAAATTTGAATTTAAGTTTTTAACATAAATAGGCCGACATGTTTTGAGGTTCCCTGAATCCAAAAATACTATTTTCAGAAATTATGTGTGAACAGCTTGGTTCCCAAACGAAAAATCATAAGAAAACAACACTCTGTAGGCCTATTTGAATTAGGTATTAGCCTATCTGAGGATGTGACACGAAGATTGGCGACTATTAATGCCACTTTACATTAAGAAAATGTTTTTCGCGAGTTTTTCGAAAACGGCTCCAACTACTTTGTTTAGATTTTGTACTTTAGGTGCTTATACTAAGTGCTAAAACTTTTAATTGAACATTTTTTCGAAAAATATTATCTGACGGATAGTTATAAATCACTTACAGTTTTTAGAAATGCATTCTTGCCTGAGCTTTGCATCAGGTTGAAAAACTGAATACGCGCTCTTTGCAATACAGCCTCTTATTCTATATCAGAATGTGAAGTGAGAAAGGTTTATTGTCCACGCTTAGAGTAAAGAAAGTTACATGAGTGCATTAACTAGATTTTATTTGGGTCTTGTATCCTTCCGGAATACGATGCAATGTGGTAACGATATAATATTCATTTTTAGAACTAATTTACGTACAAGAAGAGAATGTCATACATAATATATTATTCTAAAAGGCAAAATTCTTATTTGGGCACAGAACAGTATTAACGAGATATATCTACATCGTATTTTAATCTACACAGATTCCGTTGTTGCACGGACAATTCAGTTAACTGGCTCTTCTTTTAGTCCACACTCCTCTATAAGTAACAATTCCAAACAAATTATATCACTCCTGAGTTTCAGGGACACGACCCGCAGTCATGTACAAATGTGTCTGTAGTAACAGCAAGTTAAATAACAGGTTAAAGAGGGATTAAACATTAAGCGGCTGTCCAACAGCCCCACAGGTGAGTTTGAAATACCTGGTTACATATTTTGCTTCCTTGAAAATTCATGTAACGATTCCGAAGGTGTCCTGCCCCACATTCAAGTATGAAAGCTGCTTTGCATTCCAGGAAGACCATGCAATGGTTCGGAACTACTTTCATATAAACTTCAGCTCTCCTCCTTTGTTTCAGATTCATAATCTTCCGTTGAATTAATGGAGATACTACAACACTGCAGGCTATATTCAGTGAGTCCCACACAAGAGTTGGCCAATGACGCGGGTTTCTGCGTCGTGGCAGGCACAGCTCCAACTCCCGAGCTAACGGGTGAAATATCTATGCAAATAAAGCAGCGATCGGTGTAATGATTCAGGTTCTCACATTTGCATGTAAAATTACAATGAAAATAACCACGTACCTCATCACAAGAGATGTTGGAAATTTTCTCCTCTTGCATCCACACAATACTGGCACCTTTTTAGAAAATTTTCTTTCACGAACATAAGTTCAGCTTCCGAGAGAAAAGTTAATTTCTCTTGAGTAATTGTCTTTAAGTTCTTCTGATGTATGGGAAATTGACCTATGCATTTTACTTTTTAAGTTTCCCCATAAATAATAGTCACATACTGTTAGAAGAACTTACAGACAATATCACAAGAGAAATTAACTCTGTCTCGGAAGCTGAACTTATGCACGTGAAAGAAAATTTTCTAAAAAGATGCCATTATTGTGTGGATGCAAAAGGAGAACATTTCCAACATCTCTTGTGATGAGGTACGTGGTTATTTTCATTGTAATTCCAACTGTAAACTGTGAGTACTTGAATCATTACACCGATCGCGGCTTTATTTGCGTAGATATTTCACCCGTTCGCTAGGGAGTTGGAGCTGTGCTCGCCGCGACGCAGAAACGCGCGTCATTGGCCAACTCTTGCGTGGGACTCACTGCACTTGTTCTTTAGAAACACAAAAAAAACAGCAATTTCTGAGGCTGTAATGTTCTTTAGAACCTAAAGAATTCACATATAAACGCGAAATGGAAGGGAAATCGTCAAAAAGTGGAAACATATAAACTAAAATTGTGCAATGTTTACTGGTTACTCACAAGATTCGGCAGGAATTAGTCATATTGGGTGCAGTGGGGCTACGGTGCGCGGACATCGTGAAACTGAAGGAAATTTGATAACGTTGACGATGGTTATAGTGTTGCCGTTAGAGCTTAATGTTACTAAACTATTCTATCAAACTAACACTTTCGCCCCTCACTACACACTAACTTCCAATTTCGCGTAAGTGGCAGTTAGGTTAGGAATAATGATATTAGTGTTAGTGACATGTAGAGCTAGGCTGGTGGCAATTAGGTTAGGAACAGTGATATTAGTGATGATCGCCTTCAAGTTTAATATCCCAGCCCCTTGTTTCTAGATCACGTGACCCATGCGCAACTCACTGTCAGCTCGCCTTCCAACAGTCATTTTTTGTTCAGAGATTCGTTTGTAGGTTAGAAAAGTGATACCTTCATTTTTATTTTCCCACTGTTTTGAACACTTTCGATAAAAACTAAATTACTACATGGTTTCCATGGTTTATGAAGAATACGAGCTAATACTCGCCGATTTTCAACTTTTTTTCCTGTAATTAAATATAGTGCGTAATCATGGAAACCAACCCCCTTTCCAATCGTATGTCTAAATAAGAAAGAGCTGAACACGTAATTTTAAAATGCTCGGAAACTGAAACAATCAGACAATTTTTTTTAAATAAATTCGTAGGAAATAGCATATAGGTAATTAACAACGAAGAAGAATATGAAGACTTTGAAGGAAGTGAGGAACTTTTTATAGATTGTTAAAAGAAAATGGGAAAAACTAATCCTAGAATTAGGTGAGCAAGTGTGTTGATCCTTTTGCTTTATACATAAATAAGCCACATACAGCAAGTCAGTGATGCCATAATTTGTAAGTTCTCAAGGTTTTTATGTTACTATTAGTTGTAATGGTAGGATGTACACCCTATGGTGAAAACATTTGTAACGCCAAGGGTGTAAATATTACGGCACAAGAATAAATTACATTACATTACAACCATGTGATACCCACATATGTCTTATTTATTCTTCTATCCACTTTGGTAACGAATAATATTTTGTTTGGATTGAAGCAGCATGATTCTAACTTTTTGGTATTTGATAACGTGTGCACTTCATGCACGCCTGAATGCTCAGGAGTTGGGGCGGAGTCCTGTCCTCTGTGTCTCGCGGATTAGTAAGCCTACTGGCTACGTAGGAAAGTACTATTTTCTCTTCATAAGTTGATCACTTCCCATTACCATAATATGCATGTGTAAATCTACTGATATTCTTAAAGCCCTGCCAGCAGTTATTGGATAGAATGAACGTTACGGTTGCCGGACAGTGGAGTGGGTAGGACTAGACTAGTTGTAACACAAAGGAATACACCACAAATGCTACTCACCCCATAAGGCGCCGGTAATCAGATATCCACAACACATACAGCCATATTTCACCACACTGATTCACTGGAACAAATATAACATATTCACTGACTCTAAAGTACCTTACAAAACACAGCCATATTCCTACACACTATGTTTCACTGGAGCAAATATAACATATTCACCGACTCTAAAATACCTGACAAAACACAGCCATAAAACACATCCGAGTCACACAGACACAAGACGCGAACTGTCTGTCTGCCAGCCGATAGGATGAGACGATACGATTAAAAATCGATGCATCGATATGGTCATCCGATAAGGAGTATAGAATGGGAACCTATTGCGTACAGTTAAAAATTTGACCACAAGAGCGCAGGACGGCTAAACGAGGACCTACCCTCTCGTTCTACTTCATGCTTACATGTAAATGTGAATGATGATGGCTTTGTTATTAGTACTACATTTGGGGATTTATAAAGTTTATGTTATATTACAGAAGCCCATATTCTACCAAGGAGAGTGTGAAATAGCCAGAATCAATTACAATTTTTTTAATAACTATTATAAAAATTATGTCCACCGCTGTGGCGTAGAGAATGCGTTCGCTTCTCTCACTCAGTAGGCTCGGATTCGAATCCTGGTCGGGACAAGTTACCTAGGTGGGTTTTTTTCTGGGGTTTTTGCTCACCTGTAACATTAGGCCCTTGTGGTCCCCAGATATCGTCTGACCCTCAATATCATCTTCATCCCATCCTCGCCTTGTTTGGAGTACTCTAAGTGTGTGTGTGTGAATGGTGTGTCTCGTCCTATGTGTTCGTGTTGTCTCGGAGGTGACCCCGGCATTGGGCTGATCACTCATCCGGGGACGCCCTCCATGTCCTTGTCTGGTCAAAAGAGTATGTATGTGATCCATAGATAATCCCTCTCCCGACAGGTCGCGGCCCTGTTAGGCCCGGGCGGCTTAGGTCGCTTAAATGTCCCTAAAATAGAGAGGTAAAACTAAGACAAAGAAAGAAAGAAAAATTATAATAAATATGAAACACATAATAGCCCAACAGATTAGCGATACATTTTTTAATGAAATTAATACTGTATATTTCCGCAGATAAAACGATAGTTGAATCATAAAGAAGGCCCCGAAATTCCGGGGTCGTCTTATAGGATAGATAAAAAAAATTAGATTGAAATTTATATGAATTAAAACGGTTATAAAATTGCATATTCCGATGTCCAAATTATATTAGGCCTATCTTCATCATCATCATTTTCGGCTCTACAGTCCAAAACGGGCCTTGGCCTTCACTATTCTTGTCCTCCATTCATCTCTATCCATAGCGATCTTTTCCCAGTTCCTACAGCGAAGAAGCTGTTGGCTGTCCTCCTTGACTGCATCTATCCATTTTTTCGGTGGCTTCCCCACATGTCTCTTTCCAAACATTTTCCCCTTCATTGCCTTCCTTGGGATGCTTGATTCTTCCATTCGCTGAACATGCCCTGCCCATTGTAATCTTTTAAATTTAACAACTGTAGATGCTTCCGCTTCCTTATATTGCTGGTATAATTCTCTATTGTATCTAATTCTCCATATACCGTGATCATTAATTGGTCCAAAAATCCTCCTTAATATCTTTCTTTCAAATGCATTTATTAAGTTTTCACTGTTTTTGGTCATAGCCCATGTTTCGCAGCCATATATTAATACTGGGCGTATCATTGTTTTATATAATCTGATCTTGGTATATGGGTGAACATTTTTGGATTTGAACATTGATAATAATGCATAGTATGTTCTGTTAGCCTTCATTATTCTATTCTGTATTTCTTGTAATTCATTATGATTGTTATTAATCAATGTTCCCAGGTAATGAAAATTCTGGACTATTTCAATTTTTTGTTCATTGATCACTACACTTCCCTCCTGTGCCTTTTGTGAGCGTGTCTGGATGAGAGCTTTTGTTTTTGTTACGTTTACCTCTAAACCAACCTCTGTAGCAGACTGTACTAGACACTTATATGTATCTTTCAATTCTCTTTCTGTTCGTGCCATGATATTAATATCATCTGCATAGGCTGCTATTTGTACTGATTTGTATACTAATGTGCCTTCTGTATTTATGTTTGATTTCCTGATCACATATTCAAGTGCTAGATTAAATAGTAGTGGGGCCAGCCCGTCACCTTGTTTTAATCCTTTGTTCATTACTATTGCTTCCGTAACGCCCATTTGTAATTTGATTCGAAATACTGTATTATCCATGGTTGCTTTCACCAATCTTATTAATTTCTTAGGGATTTTAAAGTATAGCATTATTTGGTATAGTTTGTTTCTATTTATGTTGTCATAGGCCTGTTTGAAGTCTACAAATATCTGATGTACATCTATATTAAATTCCCAAGCTTTTTCAAGGATGGATTTGACAGCAAATAATTGATCTGTTGTGCTTTTCCCTTTCCTGAAGCCAGTTTGATATTTACCAATTACTTCATTCGTATATGGTTCTAGTTTGTTCTTTAATATTGTTGTAAAGATTTTATAACATGTGCACAGCAGAGATATTCCTCTATAGTTCTGACAATATAGCTTATCCCCTTTATTCTTATATATGGGGCATAGTATACTGCATTTCCATTCTGATGGTATCTGCTCTGCACTCCATATCTTCCTGATAAGATGGTATATTTCTTTTCCAATTATATTATTGCCTGATTTAATTAGTTCAGCTGGTATTCCATCAATTCCGGGGCTTTTATTGTTCTTCAGTTTCTGGATAATCATAGTCACATCTAATTCATCAGGGCTCAATGCCTCTTCGCTCAGATCCTTCTTATACAATTCTGCTAACTCATTCCTCTGTTCTTCTTCTTCGTCATTTCCTTCTGTTGTATTTAACACTTCACTAAAATATTCTATCCATCTGTTTTTAATATCATCATTATTGCTTATAATTTCTCCATTAGTTCCCCTACATAGGGTTGTCGTTGCTTTAAAACCCTCTTTGGTATTTTTAACAAATTTAAAAGCATTAGTGGTATTGTTATCTTTAAAATCCTGTTCCATTTGTATAAAATGACCGTTTAAATAGGCCCGTTTTTTCCTTCGACATAGTTTATCTGCCTCCTTTCGCTTCTCTTTATATATTTCGTATTTCTGTTGGGTAGGTCTGGTCAGGTAGTTTTTATAAGCTTTGTTTCTGTCTTCTATGAATTCTTTACATTCAATATCAAACCATTCATTTCTGCCTTTTTTACTCTCCATTCCCAAGATGTCCTTGCCCACTTCCATGATTGTACCTTTGATATTCTCCCAATGTTCATCCACTTCATCTGATTCATTTGATGCTAGTTCTGAAAATCTTTTACTTAATTCTTCTTGGTATTCATGCAATTTATTCTCATCTTTTAATGCTTTCTTGTTTAATCTAGTTTGCCTTTCAATTAGTTTCTGCTTCTGAGAGTTTATTCTCGCTCTGAATTTGAATTTAACCAGGTGGTGGTCTGAATTGCATTGCGCCCCCTTCTATTGCTGACATCTAGTATGCTAGTTGCATTTCTTTTGTCGATCAGCACATGGTCTATCTGATTAAATGTTTCTTTATCAGGCGATATCCATGTATGCTTGTGTATATCAGGGTGGATGAAACAGGTTGAACTTATTACCATGTTTTTACTGCTTGCAAAATCTATCAACCTCTCCCCATTATTGTTTGTATCATTGTGGAGGCTATGGTTGCCAATTATTCCTCTATATATTTGTTCTTTTCCAACTTTGGCATTAAAATCTCCAACCATTATTTTGATGTCATCCTGTGAAATGTTGTCATATACATTTTCTAGTTGTTGATAGAAACTGTCTTTCGTAATATCATCTTTGTCCTCTGTCGGACCATGTGCATTAATTATCGATAGATTGTGGAATTTAGATCTAAGTCGTATTAAGCAGATTCTTTCATTGATTGGTTTGAAATCTATTATGCTGTTCTTCAATTTGTTATTGACTATAAAAGCCGTTCCGAATTCATGTGTCCCATCTTTTTTTCCACTTTTTAAGATAGTGAATCCCTTGTAATCATAAACATCTTGTCCTATCCATTTTGTCTCCTGCACTGCCAGTAGTTCTATCTTAAATTTTTTCATCTCGAGTAATAGAGACTGCAATGCACCAGCTTTATATAAGGTGCGAACGTTCCATGTACCAAAATCGTGATCCATTTTCTTTGCCATGTGTCGTCTCCATTTTATCCGCTCTTTCCGAGGCTTTGAATGTGAATTCTCAGTGAAGGAGTTTTACAAGGGGGGACACCAGCCACCCGCCAAACCCCCAACTTGGAGGACCAGGTGATTTAATTTTGGAGTTGTCTTCTCCTAGACTAGTTGCTTCCACCACAGCTCAAGGAGTCTAGTCTACCCCTCTTCTGGATTGCTTCTTCGTCTGGTCACTAACCCTTGGCCTGTCCAGCTTGGGAGGCCCTACCAGTAGCTACGCTACCGCTGGCATAGCCCAAGGGGTCAGTGTGACACGCAAGCACCCCCACCAACGACAAGGTCTTGCAATCCCTAGGGGGTGTTAGGCCTATCTTGATAGATTAAAATTTTAGGTATCAATCTTAGGCTAATGTAAGCCCCAAAACAACGCGAATTTCGTAAATGAAACCATAAACGCCATAATCCGCAAAATAAAACCTATTTTTGGTATTTTTTAATTTTTCCCTATATACCGGTACGTGTATCATATGGCTCAAGCACAATGCACGTATCGTTCTGTTCCATTGTGGTGCGACTGTGCTCAGTGATGCCATTTTGAAGAAAGGAAATCAAGGAAGCTTTGTTCTGGTAAGGTTGGCCAAGAGTATTTTTAACTAACTGCAGTTATTTGCTGTAACTTCTACTACCCACCCAATGGATGGTTGGCAACATAGTGTGACAAAGCCCAGACAAGTCTAGAAGCTGATAGAAGAAGGACTCGGGCCGAAAGCGCTAGACTTGGATAAATCCAGAAAGGGACGGCCCTCTTATTGCTGATTGGAGCCGCGCGCCGACGGGCGCGGCCTACTCCCTGGCACGGCGCGGTGAGTGACGGTGCGCAATCGTGGGAGGGGCCAGAGGTGGAGCCACGCGCTAAGATCTGTGACTGCGCCCCGCGCGGACATTCTAGACCATGCGCGGGCGGGGCTCTGGAATATTCGACGGGCCTATATATAGGGCGGCGAGCGAGCAGAGTCAGTCAGTAGATGAATGAGAGTAACAGCGAGTTAGTAGCAGAGAGTCAACGAGTTAGCGAGAGTAGCGGCGAGAGTCAGCGTCAGAGGGTGAACTAGTGACCGAAGTGACTGGTGAACGAAGGAGCTAGTGAACGGAAGAACTGGTGGACTGGACTGGGCTGAGACAGTGCCGTCCCGGGGGACTCTGCGCGACGGGTGGATCGTACAGCGGCAGCGAGGACTGTAGAGCTGACCGGCGCGACGTGGGATTATCTCAACTGGGAGACCGCACAGTGTGTGCGAACGGAACAGTGCTGTAATTAGGACTGAGCACAGTGAGAGTGAGCACTGAACAGGACAGTGAACTGGCGAATAGTCTGGACTTTTCTGGCTGTATTGACAATTGTTGCTGGAAATAAAGAAACCTCCATCCTTCAATTATAAACTCGGTGTTCTCATTTTGAACCCCGACGAGCCCTTGTTACACTGGTGTCAGAAGTGGGATATAATTGAAGGAAGGCAAGATTGAAGGAACGCAAGATGGAGGACATGATGAAGTCGCTACTACACGCCATGGACGATCTGAGACAGAAAATGGACCAGAAGATTGACCGCCTGAACGAGAAAATGGACCAGCAGAATGACCGACTGAACGAGAAAATGGACCAGCAGAATGACCGACTGAACGACCTGAAAGACCAGAACACCGAGACGAGAGATGCCCTGGCCGAAACGAGAGAAGCCCTGAGCAAGGAAATGAAAAGTGAAGTGATGAACCTGCAGTTAAGCCTTAAGAAAGATCTCGAGCAGGAATTGACGCCGGTTAAGGAAAGGTTAAGTGAACTAGACGGAGAATTAGTGGCTGTGAAAAGTGAACTAGACAGGCAGACCAAGGAGTGCCATGCCCTAATCAAACTGGAAGTACAGCAGGCACTCGGAGGAAGAGTGGGGCAAGAAGATCAGCCCCAAACCGAAAACTGGACACTGAGGTCATCAGTGAAGGCTCCAAAATTCGATGGGACGACATCCTGGGTTGTCTTCAGGCGCCAGTTTGAAGCTACGGCCGAACACAACAGATGGACGCCGAGGGAGACAACCACGCAGTTAATCGCGGCGCTACGGGGGCAGGCCGCCGAGATCCTACGCAGTGTTCCGACGGAGGCGACGGCGCACGAAATCTTTGACGCCTTGGAAGGCCGGTACGGGGACCACCATCTGGCTGGGGCCTACCGGGCACAGCTGAGGACGAGGGTACAGGGACAAGAAGAGACCCTCCAGGAGTTCGCCATGGCAGTAGAACAACTCGCCAATCAAGCCCTGTTAGGCCTACCAAAGGAATTTGTTGCTGGAGAGGCGGCAAATACGTTCAGCTGTGGGGTCCGCGACCGAGAGCTAAAACAACACCTACTGCTCTCGGAGCACAGGACCATCAACGATGCCTTGGCAGCTGCGCTGAGGATGCAAGCCGCGAAAGCTACGGCCAGTGCGCCAGCAACGGGAAGTATAAGGAGCGTCTCCAGGGACCCCAAGGAGGATCGTCGCCCAGTAACGCCCCACCGAGACCGACGCCGTGAAGTGACCTGCTGGAACTGCGGGAAACCGGGACATCTGAGTTGGGACTGCAGGGTTGGATCATCGGAGCGGCAGGAAAACTACTAGAGGCCGCCGTGGAGAGGGGCACGCCGGCGTCGTCATCCTCATCCCCTCGCCTGATCCTGAAAACAGTGAGTAGGCGGAGTGACGACGGACTGTTCGCCACAGGCTGGGTACGAGGACGCCCCTGCAGAGTCCTGGTGGACACTGGAGCGTCGCTGACTATCGGCAGACCTGACGTGGTGCGAGGCTTACCCGAGAGAGCACCACTAAGATCCTACAGCCTAAGTACAGCGTCGGGTGAAGAGCTCCCCATCTTGAGAGAGGTCTACTTGGAGCTGACGCTGGGGAACAAGACACTCCAGCTGTGGGTGTTCGTGGCCAACATTATCGAAGATGTCATCTTGGGTTTAGACGCCCTGCGACAGTTCGATGCGACAGTCGACATCAGGCGGCGTATACTTAAGTTTGGCCAGGAAGAAGTAACACTCAGTGACAACCGGAGCGACGCGAGGGTCTGCAGGCTCGTCCTGACAGAGCACCAGGTGATCCCTGCCGGAAGCGAGATGGTGGTGACAGCGAGGGTAGATGGCAGGCCTGAACAGAACATGCTGCTGGATCCGGGGGACGTCTCATCGGAGGGATTGTACATCGCGAGGGCCCTACTTCCCTCTCGTCGACTGGTTCCAGTGAGAGTGATCAACGTGTCGAATCAAGACAGGGAGATGCAGGACGGGACGGTATTGGGTACCTGCGAACCTGCCAGCTCAATAACAATCCTGGATGAGCATGGAAAGCGTGAACCCACAACCGGAGCCTTGGACAAGACACTGCTGGACCTCGTGAAGGATGCAGGAGAGCATCTCAGTGGCCGCGAGCGATCGAAGGTCCGCAGTTTAGTCTGCGAATACCAGGACGTATTCAGCCTATCCGAGGATGACTACGGCCGCACAGAGAGAGTACTTCATCGCATCGACACCGGAGACGCCCGACCCATTCGACAGCACCCCCGACGGGTCCCGCTCGCCAAGGAGAAAGAGATAAACGACCGATTGGAGGAGATGAAGGCACGGGGCATTATCGAGGAATCCGAGAGTCCCTGGTCATCGCCGGTTGTGCTGGTGAAGAAGAAGAACGGAGATCTCCGGTTCTGCGTGGACTACCGACGGCTGAATGACGTCACAAAGAAAGACTGTTTTCCTCTACCCAGAATAGACGACACCTTGGACACCTTGGCAGGCGCCCAGTGGTTCACAACCCTAGACCTGAAGTCAGGATACTGGCAAGTGGCCCTACACCCCGAAGACAAGGAGAAGACTGCATTTTCGGCAGGCCAAGGGCTGTGGCAGTTTACAGTTATGCCCTTTGGCCTCTGCAACGCGCCGGCCACGTTTCAGCGCTTGATGGAAGCAGTAATAAGAGGCCTGACTTATGACGCCTGCCTCCTCTACCTCGACGACATCATAGTCATCGGGAGGACATTCGAGGAAGAACTCGAAAACTTGAGGAAGGTGTTCACCCGACTGCGACAGGCACGGCTCAAACTCAACCCTAAGAAGTGCCGGCTATTCCAGAAGGAGGTTTGTTACTTGGGACACATCGTGAGTACTGATGGGGTGTCCACCGATCCTGAGAAGGTCCACGCTGTCAGGGAATGGCCTCGGCCTAGAGACAAACATGAACTGAGGAGATTCCTAGGCCTATGCACGTACTACCGGAGGTTCGTGGCCGGCTACGCCAATATCGCCAAGCCACTCACCCAGCTTACCGAGGAGAAGAGAAACTTATAGTGGTCCGAAGAGACGGAAGAGGCATTCAGAAGGCTGAAGGACGCCTTGTGCACGGCTCCCATCCTCGGGTACCCCATCCCTGGGGCAAAGTTCATCGTGGACACGGACGCGAGCAACGTGGGGATTGGGGCAGTCCTGTCGCAGGAGCAAGATGGACAGGAGAAGGTGATAGCGTACTTCAGCCGGACTTTATCGAAGCCCGAACGGAACTACTGTGTGACACGTCGAGAACTGCTAGCCGTCGTGGAAGCACTGAGACACTTCCACAAATACCTGTACGGCCAAGAGTTCCATCTGAGGACCGACCACTCAGCCCTGACTTGGCTCCTGAGTTTCCAGAACCTGGAAGGCCAGACCGCCCGGTGGGTCCAGAGGCTGCAGGAATACAACTTTACATCGGAACACCGACAGGGGAAGAGGCATTCCAACGCCGACGCCCTTTCACGGCGTCCCTGCCCGGAGAGCTGCAGGCATTGCACCAGGGTGGAAGAAAAGGAAGGGCAGGAAGCGGTCAGAGCCATCACCGTACAACCGGCTCCCGAATGGGAAGATCACGCCATAAGCGCGCAACAGCAGGACGACGTGGATGTGGGACAGATACTGCGGGACTTCATGTCAGGCACAAGGCCAACGTGGGACGAAGTAGCCAGTCGCAGCGCCATCTACAAAAGCTACTGGGCTCAGTGGGACTCCCTAGTGGTCAGAAACGGGGTCCTGAAGAGAATCTGGGAGTCTGCGGATGGGAAGAAGTCTGTGGAGCAACTAGTCCTTCCGAGAGCCAGAGTCAAGGAGGTCTTGGAAGAAGTCCACGCAGGAGCGACAGGTGGTCACTTAGGAGTGAACCGGACCCTCGACAAACTACGAAAAAGGTTCTACTGGTTACACCAACGCAGTGACGTTGAGAGGTGGTGCCAACAATGCGACACCTGCGCTGCCAGCAGAGGGCCTAGAACGCGCAGTCGTGGGGCCATGAAGCAGTACAACGTGGGGGCTCCATTTGAAAGAATCGCCATCGACGTGGCAGGCCCATTCCCTGTTACTGATGATGGAAATCGGTACCTGTTGTTGGCCATGGATTATTTCACCAAGTGGCCAGAAGTCTACGCCATCCCGAACCAGGAAGCGGCAACAGTGGCGAAGGTACTGGTGGAGAACCTGATCTGTCGATATGGAGTGCCGATGGAGTTACACAGCGACCAGGGGAGGAACTTTGAGTCGAACATTATGAAAGAGTTGCTCCAACGACTGGGGGTACATAAGACCCGCACAACCCCCCTTCACCCGCAATCAGATGGAATGGCGGAGCGCTACATCAAGACCTTGGAGGAGCACCTACGGAAGGTAGTCTCAAGCCACCAACGAGACTGGGACGTCAGGGTGCCACCCTTCCTCCTGGCATATAGATAATCGATCCATGACACCACCGGAATGACACCAGCCAACATGGTCTTCGGGAGGGAGCTCCGTCTACCGTGCGACCTACTGTTTGGCACCCCACCTGATGAGAAACAGCCAGCTACCGACTATGTGTGGAACCTGACCGAGAGGCTGAGGGAAACCCACCAACTCGCCCGAGAGAATCTCCAGTTGGCTAGTGACCGGATGAAGGCGAGGTACGACAGGCTCGCCAACACAGCTGTTTCCATGAGGGAGACCGAGTGTGGTTGTACCGCCCTACCAGGACTAGAGGGAAGTCGCCGAAGCTGCAGCAGTCCTGGGATGGCCCCTACCGGGTCATCAAGCGAATTAACGATGTAGTCTACCGCATCCAACGACAGCCAAGAGGGAAGATGCTGGTAGTTCACCTGGACCGTCTGGCGGCATATCATGGGGCACTTCGGGACGAAGGCCCTTAAGGAGGGGGCAATGTGACAAAGCCCAGACAAGTCTAGAAGATGATAGAAGAAGGACTCGGGCCGAAAGCGCTAGACTTGGATAAATCCAGAAAGGGACGGCCCTCTTATTGCTGATTGGAGCCGCGCGCCGACGGGCGCGGCCTACTCCCTGGCACGGCGCGGTGAGTGACGGTGCGCAATCGTGGGAGGGGCCAGAGGTGGAGCCACGCGCTAAGATCTGTGACTGCGCCCCGCGCGGACATTCTAGACCATGCGCGGGCGGGGCTCTGGAATATTCGACGGGCCTATATATAGGGCGGCGAGCGAGCAGAGTCAGTCAGTAGATGAATGAGAGTAACAGCGAGTTAGTAGCAGAGAGTCAACGAGTTAGCGAGAGTAGCGGCGAGAGTCAGCGTCAGAGGGTGAACTAGTGACCGAAGTGACTGGTGAACGAAGGAGCTAGTGAACGGAAGAACTGGTGGACTGGACTGGGCTGAGACAGTGCCGTCCCGGGGGACTCTGCGCGACGGGTGGATCGTACAGCGGCAGCGAGGACTGTAGAGCTGACCGGCGCGACGTGGGATTATCTCAACTGGGAGACCGCACAGTGTGTGCGAACGGAACAGTGCTGTAATTAGGACTGAGCACAGTGAGAGTGAGCACTGAACAGGACAGTGAACTGGCGAATAGTCTGGACTTTTCTGGCTGTATTGACAATTGTTGCTGGAAATAAAGAAACCTCCATCCTTCAATTATAAACTCGGTGTTCTCATTTTGAACCCCGACGAGCCCTTGTTACAATAGTAATACACTAAGGCCTATAGCTAGAAATAATAAATCATTTGCAGTATTTCATCAAAACATAAGGGGGCTTGAAAATAAAATTGAAGAATTTAACTTAGCCATTCAGGATACAATTAATTCTAAAAAACAGGAAATTCAAGTTATTTGTCTAACGGAACACCACTGTGCAGAAACAGATCTGGAACAATTAAAAATTGATAACTTTTCACTATGTTCAAAATTTTGTAGACATTCCATGAAATGTGGAGGTGTGAGTATATTTATCAAAAGAAACTTACATTTCAGTGATATAGACACAAGTTCTTTCTGTAAAGAACAGGATTTTGAATGTTGTTCAGCCAGATTGGATTTTGACAATGATACATTTGTAATACTAACCATTTACAGGGCACCATCAGGTAATTTCAATTATTTTGTAAATCAGTTAGAAAGGGTTCTTAATTCACTGTATAGTACTAATGTAAATATTATACTGTGTGGGGACATTAATGTAGATTTCTCAATTGATAGTGAGAAGAAGATCAGACTGATATCTTTATTGGGTAGCTATAATCTAGATTTCATAGTAAACTTTCCAACGAGAATTCAGAACGACTCCCAAACAACAATAGATAATATATTCATAGATATAGAAAAACATTTTAATTTTAAAGTATTTCCAATATTAAATGAATTATCAGATCATGATGCACAAATGTTAGTGCTGAACAATATTAAAGTAAATTCGAACAGTAAACATGCTCATAGTAATATGACTAGAGTAATGAATGACGATTCAATTTTAAATTTCAAACAAGATCTTGCGAATGAAAACTGGGAATCTATGTTATCCTATGACAAAGTAGATAGTAAATTAAGTGAATTCCTAAACATAGTGTCACGACATTTTGAGGCAAATTTTCCAAAAAAGAAAACTGCTAATTTACCTAATTCATGGAATAACACATGGTTAACTGCTGGTATTAAAATATCATGTGCAAACAAAAGAGAGCTCTACCTAAAATATAGAACCAGTAACAACCAAACTCATAAGGAATACTATAAAAAGTATTGCAACATACTGAAGAAAGTAATCAAAGAAGCAAAAAGTAGGCATTTTTCACAAGTAATTGATAAATCAAATAATAAAGTTAAGACTGTATGGAATATAATAAAAAACGAAACAGGGAGAACAAAGGGAAACAATGATTGTACTTCATTAATTTACCAAGACATAAAACTAGATAATTTATCAGACATTACAAATGCTTTTAATAGTCACTTTATAAATATTGCAGAGAAATGTATTCCTATAAATATTGCAGAGAAATGTATTCCTATAAATAATATTAACATTAAGGCAGTAGACCTACTAACAAAATCTACAGTTTGGAACCAATTTCAATTGAACCTGACTTCTCACAAAGAAATTGAAAATATAATCAAGTCTCTCAAAAGTAAAAGCTCGTCTGGATGGGATGAGATAAGTGGTAGGTTATTAAAAAGTTGCTCATCGGAACTCAGTAAACCTCTTAGTCACATATGCAATTGTTCATTAGAAAATGGAATATTTCCAGAAAGACTGAAGCATGCTATTGTTAAGCCCCTCTTTAAAAAAGGTGACAAAAATCTACCATCAAATTATAGACCTATATCGCTCTTAACCTCATTCTCAAAAGTTTTTGAAAAAGTCATGTACAAACGCATAATACACTATCTTAATTTGAATGACATTCTTACTTCATCTCAGTTTGGATTTAGAAGTGGCATGTCCACTGAGAATGCTACATTTCAACTTACTACAGAAATACTGGAAGCGTTAGATAAAAAGAAATATGCTCTGGGAATTTTCTGCGACTTAGCTAAAGCGTTTGACTGTATAAAGCATGAAATATTACTTCAAAAATTGGATCATTATGGGTTCGATAATTTAACACTTAAGTGGTTCAAATCATATCTTTCTGATAGAACTCAAAAGGTAATAATAAATGGAAATGAATCTAACTTAGGGGTTGTTAAGAATGGGGTACCTCAGGGATCAATACTAGGACCTTTACTCTTTTTAATTTTCATTAATGACTTGCCCTATAACTTAAGTGACGAATCAAAGGTATTGCTCTTCGCAGATGATACTAGTGTACTTGTAACAGGAACGTCACAAGAACATTTATCAAGAATAGCTACAAAGGCTTTTCACGAGTTAAACACATGGTTTCTAGCTAATAAAATGACACTTAATATTGATAAGACCCATTTTATACAATTTAGAACAAAAAACAGATGTATCTCAAATCTTGAAATTAATTATGGAACACAAATCATACAAGAAATTAGCAATGTAAAATTTTTAGGACTGCAAATTGACCAAAATCTTGACTGGAAGACACACATAGAAATGATAGGTCCAAAACTGAGTTCAGCGTGCTTTGCTTTAAGAATTTTGAATAATATATTAAAACAGGATGCATTACTTATGGTATATTTTGCATATTTTCACTCGGTAATGAGGTACGGGATCATATTCTGGGGCAACTCTTCCCATAGGGAGAAAATATTTAGATTACAAAAGCGGGCAATAAGAATAATATGTGGAAAGAAAAAAAGGGAATCTTGTAAACCGCTATTTTAAAAATTAAAAGTCCTCACTCTTACAGGGGAGTACATATACTCTGTTATGTGTTATGTAGTGAATAATATTGATAATTTTCAAACTAATTTTAGTGTACACGGACGTACTACCAGAAACATGAATGATCTACACAGACCAAATAACTCGTTAAAACTCTTTCAGAAGGGTCCTTATTATTCTGCAGTACAGATATATAACAAGCTTCCAAACAACATTAAATTATTATGTATTCAAAGAAAGAGCAAACCTTTCAAAGCAGCTGTCAAGGAATTTTTAATAACTCACACCTTCTACAATTTGGAGGAATATTTCCAGCTTGGATAAATTTGGCAGCTTACAGTTTCTGTAGGCCTATATTATTGTTATAACATGCATGTATTTTTTGATCTGACGTGTTCTATATCCTTGAGCCCCGCTCAACACAGGATCTACAGGACGAGATATCTACATCTACATCTACATCTACATCAACATACACGTCGCTCGTTTCATGAACATACTCGTATCTTCATAAACGTCATTATAGGTTTGTTGCATTATGTATTATTGCAGTGGCAGAGACATGTGTAGATTAGTGAAAAATACTGCAAAATATTTTAGAGTTATTCCTGTATATCGTGATTAATTTTTTATTCTCATACTGGTGAATAAATTATGTAAATTTTATTAAATGTATTTAAAACTTTTTGTATTGCATAAAGAACAAATTACTTTCTTTTCTAGAACTATAACTAAAGGCATATCTGCGTAAATATTTGTTTATTACTATAAATAACACAGGTCGTCGGTGATTTTGCTGTTTTAGGTTTTGATGTCTTTTTATAGTAAATTCCATGTTCTGATTCCAAAAATGACGTCTATTTAGTCCTATCACATACCGTTTTCTTACAAAATTAAAATCTTCATTTTTTATTTATTTGGCTATTTTTTTTGTGATCATAACCCATTCCACCATTAAAACAATGACATCTATTGGAATAAATCTACTTAAATGAACTAGTTGACTGTTTTGGAGGTAGATGGCAGCACATCCTAAGCTGCTTCCATCATTTTGTGTTGTGAATTCATCTATACAGGCCATAATAGTTGTTCTATAAAGCAAGAAATTAACATTTAAGTGCTACCATTTTCTTGTTTGTATCATATGTAATTTCATACAGAATAATGGAAAGGAGGTGTTGTGTAAATAATCCAAATTAATTTTGCTATATTTGTGGTAGTTTTATTGTGAAGAAGCAGAGAAGAAACATAACCTCATTTGTAACAAAAGCTTACAAGGCGTACTTCGGAATCCATCTAGGGGATCAGTCAAGGCCTTGGGCTCCTCATACTGTGTGCAGTGTTTGTGTTGAAGACTTACGAAATTGGATAAAGGGAAAGAAACAATCACTACATTTTGGAATACCAATGGTCTGGCGTGAACCTCAGAATCACAGCACTGACTGTTACTTCTGTACATGCAATGTGAAGGGATTTAATGCAAAGAACAAAAAAGGAATTATATACCCAAACTTGCCATCTGCTATGAGACCAGTTGCTCATGGGCCTGGTATTCCGATACCTAAGCCACCTACAGACACTATAGAACTTATTTCAGATACAGGAAGTAATAGTGATTCATCATCATCACTTGTATCCGACGAGTTCGTTCCTGAAACGTCAAATGCGCCACAACCATTATCACAAGCCAAGCTAAATGATATAGTAAGGGATTTAAACCTTCCCAAGGATGCAGCTGAGCTGTTAGGTTCCAGACTACAGGAAAACAACTTGCTTGCAGCTGGTACATCAGTGACTTTCTACAGGAACAGAGAAAAAAATCTCTTGCAGTACTTCAGTGATGAAGAAAATCTAGTTTACTGTAATAACATTCCAGACTTAATAAACAAATTGGGTTCTGTTAAATATGATCCAAATGACTGGGGGCTATTCATCGATTCGAGTAAAAGAAGTCTTAAAGGCGTGCTGCTACACTGTGGTAATATCCTTTCTTCAGTTCCAGTAGCACACTCAGTACGGCTGAAAGAGAGCTATGAAAGTTTGAAGTTTGTTTTTGAGAAAATTAAGTATGATGAGCACCAGTGGTTATTTTGTGGAGATTTGAAAGTTATCTGTATGATATTAGGGCAACAACAAGGATTCACGAAATATCCATGCTATATGTGTGAGTGGGATAGCAGGGCAAGAGAAAAACATTGGAAACAAAAACAATGGCCCAAAAGAGAAAGTTTAACACCAGGAAGTACGAACATAATAAGGGATAGCCTAGTAAATCCTAAGAAAATAATTTTGCCACCTCTTCATATAAAACTTGTTATAATGAAGCAGTTTGTGAAAGCTCTTGACCAAGATGGTGATTGTTTTAAATATCTCAGCCACAAATTTCCTGCTCTGTCTGAAGCAAAAATTAAAGAAGGAATGTTTGTGGGTCCTCAAATCAGAGCTTTAACTACAGACAGGGAATTTGAAGCTAATATGACTTCTAAAGAGAAAAATGCTTGGAATGCATTTAAAGAAGTTATGGACAATTTTCTAGGAAATAATAAACATCCTGATTATGTCAAAATTGTGAACAACATGCTACGGAGTTGAGAACTTTGGGATGTAACATGAGTCTCAAATTACACTTTCTGTTTTCACATTTGGATGTATTTCCTGACAACCTGGGGGCATTAAGTGAAGAACAAGGAGAGAGATTTCACCAGGATATTCGAGAAATGGAGAGGAGATACCAAGGACGATGGAATACTTCAATGATGGCAGATTACTGCTGGATGCTGTGTAGGGAATCTACGGAAAAACACAAGAGAAAATCCAAGAGACAAACATTTGAAACTAAACGATCAAGATTTTACTGATGTATGTTTATAAACTGAATGGAAATGTGAAATTTTTGGCAACAAAAACTCACAAATGCATTTGTAACTATTATATAAATGATGATTTTATAATATTTTAAAAAGAAAATATGTGGATATTTCATTCTTGATTTGCCAAAGAACCTGATGTGATAGAGAAAAACGAAGGTCATTTTTTAAATCAGTGGTACTGAAATATTTAGCATCACATTTCAAATGTAAAACAGCTCACAAAAAAATTTAATTTGTAGACCTGTGTAATTTTTAAGGAGTAATTTAGGTTCATGGTTTGCTTTCCAAATAATCTGTATATTTTTTAGGATTCTGTTATGAATTTACTGCATGGAAAACAGATAATAGTATTTGATTAATATAACAAAGTTGTTATAGGAAGTAAAGAATTTTTGCATAAATGTGTAAATATTTTGCTTTTATTTTCGTTCGTTTTAGAAATAATTTTGGTAATGTTAGCTTGCTTTGAAATATCCTATATAATATGTACAATACATACTCCAGATTTATAGCTGTCTTTTTTTTAAAAGAAAACTAATACCAATAATAGTATTTGAATAGTGTAACATATTAGTAATAGAATGTTCTTTTCATGAAATTAACGTAATTTAAAAGAAGCTGGAATGTCAAAATAATGTAATAGACTATGAATGGTTTTCGTTATTATTATAACAATAAGCCTAAATGCATAAATATATTTAAAGTCAACTTTTTAATGAAGCATTCGTAACCTAAGTTCATACCTTTTGTTTTAGAATTACATTACATATAGCCTATTTAGAATTATGTCTGGCTCATGCATCGGTAATTCCAGTTCTAAAATCGTGTGTTAATGTCACTAGTGTGTTATAGAAGTGAGTTCTATTCAATTTCTGTTTTGTATTTAGAGAAAAACGAAAAAATAGCCAGCGCCAATTTCCAGTATACTAATGAAAAATTTGCTTAAGCAAATCTCTTCTTTATAATAACAATTTTCACAAATTGCCAAATTACAAGAACCAGCAAGGCCATTAAGAATAATTTAGTTTTACATGTGTTTCAATTGAACGATTTGCTTTACTGTTTGCAATGAAAAAAACTTAAAAATCCGTTTAAACTAAATATTCGCAATTTTATTATAAAAACTACAATAAATATGGAACACATAATAACCTAACAGAGTAAGGATACAGTTTTAATGAAATTAATAAATTTAGTAGTATGTATCTAAATACTGTCCATACTTTTTTAAGCATTTTATTTTGTCATAGTTTGAAAGAGAACAAATGGGCGAGTTTCTTGCTGGGCGAACTTTCTGTTTGTAGAAACATTACATAAGCGAATCTTATCCATGTGATGAAGGTTTTGGAAATTTGACTTTCTGTTATAGATAATGAGAATGCTACTTCTTGGCGAGTTTTATTCTGCGTAAAAAATTATTAAGAAAATGAGTAAATTCTGAGGATCTGAAAGTGTTGACACAGGAGAATTAAAGCAACTATTAACTATTACCATCCGTTTAATCATCTTTATACTTTATAACCATAGTTTTCGTAAAGCATATGTGTACACCTTAGTAAGTTTAACACGTATTACCGATATAATAATTTTTACTCTAGATCTAGATTTAATGAGGAAACTGACTGACGAAGGTAATGCAAATGCCTGCATTGTAGTTTAATGGTAACGTTAGCTCTAATGTAGTCTTGTAATAGCTGTTTGAGGTTGCGCTCAGATACAGGTAAATCCACCTTAACATCGATCCGTGCTCCCAGAGGATGAAATTACTTTCTCTTCTCTTGTTGGGCCAGTAATTCTATTTTATAGGTTGCCTGCACTTAAATCTTGGGTAAAAGGAAACCTCTAGAGTCCGGAAGACACTTCCTTATTCCACATCCAGCTCAGGCTTAGCTTGACAAGTGTGACAAATAGGCATACGCACTGGACCGCTCGAATAGACCCGCGTGTATATAAATTAACTCTATCTTGGAAGCTGAACTTATGCGCGTGAAAGAAAATGTCCTAAAAAGTTGCCAGTATTGTGTTGATGCAAGAGGAGAACATTTCCAACATCTCTTGTGATGAGGTACGTGGTTATTTTCATTGGAATTTTAACTGTAAATGTGAGAACCTGAATCATTACACCAACCGCGGCATTATTTGCGTAGATATTTCACCCGATCGCTCGGGAAGTTGGAGCTGTGCCAACCGCGACGCAGAAACCCGCGTCATTGGCCAACTCTTGCGTCGGACTCACTGTATAAGGCTTCTTCCCATGGACGTTATAAATGTGTATACCACGTTTTATGAAAATCCGATATGGCGTATTTGAGTTATCGCACTTACAGGCACATGGACAGAAAGACAGACGGACATACATTTTCCCGTACACCACACAATCTCAAAAAGTACCATTCTGGCACATAGCATTTATATACAGGAACGTGAAGTAACACGATGCAAGAGAAGCGTTCATTTCTGTCAGAGTCAGAAACAAAAATACTTCCGTTCCCTCCGACTTTACAAGCAATACCTTCAACAGTCTAAAGGGATTGTTGAAACTATATACTTCGAAGACAACACTGTGTTTGTATTTCGGTTTTAGTGAATGGAAAATGCTCATTGAGAAATGTAAGCATTATTCTAGATGACAAATTCGCATTCACAGTCGGTGCTGTAACGTGCAATGAACCTGAGGTAAGGAAGATGAGCGGATGAATGGAGGAATTAGCATATACCATGTCGTTCAAGGTCATGCATCTAATTGAACTTCGCATAATATTCAAATTTACTGCGGGGGTGCCTGTACACGGCTATCTTCTTGTATTCTCACTTTGGCTTCATAGAACCACAGAATACATCGTCACATTTCGGCGGCTGGCTACATTAAATGGATCCTATATGGAGTTGTCAGAATGCTTCAAATAAATGTCATAAAATTGAGAAGTCTTCAGCAGGTATACACCTAAGATTTAGGTTGTGACTTTACCTTTTAAAAGGCTTCAGTTTGTGTACACCTAAGATTTAGGTTGGTACTGACCCTTTTAAAAGGCTTCAGTGGCATTCACCTAAGATTTATGTTGGGACTGTCCCTTTTAAAAGGTTTCAGTAGGTTTACACCTAAGATTTAGGTTGGGACTGTCCCTATTAAAAGGCTTCAGTAGGTATACACTAAGATTTAGGTTGGGACTGTCCCTTTTAAAAGGCTTCAGTAAGCATTCACCTAAGATTTAGGCTGGGGCCGTCCCTTTTAAAAGGCTTCAGTAGGTACACACTAAGATTTAGGTTGGGACTATCCCTTTCTCCCAATGAAACCTGAACATATCACGTGTGTCCCTTTTTAAATGTATAACAAGCTTCACACTAACTCTTCAACATTTGAATTGTTTTAATTTGAGAAATATACCAAACCAGCATTAAATATATACAAAGGGTCTTTCAAACGATGTACCGGTACTGTATCCACCGCTGTGAGTGAGTCGGGAGCACGTCTGCCATCCACTCAGGCGGCCCAGGTTTGATTCACGGTCGGGTTCATTACTGAAAAATCCTTTTCCCGGGTTCAGGACTCCGTGTTCATGTTGTCCCTAGGTTTAAGTGTTAGGGACTGGCTCAGAAAGAAATCCGCCGTGAATATGCCCTTACGGGATCTCCAGGGATCGTTCGCGACTCGGTAGGACCACCACCACTCCCAATAATGTTGAGTTCCTAATTGAATAACTTTGTTTTGTATCCATCCCGCCAGAGAAGCACATACTGTTTTTAAATTCTAAGTTTAAATTTGATAACTGAAGACTACATATAACACAAAGTATTTGTTTAACTTCATGTGACTCAAGCGGATGTTAAAAAAGAAATTATTAACACGGCCTGGGTGGCGCAGTTAGTATCGCGCTGGCTTTCTGTGCCCAAGGTTGCGGGTTCGATCCCGGCCTAAGCCAATGGCCATTTATGTGTGCATAAATGTCACAGGCCCATGTCAGTAGAATTACTGGCATGTAAAAGAACTCCTACAAAACAAAATTGCAGTACATCCCCGTCGTTAAATAACTATATAACAACCAACAACACGGTAGAATAGCTGAGTAAGAAGCCTCTAGATCTAAAATATGTAATACATATGTCTTATAGAATCTATCTGTTCATGAAATAAAAATTAAACAAGCATAACGTCCCACTCCATAACTGTAATGGACAAAATTGTATAATTATGCTGTTCAAGAAACGTAGCAATAGTTCAGCGCAGTCTGCTTTACATATCTAATATTTGTATTTGTTTGTTATGGTTGCTCAACGACGGTTGGGCACTGCGACTTGAACCTGCAATTGAAAGTTATTTACATCCCCGCAAATCTATAAACAAATTATGCATCCATGCAGAAATATATATGAAATTGACGTGAACCGGGATGCAACATTTTGATGATGCAACCGATATCGAATTGAAGTTGTGAGAGATTTTAGTTTTCACAGATTCTTACAATTGTTACAGG
The DNA here is from genome assembly GCA_964059195.1 of Ectobius pallidus. Taxonomy (NCBI): domain Eukaryota; kingdom Metazoa; phylum Arthropoda; class Insecta; order Blattodea; family Ectobiidae; genus Ectobius; species Ectobius pallidus. The sequence goes on from CAXKWD010000005.1 coordinate 18,525,255, forward strand.
AATGCTGATCAAAATCTGCCTAGCAATATTATTGTAATTCAATTTTTAATACAAAATTACCGTTGCTACTATGTACTATGTACGGTCTGAAATTATATGATATGCTACCAGAAAATGTATCCGGTTGTTTAGATATTTCAAGTAAAAAAAAGCATTTTTAGATCACTTTAACCAAAATTGTAGATATACATATTTCTGTATATTCATTGAAATATTATCCGTACCTTTGAATGTGGTTTTATGGTATAGGCCTATAGTTAACGCTATTCAATTTAGTAAATTTGTTTTATACTAGGAGGTGCCCGTGGCTTCGCCACGATAATTCTTTTAAAAATTAAAAATTAAGAGTATAATAATTATTAAAGCATTATATTTATTAACACTTGCACGCGAATCATTCATAAACTAAGCCATTAATAATTAATGAAACAGCTAAAATTCCTGCTTTAGAGTACATTCCACGACATGAAAGCGCCCCCTGGGAAAACTATATCAGAATCGATTATGCAGTTCCAAAGAACCTATGAACACATAATACGTATTGTTTCTCAGCTGTTTATTGACATGAATATGATGTGAATTTTATTTTATCAATTCAGTGTAATTTTCAGAAATTATATAATGTTTCAAGGGAAGGAATGGTTTGTTTGGATTATTATTATCAGCGATATTTCAAGAGATAAAACCATCAATATTTTACAGCTGTTGCCCCTGGCTTCGCCCGCCATTATTCATTGACTCTAGGATTTTTAAGAAAATTACACTGGTAGATTATTAAAAATGTTAGTGGTTCAGAGCTATGAAAATTGTAAGTAAAAATAAAATTAGAATATTTTTTCATTGTGTTCATTTCACTTAGGCCTTATATAATAAAGAGACGGGTTTCCTTCCTAATTTTGTAGTCGTCATGAAAGTTTAGACTGCGAGAGACGAACATTGCCGAGTATACCCGATGTCTCACGAAGCGGGCCAGCAAGCACGCTATTTAGGGCCGTTGAATTGTATAAGAGTAGATTATGAATTTTTTTATTTGGAACAATGTGTATACGTCACTTTTGCATGAACTTTGCTCTTTGGGTTATATGAGGGATGGGGTATGACAACTATTTTTTCTTCTGAAAATATGAAAACATTTTTAAAATTTGAAATGTACAAATAGAAGGGCAGGATATGGAATGCAAATTATGGGTACTAGATAGGCCTATAGGATAGTGGGCATTCCGGATAGTGGAGGAAACATACACCCATAAACATCCATACACGACTGCATCGTACCACACTAGTGTATTGCGGTAGTTAAAAACATGAAACACACATACCCACCCCATGAGCCCTTTAAATTCGGAACGGATGGGCATTATTCCACAAAGCTTCCATCAGCTCAGTACTCTGGCATTTCTCCCTCGGATGGTGATTATTTTGACGTAAGAATGCTGTTCACATCTTGTCATATCCATTCAGCATGGCGGCTGACTCATAACTAAATTACCATCGTCTGTATTAGTAAAACCTTACATCACAATGCTACCAAATGATGAGTCCTCATACTAGAGATGCTACATTCTCCCGTGACATACAATAGATCATGGTATTATCGCCTTACTTGGAGAAAAAAATAGTTGCCATGACTTAGTCCACCCCTCATAAACATACACACACACACACATATATATATATAACAGAATAAAGTATTAATTTCATTCTAACTATAGTTGTTCTTATTGAAGTTAACTTAAGTCTTGTTATTCAGTTGTTTGTCAATTTTAGTCCATGCAATCCATTCAAAATAGTCCACCGCTGTGGCGTAGGGAATGCGTTCGCTCCTCTCACGCAGCGGCCCAGGTTCGAATCCTGGTCGGGAAAAGTTACCTAAGTGGGCTTTTCCGGGGTTTTTCCTCACCTGTGAGACAAATGTCGGGTAACTTTAGGCCCTTGTTGTCCCCGGATAACATCTGACCGTCATTATCATCTTCATCTCATCCTCACCTTGTTCGGAGTGAGTGTGTGTGTCCCTCTCTCTTGTCCTATGTGTTCGTGTTGTCGCGGAGTTGGCCCAGGCATTGGGCTGATCATTCATCCTGGGAGGTCAAAAAAGTATATATGTGGGCGTGGGTCGCTTATATGTCCGTAAAATGGAGAAGAAAAACTAAGGTAAAGATAGATAGATAGACAGAATCTATTTAAAATAAAATCTTTTTATATTTCCACTAATTAACACGCAGTGTATACAAAACAAATACCAATTTCAAAGGTAATAGATTGGGCAATTACTGTGTGGCGCCTGTAATGTGTGATTTCGGAGATAATAAAAGTCCTTACGTAACCAGACTGATTTTTAACATTAATTAAGAAATTCCCTTAATGTGTTCATCACAGTAATTACATTAAATTTCTTTATTTTAGGATAAGATCTGATAAAATCAAAGTAAATTGATTTGGAGACGAACAGGAAGGATAGCTGTGTTAAAAGTCGTATGTTCATGGAGAATATAATTGAGTGAGAGGGAAATACATTATACAGTAGCTCTAATCAGCCGCCTCCGTACATGGTCTGCCATGAGTTATTCCAAACCCTCATTTGAAATTAAAATATTATTGCTCAAGTCAAACAAGCTAAACGCTCGTTACACACAATCCCTTCATTTGTGCCTATTATATTTAATCTGTTGGCTAAGTTAAAAGGACTCAGCAATCTGATTTATTGCACTACAGTCTTCCTACACTTAACATTTGCGTGACGAAGAAGACTACATTAACCATGAGAGACGTACACAGAGTTAAACAGCAAAGTAATACAAACAAAATGGTGAAATATATACATGAACGAAATCCAGAAATACTGGAAGTAGTGGAGAATATGTATGAGAAATATCTATACTTGATGAGCCGGCGCGGTGGCTCATGCTGTAGCGCGTGAGCCTGGCATGCTGAGTTCAAATCTCGGGGCCGGCGGGTGTGTCATTCGTGGTGGACGAAGCCGTGCTTTAGGGGGGTTTTCTCGGGGTTCTCCCGTTTCCCCCTTTCATTCCACCAACACTCTCCACTTCATCTCCCTTTTCCCCTTTTTCATCCTCTTCCAGTTTCCACTTCTGGTATCGCGTCTGCTTCGGCAGTCAGAGCCCATTGGGGGCCTCTCCTGTTCTCCCCGCTGCTTGTGGTTGTTGGTGGTGTGTGTCACGAACCTGTCGGGGCTCCCGGTTGGAGGTACCGCAGGGGGTGGCGCACACGTGGCATGGTACTAGGCTTGTTGGATGTAGGGGAGTTCCGTGGGGGCCCACGGGGGGCTTTGCGGTTCCGGGGCGGTCTGTGGGCACGCAACTCATCCCATCCCGGAGGTAGGTGCAATAAGTCGGTAAAGGCTGCGGTGCTTAGGGACGTTCCCACCCCGCCTCCCCGCCTTAAAGGGCACAAAATAGAATAGAATAGAATAGAATCTATACTTGATCCAAGATGTGTACGGAGCAAAAGTAATCAACAGACTTGTCTTGACTAACTGTGTCCTGTCGTTTCATTTGTTAATCGCACTAGCGCATATTTCACGACAGTGCGACAAGCTCAGTCAGATGTTTACTTCCATTCCGCACTCATCGTAAAATTATTTATATCTTATGTAATTGTGAAAACATTAAGTTCTGCTAAGTGAGTTGCTGGCTTTCGTTTTTATATCATAGGCTTGCATGTTTTACAACATATAGTCTACCTAGCAAACAAGATTTCATTGTTTTTATCGTTGCCTTGGTATAGTTGTTGATTCTTAAGAAAAACAAGTGACATAAGTTACTAAATACAAGACGTAGGCCTATTTTATAACATAATTCATTAATTTTCTGTACTTTTCATTTACAAAATATCTGATGAAGTTAACAACATATTGTAAGTAAAAATAATAAGCATAGCCTTTAAAAATTTGTATTATAGAAGAAAATTGCGAGCCAGAGCCTTCAGAACTTATGTCACCAATAAAGAAACGAGCGAGGAAAAGGTTTGTCTAGCGGCGAGAAGATACAGATAAATTTATACAAAACGTTAACAGAAAACCCTGAAGCATCTGTAAAGATGTAGGAGTGGAAGTGGGAATAATTTCAAGTACGGTTTTCAAAGTCTTGAAAGAATACACAGACCGCCGGCGTGGTTTTGTGGTTAGCGTCGCTAACTACAGATCCGTCGGCCCGGGTCCGATCCCCGGTACCTCCTCGGATTTTTCTGAGGTAGGGAGGTCTGGACCACCGGCGTGGTCTAGTGGTTAGCTTCGCCCGGCTTCGATCGGATTTTTCTGAGGTAGGGAGGTCTGGTCTGGCAGGGGTGCACTCAGCCTCGTGATTCAAATTGAGGAGCTACTTGATAGAGAAATACCGGTAACGGCTCTGGTCATGGAAAGCACCATTAACGGCCATGGGTGTCGGCATGCTCACCACATGCCCCAATCCTGCCATCTGCCTATGGTAGATGACGCAGCGGTCGGGTGGTAGGCCTCGTCCATTCGGGGATGTAGCGCCACGGAGTTTAGTTTAGTTAGTTTAGTTAGTTTAAAATAATACACATCTACAGGAGTTGTCCAAGTCACCGGTCAAAATTAAACCAATATCAAAGACAAAAGAAATCACTTAGGAATCGACCCTTGGCGCTTAATATAAAAATGAAAGTTCAATTGAGTACCAGTCTGAAAAACGAACTCTTATGAGCTGTACTTTTGTTCCGTAGACATCCTGGATCAAGTATAAAGAGAAAAAGGCAAACAAAACAAAAACAGATAAAGGACGAAAATTGAAGGTAGATAAAATTAAAATAAAGTATATTTTCAAGTTGTAAGCAGGAGGTAATGAAAAAACAAACGCGTCTCTTGCTAACCATTGTGATCCGATTGCCATAACTGTCTATAAAGAAATAACTGGAGAACATTCGTTGTAATGAAGACTTCTATGCTAAAATTATCGACAATTTTGCTGCCAAGCACAGGTGAATTGATTTGGTCTTCATATAAATTCGGGAGTGGTCATTTTTGTAATATAGACTTGTAAAAATCTAGACTTTAATACACAGGTGTGTGGGATAGACACACGTAGTTGCATGAGAAATAATAAAATCTCAGAGTTATAACAACGCACAGCGGGATCAAGTACGAATTACAATCAACCATCTGACATCCTCAATACAGCTTCCTAGATTCCTGTCACCAAGGTTACGAGAAATGACTAGCTTACATGTGCCCACAGTATGAGTAAAGGGTGTGGTGTAGGTCAAGCATGGATTAAAAAAGTGGCAAGAGCCATTTACTCTCACATACTTATTCCTAGCCAATAGTGCAACAAGATAGAGTCTATACGCAATACGCTGTTTGGAAAGGTACGAGTGTTGATCAGGGTGGGGTCAGTTATTTTCGAGCACTACTTGAGGACAGAGGTTCTTCATCCAAGAAGGAGATATTCATTGCGAGTTTTTTTCGATCTTCCTTGAGGGAAGTCTTAAGAAAGGCCACTCTATTATCTTATACGGTTATTTTTCAAATTCAATGTCTCGACCATTCTTTCAAGATAAAAATATTAGGCCTACATTAAATAGTAATTCGCATATAGGTACTCTTCTTGCCTATCAGATAATTAACTTTATTCGGCATTTCTAAGAAGACATCCTAAGGAGATACAATTGATAATATTCCACACATAGGCCTATTTAAGTAATAAATTATTTAAAAAAAAAGGAATAATGAAACAAAAACAAGAACACAAGATAAAAAAAACTTCCATGAATAGCAGAGTTGTTGGGAACTCCTCAGACTTCAAAATCATCACATATTATTTTTATTATCATTATCCCATTTTTGAAGCAGAAACTGCATCAATACACATGAATAAGGAATCAATTATAATATTTTTGTTTTTCTACTTCTTCTTATTTATCTGAGTTTAACCTCCCCTTGTAGGGAGTTTGTGCGGCTCACGCCACCCGAGCCTTAAAGGACAGCGACCTGTCGGAGGAGGACACTCTGTGAATAATACGCATACTTTTCTGGTCAAACAAAGAGGACCTCCCCGGATGAGTGATTATACATATATATATATATATATATATATATATATATATGTCTATCGATCCAAACAAAATTAAAACATTACAAGACGGTGGTTCAACCAGAGGTGACATATGGAAGCGAAACTCTTTTTAAAATCACCCAGAAAAATAGAATAGACAAAATCCTGAAAGTAGAGAGAAGAATAGCTAGAACATGCATAAATAAAAAATACCAAAAAGATGGACAGTGGCGGATAATACCAAATGAAATGGTGTACAGAGAACTAGAACCTATCACAGATACTATACGGAAGAAAAGGGTCTCTTTTTTTGGTCACATTATGAGGACACCAGAAACTCGACTGACAAGAAAAATTATAGAGAAACTCTGGAATATGAAGCAACAAGTAGGATGGATTACAGAAATTAGAGAGGATATGACAGAATTAGAAATAACTTTGGATGACTTGAAAAACAAAACAGGAAATTCAAGGAAACTTTAAAATATTAAAATAAGATTTAAGCCAAAAATAGACAGACGCCAGACAATAAAGAGGGTATTTACAGATGAAGAGCGACAGAGAAGATCGGAACGCATGAAAAACTACTGGGCAAATCGGAAAGGAAGACCGAGAAATGATTGACTGAAGTGGTCCAATGAGGCCGTAAAAGCAGATATATATATATATATATATATATATATGGGTGTGTGAGTATTATAAACAATTTGTTAAAGTAATAACTAATAAGCTATACTGGACACATATGGGTATAACATTTATATGTTCTGATCAAGGAAAAAGAAAAATACTTCCACTTCAATTTTAAATAGTGTTTTGTAATGCACTAATGCGGCTTGCTTACTTGAAAAATGCATTCTGTGATTATTACTGTATCATAATTCGTTCACAAGATTTATGTCGTCCAGTAATGCTACCTACAAGACTCAATGGGTGGACAGAAGAGCAAGAATGCCTACGCGTAGCTACTGTACAGTGAACTGTTCGCACTTGGGTTTTCAGTATACATTATACAGTACTATACGTTTTATCATGTATGCAAAAACTGTTTATTGCGTGGTTAACGTGGTCGATGCTTTGGTAAAAAAAAATGTAATTTAAAATTGGTTATCTGTACAAAAACTAAATTAATGACAAACGGCGAAGAGAAAGACATCACCATAACTCAGCACGAACCATTAGAATATGTACAAGAGATAATATATTTGGGTCAAACAATCTCCTTTCAGAAAAGCATGGCAAAGGAAAATTCAAGGAGAATATCGATAGCATGGTCAAAATTCTGTGCGCTTAAAGTCATTTTACTAGAAAAATCCTTCAATATAAGCATCAAAAGACACATTGTGAACACCTGCATATTTCCCGCACTGATATATGGCTCACAAACTTGGAACACAACTAAAAAAAAGAGTGCGTGGAACGCCACGCGACAGAAGTAAGATTTTATTTTATTTTTTTAATTTTTCAATTTTTTATTATTGGATTTTTCAATTTTGCATTATTGGACTTTTTGATATTGGGTTTTTGGACTTTTTTAATTTTGGATTTTGGACTTTTTAATTTTGGATCTTTGAATTTTTATTTTGGATTTTTTAAATTTTCGATCTTTGAATTGTTTGTTTTTTTATTTTTTAATTTTTTAATTTTTGGATTTTTAAATTTTAAATTTTATTATTTATTAAATTTTGGATTTTTTGAAGTTATAATCTTCAATTTTGCTTTTTTAAATTTAGGAAATTTGTATTTTTTAATTTTGGATTTTTAATTTTTTTAATTTTGGATTTTTGGATTTTTTAATTTTGGATCTTTGAATTTTTAATTTTGGATTTTTTAAATTTTTACCTTTGAATTTTTAATTTTTTGGATTTTTTCAATTTTGTGTTTTAGTTTTTTAATTTTGGATTTTTATATTTTTCAATTTTGGTATTTTCGATGTTTTAATTTTTTTATTTTTAAATTTTGGAATTTATTATATATTACATTTTGGATTTTTGGATGTTTTAATTTTTAATGTTGTTTTCTTTAAATTTTGGAAATTTGTTTTTTTTAAATTTTGTTGCTTTAATTTTGGATTTGCGCGGTAATTAACCTCCGGGTTCCATAAAATAGATAATATACCTTTAGATTGCTTAGGAATTGTCTATTGCCATTGAGGAAGTAAGGTCTGAAAAATTTCCTTTGATTACTCCTAATCATTGAGTTGATTGTTTTCTATGCAGTCCGCACCGAAACAAGTCGGTTTTGAGTGTGACTGATTTCGTGATGGTTTTAGTGTGACTGATTGTGACTAATTTCGTGACGGTTTTAGTGTGACTGATTTTCCCGATTTATCCTCTACCGCCACTAAAGAAGTTTTACTTCAAAAAGACATAAAATCAATTCAAACATTCTAAAGAAAGATGGAAAGAAAAATCCTAGGAATAACGTGAACAGATAGAATCAGGAACGACGTAGTAAGAAGAAGAACACAAATAACAGACGCCAGCAGTTACAAAAAATGGAGATGGGCCGAACACATCATGAGACAAAACCCAAATCGATTACCCACAGAATATCGACATAGGATCCAAGGACGGGAAGGCGAAAAGTAGGACGACAGAAGACACGATGGGTAGATGAACTCAGGACAACTTTCGGCTACAACTGGACCACTACAGCTAAGGACAGAGGAAAATGGCAACTCCTAGTCAAGACAGCAATCCAGAGAAACAACACAAGATGACGACAGCACAACTACAAAGGAAAAAAGACCCAGTGCACGACTGAAAATGAAAGACTAAAGTCGCAGTGGAAAGTGTATAGAAGCACAAGTAGGTCACATACTAAACCATAAGTAACAATAGGAACATCCCTCCTGCAAATGGCTAACCGGGATGGCAAAAATCAAGCCCCCCTCTCTCAGGAGTGAGGCCCGTACCCCACGGGGACTTTATGGGCTAATAATAATACTGATACTAATACTAATAGGCCTACTAATAGGCTACTAATACTTCACTCTTTTAACACAAGCGTTAATAATTTGGGTGCACAGGAAATATATTTAAAACATATAAAGCAGTTTATGTTCTTTCATTTATGTACATTGAAATATAATTTATACATTGTTTGTTTTTTATATTTGTTTTGTGGCTTGGAATGACGTATGATGAAGCTCGGGTCAAATTCACGCGCAAATTCCACAACCATCTCCTACCAGACACGCCATTAAGAACATGGTGAACAAATTCAAGCGAACTGGTAGTGTTACTGACGAACAGGGAACTGAGAGACCGGATGTAGCAGATGAAACTGTGCAAAGGATTCAGGAAACGATTACACGCAGCCCCTCAGCATCAACCAGAAGACTAAGCAGGAAATTTGGTATCGCGCACACACCACAGTGTGGAAAATACTGCGATTCCAGTTGCATAAACATGCCTACCACATTCAAATTGTTCATAAACTTTAAGATGAAGACTATGCCCCCAGACAAGCCAGACTTACTGGATGCTGTTAGAAACTAAAATTTAATGCAGCATGTTGTGTTCAGCGACGAGGCAATATTCCACACCTGTGGACATGTGAACAGATGTAACTGTGGATTTGGGCAGATGAACAGCCAAAAACGTTACAGGAATGGGAAAGGGTCTCGCCAAAATAAAATGTGTGGATGGGAATCACAAAATCAAAAGTGTATGGACTTTACATCGTGTATGCTGAGCGAACAGTAACTGGTATCACCTACCTTGACTTACTGCAACAGTTTTTGGAACCACTGTTGATACAAGATGGCATTTTGGGTTCTGTAGTCTACCAATAAGACGGAGCACCTCTCCATTTTGCCAGAGTTGTCCGGGACTACCTGAACGACACTTTTCCTGGGAGATGGATTGGCCGTGCATCGCCAAGATTTTGGGCTTCCCGTTCGCCCGATTTGACCCCAGTGAACTTTTCCGCCTGAGGCTTTATCACGTCCAAGGTTTATCAGGTGAAAATTGCTGGTCTTCAACAATTGAAAGACCGCATTTATGCCGCTGCGGAACAGATAACGGCAGATATGTTGGCAAGGGTGTTTCGGGGTACAGAGAAATGATGGGACTTGTGCTTAGATTTGCAGTGTCGTCAGGTTGAAATGTATTGAATTTGTGTTCAAAATGTTTGTAGTCTATAAAAACGTGTTTAAGTGGAAAATGGTAAGTGACTTTATAAACACCCTGTTCTTTATCCAGCATCCCGTAACTCACTGCGGAGTCGCATTCATTTTGCCGTGCAGTGAAGGAACCGTAGTAAGTGACTAGCATTTTCCGCTAGTACAAGTAATGTATGCAGAAAATAGTAGTGTTTTTAGTTTGATTCATATTACACTCGGTTATATACTATTGTATGGGTACAGGTCCAGCGCACGCAAACAGTTGGAGCACTCTTTCGATTGTCTTTAATTCAAAATCAGTCAACTTGATAAGAGGACTCTAAGCAGAGGGAATACTTATTGCTTAAAATCAGGAAAAATGTTGGTTGTGTTACTGACTGTACTTTCTACATATCCGCACGACACAAGCAACGGGGTATCCGTTCTTCTGCTGAAAACATAAAAATTCTTCAATTACCATTGAAAATTTTTAACTTTAAAAAGTAATGACTAAGAGACGACATCCAAACTTGTGGAGTTTTCTTGGTCATATTAAACAGGAATATAAATCAGATTATGAATCTGTACTTACTATAGATTTTCTTGTAACAATCTAACCAAAAAAAGTTGCATATAAGAGCGTTGAAAGTCGTGAAAAATCTAGTTCCATTATTTCAATAAATTGATTTCAGGAAGTTATAATCTGAGACATAATTAAGAAAAGGAGACTCGCAATCTAGCAACATTGTCAGTAATACCAGTATAAGTATTAATACAGTAAAGAAACTGTGTGTTAAAAGTCATATGACAACATGTTGACTGGACGACACTAGCGCTCCATGCGGAGATTGAGTAAAGCTACATTCTCATCATATGAAATGGCTTGGGAAAATACATAAACACATCGCAAAATATGTTATGTTAAAAGAGAAAAAGAGAAAAATACAGAATATTTTTATTTAATGCAAATCTAATTTTAAATTTAAGAAATAATAAAACAGATAAGTATTATATTCTAGTTAAGAAGAGGTAAACAATACCTAAATAGGCTACTGTTAAGGACTGTACCTAGGCCTAGTATTTTTCCTTTAAAATCATTGCCCTTTAATATAATTTATAATTCAAATTATGATAATAAATAGCCTACGTATTAATTACGTAAATTATATTATAGGTCTGTCACGTTGTTCATCCTGCACGTCATTGTTGACAGTGTATTTTGATTCTTTGCCTTACATGGCAATATACGACTTCAATTTATTGTAGGTCTATGTAGCGTCAATTACTGCAGGATGGACTCCATTAAACAAAACTAAAAATTCTGGAGCATTTGGAATTAAAGTCACCGTCGGTACAGCAGTTTTAATTAACGAGTTTTTATAGGAATTCATAAACTGTCTGTTTTCGGCGTGTGTCAAGCATAGACGGTAATTTTCACTCAAATATTTTACATATTTTGTTACTAGGTTTTCTTGTCGACCATTAATGACCTATTTTATACACCAGAAATCATTACAACAGAATAAAATATAAAAATATTACATTAAAGTAACTTGAAACATAACCACACCAGAATCACGAGTAAGCCAGTAGACCTACAATAAATATTACTTATTTTCGTTCTTACCTTTCTGGATGATTCAAGAAAGTGAAGAAATGCAATTCAGGATTTTGTCTTTTATTATTACTGAAATTTACAGTAGAATAATAAGGTCCTTTCGAATATAGCGTGTTCTAATAAATACAACACTCCTATTTATTTACATACTTCCCGGAGTAGTTTCTGTAGTCTTACTTTATGGCCGCTACGATCGCTAGTAAATGCGCGCGCATGCTCGGCTGGCAGAAAAACGGGCTGAGTTTCTGTACTGTATTAATACTTATACTGTGGTAATACCGTTAAAGCAGCTAATGTTATTCCTTACGAATTCCCTTAAAACGGGAGCAGAACCTCAAAATTCAATCGCAATCACCTGCTGTTACAGATATCAGCCAGCTGGATTGTTTACGTCAAATTTAAAGGGGGCTGTCAGGCCGCTTGAAGTGTGTGTAACATGCTTATATTGAGTTGCACACATTCAGTCGTTTACGTGGGATCATTAGTAACATATTTTTTTCCCTCGGCTGTGAAAATTCCTGATACAAACGTTGCACATGGATTATTAGTAGTCTAAGACTATAATTGAAGCGTTTAGTTTTATAAGGTCTAAGGGCCAAAATCATGATTATGTAGAAAACAAGACATAGACATAGACCCACAGAAAGAGAAATGTATTGCTACTAACGTGACTTTCCCTGAACCTTGGACCCTTCTGAAACGCATTGGTATGGGTACGTAGATCCATTTAAAATTATCAGCTGAAAAATCATGATTTTGGCACTTAAGACCCTTATGAAACCAAACGTTTTATTGTGTATTGAATTCAATCTTCAAACTTTGAAGTTTGCTTCTTACCTTCTTGCATATTGTGATCGTGACAAAAAATCGTAAATTGATATAAGAATGGGAAAACATGCTTCGCGATACCTAAAAACAAAACAAAAAAAAGGCGAACAAACGAACAAACATCAAGTGTTTTTTGAAAGACATCTTTCTGTGGACATCTGTAGCAGGCAAACGGTTGATTATATTAACTTCTTTTTTGTCATTATTATGGACTTTGTTGGTATTTTATCCGATGCCTAGAATATTTGGATTGTATAATATTAAGGAGATTTTAATAAAAACTTTTTTTTTCAAAATTTTGTCATTGAACAAATGGCTCTAACTATTTTAATAAAATGTATTTTTATAAACGTTAACAATGACTAAAATAAAGTGGCCATACTAGTTTTTTCTGTAAAAATTACTTAGGGGATCGCCGCAGTGTCACTCAAAATCATAATCAAGAAGACGTCACCGAACAATTGAAAAAAATGTACACGAATGAATTATAGCAACAACCAACTGGAAAACTTAAACATTTGATATAACCTATATGCTGTTAAAGCTTGAAAAATAGGCTAAATAATAATAATAATAATAATAATAATAATAATAAAATTAATAATATTTTTTAATATTTCCGCAACAAAAAGACCAAACCAAATTGGTTTAAGGAAACATAGAAGGACTTAAAAGAACTCAAATTCAGAGAAAAAATGCTTAGAGATAAAACTGGAAGAAAGAAGAAAGAAAAAAAGTCAAGAAAGAGAGGTTCCAAGTCAAAATCAAAATCAAACGAATGATCCAGTTCAGCGAAGACGAAATAAAAGCAAGATCAGAGAATGAAGTAATACTGGGCTAAAATTAAAACACAAAACACTAAGAAGTGATTGATTCAGCGTACCCCAAAGTTGGGTGAAACCGAGAATAATAATAAATAATATTGTAAATAAAGAAAATTGTTGAATAAATCAAGAATAGTGTTTTAACACATTTAAATTTTAAAACATGAAAAATATTCAGATACTGTACTACGTAAGTCCACAGAAATATTCCTACTTCAAATATCAGTCACTGAATTGGGCCCAAGTCATCTATCTTATGTAGTTTGTTTAGTTCGCACTATCTTTTAAGATTTATTTTCTTGTTCTGAAAATCTTGATCAAGTGAATAGTAAGGAGGGTCATTCCATATGAAATCATCCAAATTTTTAAAAAATGGTTGCATGACCATTTTATAAAAAATTCATTTTTTGTATATGAGTTCATACATTTTTCAAGATATCAAAACAAGTTTTCAAAAAAATCTTGTGCTCTTGATTTCCCAGGGGTGTCCATTTTTCAATCCTGGTGTAACACATTTTTTGCGAATGTAGCTGTTTACAAATATTTTCATAACTCAACAACCATAAGAGTTAGAAATTTGAATTATGAACCATTTTGTAACTATTGAAGCATACTTTCAGAAATACTTTACAGTTTTCTTCAACAAAAAACTTTTCGTATAAATATATGAGTTTGAAATTCGGGTAAATTTTTCCAAAAAAATCACTTTTTGGACCAAATTTTATATGAGAAGGAAGTGATTGTAAACATTCAATTTTTTAAATGTTCAAACCTGTATGTGATTTGTCTGTGAGGAAAAAATCAGGGTCTAAAAATATATCCCTTATTTCTAAACTGGCCTCAAATATTAGCATTTTTCAGATTTTGACTATTTTTGGGCTTAAATATCTCTGATGGGTACCCTTCAAAAAATCTGAAAAATTGCTTAAATGAAGAGTTTTATGTGCCTAACTCGCAGTTAAAATTTCTATTTCTTGACCCAAATCCTTCTATTAATTTGATAGAACTGAAATATCACACTTTTTAGGGTAGCGTATTTGGGAGTAACTACATATAGCCTAACTCAACAACTATATGAGTTAGAAATTTTAATTATGAATAATTTTATAACTATTGAAGCTTGATTTCAGAAATATTTTATTGTTTTCTTCAACACAAAATGTTTCGTATGAAAATATGAGTTTGAAATTCGGGTAATTTTTTCAAAAAGAATCACTTTTTGGGCCAAAATTTATATGAGAAGGAAGTGATTGTAAACATTCAAAATAATTGTATGTTCAAACCTGCACGTGATTTGACTGTGAGGAAAAAATCAGGGTCTAAAAATACATCCCTTATTTCTAAACTGGCTTCAAATATTATCGTTTTTCAGATTTCGACTATTTTTGGGCTTAAATATATTTGATGGGCACCCTTCAAAAAATCTGAAAAGTTGCATAAAAGAAGCCTTTCATTTGCCTAACTCACAGTTAAAATTTATATTTCTAGAAACAACTCCTTCTATTAATTTGATAGAACTGAAATATCACACTTTTTAGGGTAGTGTATTTGGTCTTAATTATTATATTATATTAGACAAGTACTACAACTTCTCAAATGTTTCACGAGAAATTATTTGCTTATGTATTATATTAGAAAACTCGCTGGCGAGATTCACCGAAATAAGATTAAAATGTGGCATAGCGAACACAGTTGCTAACAGGAACATACCCTGAGTTCACAAACCTACTGCCTTCATACTGCATATTGTTTAGATGAAATAACAATTTAAAATGAACAGTGCAAAATATTTTGCACAAACTTTGTTCTTAATTTTTTTAGGTTGATGAATAAAGCTGAGTAATAATTTATTCCGTTAATATATGTATGCTGCGATAAGGAGAATATTATATTAAAAATTCGGTAAGATCACTAAACCTAATTAATCTGGAGGTTGTACATCAAATTTAGAATGACACATACCGGATTCTTCCTTTATCCTAAAATCCTCAATAATTCTCGTATTTGTGAGAAAGTTTGTGCAACATATTTTGCACCGTTTGTTTTTAAAAAGTTTGTTTTAAAGAAGTCTGTTTAATCACAAAAAGTGAAGCCAAATAAATGACTACAAAATAGAAATGTATATCTTATCTTTTATGAATATTAGGTACATGTATGCAATCTATTAAGTAATAACCTGCACTTATTTACACATGCTAGTAATATATGTTCACTGCCGCCAAGATTTATACATCCAAGCTAGTTTTTATGCAATATTCAGTTTTTATGCACAATGTGTTTGCGGCATCATTAATATTCACATGGCCTGCGTGTGAGGCAATAAATAATAAAGTTGTACTTGAACTTTATAATCGTCAGCAGAAAGGAATGATGGGTGCAAACTACCAGCCTCTACAAAACATTATCACGAAACATTTAGACCTACGTATCATTGAATAAATATTTTTACTGGAGAGAAATATATCTCTATGTAGCCTACGCAACATCTGTTATGTGTTTAATAACTAGACCTGGGATTTTAAGGCAATGTCTATTTTGTTTCTTATGAAATAACCTTTAAAATTTTTAAATATGTTGACGTTGCATGATAAATCACTATCATTTATAGAGTTTTATAGTGCCCTAAAATGCCTATTTGGACCTTTGGAGTCTATTTTTAATATTTTAGTGCCTAATATGCCCATTTTGTACATTTAAAATAAAATCCAACTTCTGTAACTTTTACAATCATTTGATGGACATCCTTGAATGAAGAGCAGAACAGCAGAGGGTGGGTTTTTCACAGAAACTTGATTTTCCCAAACAATTGTCGCCAAAGGAATGCTGACTGATGGGGGAGGGGGAGGATTAGCTCAAAAGAGCAAATAGCAGGTATATAGTAAGAAGGTAAATACTTTGTCAATTCACTAGTGAAAGACGATCTGTTTTAGTGAATGTAGTTCGTGATGCCTAAAACGAAATCTTCTAAGAGTTCGCTTATACAACAATGGCTTATACAATTTCCTGGGGTGACTTTTGATGGCAAGATTATTTTCTGTCAGTAGTGCTATAAACAGATATGTGCATTTTTTCATATTAATCTAAAACTAAGGTTTTGCTATTGGCTCCTCTAGTTAATTTTAGAGACCTCATTCAGGCGGCATGGATTGGATTTCCAGTATCGGCAGTAATTTAGAAAGCTATGAGGTCTGAAATGGTGTTGACCCAGCGTTATGAGTACAATTGGAAATTACAGTGAGCAGCGGTCACTGAGGCAATGCAATACTGCTGAGGGATGTGCCGTGTGACCACAAGACCACCCAATATCTGCAGGCCATAAGCTGGGCAGTAGCCGTTATTGAAAGCAATTGCCCTTGAAGTCCTGTAGTGTTCTAATTTTTTTATATAATCCAAAACTGTTTTTGATAAATGTCTTTTTTTAATTCTGTCTTAATTTTGCCGTTATTTCTGTTAAGAATGTTTATTTATATAATCTTTCTGCACAACGCAGATTGCCTTGCAGACAAAGAATAACTTACAGCAAAATAACCACGTTTCTTACAATAAAAAATGATCACGTTACAGTTTAAGAGCATATTTTAGTATTTTAAAGTCTATTTTCTGTCTACTTACACATTTTTGAAGCATATTTTAATTGCCCATTTTTCTGCTTATTTTCTTACTTTAAAAGCCTATTTTAGGTGCCTAAAACTAATTTTTTTTACAGCCTAAAATCCCTGGTCTATTAATAGCCCATCTTTCGTTAGGCGACTTTTTTGTAGGGAAAATGATAAAGTTCATCTGAAAGGTGTCAATGGGTGAAATGTTGGATGTAATTTTTCAGCCCTTTGTAAGTTCTTTGTCCCTTTTTCATTTAACTCTGCTCGTAATACTCTTTTCTTTACTTTCAATGCTACCTTAAATATTTATCCACGGTTTATTTCATAACTTACATACCATAGCATCACCATCTGTGATTCCGCAGCCCAATGAACTTCTCCTCAGCTTTCAGTGAATATGAGAATAGTGGACCCATCTGCTTTCAGTCAACTAGACAAAGTAGGCTATACCTGAAACAACGAGAAATGTGACTGTATTCTCTCTGGACTCAGTCAACAGCTTAACAACTTACACCTTACAACTTACAACTTAGAGATGTTTAATTTGTCAACCCTTTTATACTATTTGTCCGTTATAAAAGACATAAACGAAATTTGTTTTTTTTTTTTTTGTAAGAAACTAGCTTAAAAGGCCCGGCGTCGCCCGGGTTTTTATTTTGTAATTTGAAATTAACTTATGAAGGACTTTCGATTTGTAGGCCTACATAGAACTTGAAA
Organism: Ectobius pallidus; assembly: GCA_964059195.1. Taxonomy (NCBI): domain Eukaryota; kingdom Metazoa; phylum Arthropoda; class Insecta; order Blattodea; family Ectobiidae; genus Ectobius; species Ectobius pallidus. The sequence continues at coordinate 18,542,978 of CAXKWD010000005.1, forward strand.
TGAGGAAAAACGACTTATCACACTTAAACTATTTCCTCAGAAAACGCTAGATATAGCCACTACATGCTTGATTTCCTTTTGCCACATTTCTGGCGTCACCATCAATACTGCTCTGTCAAACCGTTTCCTAACATCGCATAATTTAAAAGTTTTTTTATTTCTGGCCACAAACCCTTTGATAAAACTCCATACCAGTTCAATTGGATTCAAATTGCTATGATAAGGGGGCAACCTCAGTACTTGATGGCCGCTTTATTTGCCATATCATCAACCACATATTTATTTTCATCTTTGTCCGCGAATTCCTGTGCTAAGATCACTAACTCTGCCTTAATACTTTTATCATTAAATTTTACATTCTTTTCTTGTAGGCATTCCACAATATCTTGCTTACGCCAAGAAGTATTTGGACGCCGATAGAGTTTCACACTGTGGTATGATGCATTGTCCATAACTATTAAACTGTTGGGTTCAAGTTTCGGCAAAACATTAGCAAACCAGTTACGGAATACCTCTCCATTCATGTCTTCGTGGTACTCACCTGTTTTCTTTGACTGAAAAATGAGCAAACCCCCATCTACGAAGCCTGTTTCACTACCTATATGCGTAACTATTAGGCGTATCCCCTTACCCAGAGGATTTTTTAAACCTTGACTTAATCCTGCCCTAAAAGCTTTTTCCTTTGATTCAACAGTATTGTCATGCCAAATTTTAGGGGTGGTGTGTCCTGCATTTACCCATGTTTCGCCTAAGTAATAAAACTTTCGACCCTCTGCTCGGTATTGCCGTACAGCTCTAAGATATCGTATTCTCCAAAGTACAATATCATCACGATCTACTATAACATTAACCTCACTTCTTTTCACATATTTCATTCCAATGTCCAACAATCTCTATCTCTATATATATAAAAGGCTTTGTCCTGACTGACTGAATGAATGACTGACTGATTGACTGAATGACAGGAATCAACGTACAGCCTAAACTATAACAGGTAGAGACTTGGAATTTTGACAGTACCTTCGTTTCATAATGTAGGTGCTCACTAAGAAAGGATTTTGAAAAATTCTGATTCTAAATGCCAAAAATTAAATGTTTTTGAAAATACTTAATCCCTTTTTACATAGAATTATCAATTCCAAATCACAGAATATATTGTTGCCAAATGGTATCAGGTGTGCTTGGAAAAAACAATTGAAATGCACTTTTGACAAATAAGAGAAGTTATCAAAATAATTCATGTTATAAATAAATATTACAGAATGAAATCCACTAAAATAATGGAATCACATAACTTTCTCTACCCTGGACATAGAGAAAACAAAACGAGGTATGGTAATGTGTATATTATTATATTATATCGCAGGTTTTTGGAGAGAAAAGTATGAAAGTGATAATGCTTTATGGTAACATAAGAGTGGGAAATTTCCCGCCTCGATATTACAATTTTATGTTACAGGAATTTCTGTTTCTTCTTATTTAAACCTCTACCAGGCTTGCTGTGCACTGTACAAGCGATGGGATGTAACATTCTACATCCTCTATGAGCCATAAAAAACTATATCAAGTGTTTTCTGAGGGAATAGTTTGAGTGTAATAAGTCGTTCTTCCTATTTCAAATTATAAATGCCTATATAAGGACCTAGAATTTAAAATTGAAAATCCTTCATAAGCTAATTTCCAATTACAAAATACAAAACCCGGGCGACGCCGGGTCTTTTAAGCTAGTAACTTATAAATTGTTGTTCTTTTAAAATTAGGTAGGTCGGAGTCCTCATTGACAGCACAAAGAAGTTTATCCACAGTTGGAGGTATGTTATCAAAAAAGAATTGAGGAACTTTTGCTCGAATAGCACTTTTCACAAAGTCATCAATGTTATCTAAAACACTATGCAGCTTTTCAGCCTTTCTTGGGGGAGTTTACACTACACCAGAGTCTCTGTATTCACTACGCACTTTCCAGATACTTCTGGTACATATACCGGTGAATTCAGATGTCAATTTTACAACGTCCTCAATTGCAAGTGCTGGATATATATTTTTTAAACCCATTAAACACATTCAATATAATTTCCTTCTGTCCACTTCGCAAAGATTTACCTCTCTTATTTTTAATTATGCCACTTGGGCCTGGTTGAATTTCAGTCATTATGTTTAATGCTTCTCACAGACTGGGTTATAAATTATAAACTCCACGTTTCACTGTTCACTGAAATTTGTATGTTTACATTATTCACAACAATGACTCTCGCAAACTGGAGGGTTATATCACGAATGCCACGTTTCGCAATACATTGAAACATTTGCAATAAGTTGATATTGTTATCTTAAAAATTTTCGTCACATTTTATGAGCTTTTACTGTTATAAAAATAAAATCTAATACCGCACTATATTGTCTTGTAGCATGATATGTGGTGTGGTTCAAATCACGTGCATTTGTTTACACGGACTTGCATTCTCAAAATGAATGGATAACACACTTTCGATTTGGTTTGGTTGCAAGACTCACTTTTGTTTTTCTTTGTTTTGTTATGAAAACATGTGAAAGTGGAACTCTCAAACTGTGAATGTCACACTTCTTTTGTCACACTTCAATTTTTTTAATCTTTTTTTATGTAAACAATTGACAGCAGAACTCTCTAACTTTGTCTAACTTTGCCTCATTTCATCACATTTCCGACTTTCCCCGTGGATTTTCCAAAAATTTTCTTTCATACAAACCTTCTCCAGACAATTATGATCACAACAAAACAAAAATCAGCCAAATCGGTCGAGCCGTTCTCAAGTGATGCGGCAACAACCCTTTTGCAAATTCATTTTTATTAATATAGATAGATAATTCAAATAATATGTCGTAAAAACAAATGTTACAGTATGAGTGAGATACATTTTTAGAATAATATAATACATAAAAACAATACGTCTTGGCCCCTATGACCTATGCGTTCGTTTTGCCTCTAAGGTGGCCCGGCTTTCGGTTGATCACTCATCCGGGGAGCCCTGCATGTCCTTGTCTGGTCAAAAAAATCTGTATGCGGTCCATAGAACCTCCCTTCCCCGACGGGTCGCGATCCTGTAAGGCATGGGCCGCTTAAATGTACCTACAAGGAGGAGGTAAAACTGAGGGAAAGAAAAATATTTTGACACTCACAGAAAGTTTTAGGCTGTAATTAGCTTCAAAGTCGGAAAATTATGAGTTTGTAAGTTGCACAGGGGAACAAATTATCGCTACATTAATATTGATTAGTAAAGTTGAGTGATTGATTATGGATTAGTCAAGAACTCATGAGGATATTTATCTAAATTATTCTATCTGATTATTGAGACAAACCGGTAAACATTGTTATTGGAAATAACAATGCAAATGACCGGCAATAGGCCTATATATGACAAAATAAAAATTGTAAAAGGGGCGCCTTGGAACTATTTTAGTTCAACCCCAAGGCACTCTAATATGTTACATTCCACCATTTTCAAATGTTCATAAAATAAATGGTTATACAGAGTGTTAATGAATAACACCGAGATATTTTACCTGTATATGGAGGAGACATAGACAAGCAACTTTTATTAGTTGATTTTTTGCTCTATGACGTAAAATGTGTATGCTACAGGGCATTTAAAGTCATTATAATTTGGTGCTCATAAATCAATAATTACGCGAAATAGGGTTACAATTTTCATTAAATCGACTTCATGCCTTCCTAGTGATCGATAAAAACCTGATTCTTAATCATTCATCCACAGCTATGTCATAATTTAGAGATTTCATAATCTGCAAAATTTACAGACTAATCACATGACTGGCCACCACTGCATTAGCCTTCTTTTATTCATAACTACTTACTACAGTGTTAACAACGAAGTTTCTTTGTTTTGCATTTTTTTCTAATGTTAGAAGCCAGTGGCGGCCATGCCCTGGGAGATCTTATGCTGTAACAGGAAAAATTGAATCTATAGAGCAAAAATCTCCTAATAAAAGTTGCTTGTCTATGTCCCCTCTATACGCAGGTAAAATATTTCGGTGTTATTCATTAACACCCTATATATTCTGTTAAATATAATACAATATATAAAGTTTTATGATAAGTAATATACATTCTACAAGTATACAATTATTTTTTTAGCTGAATTAATTAAATTAATCAAACTCAACTAATATCTTGCTAAGTATCTCCCTCTCGCTGTTCTTACAGGAGGCTGTAAACCCTGATGAAATTCTCGTGCCTGCTCTTTCGCGCACTTCCTTATACTGGTTAATCCTTTACAGAATGGTTAAAATGCCAAAGTTAATGAAACTTAGTAAAGGGGCAGTTTAAAGGTAGTTAAAGAGCAGAGTTTCATACGAGGAACGATTTTTAACTGCCGCACCGTATGCTAGTATAAAAGAGAACAGTTCCCTAGATCCTCATTAAGGATAAGCAAAAAATTGTAACTCGCGAACCCGTGTGCAGAGGTCTGGATAGTCTTCTGTATTTGCGAATGTTCAGTTCGAGAATATTGAGCGACGAGGAAATCGCCAGTTTTTCGGCTACAGTTTATAAGAGGTTGCGCTAATAAGTACTGAGGTATATAGATCAAGCCTTGTCTACATACAATGAAGTTCCCTAATAACTTAAAGTAATTACTAGGGCAAGACATTTGATGATTTTGCATCTTTTTTTATAAGAAGATTAAAAGACAGCTCATATATATAGGCACGCACACGGTGTCGTGCACATCGGCACAGTCTCATTTTCGTGCACATTGGCATAGTATTTTTATCTTGTAATATTATCGTGCTCATCGCCACACAATCCGTTGGGGCTAGGGGTGGACATAGAGACTCAAACCTTCAGCCTCCTTCATCACGGCTCCGAGGCAGCACCCCTTAGCTACCGCGGCAAAGGAAACCGGCCGTTGATATCGTAGATAGGTTAAGTCAGGTCAGGTCAGGTCAGGTCAGGTTAGGTTAGGTTAGGTTAAATTAAGTTAGGTTAGGTTAGGTTAGATTAGATTAGGTTAGGTTAATTCAAAATCTCATTAAATTGCAGGCAGATACTTTATGAATGATTTCTAAACAATACAATTATAATATTAATGTACACAGTATGTATCTATAATAATAAAAGGAAGTGTGTGTCTTTCTGTCTATCTAGCAATTACTGTGAACTCCATTGCATTCAATACGATAATGTAATTCCAACTTTGTCTGTATGTCCACCCCTACGAAGGGTGTGTGGCGATGAGTACGATGATATTGCAAGATAAAAATAATATGCCAATGTGCACGAAAATGCGATCGTGCCGATGTGCACGTGTGCCGATGTGCACGTGTGCCGATGTGCACGCAACCCACACACACATATGTATATACATATATTTTTGTGTGAATGTGTGTGTGTATCATGAAATCTTTGATTAAATACGGGCAATGTTTTGCATTTATTGCTTTATTTTGCATTTTCAGTCATTTTCAAGATATAGGTCATTTTTTGGCAATTTTTAGATAATTTTTGGCATTTTTAGGTCATGTTTCAGTGGAGGTAAAGAGGAGCTTTTCCATGTACAAATCGTTACTTTCAGACAACAGACAATCGTTTTACTTGAAAATCTGAGTGTTCATAGTTTATTTTAATTCAGGTTTATTGTAAACACCACAGCCATTTGTCTTATAGCAATAAAGAATTATATTTTTAAGATTTCAGATTTTCCTGGCGAAGTTTATTTATAAAGGTTTCTCGGGTTGTCAGCCCTGGCTGACAACCCGAGAAACCTTTATAAATTATATTTTTCTTTCTTTTTAAATTGCACATAGTTGTTAGGGGCAATTTGATGGCCTTGCCTGTTGAGAAAGAATTTCTTTTCCGCTAAGGGTATCGAAGTAGTATAAATTTACTTATTTCTTTAGAAACAAAATAAGTGTATATTATGTTATAAATTCATATATAACGCACTGTTACTTTAAATTGTTTTTAGAATTCATTACTTTAAAAAAAATATTCATAAGTAATAATGGTAAATTTATTGATCATTTCTTCACTATTTAGGTCATAAATGCATTGCTCTAGTAATTATATACAGTAAAGTTCCCTATAACTCAAGGTAATCGAAATCTGAAGCGAAGCATTGGGTTAAACTCAGGCCCGTTACTTGGGCGTGCGGGTTCGATTCCATTCAATATTATTTTTAAAAGTTAATATCTGATTGATTTATTCTTTTTAACTTCTAAGAGGAACATAGGACCTCTCGTGAAGATTTCAGTTCTTAGGACTACTGTAGCTGAAGTTCTTTCCGGAGAGAGAGAGAGAGAGAGAGAGAGAGAGAGAGAGAGAGAGAGAGAGAGATAGTAAGCCCATCGCCACAACAACCCTCTTCTTATAGGTGCTCATTCACAGACAGGGAGATTCTAAAATTTTTAAATTACATCTGTAATTGCTGTAATCATATAGAACTAGAACAATAGTAAATCTACATTAATAAACTTGAATTCTACCAATGTGACCACTGCGGTTAGCGGCGAAAATAAGTACTGCACCACTAAAATAATTTTATACTCGATAAGGACTTCTGTTTTTAACAGGTTATATATATATATATATATATATATGAATGTTCTAACTAATACTACAATTAGTAATTACAGTATACACCAACAAGAAAAGCTGTATACATTTATAAATTTTGCTCTAAAGACAATGTAAATAGGTATTTTAACGATTATGTAAATGTGTGTTTTTAGTAATTTAATCATGTCATTATTATTTTAAGAATATTGAATTTAGATATTTTAGATGAATCAAAACTCAAAATTGTTTCTGCTATATTATTAGTAAACTAGCATGTGCCCGCGGCTTCGCCCGCGATAATTATTTCAAGAATTAAAAATTAAGAGCATAATAGTTAAATCATTACATTTATTAACACCTAAATCGCATGGACTACATACCACGATCAGATAGCATCGACTGGTAAAAGCGACCTCAGATTCGAGTTTCTTGGCCAAGAAAACCTCTGTATAGTGAGATTCGTCCAAATAAAACAACGTTTGACCATATTTAGGGCTTACAACATTCAAGCGATCGCGAAAGTTTTGTTTTCAAGGTTTGACAAAAATAGCCAAAGCCAACTGTAATTGATTTGACATTGAAATGTATAACTGAAAACTTATGTTTTGAAAACGCAAAAAATGCACGTTTTTTGCCAGTTTTTCACTCATAACTCACGAACGAAAACTAAAATTAAAATTCCGGCTTCGAGGTGCATTTTCCGACCCTTCAGCACACCTATGTTTAAAATTTCAGATCTCTGCGTTCAGTAGATTTCGCTGGTCATCGAGGAGAATTCCTTTTATTAATATAGATAGTATGAATTATAATGATACCTTCTCTAATTTGTCAAACATCCATTTAATTTAATCCAAGCCCACCTGATACCACTGGTAACAATACGTTCTGTGAATTTGTTTTGATAATTCTATGTAAAAAGGGATTAAGTATTTTCAAAAACATTTAATTTTTGGCATTTAGAATCAGAATTTTTCAAAATCCTTTCTTAGTGAGCACCTACATTATGAAACGAAGGTACTGTCAAAATTCCAAGTATCTACCTGTTATAGTTTAGGCTGTACGTTGAATCCTGTCATTCAGTCAGTCATTCATTCAGTCAGTCAGTCAGGACAAAGCCTTTTATATATATAGAGATATTTGAGGCTACTGCAGATAAAAATTTCCTTGGTTTATCGATCTCATTTTTGAGAGTATAAGCCATAAAACTGCCCACTAGTTCCTTAACAGTTAGGCCTGCATCCCTCAAACAAATACAAACATGAAATTCATTAATCATCGTTCTAAAATTAAAGAAAGAAAAAAAACGTACGCTTGTGTGCCTGCCTGAATAAAAGCATCATTTCCTGATCAAAGACTCTATTATCAGCTAAGGAAACTATTTTACCTGAATACGTTTGTTATCTGCAATAGTTCTGAAGACAACAACCAAGAAGAGTGCTAGAAAGTTTTCTCTGGACTCTACTAGGTTGGAAAGTAGTTTACTTCTGATGTTTTGAAACTGAATTGTGGTGCAGTTCGCATCCGAAACGTCGCTAGTAAAATAATTTTATATAATGTAAAGAATCTCTATAACAAAAACATGCCATTTTAAAATATATTTCAATGAGAAAAGTGACCTCAATATAACAGAAAAGAATAATCGAGTTCACCACGAACCTTGTCTCAAATGTCTGGAGGAAGAGAAAAAGGAAAGAGAAGCAGAAATAAGTCACAAAGGATTTAGAATGTAAACATGATTTATTCATCCATGATTAAGTTTAATAACCAACAGAACTCTATTTCACAATTTATATGGGCTAGATATGATGTACTAGGAAGTATACAGACAGGACAAATTCTTGGACATTGATTATGGTAAACGCTTCTTAGAATCTGCTTTCTTTCCTTCAGACTTGATCGAGTTTATCAAGTTGGGTAACGATTTACTTAAACTTATCACGTAATTGACTTATATGACATATTAGATGACTGATGGTAAACTGATCTTAGGAAGCAGGAAATTAAAAATCCTGACAGCCCGTGATCAAACAACATAAATTATATAAAAGCTCTTCGCATGATGTAATCCAATTTTATCTGCTCAGCGGCAGGGCGTTGGCAGAAGTCGCGCCCTTAGGGAAAGGTTTAAAAGTCATGTACTTAGAGCCGTGTAGGAACATAAATTCGCTATGCATTGCATTGTTCTGGACTGGAGGGATGTCAGCAACAGCTTGATCTCCAGTACAGACTGACAATTAACTTGTCTGCTTCCTCAACGGGAGGCACAGACGTTATGGAATATCGCTGCCATCTTCAAATTATATAAAACCTAGCTGCTACTTTTCATATCGCCGCCGAGATATCCAGTTCCTTTGGCTGTCCAACTCTAGGCAATTAAGTTGTCTATTCACTTGTATAAGTAGTTGCGCTCTTAAAAACAGTCTTAGTTGCACAATATGACTTTTTTTTAGAAACTACAAATCACTGACCTTCTTTATTTATGTTGAGTGAGTATATTCGATCCATGAAGGTTTAGTTCAACGCCCTCATCATTATTACTAAACTTAATTTTTTTTTCTCCAATGAGGGTGGTATTATAATAAAGTATAATATAATTTTGCCACCTTATACCCTCACTTAAAAATAATAATTCTTCAATGGTTTGCCTTTAACTCCTCAAGTTTTATTTTTTTAGTATAAAATTCCTTACATAATATATAAAATAACCTAGATAAATTATCAAGGTAACTTAGGCCTACTTCTCTTTTTTTGCGTCAATGATAAACATTAAATAACATTTTCCTGTTAAAATGTCCTCATCCTATTACAAATGGCATGTCTGTAGAAGTGCTGTGGAGATTTAACTGAACTTATCATTCTATATCTTAAGTTACAAGAAAATGTTAGGACTGAGTTATAGCCCGGATGTATAAACAAATAAGCACGAAAAATGTAAAAAATAACCGTAAAAATAAACCAAGAACCATTTGTAAGGTAAAAATGTTCCTTTAACATCGCAGCACGTCACAGGCGCATGTCTACAGCAACACAGTTCATCTACGACGAATTCTTCCACAGTATCTGTTTCTTCTCCGGAAAGCTTTTAAGAACTCTAATGAAATGTTTTAATACCTTATTTTTCACTAGATTATTAAAAAATAAAAAATAAATAAATAAAAAAGGAAACCGGTGACGATGACATCTAGGAGTGGTGTAAGCTCTTTTAATGTGACAGTTTTTTCGTAGTAAAACTTGCTGTTTTAATTCAAAGTCATAAAATAAGAAAGCAAAATAGTTTTTCTTTCAGAATAAACCAAATAAACACTATCAAATAAAATTGTCAAAAGCAATTCATGTAAAAAATTTATACAAAATCCTTAGAACCGTTTTTGAGGAAATCGCTATAAACTAAAATTTGTTATTGTAAAGTGACATTAAAAGAAGAGCAAGTCGTCGCCAATCTTTGTGTCACATTCGCAGAAGGTAGGCTACCTAACCCAAAAGCAGAATGTTGATATCACGTGAGTTTTTGTTCTGGAGCTAGGCTGTTCACAGAGACACACACAGACATGTTTCCGAAAATAGTATTTCTGGATTCAGGGGACCTCAAAACATGTATTTATGTTAAAAACTAAACTTCGAATTTCAGGGATGAACACAGTACTTCCTCCACCTCTGGTAGGGGCAGAGGAAGTAAAAAATATGAAAGACCTGACAGTAGGCCTATAGAAAAACGAACAGATTTTTCCTTATAGAGCTTCCGTATATGCAATATTAAGTTCCTTTCATTTTGAGCTAGGATGTATAGACTGTCTGCATTTCCAACTCTTAAACAACTCTTTTATTGACCAAAGGAGAAGCTCGGTTTCCGAAGATAGTCCTACAACTTTAAGTGACTTTTTATGGTGATTACTCTGAAGAGATGCTCTTCTTTCCAAGTTTCCTAAGGCAACAGAGCGCGATCACCTGTAATTATTACCGAAAACAGGTGCGCCGATACTACAAATTACGTGTTCTTGCAGTTTATTCCACATAATTCGCGTACGAAAGCGAAAATTGAAAATCTGTCTTTGAGGTGTATTCGGACCCCCTCTGTCCAACTATGTTTAAAATCTCAGATCTCTTACTTGTCATAGATTTGACTGCGCTTTACATACATACACCTATACAAACAAACAGAATGTAGACAAACAGATAAATACTTCCTCGTCTTATACAGACTATTTCACTCATACGCCGCGAGTTTGATATTGATCAATAATGTTTAGAAATTCATCGGATATAGACCAATCACGATCGTTTGTTTTATAAAATGCTTGCTATTAATATGAGATATGATTTTATCTGATAAAATCGCCAGCTCGTTACTGGACACGTAAGGCATCAACGGGCCGTGATCAATATGTCATTTGGTGCCAGTCAACATAATAAAAGCACATTATTATATACAACATAAGTTGTTTGGAAACTGAAATAATACAAATGTACATTGATTAAAACACAATTTCGATCCGGTGCAAGCCAGTTCGTGTGCTTTCATAGCATTCTGATGTAAGCAACTACCACGACGCCCTCCATCTTGTGATGCGAACTATTGGTAGCATTGGGAACTCATCTGTGAACTGTTCATTCATCTAGTATGCCGTGATCTTACGGCTGGCAGAATATTGACAACAAAGTAAGAAAATAATTATTAAATACAAAATCCGTTGCTGTTTATTCCTGGAATAGTCTTAATAGATTCCACACGCAATTACGAGTGTTATCAGATAAATTTGCTCGAACTTCGTTCTCACAATTATATCGATAAACTTTTTGTCTCTCGTGGGATTACCTGTGATAATATAATTAACTCATAGACCAAGCAGGCTGGATCAAATCCCTGGTAAAGTGAGCGCTTTTAAAGGATCCTCAGGTAGTGATGGGAAAAATCGAATGATTTTAACAATCGAATGATCATTCGAATGCAGAACTAAACATTTCGAATGAATATTTCGAATGAATTCATTCGAAGTGTTTTATTCATAGAGGGATAGTTACATGCAACCTACGAGATGTTCATTCGCTAGCTTCAATATTTTTCGAATGAAATCTTCCGTTCTCACTTCACTTCATTGGCATTCGAAAGCGGGTAGATTTAAATTTAGTGCGCACATTTCCGGCAGAGAACAATGCGGCCAGCTTACAACAAACACGGCCTCCAGAGATGTTTATTATTTTAGTCATGTAGTCTCGAACAAGTGCTGTAGTAAATAGGCCTACAGTAAATTAGGCCTAACATGAAATTTCTTGAAGTCCTACAAATATAAATTGCTTAATGCAGCAATAACCAGGCAACTTCGTAGTTAGGCCTATTATTTGCATTTGCATATCTGTGGTGTTTAATAATAACAAGCATAATACAATCAAGTACAAAATAATATAACTTTTCAATTTACGAAAAAGTAAAAATTATGTAATTTCAAGACACGTTCTTAAAGCTTTACATCAATCATAAATAACAAAAAATCTGTTCATATTAGTTTTCTCTTTGAACTTACAATTTTAAATAAAATACCAGTCAATCCTTTTTTCTTGCAATAAAAGCTCATATGACTTTCCTAATAACAAAAATAAGTTTGCATCATTATCTTTGACTATAAAAAATCATTTGCCGTAGGTTAATTTTAATATCCCATTCACAAAGGATTGAATATTTACTTATCACGACTTATCGTTACTATTCACCTAATAATATTATCATAATCATTATAACTGTATAGGCCTATCAATCCCAATGAATAGAGAACATAACGACAACAGAAACAGATTATATTATTATTATTATTATTATTATTATTATTATTATTATTACACGGCTTATTGGTATACCCTAAGCTCCTAATTAAGCGATGTAATATGTAATATGAAGTTAAAGCATGGAAGGATAAATATAATACACAAAAAGACAATAGTAGGCCTAAAATAGATAAATATATTTTCACGACCAAATTTGAATACAACGGAATGAAATGTATCTAATTTTAGTATTAGGTCCATTCAAATTTTCAAGTTTAATAAATAGTAATTAAGGTAAATAAGTTATTAAATTGATTATGTACAGTGTATTCTTCAGTTTATTTTATTACGTTCGGAAATCCGAATAACTATATTGTCAGTTATATGCGATGCTGTAAAGTAATTATATCTATGATTCGATAAGATCTCCAAATCTATTTAAATCTGAAGATTTCAAATTATTATTTAATAGGGTAGACATCGTTCGTTTAACTAAGAAATTCAATAACACGTATGTGAGAGCATATGTGAAACAAATTTAGTACTATTTATTTTATTACTGTGTTATAATAGCATACTGAAGGTAGTGTTACGTCATATTGCAGTATTTTTGCATAAATGCAGACATAACTGTTCAAAGACAACGAATCAAAACAAGACAAGAAATAACACGAACATTTCAGTTAATAAACAGTAGAATAAAGTTTAGTACAATGCTATTTTCATGCACTATAGGTCGTGGCTCTTTAATCTGTATCTCAATAATTATTAATTTTATAAAGAAGTATGTTTGTTGTTTTATATATAATTTTCTTGTATAATTAGGAACCGACAAAAGCAATTCAAGGTCTCTGCAAAGCCTGGCCGAAGAGTATTTCCGCCTGAGTAAACTGAGCCGTGATTGAGCACATGTAGGTTGGCGATGGGGTCTGGTTTTTTTCCTTCCTTTCTTCCTAATTTTTTCCCCTTTATTAGGATGTGGAAATTGAAAAGACTGCAAGTCCATTCACTTTCTGAACACAACCCTTTAGGGGTGGATGATTTTTTTTTATTTTAAAAGGGAAAAAATGCAAGCATTCCCACTTTGGTGGCATTGCCATTAAAATAAATTAGATGTTGCCAGTTCTCTGACATGTTGGAACACTGCAGATCTTTAGACAAAAATAGTAGAAACAACAGAAGTGAAAAGGTTAAATTAGGATACCCATATTATAGTTTGTCGCGGAAAATATGCTCTTACTTAGATAATTTATAAAATATGAAGGTAATTGGAACATGTCTCAGTTAACTAATTCAACAGTTCAATGTGGTATAGAATTATTAATTATGATTGATATCTAAATGGACTCTAAACAACATGTTGCAATGTTGCCTCCTGATTAAGTAATCTGATCTCGAGTCAATAATTAAAGTATAACTTAGAATATTACTTTTGCCTGGTATAATTAACTTTGTAAGATTGTAAATACTCATAGCTTAGGTTGTTGAAGATATGCATTTATGTAAATAGCTAATGTTGGTACTGCTTAAAAATCTTATAAATGCATCAAATATAAAAATTGAATGGCTGTATTTAATATCATAATTCATAACATACGGTAATTAATCAAATAAATAATCCATTTGAAAATGCATATGTTTCATGTAGAAGCTAATGATGGATGTAAAATAGGAACAATCTGTGAAAAATTGAACTTTTTAATATTCGAGAGAACGGCTATTTCATTGTCAAAATATATTTTGTAGCCTGGGGTTGAAACTAGCTCTGCGTCATGCCATCCCCACTTGGAATGGGAGAGATGGAAGTTACCGAACGCTTTGCTAACTGGGACACGATGGAACACGAAAACAATCGAATGAACGAGAGAACGAGCCGAAAAGCCAGATTCCGAGAGGTTGAAGAAGCATTCGAATGAATTCATTCGCTTTCACACTTCAGTTCAGTAAGCGAAGCGCTCTAACCCTAGTCTGGAGCAGAGCAAAATCATTCGAATGATTTTTTTAACATCTCGAACATTTCGAATGATTTTAACAATCGAATATTTCGAATGAATTCATTCGAATGGTTCCCATCACTATCCTCAGGCGGAAACCCTCTAATACAGTACCCCAACTCCACTCTTGACCTGACCCTCCATAAACATCTCCATAAACATCTTGTAGTTGAAAAGCCGAAAAGGAAAAGGGGAAGTGTGTTGCGCGTGCCTAAGCATAAGATGCACATTGTTGCCACAGTTTGAAAGCCTTGCAGCTAATTTCCACAAATTCGAATTACAGTCAATAATTTAATCACTTTGCTTACTGTAGGCACTGTAGACACTGTAGAAGACTTCTGGTATGACCTACGGACCAGGAACACTTTTAACGTTATTATTTGCCGACGATCAGATTATAATAGCAAGAAGTGAAAATATACTACATAAAGCAGCATATGAACTAAATATAATAGCAAAGGAATATAATTTTAATATTTCTATAGATAAAACGAAAGTAATGGCTTTTGTTGGAAAATATCCTGTTAGAAGTAAAATAGTTATTAATAATAGAATTATTGAACAGGTAAAAAGTTTTAATTTCCTAGGCTATCATATAAACATAGATGAAAACAGAGATATAGAAGATAAAATAATAAAATTCAAGAGAATATGCGGCACAATTAATAGAACATTGAGAAATAAAAGCAGAATTGACACTCAAATTAAATTTTATAAAACAGTTTCTGTTCCGATTCTTATGTATGGTTCTGAAAATTGGGTCATGCTAAAGAAAGATGAAGAGCGAATTCAAGCTGCTGAAATGACATTTTTGAGATCTACACTGAATGTAAGACGTATTGATAAAATACAACAGCTTAATCTAGAACGTTTAAATGAGAAAATAAAATGTAATAGACAAAAATGGTTCATGCATGTCCAACGAATGGAAGATAAAAGATTGACAAAGAGAATATTAAATTATAATGTAACTGGTAATAGAAATGTAGGTAGACCTAGGAAAAGATGGATTGACCAATTAAGCTGATAACTGGAGGCGTAACAGACACATGAAAAAGCCTAATACGTGCAAGGAGATGATGATGATGATGCTTACTGTAGGCACAGTTAGAAGAAAGTTTAAATAAATAAATATGTGTGTGTGTGTGTGACTGTGTACCGTATAATAATTATTTGTGTTACTACCGCTTCAGAGAAAACCCAGAAACTAATACATTACAGTATAACAACGGAAATGCATGTTAGTTTAACAGACGGAACCTTAGAAACACGTGCTGAAAAGATTAAACACTATTAGACGTCATAATAATTATATTTTGAAATATCCATTTTCCATTTTTCTAGGTTTTCTCCATTACATTCGGCGATACACAAAAACTCAGTACAGTCAAGTTGTAGAGAAAATGAAAATGATTTTTTTTTTTTGTTAAATAGGCCAACATTTCTTTATAAAATTAATAGGTATCAAGATAAAAACAAAATAACATGACAAATGCGAAATCAGAACATTTTGATTTAAATATGAATTATATTCTTTTGTTGCCCATAGTAACAAGAATGCTATAATCTAATTATTGTTGTAAAATGTAGTCAGTTTACCACAGTCTAATGAACACACCAAAATCAAGTAGAGCGAGGTGGTATAGAGTAATAGGGAAGAGGTCCTGGGTTCAAATCAAACCTCGTTGCCGCCCAAATTTACCAGTAGCCTTTGTAATGACTCATTCGTGCAACATTTGCTTATATTGTTCTGCTATATCGCAATGTATCCTGCATTTTTGCCTTTGAGATTGAGGAAACCATGCAAGCCCTAAGTTATTATTGGCATTATTATTATTATTATTATTATTATTATTATTATTATTATTATTATTATTATTATTATTATTATTATCATTATTATCGTTATCGTTTTCATTGTTATTATTATTATTATTATTATTATTATTATTTCACGGTAAAAGCATTGAACATAAAGATCGACCCTGATGCTTTCCGCTCTTGATACTTGTTAGTTTTATGAAAATGTAATAAATAAAATTTAATTGTCCCTATAATTTACTTTTTTCTCTGCTAGCTTTTAACACGTATATGCGAGAAAGTTTGTGCAACATATTTTGCACAATTTATTTTAGTATATAAAACTAACATAAGACGCCATAAGAGTTTTATTGGGAGAAGTAAGGGAAGTGAAAGCACATAGGCTAATCAAAATAAAATAAAATAAAATTAAAATTTTTGTTTTAAAATAAGGGTCAGCAGTCAGGTGTCGTTCCTTGCAAACTCACTGTAACAGATTATGAGAGGTAGGAAAGAGTGCAGGTTTGTGCTTAAAAAATAAGCTTTGATCCTACCTTTACTCATCGTTGTCGCTATCTCCTACATGAATCACGAATCTCTCCTGGTTGTTGTCTGAGTCATGACTTATGTATTTTCCCTCGATCTTGGTGGTGTGCTGGACGCAAGATGACCAAAGCTGGGAGTCAATTGCTTTAGTACCCTCACGCAACAGTTCACAAACACTGGCACTTAGAGTTGGTGTCACATTGTTTTTTCTAACGAATCCTTTCAGTTGGGCCCATACGAGTTCGATAGGGTTAAATATGCAGTGATAGGGTGGAAGACGCAAAACTTCATGACCACAAGAAGCTGCAAGTTCATCAACCACATACTTTTTACTTATGTTTGCAGATTTGATTCTGCTAATGAGGACGGCTTTTATGGGAACGGGGTTCGGCACAGGTATATTATGTTCTTTCATGAACGAAATAATATCCTGGACCCTTGTATTCATGGAGGGAATTTTAAACAGCTGCCGCGAATGATAGCTTGCATTGTCCATTATTATTACACACTTTCTGTTTGGCAAGTTTGAAAGCAGATTATTTGAAAACCACTTTTCAAAAACTTCGGCCGTCATTTCATCATGACTGTCAGCTTTACAGTCTCCAATGTTCTTAGCTGACAAGAAAAGGCAATTCGGCACCCACCCTTCACTGCCTCCAGCATGAAGCACCATAATACGCTTTCCTCGCGACGTCGGAGATTTTAGCACACAATTGCAGGTACCGTCGTTCCATCCCATCTTTACAACATCATGGGTATCGAACCAGGTCTCATCAAGATAGATGATCTGGAGACCTTGCGCGCGTAGATCCCGTAGCCTATGAAGAAATTGGTATCGCCAAGCCACTATTCTTGTAGATTCCATCACCACATTCTTCTTTTCAAGACGGCGAAATCGAAAACCCAGCTTCTTTAGCAATTCGCGAAGTGTGGTTTCTTCGTAAGGAAAATCGGTAACACTTTTCATATGCTGCAAAAGTTCGCGTACGGTTGGTGATTGACCTTTACTATAAAAGCGGTACACCTCACGCCTGATAAAATCACAACCGAAATCGTCCACTTTATTAAACCTGGTTCTTTTGTTGCCTGGTTTTTTAGGAGTCATTGGTCCCCTCTGCAAAACATTCCGCACAGTTTTCCTGTCTAACTGTAGGATTTTTGCAGTCTCAGTTATTGAACCCTTACCTAGTTTATTCTTTTCTACATAATCATGAACATTACACACGAAAATCTGACTTTGCTTGTTCAGAGTTTTTGTGGGTCTTCTTTTTTGGGGGGTCGCGGAACTACTGGTACTCGGCAAGGGGTTATTTGCTGGTTCGGCCGGAGGGACAGCAACTTGGTTCTGATCCCAAGGCCTCCACATCTTAATAAAACTATGCAAGTGCTAACGCTAACTATTAAATACTTCAAAACTTATAAAACTACACTATAAAACTAAAACTACACAAAAGATACGGATAATTATACAGTAGATTTAACAAAAAAACAGAAAAAGCACGTGTGCACAGTCTTCACTGCTAAAACGTACTGAAATCATGAGGAAACAACACAAGTGACATTGCAACATGGCCTGACCTGGTGGCAGGGACCACCGCATATGTTTAGGGGTGGGTAGACCCTAATAATCTTTTCCAGATGAGGGAAAGGTCCGACTTAAAAGCATTCCGCTTGCTTTGATGCCGACTGGGGTTCTTTTGGGCGCGTCAACTCTAACAAGTCCTTCGAATAGTGGCTTCGTGGGGCCCAGCGAACTAAGGCATGGTTGAGAGCAGCGTTTCTCATCCTTTTTTAACCCGAGGACCTCTAATGTCTAAAAGAATTTACGGATCCCTCATTTTACATCCCATTCTTAAAAGAAGGTCTATATTCTTAATATTTGGGGTATTAATTATAGGTTATTATAACGAAGAATGTGACTTTTTTAATTTTTAATTTTGGATTTTTTAAATTTTAGATCTTTTAATTTTTGATTTTTGGGATTTTTAATTTTTGATTTTCGATTTTTTAATGTTGGATTTCTTAATTTCGAATATTTTATTTTTTAAATTTTGGATTTTTTATATTTGAATTTTGAATTTTTTATTTTTTAATTTTTGGATATTTGCATTTCTTAATTTTGGATTTTTTATTTTTAAATTTTGGATTTTTTGACATTTTAATTTTGGATCTTTACATTTTTTTAATTTTGGAATTTTGGATTTTTTAATTTCGGATTATTCAAATTTTGGATCTTTGAATTTTTTATTTTTTGGATTTTTAAATTTTGGATATCCGATTTTTTAAATTTGGATTTTAGATTTTTAAAATTTTGGTTTTTCGATTTTTTAAATTTTGAATAGGTCTAATCATTGAGTTTATTGTTTTCTGTGCAGTCCGTTCCGTCACACCTTACTAATTTCGTGACGATTTTGAGCGTTACACAAGCTCTCGATTTACCCCTACCGCGGCTAAGAAGTTTCACTTCAAAAATATGTTGCTTGTAAAATCTTGTTTCCTGTCGTGACAGTAAACACAGAGAAAATAGTAGGAGCAACTTTGCATCGAGCACTGGATAGTGAAACAATTAAAATGAGATCTTGTGCAGAAGGACTTGCAATGCTCCAGGTGGTGACAATTGCGCAGCCCACATGAAGCTTTTCATGAGTGTTGCCTTCTGGGCAAAATCAGACATTAAGTATAACCAACAAGATGGTGTAGTATCATCTCAACGCCCTCACCTCCAGATAAGTCCAGCTTCAACAAAAATGCCCAGGCTACTCAACTCTAGTAAGCTGAACCACAAGGCTAACTAAAGCAAGTAGATGCTAAGTTGTCTTCAACTGGTGTTGGTTGCTTGTAAGTTCTAAAATCTATTTCAAAATCCGAAAATACTAGGGTGGATCGAAAAGTAAAGCATAATATTTTTTTTACAAAAAGTTTAATAAGTACAATTAAGTTACGAACAAATGCACACTTGAAGGGACACCTTTCCTTTATTTCTCTATATAGCCGCCAAATTTCTCAACACATTTTTCCCATCGTGATACCAGTTTCAAAATACCCTGTTCATAGAAGTCCGTTCGGTTGAAGTATAGCCATCTGTGAACTGTTGTTTTTACTTCTGAATCTGAAGAAAAGCGATTACCGATCATTTTCTGCTACTGTACTTTGTAAATTTTTATTTTGAACATTTTGATACGCATATTCCGTGTTACACTTATTGTTCTCTTATAATTAGCGCCCGGATTCTTAGGTTTTAAACTATTTTGTTCCTTGCTAGCTAACTGTGAAATTTTAACACAATTATCCACTTCATTGTCATAATATGACATATCTGTCATATATTCCAATCTTATAAAATCTAAAAATGGCTAAATAAGAAGTTAAAAACTAAGAATGGCTAGAACAGTTCTTAATTAAAATAAGATAAAATGCTTAACAAACCAAAAATTACTTATCTCCCTACAGTTTTCATCTTGCTTAGTGTTACGAGTACTCTTTTATAGCTTTGCATTTTGTCATTTTGTAACCACATTGTCCCAGTAAAGGAAATTGTTAGAGAACCAAAACCCCTGGTTTTTTTAGAAGCAAATTAAGATATTCTTAAAAGCTTACACTTGCAGTTTATTCATAGTGTTTGCTAAAGTAGATGTCAAAAATGAAGTATTCTAAAAGTTGGTCGATGAATTTAAAAACGTTCTTCTTAAGATGTGGTGGATTTGGAAATGGCAGGGGCAGTTCTAAAACTAATTTTTGTTTTCTATAAAGTGTGGAAAATCAAGCAAAGAATGTTCGTATAGTTTTGTGGTTCGGAGCCATGGAAACTGTAAGTGAAAATAAAATAAGGGAAGTTAGTACTTTGCGACTCACCCTGCTCCCCTTTCCACTCGCCTGCCATGTCACCTAATATTTCACAATAAAAAAAGTACCCTTGCACCTCCACATAATATTTCATAATTATAAAACGACCCTTGCAACAAAATAGGCTATTTCGGATTGAGAGTAGGGGTGGGGGACTCGGGTGAGTCGCAACGTACCATTTTCCCTAAAATAAATTAATATTTTTTCCCCCATTTACTGTACGCATTAACGTGAAATTTAAACAGAAAACTTGTCCGAAAATGATAAAGGAACGAAAATAAAACTATTTTCATATTTTAAAAAATTTATACGGTTTATACTCGTAAAACCTAAAAATACGGCCCCTACTTATAACAATCAGAGAAGGACTTCACTTCTGTGAAAGAACTCCTGTGTGTTATTGGTTACACCGCTTCCAAGATCTTCGCCAAGTCAAGCGAAAGAACTTGTGTAAAGAACATTGATAATGGCCGTTTCTTTCACCTCTGACAGTACCTCGAAATATACTGGAAGCTCGTTGATGTTAGGATTCCAAGTAAAGCTACATTATGTCAGGCTTCTGCAGTATAATAATAACTTCAGTAGTTATCCTTGTACAACGTGAGTTCATCTCTCTCCTGAAGGGAGACAATTTGGTGAACAATTTTAGGCGTGCTTAACAAGAAAAGAAAGAAGGAAACTGTTTATTAATACAATCTAGTAGTTCTTATTTAAACAATACATTACGTGGGATTTATACAAATGTCTGCTTAATTGAGAGTTACATGTGGCGTACTACAAAAGTCGAAATATTTCTCGTTTGCTAAAATATCTATAACTCTTTGTTTTAAAATAGAGAGATTGTCCACCTTAGAACCCTTGTCGTTGCACTTAGGCCTATCTGGGGCCTTTTATAAAATATAAAATAACATAGAAGGCACAAGCACACGTTAAAAACACTGTTGTCATATTATTAAAATTGAATAATTCAAGTAATAGACGCATCTGGGACCAAGAAGAAGTTTTAATAATATGACAACAGTGTTTTTAACGTGTGCTTGTGCCTTCTATGTTATTTTATATTTTATAAAAGGCCCCAGATAAGTGCAACGACAAGGGTTCTAAGGTGGACAATCTCTCTATTTTAAAACTATTTTAACCCTGTCTGAAGATGAAATTCATTAATAATAAATCTTTGTTGCATACCGAAAGTACAGTTCTTTGTACGATTATTATTTTTACGAATAAAATCGGAATTACCAAACCATGAAAAACAGTTTATAGGAATTCATATTTACTTTTATTAAATCGTTGATCTTGCTTCTTTATACAGTATCAAGAGTAAAGGTAATGGCGCAAACGAACAACGTAAAAGTCATGAAGTTCAATGGAATATTAAACTCTAAAATGAAAAAGTTATAAATGAAAACATTGTCTGACAGTACGCCAATATCACGCTACAATGCCAAAAGTTGTCAGAGAGAGAAAGATGGCGAGAGAGTGATGGGCCATTCAGACAGAAAATTAACCGTAAACGTAACGTAAACATAGAAGTTTGGGGGGCATGTTTTTCAATGTGACCATTCACAATGCATCACGTAAACGTGAAACTTAAACGTAAAATTAAACGTAACGTAGAAGCTTGCAAACACCAAGCTTCTGCGTTACGTTTATGCGAAAAATAACGATACAACCAATCAGAGAACAGAACAGGAGACGGAAGTGGAAGTAGCCAAGAAGTAAATCCTCGTTATAATAAATGGCATCCATTATATAAAGATGCGGCATTGAAGGAAAATATATGAAAATTAGTTCCCCAAGAAATGAACTACAGTATTAAATACAGCCCATATAATATTCTGTTAATTTTTATGTGCCTGCATACGCTTGTATCATTTCAATTTTTAATGGCCTACATATGTTTAATAGAAACATGAAAGTATTTTCGTCTGCTGCAGCCATTTTATCAGTTGTTCACGTTCTCGTTTGTGACTGGTTGTTACCTACGTTTATGTTTTCATTGCGAATGCTCAATGCCGTGCTAAAGTTTGCGTTTAAGTTTACGTTCTTACGTTTACGGTTAAGTTTCTATCTGAATGGCCCATGAAAGAGAAACGGAGGGAGGGACGGGATCATGAAAAGAGATAAGGAAGACCGGTAACTCAACTAATGGCACATCCTATGTACAGTACCGCCCTATGATGCCCGTTCTTCTTCACTTAGATCTAGAGTTACAGTAAGTCCGGGCGAGGTAGATTATTTCTTTAAAAAATGAAAGTGGCCACTTTCTCAACACGATAATTTGGAGGAAAATAGTAGGAATTAATTGTATATGTTTTGAAAAAATCTGTTTGTAGTATCATGGTGAAAAAATGCAAAGAAGTGTGAAAACATGTTTTTTTTTCGACCATAAAATATCAAAAAGCAAAATATGGGGAAACTTAAAAATAGTACAAGAAAGAGCTTAAAAAAAGAAGGAAATGCGTCCTAAACGATACAAATTGGTTCATAACATTTAGCAAGAACATTCAAAAAGCTATAAATATCGCAATTGTTTTACATGTTATTACTCAGCTTGTACATATCGTATAGAAGTCTATTGCACTGAAATTGTAGCTATCTCTAACACCTAAAGGTGGTAAAAAATTTATCTAAAAGTATTTTTAACTTTTTGATAAAATCGCTGAAAAGTGAAATCAGATGTTTTGCTAAAACGGCTGGCAATCGGCTACAAATCAGCTGACAGTAAAAGTTGAAGTCGCTTATTGTTTGTGAGGTGTTGCTCTACAACCCCATTACAAAACAAACTGTGTAAAAATCGACTAAACCCTTAAAAACCACTCCGAAAACTGGGCTATACAGTAAGTTGCAATTTTTTTTTTTTTTAATAGTGAGCATTAAGTGCCACCTCTCCAGGACTATGACATGTTAGAGTGAAAACGACATTTGGAAAATACATGATAAGTGCTACAGATCTAAATTATAAAAAAACTATGAACCCAATAATCATTATTTTGCTACAAAAAGACCAGAATTTCTTGCCCTCATTTTAATCTAAATGAAATACTGAAATAGGTTTAAAGCAAAGCACTAACTATTCTGTCCCAAGACTGTATAATAACTTCATTTAAAAAAACTCAAAATTAATATCATATTCCCGGTAATAATACCTCATTTAAAAAAAGAAGCGTATAAAAATAGCCTACAGTGCACGCCGCTTATTGTGATCACTTCGGGACAGAGCTAATCTGATAATATTAACCGATTGATAACAGTAGCAGAAGGAATTAATTGAAGGTTATTTATTCATATACAAAATGATACACTACAGAACAGAATTAAAAATATTCATTCATAAAATAATACGTAACTGTGAATCATAACAGTTATAGACTGTAAGCAACTATTTTTTTAATCAGTAACAAAGTGTTTAATTGTTTTTGTTTTCCTTTAGGAGTCCATTAACCAATACTCCATACTCAGTCACGAGTAACGAGTATTTTTGGAAGTCTACTCTGCTTAGCAAATCATCTAACGGCTGTCTGCTCGTCTTTTCATTTTACACTAGCCACTGTATGCCAACACTGTTATTTTCAAAAGTTGCAGTTTAACTGAGGGGTGAAACATGTTTTATTCCTTAAAAGTGCCACCCCCTCGAATTGGTCATCCTGTGAGCTGGAAACAATACTGCTACCTCCAGTACAACGCAGTACAGTTGAGTTAGAAACGAAACCCTTTTGAATGATGTAGGCCTACAGTACTTGGAAATAAAGCCGCAAAAAGGAAAATATGATAACATAAACCGTACATTTGATCACAATAAACAGCATTTATTCAATGCATCAGTATTAATCCGTACGGGACTTCAAAAGTGATAACATTACCCGACTGATAGCATTATCCGCGATTACATTAAACGGAGTTAACTGTATTACAATACGTTAGATATTCATTACCATGCCAAACAGGATGGTAAACGTGTGAAAAGATAAAATATCGCATATAAATAACATAAACTTTTTGAAGATGTTGGTCACAAACATTATCTTGCTTGGGAGAGTATAGTCTATTTTGCAATTATAAATGTAAAGTGAAGTGGTGTGGCTCTAATATGCCGTAAAGATCCTTAGGATTCCTGGAGGTTGAGACTCCGCACATGAAGATGATAAGTTCATCAATCTTTTACTCACGACGTCTTGCCTCCACGTATGCTCCTGTTACTCATTTCATTTCGAGGCTACGAGTCGATCTTGGAGCCATAAGTGTCATTAAGCCAATTGAAAATTCCCAATAACCTTATCGGGGATCGAACACGCGATCATCACTTTTGTAAGCGAGTGCCTCAACACTCTGCGCCACCGTGTGCCCCACTATTACATATACATGTAAAACTGTAAATTGTGCATGTTAATACGTTAATATAGGGAAGAAACTTGCGATCCAAAACGGCGATTCTCGATTAACTGCTTTCCTAAGACAGAGAATCAGTATTGATATTCAAGGGGGAAATGCCGCCTGCGTAATGGGTACTTTTCCCAAAATTCTTCGCTAAAGGAATTTTTTTACTTTGTTTAATGTCATAAGATGTATATGGATGTCTTTATTTTTTATATTGAAGTAATTTAGTAAATTAAATAATTTATAAATTTAAAAAATAAAATTATTATCAAATTATTTTGAAAATTGATGTACTTCAGTTCACTGCAATTTTAAAACATCATAATGTAAATGTAAGCATATATGTATACAGTATATATATGCTTACATTTACATTATGAAATAGTTTTGGTATTTATAAAATTATGAAAATGATTTAATAAATACAGTAACTATTTTAAAATGTACAGCAGATGACCACTTTGCTATGGGTGCTGTCTATCTGAATTGAAATATGCCCCTTTTTTTCTCCCCTATTACATCAATATGCAGATGACACAAATATTACCGTAGAAAATAAGTAAAGTGAAAATATTTGCAGTCATTAATTAATGAAGGTACAGTTGAAACCCTCAAATGATTCAACCAAAGTCATCTCAGAGTCAACGCTGATAACACAGTGAAGACTCTTTTCCTTAGTTTAACCTTTACCATTGTAGGGACGTTTATGCGGCCCACGCCGCCAAGGCCTTATAGAACCGCGAATTAATATTCATCTCGCACAACAATAAAAATACTTGAATCTACAGTAATTTACAATGACAAAACGATTTCAAAAGCAAATCAAATGCATTTTCTTGGAATATTGATAAATGAAAATGAAGCACCTGACAAATAAAACTCTTGTTGTCTGCTACACACTTACATCCATCAGCACACACACCTAAGAATGTATATTGAGCTTGTGAAAGTTTGCAAATCCTGTTACAGGGGAACTCTTCCACTTTTGAAACGTTATTTGTAATGCAAAAGAGAATAATAAGAATAATGGTTGAGGTAAACCAAAGAATATCCTGCAAGCCATAATTTAAAAAAAAATTAAGATTCTGACATCACCCTTGTTGTACATTTATAAATGTGTAGGTCTAGTATATAATTATAAAAAAAGAAATCATGCAAAATATATTGCATAAACTTTCTCACAAAGCCTATAACAAGTGTTAAGATTTGCATTATTGAGGATTCTAGAATGACAAAAGAAACCGGTATGTACCTTCGAAAGATTAATACATCCTTCAGGTTAAATAGAATTAGGTCTCTTATTGAATTTTCATAAAATATCCCCCTTTCACCATTACACATATTAAATGAATAAACAACTTCTCTGACAATCCAATTACATTTCTTAGAGCATTTTAATATTATTAAATACTGTGCAAATTAAACAAAGTCGGATAATATATGACGTAGACCCACTTTAATTATTTCTGAGGAATTTTGATGTTCCTTCGTAGTATAATATCTGAATACTTTAATGTTTTTAATTCATCTTTATTAATGAAAATATCAGTATATATATTTAACCCTACTATTTTCTTATCATGACTCTTATTATTATTAGACTATTATTAGTAATGTTATTATTATGATTATTATTATTATTATTATTATTATTATTATTATTTAGGTTAAATTAAAAGTTTTAACTGGATATCACGCGTTCAGAAACTTGGGGTTTACCAATAGGCTCTTGTAAAATTCCAGCGTTTGTCTTTGCGAATGAGAAAAACAAGAAAGACCCGATTTAAAATGGCAAGCCACGAGGTTTGTGTTTTGAACTCGGGACTTCCTTAGCAAGGTTCCACTTCTCTCGGATTGGTTTTAGTGTGTGCATTATGACACAGGTAGGCCTATATTGCATTTTATAAAAATAAATTAACTGTACTTTTCTGGTTATTTATTTATTTATTTAATCTCCATTGAGTGAGCCCTAGTTTACAATTAAGTATGTTAGGGCTATATTTAGTCAATTGAGGTTTCCTGTATAGATTTAAAGTTCAGGAAGATACATTCATAGTCTCTTAAACACATATTCTAATAAAGCTGTGAATGACAAATAACAACATTTTCTAGTGAAAATTTCTCCGTTAAGCGGAAATTGAAAATTTGCACTGCACTTGTCTAAATGTAGTTCAAGTTCTAATCTTTTTGTTTGAAAAACTGGGCAAGTGAACATCAGATGTTTGGCATTCCGAAGACGGTCACCACATATGCACTTGTATATATTGCTGTCTGTCTTGATATGAAATCTTTGGAAGTACTCGTCAAATTTTCCGTGGCCGGATAGAAATTGTGTCAGAATAAAGTTTGGTTTCATGAGTGTACTTTTTAGACGGTCAGAAACATTGGGAAAAAAAAGAGTTCTTTTTTCTGGTTATTGTGGGATAGAAAAAAATAGCAACATTCATATTTTAATTAAGGTGTGGCCTGATATTGTGCATTGAAGTAATATGTACGGTACCTCGTTTCTTTCTCGATACCTATTAGCCTACATGTAATTGAAGAGCTTGGAGAGATATAGTCATAAGTAAGCCTTACTCAATTTTGAGCAATTGAAGTTACAATCGTTACAAAACTACATAATAGTTTGAAAATATGATCTATGCTCACATACATGTTTAATAACATCCAGAAGTATCATTTGATAAAAAAGAAATCACAACAGTTTTGTTTGAATATTTAATAACTAGCTTAAAAGACCCTGCGTCACCCGGGTTTTTTATTTTGTAATTGGAAATGAACTTATGAAGGACTTTCGATTTTTAAATTCTAGGTCCTTATATAGGTATTTATAATCTGAAATAGGAAGAAAACGCTTGATATAGTTTGTTATGGCTCATAGAGGATGTAGAATTCTGCATCGCATCGCTTGTACACAGCAAGCCTGGTAAGGGTTCAAATAAGAAGAAACAGAAATTCCTGCAACATAAAATTGTAATACCGAGGCGGAAAATTTTATTTCTCCCTCTCATGTTACCATAAAACTGTTTTGGGGATGAAATTAAACAGAAAGCAATATCACTTTCATACTTCTCTCTCCAAAATCCTGCGATATAATAATATACCATATTACCATACCTCGTATTGTTTTCTCTATGTCCAGGGTAGAAAAAAGTTATGTGACTGCATTATTTTCGTGGATTACATTCCTTAATATTTATTTATAACATGAATTATAAATTGATACCTTCTCTTATTTGTCAAACTTGCATTTCTTTTTTTTTCCAAAGCCATCTGATACCATTAGCAACAATATGTTCTGTGATTTGGGTTTTATAATGCTGTGTAAAAAGGGATTAAGTATTCTCAAAAACATTTAATTTTTGGCATTTAAAATCAAATTTTTGTAAATTCCTTTCTTAGTGAGCACCTACATTCTGAAACGAAGGTACTATCAAAATTCCAAGTCTCTACCTGTTATAGTTTAGGCTCTACGTTGATTCCTGTCAGTCAGTCAGGACAAGGCCTTTTATAAATAGGCCTATAGAGATAATCAATCAAACTTTAACTTGTCAAAACAAGTCAGTGTGGCTTACAACTAGGATTCGGATGTTTATGACCTAAAAGGTGGAAAATATAGCCTTAAAATTACTAAATATGATCCAAAAGTCCTAAATATGACCTCACATAAGAACGTATTTTCTCAAAATAAATATTTCAATATAAAACGTTTAAATTATTACATCGCATTAATTCAATCAGCTAATCACTTTTTAACAATTTTACAGGTGATTTACAGTTTTATTTGTACAGAATTTCTATTCTGTTAATGTTTCCAGATACCACTGCAAATGTGATAAGAAGATTATTGAAACAAGGAGGAAGAGGTAATTGTGCTACTACTCGTTATTGTCCCTTCACATTTCGGTTACAGTAAAATCAAAATATTCGTGACTCTTTTTCGGGAAAAAATTTAATATGTTGCACGTACTGCATAAGTGTGCTCTTTTATCAAATTTATAACTGAAATATGACGTTAAATTACAAATATGACCGAAATATGAACAATACCACAAAAATTACCGAAATATGACTTTATATGTAAAATAAAAACGGTGGAATTAGGATAACAGATGTGCATTTCGTGTTTAATTTGTGTCCGCGGCGAGAATGGAGCTCAGGATAAAAATATGACTTGTCTTAAACATCCGAACCTTGTTTATAACTATATTTCTTCACGCTCTTCAATTCTATAAAGTAATGGAGCGTAACAGTAAGGCGATGGGCTCACAACCTTTCCCTCTGCCCCCTCTCGGAAAATAAGCGTAACAAAATTGACCTAAATAATAGAAACCTCCAATTGGAGACACCCCAACACTAGGGGAAATAGGAAATCAAAGAGAATGAGTATAACAAAACATGTTCTTTCATTAAAATTCTATTTTTCTAGGTTTTCGTGTATCCTCTTCTGTAATGGAGTTAGCATAGAAAAATCGAAAATGGGCACGAGTAAACTACTCCTAAGAATTCTTTTAAAATAGGAAACGAACGAATATAGCCATTTTATTAGTCTAAGATAGAAGTTTCGAATTCAATAATTTTATTAAAATCGTTAGAGCCATTTTCTAAAATCAATATTTTGAAAAACAGAATCATAAATAAGCCCCTCTTAATATTTCAGTTGTACAGACCAAATTCTATGGGTGCTGGTAGAAGTCCAACGAAGTCCGTAATCTAAAACAGGTAACAAAAATGAACTGTCTGGGTACAGACAGATAGACAATCGTCATCTCGAAAACACATTTTTTGTTTTCTTCGAATTTTATTGAATTTTAAATTGAATTGTTTTATTCGTCCAATATATTATTACATGATATGGGACACGTCAAACAATAATAATCATACAATAATAATACAATAATACAAAATAATAATCATAGAATAATTTAACTTAATGAATATAATAAATACATATACATTTTACCCATCTAATAACACAAATATTCACCTACAGAATAGTACGATTCATTACATAGGAAAGCAGATAATTGAGTCTTGAATTTGGTAAAATTTTCAATTTCTTTAATTTTGGTAGGTAATTTATTGAAAGGTTGTATTCCATTATGTGTGAGAGAATTGTCAAATAATTTTGTATTGTGACTGATTAAGGCTAAATTCGATTTTCCTCTTGTATGGCGATGAAAATAATCTTATTTTCTCTATACTACATACATATTTGCGAGAAAGTACTAGCAGAAGCAATGAGAGTGAACTCTTCAAAACTAACAATAGCATACATAGTGTTGAAACATCTTCCGGGCTGTGGGCTGGCGAGTCTTGTTATTTTGCCTTTGGACCACGGCCCACAGCCCGGAAGATGTTTCAACACCAAGATTCCGGCCGTGAAAGCCTCAGATTAACTATAGCATACATAATCACGAATCAGCATGTACAAAGAACAAAAGCAGAAATGTTATGTAGAAACTGTTCTAATCGTGCCTCTTTCTGCAATTTTCTCACCAAAATGAACATTGAACAGCCCTTCTCATAGTATTCTCGTCTACTCGAGTGTCATCGTACTTCGAGGAGGGCGTGGTGAACACTGAACCCATAAGAATCAGCTGCTATTATGTGGCGAGCCAGTATTAATAGGTTGAGTATGGATACTTTATTATACCTCACAGTGAAACATCACAACCGCGATTTGTGACTTCCTCAATTTTAAGTATGATCTTGGAACGCCGACTGCAGGCCGAGATTCTAAAAATAAATATCTACCTACGGCTAGTTTGATATGGTTTTATGGCCACTTAACGACGGTTCTGTACTGCTACTTAGGCCTGTGACGACAGAATTTTATCCTGCAGGAATTCTTTTATACGACTATAAATCTACACAAATGTCACTTTTATGCATATATAAATTTCCATCGACCTTGACCGGGATCCAACCCGCTATCTCGGGCATAGAAAGCCTCTGCCGTACTGATTGCGCCATTCAGACTGACTCTATCGACTATCCACTGCCAATTACCTGGCCACGAATTTAGTTACAGTTATTTCTGTCACAAGTGTGATAGGCCCTATGACAAGAGAACAAGTTCAGTAGTGGTTACTAAAATAGGGTTGGAAGAAAAACACGATAATTCTGTACCGAAACTCGCATTTGAGCGTGATATTCTTTGAAGAGGCAAAATAATCAGAAAAGACAATCATGGCTTATTGCTCCATCCGAAATACCAGTTATTAATTGAAATGGTTGGTAGAGAAAAGAAATACTTCATATTTTGCTCTTTTTTATCTTTCCAGAAAATATTAATAATTCAACATAGGCCTATATAAGTAGGCTTACTTGTGTGTTTAGAGTACTTATGTACATCACATTCAAAAAAGATAAAACTGAGACTCGCATTTCTTCATTGTACAACGAAAGGGACTATGTCATTGTCATAATTTTTATTTCTTCCAGAGGAATATATCGATGGCAGCAACCACTAAAAACAATAGCAACCTCTAAAAACAATAGCAACCTCTGATGACGATTCATTGCGGCAGTTTAACTGTTGTGTTTGGTTGAACTGAGGGATGCCACACAAAATGAAAGCAAAGCAGCATAACAAGGTTTGAATAATAGAAGAATGAATCAATGAAGCCTGTAATAGCAACTGATAACTCTACAGACGGGAGTATAGGACCTCCGAGTGAGTAACGTCTCATCTTCAGGTCACCGAGCGGATCTGAAGATATGTATTGTTTTGTTTTATTTTATAAATTTATCTGAGTACCGCCTAGTGGAGGAGCGAGATTTGGATAAAGTATGTTAGAATTTTTAAATTAATGATATATGTTTGTTTTGAAGGTAGGTCATGTTTCTTACGAAAATTGAAGGTTATGTGTGTGGCAACTAGGTTTGAGTGTACCTAGGTTTGTAACCTAGTTGTTTTTAAACAATTTGTTTTAATATTGACGAGGTCTATATAAAAGTTAAGTTATAGTTTTCAGTACGTGTTTTCAGGACTTTATTTAGACCTACCTAGAGATCTTCTACTTATTAGTGTTTTGAATTTTGAGGGTAACTTTGATTTTATGTATCATTTAATCCTTCATATTATTTACATTTGATTCTGATTTGTTTTGTCTTGGAACGTTTAAATTTATTTGTTCTGGTTCGCATTACTAACTTGGAGTATGTTGGATGCCTGTCAGAAAGATTGTAACTAATTATATGTTCTAGAAGAAATCAACATAATCTATGTTAGGCAAGAATTTTCCATCAAGAAGCTAATTTGTTTTTCATTTTAGATTATCTTCCTTTGTTTTGTCACATACTAGGAGGTGCCCGCGGCTTCGCCCACGATAATTAATTGAAAAATTAAAAATTAATAGTATAATAATTATTAAAGCATTATATTTATTAACACTTGCACGCGAATCATTCTTAAACTAAACCATTAATAATTAATGAAACAGCTAAAATTCCGGCTTTAGAGTACATTCCACGATTAGAAATCGCCACCTGAAAAAACGATCTCAGATTCGATTATGCAGTTCCAAAGATAACTGTGAACCACTGCCTTCTAAACTGTATAATTCTCGTGCGTAATTCTCGAGACGGCGGTGGATAATACGTATCGTTTCTCAACTGTTTGTTGACAGATGAATGTGATGTGAATTTTATTTGATAAATTCAGTGTAATTTTCAGAAATTATATAATTTTTCAAGAGAAGGAGTGATTGATTTGGATTTTTACTGTCCACGATACTTCGAGGATTAAACTATCAATATATTAAACCTGATGCCCGCGGCTTCACCCGCCATTATTAATTGACTACAGGATTTTTAAGAAATTTACACTGGCAGTGTATTAAAAAGGTTTGTGGTTCAGAGCTATGAAAATTGTAAGTAAAAATAAAATTAGAATATTTGTTCATTGTGTTCATTTCACTTTGGACTTATGTAATAAAGAAACGGTTTTACTAATTTTGTAGGCGTCATGAAAGTTTACAATGCGAGAGACGAACATCGCCGAGTATACCCGATGTCTCACGAAGCGGGCGAGCGAGCAAGCACGCTATTTAGGGCCGTTGAATTGTATAAGAGTAGATGCCGAAATTCATGTTTGTTTGGTTTTAAAATTATATATCTTATTATCTTTCTCTTGTATGTTTCCTCTGGGTGGGGCCAAGTGAGTACTTTGCTTTGTGTGAAAGTAGGGGAAGGGAACCTGTCATTTCAATCCATCCTTGTGGGGATATCAGTGTGCAAATGGTAGTTCAATTGGTAGAGCAGCGGCAGGAGAGCCGAGGACCCTGTTTCAAATCCCGGCTAAAGCATTGGATTTTTCAGTCTGACCCTACCATTCTTCCTTAGCCTACACATGGCTGTCATTATGAAAGAATTATCATTCCAGAAAGTGTAATGGTTTCATGTATCATGCCAAACATTCTCCCCACTCTTTCTTTCTCATCTTTATTCTTAAAGACATTATGTACTGTATTTAGAGAAGAAACCTGGCAACTGCTGGAACCCAGAAGTGACTAGGAATTTATTTTTCTTTTTATTAAATTGCTGTAATGTATCTTTTTGTGTATTACCTTTTGTGTATTCTTATTTTTTGTGTATTGTATCTTATGTTTTTATTATTTTGTATGTATGAATTGTATTTTTTGGGCATGAACATTGTAATTGGGTTTCCTAACTGTAATGTTCATTATTATTATTATTATTATTATTATTATTAAATAAATAAATATTTATTCTTAATAACGGGCGCAAAAATGGATAACAATGATTGTTCTAAGAGCCACTGAATTGTTGGTTGAAGGTTGGTTTTATGGTTATTTAGAGGTGTAGAGTACTACAACTTGGTCCTAGGACCGTCAGAGATTTACCGTAATTATTGTCCCGCAGGAGTTCTTGTTACATGCCAGAAAATCTACAGAACTGGCCTTCACATTTATGCATATATAAGTGCATCGATCTGGGTCGGGGTCAAACCGCAACATTGGCCAAGAGAAGCTTCTTTGTTGATAATAATTATGCGCTATATATTATAGTAACATAGCGTTTGGCACATTGCGGCAGCTGGTGTCTTGTGTAGGTTTTCTGCTAATGTTTTTATGTCAAATGTATAGCCATAAAGATTCCATAAGGAAACGATAATGTTCGCATGTTATTTTAAGAATGCTTTTTGGAGAATGAGACTAACATCTAGTACCTAGCAATGCTGTCATGGATCGTAAATGGACAACCCCATATCTAAAATGGTTGCTAACAAACAATATAATACTCTTAAGGGGGAACATTAGGCCTATACAGCTTTCGATGCTGAAAAATAGGTGAAGTTCATTTTTTTTTTCTTCCTCAGCAATGAATTGTTCTGTAGCCTTGTAATCTGGCATGCTCTATGTTGACTAGTTCTACAATTGCATACTACTTTAAGAATTACTTTAACTGTTACAGTTATGGGTAATTATTATTACAAAATGGCAGCCAAATTTTGTTCACTGAAGTGCCGTTTCCCTGATAATTTTAATAAATACCAATATTTCTGAGTGATTCTGTTTTCTGTCTATTTTTAAATATCATATGAACAACATAATCTCGTAGAATCTTTGGATTATCTGCAGTATAAATATTTTTTAAAAATAATTCATCACTTGTTAACTTTTTTTACAAATTTTTACATAAGAAATATTTTAAATTTTTTTTAAAGTTACGTCAATGATTATAGATAGTGTTGTTCATTAATATAAAATATACTTGCATGCAAAATTTTACTGCAATATGTTTCTAAATGTTTGAGTTATGAGGGAAACGGCACTTCAGTGCACAAAATTTGGCTACCGTTTTGTAATGATAATTACCCATAGCTGTAATAGTTAAATTAATTCTGAAAGTAGTATGCAATTGAAGAGTGTAACCCAAATAGCTGCTAAGTGCCATTTTTGTAAAAAAATTTTCTTTTTACATCAAAACCCATCTATATGTCATGGCCAATTGACCCAAGACACGGCTATGTGCCACAGTATTTAGTTTAGTTCAAACATTGATCACAAGATGGAAGCTCTGCTATGTCCCTCATGCATTTAGGAATACATTTTTTACTGTAACTCCTAAACTACTTTTTGGCACTTAGCAGGTGTTTGGGTTACATTCTTCAATTATAAAACTAGTCAACATAGAGCATTCCAAATTACAAGGCTATAGAACAATTCATCGCTGAGAAAAAAAATGAACTTCACCTATTTTTCAACATCGAAATCTAGGCCTATGTCCCCCCTTAAGAACCAAAATAACGTGCGGTAAGTTAAGTTGGTGCAAACAATATTATATTGCGATACGAGTGTCATAGTAAGTGCATCACTCGAGAGTCGAGGGAAAAGTTTGAAAAGACGAACCGAAGAACTCTTTTTAATTTTCCGGCTTTATCCAACATTTTTTCTATGATAACGAATTGCCTGATATTAACATATTATATGAAAATAATTGATAAATTCGAACAGTTGTCAAATACAGAGAGATTATTTCTGCGATGTGCCGACAACGCACGGTCCGCGCGGCGGCCTGGAAGCAAGTCGCCGGCCGGTCGGCTGGCGCGCTCGAGCGGCACATCGCAAAAATAATCTCTTTGTACAAGAGTACCAACTTGATACAGATTAGATTGAAATTGTAAACTTCAACTAGCAAATACGAATTTCATGTCTACAATAATAAGTACATCAAAAGATCCAGGCATTGATATAAAGATGAGCATTTGTGGTAAATTAGGTTAGCAGCATAGAAAATTCGAATATCTACCATGATAGCAAGAAAGAGAAATTAATGAAAAAACACTATCGTAGAAAAACATTTCGTTACTGTCGAAGTAAAAAAATATAATCTTGTTGAGAATCCATTTCCAAGTCCCTTATGGTCTTTTATATTATGGAAGACTGTGACGAGTCTCTTGAATTCTGTGGGCGGTGAAAGTTCTGTAGAGATATTTTTAAAGTAGGTGAGAGATGGGACAGGATATAGTAAGGTATGTAACCTGCCTATAATGTTAATAAAGATGAAAAATTATGAAACTTCACAAAATTATGAAACATATTCGCATTTTAATGTTAAAGATTCGTTGTATAATATGCAATTATACTGTTATATTATTAGTTTATTACCTACAACATCTCCAGTAAAAGAAAGACCTTTGTAAACCAGCTTGTAACATGACGGGCGATGATATTATTTACCAATGTTACAATTCTATCTTGCCATGTATAAGTTCCAATGTAAACTATCTAGTAAGGAGGGCCCGGATTTTAGGCTATTATAAAAGGTATTTTAGCCTTTTATTTTCGTGAAATAGCCCATTTTAGGCTTTATACAAACGATTTTAGCAGTCTTAATAAAACATACAATGAACACTAATATTAATATTGTATTATATTTTGACGGGTACGGTGTAGCGTAGTGGTTGAGGCGGTGCGCTATAAACCGGAAGGTCGCAGGTTCGATTCCCGATGAGGTCGTTGGAGTTTTTCAATCGGCCTAATCCTTCTGGTGGTACTATGGCCCTGGGGTCGACTCAGCCTCTAACAGAAATGAGTACCAGGAGCAATCCTGGGGGTAAAGGCGGCCGGTGCGTAAGACTGACAACCTTACCACCTTCACGTGCCGAATGTCCACAATCTGGGAGCCTCAAGCTTCTGGAACCCTCGGGCCTCCATGGCCTGTATAGGGATCACTTTACTTTATTATATTTTGACATAGTTATTCTAGTATTTTTACGAAACAAACAAGTAACTATTCCTTATATCGGCACTCGAAAAATAACATAAACAATTGAGATATTTACCCTTTAATTATAAAATTATTCAATTCACTTCCGATTTATAAAAATAAGTAGACTCGAATGTCACGAATTTCTTTAATATACTCCTCTGTCGTTGGTCGCAACTTGTTATTTTAAAGTTGAAACTAGGTACAATGGATTAATTGCAGATTCCAAAGTATTGCAGACGGCTCAGGTTTCTTCTCCTGCGACGGCGAGGCAGAACATTTTCGAGTTAAAAAGACAAGCGACATATACATTGTTAATTTCAGTGCGTTGTATAAATCTATTTTTTATCATGTCTTTTCTTAAAATGCAAAAATTCACATATTTATTTTCCTTTGCATTAATTGGAAATTGTATTTAAAAATCGTGTTTTTCTGCGAAAGTCCTCTTTAGCCCCTATTTTTTCAGTAAAAGTCCTCTTTAGCCCCTAGTTTTCCAGCAAAAGTCCTCAATAGCCCCTTTTAGGCCCTTACGTCCGATTTAGCCCTTTTTAGGTTCTATAAGATTCATGTAATTATTCGGAAGCAAGGGGGATGAAACGGAAAAGTATGTTAAAATGTTCTAAATAATAAGCTGGGGAAAGAATAGGTTAAAACTTTCAAATCCGGGTCCTACTAATAAGCATATATAACATTGAAAGTGTATATTTGTTCCCTATACAAATCTACATGGTTTTAGTAATTTGCACGAAATTTTGCACACATACCCTCCTCAACCAAGAAAGAAATGTAGGTAACATATATTAATAAATTTCATTTTTTCTGCTAGTGCTAATGAATGCTTAAGTAGCAAAAGTGTACTTAACAAAAAAAATCTCAATTCTTTCATAATTTATAAACTGCTCTATTAGAATTATACTCAATATTATACAATTTATATTCTACAGCATTTTTTATTCCTTTTCAACCTTTCTCTATTCTTTTCATCTCATACTAGTGCTTAGGTGGAAATGTAACCTGTTATAAGTAGGTAACATAATTAAAACAAACCACCTAATTCCTTGTAGAATTATATAATTTCTTAAAATATTACACTGAATTCAACAAAATGCAAGTCACACTGCATGTCCAGACCTCATGACAACACTACTGTTTGCAATGTTCATTTAGGGTTTTGGAAGTTACATTATACTGGGCTTTGACAGATAATTAGAGAGGGTATCGATAGAAAACATTTCCTAAAATGGAGAATGAAATCCTCATAAATAAATATCAGCTGTGATGCATTACACAACTTTCTGTATTCTGGCCATGGAAAATATCATTTTCTCACATCACATTTTGATGTAGTATTTCGGGGAGAGCGTTTTCAATTGTCTCAGCCTGAGTTTGTGCCAACGATGGGTAACGAGTATACTATGTCAGAAGTCGGTAAAAGAAATCATATCTACTGATACTTTTTCATCGCTGTAGGCTTTGTGTTAGTTGAGAAAAGGGATATTTTTTAATACGGCTTATTTTTAGTCGCATTGGCTCGTGAGAGTCTAATCGCGTCTGTACATTTGTATATTTATATAAAATAATCAGTTATGAACATAGAAATATTTAAATAATATTAATGAAGTGATTAACAAATGGTGGCACAATTTTTAAATTTTACTATGAACGTTAATGTCCTTTAGAAATAATATTACAGTTTTGTACATTTTTTGATTATTAAGAACTTGTATGTTTCTGGGTATTTTGTATTTCTCCATAATGAGATTGAAGCGACGACATTCTTAGAACATATTGGATTTTCAATGTAAGCCCTAATGATGCAACAAACAAACAAAAAACAAAAAAACAAAAAACTTGGATGGAATATTTTTAGTCTTACGTGGACAGTCCCGGGTTTTTGGGGAGGAAGATGGCATTGAATTTCTTTTTTATTTCAACACGAAACGGTTTTATGGGAACATGAGAATGTGAGAATGTGAAATTTTCTATTGACGGACTTCTGTTTCTCCTTCTTTTCAGCCCCTAACACGCATGGTGTGTAGAAGCAATGTGTTGCAAAATTCGAAGCCCTGAACGAGCGATAAAAAGGCATTTATAGCGTTTTTTAAGGAATGACAAGTCGTTCTTCTTCGCTTCAAACTATAGAAACCTATACAAAGGGCTTTAAACTTGAAAATTGAAAGTTTTCTATAAGTTAACTTCGAATTACAAGCAACGCGACGCCGGGCTTTTTAAGCTAGTATTTCAATAAGCGAGATTGCATGCAGTTCCTGAAGTGTAGCGAATAGGCAACATTATTGGTTAAACTGAGACATTATATTGTGTTATAGAAGACATGCAACGCCCCTAGGAATAACACGATGTAAGTTATATATTAATAAGAGCAGCCTATAAATCAGAATTGAGTTACATAGTGAATTATTTTGTAATTGCAGTTATTTATGTAAGTGTAATAGAGCCTCCAGGGCAACTCCTGCTGAGCCATCACGCAATCTTCATTCTACACGCTAAATAATACACATACTGAGCAGTGGCGTGCGTCATCTTCATGAAGGAGGCAAAACATTATCAGACCAATACGAGCGATTGCATTTTAACCTAGTTAAGAATATCATTCTAGTTTGCCCCTAGTTTCTCACCATTTCGTGATAGTTCTGCTCATTCATTAATAATAATAATAATAATAATAATAATAATAATAATAATAATAATAATAATCTTTATTGTTCATTGAGGTTCTACATAGTAGAGTTCCTATTGAACATTGTCATAAATTTCCAAACAAAATGCTTCGCTTCAGGGAAGTTACAAACAGTTGTTTGGAGAGATTAAGTTCAAGTCGATCCCTTGTTCCAACAAGAAGAAATGTTTGTCAAGTTTATCTATTAAAAACTATTAACAGGGTTAAAAATAAAAAAATAAATATTATTGTTGAAGTATGAAGTTATTTGGATTAAATTCATTCAAGGAATAATATGCATTAGTTACTAGTACATGTCGTATAGTTCTACAGAATTTGTTTTCGGACAAATTCTTCACCTCATGGGGAAGCTTATTGAATATTTTGATTCCCATAGTAATGGGACTCATTGCTGTTATTTGAAGATTGTGTCTAGTTATTGCTATATTATTTGCTGTTCTTGTCTCATGGTCATGAATATCTTTATTTTTGTTGATATTTGCTTCATTTGTTTTTATCAGTTTAAGTACCTCGCACCACATTGCAATGGTGAAGGTTTATTACTTTATTAAGGGGGAAATGGTGAAGATTTATTATTTTATTAAGGGGGGACATACACCTTTCAGTGAAATTCATAGGTGAGAAATAGGTGAACTTTTTAATTTTTTCCTCAGCCATGTATTGCTCTACAATCTTGCAGTCTAACGTACTCTTTATTGACTACTTCTACAATTGTATTCTATTTTCAAAATTAATCAATCTGTTACAGTTACGGATAATTATCGTTTAAAATTGTCAGATACGTTTCATGCACTGAAATGCCATTTCCTTGATAACTTCCACAAATATCAATATTTCTGAGTGATTATTTTTCTGTGTATTTGTAAATATCATATGAACAACACTACCTAAAACCATTCGTTTAACGTTAATAGTTTTTAATATACATTTTAATGAAAAAGAACATTTAAAAAAAAAAGATTATACTGTAGATATTCTAAAGGTTTGTAGATGATGTTGTTCATATGATGTTTGCGAATAGATAGAAAAAAGAATCACTAAAAAATATTGTCATTTGTGGAAATTGTCATGGAAACGGCATTGTAATGCACAAAACGTGGCTGCCATTTTGTAACGATAACTACCCGTAACTGTAACAGTTTGATTAATTTTGAAAACAGTATACAATTGTAGAAGTAGTCAATAAAGAGTATGTCAGATTGCAAGATTGTAGAGCAATTCATTGCTGAGGAAAAAATTAATAAATTTACCTATTTCTCACCTATAAATTTCACTGAAAGCTGTATGTTCCCCCCTTAATACATTACGTATAGCTGCATAGGCACACTTCGGCAGTTTTGGATATGCATCCCCCTCCAGCGCGACTTGCCGCTTATTATTTTGTATATAAACGATCTCCCCTTATATATCACCTCCGAAATATTGACGTGTTTAGAGAGTAGTATTTTTTTAAGAACTTACACTTCTAGTACATTTCTACTACCCTACAATCTATAGGCTTTTCAATGAGTTACCGTGTAGATTTTTATTTCATACCTGATATTGAACATCCTAGGAAAAATACCCTCTTCATTCATAGCTAACACATTATTAATTAGGCTACTACGTATTATCTTTATCTATATTAATAAAAGGAAGCGTCTGTCTTTCTGTCTGTACGCGATGCCCAGCGAAATCTACTCAACGCAGAGATCTGAACTTTTAAACATAGGTGGACTGAAGGGTCGGAAAATGCACCTCGAAGCCTGAATTTTAATTTTCGCTTTCGTTCGTGAGTTATGATTGAAAAACGGGCAGAAAACGTGAATTTTTTGTGTTTTCGAAGCATCAGTTTTCAGTAATACATTTCAATGTCAAATCAATTACAGTTGGCTTTCGTTATTACTTCCTCTGCCCGTACCATAGGTACTATAGATAGAGGAAGTATTGTTTTCGACCCCAAAATTCGAAGTTGAGTTTTTAGCATATATAGGCCTACACGTTTCAAGGCCCCCTGAATCCAAAAATACTATTTTTGGAAACATGTCTGTGTGTCTGTCTGTCTGTCTGTCTGTCCGTCTGTCTGTCTGTCTGTCTGTGAACACTCTAGCTCCAAAACGGAAAATCGTACGAAAACAAAATTTCGTATTTGGGTCAGGTATATTCTGAAGATGTGAGGATAAGATTGGCGACTATTTTCTCTTATTTTTAAGGGGACTTTACATGAAGAAATTTTCGTTTTTCGCGATTTTCTCGAAAACGGCTCTAACGATTTTCTTTAACATTTGTACATGTGTTCCTTTTACTGAGAGCTAAAACTTTTATTTGAAACTTTTTTTCGAAAAAATTCTCTGAGGGTAGTTACAAGCCACCCACTGTTTGTAAAAAGTTTGTCTTGCGTGAACAACTGAATACGCGCTCTTTCACGGCCTCTTATTCTATATAACAATGTGAAGTGAGAAATATGTATTGTTGGCCATGCATAGAGTAAAGCAGTATCTGAGGGAAATATTCGATAAATTTCGGAAATTATTCTTTACGGTGGAAAGTTCAATAAACGTCTGCAGTCACTTTTTTTTAAAGTTTGTTATATAGCCTGCGCTTTTAGTCGCATCATTGAAAGAAGAGATATTTATCGTATAATTAGCGTAATATTGTGTCTTGCGATTCTGTACAAGGATATGTGAATACTGCTAACTTTTATTTGGGCAGAGGAAGTTATGTGACTTTCACATCAGATTTTTTTTGTCATACCTTGGACATAAAAGCATCGCGATCGCTTGAATGTTGTAAGCCTACGCTAGTCGATTCATTTGTTTATAATGTTAAGGCACGCAGATATCTGAACTTTTCAATCCACACGGAAGAGGGATAATCAATATAGGCCTAAATACGGTCAAACATTGTTCGATTTGGACAAAACTCACTATACTGGGGTTTTCTAGGAACTCGAATCTGAGGTCGCTTTTACCAGGCGACGCTAACTAATCGTGGTATGTAGTCCACGTGATTTAGGTGTTAATAAATATAATGATTTAACTATTATGCTCTTAATTTTTAATTTTTGAAATAATTATCGTGGGCGACGCCGCGGGCACATGCTAGTTTTAAATATTACACTTTGTACTAGGGGGTACTAGTGGTACTAGGCCTATATCTAGATGCACCATGGATTATACGGGCCCTCGGTTATTCGAGGTTTGGATAATAGGGACTCTACGGCAGTTCACTTAATATTGAAAGTTTTTACAGTATAAGAACAGCTCTAATACATGTTCGATTTGTAAAACATGTATACAGAAGATGACTGTCCCGCTAGCCTGGGACTGCATAAATATTTTCTCATAGATCGAAGCACTATGCATTTACATACTTAAAGTTTCTAGCTCTATCCCCAGTCACGACAATCCGATGCAGATGCTTTTATCCGACCTGCCACCTTCACTTAACACCCGTTTGACAGCTAAGTGCAAAACCGAACACAAAAAAGCTCTCTTCTTTCCAGCGCATGTACATCCATTCAAGGCACTGAGTTCAATGCTCATAACAGGTCTGCTATTTTTAGAAGTATTGTCTGATACCATTGTGTCCTCTAATAATTGACAGTTCGTGCAATTTCCTTCTACACATTCTTTAATTTCGCTCGCACACACTGATGCAGAAATAACGTTCACTTTCTAACAACATAAGGAAATATTAATACACTCGCATAACTTAAGTATGGATAATGTCATTTTATTGCTTCACATTCTGCTTTTATTGCCGGCCATAGACTAATTTTCTGAATTATTTATCTTGTTTACCGTTTTAGTTTTCTTGTTTTCCATTTTTCCTTATTACACACAAACACCCATGCCCAAGGCGGGACTCGAACCCACAGCCTCTTCCACCACGGCTCCAAGGCTATCGCGGCTAAGGAGACCGACGAAATATTAACATACAGGGGATTGAACCGTGAACCTTCAGAATCGTAGCTAATTCGCACTTCATGAGCTACGGTGAACATCAAAATATTCAATTCGGCATTCGCCTCTACGACAGGGAAGCCATGAAATAAAACCTTGTTAAATTGGCCGCCCACGGGATTTGAACCTGGGTCCACCCGAATGCGAGTTCAAGACTCGTTTCGGCATCATCTCAGCTTCTCTGCAGGGATTTAGGTAAGCAGGCAACCTGTGAGGTCTTCCAAGAAGCACTATAATTATAATTATGAGAAATGAGGATATGGTCACTTAATTTTTTTAACGACTCATCCCATCCTCATGATATTTGCATAATATGCACTCTTTAAGGATGTAATACGAGCATGTATAGAGTACGGAATGAGAGAGATTCCTCAATACTTTATCATTTTGTATGGAGTACGCAAATAATGTGTAGGAAAAGTCTAGTTATTTTGGGATATTCTTATATTCTTTGATACTTAAGCCAGATCTCTTAAGTTCGCATACAATGCGTAATATGTTTCTTTCTTTTACTTCTGTATTTGTGGCTCTCTGTAAGTAAACAAGTGGTACGAACAATTATTGCCTGTTGATAATTCTGGCAGAGATAGCATAACGAAAAGTATACGGCATTTTCTTTTAAAACTAATAGCGATAGGCCTAAATAATGAATTTTCACATAAATGGGATAAGAAACTAAATGCATAATCCTCAATATGGAAGACGAATTTTATACTCACGGTCTTCATCTCCCACCTATCCAACACTTAGCTACAGGAAGCAGCTTTTCTTAAGGTTATTAAGTTTCTAGGATTTGAAAAAGCCTACGACCCACTCAAATGAGTGAACAGAGGTCGGCTTTTGTCTGTAAATTATAAGATACAACAACATAATGGAAAATATAACAGTTCTAGGTTTTAGGAAGACGAATAGGAAGATGAAAATAATATCATGGTTGATAGAATCTAATGTACATAAAAACTTACGGGAAGACCCATGATTTTTATTTTAAGTTAGATATTTAATGCAAAGTCGTGTTGAAAATGCATACAAAATACAAATGAGGATTCATTAACTGTTTTCAGTTTCAGCAACCTACTTAATGCCCGGTTTCTATAAACTCGCGAAATACCTATGGGTAAATTATCCAATGGACAACTTAGTTCCAGAATCACCCACCAGAGCACTAATGGTATAATGAGGAAATAAAAAATAATATAGACTACCATGCCGGGGATCGAACAGTGGACCTCTTGAACCGTAATCCAGCACGCTGACAATGAGCTACGGTGAACACTGAGAACACATCTTGAATAACGGAGATGTAATTGTTTCAGCCTATGATTCCACTACTGCAAGTCAAGACATGGTTTTGCAATATATATATCATACTAATTAGTTCGGAAGAACATTATCTTCATATAAATACTACTACTATCGAGATCTAATGCGTAAGAGGAAGGAAAAATGAGAGGTACGACTCTAGTTTGCAATGTTTGCACACTCAGTGCTACCAAATACCGGCAAATACAGTCATTAGCGACAATGTACGGTACATGAAAATTTCAATAAGAAATATGTATATAAATTCTGATAAGCCCATCCTATTACGGAGAAACAAAGTCAACATTACAGATCATCTCAGCACTTCTAA
Source organism: Ectobius pallidus (assembly GCA_964059195.1). Taxonomy (NCBI): domain Eukaryota; kingdom Metazoa; phylum Arthropoda; class Insecta; order Blattodea; family Ectobiidae; genus Ectobius; species Ectobius pallidus. The sequence continues at coordinate 18,587,859 of CAXKWD010000005.1, forward strand.
AACTGTATTTTACAGGTACTGCAATCCGTGCACGTCCGCCATATTTATCCTACGAGAGGTTAAATTTTATCCAGCCATCCGTGAAAGGATAAATTAACCCAAAGATTTACCCTTGGAAAGATCTAGCCCTAGTTTATAGAAACATTTTTTCTCTCATTTTCATATTTACCCAGTGGATTTTTATCTAGAAACTCGCCAAAACTGTGTGTGATCGTTATCTTTAAATTATTTCTGTTCGTAAGAGTTTGTGTAGATGTAGATGTAGATGTAGATGTAGATGTCTCGTTCTGTAGATCCTGTGTTGAGCAGGGCTCAAGGATATAGAACACGTCAGATAAAAACATACATGCATGTTATAAAAAAAAAAAAACATGATACAAGAATTGTTATGTCACACTTACTCAAGCTGAAAAGAAATCATCCATATTGTAGAAGGTGTGAGTTACTAAATATTGCTTCAGAGCTCTTTTGAAAGATTTGCATTTGCTTTTAATACATAGTGATTTAATCTCTTTTGGAAGGTTATTGTATATTTGTATTGCGGAATAATAAGCACCTTTCTGAAAAAGTTTTAATGAGTTAGCTGGTCTATGTAAATCATTCATGTTTCTAGTAGTACGCCCGTGTATACTGTGATTACTTTGAAATTTATCAATATTATCTACCATGTAACACATAACAGAGTATATATACTCTCCGGTGAGAGTGAGGACTTTTAATTTTTCAAACAGCGGTTTACAAGATTCTCGTTTTTTCTTTCCACATATTATTCTTATTGCTCGCTTCTGTAATCTAAATATTTTTTCCCTATGTGCCGAGTTACCCCAAAAAATGATTCCGTACCTCATAACAGAGTGAAAATATGCAAAATATACCGTGAGTAATGCGTCCTGTTGTAATATATCATTCAAAGTTCGTAGCGCAAAACATGCTGAACTTAGCTTAGAACTTATCATTACAATGTGTTTCTTCCAGTCAAGATTTTGGTCAATTTGTAGTCCTAAGAATTTTATGTTGCTAATTTCCTCTATGATTTGTGTTTGATAATTGATTACAATGTTTGAGATATATCTATTTTTTGTTCTAAATTGAATAAAGTGGGTCTTATCAATATTAAGTGACATTTTATTAGCTTGAAACCAAGTATTTAATTCGTGAAAAGTCTTTGTAGCTAGTCTTGCTAAATCTTCTTGTGACTTTCCTGTTACGAGTACACTAGTATCATCTGCAAAAAGCAATGCCTTTGATTCGTCACTTAAGTTATCTGGTAAGTCATTGATGAAAATTAAAAAGAGCAAAGGTCCCAGTATCGATCCCTGAGGTACTCCATTTTTAACAGTCCCTAATTTTGATTCATATCCATTTATTATTACCTTTTGAGTTCTATCAGACAGGTATGATTTGAACCACTTTAGTGTTATATTATCCAACCTATAGTGTTTCAGTTTTTGAAGTAGAATTTCATGATTTATACAGTCAAACGCCTTAGCTAGGTCACAAAAAATTCCTAGGGCATGTTTCTTTTTATCTAACGCTTCCAATATTTCTGTAGTGAGTTGAAATGTAGCATTATCAGTGGACATGCCACTTCTAAATCCAAACTGAGATGGTGTAAGAATGTTATTCAAATTAAGATAGTGTATTAAGCGGTTGTACATAACTTTTTCAAAAACTTTTGAAAATGAGGTTAGGAGTGATATAGGTCTATAATTTGATGGAACATTTTTGTCACCTTTCTTAAAGAGGGGCTTAACAATAGCATGCTTTAGTCTTATTGGAAATATTCCACTTTTTAACGAACAATTACAAATATGACTAAGAGGTTTACTAATTTCAGATGAGCAGCTTTTTAACAACTTATTACTTATCTCATCCCATCCAGAAGAGTTTTTGCTTTTGAGTGACTTGATTATATTTTCAATTTCTCTAGAGGAAGTTAATTTGATTTGAAATGTATGGTTCTGGACTATAGGTGTTTTAAGTAGGTCTGCTGCATTAATGCTAATATTAGTTGTAGGAATACATTTCTCTGCAATGTTTATAAAGTGATTATTAAAAGCATTTGTGATATCTGATACATTATCTAGCTTTTTGTTCTGGTATGTTAGTGACATGCAATCATTGTTTCCCTTTGATCTCCCTGTTTCGTTTTTAATTATATTCCATATAGTTTTAATTTTATTGTCTGATTTATTAATTATTTGTGAGAAATGCCTACTCTTTGCCTCTTTAATTACTTTCTTCAGTGTATTGCAGTACATTTTATAGTGTTCTTTATGAGCTGGGTTGTTACTGGTTCTACATTTTAAATATAGCTCTCTTTTGTTTCTACATGATATTTTAATGCCAGTGGTTAACCATGTTTTATTCCTTACATTAGGTAAATTAGCAGTTTTCTTTTTTGGAAAGTTAGTTTCAAAATGCCGCAACACAATATTTAGGAATTCATTTAATTTACAGTCTACTTTGTCATAGGAAAATATAGATCCCCAGTTTTCATTCTTCAGATCTTGTTTGAAGTTTAAAATTGAAGCATCATTCATTACTCTAGTCATATGGGTATGTTTTTTAGTTGCGTTTACCTTACTATCGTTTAGCACTAACATTTGTGCATCATGGTCCGATAATCCATTTAATATTGGTAATATTTTAAAGTTAGGGTGCTTTTCTATGTCTATGAATATATTATCTATTATTGTTTGAGAGTTGTTTTGGATTCTAGTTGGAAAGTTTACTACAGAGTCTAAATTATAACTACCTAGTAGGGATATCAGTCTGATCTTTTTTTCACTATCAATTGAGAAGTCTACATTAAAGTCGCCGCACAGTATAATATTTACATTATTACTATACAGATAGTTAAGAACCTTTTCTAACTGATTTGTAAAATAATTGAAATTACCTGTTGGTGCTCTGTAAATGGTCAGTATTACAAATGTACTGTTATCCGTTTCCACTCTGGCTGCGCAGCATTCAAAATCCTGTTCCTTACAGTAGGAACTGGTGTCTATATCACTAAAATTTAAGTTACTTTTGATGAATATACTCACACCTCCGCCTTTCATGGAACGTCTAAAGAAATTTGAGCACAATGAAAAATTATCAATTTTTAATTGTTCCAGCTCTGTTTCTGCACAGTGGTGTTCCGTTAAACAAATAACTTGAATTTCCTGCTTGTTAGAATTATTTGTATCCTGAAAAGCTAACTTAAATTCTTCAAATTTACATTCAAGCCCCCTTATATTTTGATGATATAATGCAAATGATTTACTAGTTCTAGTTGCAGGCTTGTATATATTACCAATGTTTACTCGAGGCAAGTATGTAAGTTGTTGTTCCCTTTCATCTAAAACCTCCCTAAAAAACGAGAGGAGCCACCAACTATGACATGGTGTAAATTCTGTTCATGGGATAATTTATCCATAGGTAATTCGCGAGTTTATAGAAACCGGCCATAAGAAAAATAGATGCGGACGCAAAACTAAGTAGGCCTAAGTTCAATCCTCAAAAGACTTCTACAGTAGGCTATTAACCCCTAAATAAAAGTTATAAGATTACAAACAAATCTACCAGAGGAGAGTTTGAAACTGTTATTCTTCATTTGTTTATATTTGAAGTTTACATATTTGTAAAAAGTAAACACATTTATTGCAACCTATACATTATCTCTGATATCTCTGAGGTAGACCTACAAACCTACAAACCTATTATAATAAGCTAATCTTTTTTTAAGCGAAAACCATGTTATACTTACGAGATAACAATTGAAATACTTTTCCATTCTGGTTTGAAGAATTTACTTACTGTTGCTGTTTAATACAAATTTTGGATAAAAAATAAAATCAGGTAAACTGATAAAACAAAGTGCCAGAATGTTTTTGTTGAATCAATTATAATTGCAATTATGATATGCAGAAAATAAGTTCTTTTATCAGATTAAAATCGACCAGCGTCAGCAGACCTACAGATTTGTGATATCTTGACATTCGCGCACTCACATAAAAATAAAAAATAAAATTTTTAAAAATCCATGTCAAATCGGCCGGATCCGAGATTTGATCCAGGAACCTCCAGAAAACGAGTCCAAGACGTTACCATTCGGCCAACTCAGTCAGTTTAGCGGTCTAGTTTGATAAGCATATGTGAAAGAATAGTGTTATTTGTCAAATCTAAAATGTATTCCAACTTGAAATTCAGTGGAAAATAACTCCGGTAATTATTTCACGTAATGTGCCTTCTGTATATATCAGTGTAATCTTGTGGGCATTCATTTATTTGTAAATATTTTGTGGCCTCCTCTTTGTTAATTTACTTTTCCGATCTCGCCCTTATTCTAGTGCTATTTCAGATTCAGTTGTTTTCTGTGACGTATTGCTTTAGGGTTTTAAATTTTCCCGTACAGCGGCGCTAGCGGCGTCTCAGAGCTTTCCTGGTAGGTAGTGGCGACCCAGCTGAGTTAGTCGTTGTTGGGTTCAGCTTTATACAGTGTAATGTAGTGTACTGGGACCTTGGATCTGCTTCTCCGTTCTCCTGGATCTTGTAAAGTAAGTGAAATATCGGTCATGGAAATTTATATATATTAGAGTCATTTCTGTGTAGTAAATTCCTTCGTATCTTGCTATGTTCCGTCGGTCATAATGTCGGATTCTAGTGATGCAGTTAGCGGAGGCCACCTTACAGTTGAAATTGCTGTCGTTTGAAGTCTCAGAAAACTTAGAATTGCTATCGGGCGGGTTCCCGTATGATTCCCTTAACTTGTACCTCATCACAAGACACCAAAGTGTAGTTTGGTCAACTATCATTCTATTCTTATGAAGGCTGTTATTAAACTTAGTGTGTTTGAAAATTAGACGAAGGACTGGTTCTCACTCGAAATATTTCCATGCAAGGTTGTGATGTTTTTGATTTTTAAAAGAATTGTCATTCTTGGGTATAATATGCAGCTTAAGCAATCTAGTCTCCGCGAGTATGCATTTGCCTGATGTAAAAGTGGTACGTGGATCGTATGTTGTGCGGCCATTGGTTTATACTCTCTGCTGAATTGTGGTTGTTTGTGTAATCATCTTTTTACGCTTGTTGCTATGCTAAATCCATGTGGTACTAGCCGTAGATGTTTCAACGGTACTTAATTATTATTCTATCGAGTTGCATAAATTTTCCATTATAAAGGCTGTATTACTGAATAGGCCTAGGTCCTTTCTTACCTTACGTTGCATATGTGCACGTTAGCTTACATTAAAAAGAAGTTAACAGTAATTAATCTTTATATTTTGAAAGCCTGTGTCACTGAAGTTATAGGCCTAGACCTGTTCATACCTTACTTTCCATATTTGTAACGTTAGTTTACATTAAAACGAAGTTAACAGTAATTAATCTTTATATTCTGAAAGGCTGTATCACTGAAGGTATAGGCCTAGATCCTTTCATATCTTACGTTGCATATGTGTACGTTAGCTTACATTAAAAAGAAGTTAACAGTAATTAATCTTTATATTTTGAAAGCCTGTGTCACTGAAGTTATAGGCCTAGACCATTTCATACTTTATCTTGCATTTTTTAATTTGGACTTATATCAAACGAAGTTAACAGTAATTAAATTTTTATATTCTAAAAGGCTGTATTACTGAAGTTATAAGCCTACACCATTTCATACATAACCTTGCATATGGAAATTTTGTTTGTATCAAACTAAGATAACTATAATTAGTTATTATTCTAAAGAGATTCCATACACATTGCATTATAAAGATTTGTAGGCCTATAGTATTTATACTTAACCTTGCTTGTGGCAGTCTTGTTTGTATCAAACTAAACTAATTGTAATTAATTATTGTCCTAAAGAGATTGCATAAATTTTGCATTATAAAGATTTCTAAGCCTACTCCATTTCATTCTTCTTTTGGCCCTTTGAATCTTGATTATTTCGACATCATTTCTATTGTGCCATTTAGAAACCAGTTTGAGCGCTTTTCAAATTTAGATTCTCCGTTCCTTATAGATTTATGGTGTATTAAAAGAGATTTCCTATACTTGGTTATTAATCATAACCTGGGGATTTCTGAGTTATATCTTTGCATCAATAGGCCAGTCGATTACTATTCTTATAATTTTTGGCAATCTGGATTATTGTCTATGAAAAGAAACATAGCTTCGTAGATGTCGCAGTGTGAAAACCAGTCCCTCGATTACCAAATTCAAAGAAGGATTGTATTATTATAATTAATTATGATTATGATAGGTCTTATTAGTTTTAATGTATGAAAGTATTTATTGTGCTTTTAATATTGCATTCGAGAACACTACCTGTGAATGTTCTCATCTAAGGATTATTTAACTTAAAGTTTATAGGCCTACTCTTGTTCGGGATTCAGGTAGATACAGGTGTTGTTCAATGTGGAAAGTGTAAATTGAGAAAACATATTTCAAACTACTATTTATTGTATTTTACATTCAATTTGAAATACATTCATTGTTGCTTTGGTTATGAAAATTACTTCTGTTTATCTTGTCCTGGCGTTTCATCCCCATTGTCTCCACCGTACTTGAGGAACTCAGTTCGATCTTACTACTTCTGGATAGGGCCTAGAATTTATCCTGGTGCTTCCTAAAAGTTACCTTTTAATCTCTGGTTGTTTTCAGAGTTATCTTCCCCCTTTAGTACCGGTTTGTGCTCCTTATACTTAATTATTCTAGAAGCTAACCTAGTATATTATTCTAGTGTAAATTCCTTCTGAGATATATATATATATCAGCCATCAAATAAATAAATACCCAAAGCAAATCCGGTTCATCAGTATTCATGTACTACTCAATTCCAACTAGAAAAAGAAGTAAAACAAATCTGACTGCATTGCATCAAAGCCCTCAATGATTTTAAAAAATGCGGCATTGTATCTCAACTGTTTGTTGACAGATTTAATATGATATGAATTTGATTTGATAAATTCAAGTAATTTTCAGAAATTATATAATTTTTCGAGGGAAGGAATGGTTTGTTTGGATTTTTATTGTTCGCGATATTTCCAGGTTTAAATTAACAATATTTTACAGCTGGTGCCCGCGGCTTCGCCCGCCATTATTAATTGACTCACAGGATTTTTAAGAGATTTACACTGGCGTCTATTAAAAACGTTTGTGGTTCAGAGCTATGAAAATTGTAAGTAAAAATAAAATTAGAATATTTGTTCATTGTGTTCATTTCACTTAGGCCTTATATTGTAAAGAAACTGTTTTCCTAATTTTGTACTATTCGTGAAAGTTTCGCTGATTGGTTGGCCTCGAGCCAATCAATCGTCGGAGAACAAAGATTACATTATAATAGATGTGATTGTTAATTACTGGTTATTTCGGTACCGGTCAACCGATTTGGTCCAAATTCTGTAGGCTTCTCTCCATGTAAGTCATAAATGCGTATACCAAGTTTCATGTAACTCCGATAAAGCGTATTTGAGTTATCGCACCTTTTTCATATATTTCCATTAAAATAGGCACTAAATTAGGCATTACTCCGATACCGGTCAACCGATTTGGTCCAATATCAATACGGTTCTTCCCATAGACGTTATACATGCGTATATCAAGTTTCATAAAAATCCGATAAAGCTTATTTGAGTTAAGGCGCGTACAGACACACGGACAGATAGACAGACAGACAGATAGACGGACGGACAGGCAGACGGACGGACAGGCAGACGGACAGACAGGCAGACGGACAGACAGGCAGACAGGCAGACGGACAGACATGTTCCGTCCCCCACACAATCTCATAAAGTACCGTACCATTCTGGCACTTAATAATTAAAACTTTATGTTACAACTCACACGTCCTATTTCTATGCACCAAGGGAGAATTGGATTCATATACTCACACAAGTTTAAGAACAAGACTTACAAAATCATTACTTTCATGGTGTAAATAGATACATAAAATCAGGTAAACTGATGTAACAAAGTGCCAGAATGCCTTCGTTTAATGAATGATAATTGCAATTGTGATAGGCCTATGCAGAAAACAGGCTAAGTTCTTTTTCAATCAATTTCCGAGTTAAGCTCCAGATCGATTCATTAAGAAGGGCTTACGGAAGAACAAAGATCTAGTTTGATAAGCATATGTGAAGTAATATGTGGGTAATGTTATTTCTCATAGCTGATAGCCTGATGTATCAGGCCCCATCCCACGTTCATGACCTCAACATAACATTTCATGCGTTGCATGTTACTAACTTCGTTAAGCATGCTGTTTGATAAATACCCATATTCTATTTTATTCTGTTCTAATCACAGGTATATGCTTTGTCAAATCATCAGCCTAGATGAAAGCGAACTTGTCTTCATTGCTGCTCTACTTCTGCAGAGTTTCTACAGATCCAACAGTGGTTTGGAAATGGATCTTCGAACCTCAACGCTGGGATTGGACAAGAGAAGATGGGTGATATCTGGCTCCTATAAAGACCAAGGCCCCTACTGCACCTAACAGCGTGCTCAACTCCATATTTTGTCGTTGTGCTCTCGTTCAAGAGGAGTTGGAAGAGTTGGACGGTGAGGACTGTGAACAGCTTGAAATGTTTGATAGGATGGAAGGGTGAACGGAAATTAGGTTGTGTAAACCTCTTTTTTACTTTTGCATTGTTAGCTAATTGAAGTATTCAGTCTTTAAGAACAATTGTAATATAATTTGTGTTTGGATTATTACTTATTCTTCTCTACCTCTCATTTCTAGGTGTCTTTTTTTAACTAGAGATTTTCTATCTTAGTATATAGGTTCCGACGTGCATTTACAGAGGATACCGCTAATTGGGGACACATCAGGTGGAAACTTTGATATCCATATGACCCATTTTACCTGATAACACTTACAAAACGTGCTAGGTATAGTAGGTACAGTATTTGACACTAACTTATTACCCACATTGCACCTCTGGTAGAAAAAAATACACATTTCATACATAATAATTAGGGCCCGGATTTTTAGTTTTTTTTTTAAAACCCTGGTTTAGTTTTTAAACGTATTAAAATAGTTTTTTTCAGTTTTTGAAGTAAAACTTCTTTTCTCGCGGTTGGGGTAAATCTGGAAAATCAGTCACACTAAAACGAAATCAGTCACAAAATCAGTCACACTCAAAACTACGTGTTTCGGAGCGGACTGCACAGGAAACAATCAACTCAATGATTAGGAGTCATCAAAGGAAATTTTTCAGACCTTAATTCCTCAATGGCAATAGACAATTCCTAAGCAATCTAAAGGTATATTATCTATTTTATGGAACCCGGAGGTTCATTACCGCGCAAATCCAAAAATAAAAAACCAAAATTAAAAAATGCAAATTTCCAAAATTAAAAAAAAAAAAAAAAAATTATAACATCCAAAAATCCAAAATTTAATAAATAATAAAATTAAAAATTAAAAAATCCAAAAATAAAAAATAAAAAATAAAAAACTCAAAGATCGAAAATTTAAAAAATCCAAAATTACAAATTGAAAGAACCAAAATGAAAATTCCAAAATCCAAAATTTAAAAAGTCCAAAAACCCAATATTAAAAAGTCCAATAATACAAAATTGAAAAAATCCAAGAATAAAAAATTGAAAAAATAAAATAAAGTTTTAAGTTACTTCTGTCGCGTGGCCTTCCACGCACTCTTTTTTTGTTTACCAATTTCAGACATTCTTTAGTTTCACAAGTACAATAAACACATTGAAAAAATGTATTTCATTTCATTTTTACTTGAATTGCTATGGCTGTGAACCATAAAACCACAGGAATACGTTCTTGCTTCATTTTATAATTATTTCCATCATTTCCAACTCCATCACATAAATTCAACAAGAACTTTTTCAATTAATCAAATTTTAGAACACTTTACTTTCGGCGTCTTGCTGGAGCAAACACTGTGAACGAACTGCAAGTGTAAGCTTCTTAAGAATGCATTTAATTTTCTGCTAAATGAACCGGGAATTTCGAATCACTAACAACTTCCTTAACCCGAAAAATGAGATACAAAATGACAAAATTTCAAACTGCAATGTATATTTTCTCGTACTAATGCACTGATAACAATAAGTAATATGTAGAATATTTTAAAAGTAATTTTTAGTATAAGAATATAACAGTAATTCCTCATGTTCGCGAGCGACCCCTGGTGATCCCGTAAGGGGATATTCAGAGCGGATTTGTTACCGGGGTGCGCCAGTCCCCTATCTACTTAAACCTAAGGACACACACACACAGTCCTGAACCCGGGAAAGACATTTTTCACTACTGAAAAATCCCCGACCCGGCCGGGAATCGAACCCGGGCCACCCAGGTGGCTGGCAGTCACGCTACCAATTCTAATTCGATTAATTACATATTACTTTAAGTATTTTATCGTATCTTAATTTTTTTTTTTTTTTTTTTTTTTACCGTATTTATTTATTTATTTATTTTTTCAAGAGATATTACAAGAGGTATTACATTTAGTAATACACCCGAATGAGCAAGACTGCTCGCGCTCGGGTGCCGTTTCAAAAATATCAAAGTGAAGAAAGAGGAGAGACAAAGAAATAGAGTGTATAATGTGCTTAACTAAAAAAGAAAGTAAAACAAAAACATTAAACATAAAAACATAAATACATAAAAGGAGTGGAACAAAAATTACTTAAAAGCTAAAAAATTACAAAAAATTCTTTACATATCTATTAAATTTAACAGTGGAGTATGCTGAGAGATCAGGATTTTTTCTGATAATTGAGTTATAGAAGCGCGGTCCAAAATTAATGCTATGCTTTAATCCTGCCGATGTGAGACATTTGGGTTCTAATAGGAGTAAATTAGTATTTCGTCTAGTTTTGTAGATATGATCACTGGAAGAGTATTTTATACGATGTTTGTGAAAATATTTTAATATAGAAAATTTGTAAATTTGGTCCAAACTTAAAACATTAAATTCCGAAAATATTAGGCTAGTTGGGTAATCAATGTGTTTTCTTAGACAGATTTTTATTATTCTTTTTTGTAAAAGGCAGAGGGGCTTAAGGGTAGTTTTCGCTAATCCTCCCCAGACGAGAATGCCATATTGAATAATGGACTGGAAAAGTGCTAGATAAACGGAACGTAAAACAGTAATGGGCATACAGTGGCGTAAAATGACAAATTTATGAATTGTTCGGCGTAGTCTATTACAGATGTAGTTAACATGGTGAGACCATTTAAGGTGTTTATCAATAAAAATACCCAAATATTTCACAACGGCTGTTTCTTTCAGTGGTAAGCATTTACAATTCACATCAAAATTACAATTATGTATTATTAAATTTAAATTTGTACATTTTTTCCGCGCTATCTGACCAGTAGATGTTAATGAGAAAGGAACTAATGTTGATTTATCCACGTTTAGTGACAGAAGGTTAGAATCGAACCATTTTTTTATAATTTTCATGCCAGTATTAGCGTATTTATATGCTATTTCCCATGAATGACCACTGAAAATCACAACAGTGTCATCTGCGTATGAAAATATGGAGCCGTTTATTTGATCTAGGTTTAAATTTAGCAAATCATTTACATATATTAAGTATAAGATTGGTCCTAATATCGTTCCTTGTGGCACACCAATATCAATATTTGATATTTCACTTATATGGCTGTCAACCTTTGTCATTATACATCTATTGCTCAGATATGATTCAAATAATTTGTAAACTGTTCCTCTAATTCCTATCTTATTCAGTTTATCTAATAGTATCGAGTGAATAACAGTATCAAAAGCTTTACGTAAGTCCAAGAAAATTCCTAAACAATTATTACCATTGTCTAATTCTTTAATAATGTTACCTGTAACGTTAATAAAAGCATCGTCAGTAGATATGTTGCTCTGGAAACCAAATTGATTTTTTGATATAATTTCATGTTTTTGTAAATAGTTTAGTAGCCTAACTTTTATGCATTTCTCTAGTATCTTGGAAAAGGCCGGAAGAAGTGATATTGGTCTATAATTGTTTAAATCATTCATTTTCCCGGATTTATGTATAGGTATTATCACAGCATTTTTTAGAGTATTGGGGAAAACACCTTCTGTGAAACAAAGATTGAAAATATAGACAAGAGGTTTTACAATATATTTAATGATAGATTTCAATGTAATGTTTTTTATTCCATCAATGCCTGGAGCTACATTATTATTTAAGGTCTTCACAATGTTAATAATTTCGCATTCATTAACAGGACTGAGAAACATAGATGTGATTGGATTCATGGCTGCTTTATTGTACTCCGAAGAGTCTGACGATGCCTTATTAACGTTTGAGGTTACACTGTGCCCTATTTTAATAACATAGTTTAATAACATAGTTTTAGCCATTTTTAGTTTATAACGTCTTATTTGCCATTTTTAGGTTTCATAAGATTGGACTATGTGACTGCCATGACAACGAAGCGGATAATTATGTAAAAATATCATAGTCAGCTAACAAGGAACAAAATAGTTTAAAACCTAATAGGCTAATCCGGGCCCTAATTATTATATATATATATATATATATATATATATATATATATATCAGGGCCGTAGCACGGTCCTTCTGCGCCCTTGGCGAGTTTGAAAAATCTGCGCCCTCCAATACTGGGGGTTCTGAACAATTTTTTTTATATTTCTGTAAAATTGTTTATTATTTTAATATAAAAACACTGTCATTATCAAAGATAACCTAAACCCCAATTTTAAAATGAACTATGTGTTGGACTTTCAAGGTACTGAAACCTTATTTTCAGACGATTAAACTACTTAAAAAATAATTAAATAATAAAATCTAGTATCAAAAGTAAATTACATAATACATAACATAGGTAAAATATCTTTTTTCGAATAGTTGAACCACTTTCATCTCAATAATAACGTACATTTTAATTTTTATTGTCGTTATATTTCCATACTGTTCATGATTTATGTTACCTTACTCTGTCAATAAGAATCGTGTTAATTAAAGAACGTTCTATGATTGCTTTTTGTTTGTAGATAATCGGCATAATACTAAAGATATTTCACGTGCACTTTTTAATAACCTGAAAGATTTCTTCCATTAACGCGGAATTTTTATTGCTTGATAAATTGTACCAGTCTAAAAAAGGCGGAATTTTTCATGGTTAAATTTGAGACCTCTTTGTACCTGCACCCTTGGCGGGGGCACATCTCGCCACCGCCTAACTACGGCCCTGATTTATATAATTATACTGTTTTTTATTATTGGAATGAGTTACATGTAGTAACACTAATACATTTTTTAATGCTGGCGAAGAACTACCTTACTATTGCCATAATGAAATTATAGATAGATTTGTTTAAATATTAACATATTTTCTTATGATATTTGGTCTTAATTATTATATTATATTAGAGAAGTATTACAACTTCTCGAATGTTTCACGAGAAATTATTTGCTTATTAATTATATTAGAAAACTCGCTGGCGAGATTCTCCGAAATAAGATTAAAATGTGGCATAGCAAACACAGTTGCCAAAGGCGACATACCCTGGGTGTATCTTGCTGCTCTCCTGCTATTGTTTAAATGAAATAACAATTTAAAATAATCAGTGCAAAATATTTTGCACATACTTTGATCTTAAGTTTATTAGGTTGATGAATGAAGCTGGCAGGTACCACTCAAAAATTAATGTACAACCTCCAGGTTTTTTACTGAGTAAATAATTGCTCCGACTATTCAATAGATTACTAGGTCAACAAAATAAATATAGTCAATGCAATATATAACTTAGGCCTACTTGCTATTTTAAGTGGGGAAATTTCATGAGCCTACCTGAATACTTTACATTTCTTGAATTCCTATTTCTTCACATTCACATTCAAGCATTTTTTCTTTTTTAATTAATATAATTACTATCGTTATTGTTAAGTGCCAGTATGGTACTTTATGAGATTGTGTGTGGGGGACGAAAACTGTCTGTCCGTCTGTCTGTACGCGCCATAACTCAAATACGCTTTCGGATTTTCATGAAACTTAGTATACGCATTTATAATGTCCATGGGAAGAACCCTACTGTTATTGAACTAACTCGGTTCACTGGTACCGGCGTTAAACCCAATTTAGTGTTTTTATTTAAAAGCGTCATAAGTCCAGGGGCGGCCGGTGTTAATGTGCTACTGTGCTATAGCACACTGATCATTTTGTTAAATAAAATATTATTGATTATTTACACAAAAATTACAGATATTCTGTTAAAAATACTTTTAAAAAATTGAGCTTAGATTTCCAACCGTTATACAGTATGCGGTATCCCTCACAGCGTCAGCTTGAGTTGCTAAGCATTATACTGCAGTGTGCTCAGTCCCGAATAGCGCTGCTCTGCTTGATGACCGAGGCCTGGAAAGTGCCCTGAGGCGGAGTGTATACTTGCCGCTGTTAGCATGAAAACCGCCTCATTGGAGCTATGAATCTAGTAGAACCTGGCCCCCTATAGGTATGCTGCATGCCTTTACAAGAAACTGGTGGTGAGTTGATGACCTCTTGTTTGGCAGTTGGGGTGGATATTTTGAAGGTTGTTTTGCAAGTAGGAACAGTCCTTGGTAACGCATCTTATTGATGGCGGCTTTTCTTGACGTGCAGTTTTAATAGAGTTCAAATCGATGTAAGCCAGGTTGGTTTCTACAATGTAATCGATTGTTTTAATACGAAATTAGTAGTAGGCCCTAATTCAGAATACCATGGCTTGACATTAAATCTTATGAAAATATGAAATAGCTTAGCTTTAAGAGCTAAATCTATACTTAATAGGATAATTTATACTAATAGCCTCATAGACTTGTTTCCTTAATTCAATGTGTATATATAAATATATAATAATACTAATACTGACAATAATAGCAATACCAATAATAATAATAATAATAATAATAATAATAATAATAATAATAATAATGCAAATACATAAATACGTACAAAGCTAAAACCCGGGTTCCATTCCCGCTCAGTATAAATTTTCCTCTGTAGATTACCCAGTGGAGTTAAATTACCTAAGGAAAGAAGAAACTGAATACTGAAAAACCACTTATTAATATTGTAATGGATTAATTTTTAGCGACGAGGGAAGTGAATTTAAAGCGCACGCCAGCTGAGCTTCTGACGAAGGTTAAGTTGCTATAGTTCCAACTCTACAGTGATAATTGTGATTTTTGTTGTTGTTTGCTTGTTCGCGTTATAAACGTACAAGTTAGAATTCTAAGCGGGTTTCGATCCGTCTTCCTTCGTACTAGAAACGCCCCTTCAAGAAAATTCCAACATGAGCAAGATACTTAGGCAAAACACAATCAAAGCAGCCTTTGATAAAAATAAACCACGACCATCTGCCCTGGATATACATCGCTGGATGGACGAAAAATTGAATATACCAGAAGATCACTTGGAAGCTCTGCAACTCGTGGGGAAACACAACGCGGTTTTCATTAAATTGAAAAATCGAGTGGTCTTTGAACAATTATTAAATGAACATAAAGGTAAGAGTGAATACATTCTAGAAGATAACACCGTAACATCAGTTATTACTGACGCTAGTGAGGAACATACACATGTCCGGGTCTTCAACCTCCCACCAGAACTGCCCAATGACAAGATCAGGTCCACTTTACAATCGTATGGACCTGTACACAAACTTGAAAACGAACTGTGGTCTTCTGGCTATAAATATAAAGTTCCTAATGGTATCCGTTCTGTGTACATGACCATCACTAAACCCATTCCCTCAAACATAAATATCGGCGGTCATGAAGCCTATGTTGTTTATACAGGACAGTTACAAACCTGCAATCTATGTGGAGAATCAGGTCACCTCAAAGATCAGTGTACATACAGAAAGTTCGCGTACAAGACAACAGTTCAACCCCGTAAACCTCTCTTGCTGAGTGATCTCTTTCGTAAACCCGAAATTGATGTACTGGTCCCGCCCACTCTGACGGAGCCGCCAGACACCAATACTAATGGGGATGACGATGTACAATTGGAAATAACTCCACGTGAAAGCCAACCCTCACAACAACAACACCAAAAACATCTCCACCAAAGCCAGAAGCAGCAGCATCAACCGGACGTATCCGTTGCTGCTGCAAGTTCCAGTCCTACCGACGGAGGTGACTCATCACTCCCTTCTAGCACAGAACCGAATACTCAAGAGCCTACGGCAAAGAAACTAAAATCTTCCGATGAACACATCATCGATCCTACAACAATTACTACTACAGATGCAGTAAACGAGCCTCGCTGTCAGGAGTCCCTTGGATCGTCACATGATCCGGATCCAGGCATACAACAACAGCAGGTCAGTCCCCCTGCTTCCGTTCCTCCGGCCTCTGCGAGTGACGTAAACAATCCGCTCGCTCGAGAAGAACATACACACAGCGCGCCAGTTAAAACAACTTCTAAGCTAAGATTCCATCGGATTGCGAAATAAAAACAAATCTCCATTATGTTTCGCACTAGGAGCATATGTGCATGTCTTGGTATATTATTACCACTTATGCAGCTCACGTATACGGTTTTAACACTGAACATTAATAATATCCAGACTATAGATAAATTTCGATTACTTAGTAAAACTCTCCATTCTCTAGATATAGATATTGCTTTGTTACAAGAAGTGAGTTCAACTAATATTTATACTGTTGCGGGTTATACGGCTGAAGTAAATACCGATCACAACACCCGTGGGACTGCTATTCTTCTAAAACATAACATTGCTTATTGTGATGTGAAACTACTACCTGACTGCCGTGGTATAAGTTTACGAGTCGAAGATGTGACAATAATAAATGTCTATGGTCCTTCCGGATCTACTAAACGTAAGGAACGACACCAATTTTACAGTGAAGATGTAGCTGTTTTATTCAATAACGCCAAGCATATTTTACTTGGAGGTGACTTCAACGCCATTTTATCCCATAAGGACCATACTGGCAATTACGACACCTGTCCAGCCTTGCAAAATCTTGTGTCCAAATTCAAGCTACGCGACACTTGGGAAGCTATACACAAAAATCGCCTGCTGTATACTTTTCAACGTCACACCTCAGCTGGCCGCCTGGATCGTATATATGTAAATGCAGATATAGAAATCAGAGGGGTTGATATCTGCCCCACTGAATTATCAGATCATTGTGGTTTCATCACATCTGTTCGCTTGCCTATTACAATTCAGCCTTACGGCAGAGGTTTCTGGCAGTTAAATTCCACTCTCCTAGCAGATGAAGATATACAAGAACAATTTATATTGCAGTGGAACATCTGGAAACGACAACAACAACGCTACCAGTCCAAATTACAATGGTGGCTGGCAATAAAAATTAAAATCAGATCCTGGTTTCAACGCTGTGCTCGTGAAAAACGGCAACTACAGCAGCAATACAGCAATTTTCTGTACGCCGTTTTACGAGACCTGTATCACAAACAGACTATTACCCAAGAACAGTCTATACTTATTCGGAAAGTGAAGGCTAAGATAATGAAACTACAATTAGCAGACTTACGAGGTACTCAAGTGAGGGCAAAAACGGTCGACCTTCAAGATGAACAGCCCTCGATTTTTCATGTCCTCAAAGAAAACAAAAGGGACATACGAAAGTACATTAATCAAATTAAAGACGACGATGGTACGGTTGTCAAGTCACAGCCAGGGATTCGCAAAATCTTCCACACATTTTTCTCTCAGTTATATTCTCCTGTTCAACATGATACCATACTGTCAATGGAAGAAGAAAGCTTGCACTCATCGTCCATTGCTCCTTTTACCATTGATGAAATGAATTCTGCTTTACTCCATTGCCCGAAGAATAAATCACCGGGTGCGGATGGCTTAACTGTTGAATTTTACTCTAAGTTTTGGAACACTATTAAGCAGGACTTGGAAGATATATTCAATGAAATTGTTACATTAGTTTCGGTCCCCAGTGCCTTCACTAGTGGTATAACAGTTATGATCCCCAAAATTGCAAAACCTCAGACAGTGAAAGACTACCGACCTATAACATTATTAAACTGCGACTATAAGTTGCTCATGCGCTGTTTAAAAACCCGCCTCCATCCGGCAGTGAATGAAGTTTTGTGTTCTTCCCAACAATGTGTCCGCTCAGATGGAAGTATCTTTAACGCACTCAGCGCCCTTCGCGACGCCATTAGCGACGCCAATCGGTCCCGTAAGCAGAAACTCTTACTATCCTTGGATTTTGACCATGCTTTCGACAGAGTGGATCACCAATACCTTTTTCGGACAATGCATAGACTTGGCGTAGACACAGCGTATATTGGGTTGCTTCGTCGAATTATGACGAACGCTACAACGAAAATACAGGTAAATGGCTATTTTACAGAACCAATATCAATCACCAGATCAGTGCGACAAGGCTGCCCTCTATCCATGCATTTGTTTGTGATAGCGATTGACCCTTTGTTACGCAGCTTGGGTACATATCTTGAAGCGCACCCCAACAACCTAGTACGCGCATATGCCGATGATGTATCATTGATACTTACGCCTGATGTGAGTATTTCCCATATACATGACATTATTCAGAGATACTGCAACGCAAGTGGCGCTGCATTAAATGTGAACAAGACTAAAGCTATAACAATCGGCCACACTGCTACACAGTTCCCAACCTGGATACACTTACAACCTCAGATTAAAATATTAGGACTTACTTTTTCATCTTCCCTCATGGGTACCCTTCATCAAAACTGGACTCGGATTATTAATATCATTCGGCAAATGTTGAGTGATAACCGTTATAGATCATTGCATCTCATACAGCGAGTACAATATGTGAATATGTATGCGCTGTCAAAGGTGTGGTATACAAGCCAGATCCTGCCACTTCCAAAAATGTATGGTAAAAAACTCCGATCCATAACTGGTTGGTTCATATGGACAGGTCGTCTTCTACGAGTCCATAGAGACCAGTTGTCTTTACCTTACTCAAGAGGAGGTTTGCAAGCAATTGATCCACAGCTAAAAGCGGACAGTTTATTCTTGACAAACAACTGGAAACATCTTCAAGGTACTGGTGACCCCTATAGCCACACTTTCCTGTCCCACAGATTACCCAATGATAAACTTTTGAACCCACCGGATCTACGTGGCATATCTACACATGAACCACATGTCAAGAAATTACTCGAATGTGTCAGTTATAGTCGTCTCACTCGTCGGGGGAACGAACTCACAACGAAGGACATTTATCGTGAGAAAATAGCCCAGCTCCCGGATCCTCGAGTTGTCCTTCAGAAACCAGTCTACAATTGGAGGCGAGTATGGACAAACTTGCACAATAAGAATCTACCATCTCACCATAAAAGCCTTTGGTATGAATTGATAAATGGCCTAATTCCATCAGGTGACTTATTACACAAGAGGAAAATCAAGCCATCGCCTCTTTGCGCCGCGTGTGGTGCGACTGACACTCTCCACCATCGATTCGAAAAATGTTTGCTATCTCCTCTTTGGAAAACCACGAAAGAAAAGATCATCCGCTTTCTAAATATACGGGAACAGTACTTCGGGTTCCACTATGTACAATATCCAAATTTCAGATTTTCTCCCCCGGCACGTAACACCAAAGTAATCGTTGAGCTAGGGCATGCCATATGGAACATTCTGACTTAATACCTCACAACTAGGATCCCCACCACACGGCATAGTTCATCTGGTTTCACTTCTCCCACTGCGGAATGTGATCGATTGTTTTGTTACTGGTACTGTATCAGACTTCAGTGAAATCACCTTGTTGAGTGTTCTGTATTGTTAAAACTTAGTGTATTACTCAATAAGCATTAGATAATGTGATTAGTTATTTGTACAATAAAAAAAAATAATAAAAAAAAAAAAAAAAGTTAGTACAATCTTACGTCTGGGGGAAGGGACATACTGACCAGACACCCTGTTAATTCTCAAACTGCGTTCTATAATAGTTTCTGTGCGAAGTGTGAACTGTAAACAAGACAGAACCGAATAGTGGAACAAGTATATTTCATGCTGCGTGTATGTAGATGTTCAGTGTTATTGCTGTGACTGTACAGAAAGAATTCAGTAGATAGTTTAATAACTTGTCCATTCTCTAGAAGGAGTAAGGAATAAAAAATCGAGATAAAACAATTAGGAAGGCCCACACCCGATTTGTTTATGAACCAAAAAGCGAAAGGCAGAAAAAACTGCGTTTACAACATAAAATTTCACAGGAGAGTATATGAAAACAGTTGGATATGTGGTTGTAAATTAGAAATGCTCTCTTCTGTTTTCCTTGTCTTCTATTTGGAGTTTCCAATTCGTGTTCCTTGTCTTCTATTTGGAGTTTCCAATTCGTGGAGATAAACGGGAGCAACGGATTTAGGACACCTTAGCAAGTTAACAAAACAGCATAAAGGTAACTTTAAGTACATACATAACGTATTAAATCTCTCGGCTGTGTGAAAAAAAAACAGGTAGGCCTTTGTACTTTAAAAAATTATTGATTGTAGGCTATTAAGTTCTGTGGGGAGTTTGAATTTGCTTTGAGAGGTTACGACGAAACTGAACATTCTGAAAATCCTGGTATCTTCTTAGGACTGATAGATTTCGTTTCTTATTTGGATACTACTGTGCGGGAACACATGGAAATGCATGGACTTCATTTTTTGACATAGGTGAATGGCATGTTACGTTTTATTTTTTGCATGTTCATACTGTAGCACATACAAAATTTTTTTCACCGGCCGCCACTGGTCATAACTCAAATACGCTTTATTGGATTTTCATGAAACTTGGTATACATATTTATAATGTCCTTGGGAAGACGTCTGTACATATTGGACCAAATCGGTTGGCCGGTACCGGAATAATGCCCAATTTAGTGCATTTTTATGGTATTATATAACAAAAGGCGGATTTTCATGAAACTTTGTATACGCATTTATAACGTCCATGGAAATAAGCCTATTAATTTTGGACCAAATCGCTTGACCGGTACCAGAGTAACGACTAATTAAAAGTCACATGTTTTTTAATTTTTGTCTACCGGTATAATTTGACAGTTAACACTATTCCTTCACTTATATGCTTATCAAACGATACCGTCAAATTGACTGAGCTGGCCAAATGGTAACGCCTTGAACTCGTATTCTGGAGGTCCCCGGATCAAATTCCGGAGCCGGCCGTTTTGACATGGATTTTTTTTTTTATGTGAGTGCGCGATTGTCAAGGTATCACAAATCTGTAGTTCTGCTGACGCTGGTCGATTTTAATCTGATTAGAAAAACTTATTTTCTGCATATCATAATTGCAATTATAATTGATTCAACAAAAACATACTGACACTTTGTTATAAGTTATCAGTTTACCTGATTTGATTTATTATTTATTTTATTTATTTATGGAGATGAGATCTTCCAAGACGTGTAAAGCAGCCCAAAAATGGCGAAAAGTATCTAACAATTCATTTTTGATAAGGTGAATAATTTTGAAGTATATTAATGTATTATTTTGTTTAAGAGATTTTGCAATTTTCCCTATGCCGCCCGTAGTTACCTTGCTACCGCGAATCTCAAACAGAGTAACTGGTACCTAGCGGCGGAACCAGTGAACTACCCCAGTCATCACCACTGCCTTCTAAACTGTATTAATCGTGTATACACTGCCTGTCCTATACGGCTAATTTTGCGTACTCGGCGACATTACAGATGGCAGCACCTTTCACACCCAGACTGCTTCTTGTTTTTTGCTACGACATTGTTGATTATGTAGTGCTGTCACCGCCGTCTCATAATCACTGCCTTCTAAACTGTATTACTCCTCGAGACGGCGGTGCTCATAATATAGTCTATCAATGCGTCTAATTAATTTACATTTATTTTAATTATTGCTCCAAAATTCCATTTCAAGGTAAGTGTCATATACTGGAATAATATTACGTTCTAAACAAATAACACAAGTACCTGGGTCTGTTTAATGCTTTATTTTGATTAGTGATTGCTGCAATCTGGGTGTGAACTGTGTCGCCTCTACTGGATAAATTAGGCAATTTAACAATACTCTGAACTCCATGTTAAAATAAAGCATAGGACAGGCAGTGTAATTCTCGAGACGGCGGTGGTCATCACACTTTCTCCTCTATTCATTATGGTATTGCCATAATGAAATTATAGATAGATTTGTTTAAATATTAACATATTTTCTTATATTATTTGGTCTTAATTATTATATTATATTATATTATATTATACAAGTATTACAACTTCTCAAATGTTTCACGAGAAATTATTTGTTTATGTATTATATTAGAAACTCGCTGGCGGGATTCTCCGAAATAAGATTAAAACGTGGCATAGCGAACACAGTTGCCAGAGGCAACATACCCTGAATCTACCTCCCTGCTTCAATCATCCTGCATATTATTTAGATGAAATAACAATTTAAAATAAACAGTGCAAAATATTTTGCACAAACTTTGTTCTTAAGTTTTTTAGGTTGATGAATAAAGCTGGCAGGTACCATTGAAAAATTAATGTACAACCTCCAGGTTTTTTACTGAGTAAATAATTGCTCCGACTATGCAATAGATTACTAGATCAACAAAATAAATCATGAAAGAGAGTGAAAATTAAATATAGTCAATCCAATACTTGCTACTTTAAGTGGGGAAATTCATGAGCCTATCTGAATACTTTTCATTTCTTGAATTCAGATTTCTTCACGAAAATATAATAATCTACATTCAAGCATTTTTTCTTTTTCATTAATATAATTACTAGCGTTATTATTAAGTTACAACTTAGCTTATTTTGAAAGTTTTAACTGCATATAAGTCATACCACGTGTTTAGAATGTTTAGGGTTGCCAATGGGCTCTTGTAATGATTCATTCATGTGCATTTGTTTCTATTTTTCGGTGATCCCTTTCACTTTCTCACATATACGTAGTATAGAAAAAGTACTGTGATCGTGACAAACAATCGAAATCGAGATAACACGGGGAAAACATGTTTCACGATAGAGTAGGATTACTTCCACAAAGTTTCTGGCCTTGAAGACTAACCCAGCCAGCGAGCTTCTCGTTAAGTCTCGTTACCAGTTGCGCGGATTCGCTGCGCGTAAGATCAGTGAGCTACTGTTGAGCACAGAGTGAACATCATGCAGCACGTTGGCAGTCGTAGAAAATACTATAATAGTTGAGTGGAGGGATAATGCCGCAGCGAGAGAGACAGACAACACGTGGAGTGGGACAGAAGAGCTGAGCCAATCAGGGTGCAGCTACCTCCCCTAGGCAGAAACTCTACGAACGGCGAGACTCGCTCCTAAGGTATATACGTGAAAACCCAGAGACTTTGTGGAAGTAATCCTACTCTACCTAGATACCGAAAGAATTGTTTTTGGAATGACGCCTGTCCGTCTGTCTCTCTGTGGACAAGCACAGCGGGTTCATTGCATTTACTTCACTTTTTGAATTAAGGATATTTTTGAAATGTTATCGAACCGCCCAGAATTTGGGTTTTTTGGCTTAAATATTAAGGGGACTTCTCATGAGTTTTTTTAAATGTTGATTTTTTTTTAAATTGACTCCAACGATTTTAATAAAAAATTAAAATTATAAACTCTTGTATGTCTAATAAAATGACTATATCCGTTTTCCTTCTAAAATGACTTAAGGGGTACTTTACTCATATCCATTTTTAATTTTTTCTAGATTATCTCCATTACAGTAGGAGATACATGAAAACCTACTACGATATAGCTGTAGAGACAATTAAAATGAAAAATTTTGTTAAACACATTTCTGTATAGGCCTACAGTTAATAGGTATCAAGATAGAAACGAAATAAGAACTACTTAAATGCAAATTTCAGAACATAATAGTAAAAAAAGGAGCCGCTTGCGCCGAGTTTTTTCAATTTCCGAGATCCGTTATGTGCTTGCGGAACGAGTATTGCATGCTATTTTTTGGACGATGATTATTGATATCAATTTATTTATATTAATTGAGATATTAGCTGAAATATTATGTATATACACTATTGAAGATGGATATTATATTTCAGAAAGTGATTCGCATGTGTTGGTTGTTATGGGAACCGAATATTTGTCCTGTTAAAGTCGCTACAAACTGGGGGGCCTTGGTTCCGGTCTTCGATAAAGGCTTGTATTATGATGGATTTACTTACGGCACGTGTGCTTTTTTGTCATTTTTACAGCACTGAGATTTTGTTTTTTTTTGTTTTCAAAGCGTGTGGGAATGTCAACTTACGATCCACGGCAACAATATTCGTAATGAAATTAATTTATGGAGGACTTTCGATTTTGAAACTCTAGGTCCTGGTATTTAGAATTTGAAGTGAGGAAGAACGACAAATCATACTCAAACTATTCCCTCAGAAAACGCTAGATATGGCTTGTTATGGCTCATAGAGGATGTCGAATGTTGCTTTCCGTTCGTTGCTTCTACACGCCATGCCTGGGTGATGTTGAAATAAGAAGAAAAAAATCATTGTTATATATAATTGCATTGTCTTGACATAAAATATTATTTCTCACTCTCATATTACATGCAACCATTTCGGGGCTGAAATAAAAAAGAAAGTCAATATCACTTTCATACTTTCCTTCCCAAAAACCTGGGACATAATATACTGTGAGTGTAGGACTGAAAATGTTTCATCCCATTTTGTCTTCTTTTAGATGCTTAGGGCCTCACATTTCTCAACTAATACAAAGCCTAGCTATGAGCAACGTTTCAATGGATAGGATTTTTTTACCGACTTCTGATATAGCATACTCATTGGCAAACCATTAAGCTGTCCCTGCAATACGACCGCTTATTCTACATCAAAATGTGAAGTGAGAAAATGATATTTTCCATGTCGAACGTAGAGAAAGTTATTTGGCTGCATCATATTGTGCTTTATTTTCGTGGATTTCATTCTTTAAGAACAATTTCACAAATATATTACATCGATAGCATCAGAATTTGTTAAAGCCCAGTATGGCCCTATGTGAACAGTGTAAACAATACACTGTTGTCATGATAATCGAATTGCATTTCATTTTTTCAGTATAATATTTTCTGAAATTATATAAATTTTCAAGGCAAGGAATGGCTTGTTTGAATTTTAATGTTGATCGCATTACTTCCCGGGCTTAAGTGGGTATGTGTGCAAAATTTCGTCCAAATTGGTCAAGATATGTAGACGGAACATAGATACCCACGTATATACATACACACTTTCGATTTGGCTTGGTTGCAAGACTCACATTTTTTTTTTTTTTTTTATGAAAACATGTGACAGCAGAACTCTCAAGCTGTGCCTAATTTCACATTTCCAACTTTTTCCGTGGATTTTCAAAAAAAAATTATTTCATACAAACCTTATCCTGGCAATTATGAACACAAAAAAAAATCAGCCAAATCGGCCGTGCCGTTCTCAAGTGATGCGGCAATATCATGAGGCAATTGATTTTTATTTATAAAGATTAGTGGACAATGTACAACGAAATATGTTCTGCAATAAGAGTATTATAAAGTTTCATTCCATCATTTAGAGTTTTAGATTATGTAATTGGCCTGAAGTGGCTCTGCATTTAATTTCTGCAAACGAAACATGACGTTTCTTGTTGTATTTTTGATAATATTCAAAAGAATTTGTTTTTTCGGATTTTTTGGTAATAAGTCAATAGCCCAATGTAAAGTTGTAACTAGGGCCCAGATTTTACGTTTTTATAAAACCTGTTTTAGTTTTTTAAACATAATAAAAATAGTTTTTTACCTTTTTCAGACGATTTTTTTAGTTCCACTTTAACAAGTAGTACAATAAACACGTTGAAAAAACGTGTTAATTTTATTCTCACTTTAATTTCCAAGGCTCTGAGCCATAAAACTTTAGAAATTCTGTTTGCTTAGTTTCAGAACTACCCCTGTTATTTCTAACTCCACCACAAAATCAATAAGAAAGTTTTTCTATTAATCAATCAACGTTTAGAATACGTCTCATTCGGCATCTTGCTGGAGCAAACGTTGTGAATAAACTGCAAGTGTAAGCTTCTTAAAAATGCCTTTAATTTGCTTCTATAGAAACCGGGGATTTAGGTTCACTTAAGATTTTCTTTAAAGGGACAATGGGGTACAACATGACACAATTATAACACAAAAGTGATATATTTTATCTTGAAAAATAATATACTGGCAACAATAAGCAAAATGCAAGGGACAATGGGGTACAAAATGACACAATTATAACACACAAATGATATATTTTATCTTGAAAAATAATATACTGGGAACAATAAGCAAAATGCAATATATAGGCTGGCAATTATTATAATATTAGGTGCGATTGCGGTGATCAAACATGCATGATAAATAAAATGTCATATTTGCTTGCTACGGTGTTTGAACCCAGGACCTCCTGAATGCTAGTCCCCCACTTTTTCAATACTAAAGGTTGTTTGGTAATGAGGACTAGGGAATGTGCATGAGCCTCGCTGGGAATGTAATTGTTATTTCAGGTTTCACACATGGGATGGAGTAGTTCCGGGAAGCGAAGTCTGGTGGCGCCCGCCGCTGAATAAATCACAAGCATGCAAGTGCGTGGGTGCAGGTCGTAAACCGTACATTCTTATTTTCATCCATTTAACCTAATTCCCTGCCCCCAGCATACATATTAATATGGATTCGTGCACTACACTGTACGAGTAGAGGGCAAGTTTTCCGGTACATGACTTATGCCTTATAAGACATATTAAATCCACATCATCCGGTGCATCAGAACCACGATATGCTTTTTCCTACATGTAAAACGATTTCTGATCCATAAACTTTAAGGAAGAAGTTAAGTGTCGACTAAAATTAGGAAATGCTTGTTTTTATGCAGTTCAGAAACTCTATCTTCTCGTCTTCTGTCCAGAAATCTAAAAATAAATATTTATAAGACTATTATCCTGCCGGTTGTATTATATCGATGTGAGACATTGTCGCTTACTCGATGTGAGACATGCTCTCAGATTGAGCATTCGAAAACAGAGTGTTTAGGCAAATATTTGGGCCTAAGAGAGATGAAAATGGGGACTGGAGAAAACTGCATAACGACGAGCTTCATAATCTGTACTCTTCACCGGATATAGTAAGGGAAATTAAATCACGAAGGATGAAATGGGCCTGGACATGTTGCGTGCGTGGGAGAGGAAAGACATATCTCAAAAGTATTGAATGGGAGATCCGAAGGGAAAAGATCACTTGGAAGACCTAGACGTAGGTGGGAGGACAATATTAAGATAGATTTAAGGGAAGTAGGACTTGCGAGGGATGGGTGGATAGAGCTAGTACAGAATAGGGTTGAATGGTGGGCTCAGGTAACGGCGGCAATGAACCTTCGGGTTCCATAAAATAGATAATATTCCTTCAGCTTGCTGAGGAATTGTCTATTGTCATTGAGTAAGTAAATAAGTAAACTTTAACATAAACATAGAGTATAACTCGCAAGTAAAACTGAATAAATAACACTTCATGCAATAAATTTAGAAAAGTTCCACGTATTCCCTTGTATTCATCCCTATTGACTGCATTACTTTGTGATGTTATATTATACACTAGCAGGTGCCCGCGGCTTCGCCCGCGATTACTTACTCAACTGTTAGATATTGTGCTTAAATCATTTATTTAACAGAAAAATAATTAAAACCTTATATTTATTAACACTGACATCGTTTTAGCCTACATTAATCGGAGGAATTACGTAATTTTACTCTTAAGTATACTGTTTAAGGTTAAAAATATAATTAAACGAACAAAACGAATCTTATGCTACCATATGGGCATACAAATCCCAAATGAAACGATTAAAATGAACTATAGATTCATGAACCTTACCCAAAACATGCATAAACAATTTTATTATAACGATTGATAATTTTACCAAAAAAACTAAAAACCTGGTTTCGAGGTGCATTTCACGATCAAATTTCGCCACTCGGGGAGAAAAAGACATCAGATTAGAGTTCCCAAGCCCAAAAACCCCCGCATAGTGTTTTTCGTCCAAATCATTCCATGATTTCCCATTAAGGCTTTGCCCGCGAAACTTGTAAGCTGTAAAGAACATATTGATTAATTCGAACATTTCGATTAAAAGGTTGAATTTACTGATTATTTTACATGATCTATAAAATGTTGAGATACATAATTTACTCAAATATAAATTTTAATACCTTCTCTAATTTTCAAAGTCTTGTTTCATTTTATTTCCAAAGCCTTGTGTAAAGATTGCCAACAATACGCTGTTGTCACGTGAACTGTGATTTGGATTTGATAATTCTGTGTAAAAAGGGATTAAGTATTCTCAAAAACATTTTATTTTTGGCATTTAAAAAAAAAAAATTTCAAAATCCTTTCTTAGTGAGCACCTACATTATGAAACGAAGATACTGTCAAAATTCCAAGTCTCTACTTATTATAGTTTAGGCTCTACGTTGATTCTCTGTCAGTCAGTCAGTCAGGACAAAGCCTCTTACATATATATATATATATATATATATATACTGAGATGACATACAATCAGCGAGATTTGCCCTGGTCCATGGTTTCGAGCCGTGGCTCAGAAAATTTAGAAAAGCTTTGTATTGACAACTTTTAGATAGTTCCTTTATTACAACCAAATAGTAACAATATGATGACTGGAGCAACGGTGGAATCATATACGGCAGAGGAAACAGGTGCACCCTGAGAAAACCTGTCCCGACACTATTTTGTCTACCTCAAATTCCATAAAGCTCCACCAAGATTCGATCTCGGGTCCCAGCGGTATTAAGCGAGTGGTCTAATCACTTAGGCATGGGGTGGTACAACCTTTTAAACTGCGGATAAAACCTTATTTTGACAACCGACCCTCCAGATTTTTGATCTATGGTCAGCTTTTATTCAAGATCCTCAAGAACTAGAAGGCGGCAATTTTTATATTTTGGTTGAATGTATGGTTATTTTTCGACGGGGGTGAATTAGAACGTAGGCCTGTGCCCGTCACGGTGTGCCGTAATTTTGTCCTGCAAGAGAACTTTTAGATGCCTGTCATATTCATTCACACATAAATGTCATCGACGTGAGCCGGAATTGAACACATTAAAAAATGAAAAAATTAATTGCGGTTTTCATTTGATTCTCCCTAGTATAGCCTATTAATCTTACTAAAAAGCAAAAATAAAATGTTTAGATGTAAATCCGCGTGATGATTACAACCCAGTACTGCATTATTAGTCTATTTGCTTGAATTTAAGAGGTACTTTGATACGTCATAGGCTTCGCGATGTGATTGTGGTATTCTGCAGTTTCTCCTGGGAGATGAGTTGGACTGGGTTCCCCCGGTGCTCGGCTGAAAGTGATATTACATGCGCGGCTCGCAGATGTTAAACGCATTGCCGACCGGAATTAAGTAGTATGTCAAGTGAGACCGGGAACATCAATCTCTGATGCGATATCCAGCCACAAAAATGCAAATGTTGGGTCTGACAGCAAAATGAGCCATATCTAGCCTGCAGGCCAGAGACCTAGTGTAACCTTCCAACCTCTGTCCTGTAAATAGCTATTAGACCTTGGAAACTGAACCCCCTAGAAGCAAAAGAAATCTAATTCAAGCAACACGAACTGCATTACAATGTATATAATTCTAAATTTGAATCCTTATAAGAATACTGTAATGACTTTCCTTCCAGCCTTCTGACATCTGGGGTTCCAGAATTCAATCAGATGGGTTTCATTCGCGTGAAATTGTACATGCAGTAATGTCCATTTTGAAACCCCCAAATAAAATACCGATATATTATATTCCTTAGAAAAAACGTAATAAATTACACATCAATATCCTATAGTTTAGCAGGCGACATAATAGAAAATATGTCGGTAAGGAATCACTTTTAATTAAAACTTCAGCTTGATCCGGACGAGATGAAAGATGTAGGGTCAAGTTTAGGAATATACGGAAAACAATCAGAAAAAATAAGAAGATAGCCTGCGATAGAGATTATCATTATTTCAAGAGCATTCTGAGTGATCATATAAGTGCTATTTATAATCCGGCAGATATAAATGAAAACGCTGAACATTAGAGTTTTACTTACTTACTTACTCAGTGGCAATAGACAATTCGTCAGCAAGCTAAAGGAATATTATCTATTTTCTGGAACCTGAAGGTTCAATGCCGCGCTTACCTGTGCCCGCCATTCAATCCTATTCTGCGCTAACTCCACCCAACCATCCCTCGCAAATCCTACTTCCCTTGTATCTGACCTAATATTATCCTCCCACCTAAGTCTAGGTCTTCCAAGAGGTCTTTTCCCTTCGGATCGCCCATTCAATACTTTTGAGATATCTCATTCCTCCCCCATGTGTGGAACATGTCCAGCCCATTTCACCCTCCGTGATTTAATTACCCTTACTATATCCGGTGAAGAATACAGGTTATGAAGCTCGTCGTTATGCAGTTTTCTCCAGTCTCCATTTTCATCTCATGTAGGCCCAAATATTTTCCTCTCATGTAGGCCCAAAAATTTTCCTAAGCACTCTGTTTTCGAACACACTTAGATTATGTTCTTTCAGAAGAGTAAACGACCATGTTTCACATCCATATAATACAACCAGCAAGAGAATAGACTTATAATTTTTTATTTTTAGATTTCTGGACAGAAGACGGGAAGCACTGCATAAAAACAAGCATTTCCTGATTTTAGTCCACACTTAACTTCTATCTTAATTTTATTTGTTTCTGTAATTATTGTTCCCGGATGTTCTGATTTTTTGTAACGCATTACTTTGACGTTGCATGACCATATAAGCTACTTACATTAGGGTTAGTAACTTATATATAATTGTATCGAAAGAGCAAGCAAGTATATGGTTCAAATAATGAGCCACCCAAATAGGGAAAAAACTGGTAGGCATAAATGAAAAATGTGTGGGGAAAAAGTTACAGAAAAACATAGGCATATGTATGGAAAAAATGAGCGGGGCAGAAGGTTTTGT
Organism: Ectobius pallidus; assembly: GCA_964059195.1. Classification (NCBI taxonomy): domain Eukaryota; kingdom Metazoa; phylum Arthropoda; class Insecta; order Blattodea; family Ectobiidae; genus Ectobius; species Ectobius pallidus. The sequence continues at coordinate 18,618,860 of CAXKWD010000005.1, forward strand.
TGATAAAAATAAATATTAAAAAAAGTGTGCGTGGAACGCCAAGCGACAGAAGTGAAACTTGTTTTCATTTTTGGATTTTGCAATTTTGGATTATTGGATTTTTTGAATTTTGGATTGTTGGACTTTTTAATATTGGGGTTTTGGACTTTATTAATTTTGGATTTTTAATTTTTGATATTCGATTTTTTCATTTCGGATTTTTTATCATGAAATTTTAGATTTTTTATTTTGAATTTTTTATTTTTTAAGTTTTTTATTTCTTAATTTTTTATTTTTAAATTTTGGATACTTGGATTTTTAATTTTTAATTTTGGATTTTTTATTCTTAAATTTAGGATTTTTGCACTTTTGGATCTTTTAATTTTAGGTTTTTTAAATTTAGATCTTTCTTTCTTTTAATTTTTTAATTTTCGATTTTTTATTTTGGATTTTTTAAATTTTGGATTTATGATTTTTTAATTTTGAAGTTTTGGATTTTTTAAACTTCGGATAAGCCTAAACATTGAGTTGATTGTTTTCTGTGCAGTCCGTTCCGTCACACCTCACTAATTTCGTGAGGCAAATGGGCTTTGCCTAGGTACCCATTGCCTACTACATAGTATTGGGCATAAAAGAGGAAGGAGCCACGTATCAAAAGTACGTTGCAGATATTCTCAATTCGAATCCGATTCCGATTTTGAGCGTTACAATAATTTCGTGTCGATTTTTGAGCGTTACACAAGCTCTCGATTTACCCCTACCACGGCTAAAGAAGTTTCACTTCAAAAATCCTTAGATAAAAATTCTCCTGAGAGTAAATTGAACCCGAAATTACAGCATGATATGCCGATACTGACAATACTTGGCTCCCGTAGATCATACCCAGTCCCGTTGCAAATACTCTTCCAATTCCAGCGACCTCGCTACATCCCACACCTAAAGTGTGGCGAGGCTGCACCTGATTTATGCTTTATTGATTATAGGTGAATATATGAACTTCCAGACCACCTGCGTGTTTAGCGTCGCTGGTTACGAATCCGCAGGGATGGGTTCGATTTCCGGTACTTCCTCGGATTTTTATAAGGTAGGGAGTTCTGGAACGGGGTGAGAAGCTGCAAGGTTAAGAAATAGCGACTCCGGTAACAGAAACAATCGTTAACGGCCGTGAGTGTCGACATGCTAAGCACATGCCCCCAATCCTGCCAAGTGTCTATGGTAGATAGCGCAGCGGCAAGATGGAGGCCCAGCCCCTTCAAGGAATGCAGGGCCACGGAGTTTTTATATAAACTTTCAAATAAGGGGTTTAGTATTTAAACGAATCGCTGATAAAGAAGTAAATAGAAAGAAAATCAAAATGTGTAGGCCGGCGATTCTGAAGCCATAAGTCATTTGACCCCAGTTGAAGCTGTGATGTGTTCGGAAGTGTTGTTAATTTAACGCATAATTTAACGGGGGGAAATACATGTTTGAGGATAAATGATAAATGATGAATAGGGACCGGATTTTTAGGTTTTTAAAAACACTGTTTAGGTTTTCTATTAGGTGAAATAGTTTTTTTTTAGGTTTTTTGTCCAAAATATCGTTTCCGGGTAGAATAATTGGTTTAATGAATTTGAATGTGCTACATAGGATTGAATGCATAATACTTGTAAAGTTTAACTTAACAAAATTGACTTAAATTTGTGTAAACTTGCTTTAAGACAATATTATACAATTGAAGAAAGAATGCATAAACAATCAAAAGAAGCAGTGAAAATAAGATTGCCTCACATTTTCTGGTTACAGTATATCACTAAATATCTTTCAAGATTCTCACCAGTGAAGTTCTTCCTGTCATCTCTTACAATTGGTTAATAGTTAATACTGTATCTAGACACTACCCTTCTCAGGATTCGAATCCGATGTTTCTAATTTAGTGAGTAAAATACTTTATGGTTGATGTGGATAATGTGAAACTGATTATTTTCCTTTTTTCGGTTGCTATGCATGCTAACCGCACAACAGATCAACTAGGGACGAAAACTTCCCCCTTTTCTAGAAAGGTAAACAATACGTGTTTCTGGCAGGCTTGACAAAATATTACTTTGTCATCTGTCGCGAAATTCAGATCGTCGCCAATCCACTGCCGTTACAAACTCGATTTCACTTGTTTCGGCATAATTAACACGTCTTCTTAAAACTCACAGTATGACCACTCAGTATGAATAACAGGGAAGTACTAAAGGCAAACAAAAAAACAAGCGCTTTAAAACACAGAAATCTATATCCTTGTTCATACACGGCAACAATCGTTGTTCGTACGAATATTTTAAATGCCGGTACTCTTTTCCTCTCTTGATACTGTCCAAACTAGACGACAATGGGTTGAATTAAACGCTGGTGGTATTAATTTCTATCCGACAAAAATTATTCTCTCCCTGCAAAATATCGATTTCTTAACTGACAAACAAAAAAGACAAAAAAGGAGCCTAAATTAGATATTTTAGGCTTTATATCCCGTTTAGGTATATTTAGGTTTTTATACCCCATTTAGGTATTTTTAGGTGCCACAGAATTAATGTGGGTGAATCCTATTGACATGATTCGAAAAAGTGTATGAGCGCTTTTTGTTTTGGAAGTAAGGAAAAAAATAGGTAAAAACCTAAGAATCCGGTCCCTAATGATGAATATTGATATTAGATGGAAATCTACAGTGTGAAGTGTTGATATCTGTAGCAAGATTGAGATCGGAAATATACATACTAACTTCACTAAAAAGCATATTTACCCAGTATGATCATTTCAATGGGTATTCCCATCATCATTAGCTGATTTCGACTGGTCCTCTAGCGGCGGGTGAATGAACTTGTCGATCAAAGTACCTTGTATATTCATATTCATATTCATTCATATTCATATTTATTGTCATTGGACGTAACAAAGAATGTATTGACATCGTCTTTACAGTTGTATGCCAACTGAAGTGTAGAAGTTTAAGAGAATTCTACCGTTCTTTTCAATGAATATTTTTTCCCTAACTATAAATTCTATTGGTTTTTAAATAGCCCTACTCAAACAAGTTGAAAACCAATAGAACTTAAAGTTTGGGATTTCATGGCCTACTTGGTCAGTCAGTCATATTACATAGAGAAAAAAAGTCTCAGGATTATTTTCAACATAGGCCTACATATAGTTTTTCTTACAAAATAATATATTCATCTTTCAGTGGGTCAATGCTATGGACATCGAGTCTAGGACAATATTGCTTTAGTCTACTGTTAGGTCCAAGTTTGTTATGGTTAGGGAATTTAAAAATTTCAGTGAAGGTATGATAGTCTATGCATGTCGTTAAAATCGTCATGGAAGTGAAAATGTTTTAACATGCACCTAATTTCCTGTAAGGCCATTTATCTCTCGGATTGCTTATTTATAACTCGATCCTCAATAGCACCCTATTGCATCACCCTAGTGGAATTTCTACACATGTTTCGAGTAATCGATATATCTGTATCCAGGTGATCTGTAATTAAAAAACACGTTTCTTTCTCGATACTTGAGTTATATCCCTGCTTTCTAACCTGTAAGCTTAATGCCTGGCCCGAACCAAACAAATCACTTCGATTACCGAGAGTAAAGCAATTTATTCCTGTGTATAACATACAACTGAACTGCGCGTCAGTTCAAAATGCAAATGAACAACTACACGCCTACTGGGTAACTATTAATGCGATAGTACTTATCTTTTTCATCAAGCGATGAGAATGATTTTGCTTGCTTTATCACTTAATTAGTGAAAGAATAGACCTTCTCTCTCTCTCTCTCTCTCTCTCTCTCTCTCTATATATATATATATATATATATATATATATATACATATACATATGTATACATATATGCATACAAGCCACCGAGCCACCGAACGTCAAAGAAATATCCTGAAGCATCAAGTAATAACAGGAGGAGGATCATGGCCTACGAATATTAGTGACCTCATAGAGAAACACTTAAAAGCATTCGTGAAATTCATTAAAAATATAGATTTCAACAAACTTCAGTAGATATATCAAAGACCTGGATGATTGTATATAATTATCTATATTAGTTATATAGTATATCAAAATTAATTTGGTATTGCAACAAATTATTGCCCAAATTCACAAAATTGTGACTAAAATAATGTTGTAAAAGAAAATATATCATGTAGTATTACTTTGTAATGGAGCATGAGATTTTGGAGAATAAAACAAATAAAAAAAAAATTAATAAAAAAGTCACCGAAAATTAACTTCTACAAAACTCATAAGACTGACGATGGTATAAATTGTCAATACCGAAACGTACATGTGAAACTCCTCCAGTACATAGCCGGATATAAATATAAGTGTGAACCTCCTAACCTATCATCTACATCTTTACAAGACAAAGAATTGTGTATTCCTCTGCAAGGTTTGAGAAATTAACTCTACGAATGTCAAACATACTTACCTGTCAACGTGCAAGATTATACTTGTGAAATCATATGGACGCAATTCAATAAATTAAAGACATTCAAGTTTATTTTTATAGAAGACTTTCAGCATGTAAAATGCTCTATTATCTGTACATATATTTTAACTAAGTATCTCTAAAATTTTCTCATTTTATCTATAAATAGAAACAAGAGATTTTACAAACAAACGACTTGAAAATTGTTGGCCTACATTTATTACTCACTTATGTTGCCATGGGCAAACATGTCACTGAATTACATAATTTTTATGAAAATATTTACCAATTTTAGTCAGTATTAGAATTACGACCAATATCATAGACGTGTTTTCAACTAATAAAAAAGAACTACATAAAAAGCAAATTTATCTCTCTCATTGTAAAGGTGGTTCACAAGGAGAAGAAAATCATTTGTTATAAACATAAATGAAGCTGCTTGCCTCTACGCAAGTTGCCATTAAGACAAAGCTTAACAATTCCATCTGACAAGAGAATTATTAAGTACATGGCGTACATAAATATATACATTATACAGTTTTACATTATTCTTCTAAGCAAAAGCTCACTTTTACTTTTTGAAGTAAATATGGTGATTCAAGATTGATAATGAATCAACAATTATTCTTTCAGTAAGGTGTTTTGTTTCTTCTTTGGTTATCCCTAGTTTTTGCAGTTGTTGTCCTTTTAATACTATTTGAGGGTATAAGGCGAAAATACTTTAGTTGATCAATGTGAATTCCCTCAAAGAAAAAGATGAAATTTATCAATAAAATATAAGAGGCTTTGTCCTGACTAACTGAATGAATGACTGACTGACTGACTGACTGACTGACTGACTGACTGACTGACTGACTGACTGTTCTTTTATGATGTCATATTTAGGACTTTTGGTTCATATGTAGTCATTTTAAGGTCAAATTTTCACTCATATTTTCCATATGTTTAGGTCTTACACATCCGAACCCTACTTATCAGTATTTCTATGAGTCTTGGATCTGAAAGAATGATGCTTAGGCATAGGTCTATCCCTCTCCGGTTAACAGACTGCCCCTAGCTATCCGTAGTACCAATGTACGCATAGGCGTACCGAGGGGGGGTTTTGGGGGTTTGAACCCCCCCCCCCCCATTGATTAAAAAAAGGAAAATTGTATAATTTTTTTAAGTCTGCACATAAATTACTTAATAAAAGTATAAAGCGAGGGAAGCTTAAAACTCATTTTACGACTTAATTTTTAAAATTTTCCGGGGGAAAACACCCGGAAGCTTAAAACTCGTTATTTTGAGTCTTAATTTTTTAAATTTTCCGAGGGAGACCCCCGGAAGCTTAAAACTCGATATTTTGCGTCTTAATTTTTTAAATTTTCCTGGGGAGGACCCCCGGAAGCTTAAAATTCGTTATTTTGCATCTTGATTTTTTAAATTTTCCGGGGGAGGACCCCCCCTCTCCCTGGGGGGGGGGGGTATTCCTTTATAACCCCCCCCCATATGGTCGGCCTGGTTACGCCTATGAATGTACGTCCATTACGACTTAAATACCGCTAATTAAAGATATACACAGTACAGTGTATAATGACATTTTTTAAAAATTATATACCTTTTCCTGCACTCACGTTACAGCACGGCTGTAAGTTAAAGCGTGCGGATAACCTAACCTGTTCGAGGAGCGTGGCATTTAAGATTAATTGGACAGACTCTGAAAGTGGTTTGGTTCTATATATGGGCAGTATCCGATAGATATGATATATCACCGAGCACCAAACTATCATGTTATTACGTTAATAAGACATTCCTAAGCCATCACCAAACAGGCTTCAATGTCATTACCAATACATTCTATTATTGGGTTATGACTATGTGATTGGTAATCATTATTAGAGACCGGATTTTAAAGGGAAAATTTTCACCCAAAAAAGGAAGAAAAAAGGGAAAATTACTGCCAAAAAAAGGTGGGGAAAAAAGGGAAAATTATTGCCAAAAAAGGTGCGAAAAAAGGGATATAAAAATAAGAGAGTGTAAAAATTCAACAGAGAGATACATGTTTGTTTCATGTAAAGCCTGTGCTTGCTCTACAGCTGCTGATTCTGTAACAACTAATGACTGAAGAAATTTTTTTGATATTGTTGAAATTCTCACAGAGGAAAATAGCACACGAAATCCATGTTCCCCACCTTGTTATAATGGGGAAACTTAGGCAATGGCAAGCCTGTGATTTCCCTGCAACGCACTATTCTGCTGAGAGGAATTATTTTGTCAATGGTGAATCAGTGAAAACAATTGTTAATGTTTTCATATTACCAAATACTGGGTTATTTACGAATTTTTCAAAATAAATTAGCAAAAAAGGTACTGGAAAGGGAAAGTTCCTAAAAAAAAAGGGAAATTAGCCTAAAAAAGGGAAAAAAAAGGGACGTTCAAACCAGGTCATTTGCAGTTGAAACTTACTCAGTAATGTCCTGTTCAATTTTATCACGTTTTGTGATGAAATATAAAAAAAAGGAATTCCCTTTAAAATCCGGTCTCTAATCATTATATTAAGTTCATACTGCATATTTAAAGCAGTTCTTGAAAGCTACTTCGTTTTAAATAATTTAAATGGGAGAAAATTTGCACACAAACGTCATTTTCGAAAGAGCTAAGTGACTCCTCTCACGCAGCGGGCCCGGGTTCGAATCCTGGTCGGGACAAGTTACCTAGGTTGGGTTTTTTTTCACCTGTGAGACAAATGTCGGGTAACTTTAGGTCCTTCTGGTCCCCGGATGTCATCTGGCCGTCATTATCATCTTCACCTCATCCCCACCTTGTTCGGAGTGAGTGTGTGTGTGTGTGAATGTTGTCTCGGAGGTGGCCCCGGCATTGGGCTGATCACTCATCCGGGAAGCCCTCCATGTCCTTGTCTGGTCAAAAAAGTATGTATTTGATCCATAGATAATTCCTCTCCCGCCCGGGCGGCGTGGGTTGCTAAAATTGTTCCTAAAAGGGAGAGGTGAAACTAAGGTAAATATATATATATATATATATATATATAGGGATAGTTGAGTGGCTGGATAGATTTTAATAGGAAAAAACTTATTTTACGTGAGAGCTTTAATCTACGAAGCGCGTCCACAAAGTAAGATTCCCTAGGGCCGTTTAAAGAAACAAAACAAAATTTCATGGAATTGTCTATTGCAACAGTTATAAATATTTTTCAACATATTCGCTACAGAAATTGAGACATTTGTCATACCGTGGGACCAACATTTAAAACTTGTGTAAACTTGCCGCCTGAGATTTGAACCATTGTGAGATCATCTTCTCCGTTTCTCTGTTAATCTCTACCATTCTCTGTCATTCACTGTCATTTCTTGAGGGGCAGGAAGAGATGAAAATCTCTGGGTGCGCGGTCCGAGCTGTAGGGTGGAGACTTCAACACCTTCCTGCAATTCTCCTGCAAATGTTCTGCTGGGAGGTGTTTCAACATCCACCCTACAGCCCGGACCTCGATCATAGCGATTTCCATCTTTTCCTACACCTCAATAAATGACAGAGAGTGACAGAACAGAGGAGTTAGTTGTCACACAGTGGTTCAAATCCAAGGCGGCAGACTTCTACGACACAAGTGTTCAAAAGTTGGTCCCACGGTATGACAAATGCCTCAATTCCTGTGGGGAATATCCTAACCTAAGAGAGAATAGCTATATTATTTATTCATAAGAAACCCGCACTGCCATCTTGCCTGCATCCGCATTTCGTATTAATTCATAGCATAGGATTTAGGCAGCTGTGAGAACATGGCGTTAACAAATGGCTGACTATGCCTTTTATAATTAATTGTACGGTATTTTATTTCATTTCATATAATTTACAGAGCTTTTACTAAAAAAAATATATTTTATGCAACATGTACGCAAAATCTTTAGCGGACTCATCCAATGGGTGGAGTGAATAAAAGTCAGTAAATGCTATAACTGCAAAATTTTAAGTAAATACTAGCATTTTAGTGAATAAAATATGGCAGTAAATACTTTTGCTTATTAGTAATCAGTACATACTAGATCAAGTAGTACCTACTGCAAAATATGTGAATAATAACAAGTATTTACTTATCAATACCAGTAAATACTGTGAAATATTCAAGTGTGGTACAGACCTTGCTTAAGATGGCAATGCCTTATCTGAAATGCTTGTTTTTACAAGAATTATGAAGCAAAACGTGTACTGAGAGCGAATGGATGCTCAAGAAGATGGATGAAAATATTGTAACACATAGCAAACAGGCAGAAGTTAAAAAATTTTCATTTTTAAGTGATCCAGGCTCTCAGAGTCAGAATTCATTATAGGATTCAAAAAAATTGTATGTGTATTATTACCTAAACAATTTCACAATTTTCTTTTGTTGTTTTTATTTAAGCAGCATGACCAATCTTATGTAGTAATGAGGTTAGCCTACATATTTTATTTTGTTTTATTTTAAACTAGCAGGTGTCTGTGATTTTGCCCATATTTATTAATATAATCGCTAGATTTTTAAATAATAGGCCTACACTTAATAGAAAAAAATTAAAACTTGATTCATTAAAATTTACACCGTTTTTAAATAAGTTGCATTAATTATCTAATTTTATTGTAATTGTATTGTCAGAAGTAGTAAATAAATCATTAAAACTACTAAATGAATCACGCGCTGCCACGTGGGCGTACAGATTGAAAGTGAAACGATTAAAACGAACCATAGAATTATGAACCTTTCGCATAAATGCCAATCATTCATGAACAATTAAAAGATTTTAAAAACATCCAGCTTTCGGGTGCATTCTACGATTAGAGTACACTGTAGGGAAAGAAATGATCTCATATTCAAGTTCCAGGCTGAACCCCCTCCCCTGCACAGTTGAGTTTCGTCCAAATCGAGCAATGTTTCCCATTCAGATCTACATTCATGATCTTTCTTCCGTCCACCTATGTTAAAAGTTTCAGATCTCTTCGTGTTGCAATGTTACAAACAGATAAATCAAGTAGAGCGGCTAACAAAATCAAAGTAATCGACATCTCCATGCATTATGTTGAAAAAATTTATTTCCGCAATGCTCTTCTTCCCCAGTTGCTATGGCAGAAGAGGAAGAGTACTTATTAATTTTACAATTGAGAAATAGCCTATTACTAAAATCTGATGCTGCAATAGTGGAAAAAAAATTATGTTTTCTGACAGTTTTTTGGGGGGGCTCATAATTTGCGAACAAAAGCAAAAAATTCAAAATCCGGTTTTAAGGTGAATTCAGACATTCTTTAGTCCATCTATGTAAAAAATTTAAGATCTCTGCATGCCCTAGATTTGGCTGGGTATCGCACTCAGACAAACAGATAGACAGAAAGACAAACACTTCCTGTTATCATGTAGATAGCATGGCCTACTTTAATTAATCACGGTCCACTACATGTAGTTTGCATAGCTAAGCAGGTAGTAACTACTAATGTTCATCGCGTATTAACTTATAAATACTAGTATAAGGTTATTCACTCAAAATTAAGTAAAAGCTGGTACTTGTAAGTACCTACTGAAAGTAATTACTACTACTAGTACTTATTACTAGTAGTAACTACTCAATTTTTATTCACTCCACCCAATATTTCGGCCTCGGTCTCAATACCAGATTCGTGCGCTAAAGCGTTATTTAGCGTTATTTAGCGTACTTTATACATAAATAGCTATTTTCGGCTTCTACTCATCGTAAAACATGTTTTACCGGTGTTACAACGATTTCGAATTTTACCACGATGACAATAAAAAAAAATCTGGCAACACCAGGTATTTTAAGCTACTACCGGTAATTAAAATGATGAAGGCCCGGAGGCCGGTCCTGCACTGGGACAGAGCCGTGGGGGGGGGAAGCTCACGGCCCAACCGTGGGACACTAGGCCGCGATGATACCGCGTAGGGTGGCCAGTTCCTTTCGCGGGATGGGAATGTAATGTAATGTAATGTAATTTTATTATAGCCATTGATTAATACATGATTAAAATAGGCATAGTCAAAATATAAAAATTACAAACAAATTAAAAGCTACAATCAAGGTACTCCTGTACAGTATAAAAGTTTTTGCTTAGGAGCAAGTCTTTTAACCTTTCCTTAAAGGCACCCATATTTCTAGTATTCCTAACATTTAAAGGAATTTTATTAAAAAGTTTAACACCCATGACAATATGGCTGTTTAGAGTCCTTGTTAGTCTACTTCTTGGTACAGTTAGGTTATTATTGTTACGCGTCTCATGGGAATGTATGGCGTTGACAGGAACAAAATCTTGTATATGTTGATACACAAATAGCACAGTTGAGAATACATAAAGAGAGGTGACAGTTAATATGCCAAATTCCTTAAATATAGGCTTACAGTGTTCTCTAGGGCCACATCCCTTAAGTATACGGACTGCTCTTTTTTGAATAGTGAAAACATTACTTGCTGAAACACTGTTTCCCCACAATAGAATGCCATAGTTCAAGTGAGACTGGAAAAATCCATGGTACGCATTCAATAGCGCTCTGGCTGGGATTAGCTTTTTTAGTCTTCTTAATAAGTAGTTCACTTTAGACAACTTGCTACATAAGGCAGAAATATGTTCCTTCCAGGAGAGCTTACAATCTAGAATAATACCTAAAAGTTTGACATGATTTTCGCTGCCAACATTATTATGAAGACTGAATATAAAAGTCTTTGTTTTATTCAAATTAAGACTAAGACCATTTGCGCTGAACCATTCGGACAATTTGTGCAATGTATTTGCCATGTTACTTGTGTTCTCGTCAAAGGCTTTCAAAGCAGTAGTGTCGTCGGCATATGAAATAATTTTTTCAGGTAAAGCTGCTGGTAAGTCATTCATGTAGACAATGAAAAGGAAAGGGCCTAAGATTGATCCTTGGGGAACACCTATATTTATATACTTACTCGATGATTTTTTACCATTTACTTCAACAAATTGTTGTCTTCCCATGAGATACGATTTTATAATTAACAATTCCTTTCCTTTTATACCATAGAAAGACAGCTTTTTTATCAGGATGTCATGGGGCAAACAGTCGAAAGCTTTGCTGAGGTCGCACATACAAATAGCTGCATTTCTCTTTTCCTCAAACACTTCAAGGACCCAAGCGACCAACTGTTCGATTGCCATTGTAGTAGATCTCCCAGATCGAAAACCAAACTGCTCAGGGCATAGTAAATTGTTTTCCTCAAAATATCTTGCCAGTTGTTTAAGCATAACACTTTCGAATACTTTTGAGAACACTGGAATCAATGAGATAGGTCTATAGTTGGCTGGAAGATTTTATGATGACACAACACCCAGTCCTGACCCAGGAAGGAAACTTTACATCTCTGTAAAATCCCCGACCCGACCGGGAATCGAACATCGCAACGACAATAAGGTTAAAATAGACACTATATGGGATATAAAATGCAATATTAAAAACATTGTTTTCTTTTATAAAAGTAAAGTGATCCCTGTACAGGTCATGGAGGTCCAGAGGGTTCCAGGAGGTTGAGGCTCCCAGATTTTGGATATTCGGCACGTGAAGGTGGTAAGGTTATCAGCCCTACGCACCTGCCGCCTTTACCCCCAGGATTGCTCCTGGTACTCATTTCTGTTAGAGGCTGAGTCGATCCCAGGGCCATAGTGCCACCAGAAGGATTAGGCCAATTGAAAAACTCCAACGACCTCATCGGGAATCGAACCCGCGACCTGCCGGTTTGTAGCACAGCGCCTCAACCACTACGCTACGGCGTGCCCCCGTTTTCTTTTATGTTTTACCTTAATCAAGGCATTGGCGGATTCCTTACGTATGTAGGCCTACAGGATCCACTGTTCGCATAAGCAAAATATTTGTTGTGCTTTACATAGCCTACACTTACTTCAAGTGTTCAATATATTGTATCTTTTAGAAACCACACTCGTAATATCTCCACTGTATTATTTGTCATAGGCTATTTTAGTAACTTCAAAATCAGAAGAAGCCAATAAAAATTTAATAATTAGTGTAAAAATGTGAAAATTCATCACGATTTCGTGTCATCCGTACGCAGGGACAATGCTGATGTGAGTGCATAGAATAACTTTTCTCTGAATGTATGATAATAATTTTAAGGAATCATTTTTCTAAAGCTGTACAAATTTCGAGATAAAATAAATTATGCTTGCTATCAGATACTAAAAGCCATAAATCTGCCCATCCACACCTTCTAAGTCTATCGACACCATGGAAGTTATCCTACTTAGCTATTGTGAATTAGAACAGATTTTTTATTCATTACAATAATAATAATAATAATAATAATAAAATCAGGTAAACTGATGTAACAAAGTGCCAGTATGTTTTGGTTTAATCAGTTATGACTGCAATTATGATATGCAGAATATGTTTTTTTTTAAATTGATTTCCAAGTTAAGCTCCAGATTTATTCATTAAGCAGGGCTTACGGAAGAAGAAAGGTCTACCATCTCGGCCACCTGGGTCATTTTAACGGTCTAGTTGGATAAGCGCATGTAAATCAATATGTTTTTTGTCATAGCTACCTGTATTTTAATTTCCAAGGCCTTACAAGATCACAGTAAAACAATAGGCTATGTTGTCAAGATAACTGATTTTCATTTTTTTTATAAATTCTTTCGAATACGTATATTACCATAAAATAGGCACTAAATTGAGCATTACTCCGAAACAGGTCAACCGATTTTATCCATTATGAATAGATGTCTTCCCATGGACATTATAAATGTGTATACCAAGTTTCATAAAAATCCGGTAAAGCGTATTTGAGTTACCGCGTCTTTAAAATAGACACTAAATTGGGTTTTACTCCGGTACCGGTCTACCGATTTGGTCCATATCAGTAGACGTCTTTCCACGTACATTATAAATGGGTATACAAAATTTCAGGAAAATCCAATAAAGTATATTTGAGTTATCGCGACTTCTTATATATTAACATAAAAACACTAAATTGGGCATTATTCCGGTACTGGCCAACCGATTTGGTCCAATATCAACAAAGTCTTCCCATGGACATTATAAATGCGTATACGAAGTTTCATAAATATCCGATAAAGCGTATTTGAGTTATTGCGCCTTTAAAATAGACACTAAATTGGGTTTTACTCCGGTACCGGTCAACAGATTAGGTTCAAATTCAATAGGGCACTTCTCATGGATGTCACAAATGGGTATACCAAGTTTCATGGAAATCCGCTACAGCGTATTTGAGTGATGGCGCCTTTCTATTAGAAAGGCGCCATAATCTATTAAAATAGGCACTAAATTGAACCGATTTGGTTCAATATCAATAGGGTTCTTCCCATGGACATTATAAATGTGTTTTCCAAGTTTCATGAAAATCCGAAAAAGCGTATTTGAATTATGGTGCGTACAGACACACGGACAGACGGACAGACAGACGGACAGACATTTTTTCGTCCACCACACAATCTCATAAAGTACCATACTGGCACTTAATAATGTTTATTAGCCTATGTCCATACAGGTGAGGCATCGTCAATATACATAATAACAGTTCTTATAAGACAAAGTCAGCAGTAAGGAATTCGTGTACAGAGTAAAATGGTCTCCTTATTAGCCATGCATATACATAATTTTTAAAACTATTTATGGGTAAGCAACGGACGCTTAAAGGCAGTTTGTTGAATGCTATGTGAATTAGTTATTTCCATAAAAATACATTCATTTTCTGTTTTATATACTAAGTTACATTACGAGAATTATTATATTATATTTTTAAATTTGTAACTTTTAAGAATTACTAAACGAAAAATTCAATTTAGAGCATAATGCCCTAAAACTCGCTAACGGAATGTCTCGAAATAACATACAAACTGTCAGAAATCACGTTTCGCTCTTCAACTTCGAGATGGTAATTTTATCACTGGAACATACGGTAACAGAAATAAAAACAGTGTTCCTGGTTTCTGCTTGTGAAATAATATGCAATATGTCAATTCTGGCTTAAGGATATCACAAAGCATAATGAAAAATTAACCTACCGACATAATAATTATAGTGATCGGGCCTGGATAACCATGCTACTAACAATAAGGTAACTATAGCCATAGGCCTAATACATGGGTTTATTTTTTAATAGTGGAACACATTTTCTACAGAATCTCAGTGAAACAGAGGAAGTTTATGCCATTTTCACCTGAAATTTCGGCATATTCAGCGTATCTCATAGTGAAATAGATCTTCTGTATCACGTCATAAGCCTAACAACAACAACAACAAAAACAACAATAATAATAATAATAATAATAATAATAATAATAATAATAATAATAATAGAACGAACCGTTTCTACTCGTACTTGCAAGTCTAAAATTGTGTTTTCAAATTTCAATCAGTGATGAGGAATAAAAATTCTAAATGCTAAAGAGGGCAGTCACCTAAAAGGCTTCAAAAATTTCTACAGTAGCATAAAGAGAAATAGAAGGTCATTCCACGCTAAACAGTAGGTCAAAAACCCTCATGTTCACTTTTTTCATTTTAAGAATATACAGAGTGGCACATGAAATGTCATACACTGAAAATATGTAATAAAACGTTTAATTTTGGGTTTAGAACTTTCAAATTTTATGACGATTAGCCTTAGTCCATGCATGGTTCGTTAGAAGGCAGCACTTGTCAATGCCGCGTATTCGTGGTGTCACCCGATTCGATTTGTGAAACATTGCGCAATTGTGCGCATTTAACATTGTTATTATTTGTGAAATTTCTGAAACATGGCGGACAAGGGCCGGTTGACGCTCAAACAGAAAGTGAAGACGGTATTGTTTTACGCGGAAACAAAGAGTGTAGCCGCGACTCAGGAACATTTTCGTGTATATTTTCGTATGAGGTGGGCTCCCAAAATTAAACGTTTTATTACATATTTTCAGTGTATGACATTTCATGCGCCACCCTGTATGTTCATTCCAATAGGATCTATGTATTATAAACAAATTTCTAGAGAATTAGAAGTAATAGTTTTGATGATATGGGGTTCGAAATATTTGCCTCTTTGCATTAACACTTTTCGCATTTATTTTATCCTGACTTCATCATAGTTCAAATTACGTTTTCGAAGATGTGAATGCAAAGAAAAAATACATTTTTTTAATTCTCCAGCACCAAGTTAACATGAAAAAGTAGACTACATTCAATGAGAAAATGTATTAAATATATATTTAAAATAATGTTAATAATAAAAAACACTTACTAATTAGTTCGAAACTAAGGAATAGTATAATTGTTTATTACACATTCTGTAAAAGTTTTATAATGAAATCTAAGAAAATAAGCTTGTAACAAATTAAATTGTACCTATTCTGACAAGATATTCCCGCCCGCATTACACTTGGCGTCACTCATGACTAGGGCCAGGATTTTAGGCTCTTATAACAGGTATTTAAGCCTTTTATTTTCGTGGAATAGCCCTTTTTAGGCTTTAAACAAACAATTTTAGCGGTCTTAATGAAACATAATGAACACTAATATTAACACCGAAAATTTTACTATAATTTTGACATAGTTATTCTAGTTTTTTTTTTTTTTTATAAAACAAATAAGTAACTATTCCTTATATCAACACTCGAAAAATAGCATAAACAATTGCGATATTTACTTTTTAATGATACAATTATTTAACACACCATTCAATTCTCTTCCGATCTACAAAAATAAGCAGACTCGAGTGTCATGAATTTGTTCCATTAGTATACTTCTCTTTCGTTGGTCGCAACTTGTTATTTTAAAGTTGAAACGACAATGGATTAGTTGCAGATTTCGAAGTATTGCATACGGCTCAAGTTTCATTTCCTGCGACGGCGAGATGGCACATACACATTGTTAATTTCAGTGCGTTGTATAAATTTATTTTTATTATTTCTTTTCTTAAAATGCACTAACTCACATATTTATTTTCCTTTGTAACTTATTAATTGGAAAATGTATTTAAAATCGTGTTTTTTTTCTGCAAAAGTCCTCTTTAGCCCCTTTTAGGCCCTTCCGTCCTATTTAGTCCTTTTTAGGTTCTATAAGATTCATATATTCGGAAGCAAGGGGCATGAAACGGAAAATTACGTTAAAATGTTCTAATTAGGAAGCTGGGGAAAAATAGGTTAAAACCTTCAAATCCGGGCCCGACTCATGACTGTGACATGCTTTAGTGCGACGCAACTCCTGATACGCAATGTCACACGCGATTTTGAACCTTAAGCGCAAAATTCACAGTTGAACAACACGTATGTTTTTTCAAGATTCCGTTTTGAAATTTAAATGTCAGTTAAAGCAATTGCTTATCTCGTGGTAAACAAACTTTATCGTAGATAAAGAGAGGTCCGTTTTCCCAATCTAAATATTTATTTAATTCGTTGCCAGTTTTCATAGTTATTCTAGACGAAAATCCTTAAAAAGTTATTTAAATCTCTTTTTTAGAATGATATGCATTTTATCTCACTGTCATGAAGCGTATGCTTTCAAGAATATTTTAAATTAATAAGTTACCTCCATCACTACAGATAAACCACCAATCGTATTACTTTCATACATGACCATCTCACTTTCCACAACTTAAAAATTCACATTCTAGAATGTGCAAAAGAACCTGTGACCCCAAGGTCACCTTCTAAAGCTTGTGTGGAATGATAAGAGTTTACACGTCAACTACTCTCTTTTAAAAAAAATTGAATTTTTATCTAAAGTATCCAAAACATCAAAAATTTTATTAAACAAATCTAAGGCCGGTATTCATAGTCAGCGACATAAGA
Organism: Ectobius pallidus; assembly: GCA_964059195.1. Taxonomy (NCBI): domain Eukaryota; kingdom Metazoa; phylum Arthropoda; class Insecta; order Blattodea; family Ectobiidae; genus Ectobius; species Ectobius pallidus. The sequence continues at coordinate 18,636,089 of CAXKWD010000005.1, forward strand.
ACCGACTTTATAAAGCTGAACTTATTTGACAAGTCGACTTATATGTTTTTCGTATTCATAGTCTTCTTTAAAGTCGTCCTTTATTAAGTCTGACTTCATAAAGCTCTACTTATTCTACATATTAAGGTCGAACATGATAATATAAAAAATCGCACGTTCACTGCCGTAACAATTGAATTAGCCAATCGCATTCATATCGCTATCGTGATATAATAATACAGACGGCCCTGTGCATTGTAAACAAAGAATTGAATCCATCCAGTTATATTATGCAGCGTGTAAGTAAACTGATCGATAGTTTCTTGAGAATATTCTGCGCATATATTAGCTTGGAGATCGATCTGAATTAATACCGGTACGCTTATGTATTTATTTCGATATCAATTACTGTGTTAGAGATATTCAAAAAAGCTTAGGAAGCTTTGGGCCGATGTGAAATGCCAGCAGAGAGAAATGCTGATGAAAGATAGGCGATTGATATTTCCAAAATTGTGTCTGCTTGAAATGAAATCTCTTTTTAAATTCTTTGTCACTAGAATTTGAATGGATTCATCATGTTTTGCAAATAACGCTTTGGGGCGTGAGTTTCTTCTAATACTCGCCAAGATCCTCAAAATTACTATCCATGGTACTGGCTTAAACTGAAATTAGTCAGGGGGACCCTTGACTTGATAAAGTACGACTTATTTCGACAAATAAGTCGTACTTTAGTGATTATGAATAGCAATAAGCTCGACTTTGTCAAATCTGACTTTATAAAGTAACTACGTCATAAGTCCGACTTGTTTGTGTCAGAAACTCAACTTAAGTCGAGATTAAAGTTCGACTTGGATACAAGTACGACTTATTGCGACTATGAATACCGGCCTAAAAACTTCAATTCAGACCGGTTAGTAGAGATTAAAAATTCTATTCTTATTACTGTTGAGACATGTGTTGTGATAGAGAAAACCAATTTGCACTGAGATATGCTGGATATCCAGCCAATGCCAGCTGAAGGTTGTATAAAACTTTCTCTGTATCAATGATAATCTTAATGTGTTGCCACTTGAAAAATCAGCCCTTATATATTTGGCTACTATTATTACAATTATTATTATTATAAGAATTAACACAGTTCGCATAAATATAATTTTTTTTAAATTATTCAATAATGCTATAAAATTTGTGTCCTAAAACCATCATATCATCACTCCAGGTGAATATTGCTTTTTTATTATTTCTGTTCTTTCTTAATATTGTATTTGTTTATACTTTACAGTTGTGTAATTTAATCTATATATATAAAAATGAATGTATGTGTGTGTGTGTGTGGTGTCCTTTATGCATTACTACACCATTCATCCGATCGCCATGAAACTTTGGGAAGTTGTTGGGTACATTCCCTGGAAGGTTTCTGTCATACTACATTTTTAATTTTAGCTTCCGTTCGCGAGTTATGAGTGAAAAACGGCAAGAAAACGTGCATTTTTCACGCTTTCGAAGCATCAGTTTTCGGTTATTCATTTCAGTTGTCAAATCAATTGCAGAAGGCATTGTCTATTTTTGTCATACTTTGGAAACAATAGCATCGCGATCGCTTGAATGTTGTAGCTCACGCTGGTCGATTCATTTGTTTATAATGTCAAGGCACGCAGACTTATGAAATGTTCAACCTACACCGAAGATTATTATTATTATTATAAGAGGGATAATCAATATAGGCCTAAATATGGTCAAACGTTGTTCGATTTGGACGAAACTCACTATACAGGGGTTTTCTGGGCCAAGAACCTCGAATCTGAGGTCGCTTTTACCAGGCGATGCTATCTAATCGTGGTATGTAATTCACGTGATTTAGGTGTTAATAAGGATAATGATTTAACTATTATGCTCTTAATGTTTAATTTTTTAAATAATAATCGCGGGCGATCGCTTGATTTTGTAAGTCCATCCTTGACGATTCATTTGTTTAGAATATCAAGGCCCGCAGACGTATGAAATTTTCAACCTACACGGAAGAGGAATATTCAATATAGGCCTAAACATTGTCAAACATTGTTCGACTTGGACGAAACTCACTATGCAGGGGTTTTCTGGGCCAGGGAACTCTAATCTGTGGTCGCTTTTACCAGGCGACGCTATCTAATCGTGGTATGTAGTCCACGTGATTTAGGTGTTAATAAATATAATGATTTAACTATTATGCTCTTAATTTTTAATTTTTGAAATAATTATCGCGTGCGAAGCCGCGGGCACACGTTAGTATGAAATAAAATCAGGCAAACTGATGTAACCAAGTGCCAGAATGCATTTGTTTATTCAGTGATCATTGCTGTGATCGATTTCAGAGTTAACCTCCAGATCGGGAAAATGTCTGTCCCTCTGTTTGTTTGTCTGTCTGTCTGTCCGTCCATCCGTGTGTCTGCACGCGCAATAACTCAAATACGCTTTATCGGTTTTTCATGAAACTTGGTATACGCATTTAAAACGTCCATGGGAAAAAGCCTATTGACACGGGACCATAGAGGTTAACCTGTACCGGAGTAGTGCCCAATTTAGTGCCTGTTTTATGGTAATATATTAGAAAGAATTTATCAAATGCAAATCAGTTCTCATGGCAGAATATTGTTCTACAGTGTTCATATACGGCTTTGGAAGTTGCAATACAGGTAAGTTTGACAAATAACACTCTCCATACATTCCTTCACAAATGCTTATCAATCTTCAGACCTTTGTTTTTCCGTAAGCCCTGCTTAATGAATCGGTGTGGAGGTTAATTCGGAAATCGATTACAAAAATAACTTATTTTATGCATATTATAATTGCAATCATCACTGATTAAAGAAAACCATTCTGGCACATGCTTACATCAGTTTACTTGATTTTATTTTTCCCATCTTGGTTGCCGAGTAATCCGAACTGCCGGGATATCGAGTGCCGAGTCCGTTAATTTTCAATCCAAAGCATTACATCACCTAACTAGCGTTGTAAATGCATCTTAATTAATAACATTATTCTCATCACACATGGTAGTGCATGCCCGTTTAACACCACTATTTTATACTTTGTAAGTTTATTTATAACTGCCTCTTACGTAATGTTCCATAGGGCACAGTAGGCCACGAACCGTATACAAATTAGTAGCAATAAAAGGGGTGACTTAATGTCTGAATACTCGGAATGTAGAGAGGGAATATTAAAATGGCGAAGATGCTAAGATGACAGTTAAATAACTATACATTCGAGGTTATACTCAGAGGTTACCTAAAAACTGAGCTAATGAATTTATGTTCTGATAGCACTGTTCTGTACCTTGTTATTATTACTCCAATAAGTTTGCGTATATAGTAATACGAAATTATTCCATGAATATTACTATTCTAGGATATAGATAGAAAACAAAACTGGCAGAGTGATTTAATATTGATACGACATTGCTGTAAACGCTGATCAGCAGTTCAAGGATTTCTATGTAAATATATATTTGTTTTTTTTTTAGCCTACAAACATTCCTAGGATTGCTGATCAGCCTTATATACTTTTACAGAGTTATTCTATCCGACGTTTTGATCAATGATTCTGTTCTGGAAGTGGATTGCAAAGGCAGAGCATCTTCCAACCGATAAAAAATTAAGCTTATATAGAGTAATATTATGGTTGAAAAATTTGACTCTTGCCGTAATTTAGGCGTCAACTACAAAGCTGTTTGACAACGAAGCTAATTCATTACACTAAAATAAAAGAACTTCCACATTCATCAATCTACTTCTTTATTTTAAGGTGTACAATGTTGATAGAAACTCTACAAAAATTTGCAAACTGTTTGGTTGTTGGAACCGTATATGAAAACTGAAGATTTGTCTCAATATCATTTTCCTTAAATTCTTATAACCACTCCATCCTGCTCTATCCTGAGCTGGTTTCACCTTCGCTGCTCTATCATGAGCTGCTATCTCCTCCGCTGCTCTATTATGAGCTGATATCTCCTCCGCTGCTCTTATCATGAGCTGCTATCTCCTCCGCTGCTGTAGGATGAGCTGTTATCACCTCCGCTGCTCTACCATGAGCTGCTATCTCCTCCGCTGCTCTATTATGAGCTGCTCTCTCCTGCGCTGCTCTATCATGAGCTGCTATCTCCTCCGCTGCTCTATCATGAGCTGCTATCTCCTCCGCTGCTGTAAAATGAGCTGTTATCACTAGGGACCGGATTTTTAGGTTTTTAAAAACACTGTTTTAGGTTTTCCATTAGGTTAAATAGTTTTTTTCAGGTTTTTTGTCCAAAATATCGTTTTCGGTAGAATATGAATTTGAATGTGCTACATAGGATCCTATACATAATACTTGTAAAGTTTAACTTAACAAAATTGACTTAAATTTGTGTCAACTTGCTTTAGTACAATATTATACAATTGAAGAAAGAAAGCATAAACAATCAAAAGAAGCAGTGAAAATAAGATTGCCTCACATTTCCTGGTTACACTATTTACTAAATGTCTTTCAAGATTCTTCCTGTTAAGTTCTTCCTGTGAAGTTCTTCCTGTGAAGTTCTTCCTGTGAAGTTCTTCCTGTGAAGTTCTTCCTGTGAAGTTCTTCCTGTGAAGTTCTTCCTGTGAAGTTCTTCCTGTTATTTCTTAGTTAATAGTTAATACTGTATCTAGACACTACCCTTCTCAGGATTCGAATCCGATGCTTCCAATTTAGTGAGTAAAATACTTTATGGTTGGATGTGGATAATGTGAAACTGATTATTTTCCTTTCTTCGGTTGTTACGCATGCTTAGATCAACTAGGGATGAAAACTTCCTCCTTTTCTAGAAAGGTAAATAACACTTACGTATTTCTGGCAGGCTTCACAAAATACAGGGCGATCCATATAAAACTGAACACTTTTAAAGGCTTATAACTTTTAAACTAATAATAGCATACATATGCAACTGTGCTGAATTACAGAGTACCTTTGGGAGATTCCTCAGAGTAAATGTTGAAAATGTCCTCCACCTGCATCCATACACAACTGTACTCGTCGCACCATATTCTGAGACGTTTTCCGAAGCGTATCCTCGTTAATGTTACTGATTTCATTCCTTATTGCTTCACGGAGTTCAGCAAGTGACCGCGGTCTATTCTTGTACACCCTGTCCTTAAGGTAGCCCCACAAGAAGAAATCTGGAGATGTCAGGTCTGGCGATCTGGGAGGCCACAGATTGTTTGAGACAAGACGATCACCGAAGAAGCTGGCTATAAGTTTCATGGAATCACCAGACGTATGGCATGTTGCGCCATCTTGCTGGAAATAACCTTCTGTTAATTCTATGTCGTCCAGTTGTTCCACGAATGTATTGAAGATGCGACCATAAACCGCAGTGTTTACCTTGGTGTCGTAGAAAATGGGACCAACAATTCTGGTAGCTGACACCGCACACCAGACCCCAACCTTTTCCGGATGCAATGGAGCTTCGTGGATAATATTCGGGTTCTCAGCAGCCCAATACCTGCTGTTTTGAGTGTTGATGTAGCCTGAGAGGTGAAACCATGCTTCATCTGTAAACCAGGTTATGGAGAGAATGTCTGGGGTTGCAATAAGAAGAGCCTGAAACCATTGGCAATAACGCATTCGCTTTTCCGCGTCTGGTTCTTTTAACTGATGCACTACATGCACTCTGTATGCTCGTAGGCCTGCTTTCTTTGCAGCTCTCTGACATGTGCCATATGAGTAGCCTGTCTCCTGGCTCAACCGGCGCAATGATTTCTTTGGTGAGTTCACAAAACGTTCTCGAACATCATTAACACACTCTTGACTCATCACAGATCTTTTTTTCCCAGTTTCGCTGAGGAGAGAGCCAGTTGTCTCCAGCTTCCTCACCATGGATAAAATTGTTGCCCTTGTTGGAATATTGCGCACATTGAATTGTCTTCTAAATGCCCGTTGAGTTTCAATCAATGACTTCGTACACCAATATGTTTTCACAAGAAAAACACGCTGCTGAATTGAGAACTGCATTTTCGTTTCTGACTGCAAAACTAGAGACTGAAAACTAATTACTAATAAACAACAATAGTCGTAAGGCAACAATGCATGGATGGTAGGAGTACAAACATTATTACCAATATCGATTCTCCCAAAGCCACTGAGATCATAAAACCAAATTTCAATCTTTTATTACTTTCCAGAGGGAAATTATAAGTCTTTAAAACTGTATTACTTTGCCATCGGTAGTGAAATTCAGGTCGTCGCCAATCCACTGCCGGAATAAACTCGATTTCATTTGTTTCGGCATAATTAACACGTCTACTTAAAACTCACAGTGTGACCACTCAGTATGAATAACACGATAGTACTAAAGGCAAACAAGCGCTTTAAAACACAGAAATCTATATCCTTGTTCATACACGGCAACAATGGTTGTTTGTACGGATATTTTGAAAGGAATACGCTGGTACTCTTGCACTTTCTCTCTAGATACTGTCCATCCTAGACAACAATGGGTTGAATGAAACGCTGGTGGTATTAATTTCAACATTATTGTCTCTCCGCAAAATACCGATTTCTCAACCGACAAACAAAAAAGACAAAAAAGTAGCCTAAATTAGATATATTAGGTATAAATATCCCGTTTAGGTATATTTAGATTTTTATACCCCATTTAGGTATTTTTAGGTGCTACAGAATTAATGTGGGTGAATCCTATGGACATGATTCGAAAAAGTGTATGAGCGCTTTTTGTTTTGGAAGGAAAAAAATAGGTAAAAACCTAAGAATCCGGTCCCTAGTTATCACCTCCGCTGCTCTTTCATGAGCTGCTATCTCTTCCGCTCCTCTATCATGAGCTGCATCTCCTCCGCTGGTCTATCATGAGCTGCTACCTCATCCGCTGCTCTGAGATGATAAATCCTCCGCTGCTCTACCATGAGCTGCTATCTCCTCCGCTGCTCTATTATGAGCTGCTATCTCCTCCGCTGCTCTATTATGAGCTGCTGTCACCTCCGCTGGTCTATCATGAGTTGCTATCTCCTCCGCTGCTGTATCATGAGCTGCTATTCTTCCGCTGCTCTATCATGAGCCGCTACCTCCTCTTCTGCTCCGAGCTGCTAAATCCTCCGTTGCTCTATCATGAGCTGCTATCTCCTCCGCTGCTGTATCATGAGCTGCTATCTCCACCGCTGCTCTATCATGAACTGCTACCCCGCTGCTCTACCATGAGCTGCTATTTCCTCCGCTGATCTATCATAAGCTGCTATCTCTTGCGCTGCTCTACCATGAGCTGCTATCTCCTCCGCTGCTCTATTATGAGCTGCTGTCACCTCCGCTGGTCTATCATGAGTTGCTATCTCCTCCGCTGCTGTATCATGAGCTGCTATCTCTTCCGCTGCTCTATCATGAGCCGCTACCTCCTCTTCTGCTCCGAGCTGCTAAATCCTCCGTTGCTCTATCATGAGCTGCTATCTCCTCCGCTGCTATCTCCACCGCTGCTCTATCATGAACTGCTACCCCGCTGCTCTACCATGAGCTGCTATTTCCTCCGCTGATCTATCATGAGTTGCTATCTCTAGCGCTGCTCTACCATGAGCTGCTATCTCCTCCCCTGCTCTATTATGAGCTGCTATCTCCTCCGCTGCTCTATTATGAGCTGCTATCTCCACCGCTGCTCTATCATGAACTGCTACCCCGCTGCTCTACCATGAGCTGCTATCTCCTCCGCTGATCTATTATGAGCTGCTATTTCCTCCGCTGCTCTATCATGAGCTGCTATCTCCTCCGCTGGTCTATCAAGAATTGCTCTCTCCTCCGCTGCTGTAGAATGAGCTGTTATCACCTCCGCTGCTCTATCATGAGCTGCTATCTTCTCCGCTGCTCAATTATGAGCTGCTATCTCCTCCACTGCTCTATCATAGCTGCTATCTCCTCCGCTGCTCTATCATGAGCTGCTCTCTCCTCCGCTGCTGTAGAATGAGCTGTTGTCACCTCCGCTGCTCTGTCATGAGCTGTTATCACTTCCGCTGCTCTGTCATGAGCTGCTATCTCCTCCGCTGCTCTATCATGAGATGCTATCTCCTCCGCAGCTCTATCATGAGCTGCTCTCTCCTCCGCTGCTGTAGAATGAGCTGTTATCACCTCCGCAGCTCTATCATGAGCTGCTATCTCTTCCGCTGCTCTACCATGAGCTGCTATCTCCTCCGCTGCTCTATTATGAGCTGCTATCTCCACCGCTGCTCTATCATGAACTGCTACCCCGCTGCTCCACCATGAGCTGCTATCTCCTCCGCTGCTCTATCATGAGCTGCTATCTCCTCCGCTGCTCTATCATGAGCTGCTATCTCCTCCGCTGCTCTATCATGAGCTGCTACCTCTCCGCTGCTCTGTCATGAGCTGCTATCTCCTCCGCTGCTCTATCATGAGATGCTATCTCCTCCACAACTCTATCATGAGCTGCTCTCTCCTCCGCTGCTGTAGAATGAGCTGTTATCACCTCCGCATCTCTATCATGAGCTGCTATCTCCTCCGCTGCTCTACCATAAGCTGCTACATCCTCCGCTGATCTATCATGAGCTGCTACCTCTCCGCTGCTCTATCATGAGCTGCTATTTCCTGCTGCTCTACCATGAGCTGCTAACTCCGCCGCTCCTCTATCATGAGCTGCTATCTCCTCTGCTGCTGTATCATGAGCTGCTTTCTCATCTGCATCTCTATCATGAGCTGCTATCTCCTCCGCTGCTCTATCATGAGCTGCTATCTCCTCCGCTGCTCTACCATAAGCTGCTACATCCTCCGCTGATCTATCATGAGCTGCTACCTCTCCGCTGCTCTATCATGAGCTGCTATTTCCTGCTGCTCTACGATGAGCTGCTATCTCATGCGCTGCTCTATCATAAGCTGCTATATCCTCCACTTCTCTATCATGAGCTGCTATCTCCTCCGCTGCTCTATCATGAGCTGCTATCTCCTCCGCTGCTGTCTCATGAGCTGCTATTTCCTCCGCTGCTCTATCATGAGCTGCTTTCTCCTCCGCAGCTGTAGAATGAGCTGCTATCTCCTCCGCTGCTCTATTATGAGTTGCTATCTCCGCCGCTGCTCTATCATGAGCTGCTATCTCCTCCGCTGCTCTATTATGAGCTGCTATTTCCTCCGCTGCTCTATCATGAGCTGCTATCTCCTCCGCTGCTTTATCATGAGCTGCTCTCTCCTCCGCTGCTGTAGAATGAGCTGTTATCACCTCCGCTGCTCTATCATGAGCTGCTATCTCTTCTGCTGCTCTACCATGAGCTGCTATCTCCTCCGCTGCTCTATTATGAGCTGCTATCTCCTTCGCTGCTCTATCATGAGCTGTTATCTCCTCCGCTGCTCTATCATGAGCTGCTCTTTCCTCCGCTGCTGTAGAATGAGCTGTTATCACCTCCGCTGCTCTGTCATGAGCTGTTATCACTTCCGCTGCTCTATCATGAGCTGCTATCTCCTCCGCTGCTCTATCATGAGCTGCTATCTCCTCCGCTGCTCTATCATGAGCTGCTCTCTCCTCCGCTGCTGTAGAATGAGCTGTTATCACCTCCGCTGCTCTATCGTGAGCTGCTATCTCTTCCGCTGCTCTACCATGAGCTGCTATCTCCTCCGCTGCTCTATTATGAGCTGCTATCTCCACCGCTGCTCTATCATGAACTGCTACCCCGCTGCTCTACCATGAGCTGCTATCTCCTCCGCTGCTCTATCATGAGCTGCTATCTCCTCCGCTGATCTATCATGAGCTGCTATCTCCTCCGCTGCTCTATTATGAGCTGCTATCTCCTCCGCTGCTCTATTATGAGCTGCTATCTCCTCCGCTGCTCTATTATGAGCTGCTATCTCCACCGCTGCTCTATCATGAACTGCTACCCCGCTGCTCTACCATGAGCTGCTATCTCCTCCGCTGCTCTATCATGAGCTGCTATCTCCTCCGCTGATCTATCATGAGCTGCTATCTCCTGCGCTGCTCTATCATAAGCTGCTACCTCCTCCGCTTCTCTATCATGAGCTGCTATCTCCTCCTCTGCTCTATCATGAGCTGCTATCTCCTCCGCTGCTCTATCATGAGCTGCTCTCTCCTGCGCTGCTGTAGAATGAGCTGTTATCACCTCCGCTGCTCTGTCATGAGCTGTTATCACTTCCGCTGCTCTGTCATGAGCTGCTATCTCCTCCGCTGCTCTATCATGAGCTGCTATCTCCTCCGCTGCTCTATCATGAGCTGCTCTCTCCTCCGCTGCTGTAGAATGAGCTGTTATCACCTCCGCTGCTCTGTCATGAGCTGTTATCACTTCCGCTGCTCTGTCATGAGCTGCTATCTCCTCCGCTGCTGTATCATGAGCTGCTACCTCCACCGCTGGTCTATCATGAACTGATACTTCCGCTGCTCTACCATGAGCTGCTATCTCCTCCGCTGCTCTACCATGAGCTGCTATCTGCTCCGCTGCTCTACCCCGAGCCGCTCTGTCCTTTCTCTATCTATCCTTCGTCGTTCCATCCAAAGCAGCTCCATCCAGAGCTCATATAACCTCTCTAACTTTATACGGATCTGAAATTTGGGTTATGTAAAACAATCATATTATGAGTAGTGCTCTGTAGATGCGAAACTAGATTCTGTTTTCGACAATTCAGAACAAAACACTCAGAATATTCGAGAACAAGTTAGACCTACAGAGAAAAATTTTCTGACAATAACGAGATGAATGAAAAGGGAATGAAGGACACGTTTAGTGATGAAATTCAACTTCTACTAACACCTAATAATCATGTAGATATGGTTGGGCAGAACTCGTAGCTCGAAGAACACAGTTTCGTGCAAGTTATTGAGGACCTAGACACGGAGGGGAGAATTATCTAATATATTCAAAAGACCCGCCCCAGGGAGATCGGAAAGAGACTAGTAGCTGAAGCAGAAGAAACTAGGACGATGAATATATTTTTGTTGAAAGTTTTTTATTGTTCTACCGAAGGAATAAGCTGTAAAAATCAACATCCCATGTTTTTGGCTAAAGCCATGCTTTGCATACTCGATACATAAATAGCTATTCACCTCTTCTTAGAATTCTTGAAAGTCTGTAAAAGGGCCTATATAATATTTCTGATTGAGTAATATGGTATCATATTTGTCAATATTGGCAAATAATGTGCTAGCAATAAATCTGTGATATGTGACTTAGTTTCAGGTGAGTGACATTGATGGTGGAATATGTTGAGGTTAACCCGAATAAACAGTTCTAAAATGTATTAAAACGAACTCTTCTTAAAGTACTCAAATCAAGTATTGAGAAATCTCTCCAGGGTATTGACTCGCAGAAATATATACTTCCTTAGTTTAAATCAATGATAACTGAAGATATAAAGATATCTCTGCAATATGAAGGAAAGTCAATTTACCTTGGTTAAGTTTTGTTGCGCGCCTAAATAAAATCAAAGCATATACACTTACCTTGAACACTTATATATTGTATAGCCAATTGCGTAAAGCCAAATTTGTGCCTGCATGTAGAGGTTTCTGTAGTATCATTAATATAAGTCGTGAACAAAGTTTCAAATGTTTTTTACTTACCTTGTTATGGCATAGTGCTTCAAACATAAATTCTAAAACGATTAAGTTACTTATGCAAAAGAAATAACAAATAAAAACAATTAACAACATTTAATGTTAAAGAAATTATTCTTCTATCTTATAAGAATTTCTAGTAAAGCAGTTAATTTCATCACTGTCATTCCGTGAACACTAGCCTCGATAAGAAAACATATTTTGGTAATCCTTGGTTGCTGAAAAGCATTGTCCTCTCCATCCCATAATATGTTGGGAGCCATGCACCAGAAAATCAAAGCCTTGCTGCACAAGTGCATACTAGGTGGCAGGACGGCTGGAAGTTCCCAATATCGCTGCACGGCACGCAATAAAATTTGTATTTCACAAATATTAACGTCTGTCTAAAACATATTGTATGTTACACATGGTAAAATGGTTTTAGTTTGCGCGTAGGATTGCTACACACGCTCTTACGGGCTCGTTTCGCGAGCATAGAAAATCTCGTTTTCGCCACTTGTTTCATAAATAACTATTGTTAACTCATTTTTTTATTATCTCTAACCCTAATATACCTTCGGGCGAAATAGGGTTTAATCTAATTTTGGATATTCAATAAAAATACGGTACATGGTCTAATCTAATTTCATTAAAGCTAATTATTTGCTGATCACCATATAGACCGCCATCAAGTTTCAGCCCTTGCCTGCACCACGTGACCCAACAATTCCCTCCCCCTGAGCAGTCGATTCTGTAAACACACATTATTTCATTGCGCCATTTTAGGTTAATTTTGTGTGAACTTCTTAGCGATTTTATTTATATTTACAACACTCCAAGAAATAGATGTAATAACATGGATTCTCCAAACATTCTCATAGTCTCAAACGCAGACATCTTTGTGCTCTGACTCTGATTTTCAATATATTTGTTTGCAAGGATGTTATAAACCGAACAAGGCTTCCTTTGTTGAACTTATTCCTTCTGGATTGCATCAGTTTACAAATAAGTGAGTCGGCTTTGGCACAGTCAGTATCGTGCTGGCTTTCTGTGCGCAAGATTGAGAGTTCGATCCCGGACCAGGTCTACTAGGCCTACATTTATGTATGCAGGTTGATGTTATCTTTGTTCGCTCGTATCAACATTTTCTCTACGCTAAGGACCTGATCAAACTCTTCCGCGGCCGGCGGGTTATACGAGGAACTCTGTGTACCTCGGCGGTAGACTATCAATAAATGACTTGTTAATTTAAACGTATCTACAGTACAACATGAGACACGCTGCTAGGCCTATAACTTCATAAAAAACGTTGTTCTAAAATTACATAAGCACTAATTACGCTTCCCAGATTACAAATAAAATTATTTAAATACCCACACCAACACAGGTGCAAACCCACACAAGAATACAGTAGGCCTACTCATGCCGAAGTTATAAAAGAAACCAGGACAAAAACTACAGGCTATAAATACCTGAATTCTAAGCCTAGCGAGTGTGCTTTCGGAAGTTGAAGTCTTCGGAGATTCCATTTTATATGCTTTTGAGAAACAGAAATGTTTCTCAAATAACTACTAATTTTGATCCACGCCGAAAATGAAGAACGATCTCTTAGCAACAAAATTCTTTGATGGCGTACAAGAATTTAGTAATATCTTGGCAACATGTACATAACTTATTTTTAAAAATGTATTTCTCTATGTGGGAAAAAATTACTAAGTGCTATTGACCGGCTTGAATCTGGAAATAACAGTTGGTTCGGTATGTTTTGAACAATTCTCTGGCAGAATATCAATATTCAGATTCCTGGGATGAGAATGAAAAATAAATTCTATGTATGAACGAACAATAAATTTCCAATGTTTTCTCTACGTATCTTCATGACCTAAGTGGTTTGACAGGAATATCCCATACTCAATGACCATTTCATTAAGAGTTAATTATTCGCAACAACATCCAAAAGTTTAAGCACATTTAATTAGGAATTATTTAATAAATCCTTTTGTTAAATCAATTATAATTGCAATAATGATATGCAGAAAATAAGTTTCTTTTTCTTTAATCAGATTAAAATCGACTAGCGTCAGCAGAACTACAGGCTAATGATATCTTGACAATCGCGCACTCACATGAAAGTAAAACATAAAAAAATGTAAAATCGGCCGGCACCGGGATTTGACCCAGGGACCTCCAAAATACAAGTTCAAGACATTACCATTCGGCCAACTCAGTCAGCTTAACTGATTAGTTTGATAAGCATATATGAAAGAATGTCCGCCGACGTGGTCTTGTGGTTAGCGTCGCTGACTACAGATCCGTCGGCCCGGGTTCGATTCCCGGTACCTCCTCGGATTTTTCTGAGGTAGGGAGGTCTGGTAGGGGTGCACTCAGCCTCGTGATTCAAAATTGAGGAGCTACTTGATAGAGAAGTAGCGGCTCCGGTCAAGAAAACCACCATTAACGGCCGTGGGTGTCGGCATGCTGACCACATGCCCCCCCAATCCTGCCATCTGCCTACGGGAGATGACGCAGCGGTCGGGTGGTAGGCCAAGTCCCTCCAGGGATGTTGCGCCACGGAGTTTAGTTTATATATGAAAGAATAGTGTTATTTGTCAAATCTAAATGTATTGCAACTTGAAATTCTTAATATATGTCAACATTCACAAAATTCAGTGACAAATAATATCAGGTAAACTGATGTAACAAAGTGCCAGTATGTTTTTGTTTAATCAGTTATGACTGCAATTATGATATGCAGAATATGTTTTTTTTTAACTGATTTCCAAGTTAAGCTCCAGATTTATTCATTAAGCAGGGCTTAGGGCCCGAAGAACAAAGGTCTATTTTGTTTTAATCAGATTAAAATCTTCCAGTATCAGCTGAACTGTACAGATTTGTGATATCTTGACAAACACACACTAACATAAAAATACAATGAAAGTCAAATTGGCCGGTTTCGGGATTTGAACCATGGACTGCAGAATGTGAGGCCAAGACGTTACCACCTCGGCCACCTGGGTCAGTTTAACGATCTAGTTGGATAAGCGCATGTAAAGCAATAGTGTTTTTGGTCATAGCTAACTGTATTTTAATTTTCAAAGTCTTATAAGATCACAGTAAAACAATAGGCTATGTTATAAAGATAACTGATTCGCATTTTTTTTATAAATTCTTTCGAATACGTATATTACCATAAAATAGGCACTAATTTGAGCATTACTCCGAAACAGCTCAACCGATTTTATCCCATATCAATAGACGTCTTCCTATGGACATTATAAATGTGTATACCAAGTTTCAATAAAAATCCGGTAAAGCGTATTTGAGTTACCGCGTCTTTAAAATAGACACTAAATTGGGTTTTACTCCGGTACAGGTCTACCGATTTTGTCCAATATCAGTAGACGTCTTCCCATGTACATTGTAAATGGGTATACAAAGTTTCAGGAAAATTCAATAAAGCATATTGGAGTTATCGCGACTTCTCATATATTAACATAAAAGGCACTAAATTGGGCATTATTCCGGTTCTGGGCAACCGATTTGGTCGAATATCAATAGACGTCTTCCCATGGACATTATAAATGCGTATACGAAGTTTCATAAAAATCCGATAAAGCGCATTTGAGTTATTGCGCCTTTAAAATAGACACTAAATTGGGTTTTACTCCGGTACCGGACAACAGATTAGATTCAAATTCAATAGGGAACTTTTCATGGATGTCATAAATTCGTATACCAAGTTCATGGAAATCCGTTATAGCGTACTTGAGTTATGGCGCCTTTCTATTAGAAAAGCCCTATAAAAATGGGCACTAAATTGGGCATTATTCCGGTACCGGTGAACCGATTTGGTTCAATATCAATAGGGTTCTTCCCTTGGACATTATAAATGTGTTTTCCAAGTTTCATGAAAATCCGAAAAAGCGTATTTGAGTTATGGTGCGTACAGACGCACGGACGGACAGACGGACAGACAGACAGACGGACAGACATTTTTTCGTCCCCCACACAATCTCATAAAGTACCATACTGACACTTAATAATCAAAGGAACCCACAATATGCTTTATTATTTGTATAGTTATGCTTTATCTTCTTTATGATCATGATTTATTATGCTTTATTTTTATTTTTCGTATTATATATGTTACAGGCAATGTGTGAAATCCCGGTATTCTATAGAATGCCTAGGTAATGTATAGAATTCCTGACGGTTTTAGGCAAACTATGAAATATGCCATCTACCGTAGGCAGATGGCAGGATTGGGGGCATGTGGTGAGCACGCCGACACCCACGGCCGTTAATTATATATATAATTTATATATATATATAATTTTTATATATATATAATTATTTTTTAAACTAATTTCATGCAAAGAATCTTCATTATCGTAAATGATTTTTTTGTGATAGTAAAGTAAGTTTATCTTACAAAAATAATACTGCCTTATACAGGAACACGCATTACAAAAGAGAACATTACTAAATAAGGAAAATCTAGTCATATATCTAGTCCTATATCTGCCAACGTTTCTGGAAGTTGCCCAGGAATTGCGTAGGCCTACTATGATCTCCTGATGAAAAATATCTGGAAAGCCAGCAGCAGGATGGAGTGGTTGCTATGCTGAGAGCATAGGAGACGGCGATGGATAAACTACGAACTACCAGTTAGCGAAGCTAGCTGGAAAGAAGATGGCAGCACTCCGAAGCTTCGTAGCCACCTCAATTTCAGAATTGGTGCTGGAAGATTTAACTTGCACAATAACGCAGTTTTAGGTTCATATCTGAATCAAATAGAATTGCACAAATCGATTAATGCACATAAAACGATAAGTTCTTATGTAATTTGATTGTACAGATACAAATATACATGACAATCGAATTGTTACACCTAGCGAACTACAACAAACACACCTCTTCGCTCAACGAACTAAAGGTCTTTTTACGAAATATTACCCCATTCTTCCCCACAGTATTTCAGCGGTGGTACAAGCTATCTTCCAATTAAGCTATCTTGAAGTCACGGATCGAGAGGATTTGTCGACCCTAATACAGGCCCTAAATTTTCCATCTTAACCTACACATGGCCATTGTGAAAGAATTATCATTCCATTGTAATCTACTAGTGGTTTACTATGAAGCCTACTTACGGGTTGTAAGTCGCCACTGGGTTGGTATCTCATATTTTGAACGCCTGGTAGTATACTGGGTTATGTGACTCAGTTGGAGAATTTAATGTTGTTCCGGCACGTTGCCATGGTAGCTCAATTGGTAAAGCACACGCATTTGCACAATGGAGTTCTTTTCAAAATAAATGCATTCTGGACATAAGGTGCATAAAAGCTTACCCTTTTCAGTCACAAAATAATCTGTCGGAAACTCACAAACCCTTTGAATTGCATTTACAGCAGATTTCGGCATGCTGGTGTTCAATATATATCGACTGCTCCTATTCATATTATGCACCGACCATAAAACCGTTAAACTTTACGTACAAGATGGATTTTTAAATATATTTTTGCAATGAATCTCCTGTAATTTTTTAAACAGTAATTAATCTTCCAAGAATTATGCTTTATATTACAAATTGTGCGTTTTTGCTTTATTTCTCAAAATTATGCTTTATTGCTTTTAAAATTTACTTTGTCCACACCCTTAGACTCCCAAAAACATGTTCTGGGTAGCAAACACATGTTTAAAGCCTTGTTACGCTTTTTATACTTATTATGCTTTTGGGTTGCTCTGGAAATAACATATCTTATACTTGTGTATTCCTAAAAATGTGATTTAGTTACACCCTGGATGACTGTAAAAGAAAGCCTTAAGACATTATCCCCGTCAGGTTAAATGAAGCGTTATTATTGCTATTATTATTGCTATTATTATTATTATTATTATTATTATTATTATTATTATTATTATTCTCATGGTTAAAGTGATGCATAAGAATTATAAAAATATGAGAACCTTGTGAGTTCAACACTGTGGCTTCGGGGATGCGTTCGCTACTCTCACGCAGCGAGCCCGAGTTCAAATCCTGGTAGGGACAAGTTACCTAGGTGGGGTTTTTCCGGGTTTTTTCCTCACCAGTGAGACAAATGTCAGGTAACTTTAGGCATTTGTGGTCCCCGGATATCATCTGGCCGTCATTATCATCTTCATCCCATCCTCCCCTTCTTCGGAGTGAGTGTGTGTGAATGGTGTGTCTCGTCCCACGCGTTCGTGTTGTCTCGGAGGTGGCCCTGGCAATGGGCTGATCGCTCATCCGGGGAGGCCCTTCATGTCCTTATCTGGTCAAGAAAGTATGTATGTGATCCAAAGATAATTCCTCTCCCGACAGGTCGCGGCTCTGTAAGGCTCGGGCGGCTTGGGTCGCTTAAATGTCCCTAAAAGGGAGAGGTGAAACTAAGGTGAAGAGAGAGAGAGAGAGAGAGAGAGAGAGAGAGAGAGAGAGAGAGAAAGAGATAGAGAAAACCTTGTGAAGAAATGTCTCATAAAATTTTAAGCCAATCGATATGGGGGTCTACCAGTATTCACAAATTATACCCATCCGCATATTACACAACTGTACAATAGTAAGCTGCTTTATATTTCTATTTCTGTGCACCCTGATTGAACCCTTTAATAATGGATTACGTTTTTCTTTCTTCACTTGAGATTCACATGTTTATTAGATTGAATTTCGAACTGGGCCCGTCAAGAAGTGAGTGCGAATGTATAAACGCAAGATGTCGTAATAGAGGTGATGGAATGATATATAAAGACCACCCGACCTGATGAATAATTTATCACGTGGGGACTATGACTGGTGAATTCGGAACTCACTGGCTGCCTTTAATGAGGGGAGAACCTGCCACTCGACTACAAATACCAATTAGAAGCGGATTCTACGGATTGTGTACGCACCAGATATCATAAAGCGCGACCACCCTACAGGGGTCAGAACAGGAACATTCCTATTTCAAAAGAGTTGCCGAATTTACTAAGTTCAATGGCACTAACTGCTGTAATTATTTAGAATGGTGTGTGTGAGTGAAAGACGATAATGATTATATGCTTATTATCACTACAAATTAAAATGGCATATATCGTTTTACAGATGATTATGTAATCTATGTATTGTAACAATTTTTTTTTTTTTTAACTGAAGCTATATCCCACAAGTACAGGCCTATCTGAAGTTCAATCTCTTCAATTCCCGATGTGATAAGGGATAACTCACCGACACCACCTATATAAGATCACAAGAGAAGAAAGCAGATTGGTTGGTTGGTTGGTTGGTTGGTATATAGGTATTTATCGACGGAAATGTATTGTAACTTAGGCCTGTGACCATCGCCGGAATTTTGCACACATAAATGCCATCGACCTGGGCCGGGATCGAACCGGAAATCTTGGGCACAGAAACTGCGCCACCCAGGCCGACGAGAAGAAAGAAGAGTTCGGGCTAGAAACGGGTGGTAATCTTACCAATCAACAGCTTTTAAGGGACGTTCGTTTTTTAATGTGCTCTAACAATATTATTTTAGGCTACTTACAAAAAGAAAACCCAAACAGCAAAGATTTAAAACGTAGATTAATAATGAACTAAAGAACTAAAAACATTTCTTGCGATAGATATATAAGCTTTCATGAACCACAGATTATTGTCTCTGTAGGACATTACATGAGAATATTATAGGAGAAAAATTCCTCCGACACTGGGACTTGAACCCAGGACCTTTGGCTATTCGCGCCAATGCTCTACCAACTGAGCTAAGCCGGAGTTCAATTCACAGCGCCGGATGGAACCTCTCTCCTATGACTGATTGCCCTAATGGTCTACCTCACAGACAGATAAGTTATGTCATGTGCAGTACTGTGAGGCACACTAATTAGTGATTTTTGTGACCGGGATCCCACAGTTATTGTACAGTTGATATTCAAGATAGATATATAAGCTTTCATGAACCACAGATTATTGTCTTCGTTGGACATTACATGAGAATATTATAGGAGAAAAATTCCTCCGACACTGGGACTTGTCGGAGGAATTTTTCTCCTATAATATTCTCATTTCTTGCGAGTTTTTGCGTATATGGAAATTTTGTTATTACATCATCAAAACTGACTCGTTTTGCTACAGAGTACTCAGAGCTAAGCTTGACAAACGAGATTGCCCTCTCTTCTCTTGCTCGTTGGGCTTATATTATTACTGTGGGTCTAGGTTGGCCTGTGGTTGTTTCTAAACTTTTTTGTTTAATTATAATTATTTAAATATGTACGATGTTCTTTAAGAGTAAACTGTTTATTCACTCCAACCAAGTCTCGTCTTGGTCTGATAAAAATCATTAAAATAAATTTTTGGGCCTATGTTCAAAGCAGGGCCATGGTATGCCACTGATTTTTCGGAGAAATTTGTTCCATTGCTCCCATTTTCCGTTGTTGTATGTCCTAAGTCAATGGGGAAAACATCACAACCTCATATTAACATAATGTTTTATAATGTACTTATGTCTATAGGGTGGACCAAAAGTCGCAATCGGATATTTTATGTTAGTTTATGCAATAATAAAATGCCATTATTGAAGTAGCAAGTACTAAGGGATGGAAATATGGTAAAATAAAGTTCTTTGGGCCTGTCAGCGTCATTGTTAAACGTCCCAAGTTTCGGCATGTGCACCATCGTTTTCCACACACAGTTGAATGCGCTACCATGTCCTTCTGTTCGCCAGCCTCAGCATTTCGGGAGTGATCGTTCTGAAGATTCTGATGATCTCTCTCTCTTCAGTCGTTAAACAGAATCCATCCTAATCATTCCAAGATTTTCTTTTAAGTAGGACCACAGCTGCTTTATTGAAACGAAGAAAGAAGTTCTCTCTGATTTCTTCGTACGTTTCGCCAGTTTGGTCTTTTTCATGAACCCACACATGAACCCATGAGACGTTCCTCAATCGTATATTTGCTTGTATCCGCCACAAACATAACACAGCGTTTCACATCGACAACAATCGCCTAATAAATCCGCGCACAAGAAAAATCTGGCTTGTCACTACAACATAACAATGTCTGAAAATTGACAAACTAATGCTACAAAAAGTATATGAAGGGGGTAAATATTCCTCTCAGTCTATGAATAGTTTTTAATTAGTTTTCGGTTTCGAAAAATGAGTTATTTCAATATAAACACTATCCGATCACGACTTTTGGTCCACTCTGTACAATACAAAAATATTTGTTACTAAAAACAAGGGTAAGAGCATGGAGCAGAAACGACAAAATTATATTAATCCCCTCCCCCAAACAAAACTTACCGTATGGCCATACTTAAATGGATGGTTGTATGAATCGTAGAATGGAAAACTGACGGACGCACGAACAAAGGGATAAATACACTGACAGACGGACAGACAAACAGGAAGCTAGAGACCTATGGTTTGACAAAAACAATTAAGTTAACAATAAATTAACTATCATCTACTAGCACAATTTATGACTGGTCTCGGAAAATTTGGGCACTACCTGGAACGATTCAAAATAGGAACCAATATCTGTATTTGCAAGAACACAAATCAATATATATCACATCTTATATTTGAATGCTCTGCTATGGAATTCTTTCTTTCTTTCTTTATCGTAGTTTCACCTCTCCCTTGTAGGATTTAAGCGACCCAAGCCGCCCGGGCCTTACAGGGCCGCGACCTGTCGAGAGAGGGATTATCTTTGGATCACATACATACTTTTTTGACCAGACAAGGACATGGAGGGCCTCCCCGGATGAGTGATCAGCCCAACTATGGAATTCCAAAGACAAAAAATTAATACTCAATTAGGTTATTGCCAAAACAGATTTGAACTGCCTTTGACAAATTTTTTGCATAAGAAATGCTGCTACAGGAAGTTATGTGACCATTTAAAATCTATTTTTAAGAAACTTTGATTTAGTATTTAGTATTTCATTGTAATTAATTTTATTCATATCTGCTATATTGTTAACATGTAAGTATAGAAATTAAGCAAACTGTAAATGAATGTAAATGGCATTCATTAGTACTGCAACTATAACCCTAGCATACCGAAAGGGGAAATATGGTTAATTAAGTTATACTGTATTTAGAAATTCAATAATAATATTATTACCACTATTATGATGATGACTTTTATTATCATTATTGTTACTTATTAATACAGGCTATCATAATAAAAAGGTAAGGATTTTTAATTGTGAAATGATGACTCAGGTTTATGACTTCCTTCTTCACTAAACCTCCGCTGAAGTCAGAAATGGAATTATATGCCATAAGCAGTTAAGACATAAAAATTAAATCTGTTAACGACGGCTAGAGTGTTGTATGGCCCACACCGTTTAAGACATCTTAATGATGTGGTACATCCGAAATAGGTCTGTGGCCTTCTTGTTTAGTGCGGAAGGTACATGTACAAGATGTCCATGTGGGAAGCAGAAGCTCCTTAACACCTACGTTAATGGCGCCGAACTCTAGATTTACGACACCTCAACATTTATTTCACCACCTTTAACACTTTTAATTAGAGCCATACCACAAGACAGCCTCTTCCATATAAATTAATATGTTGACACAAGAATTAACATTTTAATAAAACACATAAATAACTCTAAGCATTAAATTAACACTATTCCATTCAAGTTTACTACAGAATAATTATTTGTACTAAGGTGTAGATATATAAGTGATAGAGTGATGAACATTGTAAATGCCATAAATTGTTCCCTATGCTGGCCATTAGGATTCCAAGAGGATCAGAATCCCAGATTTTTATATTTAGAACCGCGAGTTCTCTTGTTGCACAAAAATCCCAATCTAGTACATCTAGTACATCTTAAAATAAGACAACTAACCTGGTTTAATTTCAATTATACCTTAGTAGACCTAAAACTAGGCAACAAATGTCCTGCAAACCTATACAAACTTGACACTCAAATAATTTCACAAACCTTAAATTTACTTACAACAAGAAGTCATTCGTGCACCTTCTGATTTTCGTTAGTTTAATCAGCTCACTTCTAACCTAACACTGAGGGGATCAAATAAGTGACTTCCACAGTGGTTTTGATATTTACTTGTCTTAGCCGCACTACTTAACAGAAAATCTTCACACTACTGATTTCGAGAAGAATTAAGAAGGAGAAACATATAAAGATACGGAACAACTCTAATAAATCTGCGCTATTTCACTGCAGACTAATGGCGAGCCGAATTTCAATCGTAACGCAAACCGAATGCCACTGCTGAACTATACTCTTAGGCCGGGCGCAAGTTGAGACGCAGTTTGGTGACGTGAGGTAGAGGTGACTCACCGTAAGTTTAACATAGAATTAAATACAACAACGAAGGTTCGCACGCAGGGTGAAGTGAAGCAGATTCAACGAGTCACGAGCTGCGGACGTTTGTGATCGTGCCACAGTTTCTCACTAGTGACTTCTCACTGCGCGTGAAAAGTTGTTTGTCCACCATGGACATTGAGAAGAAATTAATTATGGCAGGTCGAGGGAGAAAAAATTGTACGACACGTCAAATTAAAATTTCAGATTTGGGAAGAAATTGCGAAGGGCATTGGAAAGAAATGTGATAAAGTTGTTTATAATGTTTTTATACTTAAATAAGATGGATTTATTTGAAGGGAACAAGGGAAAAGCTATAGTAGTGTCCGTTTTTATGGACTTTGAGATAATAATGCCTTCTAATAGTGAATTTGGAATTTTGGAATTAGTTTAGGCAGAAAGCGGTAATATTATAGGGGAAAAAGGATCGTACTCCATGCAGTTTGAAAGATTGATGTCCGCTCTGAAAGTAAACAAACCCTCTTCAACTCTTCATATTTATTGTTTATCAGTTTGTTGCTATGCTCTTTTCAATCAAAAGCGTTTCTTGAATTAATTTCTATACAATGTGTTCAATTTGTTATCCTTTTTCGTTTTCCGCTGTACCCTTCATTTGTTTTAGATAACATTTTATATGCAGTAGATTTTCGACGAAAAGAAAAAGGTGCATAAGCAGGCATAAAAGTGTATATTTTCTATACAGATGTATATCATAACTAGTATAAACCATAAGAATTAATTAGTTGGGAAGTTTCAGATTTGTAATTAAAAATAAAATGAAGGAGTCATCTTGAAATTTATTTTCAACTTACTTTCATAAATGTTTTATAATTATGTACAGTAAAATTGCTCCATGTTCCTTAACAAACGTTTCTGAAATGAAACATTTTCTCAAAATGATTTTACCAATTAGTTCCGTTTCGCTTTATAATGTTTTCCCGTTCAGAGTTAAACTTATTATCTCACCGGAATTTGAAAAGTAACCTTAATTTAAATTGAATTGAATGATTGAGTGTTATAGTGACATTAAAAATAAGAAATTAAAGGGTATTATATTTATTAAAAATTATATATTTATTATGTCTTAATGATGAATTTTCGTATCATAATTATTAATTATATGTATATATGATCGCTGAATGTAAGTATTCGCAATATTACATTAAAAAAAATTAAATTTGTAGGAAATTAATACATTCTTCCCAGTGTCGACTCGTAGCTAAAATTACTGCGATTGCTGCTTCATAAAATGTTTAGCCTTCGTTTTGAATATTGTGCAAAAGGAAATATACATATTTAAAAAGAAAATTGATTCAGAAACTTGAAAAGACCCTAAAAGAACAAAATCAAACTTTTTTACTTACTGTAATTTAAATTGTTACAGCTCAAGCTTGATCTATTCGTTTAAAAATTAAATCGATTATTCTTGTTTTAATTTCCGCGAAAAGATCAATAATTTTCTCATTATTATTGATAAACTTCATTATGCAGCTTAGTGTATGAATTCAACTAGTATAAGATAATTCAAGTTTTGGTAAGAAATTCAACCTGTATACTAGTAGTCTTAATAAACACCATATATTGTTTCGAATCCGATTGTGAATAAAAATTTTGGATTATATACAATCATTTTATTAAAGCATGTCTATATACAATTGTCAAATACTAAGTTGATTTTATTTATTATACACATGAACATTTATTGAACATTGTATCTCTTTTTGTTTGTCAGTTGGTAATATTTGATAATTCTTTGTATAATAATAATAATGACACCTTAATTAAAATTTGACTTCTTTTCTTGCAGTATTGTTATTTGACGTATTGAAAAGTAATAAGTTAGGTTAGAAGTCACTCTGCGTCACCTCACGTCACCAAACTGCGTCTCAACTTGCGCCCGGCCTTAGCAAATAGGGATGGCGGTTGAGGGCAGGTAGGTTCCTTCACCCTCACATTTACAAGCGCAGGCTATTACGACCAACCGTAATTTCCGCCCCATGAGTCACCTAGTCTACTTCAACCAGTCAATCTTTGATTTTTTAATATGTAATTTTATCTTAAAATGTTTGTTATATATCAATTCTACACATAATTACAATAAAAATGACACCAAACAATGTATAATATACTTTAATAGGAACATTTCTAACAAATGATGAAGTTTTGATAGTGACTTACTTCATCATTTGTTAGAAATGTTCCTATTAAAGTAAAGTATGCATTGTTTGGTGTCATTTTTCTTGTAATTATGTGTAGAATTTATATAAAACCAACATTTTAAGATAAAATTACATATTAAAAAATCTAAGATTGACTGGTTGAAGTAGACTAGGTGACTCATGGGGCGGAAATTACGGTTGGTCATAATCTCCTGCGCTTGTAAATGTGAGGGTGCTTGCGGGTGAAGGAACCTACCTGGCCTCAACCGCCATCCCTGTTTGCTAAGGGTATAATCGACACTGGTTTAACTTAACTGCCACTGATTTAGGTTTGTTCAGTGAGGCTTGGGACGCCACAGTTAGATCCACGCAGACGTTTTCTACAGTTTAGCCAAAATTATATCCCGAGTGGGGCGCAGAAATCAACTTCCAACCGAACAAGTTATTGCATCAGAGGATTTCCAAAAGTCACTCTAAAGCTATGTTCACACTAAGGAATTTGTTGCAAGAATATGTGTCCGGGTACATGTATAGCAACCTATTTGCCACAAGTCGAAAACCTATTGAACATATTCCTAGTTCCCGGACACAAACAGTGAATAAAATGTACCAGAAACAAGGTTTCGCCACAAGTTCTTGTTTACGCTCCGAAAGCGAAAACTTTGAACAGATCCCAGCGAAAATGCTCTTTGCGCATGTGATGTAGTCATGTTTCTTGTGACAGCTGACTCTGTTTGTGGTTATGATCAATCCCATGAGATATATTGCTACGTTCACACTGTTTTATTTTACGAAATCGCCGATATTTTGCTATGGAGTGCTCTAAACAGAACATAAGTCGATGTAGAAGTATTCTCCCTCACATTCATAATCCCTTTGCAGAAAATTTGAATTTAGGCACACTTCTTCCTTGAAGAGATTCTGTGTTTAATACGAAATAATTAAGATAATATCTACATGTGCTTACTGAAAAAAAATTATGAAATAGAAGAGATATTAAATAGCATCAGAATTAAATTAGGTCTAGGCGGGATTCATGGCAGATAATGTGTCTGTGTAAATCTTGAAGCATATTTTCTATGAAGCTGTCAAGGATGTAGTAAACAGTTTGAGCACAATAATATGCAATTTTAATGTGGATTATACAGTTATTTTGCGAGGCTAAACAATCCCTTTCTCTATCGACTACACTGGATCAAAGATATCGGGTAGCGTTGCATCACCTGCCGGTCGGCTTGACTGCAAAACTCCGTGTTTATAAAACACGTTCTGCTAAAGAAAGTTAAGCATGCTTGAATTTACAAAAAATTATACGATCGAACACAGCTTTAAAGCTGAAATATTAATGGTTATTAAACCATTCTTACCGTAAAATTCAGAATTAAAAATACTGACTGCCCAGATAAATATAAATCCCCGCTTTTTACTGCCGACTAACGTGACCCTAGTACAGTATAATATTGTCATTTTCTTCCGCTAATTGAGTGTTTGTGGGTTACAAACTTGTTCTGGGTGAACCATCAATGCATTTAAAGCAGAAAAAGCAAACGTTTCTGCATCTAAAGCCATATTTTTGCCTGACAACAAATTCCTTAGTGTGAACGCTCACTTGGGATATTTGTGCAAAGAACATGTACTTAGAATAAGTATCCAGATACAGGAATCATGGAAATGGATCTGGAATTTGTATGGAGTATTTGTGTCTGCAACAGATTCCTCAGTGTGAACATAGCTTAAGGGATCAAGGCTACATAACCGTCTATCTGGTTAAACTTAGATGCGTATGATAAGAGTGGATTCAAGATTAATTTCTACTAAAAAAGAAGCGTTGATACTGTGAACAGTACATATTCCGTAATATAAGAAATGAAAAGAAATGCATTCTGAACTCATTGGAAACGATGTTATACTTAAAGAAAATTGAAATGAAAGTCATGGTAACTGTATTTAAACCAAATCCTAAATGTTTGCTCACAGCACGATCAAGGCGTTGCGTTGCTACAAATGAAAATTGTCAATGCTTACATATTAGCCAACTTATATAATAACCGCAAATCCGCATTCGTTGATATCTCTCCACACAATAGGGTTGTAGCCTGCCAAAGTTTTCCGGCAGATATCGTAGGTGTACTAGCTGACAATCGTATGTCGTTCATCTCTTGTTTATCTGATTTTTGTCTGCTCCTAACGTTCTTTCAAGTGGCGTTTCAACTTCCCAGATGAAAATATGCAAATAATTTCCTATTTTTATCGCGGATAAAACGCTCTTTGTTTACTGGGCCATTCTAGAATGTTTTTTGTATAACACGCTACAAAAAAAATTACAGCAGATAGACGCTAACACAAAAAGGGAAGAATTAACTGACAAACAATGTGAGAAATTTCCGATATAAATCATAGTATAACTCGATCGGTAAGACCTCAGCCAAACACGCGCAGATTGCTTATCGTCCGCCAGGAATGCATATACTGTACTATTCATTCCAAACTATGCGCTTCATAATAGCCCGTAACTAATGAAAACAAAAATAAAATCAGGTGAACTGATATAACAAAGTGCCAGTACGCTTTCGTTGAATCAATCATAATTGCAATTATGATGTGCAGAAAATAGCTTTTTTAATCAGATTAAAATCGACCAGTGTCAGCAGAACTACAGATTTGTGATACATTGACAATCGGGTACTCGCATAAAAATAAAAAATATATATATAAAAATAAAATAAAAAAATCCATGTCAAATCGGCCGGATCCGCGATTTGATCCAGGGACCTCCATATTACCAATTCAAGACTTTATCATTCGGCCAACTCAGTCAGTTCGACGACGTAGTTTGATAAGCATATGTGAAGGAATAGTGTTATTTGTCAAATCTCAATGTATTGCAACTTGAAATTCTTAAAATATGTCAAAATTTCGCAAACTTCAGTGGCATATAACTCCGTTAATTATTTCACAGTAATGTACCTTCTGTAGGCCTATATAACAGTATTAATGTAGTAGATCTACTCAATTTCAAATACATCAACGAAGTAAGCAAGCATCTGACTGCACTGCAGACAAAGCCCTCAAATTAAAATTGCGGCATTGTAGTATAGACATGATTTTTAAAAAACATGTGACCTTTAATTAGTCGTTACTCTAGTACCATGGTCAACCGATTAGGTCCAAAATCAATATTCTTCTTTCCATGGACATTATAAATGTGTATATCAAGTTTAATGAAAATCCGATAAAGCGTATTTGAGTTATGGCGCTTTTAAAATAGACTCTAAATTGGGTTTTGCTCCGATACCGGTCAACCGATGTGGTCCAATATCAATAGGGTTCTTCCCATGGACATTATAAACGTATATACCAAGTTTCATTAAAATCCAATAAAGCGTATTTGAGTTATCGCTCGTACAGACGGACGGACGGACAGACATTTACCCTTCCCCCACACAATCTCATAAAGTACCATACTGGCACTTAATAACGTGAAATAAAGTTTTTTTTAGTTATGAAATATTATCTACGTGATGGTATGTAACTCACAGAATATCGCTGTTGGGTCTTCACTATTGAATGCTGTGTTTTTACACGGTCTGTACAGTATGAACTAGCAAAGAACAACACGTGAGATGAAGGTCAGGCAGGTCTAGATTACGTCACCGTAGACACCTGCGCAGCCGTTTGTTTGGCTCAGGCCTTATCGATCGAGTTATACTTTGTCCCCGACTTATACTTGCGTTATGAAAGTACGTATATTTATATACGGTAATGATAAATATAATTATAGGCTCGTTGCATGATGCACTAATGTGGTTTAATAATTCGTAACTGTTTATTATTTGACTAGATTAGAGGTATGTTAGGAGAAACTAATCCCTCAGCATTGTAATTATTTTGTCAGCGCAGGTGTTAAGGGATTACTACTAAATAACAAGACACTAATTTGAATTAATTAAATTTAACTTTCTAACAGCTTAAAATTAAAATAATATCTGTATCCATTGAATATAGCGGAATTAATTAAATTAAAAATAACACATATTTGACGAATTTCATTCCGTTTGAGGTAATTTTCACTTATTGGGAAAAGGGGGCGAAAAGCGGAAGTTTCGCACGAGTGTAAGTCATTAGAAAGTGTTATTAGAATTTAGCAAAACAGCTTTTCGATTAGTTTCAAAACTTAGCAGCAATCAAATAAACGCCTTCACAAACATAAAGACCTTCTTCGTGTTCGAGGAACATTTAAAAATAAAATTAACATTTTCACGATTAGGCCTGTACCGTACGTTGATCATATTCTTCCACACTCAGTTTAATGTTACTTACAATGCTCGGATGTTGCTGAAATAACCGGATAGCAACAGAGGTAAATGATGACTATTTGAATATACTTACCACATGACGTCATTTGGTGAGATTTATAGCTTGTGCATCGCGGTGTCATATTTCCGGGTTGCAACGATTATTTATACTGTGACAGATTACACTATATTGCCAGCGATTGACATAGCATTCCGACCCCATCAGAAAGCTATTATGCCAATCCACATTCACTGTGGCAATGGGCGTTGCATCTCCGCAAACAATAAGCAGTTCGGACAAGCCCCCGATTGCAAGGAAATAACGACCCATGCATCCACGAAATAGGAAGAAGACTAATAGAATTATAAACAGGTAAAACTTAATATCTTTTATTTATCCTAAATACCTGGGTATAGATAAACGCGCTCCAAACTTTCGGCGACGTCTTTACTGCCATCCTCAGGGACGGCGAAGGTATCTAAGGAGTAACGCGACTTGCTTGTAGGCCTTTGTTAGAGAGCTCGCTGGCATCCACAGGCCTGAAGTGGGTCTTCAAGCTAAAGCATGTACAGGTGGGGGTGGGGGGAAAGCGGACCTACTCTAGTAGCTGATTTCAGAGCCTTGTGATACGTAAATAAATGTAAGAGATGTAACGGAAACGTTTGTTTTCACAAGCAATGCACATTACGTGAAATTATTTCTCAATTCGTCCAGTCAATGACTGCCTTAAAAGGGGTTGTAGAGGACATGGAGAGGGGGAGAATTTTTTCTTCGGGAATGTGTTGGGGGTAGTTAGGAGGTAAAAATATTAAAAGTCCCCGCCCCTACCCCTTACGCTTCATGGGGTAGGGAGTGGAAAAGGTCCACTTTTTTTGGTTTTTCGCTTATAACTTGAAAATGGTGCATCGTAGGGAAAAGTTTTTCATATAACAAATTAAAACTGACATAATTCTATACAAGTTGGTTCATATACACTTTTGTCGTATCTATAACTGTTTTCGAGATATAGGCTGCTGGATATCACTAATTTCCCCAAAACTAACTTTTACCTCACGTTCTTCGTTAAATTTGTCTTTGTAACTCATCAGCCTTACGTTTTACAGCAAAGTTGTCATGAAAAAGGTTGTAGAGCATTAAATTTTCTTTAAATATGTATATAGATATTTAATTTATTTTCAACAAAACAAAAGTTAATACAATTTGAAATTGCCGGGTAATGTTTGTGATTTCTCAATAAAATTGTACATTTATTTTCCAATGGTTCAAATCTCAGGCGGCAGACTTCTCCGACTCAAGTGTTCAAAAGTTGGTCCCACGGTATGACAAATGTCTCAATTCCTGTGGCGAATATGTTGAAAAATAGCTGAACACTTGCTACATCTGTTGCAATAAATATTTCCATGAAATTTTGTTTTGTTTGTGTAAATAGCCCTAGGGAAACTTACTTTATTGACGGCCCTCGCAATAAGCCCTATTAAATTATTAAAGCCCATATTATAGGTCAGCCTAACCTAACATCACACAGTTTTCTCGTGGGGTAATTCTTTTACTTTTTTCCAATCTTTCGCGTGCATTGGAACTGGAAACATTTATTAGAAACTTCAAAACATAGAAAATATGTTCAAAGTGTTGCCTCAGTTTAAAAAATAAGTGAACATGTCTTATTGTATTATTTTGGTTGTATTACTTTTGTTGACAAAAGTGTCCTCTTTTTTTCAGATTGTTCATGTGGTAGCCGTAATATGTGTAGTGTGGTGTGGTGTGTGTTGTGTGTGGTGTGATGTATAGTCGGCGCGAAAATGTTTTAAGCAGTGAAATGGGTAGGAATTTTCGCTCTAGATTCAGCCCCAGAGTAAACAAGTATGTTTGTCTCACTCTTAAGCAGCTACGAATAATGGTGTAAAGTGAGACAGACTTACTTATTTTAGGGCCGTTTCTAAAACGGACAATGAATACCCATCCCACTGTCTAAAACATTTGCACACCGACTATACTGTAGCTGTAGTGTACTGAGTGTGGTACGTTGTCGGTTGTGTTTTGTGTGATCTGCACTTTTGTTGTGTGTGTCGTGTCGTGTCGTGTCGTGTCGTGTCGTGTCGTGTCGTGTCGTGTCGTGTCGTGTCGTGTCGTGTCGTGTCGTGTCGTGTCGTGTCGTGTCGTGTCGTGTCGTGTCGTGTCGTGTCGTGTCGTGTCGTGTCGTGTCGTGTCGTGTCGTGTCGTGTCGTGTCGTGTCGTGTCGTGTCGTGTCGTGTCGTGTCGTGTCGTGTCGTGTCGTGTCGTGTCGTGTCGTGTCGTGTCGTGTCGTGTCGTGTCGTGTCGTGTCGTGTCGTGTCGTGTCGTGTCGTGTCGTGTCGTGTCGTGTCGTGTCGTGTCGTGTCGTGTCGTGTCGTGTCGTGTCGTGTCGTGTCGTGTCGTGTCGTGTCGTGTCGTGTCGTGTCGTGTCGTGTCGTGTCGTGTCGTGTCGTGTCGTGTCGTGTCGTGTCGTGTCGTGTCGTGTCGTGTCGTGTCGTGTCGTGTCGTGTCGTGTCGTGTCGTGTCGTGTCGTGTCGTGTCGTGTCGTGTCGTGTCGTGTCGTGTCGTGTCGTGTCGTGTCGTGTCGTGTCGTGTCGTGTCGTGTCGTGTCGTGTCGTGTCGTGTCGTGTCGTGTCGTGTCGTGTCGTGTCGTGTCGTGTCGTGTCGTGTCGTGTCGTGTCGTGTCGTGTCGTGTCGTGTCGTGTCGTGTCGTGTCGTGTCGTGTCGTGTCGTGTCGTGTCGTGTCGTGTCGTGTCGTGTCGTGTCGTGTCGTGTCGTGTCGTGTCGTGTCGTGTCGTGTCGTGTCGTGTCGTGTCGTGTCGTGTCGTGTCGTGTCGTGTCGTGTCGTGTCGTGTCGTGTCGTGTCGTGTCGTGTCGTGTCGTGTCGTGTCGTGTCGTGTCGTGTCGTGTCGTGTCGTGTCGTGTCGTGTCGTGTCGTGTCGTGTCGTGTCGTGTCGTGTCGTGTCGTGTCGTGTCGTGTCGTGTCGTGTCGTGTCGTGTCGTGTCGTGTCGTGTCGTGTCGTGTCGTGTCGTGTCGTGTCGTGTCGTGTCGTGTCGTGTCGTGTCGTGTCGTGTCGTGTCGTGTCGTGTCGTGTCGTGTCGTGTCGTGTCGTGTCGTGTCGTGTCGTGTCGTGTCGTGTCGTGTCGTGTCGTGTCGTGTCGTGTCGTGTTGTGTGTAGTCTGTGTTGTGCACCTTGTTTGTGTGTGACGTGTGCATTCTCTGAGATATTACAAACAACTGAACAAAAATATTGGATATTAAAATTTTGTTTATATCTGTCACATTATATACTGACCGATAGTCTATTTTTAATATTGAAGAAAAAAGTTATTTGATACCATTAAAGCAAAATACAACTAGTGAGTGAACTTTAACCACCGAGTACTCTCTTCGCTTACTCATTTCCGCCTCTAATTTATTTTTCAAAGCAAATGCCATTATTTTGACTCGAATTGTCTTGAAGTCAACATCCCCTGTAATGATATATTATTGTTCCAAATCTTCTAAGATAACTTCTGTTTCTGGATCAGATGAATTTTGAATCAAGTTTATGTCGCCGTAACAAGGGAACTCTGGAACCTCTCAAACAAATTCAGTGAATCAGTTTCAAATCACTTGTTATACAGCAAACATCATACTGAGCTAAGTAAGATTTGAGTTGCAGCGTTGAGAAATCCTATATAAGTAAAGATCTCGCACGATATCTGTGCCGATGAGACAGTTACTCGCTAGAGAGAGAGGTAGCTTGGCCTTTACAAATAAAAAGGAAGGTACTGTTGTGCGAGAGAGATAGGTAGCAGGCCAATCGACGCTACAGTCCCCACGAAAACGTAATGCAATGACTTAGGCAATCTGCACAGATTTCGTGCGGGATCTTTATATCATTACTAAGACTGATCATCCCATGGACAAATAAAATAAAGAGGAAGATGTAGGATGCCATGACACTCAAGAGCACTAAAAATTTATACTTATACACAAGTCGTTATACATAGGCTTCGTTCATATTGGATATAACGCCAGAAAAGTATGTGACAGCAAAATAAACAGCCATTATTCACAAAACAAAAATTCTGAGGATTGTGCGTAACTTAGAAACCTATATTTGAGGTGTAAGAACACCCCACCCAGTCCTCATAACATTAATTTTTCGCGATAATAACTCACAATATTTAGATAACTTATAATAGTTTTTTCTAGTAGACCCCCACAGCAAAATATACAGATTGTTCGGCTGAATATAGTAAAATTAATTTTTTACTATGTAACTAGGGGTGGAGAAAGGTTCAACAGGTAGTATCGTGTGCAATCGTTATATTGGAGCATTGGTATACGTGGGTTTGTAAGCAAAAGTTGTTCCATTTGGCATCACTTATCTAGCTCAAAGTTGGTTATAAGCTCACCTTAACACTCTGTGTGTCACAGAATTGTCTGCAAAATAGATATTATGAGGAAGTTTAAATTATATGTATAGCCCATATTTCTTCAGAATTCTGTTAACTCTGGCTCGATGTTTGAGGAAGTGGTGTAGTGAGCAATCCTGCCATGCTACTGCTTAATATGGCACGAAAAACTAAGGCCCTAAGCTTACGCTACAAAAAATTCGGACATTACAGAGCGGTGTGAAATGGCCATTTCCGTTTTTACCTTTTAACTTTTTATTGTGTTGTTGAAAATATTTATTGGAATAACGGAAAATATTTGAAAGCCCGTTTTGACAGGGACAGTCCAGTTTTAAGGTGTGTCCCGGCTGTCCCACCGGTACTCCAAAAAATAAGAATTATCCCTTTTTATTAAAATATAAGAACAAACTCAAAAATAGAGCATACAATTATGAAGAGCATTTTATTGTTTTGTCCGTGTCTTTGTGTCAATGGTTCAAATTTTAAAATAAGCTTTCAAATATTTTCCGTTATTCCAATAAATATTTGCAAAAATATATTAAAAAAGGAACTACAATTTATGTTTTGTATAAATATTTTTATGTACCGGTATGTCAGTTAAGTTGGGAGAAACAGGATCAGTCATTTTGGGAAAATGTGATGATGTTCAATCACTTTGACCGTGTATGGTGGTGATTGACCTGCTGTGCAACCGTTGTGTAAAATAAAATTAAAAAGTTTTATACAGGGTGTCCACGCTAGAGGGATCGAGAGTAGTAAAGAATCTGTTTCTCGGAGTGTTCTGTCCCATTGGAGAATCGCTTTATGACCAGGTGGATCCACATTCCACGTACGATGAACACGGCGTTGCACCCGAGTAACAGAATTCTCTTCTGCTAGCCATAACACGCACTGAACTTTCTATTGCGGTGTCCACATTTCGAGACAAAAGCTCTTGACGCACATGCGCATGCGCGTGGAGCTGTCTGAAAACAGTGTTGCACAATCTCGGAGAGTTTCCCTTTCCTGCCATATGCAGAATGCAGCAATATCCTTATCTCGTTTTAACTGGCGAGCATTTATTTCTCGATCCCTCTAGCGTGGACACACTGTATTTTTTGTACACCTTCTCATCACTCGTCTCAGATTTTAATAATGTATTAATTATTAGGCTTGTACAATCTATAGGCGTATTATATTCTCTTTCTTTCTTTCTTTCTTTCTTTATCTTAGTTTTACCTCTCCCTTTTAGGATCTAAGCGACCCAAGTTACCCGGGCCTCACAGGACCGCGACCTGTCGGAAGAGGTATTATCTATGGATCACATACATACTTTTTTTACCAGACAAGGACATGGAGAGTCTCCCCGGATGAGTGTTCAGCCCAATGCCAGGGACACCTCCGAGACAACACGAACACATAAGACGAGACACACACACTCACTCCAAACAAGGCGAGGATGGGATGAAAATGATAATGACGGCCAGATGATATCTGGGGACCACAAGTGCCTAAAGTTACCCGACATTTGTCTCACAGGTGAGGAAAAACCCCGGGAAAAAAAACCACCTAGGCCCGCTGCGTGAGAGGAGCGAACGCATCCCCTAATTTATTATTATGATTAGCCTTAACCTTAGTCTTAGTATTAGTCATAAGTCTCTTATTCACTACTTTGCTATTTATGTAAACCTACATTGTATATATTTTCTGAAACCTGGTTGAGTGGAAGAGAAGGCCTTACGGCCTTAACTCTGCCAGGCAAAATAAATCATTTACTACTACTACTACTACTACTACTACTACTACTACTACTACTACTACGTCACAGCGGTGGACTTATTATATTCTCCTGTGTTTAAAATGTATTAGTTCTTAATGACTAAAAACAATAATAATAATAATAATAATAATAATAATAATAATAATAATAATGTATTTGGGGGTTATCTGCATTTTTGGAAAGTCCCGTTTTCAGCTTAAAATATTATGATTAAAATAACTAAACTTGTCAATTCATGAGCCAAAGTCGTGCCGCTACGCACTATACAAAGTCTCCAACTTGTGAAGACTACCTGTATACTTTACAACAGATGGCACTCTAATCTAAGAAATAATACCAATAAACGGGGCCCTGCTTAATAATAAACAAAGTGTCGATGTCGTTTACAATGGTACAATGCCTTTAATAAATAATTAAATTGAATACGACTACAACGATGGTGGGGGAAGCCGGAACCCACCGTTACAGTAACAAAGCGACGAAGCGGACGAAAAGCGTACCTGAAATAGCAGAGTATGTGATATTTTACTTGTTAAAATAGGATTTCCATCCATGTTCAGTATATAAAATAATAAATACCTAACCTACTCTAAAAATTTAAGCTATCTTATTATAGTCTAACACTCTAACATATATAAGTAACATAAGCTACTGGTCCAGAAATATAAAACTTACGTACAAACAATAAGTTAGTCATAAACAGGGCCCGGATTCTAATGACATGTCATCTTTTTATTGATGCTGCAATGACATTGCCAACTTGTAGATAAATCCTAATCATGGCCTCTAGATTATAGACATACATTTTTATTAGGTCATTTTTTGTCATTTTATGCAATTTTATACTTTTAGGGCATTTATTTCAATTTTAGGTCATTATTTTGTCATTTTCGTGTCATTTGCTTCTTTATTTAGTCATTTTCATGTGTCCGCCGCCGTGGGTGAGTTGGTAGCGAAGTAGTGAAAAATGTCTTTCCCGGGTTCAGGACTGGGTGTGTGTGTCCTTAGGTTTAGGTAGGTAGGGGACTGGCGCACCCCGGTAACAAATCCGCTGAGAATATCCCGTTACGGGATCACCAGGGGTCGCTCGCGAACCTGAGGAATAACTTTTTTTTACATTGAATGTATTAACTTTTTTTCGTTGCTAGCTGTGCTGTCTTTGAAGTGTTGTTTGTTTAATGCAAGAAGAAAAAATTCGGCATTAAGTGTTGTCATGTCTCAGCCGGAAATGAGAATCAAAGAAACGCCAAAATTTTGTATTATATTACTATTGTTATTAGATTGACGTGGGACCTGAGTCTGCCACCTGCTTGGATTTGAGAGTGCAAACTACTGTTTACCCTCAATAAACAACAATATAATCCAGCAGACCACAAAAGGAAATGCCGAATTTTGACTCGCCAGTGCCTCAGAGCCTGTATAAATTTCCGTGAGAAAAGAACAATCACAACATTACAGTTATTTACACTTTTTACAATTAGGGCCTATGTACAAACTAGTCTATAACTTTGTGTGTACAATAATATTTTTTATAAATAAAATATAAGTTTTTAGGTCATTTTTTATAATGATTAAGTCATTTTCTTTAAATTTTAGGGTCATTTTATAGGTCATTTTTCAAACAATTTTAGGTCATCAGAATCCGGGCCCTGGTCATAAATATTATTAAAATTTCTTAAAGCTATTAAAAATGTGTTTAAAATCCATGAAAATAATAATCTTATTATAAAATGCAGCTGCTGTCTCCTTCCTGTACTATAATACGCGTTTCGGTGATAATTCGTCATCTTCAGGTAAAATTTCTTCATGGATAGAGATAATGCAGTGCACCTCTAACAACAGAAGGATGACCAAACAACGCCCAGCTTGACAGATAGGTGGAAATCCTTTTTTCACAAATATATAATCAACTCAGTAGGAAAATGAAAATAATTGAAAGACGTGACATTTCATTCATAATCTTTTTCACGTCGCCAATTTTCTTACACTGCATAAGCAGATCTTATCTTCTGCAATATTGGTAGGGGAGATTGCCCCGTTGCCGGTCAGGCCTCGTTACCAGTCAACAAGTAGTTTACACATTAAGGCGCTATATAACAGCAGAAAACAATTATGAAGTGGTAGGCAGTGATCCTGTTATCTAGCGTCTTAATGTGTAAACTACTTGTTGACCAGTAACGAGGCCTGACCGGCAACGAGGCAATCTCACCTACTGAACTGAGAATAGTAGTGAAAGACCATTACTCGGTGAAACATTTCTGTTTTGTGAGAAGTCGCGACGGAAGGCAGCAGTTGTGCTGGCTCTCCAATTCTCCAATTGGCGCTAGATAACAGCAGATAACATTTGTTCAGGAACATTTGTTCCAAAATGTCTTCGTGAAAGAACAACCTATATTTATTTACTTATTTATTTATTTAATCAAGAATGATCATTACATGTATAAACACCCAATTACAATGTTTATGACTACGCTAGCATTACATCATGTAGGCCTACTTTCAATAACCCAAATATGAAATAGGTATAATAAAAAGTAGGAAAGGTGGAATAAATATCTATGTAAAAGTAAGGATACAGAGGATAGGAGAAAGCATAGAGAATTAGAGAGATTAAGAAGAAAGCGAGCATGAAGAATGTAAAGAAAAGTAATTAGAGTAAAAAATAAATAATATAAAATAATGAAAATGTTAGTTGACAATATCAATTAATTAAAGATATATGACTACAGTTAAGCAATATCCACACACAGAATACCATGAATTACCATTTTGGACAAGTTTTAACAATTAGTTTGCAGTATAATTAAATTGTATAAGATTCATTCCAAATATATCATAAGTGGGTGGGTTTGATTGTACCTATTCAAAGTTCTGTTTATATGTTCACATGTTCATGAACAAAAATGTATGAAAAATTATCTGACTACTCCATAGCTGTTATTGAGCCTGCAGACTGGAACCAAATATTAGTAATAAAATTTGTCTACCCCTGGAATAGAGCATTCCACATCACTCATTAATCGAGAAGCTACCCTGCAAATCTTTAGAGATGCTGCAACATCTCGTCCTGGTCCATCTGGACGTCCATTTAAATGAGCCGCTGCGAAGAAAGAGATTTATGACAATTATTACGTTGATCTGAAAGCGACTTTCTCCTGCCGCCCAGCCGGCTTCTTGTTATTCAGAATCAATTCCAGGACGACCTTCGCTTCTGTGTCACTGGCCAATTACTCTTCAGTAATAATAACGAAGTCCATCCAGTGTTTACAAAGTTGAACCATAAACTACGGCACAAATCGAAGAAGCAATCAGCCCTTCCTCCTGTCATAACACGCCAATGCTTTGTTCATCGCTCAATATCTATGATATAATCAAATTTGAATCATAGTATTTAGGCCATTGGTAAAGGTGGCCGTTAAAACTCTTGCTCATGTATTCTATGGCAGTGGATGGTTATAGAGGTTTACAGCTCTCAAAGGATGTTGAGCTGAAGAAGCTTGGTAAACTGAAGTTCACAGACTATTTTTGTTACTGCGATATTTCCCATTCCTAGCCTATTTTGTTTAAAATGCTTCCTTACACTGTTATTGAGGCGTAGAAAAGATGGAAATTACTGGGAGCGAGGTCCGGGCTGTAGGGTGGAAGTTGAAAAATCTCCTACCCGAACTTTAGCAGGAGACTTGCAGGGAGGTGTTGAAGTCTCCACCCTACAGCTCGGACCGCGCACCCAGAGATTTTCATCTTTTCCTACCCGTCAAGAAAAGACAGTGAATGACAGAGAATGGTAGAGATTGACAGAGAAACGGAGAAGGTTATAACATAATGGTTCAAATCCCAGGCGGAAGACTTCTATGGCACAAGCATTCAAAAGTTGGTCCCACGTTATGACAAATGTCTCAATTCCGGTGGCGAATATGTTAAAAAAATAGCTGAACACTTGCTGTATCTGTTGCAATAAGTATTTCCAATAAATTGTGTCTTTCCGCCCGTTAATGATCTGTGGGAAAGTTACTTTATGGACGTGTCTCGTAGATCGAAATCGTTCTGAATCGATTCATGTAAACTAGCAAATAATGTAACTTAACGAGTCGGCCTGGACGACGCAGTCAGTATGGCGCTGGTTTTCTGTGCTCAGGGTAGAACTCCTGCAGTCTTTCAACGGTCTCAAGCAGTGGCGGCTCCCGTATGGGCACTGTGGAACGGTAGCACCCCCTATTTCCACTTGATATTATCGATAACATTTAATACAGGGTGTTCGGAAATTCATATTACAAAGTTTTAGGGCTAGTAGAGGGGACTTGGTAGACAATATTTCGAACAGGAACCCATGTCCGGAAACGTACAGTTTCCGTGCTACAGCCATTACAATGTGTCGGAATGGTCGGTGTTGTTTTGCAACCGGAGAGGCAGTACATGATGTCAGGAGAGCACCATGTGAAATGAGATATGATGTAAGGTACAGAAGTAAATTACGAAAGTCAAATTTTTTGGTAACAATATCAAAGTAACAAAAAAAGACTTTCATTGATCATAATAAACTTGTGTCAACAGTGGAAAAAACAAATTTGTTCCTGTATTCTACTCTAGATGTGCTCACTACAACAGAGGCTCGATGTAACGACCACCAACGTCATTGCACACATTGTTGCAAAACAACATCGGCAAATCCGACACATGGGTTCCTGTTCGAAATATTGTCTACTAAGTCCCCTCTACTAGCCCTAGAAGTTTGTAATAAGAATTACCGCACACCCTGTATAATTACTCATTTTTCTGTACGGGAGGCTGCGAGGGAGAGAGAGTACTGTCGGCACCGCAGTGCTGACCCTGGCGTACTGGTGGAGGGGTTTCTTCTTCTGCATGTGATGTGCTTAAAAAGGAAAGTTTGAAACTGAACTAAAATCATTCTATTATAGGTCTGATATTCATGAATATTGCA
Source organism: Ectobius pallidus (assembly GCA_964059195.1). Lineage (NCBI taxonomy): Eukaryota > Metazoa > Arthropoda > Insecta > Blattodea > Ectobiidae > Ectobius > Ectobius pallidus. The sequence continues at coordinate 18,676,511 of CAXKWD010000005.1, forward strand.
AACTAACTGAGCTGCTGAGATTTACCTTGAAAATTATCTAGATAATGTTTTTAGGGAAATTACGAAACTGATAAAAATCCTCTTGACAGTTCCCTTGACTGGCTGCTTTTCAAAAATGAAAAGAATTTAAAAGTTTTCTAAGAAACACTATGAATTCGGAAATACTAAATGCTGTTGCAGTGCTTTCAATGGAGAAAATTTTCCTCAGTTGTCATCCAGAGATCAAGGAGAAAATTATTGATCTCTTGCGCAAATTAAAACAAGAAGAATGTATTTCATGTTTTAATGAATAGTTCAAGCTTCAACTGTAACAATTTAGGTTAAAGTAAGGAAAACATGTTTGATTTTGTTCTTTTAGAATTTTATCCAGTTTCTTTATACGTTTTTCTTTTTATACATGTTTGTTTCCTTTTACACAATATTAAACAAAGGCTAAAAAAATTGGCACTGCACTCTCGGTATGAGCCGCCACTGGTCTCAAGCGTAAGTAGCAGTGCACTACCCATAACATTTAATAACCATAAAAACTAACTAAATGATTTGTGAACCATGTTCGATTTAGGAAAAATTAATGGAATGTGAATAATGTCTTATGGCCTCTGTTATATGTCATTCTATATTCTTCACATATATTTTTTCCTTCACACAAATTGAATCCAAAGGCTAACAAGGCGCAGATGCTTATTCAAATAAGCAGCGCAGAGTTTCCAAACGAACCTCGACAGAGACTGACAGAGTCTGTGTATAACTATCTTCAATTGAAACAATTATTGCACAGTTTATGAGGTTTACACAAATTTAAGAAGAGACACTTGGCTAGTTCCATTACAGAAATGGTCACTGTGGTTAAATTATTGCAACGCTTCTACTTATGAAGGTATTATGTTGGCCACATTATTGTATTCTTATAATAAAAAGGTTTAAAAGCAAAACACCTTTCGATTCCATGTAATCTAGAACATTTAATGGTTAAGCAAATAGAATTTCCAAATAGTCACTCCCTAAAAACCTGTACTATTAGATATAGATATTCACATTTTATGAACGCCCCCAACTCACCCACAGCCTTCTTCAGTTCTACACCCTCGTGCGTGACAACGATAAGCAAAATTACTTGCTTCCCCAACTGTGCGGTGCTCCATATTAATATTTTTATTTGAAATTGTCATTGTGACACTTGACTAGAGAACCAAACCATAATACGCCCTCCGACTGGATTCCGAACACCACTTCGTTAGAAAAACGACACAAGAGCATGTCCAGATACACTGCCTCTACAGATATATCTAAGCCCTAAGGCAATGTTAGAACAACGACAATGTTGTTTATAAGATTTTTTTAAAAAGTGAAACTTCTTTAGTAGCGCTAGGAGTAAATCGAGAGCTAACCCAAAGTTGCGTTATGAACAAAATCGTCACGAAAGTAGTGGGACTGTGACGGACTGCACAGAAAACAATCAACTCAATGATTAGGCTTAAGGTGTAGTCCAAAATTTAAAAAATTAAAAAATCCAAATTTAAAAAGTCCAAAAATCCAAAATTAAAAAAGTCCAAAAATCCAAAATTTAAAAAGTCCAAAAATCCAAAATTTAAAAAATACGAAAATTAAAAATTAAAAAATCCAATAATTTAAAAATCAAAGAATCAAAAATTAAAAATTAAAAATCCTAAATTTAAAAGTCTAAACATCCAAAATTAATCCAAAATCCCAAAAATAAAAAATTCAAAGATCCAAAATTTAAAGAATCCAAAATTCCAAAAGTAAAAAAAATTCGAAGATCCAAAATTTAAAAAATTCAAAATCCCAAAATAAAAAAATTCCAACTATCCAAAATTGAAAAAATCCAAAAATTAAAAGATCCAAGTTTTACTTCTGTCGCGTGGCATTCCACGCACCCGATTATTTTTTTATTTTACGGTCGAATAAGGCATTCAGCTTTCACCTGAAGCATCCCAAATATATTACACGCTCCTCCCCTTTATATCGTGTGAAGGGTGTGTCCTGTTCACAGGTATGTAGAGATAGATCGGAAATGGTGTATGCTGTATTATTGGCGGCAGTAAAGTTAAGTTGATCAGCTGTAATACCGTGTGTTTCACGAACCAGTTGGTCAATCATGCGGGTTTCTGCGTCGCGGCGGCCACAGCTCTATCTCCCGAGCATCGGGTGAAATAGGCCTATCTACGCAAATAAAGTCGCTAACGGTGTAATGATTCAGGTTCTCACAATACAGTTGAAATTACAATTAAAATAACCTCGAACATCATCACAACTGAGATGTTGGAAATGCTCTCATCCACAGAATACTGGCACCTTGAAATATGGGTACTTGAAATAAAGTGTATAGGTCAAACCCCCATACCTCGTTACTTAATTCAATAGGAGTATAAAAAGTTATCTGTAATTTATTGCTAGCTAACTCCTAGGTATTGATCTTTTGTCCTTCTATTAAGGCTTTATTTTAAAAATTGTGTCGTATTTTATTGAAGTTACATCACATTTTTTTTTATTTTTCTTTTCTTTTATTTCACTCTGCTCTTCGGCTCTCCTCCTATTTCACTCTGCTCTCTTTGGACTTGCACCGAGCACGAGTAACCTTGCTTATTCGGGTTATTTCTTGTTATTGTATTATATTTGTAATATATTATGTATTCAAAAAAATTGTAATTGTTTGTGTTTTACCTATCTTTTTTCCATAATACAACAATTTTAAACTGGATTTTTGCAATTTTAAATTTTTTAATATTACAATATTAAATAAATATTAAAAGAAAAAATCTGATGTGAAAGTCACATAACTTCATCTGCCCAAATAAAAGTTTGCAGCATTTACGCTAATTATGCTATAAATATCTTATAGCCCCTTCTTTGAATGTTGCGACTAAAAACGCAGGCTATGGGGAAAAAAAACAAATGCCTGCAAACGTTTATTGAACTTTCTGCTGTTAAGAATACTTTCCGAAATTTATCAAATATTCCCCTCAGACATTTCTTTACTGTAAGCAGGGCCACCAGTACATTTTTCTCTCTTCACGTGCTTATATAGAATAAAATGCCTTAAATGTCCGCGTATTAAGTTGTTCACCAGGCAAGTTGGTAGGTTACAACCACCCTTCAGAGAATGTTTTTGAAATGGTATAAGCAATCCATGTACAAAATTTAAAGGAAATTTTTAGAGCCGTTTATGAGAAAATAGCAAAAAACAAAATATTCTTCATGTAAAGTCCCCTTAAATATAAGAAAAGGTTGTAGTCAATCTTCACAGCCTCAGAAGGTACCTAACCCAAATACAAAATTTTGTTTTCGTACGATTTACAAGAAGCCGTATTGCAAAAAGCACGTATTCACAGTGGGTTGCTTATAACTACCCTTCAGAGAATTTGTTCGAAAAAATGTTTCAAATAAAAGGTTTAGCTCTTGGTACAAGCAATCCATGCGCAAAATTTAAAGAAAATCGTTAGAGCCGTTTTCGAGAAAATCGCGAAAAACGAAAATTTCTTCATGTAAAGTCCCCTTAAAAATAAGGGAAATTTGTCGCCAATTTTCGAATCACATCTTCAGAAGGTACCTGACCCAAATACGAAATTTTGTTTTCATACGATTCTCCGTTTCGGAGCTAGCCTGTTCACAAACTTCCACACAGACAGACACACAGACACACACACACACAGACACACACACAGACATGTTTCCAAAAATAGTATTTTTGGATTCAGGGGGCCTTGAAACGTGTATATATGCTAAAAACTCAACTTCGAGTTTTAGGGTCGAAAACAATACTTCCTCTACCTATAGGACCTATGGTACGGGCAGAGGAAGTAAAATATATTTTAAAAGGTCTATGAGGATCGTACTGGTAGTAAAATCAGGTATGTGATGGTTTCTTTTCATGACGCGAAGTTCGAAAGCTCATCGCTGCTTTAAAGAATGCAATGAACTTGCTTTGATATAAAATCTCAAATTGGAATTATTTTTCATCGCGTAGAATTATCTAGTCGAATACTATTTGTGTTGAGATTTACTTAGGAAATTTTATTTTTCTTAAGCTCGATTAAATTACCAGTAAAACTCTCATCACTCGGGCTATTACTACAGATACAGGGTGACACATAAAAACGGGAACTTTTTAACATCCAACAATAAAAACAAGAATGATGGAAGAAAACATTTTTTTCATATCAATTGAATTCTTGAAACTTGCCATTTAAGAAACATTAATGGAATTTACCATTTTTTTAATTACGTCCTTTAAATGGCGTCCTCCTGTACGAATGCATTCTTGAAATCTGCTGTTGAGATTCCTCATTGACCGCTGCAACAACGCAGGTGGGATACTGTGAATTTCATCAAGAATTCAATTGAGATAGACGCATTTTTTAAAAAATTATAAATTCTTAAATGACAAGTTTTAAGGTTTCAATTACTATGAATACCATGTTTTCTTCCATCACTTTTGGTTTTATTATTGGATGTTAAAAAGTTTCCTTTTTTTGTGTCACCTTGTATTATTATATCAGATCCATTCTGTGGAGTTTGTGTTGACACCATGACAGTTAGTGGCGTGATATAGTCAGTAATAGAACCAATACACCTCACTAATAGTAGGGCTGACATCGTAGCCATGACTAGAGAGAAAAACCGTGGCTTGATGTTAGATCCAACACTGATCATGCTTAAAATGTTAATATGGAAAAGCAAGCCATAATATTTACCATGTGTAGCCTTTATTTGTTCCATCAGATGAACGGATTGATCATTTGATCAAGGTTTACTATTGCGTGCTTGGGACGCTTGGGGAATGTTGCCAAAATTGACATACAATCTAGGCCTATATGAAATTTAGGCCTTCTGATACATGGGTTTCAAAACATTGTACAGAAAGGTCCCAAATATTCAATTCACATTCTACAATAACATCTGTACAAAACTTAAATTATCAATATTACGATAAGCCTATAGATATCCTACTTTTTCAATATTTGAAAAAAAAATACATAGGACTATTGTTTTCTTAAATTCTGAATCCGTGTGGTCGCCTTCTAGAGAGTGGAGATGATATTAAATATTTTCTCCAGTGATAAGTTATAAGGACATTTTATACAATTTTAGACCAACTTACAATAATTACAGATAATAATACAGTTCACATGTAATATATGAGGGATTATATAAAATCATTATAATTTCAGTTCATGTAGTACTGTTCCTTATGTGAGCCTTTGGATCGTTGGATCTTTTAATTTAACAAATAAAAATCATTAAGAAAATTAGATACCACAACTTATCTGAGATTGATTTTATGCAGCAACATGTGACGCAGGCACGACTAGATTTTCCCATGCGTACCACGAACTGTAGGCTATTACATCATACTTCTAGTTCTCAAATTATACGAAGGTATTGAAGATCTGATCATAACAATATTAATAGCGGTGCAATTTGAAAATAAATAATAATAATAATAACAATAATATATATAATACTAACTTAAAAGGCCCGGCGTCGCTCGGGTTTTGTATTTTGTAAATGCGAAAATAACTTATGAAGGACTTTCGATTTTCAAACTCGAGGTCTTTAAGGTCTTTATATAGGTATTTAGAATTTGAAATGGGGAAGAACGACTTATCACACACAAACTATTTCCTCAGAAAACGCTAGATAAGCTACAGCTTATTATAGGCTAGCTTATAGCAGATCCCCGCGGCTTCGCCCACAATAATTAATAGGAAGATTATAAATTAAGAGCAAAATAATTAAACTATTATATTTACTAACACTTTGCACACGAAACATTCATAGGTCTAAATTAAACGATTGATAGGCCTAATTAATGAAACAACCGTAAATCCGGCTTTGAAGTGAATTCCACGATTAGAAAGCGCAGCATGGGAAAAATAACCTCAGATTCGAGTTCCCTGGCCTAAAAAAACCCTGCATAATGTTTGTCCATTTAGGGCTATATTCACTATTCTTCTTCCGTCTAGGGTGAAAATTTCATCTGTCTGCGTGCCTTGACATTATAAACAAATGATTCGGCCATGGTGGGCTTACAAAACTCGAACGATCGCGATGCTTTTATTTCCAAGGCATGACGAAAGTAGGCAAAGTCATCTGAAATTGATTTGACAACTGAAAACTGATGTCTCGAAAGCGCAAAAAATGTACGTCTCAATCCCGTTTTCACTCATAACTCGCGAACGAAAGCTAAAATTAAAAATGTAGCTTGCCTTTGCGGGAATGTATTCAACAACTTCCCAAAGTTTCATGGTGATCGGATGAATGGCATAGTAATGCATAAAGGACAGACACACATACATTCATTTTTATGTAGGCTATATAGAAGATCTATAGAGATTACCCGTCGAGCGTTGCTGCAATCTCAGAAGATTATGAGAATTGAAATCGATTAAACTCACGATGAAAAAAATGTGTGTAAATGTATTTGACAGACAGATATATATTCGTTTTTATTTATATAGATGAAGAATGGAATAAGCCTACTGAGGCCATAGTTTCTATATTCATTTGTCCAGACTTATAATTCCGTTACATTTCAGGCAGATTTAATGACCCTACATAAGAGATTTTGCTTATGATTACATATAGAAATGTTGTAGCCTGGACCCCGAACTAAGCAACTTCCCCGGAATTTTCTGTAAACCATCTTTCATAAGAAGCATATTCCACGTTAAATAAATATTTAATACTAGCATGTGCCCGCGGCTTCGCCCGCGATAAAAAAAAGAGCATAAAGTTAGAGCATAATAGTTAAATCATTATATTTATTAACACCTAAATCACGTGGACTACATGTCACGGTTAGATATCGTCGCCTGGTAAAAGCGATCTCAGATTCGAGTTCCTTGGCCCAGAAAATCCCTGTATAGTGAGTTTCGTCCAAATCGAACAATGTTTAACCATATTTAGGTCTATGTTGATTATCCCTCTTCCGTATAGGTTGAAAATTTCATATGTCTACGGGCCTTGACATTCTAAACAAATGAATCGTCCAGCGTGGGCTTACAACATTCTAGCGATCGCGATGTTTTTATTACCACGGTATGACAAAAATAGCCAAAGCCAACTGCAATTGATTTGACATTGAAATGTATTACTGAAATCTGATGCTTCGACAGCACTAAAATCACGTTTTCTGCCAGTTTTTCACTCACAACTCGCGAACGAAAGCTAAAATTAAAAATTCGGCTTCGATGCGCATTCGCCCACCTTTCAGCCCACCTATGTTTAACATTTCAGATCTCTGCGTTCAGGAGATTGCGCTGGGCATCGTGGACAGACAGAAAAACACGTCCTTTTATTATTTTAAGATAGCATGTGCCCGCGGCTTCGCCCGCGATAATTATTTCAAAAATAAAAAATAAAAAATTAGAGCATAATAGTTAAAACATTATATTTATTAACACCTAAACCACGTGGACTACATACCACGATTAGATAGCGTCGCCTGGCAAAAGCGATCTCAGATTCGAGTTCCTTGGTCCAGAAAAGCCCTGTATAGTGAGTTTCGTCCAAATAAAACAATGTTTGACCATATTTAGGTCTATGTTGATTGTCCCTCTTCCGTGTAGGTTGAAAATTTCATATGTCTACGGGCCTTGACATTCTAAACAAATGAATCGTCCAGCGTGGGCTTACAACATTCAAGCGATCGCGATGCTTTTATTTCCACGGTATGACAAAAATAGCCAAAGCCAAATGCAATTGATTTGACATTGAAATGTATTACTGAAATCTGATGCTTCGACAGCGCTAAAATCACGTTTTCTGCCAGTTTTTCACTCATAACTCGCGAACGAAAGCTTAAATTAAAAATACGGCTTCGAGGTGCATTCGCCCACCTTTCAGTCCATCTATGTTTAAAATTTCAGATCTCTGCGTTCAGTAGATTTCGCTGGGCATCGCGGACAGACAGACAAACACGTCCTTTTATTATTATAAGATAACATGTGCCCGCGGCTTCCCCCGCGATAATTATTTCAAAACTTAAGTGCATAATAGTTAAATCATTATATTTATTAACACCTAAATCACGTGGAGTGTATTCCACGATTAGGTAGCGTCCCCTGGTAGAAAAAGCTACCTCAGGTTCCAGTTCCTTGGCTCAGGAAACCCCTGTATAGTGAGTTTCGTTCAAATCGAACAATGTTTGACCATAATTAAGCCTATGTTGATATCCTTTTTACGTGTAGGTTGAAAATTTCATATATCTGCGGGCCTTGACACTCTAAACAAATGAATCGTCCACGATGGACTTACCAAATGAAGCGATCGCGATGCTTTTATTTCCAAGGTAGGCTATGAGGTATGATGACAAAAATAGCCAAAGCCAGCTGTAATTGATTTAACATTGCAATATATTACTGAAACTGTTGCTTCGAAATCGCAAAAAATACACGTTTTCTGCCCGTTTTACACTCATAACTCACGAACTAAAGCGAAAATTAAAATTCCGGCTTCGAAGTGCACATTCCGACCCTTTAGTCCGCCTATGTATAAAATTTCAGATCTCTGCGTTGAGTAGATTTCGCTGGGCATCGCGGACAGACAGACGGAAGACAGACAGACGGAAGACAGACAGACGGAGGACAGACACTTCCTTTTATTAATATAGATTACCTTATCATCACCTTATCATTAACTTCTCTGGCGTTTATAATAACATGAGATATCCATTGCCTTCCAAAGCGATCGCGATGCTATTGTTTCCAAAGTATGACAAAAATAGACAAAGCCTTCTGCAATTGATTTGACAACTGAAATGAATAACTGATGCTTCGAAAGCGTAAAAAATGCACGTTTTCTTGCTGTTTTTCACTCATAACTCGCGAACGAAGGCTAAAATTAAAAATGTAGTGTGACAGAAACCTTCCCGGGAATGTACCCAACAACTTCCCAAAGTTTCATGGCGATCGGATGAATGGTGTAGTAATGCATAAAGGACACACACACACACACATACATTCATTTTTATATATATATAGATAAACAAACCCGTTATGTGTTATTAACAACACATACATTTACAGCCGTTACAAATTCATAATTTCCTCCTAGACCAGTTTTTAAATATTACCAAATTTGTATTAATAACGATTCATCAATAAATCAGTCGTTAAATACAATACATAATCGAAACTGGATATTAACAGACTATATGAGATTCTGCATTATACCAACATTTTCGTTGGGGTAGGTGAGGCAGTATGTATGGGGCTACCTTTCTGTGCCAAAGGTAGCGGGTTGTATTCCGGCCCAGGTCGATGGTATTTACGTATGTGTGCATAAATATGATAGGTGACTGGAGGTTTACAGACAACGTAAAAGAACTCCTGCGGGACAAAATTCTGGCATAGCGGTGACGATCATAGGCCCAAGTGACAGTAACCTACATTCCCTCGTTAAATTATCCTTATCCCACTATCCAACATTTTAAAAGTCCATAATTGAAATTTTGGAATACGGATTATAATCCTCTGTTTTCAGTAAACGTGGACCTTACATATAAGATTACGAGGTCTCCAAAGTAGGGCATTTTTGCACTTTACCTTGTTTTTTAAACTCGAAAGACATATTTCTACATTCCCTAAGTCTGTACATAAGTCCTTTTTGAAGTGATATCTCTGATTTCTGCCTATGATAAACTGGATATTTGGGTCGGATGTGTTTAAGAGAACAATAAAACGTCAACTTCCTACGGCTGATGAAGATACAAGGAAATCCACATGCACTTCCTTCCAATGCTCACTTAACATTGTAATATCTATATCGTAATCTATAGAAAAATCCCGATCTGCCTGTTAAGTTGTCTGCGTGGGACTTGCATATAAATATAACTTCTGTACTGTCTCCTACAAATCCAACTGGGCATTTCATTCAAGGTGTGGCCTTTAGTGGCCCATAAACCGGCTTACTATAATATGATGCCCTTCAAACCGAACAGAAAGTGAAGGCGTTGACAAGTGAGATATAAATTGCATGGCTACGTATTATTATTACCACATATACCACATGTTAAAATTCAAAAGAGAAATTTCATGTTTTTTAGAAAAAGTATTTAGTTTAAACTGGCCGTTTTGAAAGATGAAATGCTGTATATTGTAAATGTTTGATGAGAAACGTTTACATGACTTCCTGGACATGGGACAGTGTCACAATGGGACAGAGTATACTAATACATTTGAAATTCGTAGAAAAATTGGGTTTTTATAACCATTTCTCTAAATGATTCTAAATTTTAAGATAATTATTCCAATTACTTTTGGTGGCCTAGCTTATGAGTGAGGATGTAACTACAAGTGCATGTCACAACTTTATACGCGTTAAATTTAATTTTTCAGTACCAAACGATCTTAGTAATCTTTTTCTAATGCCATGAAATACAATGGTTAATGCATGAATTAAAAATATTATAAAATATAAAATTGTAATGAAAATTAAAAAAATACATTCATTTTGAAAGTAGATTGTAAATTATGTTCACTGAAGTCCATCCTTTAGAACAGGCCTGTGAAACAGAACTCCCAAGGTGTGAAGCCAATCCCTCACTTGACATCACACCTCCCAATGTGTGAAGCCACTCCTCTACTTGACACCATATCTCGGGAGTACTGTTCCACAGGCCTGCTTTAGAACATCATCCATTACGTCCTCACTTTAGGATATACTCTATATATATATATATATATATATATATATATATATATATATAGATGATCTGTTTTTATGGAAAATTTAAAAATATGAATTCTGTACTTCGTAGATAATATTATTATAATAATGTGTGAGATACCAAATTGTAGCTACTATCAATTAGAAAAAGTGTGCAGAAACAAAAATCTGACAAACTTATATAAATAATGGGTATGTCACTGTAGACTATGAGCTCCCTTAAGGTATTGGTTTGTGTATACTTTCTACAATCTTTTTTTAAATTTTGAAAGTTCCCAAAATAAAAACGTTGTAGCTTACCCAAAATGGAAGTACGAGTATTATTACCATTTTTATGCAGAATTGTTCCATTATATACTACCATGGGTTCTTTCTCTGACTTGAGTCTGACATGCATGGTATAGATTTTATAACAGCTCAAAAAGTCAGGGAAAGCATTAAAAATTTAAAAATCATAAACTTCTCAAAATTGTGAGTTATAAAGTGTAGAATAGTACCTTGCCCTGTTCATACCCTTTAATTTGATAAAAAAATTAAATTTCTATCGTAATTTTGAAGGTAATTTCTTGTTTATGAATTGCTGAGAAATGTACAAATATTTAGTTTTGAGAAAACACGAGAAGTTTGAATGTACAAATACTGCTTAATTATATATAGCCTATATTCCAATTTAGCTACTCAAATGTTTGATTTTGGACATTCTTCATTTTATATCTATTACCGAATGATGAATAATAATTTAATGCAAGAAGCGTTGAAATTAAAAAATTGATTAAAAAAACAAAAACGTAGGTTTCCGTCCCTTTAAATTGTTTCCAACACGTTAGAGTCATAAATGACTCTTTTTTGGAAATTAGAAAGATAGTGCTTCAATGTGGAGTTAAAAGTAGAATTCCAAAATTTGGTCATAAAATGTTAGTTCAAACGTGTAGACCTATACCCTATATAGGCCTATCGTAAGTGAACACATTGCATAGGCTATACTGTTGTCTCAGACCTACACAAAATGTATTATTCACGAAGCAAGACTTAAGGTCCTAGTTTATGGAATACATGGATAGCTTGTAACCACCCTTCAGAGAACTTCTTGAAAAAATTTTCATATGCAATGTTTAGGAATGGTTTCAGTTGCTGTACAGATTTAACAAAATCTAGGCCTCATTGCAAGGAATGATTGACAGGCTGGTGGAAACAGGAAGAAAGTATGGAATGGAAATCAACATAGGTAAATCGAAGGTGATGAGGATATCGAAGAGAGAAGAGCCGCTTCAAATTATCATGGGAAATCAAGAATTAGAGAACGTGAACCAGTTCAAATACTTAGGAAGTGTACTGACGAAAGATGCCTATTGCACCAAGGAGATAAGATCAAGAATTGCCATGGCCAAGAAAGCATTTATGAAGAAGAGAACTCTGCTAACTAGTAGTCTGAACCTAGAGCTACGTAAAAACCTGGTGAAGTGTTATATTTGGAGTATTGCTTTGTATGGATCAGAGACATGGACTTTGAGGAAATTAGAGAAGAAATATTTAGAAAGTTTTGAAATGTGGTGCTGGAGACAGATAGAAAATATAAAGTGGATGGACATGGTGACAAACGAAGAGGTTCTGAGTAGAGTGGGTGAGAAGAAGTCAATCATACACACAATTCGTCAGAGGAAAGCAAGTTGGGTTGGGCACATTCTCAGAAGGAACTGCTTATTACATGATGTCGTAGAAGGAAGATTGGAGGGTACAACTAGACTTGGAAGAAGAAGAAGAATTCAGCTGTTGGACGATTTAAGGGAAAAGCGGAAATATTGGATGCTGAAGGAGGAAGCAGAGGATAGACAGTTTTGGAAAACAAAATTCGCGTACCAAGTTTGAAAACCTGCCGGAAGGCAGAATACTTACTACTACTACTAGGCCTCAGCCGTCTTCTATGGAATTGCAAAAAAGGACTTTTCCCTAATGTGAAGATTTAATAAGAGTAAGTTAATAGAAAGTGGTCGGCATGCTTTCAATCGCATCCCCAGGAAGATAATTAACTACAAAAATTATTTTATTTTATATTATTTTATTGATTTTAATATTTGCTTACACAGACAGATAGACTATCAGCCCACAAATTCCAAAGATAGAATGCTTGGAACTCAAGAGATCTCAAAACTGCTGTAAGTTCGACATCGAATTACAATGACGAAGGGCTGCCAAATGGGAACATCAACAAAACCCTATATTTATATTCATTCCTATAATTAATGTTTTATTATTATTATTATTATTATTATTATTATTATTATTATTATTACTATTTATATTATGAGAAATTTTTTGGTTATAACTTATAATGTTTAAGTGAGTTGATGGACAGACATTATTGTTGTCATAAGAAATAATACGAGACGATTTTCACTCTATTAGTGGTAGAGTATGATTACCTCCACAAAGTCGCTGGGTTTTTACGTATATACCTTAGGAGCGAGTCTCACCGTTCGTAGAGCTCCCTCCTAGGGGAGGTAGCTGCACCCTGATTGGCTATCCCACTCCACGTGTTGTCTGTCTCTGCCTGTCTCTGCGGCATTATCCCTCCACTCAACTATTACAGCAGCATGATATTTACTCTCTGCCCAGCAGTGGCTCACTGACCTTATGCGCAGCGAATCCGCGCATCTTGATATCGAGACGTAACGAGAAGCTCGCTGGCTGGGTTAGTCTTCAAGGCCAGAGACGTTGTGGGAGTAATCCTACTCTATCCTGTTGGTCGCAGACAGATTCATATAACCGGGAACTCCGGGCGGCGACCGGAGATCTGGCAACGCTAAATAAGCTACCTATGGTAGGGTAGAGAAGACACAAAGTATACAAGATCTGATACTCAAATATATTGGACGTGCAGTAAAAATACGCAAGTATTCAGAACAAGGTTAAGGGTTCCATACAGCCTGTCATGCAGTAGCCTCCATATTATGGTTCATCTATCGAACTTCAGGATAACTAAGTGGTTCTTTTTCTGTAATCCACGATTGTCTGAAAAATATGTTATGAAATTAATTACATAATATTCAGTAAACAAGGCTTATATAAGCTTTTCTCGAACACTTGTGTTTCTACCTATATCCCACAAATATTTTTCAACAAGAATATCTTCATCACAATTTCCCAATTCTCAAGTCGTCATTGCATATACAAGTCTTGTAGATCGTTGATTCCAACAGGGAAGGGACGGGGACAGCCCTTTAGCACTGAAGCCACAGATGGTTTGTTGTACTGGCCTCCAACGTATGGACAGGGCCGTGGAAAGAAAGCAAGGGCCCCAGGGACATATTTTCCCGGGCCCCCGTCAAATATTAAATTCTCTACCCAACTCGCCTTTTATAATGTATGCAACAAAAGGATTATATAATGATATTATATGATATTAAGTGCTAGAATTGTACCGGTACGGTATGAGATTGTCTGGTAGACAGGAAATATCTGTCCGTCTGACTGTCCGTGTGTCTGTAAGCACGATAACTCAAATACGCTTTATCGGATTTTCATAAAACTTGGTATACCATTTATAACGTCCATGGGACGAAGCCTATTGATTTTGGACCAAATCGGTTAACTGATGCCGGGCACGAAACGGAAAAATACATTAAAACGTTCTAATTAGGAACAATTTTATCTGTTTGTACCAGTTTAATCTTTTGAAAATTATGATTTTAAATGCCGAACGTTGGTGAGGCCTACTGTTCAGTCCAAAAGGATTTCTGCTTCTACTTTTCAGAAATAGCAATTTTTCTTCAAGACTAATCCGTTTCAGATTATCTGATTAATTCCGTGTCACCATTATACGACAGGACAATGCAGATAAAATAAACACACAAAACATAATTTAAGCTGTTTACTGACTTATAAGCAATTTTATTTTAAAGTAGGCCTAAATTGTATAAAGTAAAAAATAAAACCTGGTCGGCCGGGCCCCGTTTTGAGGCCGGGGCCCCGACTGCCCCTCCCTCTCGTCGGGCCTGCGTATGGATGAAAGAGATGAAAGGATCCTACGGTGCCATGCGGCTATTACAGACGACTGGAAATCCTTCACATAACCTCTATGGCTCCTCGTGCAACAATCAGATCGGCCGCATCTTCTGCTTGGCAAGTGATCTACAACACACCAAGCTGAGTCCGCCGCACAGGTCAATATTCTTTCTAACACGAGGTGGATGTGAGTGGCGGCTCCTGAAGATGAATGGGGAATGAGATGTTGAAAACCCCAAGAAAAATCTTAAAACCTTATAAATTTACTACCAACACGCTTCTGCCTCACCAGAAGCCACTGGAATAACTAAAGTATAGGTGAGGTTCCTAATATCGTCCCCTGTATAGCAAACTAGCGAAAGTGCATTAAATATGTACTAGCATGTGCCCGCGGCTTCGCCCGCGATAATTATTTCAAAAATTAAGTGCATAATAGTTAAATCATTATATTTATTAACACCTAAATCACGTGGACTACATACCACGATTAGATAGCATCGGCTGGTAAAAGCGACCTCAGATTCGAGTTCCTTGGTTCAGAAAACCCCTGTATAGTGAGTTTCGTCCAAATAAAACAATGTTTGACCATATTAGGGCTTACAACATTCAAGCGATCGCGAAAGTTTAATTTCCAAGGTATGAAAAAAATAGACAAAGCCAACTGTAATTGTCAAACTTCCATTTAATTTAATTCCAAACCCATCTGAAACCCACTGGCAACAATATGTTTTAATGTCAAATGAGATTCGGATTCGATAATTCTTTGTAAGAAGAGATTAAGTATTCTCAAAAACATTTTATTTTTGGCATTTAAAATCAGAATTTTTCAAAATCCTTTCTTAGTGAGCACCTACATTATGAAACGAAGGTACTGTCAAAATTCCAAGTCTCTACCTGTTATAGTTTAGGCTCTACGTTGATTCCTGTCAGTCAGCCTTTTATATATATAGATAGAGAGAAGAGATTGCACTTTCGCTAGTTTGCCATACAGGGGACGATATTATCCTAACACTTCATGAGACAAGTCAAAAAATCTCCCCTTATACTGTGCGATTAATGTAAACAATGAAAGGATACTTTTCCCTAATTTCTGGACGTTCCGGAAAATGCTGTATTAGCGTACGTCGTGTATTCTGGCTCTCTACACGTGATATCTTCTGTCATTTGGCTCTGACAGCAATGAATTAATGAAATGAGGTGTTATTACATAACAGTCGTAACTCATAACACGAGGTGCTCAACTCCTTTTCAACTTGTTAGTTAGAATTGTAGGAATTCAGTTGTACAGTGCTAATGAAATAACATAAATGACTAACTCCGTGGCGCTAACGTCCCAGAAGGGACAAAGCCTACCACAATAGCATAAATACTCATTTTCTATTAAGGAAACTGTTGTCATATTTAATAAAGATCATAACCTATTCAATGCTGTACGGAAAAGTATTGGTTTTCTACAATGTAGGCTCTCATATTTGCTTACTGCAAAAATTCTGATTCCGAAACCACTTCGTGTCTTTATTACGGCGGTTGTCAAAAAAAGATCTGAGCTAAACTAACTTAGCTTAGCTCACATACAGTGGGGGATTTCATATGTAGTTGTGCCGACAAAACTAAATATGAAATCCGGCACTTAGCTTAGCTCACATACAGTGGGGGATTTCGTATGTAGTTGTGCCGACAAAACTAAATATGAAATCCGGCACAACTACACATGAAATCCCACACTGTATGTGAGCTAAGCTAAGTTAGTTTAGCTTAGCTCACATACAGTGGCGGATTTCATACGTAGTTTTGCCGACAAAACTACATATGAAATCCGGCACAACTATACATGAAATCCCTCACTGTATGTGAGTTAAGCTAAGTTAGCTTAGCTCTTGGTCGACAACCGGCATTAAGCTTCCAACACTAACTCAAGCTATGTGAAAATTACCTAGGTAGTTGTTTCAAAGGAAAAGAGTTATAGAATACCATCCGTAGAACTGATGGGAATTGTGTTGTGCTTGACATAGAAGTGGCAGAATCAGAAAGAAAATAAACGATAATGTGGATTAAAAAATCTTCTTTTAGAGTGGAATTATTTCTAATAGCAGTGCGCAGAGAAATGCGCATTAACAAGGAAGAGTCTATATTGAAATATTGTCGTTTAAAGGGGTGATGATTCATTCGGTCGCCAGTCTTCAGGGGGAGTCACATCGTGCTAAGGTATACGGCTATCATGACTAGCGGGAAGGGAAGATAATGCCCTCCGCCTATCATATTGTGTTCCACGAGTGCCAGGAAGTTTTTTTTTTCTGTAATTCCACATGAACAACACCAACTTACAAAACACCCCTTCTCTGTTGTATCACAATACCCGGCTTCGAATTTATGACCAAATGATCCTCTTCCACGTGTTTATTTTCGGAATGTTTAATGAAATGTCAGTGGCTGGTATTAAAATCTCCTGCACATGAAGTGCAACTGCTTCAGCAGATTACAAGCAAGAGGAAACTCGTTCCACGTATCCCCGTGTATTTGTCTTTAAAACCTTTAGCAATGAAATGACAATGATTTTCAAGAAACCCATAATTTTATTCTGAAGTGGTCTAAATTGAGTCTGACGTTCTTTACACACCCTGAAATGTTAACTGCACAAACGGCTTAAGATCCCCGCTGAAGTATTATTTACAGCTCCCGGTTTGAACGTAACACACACGAGATCAGAGATCAAGACCAGGCACCCGTATTTAGAGCCTTTTTATACCTGGTCACTTGTGACAGTCACCGACGAAGAAGCATTGGTTTAAATGGGAGCATTCACACTGGGTCACTTGTGACGGTCACCACACAGTCACTTTTTTATGACTGCCAACAATGCAAGTTGAATATAGGCCTACATAATTAAGTTGTATAATCGAGCTCAGCGAAACTAGTTATCCGTCCGCCGCATTGGGTGTATAGGTAGCATACTTGCCTTCTGCCCTGGCGGTCCGGGTTCGATCCCTGGCCGGGGACTGGACATCACCCAGGAAAATTAGAGGCTATATTTAAAAGCCTTAAATTAAAGTGGTGACTGCTAGAATAGGGTATAGGGTATTCACAATAGATCTATCAAGGTCGCAGTGTTGAGAAGCCGAAGGGCTTACACTACCCCTCATTAATCTAATCTAATCTAACTAGTTATCCAGCAATGATTTTAGATTTGATTAATACTGGAAGATTTTATTAGTGAAGTGAAATGTCGACCTGCCATTTGGGAAGTCAAAAGCGATTACAAATTGTTTTATCATGCAGCTACTATTGGCAATACTAGCGGTGACAGTCACAAGTGACCCAGTGTGAAAAGGCCCTTAGAGGAATACTCAGTAGCCTATTTACAAAAGAAAAATTATAATTTATTCCTTTAAAAAATTGTTCCTTGATGTCAGCTTGCAGTTTCCTTCTTGGCGATGATCACTGTTGCAGACAGCAAGGAATAATAATATTATGATGTACAATAATTCTACTTTCTTTTGTCTTTGTTTGAAAAGGAATGTTTTTATCACTTGCGTCATTCTTATTTTGAACACACGCCTCTTAAAATACAAAAGAGAAAACAAACAATTGAAACAAACATGCCTGCACTGGACTTGAACCTCGCCCTTCGGGTCTCCCGCCCACTTATGATTCTCAGCTTGAAATTACATGTTTAATTCATATTTACTTCTAAGTTGCATGTTGATTTGTTACACAGATAGCGTGGAATTTAAATTGGACTCTAATTTGTTGTTAATAAAGAGAACAAGTCATCTTCGTGCCTACAATTCATTAAGGTGTATTCAGGCCGCTACTACACATAGCGGGGTTTCTAGTCGGCAAAGCAGATATCTGCAAAGCCAATCTTGTTGTAAAGTAAAAGTAAAGTGTTCCCTATCACAGGCCATGGAGGCCCAGAGGGTTCCAGGAGGTTGAGGATTGCTCCTGGTACTCATTTCTGTTAGAGGCTGAGTCGACCCCAGGGCCATAGTGCAACCATAAGGATTAGGCAAATTGAAAAACTCCAACGACCTCATCGGAATCGAACCCCCCAACCTTCCGGTTTGTAGCGCAGTGACTAAACCACTACGCTACGGTGTACCCCATCAATCTCGTTGTAAGACACTGTAATTTAAACTCATCTCATGTTACCAACTTTTTCTTCTTCTCCTTCACGGTTTAGGCCTTTTAACCTGTTCCAGCACCAAAATCTTGTTGAGTCCACCTTTCTTTTGGGGTCGTCCTGGGTCTCTGTGTCTTTGTGGTCTGTATGCTGCTTTGAGTATTCTGTTTTCTGTCATCCATTCCAATTGTTTCTATATTCTTTCATTGTTTTATTTAGTTCTTCTATGTTTACGTGTGTTATTTCATTGTTTTTTTTTAAGTCTTGTATATCCAGCCAAAGGTCTGATGAATTTCATTTCGGCTGTCTGTATTCTTTTGTATTGTGCTTTCATTGTCCATGTTTCTGATCCGTAAGCTACGGTGGGGTTGACCAATGCTTTATATAACTTTATTATTGAGTGTTTTCTAGCTTTATTTTTTTTAGTGTTCTCTTTATGATCCTGTTATGGAAGAAAATCAATTTAATTTTTTGTTAACGTCTATTTCAGACCTGTATGTTATTTCGCATCCGAAATCGGATGGGCTGGAGGATGAGATGGGCTGGACATATTGCGCGCATTGGGGAGGAAGACATACCTCAAAAATATTGACTGGGAGACCCGAAGGGAAAAGACCACTTGAAGACCTAGACGTAGGTGGGAGGACAATATTAGGATAGATTTAAGGGAAGTAGGATTTGCGAGGGATGAATGGATAGAGTTAGCACAGAATAGGGTTGAAAGGCGGGCTCAGGTAAGCTCGGCAATGAAACTTCGAGTTCCATAAAATAGGTAATATTCCTTTAGCTTGCTTAGAAATTGTCTATTGCCATTGAGTAAGTAAATAAGTAAGAGTGCTATAACTTAATATTCTTGTACCGTATTCTGTAAAATTCTGGCATCCGGCCCTCTTGTGATGGGAATTGAAACGAAGGACTCGGCCATCTACCGATGTAACTCGACACTATTACGCTACAAGCTGGCATGAGCTACCGGGAGATTAGAATTGAATTGTAAATACCGCATATTAATCTATCATCCCTATCAATCATTCATTTATAATTCCATAACAATCTTCCAATATTGTTATCGTATTGTTAATATTGCTTTCTGAAGATTGTTTTTAAAGTGTTACAAGATATAGTCAATATTTTTTCGTAGGTAATCCTACGATAGTTTACGAGTTTATCTGATGAAACTCGTAAACTCGAATTGGATTTATTAAGACTATTCCATAAATAAAAATGTAATGGATTATACAAATAATACTCACTTTCGTGCTTTTTTATATAAAAACAAAAGTAAAGCTTAGAGATCACGGCATACTATGAATCAACCATCCATGAATCGATTCGAGTTACCAAGTATGACCAATGCTACCAATGGTGCATATAAGACAGTTAATAATTCAGGTAAGCTAACAGCGGAACAGAATAAAATCACATTAACTGGCTTGTACCGAATCGAAATTTAGTTTTAATCAATGTACACATATTATTTCAATTCCCAACCAAGTTATGTTGTATAAAATGATGTGTTTATATTGTGTTCACTGGCAGCATGTGACGTATTAGTCACTGCACGTTGTTGCCTATATTTCCAGTAAGGAGCTGACGTTTTATCAAATAAAACTGAATCCTTGCGATCCGAGGAAGGATATTATGAGATAAAAGATCGTGATATATCCGAGGAATTGCTAAACGTTATCGGTCAAGTCTGATGAAGACGTCCAATCTGCGGTGCACGACTAGCTATAATGTCAACCAAAAGAATTTTTCTCACGCAATATCGAAGCACTTCCTATCCGATGACTTAAGTGCGTTGAACTAGGAGGGGAGTAAGTAGAAAAATAATGTACAAGCTAGCATTCTTCCTGCAGTAAAATAGTGGGAAAAATTGATTGCTGTTTTCATTCGATTCTCCCTCGTATATAAGATGTTCTAGTGTAACATGTAGTATCCACAGTGGGCCGTTTTTTGGTAAGCCCTTTCCTGAAAAGTCTGGTTTTCTTCCTCTGCCCCTACCATAGGTATTATATGTAGAGGAATGTTTGTGTTCACCCCAAAATTCGATGTCGAGTTTTCACAATAAATACATGTTTTGATGTCCCTTGAAATAAAAAATGCAATTTTCCGAAAAAGTCTGTATATGTGTGTTTCCCTGTTTATGCTGTGTGCGTTGTCTGTATGTGTGTGTATGTGTGCGTCTGTGATTGACAAAGCTCATAACAAGAAAAAAATCGTTTAAAGACAAAACTTTCTATTTTGATTAGATAGACTTCTTGGCAGAGACACGAAGGTTTGAAACAACTTCCTCTTCTTTTTAGTGCCACTTTGCACGAAAAAAAAATTATTTTCGCTATAGGCCTATTCTCGAAACTGGCTCTTAAGATTTTGCTTTTATTAACACCTGAAACTTTTATTTTAAACTTTTATTTAATCTCTGGAAGGCAGTTATCAGCCAGCCACTGTTTGTAGAACTCAGCCTTGCCTGCTGAGAAAAACATATTTAGATCAAGCCGAAACAACTGAATACGTATTCTATATCTCAGTATGAAGTGAGAAGTTATATGATTGTATTACATCAGATTTTATTTGGGTTGTGTATCCTTCAGTGATGCGACATGAAGTGTGGCAACGACTGTATCTTTATTTTTGTACAACCGCTGTACCCTACGTGAGGTGATTTTTCTCGAAAGCAGTTCTACCGATTTTGATTTTTTACTTGAATTGTATAATATTGCATAGTATATTATATGTGTCGGTCGCGATGGTCTAGAGGTAGAATGCCCGCCTCTCGGTCCTTAGGATCAAACCCGGCCGCGGTCGAAAGATTTTTCAGGACGTAAAAATCCTGGGCACGGAGTCCTCCGGGAGAGACTTTAAGCTGGGGCCTATGTAGTAGATTTACGGCACGTAAAAGAACTCCAAGCCTAAATTAGTGCCTCTAGACAAAATTTATCGGCCCTTTCACGTACAAGTAATACCTTAGTTTCCGGAGGGGGTTGAGAGGCGATGGGCCTCCAGTCCTTCTGCTCTCTCTCGGAATAATAAGCGTAACAAAATTAGTATAGGTAATGAAACCTCCACTTGGAGGCCCTATGCCCCACCATAGGGGTTACAGGAACGAGTCAAAAATATTATATGTACTGTATTATAACATAGGCTCTAAACCTCTTTTTTGAAAAGTTCCCCCAATCAATTGTCTGAAAGCTACGCATACGCGAACATAGGTTTTAAGTCTTACCTCGCGAATAATGCAACTTTGATTAGATTGATACAAGTAGGCCTAAATAGTACTGCTATAGGCCTTAAGACGTTTACTCTGTACTGGAATACACTAAGGCTATATATTAAGGATACATAGCGGTTTTTCCAAAACACTATTCAATTTCTACCTTACAAAACAGAAGGCAGGATAAAATTCCAGAGCTCTGCTTCTAGGAGATTGAGAGAACTAGTTTTCTGCCACATGCTCATTTCTCCATTAAACCCTCACATATTCGAAAGCATGAACTATACACCCACCCGACACATCATATACAGATTTTAAAACCTCTAATAGCGTTTGAAAACAAGCTGAGGTGTTTTAAATATGTACACAGTACAATGTAGTAGTGAACTCCTCTACTAATCTATTCCTTATTTGTCTCCCTGCTACAGAAACCAGGAATTCGTACAATGTAATTCACTGGAATGAGTGTTGAGCCAATGGTTATGAAGCAGCTAATCTGGACAATGATAAAGACAGTTGACATCTCAGGCGTGGCGGCATAGCTTTATTAGATTTACATATTTCCGCATAAATACCTGAAAGGATTATTTTGGGAGGAAGAACAGAACGTAGGCTATGTCTTAATCAGGAGAAAGATAAGAATAGATTTGTGATCTGTTGACCTCATATAAAACTCTTGATACTGTCGTAATGGTTTTTTTTTTTATGGAAGGAAGTTATGTTGATGTTCATTTGAATAGCATTTTGTAGAGCAAACAAAGATGTAACATTTCGAGAACAACGAAGCTCGCTTTACGTAATGACAGTGGAGGTTGATGGTTATCAGGGCCGTGGAAAGAAAGCAAGGGCCCCAGGGACAAATTTTCTCGGGCCCCCGTCAAGTATTAAATTCACTACCCAATTCGCCCTTTATAATGTATGCAACAAAAAGATTATGTAATGATATTACATAATTATTAAGTGCCAGAATGATACCAGGACTTTATGAGATTGTCTGGTAGACAGGACTGTCTGTCTGTCCGTTTGCCTCTAAGCGCGATAACTCAAATACGCTTTATCGGATTTTCATAAAACTTGGTATACCATTTATAACGCCCATGGGACGAAGCCGATCGGTTAATTGATACCGGGCAGGAATCGGAAAATTGCATTAAAATGTTCTAATCAGGAACAATTTTATCTGTATGTCCAAGTTTAATCTTTTGAAAATTATGATTTTAAATGGCGAACGTTAGTGAGGCCTATTGTTGAGTCCAAAAGGATTTCTGCCTCTAATTTAAAAAAATAGCTATTTTTCTTCAAGATTAATCCGTTTCAGATTAATTTATTGATAATTCCGTGTCACCGTTATACGGCAGGACAATGCAGACAAAATAAACACATAAAACATAACTTAAGCTGTTTATTCACTTATAACCAATTTTATTTTAAGAGTAAATTTAGAAAGTAAAAAATAAAGCCTGGTCGGCCGGGCCCCCTTTTGAGGCCCGGGCCCCGGGGCTGCAGCCCCGGCTGCCCCTCCCTCTCGTCGGCCCTGATGGTTATAACACATCATATTATCGTGACTCGTGTAACTTCTTGTGGATGCTAAGCAGGGATGGGCGAGTAATTAACCTATAGGAATTTTACACGTAACAGACTATATATGTTAAATACGTACAGTAATGTAAAAATTTAAATATTTTATACGTAAACATACCAGAGTTCACAAAATCACTTTTCTACAGTTTTCACCTACGGATTTTTTCATAATCTTATTCCTCATTTCAGAACGGAAACAAGAAGCATTAAAATAATTTTGACGGATTCATTCTGTTGAATGAGGATAATGGGAGAATTATATATATATATATATATACATATATATGTGTCTGTATGTGTGTGTGACAATCAAAACATTATACTAATTAAAACTATGAACATTAAAAATTAATTTATAACTTGATATTTTTTTTATATAATATTTATGATAGAAATTTCTGAAGTGTCTTTTATTTCGGAAAGAGTGTGGAATTAAAAGGCAAGGCCAAACCGAATGAATTTCGTAAATTAATTAATTGTTCATGTCTTTTACTCTGTATCTTCTCAGACTTCTCCTTCTAGTAGGCCTATAACAATTTGTACGACAACTGGAATTCTAATTTTCAAAGATAGTGAAATACCTTATCCTTTTCCACCATTCGTGAAACTAAATTTCCACTTTGTGTTTAATATGATAATATCGAAATATCCACTCCAATAAATAATTCCTTGTAAGGAATCCATTTAAAAATTTGAGTGTAGAATAAACCTTTTCAAATTACAGTTGCCAGGAGAGGAATTACAATGAGAATTCGACTGCTAAGCGACGGAAAATTTTAAAAAGGATTCATGCTGTAAGGAAATCAGAACAAATTCATGAAGAACATAAACATATTAGTTCATAGTTCATGTATACACAATATGGATATAAATTAAACCAATAGTGAATGAAGATGTGCAGGGTATATAGAATATAAGGTAAGACTGATGAATTTCATATTGGTTCATATGAGTGTAAATAATGTAATGTAATCGAAAAATCGACCTTATTCCCTCAATATACGAGAAGTATCCATAAAGTAAGTTTCTCTGAGGCCGTCTACAGAAACAAAACACAATTTCGTGGACATATACATTCCAATAGATACAGCAAGTATACAGCTATTATTCAACATATTTGTCACCGGAATTGAAACATTTGTCATACCGTGGAATCAACTTCTGAATACCTGTGTCGTAGAAGTCTGGCCGCCAGGGATTTGAACCACTGTGCGACAAACATCTCCTCCTCTCTGTGATTCTCTGTCATTTCTTGAGGTGTAGGAAAAGATGGAAATCACTGGGCGCGAGGTCCGGGCTGTGGGGTGAATGTTTAAACACCTCCTAGCAAGTCTCCTGCAGAAGTTCAGGTAACATAAAATCTTCTTTGTAAGCCTATAAGTGGAGTGCTTGCAGTTGTATTCTTCTTGCTCAATCTCTTTAAAACCCAGTGTGTGCTAATTTTACTTTATACTGGTATGGATTTTAGCACATCTGTTGCGCCCGTCGATAGGTTTGTTTATAATGTCAAGGCACGCAGACATCTGACGGAAGAGCGATCATGGATGAAAGCCTAAATGGACAAACATTGATCGATTTGGACGGAACTGACTATGCAGAGGTTTTTTCGGTCCAGGGAATAGGAATCTCAGGTAGTTTTTCCCAAGCTATACTTTCTAATTACTGTGGAATGCACTCCAAAGCCAGATTTTTAGCTATTTCATTATAATTATTAATCGTCTATTTTATGAATGATTCGCGTCTTATTGTTAATAAATATGTTTTAACTATTTTTCTCTTATTTCTTAATCTTCGAATTAATTATCTTCAGTGAAGCAGCAGGGTACGAGGCTCATCCACAAAGTACGTTTCACTAGGGCCGTAAACAGAAACAAAACACAATATCATGGAAATGTTATTGCAACAGCTACTGCAAGTGTTCAGCTATTTTTCAAAATATCCGCTACTGGAACTGAGACATTTTTCGTACCGTGGGACCAACTTTTGAATACCTGTGTTGTAGAGCTTTGCCGCCTACGATTTGAGCCACTGTGTGACAACCATCTCCGCCTCTCTGTCATTCTCTGTCATTTATTGAGGTGTAGGAAAATATGAAAATCACTGGGAGCGAGGTCCGGACTGTAAGGTGAATGTTTAAACACCTCCCAGTCGAACTTCTGGAGGAGACTTACTGGGAGGTGTTTGAAAATCCACCCTACAGCCGGTATCTCACTCCCATTGATTTCCATCTTTTCCTACATCTCAAGAAAGGACAGAGAATGACAGAGAGGCGGAGATGGTTGTCACACTTCTCCGACAAAGGTATTCAAACGTTGGTCCCACGGAATGAAAAATGTCACAATTCCGATGGCGAATATGTTGAAAAATAGCTGAACACTTACTGTATCTGTTGCGATAAACAATTCCTTGAAATTGTGTTTTGTTTCTGTAAACGGTCCCAGGGAAACTTAATTTATGGGCGGCCCTAGTGTATTTGTTACAGTGGTTTCATTCTCATTCAAACCTAACGTGCTAATGTGAGTAAGTTGATTTGACATAATTTGAGACAAGATGTGTCATACAACTAAGATATATTGAGGGAATAAGTAGGATTTTTCCACTACATTACATAAAGTAAGATCGTACAGTGCATGCCGACCGAGAGTTGTTGACTAATTGCTCTAACTAGTAATTAAGGCATTTTCGGACCCATGCTTATGTAGCATAATTTCAACCTCTACAAGCAAGGAATTTTTATGTACTGTAAATAGATTATTGGGCAACACTCACCAATGTTTGTTGATCCCTTTGTGAAGCCGTTGTCAATAGTTGCTTAATCTTGCGTGAAGCTTTCGTCTTCTTAATAAAATAATAAAACACACACATTATATAAAACGTAAACACTAAAAATTGCAACTTCACAACAGGAATCACATCACAACGTTTCACGAGACAAGAAGAACGTCTCGCGAGACATCTCGCGAGACGTTCTTCTGTTGTGAAGTTGCAATTTTTAGTGTTTACGTTTTATATAATGTGTGTGTGTGTGTGTCCGTCGCCGTGGGTGAGTCGGTAGCGCGCCTACCTTCCACTCCGGCGGCCCGGGTTCGATTCCCGGCCGGGTCGGGGATTTTTCAATAGTGAAATATCCCTTCCCCGGGTTCAGGACTGGGTAGGTTAAGTCTTAGGTTACGATAATGCACATTGTGCGCGATTCCTTAATTATAATGTGTTTGTTTTATTATTTTATTTGCTTCACGCAAGATTAAGCAACTATTGACAACGGCTTCACAAAGGGATCAACAAACATTGGTGAGTGTTGCCCAATAATCTATTTACAGTACATATCATTCCTCACCATAAGAAGAAGTATGTCATTCAGGAATACAAGGAATTTTTCCCAAAGGTTTATCCTACCTTTTTTTATACCCTGTATTTGAGTGTGTGAAGGGGAGGGAATTAATCTATGACAAAAGTACAAGTATAGTGTTACAGTATGGTGGTTTGGCTTTTGTTTCGATACATGTACTTTCCCTATTTGCAACAAGTTATTCAAATATAGGAATCAAGTTGTACGATTGCCTGATATACCTAAACAAAGGAAAGCTAACAAAAAAAATTGTAACGCTTCGACACGCAAAATCATCGTCACTGACAACATATGGAGTCATTAAAATGGGGACTTGTGGAGAGTTTCTTCAGAGAACAGGGACGAATTTTATGATATAAGAAAAACAAAAGAATAAAATTGCAACTGCGGGTTAAGGTATCTTTCACGATTTCTCTATCAAATTCAATTTAGTAGGGATGAAATCAAATTCCGTGTAGATAATGATATCAATGATGACAAGGAAAGTGATATTGTAATTCGAGAGGACCGAACAAGAAAGCATAGTAAATGAATTACGAAATCGACTAAAAAGAAAACCAAACGAAAACAATGAACAAATCAGGTCAGAAAATTCGAACGAATTCTGGTATCAGTTGTCTCAAGTGAAGAGGAAATTTTGTTGAAAAATATAAAGCGACTAAGCTCGAAAAAAAACGACTACACTTTTTGATATGTCTTACGCTAACCCAACGTCAAATTGAAATTTAAAAAGAAATGAGCATCAGAAAAGATTATTTTAGACTAAGAATCGCCATTTTTAAACGTCTATTTCCTTCTCAAGGCCAAATGACAAGAAAATATAGGCTACTAGAAATTGCTGCAAATTTGTTGTTGTGCTAAGGATTTACTTTTCGAGGGTTAGGTTTAAATTTAGCTTTACACTATGTACGAAATGTATGAGAGTTTCAGCACCAGTGTATAGATGTAAATAATGTGCATTTCAATACATTTATTTGTTTATTTAATTTTTATATTGCTCAGGCTTTTGAACAATTAGCCATCAGCCTTCTGGCTTCCCAATAGAACTGTCCATTCGACTTATCCCAGTATTGCTGAAGAGCAGAGCACGTTCTAAAATGTTCCAGTTTTGAATGGCATCTTCTTGACACGGCATGCATGTCGGTGAGATTTATTCGGTGCAGGTGTTCTGCAAGATAGCCATGTTGTGTTGCTTTCCGAAATTCTGCAACAGTTTCACTTTGAGTTGGTTCTGGTATATAATTTCTATTGCTGATGATGGTGGCCCATTTCTTTTCTCTGCTCAGTCTGGTGAAGATTCGGCCCATTCAGTCTCGAAGGAAAACTTGATTTTCAATGTCGCTGAGTGGAAAGAAGTTAAATGTCGACTAAAGCCAAGAAATTCTTGCTTTTGTGCAGTTCATAAACTTATCTTCTCGTCTCCTGTCCTGTGTTATATGGATGTGAGACATAGTCGCTTACTCTTCGGGAAGGACATAGTCTGAGAATGTTCGAAAACAGGGTGCTTGGAAAAATATTTGGACCTAAAAGAGATGACAATGGGGACTGAAGAAAACTGCATAACGACGAGTTACATACTCTTCACCGGATGTAGTAAGGGTAATTAAATCACGGAGGATGAAATGGGCTAGACATGTTGCGCCCACGGGGGAGGAAAGACATATCTCAAAAGTATTGACTGGGAGACCCGAAGGGAAAAGACCATTTGGAAGACCTATACGTAGGTGCATAGGCGTAACCAGGCCGACCATATGGGGGGGTTATAACATCTGGGGGGTATGGAATACCCTCAAGGGAGAGGGGGGTCCGGGGGTCCTCCCCCGGAAATTTTTAAAAATTAAGACGCAAAATAACGAGTTTTAAGCTTCCCACGCTTTATACTTGTATTAAGTAATTTATGGGCAGACTTAAAAAAATATACAATTTTCCTTTTTTTAATCAATGGGGGGGGGTTCAAACCCCCAAACCCCCCCCCCCTCGGTACGCCTATGCGTAGGTGGAGGACAATATTAGGATAGATTTAAAGGAAGTAGGACTTGCGGGGGATGGTTGGATGGAGTTAGCACAGAATATGGTTGAATAGCGGGCTCAGGTAAGCGCGGCAATGAACTTTCAGTTCCACAAAATAGATAATAGACCTTTAACTTGTTGAGTAATAGTCTATTGCCATTGAGTAAGCAAGCAAGTGAATCTAATATTTTTGTTCCTTTCTTAGCAAAACCAGTTTCTTCGTTTCCTTTTACTCGAATATGAGGTGGGATCCATTGCAATCTAATCCTTCTCATCTTTCTCCAGTTTTCCAAACAGATCTTTTATTTCCATTATTCTGGATTATGTCGAGTATTTACTGTTGCTTGGATTGCCGAACTTGAGACGCAAAGTATAACAGCTTTCTGGAATAGTCCATCCTGATAGACAGTTGGGAAAAAGCTATATATATACACGGTTATTAAAAAAGATGGACCCAATTTAATTAATTTGTATTTCACGAAATACAAATTGGATATTAACATTTTACATACTGAATGAAAGAGGAAATTTCAAAGTTTTGTTTTCCATCGCTTGGACGGTGATTGTCGCATCACTGTTGCGTAAATGGCTGCTCGCGCCAATAGGCAGGCATTTCTTGTCACTGTTAGTTGTGAGTGAGATGGCTACTATGCAGCATAAAGTTTTCTGCGTACTTGAGTTTGCAAGAAGTGAATCGGCAGTTACAGTGCAGGGGGCGTTTCGTCGGCAATTCGGCATTGAACCACCAACTAGGAAAAGCATAAGCCGTTGGTTTAAGCAATTTAAACAAATTGGATGTCTGCAAAGGAAAAAGTCCGGGCCGACCCGTTTGTCAGAGGATGCCATCAGACAAATAGACGATTTTTAAATCAATCGCTCCCTCAGCGATGGATAGGTCGCATGGGAAATCAAGACCTGGCTCTACACTTCTGGCCTACGAGATCTCCTGGCCTCAGTGATCTCCTGATCTCACGCCATGAGACTTTTTCTTGTGGGGATATGTTAAGGAGGCTGTTTACGTCCCACCTCTACCAACAACTCTGGCCAACCTGCGGATCCTTGTCACTGCGGCGGTGAACTCAGTAACACAAGACATGCTGCTTTGCGTATGGGACGAGTTTGGCTACTTCTTAGATGTTTGCCGTGCAGCAGAGGGAGGACATACTGAACATTTATAACCTGTGTTAAAAAACTTTGAAACTTCCTCTTTATATTAGAATGTAGATTGTTCATCTCCAATTTATACTTCATTAAATACAAATTAATGAAATTGAGTCCATCTTTTTGAATAACCCTGTATATATTGCTTCCACCTCACCATCAAAGCTTGCTTTCCACATGAAGCATAGATTGTAAAATGTTTACAGTAAACACCCGAGAGCCATCAGTGAATACGTAGGAACATTTTAGTAACAAGTTTATTACAGTGAAATGATACGTTTTCATTGAGCAGTTCCATGTGCAATTATCTCTATGTCCAAACCTGAAATCAATGCTACTGGAAAAACAACAACGATTAATGTCCACTTCAAGCATGTTCAAAAATGAAAACTGATTCAATTTAACATTCGATACACATAATTTGGGTTTTTCTTTTCAAGTTACAGTTGCTAGGAGAAGAGTTACAATGGGAATACCACTGCTTGGATACAGACCAGATCTTAAAGCAGGATTCATAATATAAGGAAATCACGACAAATTCATTAAGAATATAACATATTAGTGCTTTTGAAAATAAAATGTATTTAATGAAAAAGACAATGAATGAAGAGTGAACATATAAGTTGCATTAGGATTTGCCATGGATGGTTGGATGGAGTTAGCACAGAATAGAATTGAATGGCAGACTCAGGTAAGCGCGGCAATGAATACCTTATTTAGTTTTAAAATTATAAATTTTATTAATAAATGTCTCATATTAACTGCTTCTAAGCAGGCCAAAAATTAAAATTTCACTCAGTTAAAATTTCGGGACTACTGTATGCACACACACACACACACACGCACACACACAAGCACACACACATAACACACACATATACGTTCCAGGAATTTCCATTTGTCACCGTCATCTTCAGCTTTTTGTTCTGATGACGGTCTTGATATTGCTCTGATTATCTAGGTTCCTTGGGACGTTCTTAATTATAGGCCGTGGTTTTAGCTTTGTCGTCTTTTGGGCTCTGAGTCCTTGATGTTGCAAGGCTTTGGATTCAATGATTTTTTTGTGCTTGTTCTTCGGCGAAATCAATCTTGTTGTATAGTGCTTTCTTTGCACCGTCTACGGTGTCATCTTTTTGATCCGGCCTATCAATGATAGCCGTGTGCTTTGCTTTTGTGGTTGGCTTCAGGTTGTTTCTGAGAAACGGCGCTAGCCAGTGCCGTATTTAATCCTAGGCAGACTAGGCAGCTTCCTAGGGCGGCAGATTTGAAGGGGCGGCTTTTAAGCTGTTGCTGTTCTTTTTTTAAATATATGAAACGTTTTATTCATAGCTCTTCGAAATAATACTAATGTAACGCACAATGAATAACATTGACAACATACGCACCTGCTTATTTATTTACTTATTTATTATATATTATTGTTATTATTATTATTATTATTACCATTATTATTAGCCTACTGTTTCAGTTACAATAATGCTTACTGTAGGTTACTTTGTACATTCATGTGGAAATAAGGGGGCGAACATATTTTCCTCTGCCTAGGGGCGCTTAAGGAGCTAAATACGCCCCTGGCGCTGACGTCGGTCTTATGAGTAGAGACCGGATATTAAAGGGAAAATTTTCACCCAAAAAAGGACGAAAAAAGGGAAAATTATTGCCAAGAAAAGGTGGGGAAAAAAGGAAAATTATTGCCAAAAAAGGTGGGAAAAAAGGTATATAAAAGTAAGAAAGTGTAAAAATTCAACAGAGAAATACATGTTTGTTTTATGTAAAGCCTTTGCTTGCTCTACAGCTGCTGATTCTGTAACGTCTAATGACTGAAGACATTTTTTAATTTTGTTGAAATTCTCACTAAAGGAAAATAGCACACGAAATCCTTGTTTCCCATTTTGTTATAATGGGAAACTTAGGTAATGGCAAGCCTGTGATTTCCCCGTAACGCTCTATTCTGCTGGGAGGAATTATTTTTTTTCAATGGTGAATCAGTGAAAACAATTTTTAATGTTTTCATATTGCTAAATACTGGATAATTTACGAATTTTTCAAAATAAATTAGCAAAAAAGGTACTGGAAAGGGAAAGTTCCTAAAAAAAAAAGGGAAATGGGCCTAAAAAAGGAAAAAAGGGACGTTAAAACCAGGTCATTTGCAGTTGAAACTTACTCAGTAATGTCCTGTTCAATTTTATCACGTTTTGTGATGAAATATAAAAAAAGGAATTCCCTTTAAAATCCGGTCTCTACTTATGACGACGCTCCACATAGGCTGGCTGAGCGAGAGATTCAGTCGCCTTTAGCAGCGTATTCCACGCTGAGAGTGCCACACACATTCTCTGCCTTACCTTTTTTGGTGGAAGCATGCAAATTTTCATAATAAAAGTAGTTAATAAAATGACCGCCTGCGTGGTCTCGTGGTTAGCGTCACTTACTATGGATCCGCATGCCCGGGTTCGATCCCTGGTACCACCTCCGATTTTAATGAGGTAGGGAGATCTGGAACAGAGTGCACTCAATCTCGTAAAAAGCTACTAGATTGAGGAGTAGTTGCTCTGGTCACGGAAACTATCATTAACGACTACATGCTCCCAATCCTGCCATCTGCCTGTGGTAGATGACGCAGGGGTCGGATGGTAGGCCTAGTCCCTCCAGGGATGTAGCATCACAAAGTTTTGTTTAGTTTTAGTTAATAAAATGCGATTTATAAACTTCTGAATAGAATACAATTTCTTTAGAATCATGCTTTATCCAGACAGTCACTTGTTTGTATAACAGTGACTATATACATTATTATACATTATAATATTTTCTAGATTTATACAATTATTTTACCATCGGCTGTATATGAAATATAGGCCTACTTCATTGTTATTACTATCAGTAGTTATTTAGAGTTCTATTTTGTAGAATTTAAGTGGAAAGTTACGGGAAGAACAATGAGAAACTGTTACATTCATGTACCATGCATGAATAATGACCTCTTTTATTCAAACGTTTTATTCATATGACGTAATTTGCTTCTCTCTTATACTGCTTGAGATATTCCGAACCATGTACGTTGCTCCCGGAAACTTTCCTTCGTTTATCAACACCATAGATTAGCATTGCTATTTATAAACCTCTAGCTTGATTCACCTTAATTAGTGACTTTACTCTTATAACACTGAATTGGTGAACTTCATTTCCGTTCAGTGGCGAACGCAGAAATTTTTTTCGGGGGGGGGGATTTGAATAGGTAGAAAGAATACTAAAAAAAAATTAATCAACTTACATATACAATTAGTTTATAAAACTGGCCACTTAGAGTACTTTTTTCAAATTTCGGGGGGGGATGTAACCCCCCTATCCCCCCCTGCGTCTTCCACTGTTTCCGTTACTTGTTTACAAATCCAATCGTCGAACAATAGTTTCAACAATCACTCAACAATCGTTTCAACAATCGTTCAATAATCTTCTCAACAATCGTCCAACAATCTTTCCAATAATCATCCAACAAGTGGTTCACCAATCGTTCAACAATCCTTTTGACAATCGTCCAAAAGTTGTTTCAACAATCGTCCAACAATTGTCTCAACAATCGTCCAACAATTGTCTCAACAATCGTCTAACAATCGTTTCAACAATCATCAAACAATCGTTTCAACAATCGTCAAACAATAGTCAAACAATAAATTCAATAATTGTTCTACAGCCGATTGAGCACTCATCCAACACTCGATTCAAAAAACGTGAAATAACCGTTTCAACAATCTTCCAACAATCTTGTCAACAATCGTACAACAATCGTTCCAAAAATCATTCCAACTAACGTTTTAACAATGGTGTCAAACAATCGCCTCGTCCAACAATCGTTTGAACAATCATCAATAATTTCTGGACTGGAGACGAGAATGTAAGATTATGAACTGCATAAAGGCAAGAATTTCCTTATTTTAATCGACCATTTGACTTCTTTCCACTCAGCGAGATTGAAAATCAAGTTTTCCTTCGGGACTGAAAGGGCCAAATCATCACCAGACTAAGAAGAGAAAAGAAATGGACCAGCACCTTCACCTATAGAAATTATATATCAGAACTAACTCGAAGTGAAACTGTTGCAGAATTTCGGAAAGCAACACAACATGACTATCTTGCAGAACACCTGCACCGAATAAATCTCACCGACATGCATGCTGTGTCAAGAAGATGCCATTGAAAACCAGTGGCGCCAACTTATATGGGCCCGTGGGAATCAAGCCCACCTAATAATTTGCCGTGTTATTATCATAATTATTTATAGCTATTACTCAAAATTCTGTTTATTTGATGAATCGCAGTAAAGCGAAAATCATGCTATTGTGGACATAAATAGTAGGATCTTCTCTTGTCCCTCACGAGAATTTGAAAACAATTATGAAGATTACTCGATCAAAGCATGTGGGAAACATCCGCTTAAGCATGGTATATTGATTGGCGTTGCTGGAATTTATTTCACATGTTTTGTGAGGTGGAATGAAAAAATGAACCTTCATGTATGATTGACATAGGCTAATCAAAATTTATCCATTTATAATTTGATAAGTTAAAAAATACTATACATGAACTTAGTTCCTATTGACCAATAACACTTAGCAATTCGTCGGTTATAGACCAATTAGGCTTACAATACGTCTATTGCTTGAACATGAGCGTTATAACTGAAAAATACACACATTAAAATAGAATGTAGATATTAGTAGCCAATTCGATAGAATGCACAATATTATATCGTCAGCAGCTGCGTTTAGTTATTCAATGCCTAGATAAGCGAGCTACAATGTGATAGTTACGTTTAGTATATCCTGGGAAATACAATATTGTAACAAGGGCTCGTCGGGGTTCAAAATCAGAACACCGAGTTTATAATTGCAGGATGGAGGTTTCTTTATTTCCTACAACAATCGTCAATACAGCCATAAAACTCCAGACTATTCGCCAGTTCACTGTCCTGTTCAGTGCTCACTCTCACTGTGCTCAGTCCTAATTACAGCACTGTTCCGTTCGCACACACTGTGCGGACTCCCAGTCGAGATAATTCCACGTCGCGCCGGTCAACTCCACAGTCCTCGCTGCCGCTGTGCGATCCACCCGTCGCGCAGAGTTCCCCGGGACGGCACTGCCTCAGCCCAGATCAGCTCACCAGCTCTTCCGTTCACTAGTTCCTCCGTTCACCCTTCTCTCCGGTCACTAGTTCCCCGTTGACTAGGTCTTCCGCTCGCGGGTCCCTCCGGTCACACTAGTCTCTACGGTCACCGGCTCTTCAGCTCCCAAAGTCACACTCACTTGAGGCCGCGCTGATCAGTCCTCTCCGCCCAGCTCACCCTCTGACGCTGACGCTCGCCTGCTACTCACGGACTGCCTCTCGCTGATTCTGACTCTTCACGGACTCTTCACTGTACTGAACTGAACTCTTCACGGACTGTTCCCTCGTTGACTCTCTGCTACTAACTCACTGTTACTCTCATTCATTCACTGACTGTCTCTGCTCGCTCGCCGCCCTATATATAGGCCCGACGAATATTCCAGAGCCGACGTCTCGAAAGTTCCCCGCCCGCGCATGGTCTAGAATGTCCGCGCGGTGCGCCGTCACAGCCCTTAGCGCGTGGCTCCACCTCTGGCCCCTCCCACGAGCGCGCACCGTCACTCACCGCGCCGTGCCAGGGAGTAGGCCGCACCCGTCGGCGCGTGGCTCCAATCAGCAATAAGAGGGCCGTCCATTTCTGGATGTCTCCAATTCTAGCGCTTTCCATCCGAGTCCTTCTTCTATCAATTTCTGGGCGATTCTTTCCTGGGCTTTGTGACAATATTATAAAACAACATTATAAAATTAATATTGTGTTTGTAAGCTGTCAAATGGAAAAATAATAAGATTTATACAAAGTATCAGCTCGATAGAGCTTCTGGAAATGAAAGCATGTTCTTTAATAAGTAATTTCGCCTACTATTTCTACTTACAGAATGTTATACATCTGAACGTGTCTTGTTTACATTATTTACGGGTGCTCGGCCGCTGATTGGCAAACCGCGATCCAATCAAAATGCTTCGGGTGTTAGAATAACGCAGATTATATTTTAATAGATGTAATCGTTAATTAGTCGTTATTTCTGTAATGGTCAATGGATTTGGTCCATGGACGTTATAAATGCGTATGCCAAGTTCCATGAAAATCCGATAAAGCGTATTTGAGTTATCCCGCGTACAGACTGGCGGACGGACAGACATTTTCTCGTCCACCGCACATCTCAGAAAGTACCATTCTGGCACATAATAATTATTTACAAAATCCGTTATATTTTATTCATGGAATAGTCATAATAAATCCTACAAGAGATTACGAGTTCCATCAGATGAATTTATGAATATATCGATAAACTCGTAATCTGTCGTGGGATTACCTATGATAAAGGGATAATAGTCCAGTATATAGGTAGCGAAAAAAGGGTCCACCTTGCATTATAATTAAGCAATTCTGTGATTTATTTACCTTACACGGGCAGTATGCTACTGTGAACAGTAGACCTCGCATAAAAAAAGGAATTCAAAAATATTTTTTTTACACCTAAGTTACGTAATTTTAAACCGATTTTAAACTTTCTATGTTATCTGGTCGTAAATTTACGTTCATTGAATTTGACCCCCCCCCCCCCGAGGTAACTTTGTAATACATGTACATATACATAATGAATGGTCATTCATAATTAAAACGCATAATGGACTACATAAACCGCCGTGAATGGATAAAATGGGCCAAAACACGCCTAGTAATATATTTTAAAAATTTTCAAGTACTATAGTACATGTAATACTACATGTAAATTAAAGTTTGACCAGTGCATTTTGCAGGAAATTTTATACTCTTTCGAATGGTGATAGACAAATGTTTGCGAGGAGTTGATATCTAGGAGATTTTTCCGATAAACTGAAAAAAGTGCGAACATTTCGTGGTTTTTTGCTTACAGAAAGTTATCCCTAGGCCTTTCGAGGTCGAAAATTTAGATTTACACTACTCTTACTATACCAAACAATATAAGAAAGAAAAATCTTTTACCCTAATTAATGCAAGGTGGAATGTATCTATATACTGGACTATAAGACACAAAATGCATTATATTGGTAAACGTAGTAGGGCGAGGTACGAGGAGCTATCCCATTGTGACATCTCACCGTATCTAAGGTCCTAGCCAATATAGGCCTACCAATGTCCCGAAAACAGCTAATCTTTAACTTGATATCACGCAAAAATGGGAAAGCCACAATCCAAAGTATCAGCTTCGAATCCAGACTTTGCTGTTTGATCCTATAGCCAATGACCACCACGAGCATCATACAGATGTGAAATATGTTTGCTGCAACTATGAATATGTTAACGCAAGGAGTAGACGGTAAAGATGATAATGATGACGATAATAATGAAAGTTATGATAAAACAATGATCCAGGATATGGAAAGTTAATTTAACCTCAAATTTACGTTATCGGAGTCAGCGGAACTACGAATATTTCAAACAGCTTGATCGTCATCATTATCGAACCTGGCCCCCTTGATTGCAGGCAGCTCGCTTTACTATATTACAATTACAATTACAATTTATTGTTTCAAATTACACGAAAAATATACATAAAAAGTTGATACACCACCCGAAGAAGCAGAGCTTGTGTTCGGGGGTGGTTCAGTTCTATATATGAGAAAAACTTATACTAAATAATTACTTAAAACAATACAAAATTTAGAGAAGTATGACAGAATATTATGTATAAAAGGTTAGAACATGTTCTTTTTACAATACAAAGGTACGAGGTAATACAATATTAATACATAACAATTTATTTGTTCAAATTTTAGTAAAAAACAAAAAAAATTTAGTTCTATCCAAATTTTAAATTTTAATATGAAAAATGTTATAACAGCATTAGTAGAAAACAGAAGTAATAATTATATAAATTTTCTAATTTTAGACCTAAATTGTTTGTTGTTTAAGCTATTTAGATCAGGATGGTTGGTAATAAATGAATTGAATGAATTGAATAGTCTTGGGCCAAAACTTGAACAGTGCTTAGCTCCAGCAGTTGTAACATTTTTCGGTTCAAGTAATAAATTAAATTGATTCCTTCGCGTGTTAGCCTATATACGTGAGATTCTGACTTGTAATTGTCACGATGTTTATGAAAATAATTCAGTATGACATACTTGTAAATTTGGTCTATGGTGAAAACGTTAAATTCAGAAAATAATAATTTGGAAGAATAGTCAGGAGGCTCAGATAAACAAATCTTTATGATGCGTTTTTGAAGACAAAGCAAAGGGCTGGGGATCGTTTTTGCAACTCCTCCCCACCCAATTATGCCATATTGAATAATAGAATGAATTAGGGCTAAATAAATCGTACGTAAAACAGAGCTGGTAAACATGTTCGCTCATTTTATTTATTGTCCTAAATGTCGACACTTGTCTAGAGAATTTGCGACACATAAACCAAAAAAGGTTCATCGAACTGTTCTCTACCTAAAGCGTACTACTTATTAATACAACATCATCTGCGAAGTCATGTCTTCTTAGAGCATATATAACTCCTTGCCCAGTCACAAACACGTTCATATATGTGTAGAATTTATTAACTTCTCCCGGCATTGTATCTCATACACGATTTGATAACTAGAAGTGTACTAAGGAAAACAAAAGAATGGTCCTAGGATGGAGGACTTTATGTTTTCTGCTACCAGGACTTACTGCACTGACAAGTGATCCTCTGAAGAGCAAGTTTCACCCCATAGGACCCGGAACAGATGCAGGGTTGTATAACAAGGGATACTTCGAAGGAGACATCGTCCCTAGGGTAGATGTAAGTACCAGCTATTTCCATAATTTCAAAACTATTCAGTTGTCAATAAACCATCCTTCCATGTATTTACATTTTTAAATATCTCTTATTGTTCAAAAAGAATAAAAACCATTTCTGTAATCATCTGCGGGTACACACCCATAACACAAGTTTCCCCTATTTATACTTAACTGATCGTCATAGATTTAAAAAGTTTGAGAAATCACCCTGGAAATCACCATGGAATGAAACTTTTTAATAAATTGCGTAAACAAATTAAAGATCTGCCATCGCCTGTTTTTAAAAGATCAATAAAGGAATTATTACTTGAAAAATGTTACTACTCTGTGTGCAAAATTGTCAATGATAAACTTTAAGTTGTTGTATGATCACTGTGTACGGAGTACGACTTCTTAGATTTCAATACTCAATCTTTTGACTTGTATAATTATTAGCAGGTGCCCGCGGCTTCGCCCACGATAATTAATTGAAAAATTAAAAATTAAGAGTATAATAATTATTAAAGCATTATATTTATTAACACTTGCACGCGAATCATTCATAAACTAAACCAATAATTAATGAAACAGCTAAAATTCCGGCTTTAGAGTACATTCCACGATTAGAAAGCGCCGCCTGGGAAAACGATCTCAGATTCGAATATGCAGTTCCAAACCTAACTGTGAACACTGATAATACCACTGCCTTCTAGACTATATTACTCGTGTGTAATTCTCGAGACAGCGGTGGATAATACGAATCGTTTTTCAACTGTTTGTTGATGTGAATTTTATTTGATAAATTCAGTGTAATTTTCAGAAATTATATAATTTTTGAAGGGAAGGTGTGGTTTGTTTGGATTTTTATTGTCCGCGATACTCCCAGGGTTAAATTATCAATATATTATAGTTGGTGCCCGCAGCTTCGCCCACCATTATTAATTGAAAACAGGATTTTTAAGACATTTACACTGGCAGTTTATTTAAAATGTTTATGGTTCAGAGCTATGAAAATTGTAAGTAAAAATAAAATTAGAATATTTGTTCATTGTGTTCATTTCACTTAGGCCTTATATAATAAAGAAACGGTTTTCCTAATTGTGTACTCTTCGTGAAAGTTTAGACTGCGAGAGACGAACATCGCCGAGTATACCCGATGTCTCACGAAGTGAGGGAGCGAGTGAGCACGCTATTTAGGGCCGTTGAATTGTGTAAGAGTAGATATCAGTGATCAGTGTTTTATTTTTTTATCTTAATTTGTAAACATAGTAAATGCATGTTTGAAGTGTCAATTTGCTATTATCTAACGGCAATCTGACAAATAAATCTTAATCTGAATCTGAGTGTCTTTAGAGAACTTTGGATATTGGTGGCATTTCGATTTCCATTTATGGCAACTGTGCCAGGGGGTTGTGAGACATGAAATCTGGACTTCACTTATTTTTATTCCGCTTTTAATCGTAAACACATATAGGATTACCTGGTATCTCAACAAGACAAACATGTTTTCATTATGTTAATTTGTTCCCCCTTTAAAGTTGTTCCACATTTGAGAAATAACCTCATATTATGAGTCTAATGCCCCTAAACAAACGGAACATACCTCACTGACAATTAATTAAGTAGTGTTTCTCTTTATTGGAATTTCTTTCTATTTCTCAATTTTTACCACTCCCGTTGTAGAAACCGTTTAAACGGCCCACGCCGCCCGGGCCTTATCAGGACCGCTATATGTCGAGAGATGATTAGCCATTTAATCATATACATACTTTTGACCATATACGGCCATGGAGGGCCTCCCCGGATGAATGGAATTTATTAAACTAAGGAATCTTACATAGGACTAAAAAGCTTCGTACAATAGTAGCTGTAGAGAATGTGTACGTCATATTTTGCTTTCTTAGCCAACATACGTTTTCGAAAATAATTAAAAAATCAAGTTTTACTGGGTGCGTTAAAGTATATACGGTACCAAAATTTGCAAAAACATTTCCTCACATCGAAAATATATAAAAAAAAATGAATAAATGGAAAAGGAAACAAATTGTATCTTTTGCGCCGGTAGCAGTAGAAGACCATTGTGACTCACCTGTACTGGAGTATATTGGACAACTCTGACCTGATAGGCCCAATGGTGTAGAGGTCAGCGCTTACTAGTAATGTATTATGGGTTCGATTCCCCGTCCGGTCAAGCAGAATTTTGTCCATTATAAATATATATTCCTTTGGCCACCGCGATCAGATTAGTATGTAAGCATTTATGCTTATGGCAACTACATATCCATAAATCACCACTTAACTCATCGGGATAACTCAGTCCATTAGTCTAATAGTCACTTATCAGTATTCAAGCCGAAGAAATGGAGCCACAGTTTTTCCAAGACAGGAGAATACCACAAACAGTACAGCGATGACAGGTTTGTAGTCTTATCTCACTGAAGAGATACATATTGCAATCTACAGAGGAAAGTTTGTCCTGGCCGGAAATCGATCCCGGGTTGTATGTTGATCACTATACTCCATAGTTCGTAACCAGTCCCATTCCAAGTACTCCTCTAGAGTCTAGACCTCACTATAGATATATATAATATACAATCTATATGTACTAACTTATATCTGTATCAAGGTAATAGGGGTCTAGAGGAAGATTTCATCTACCCAAATTAATCAAATAATATTTTGATTTGATCATCATAAAACAATGCTAAATTATACTCACCAACCGAAAAATTAAGGCCAGGCGTCAGCGTAGGCTGAAAATCCGGCTTCAATTATCAATTTTCCTCTAAAGATTGCACGACAGTGGTTGACGTTTATTAAACATAGGACTAATTATTATTTGTGAGAGTCTGTTATATGTTTACGGTATTGTTTTCATGATCTTGGGATTCTCACTTGGTAGTTGTCATATTTTAGGGTGACCTTTACAAAGGTCCTACTGCAAATTAATTATAACTTAAATTAGTCGAGCTGTACTTACAAATGAGTCGAGATTCACAATTAGGCCGCCCAGTCACTCTGCTGCAACATAGTGGAATTG
Source organism: Ectobius pallidus (assembly GCA_964059195.1). Classification (NCBI taxonomy): domain Eukaryota; kingdom Metazoa; phylum Arthropoda; class Insecta; order Blattodea; family Ectobiidae; genus Ectobius; species Ectobius pallidus. The sequence goes on from CAXKWD010000005.1 coordinate 18,718,510, forward strand.
CCTTCCCAAGAAAAGTCTTTCAAGTTACAACTTCCGTTCGTTCACGGGCGATTCGCTGCATTGCAGCCTAGAGACGTATCGTTGGAAACGCCTAATAATCATGCTGTTCTGAAACAATAAACAAATTAAACTGTATTATAATCAACGAGTATGCCAAATCAGAAGTCTGTAAAAATTATATCCACTGATTCGTTATTCATAGCTGTAGGCTTTGTATTTTTAATTGAAAAATATGGAAGTTTATCACAGGCATGTAGGCATATAAAAGAGGAACCATCCAACATATAATGGCCAATGTCTGCCAAAAATTTAGACTTCCTAAACACATTCTGTCGGCTGCGGTGGTCTAGAGGTAGCGTGCCCGCCTCTGGATCCGAAGGTCGCGGGATCAAACCCGGCCGCAGTCGATGGGTTTTTCAGGACGTAAGAATCCTGGGCACGGAGTCCTCCGGGAGGGACTTTAAGCTGGGGGGCCCGTGTCGTAGATTTACGTCACGTAAAAGAACTCCGAGTCTAAATTAGAGCCTCTGGACAAAATTTCTCGGCCCTTTCACGTCCAAGTAATACCTTAGTTTCCGGAGAGGGGTTAAAGGGCGATGGGCTTACCACCTGTCCCTCTGCCCTCTCTAGGAAAATAAGCGTAACGAAATTCACATAGGTACAGAAACCTCCGCTTGGAGGCCCTACGCCTCAACTAGGGGGCACAGGAATAGAGAGAGAGAGAGAAACACATTCTGGAAGACATCGCTTTGGCAGCATTGAAAGGATCTTTGGCCATATTTCGAAACCATGCATATGGGCCATATATTTAATTTATTTTGCTTGTGTTTGCTTACATGCGTATTCAAGTGAAACATTAGTATGTTACATAGTCGGGTTCATTAATTTCAGTTTATATTTGTTAATTTTATTCTATATTTCAGTGTTTGGTACTATTTGTCATATAGCCCAGTCAAATTAGATAAAAATATTTGGTTTTGCTGCAAAAAATCATGTAGTTCCAAATGTTTCAGGAATGTGTAGTGGGAGGTCCCCTGAACAACGCCTAATGTTTTCCCGCCAATTTCAGGTGCCGCGGGGGGTGGGGGGGAGGCTCAAAGGTCCCTTTTTTCAGTTTTTGGCGCAAATCTCGAAAACAGTGCATCGTACAGAGAATATTATGGTATTCAAAATTAAAACTTATTAAATTCCCGACAAAACGGTATATTCATATTTATCTTTATATGTTACCGTCTCCGAGAATGAGCCGGCGAAAATGGAAAAACTGCAGAAAAATTTGTAGCGCCTCACGTTTTTCGTCGAACTCGCCCTTCCAATTCTTTAGTTTTCCATTTTACAAGAAACTTGTAAGAAATGAAGTTGTAGAGAATTACATGTTCTTCAAGAATATATATACATTTGATAATTTATCTTCACGTAGTCAAAAGTTAGACCGTTTTTAAATTTCGGGGTCGATTTCGAGATTCCGCTAGTAAACTGCCCATCATTTTATTTCCGTTTTCAAGTGCTTTAACTCTCTTTATCACTTTAGGTATTGTTTATGTAAACATAAATGATATTTATTACCCATATAACTGATATATATACATATATATATATATATATATATATATGCATGTGAGCCTTTATACCAGTATGTATAAAATGTGAACTTTTATGTGCGTTATTTATTGTTTACATAATCGACGTAGTATACATAGTTAGTTAGTCCATTCTGTGAGTGGAGAACAGCTTGTCGACTTTCGAGCATCACGAGTTAGCAGAAATGACTAAGACAGAAGGAAACTTGCTCAGTGGTTGGCTGATCACCCGCCATTTTCTGTACGCGATTCTTTGATGTCCCTTTCAACCGGAGTAATAGGAACCAATGACATCAACTGTTACCAAGCAATGGAAATCTTGAACCCGTACAATGGAAACTTTTGTTGGAATGAACTTCGCAGAAATGAAGCAGTGTAAGAACGCAGTAGTCCCATTGGCTGCTATGAGCAACACTGTCAAACTGGACAACGGAGTGGTGGTGATCGAGCCTTTAATGATTTTCCAGAGGACCATAATTACCCAGAAAACTAAAGAGGATGTAGAGGAGCTGTTGAAGTGTGAGTTAGCCCCATACCCCATGACTCTTTTCGACGAAGGGATCATGAGGAAAACGAAAAAGTCAGCTCTCTACGATGCCTTTCCTTCAAGAAATAAAATGGTCAACTTGGCGGCTTCCTCCTTCATAGAGTAAAGTGGAACAACAACACCAAGTTCGCCTCCATCTTCGATCAATATGTGTCTTACATGATCAACCGTTACGGCTACAACTCTGATGTGGTTTTTGACGGTTACGAAGACACGAATTCCACGAAAAGAGCCGAACAACATCGAAGGACATCAAGTAAAACATCAGTGAATATAGACTTTGATGAGAACATGGTGGCTACTGTTCAGCAGGAAAACTTCCTTTCCAACGAAAGGAACAAAACCAACCTGATATGTATGTTAGCGCAGGCCTTGGGCGCAAAAGGTGTACAAGTCATCATAGACAAAGGAGACGCTGACTGCAGCATTGTTAGGTGTGGACTGGAAAATACCTCTCATTCAACTGTGGTGGTATAGTTGGTGAAGACATAGACATGCTCGTCTTACTCGTGGCACTCACACCACGAGACACGAATGTGTTTTTTATGAAGCCTGGACGAGGCAACACAGAAGACAGCCATTCAGCTCATACATTCTGTTTATCCAATGCTTCACTGGATGCGATACCACTTCTGCGATTTATGGAAAAAGTAAAGCAGCCATACTTAAATGTTTCCAGCGGTTTCCTAACGAAACCGAAAACATCGCTGAAGTGTTTTACAACTCCACATCCACGCCAGGAGATATTGCTGAAGCTGGGGAACAAATGTTCCTACTGATGTATCAGGCCCCACCCAACGAGCATGACCTCAATCATCACAGGTACATTTCATTTTGTATTGCATGTACTAACTTCATTGAATCATGCTGTTTGATAAATAAATAAATATTCTATTCTATTCTATTGTGTTTTATCCACAGGTACATGTGCTTCATCAAATCTTCAGCCAAGATGAAAGCGAACTTGTCATCATTGCCACCTACAAAAGATGCTGCTCTACATCACTCGTGCAGAGTGTTTCTACAGGTCCAGCAGTGGTTTGGAAATGAATCTCTCGAACCTGAACGTTGGGGTTGGACAAGAGAAGATAGGGGATATCTGACTCCTATTAAGACCAAGGCCCCTATTGCACCTGACAGCGTGCTCAACTCCATATTTTGTCATTGCGCCACAGGCTGCGGTATGAGATGTGGATGCCGGAAAGCCGGCATCCACTGCTCACTTGTCTGTGGCAATTGCCACGGTGCTTGCACTAACAATGCTCCCGTTCAAGAGGACTTGGAAGAATTGTACGATGAGGAATATGAGTATGAACAGCTTTAAATGTGTGACAGGATGGAAGGGTGAGCGGAAATTAGGTTGTGTAAGCCTCTTTTATTACATTTGCATTATTAGCTATTATAAGTTATATATATGTTAGTTATATGGATAATAAATACCATTTATGTTCACATAAACAATAAATAAAGTGATACAGAGAATTAAAGCACTTGAAAACGGAAATAAAATGATGAGCAGTATACTAGCGGAATCTCGAAATCGACCCCGAAATTTAAAAACAGTCTAACTTTTGACTACGTGAAGATAAATTATCAAATGTATATATATTCTTGAAGAACATGTAATTCTCTACAACTTCTTTTCTTACAAGTTTCTTGTAAAATGGAAAACTAAAGAATTGGAAGGGCGAGTTCGACGAAAAACGTGAGGCGCTACAAATTTTTCTGCAGTTTTTCCATTTTCGCCGGCTCATTCTCGGAGACGGTAACATACAAAGATAAATATGAATATACCGTTTTGTTGGTAATTTAATAAGCTTTAATTTTGAATACCATAACATTTTCTGTACGATGCACTGTTTTCGAGATTTGCGCCAAAAACAGAAAAAAGGGACCTTTGAGCCTCCCCCCCACCACCCGCGGCACCTGAAATTGGCGGGAAAACATTAGGTGTTGTTCAGGGGACTTCCCACTACACATTCCTGAAACATTTGGAACTACATGATTTTTTGCAGCAAAAAATCTAATTTGACTGGACTAATAACAAGGCAGCCTGTAAGTGTTACAGGAAGAATTGAAAATAAAAATAAAAATTAGCCTATATATAGGCGAATATGAGCTGCATATGAACAAAAGAAGATTTGAAAGTAATGTATAATTATATGTGTGATGAAGAGGTATTGTAAATCTCATATAATAATAAATACAATATTAATAAGACGATATTATTTTTTATACTAAGGATGTTAATCTCTAGAAATAAAACGGCCGAAGGAAAGTCGCACCAAGCGCGACTATCGCCGATGGCGAAACGATCGATATATTATAATTAGGGTTTTTTTTTTTTTTTTAAATCCTCATCTCCGTTCTTGCCGCAAACACAAATTAAACACGAATTGGACGCTTGTTATCCTCGGACCGTTTTTATTTTGCATATAAAGTCATATTTTGGTCATTTTTGTGGTCTTGGTCATATTTTAGCCATATTTGTAATTTAACGTCATATTTCAGTTATATATTCTGTAAAGGATCACAATTATACAGTGTAGGCCTATGTACTACATGGTAGAGTTAAATTTGAAATTTATTTAACCAATTTAATGTTTATGCCAAATTAATAGGTAATTTAAATTTTAAAATTAATGCAATTGTTCATATTTTATAGGGACACGCAAGGTCTATAAAATATTACGAGTATTTGGAGCTGAAGAAGTGAGCAAACAGAAGAATTTTTTTTAAATACAAGTAAAACTGTAAATCACCAAAATTGTTAAAAAGTGATTATCCGATTGAATTCATGTGATGTAAGAATTTAGTGTCTTTAAACGTTTAAAATTGGAACATTTATTTCTTGAAAATATGTTATTTTATTAGGTCATATTTAGGATTTTTGGGTCATATTTAGTCAATTTTAAGGGCATATTTGCAGTCATATTTTCGACTTTTTTAGGTCATAAACATCCGAACCCTAAATATAATATATCGATTGTCCCGCCATAGGTTATCTCGCTTACAATGACACAAATACCGGCGTATTTTAGTCCTTTACGTGGTTTTAATAATATTCATTAAGTGCTTAGTTCTGAGTTTTGGCTAACAGTCATGTTAAATGTAACTCGAGGTAAATTCTGAACCTCTCGTTACATGATAATCGAACTGGTTCTTTCTTTTGTTCTTAGATCAAAAATGCTGTTTCTGATCCAGATCTATTGTGGCCATACGGAGCAGTAATTTTTAAGCCTGATAACGATATAGGTATGTTTATAAGCATTACTTTAGGGGTTACTATTGAACCTATAAGTACTTGTATTTAATTTGTAAGTAAAATTCCAGCATACATGTTGATAAAATTACAAAATAAATATCAAAATAGTAAGAAAAGTAATTCGAACGCAATCAGTAGGATTTTAATTTTTCTAATATAACAGCTCAGAGTTAATTACACTAAACTTGACATGAAGATATTCTTTTGTCCTAGAAAGCTCGGCAAGTTTCTAGTGGGTCGGGATCATTATACAGTGAACGCCGCTTAATGTAATCGTGGATAATGTTATCAATCGGGTAATATTATCATTTTATGAACTCCCCTACGGATTAAAACTCATACATTGAAAAAATGCTGTTTATTATGATCAAAGATGCGGTTTATGTAGTCACATTTTCCTTTTTACGGCTGTATTTCCAAGTGCCGTACATCATTCAAAATTTGGTTTTTAAGGGTTTCGTTTCTAACTCAACTGTATTGTGTTGTATTGGAGGTAGCAATACTGCTCTCAGCTCATAGGATGACCAGTTCGACGGGGTGGCATTATCTAACTTTCTCTTTTAAGCAATAAAACCTGTTTCACACCACTGTTACACTGCAGCTTTTGATTTATGAAGATAGCATACTGACATGCAGTGATGGCTAGTGTAAAATGAAAAGACTTGAACAGACAGGCGTTAGATCTTTTGCTGCGCGGTGTTCACTACAGATCAGTATAGACTTCCGTAAATACTCGTAACTCGTAACTGAGTATGGAGTATTGGTTAATGGACTAAAGGATAGTTTAAAACTGGTTGTTACTGGTTGAAAAAAATAGTTGCTTGCACTCTATTACTGTATTAGCCTATGAGTGGTTCAACGATTCACAGTTACGTATTATTTTATGAATAAATATATTCAATTCTGTTTTGTAGTGTATTATCTTGTATATGAGTAAATAACCTTCATTTAATTCCTTCGGTTACTGTTATCAATCGTTAATATTATCAGATTATCTGAGTTCCGAAGTGATCACAATAAGCGGCGTGCACTGTACTTGCATTTAATTTGTAAGTAAAATTCCAGCATACAAGTAAATTTTAGTAATATCAAAATAGTAAGAAAAGCAATAAGAACGCAATTTGTAGGATTTTAATTTTTCTAATGTAACAGCTCACAGTTAATTACACTAAACTTGACATGATGATATTCTTTTGTCCTAGAAAGCTCGGCAAGTTTCTAGTGGGTCGGGATCATTATATTTTTCTTGTCTAAGCGCAACTTTGGTTTGATTCAAGAATTGTTACTAAAACATCAGTGGGGTAACACAATTCGAGCACTTGTTGGCTAGATCTAATATCTCACAAATTACCATAAGGAGGAAAATATAATGGTCTTGCTGAAATAATATAGAGTATTGTACGAGTTCTAGTCAGTAAGTATTCCAACACATTTTTTGAATAATTTATTTAAACAACAGCAGAGGCTTTACAATACACTTGTTCTAGCTTTTCACTGGCTTTTGGATGCCCGCAGAAAAAGAGAAAATCTTTGACTAAGCAGCAAGCCTCTTCATTCAGCCCAAACTATTACGAAATCATGTTTCGAAGAGTTTGAGCATCCTGAATACTGCGCCCATCTCGTTACATTGATCTTTCATCTTTCAATTCACTTCAAGATGCAATGATAGGTCGTCAACTCACCTCAGGCAAAGTGAAGGAGGCGATGTATGAATGGCTTGCTGCTCAGTGAAATTCAATTTTTTACTGCTGGCTCCAGAACCTAGTGAAATGCTGGAACCAGTGTATTGAAACGCCCTTGATCTGTGTTGAAAAATAATATCATTGTAATGGTCTCAGTTATAAGAACTGTTTATGGATGCTCAGTGACTTGCGGAGAAGTGGTGGTGTAAAGCTTCTAATCACTAGTCCGTGCACCAAATATACCTGGGTTCAATCCCAGATCTCTCCGCAGTTCATATGACGTGTAGGCATACGTCACTACAGATAGTGATTCGTGCGTCGGATGGGGACGTTAAGTCTGGCAATCTCCTTGGTATCTTTCAACAAGAGTAGACTAATGCCGCACCGGGGTCTCACCTCCACCCTTCCTCACTCTCAATCATCACTCATATCCCACACTACACAACAGAAAGATCTCTACACACACACGTCTCTTCACACCTTACACTTCTTCCAGTTACACATCACCAAGTGGTGCATAACTCGAAAATGATTAACACTCGCCATCTATCCGCTCAATGCGGACCCCAAATGAGTCAGGGAAACAGGGTTGGCATCGGATATACAAACTTGCCCTCGTACAATATTCTACAGTAAATCAGCAAATCAGCATGGCCAGTGATGAAAGGGGAATGTAAATTGCTCACCTGTTCATGATTTAAACAGTGGAGGGCCACAGAATGAATGCAAAAATGATTTATTTTTCATTTATTAATTGTGTATTCCTTAAAATCGTAATTTATTTAATCATCTCCCTAGTTTCATGAAATGTTAGTCCTTCACCAGGTGTAGGCCTACTTTCTACGCAAACTCAGCCATAAGTGAAAATTATGTAGAGTCCTAATGGTCTTTCCTTTCTTTATATTGTCATTATTCTCACCACTGAAAGGCATATTTGCAGAGCTTTGACAAGAGTTTCAATGAACGTAATGGAACTTAATTACTAGGGCAAGGCATTTGATGATTTTGCATCTTTTTATACGAAGGTTAGAAGATAGTTCGGATATATATACATATATATATATATATATATATATATATGTGTGTGTGTGTGTGTGTGTGTATAGTGAAATAATTTATTAAATACGGGCAATTTCTTTTTGCATTTTTTCCTTTATTTTGCATTTTTGTAATTTTCAAGAGATAGGTCATTATTTGACAATTTTAGGTCATTTTCGGCATTTTAGGTCATGTTTCAGTAGGACTAGAGACGGAGCTTTTTCATGCATAAATCATTACTTTCAGGTAACAGACAATCATTTTTATTGAGAATATCCGCCAAGTGTTCATAGTTCATTTTTATTCATGTTTATTGCAAACACCAATAGCAATAAAGATTTTTTTCTTTCCTTTTAAATGGCACAATAGGACTAGGGGGAATTTGATGGGCATGCCAGTTCAGAAAGAATTTCTTTTTCGCTAAGGGTGTCCAAGTAGTATACATTTATTTACTTCTTTAGTTACAAAATAAGTGAGTTCTACATTGTAAATTCATATATAACGCACTGTCATACATTAAATTGCTTTTAGCAATTCATTACTTGTAAAAAGCTAATTTTAAGTAATAATGGTAAATTTAATGGTAATTTTTTTTTAATTTTGTGTCTTTTTTTTCACTATTTTTAGGTCATAAATGCATTTTTTATTTCGCACTTTTTCATTATTTTATGGTCATTAAATGCCTTGCCCAATATAAGATATCATTAGGCCTATGAATACTAAAATAATATTAATAACATTATTATTATCATTTTTGTTTATTATAATTCCTGGGCTTTTTATCTCACAGCTCCTATGTCCCATGCAATATTGTAACTTAATATACTAGAAAATGCATTAAAGGTAGAGTGTTTTCGAATATAACTTTATAGCTTAAATAAACCTATGGAAATAAAGAAATTCAGATAATATTCTTGTTAATGTAAAGGTAATAGCATAATGTTAGAAGACGAAGATAAAATAATTTTCCAGTGACTGTCGGCTTGCTCTATTTCATCCAGGTTGTCCGGAATCACCACAATGTGAGATCCTGATGCAGGCGATGGAGCATTATCATCGGCACTCTTGCATCCGATTCAAAGAGTGGACCGGGGAGAAAGACTATGTGACCATTTTCTTTAATTCAGACAGGTAAATGCTAACTAAAGTGCGATCAGTTATATTTCCCCCGCGGCGAACTGGCTAACCGGCCCACAGGAAAAACACAACGGTGGAAAAACAGATCTGATCGTAGTGCTTAATGAGAGAGAGAGAAAAAAAAGGTAGAATGCATTGAGGGGCATAAGAAGAAAAAGTCAGAAATAATAAAATATGCCAAAATTAATTAGAAGTTCAGAGTTTTTAAAAATCAGTATCATCACCTTAAACAAGTACTAAACAAAAATATTGCATTAAATTAATTATTTTTAATTCTGAGAGTAAAATTTTGCAGCATCCATTAATTTCCCCCTTAAGATTGTTTTAATGTTTTTTTCTGCTACACAAAAACGCATTCTTGTAAGGACAATCATTGCACGCCGCGTGTAAAGAATACTAGAGCAGGAAACTCATATTCTAAAAACTGATCTGCAACAAACTGCAAACTATAACGTTTAACAGTTTTGATCCAAAATATTTACAAAAACAATTATATAGATTAAATTGATACTTAAAACTGTAAAATAAACACTGCAAACAAGTACAGCACTGCTTATGATCAGTATTCAAAAAGTCAATGGCATAGATGAAGTAGTCAACAAGGCATTGGTTTTATTTCCGAAATTCGCGGGTTCCATCACTGCCCAGATCCATGTGTATGTAAATGCGAGTCTCATATCTATAGATATAGAGACATGTGAAAGATTTCCTGCGGAACAAAATTCCGACACATTGGTGACGGTTACAAGCATAAGTGCAGTGCACAACTGCCGTTAAATAGCTATAAACAAAGCACCAACTATTTTAATCCATGAAAGCATGCTCTTCATTCGAACATCATGCGACCTATCAAAACAATTTCCCTCCTGCACTATGATTAAAGGTTTTAATAGAAGAAGGTACAACTCGTTTTATTTTTAACTTAAGTTGTGTGTTGACTCAACTAAATTTATCTCCAATTGAAGTGTTTCGGGAAAGATGTAAGATGATTTAATCTACGCTGATGATGTGATTTTATAGTGGAGCGTGCTGGTCTCCAGTCGGACGTAATGGTGGAGAGCAGAGATTATCGTTGGGACAGCGCTGCTGGTATCTAGGTATCGTGGTCCATGAATTGGGACATGCCACCGGATTCTGGCACGAGATGAACAGACCTGACAGGGATGACTGGATCTATATCTATTGGGACAACATCATTTCAGTGAGTATTAACTGTTAAAGTATTATTAGGAAAAAGGAAGCTGCCACACTCGGTACAGGTTCACAAGTGGGGTGAGTAATAGAAGAAAAATGCATCATATTCATTCACTAAGCTGAAGGACAGCGATGCAAGTTAGCTCTTTTCATACCGAAGCACGTGCACTGTGACGTCGGTTCGTCCCTCCATCCCTCACTGTAATGCTGTAGTGTGCATCAAACCCAAAACACATTTGTTAATAAGAGGGGATGACTCATTCATTAAGAGCTTCATGAAAGAAATTGAAGCCGAATATGCATTTCGCACTTATGGCCGTCAGGTAAGAAGGTTTCTAGTACTTTGCAAATCGGGAGGTAGGCCGGTTACCTGCCCTATCAGTGAGGAAAACAAAACGGAAGTTTCTTACATAATTCACAAGTTGAAAATTCAAATACCAGTAGTCTATAAATAATACGGAAATCACTTAAGTGGAGATTTGAATGCACGAGTTGGTAATATAACTAATATTCTCATCCCAAATATACTTGGAATTATTGGGGAGAGTGTAGTGAATGTTAATGGTGAAATATTAAGAGAGTTCGCTACATATAATAAACTGAAAATTTCAAACACATTTTTCGGGAAGAAAGACATACACAAATACACATGGAGTAGACGAGAATATAGATCATTAATAGATTATACAATTGTTAATGATAAATTATGTTCGCATGTCCAAGACGTAACTGTCCACAGGGGCAGCGATATATATTCAGATCACTACCTGGTAATATCTAAAATTAAAGGGATGGCAAGATAGCAAAAATTGAAAGCTAATCAAAAACAACAAAAAATGAAGATGTGTATAAAGTTTATTTATTGCAAGATGAAAGCATAGGAAAGCTATATGAAAATAGATTGGTAAGTAACATTCTAGAGTTACCAACGGAAGAGGATATAAATCTGGAATGGGAAAATATAACAAAAATAGTAAATAAAACAGCAAGTGAGGTGCTGGGGACAAAGAGAAAATTAAGAAATAGGAGAGGCCTAAGAATTTGGAATCCGGAAATTAAAAAAGCAATACAAGATCAACAAGCTTATAAAGCATATTTACAGCTGAAAACAGAACAAGCATATGCGATATATAAAGAAAAAATAAAAGCTAAAAGAATAACACGACAAGCACATGAAGAATCGTGGAATAAATTTACCAGTGAAGTAGAGCATGACATACATGGAAGACAGTTAAATATAAATTACTTAAGTATGTAAACAAAACGGAAAAAAGATGTAGCAAAATTAAACATAATACCTGAAAATCAATGGACAGAGCACTATACCAGTCTGTAGTTTAGAAACACAGAATGTGAATTAAGAAAAAACACGTTTGAGGTGGAAACAAAACAAGATGAAGTAGATCCAATAACCCTTGCGAAACTAGATTCTGTACTGAAAACAATAAATAATCGAAAAGCGCCAGGATTAGATGGAATGAATGCTGAACTCATAAAATACAGTGGAATAATGTGCAAACTAAGAATATTACATTTAATAAACAATTGCTGGCAGAACTGTAAAATACCCGAATCATGGACAACAGCTCTAATTAAAAATATATTCAAAAAAGGAGATCGGAGAAAGTGTGGAACCTATAGAGGAATAAGTTTAATGAATGCGAGTTACAAAATTTACACGAAAATAATAAACAACAGAATGAAAAATTCGTAAAGGCCGATCCTGTATAGATAATATATTTATTCTTAACCAAATAATTGAACAGCGAAGAGAAAAGAATTTAAAAACCCATATTGCCTTCATCGGTTTAGAAAATCCCTTTGATAGAATAAATAGAACAAAGTTATGGTAAATATTAGAAAATAAGAGCTACCCACCGCATATCATTAAGGCGATTAAAAGCCTATATACAAATACAAAAATAATAATTGTTACTGGAAATAGGCTAACTAGGGAAATTTTTACCAATATTTTACTTAGACAAGGGTGCAGCTTATCACCCACTTTATTTAGTATTTACATGGACGATATTTTAAATAAATGGAAGATTTTAGTGGATCCAGGAATCATAATAAAGAAAAATGTTTATATTAACACCCTGCTGTTCGCGGATGATCAAATAATGATACGCGAAAATGAAGACAAATTCCAAAAATCATTATATGTCTTAAATTATATTATACAAAATTACAATTTAAAATATCAAAGGAGAAAAACAAAGATGATGGCTTTTAAGGGACACTATCCAGCAAGATCAAAAATTGTCTTAGAAAATGTAATTTTAGAAAAGATATCAAATTTTAAATATTTAGGATGCAACGTAAGTTTTCAATACAACACAGACATAGAAGAAAAAGTAAACAAGTTCAGAATGATATGTGGGACAATACAAAGAACTTTTAAAATTAGAGTAAGAAGATATACAAAAATGAAAATGTATAACGTAATGGCAGTACAACACTGTTATATGGAAGCGAGACCTGCGTACCAACACAAAAGGATCTAAATAAAATACAGGCATCAGAAATGAAATTTTTAAGGGGTGTTAAAGGCTGCACAATATTAGACAAATTAAAAAATGAAGATATCAGGAAAGAATTAGAAATTGAGCCAATAATAAATAAAATATCAGAACGTAGGCAACAATGGCGTGAAAATATTTTAAGAATGGAAGATAGTAAATATCCAAATGCAATATTAAACTACAGCCCAAAAGGAAGGAGAGAAAGAGGACGACCCAGGAGACGCTGGAGAAACCTATGAAGCCGGAACGGGCAAAATGCCCCAACCGTGGAGTGAAGATGATGATGACTTTAGTCCACTATAAAGTCACATGGGTAGCTCACTCATTTACTGACAATGTTTGCTCGCTTAAGGCTAGTTTACACGACGAAATTAGGTTTCGTAACTGAGTTTCGCAACTGTTTTTTACTTGAATGCGCAAGCGCTAGATGTACTGGCGACAATGAGTTACGGCACTACGCAGTTTCGACTGATTCCAACTTTTCACGAAACTATAATAGTAATTTTGAGATTATACGCTTATTTAGCTTGTTCGCATTTCGTAAAATGAAATGGGGAAGTGAGGAAATTGTGAAATGCCTGCATTCATACGTGTTTCAAACGTTCATATGGAATTTTAACAATTTGAACTTCAGAAATAATATGAAATGTGCGGTTGCATTGGAAAGAAAATGTGTGTAATTAGATTCACGAAATCACTTTCATGAAGGTGGTTACGAAACCTAGTGTCATCGTGTAAACTAGTCATTACAGATGAGGCAGAAACTTGAAATTTGGCATAGCCCTACCAAAAGCGTGTAGCCTGTAACCGATGGAAAAATAAAAAATAAAAAATCCTCTAAAACATTCAAAATGGCGGACGCAAAGTCTGTGCAGACCCTTTTTAGATGATCATAATAGCTAGACAGTAAGTATATTTAAAAAAAAGGATTTCACCAGCAGCAACAGATTACGAGAGATCTATTCTATAAATTTGGTTGCGTGACTGTTTGTCGTATCCCCATCGTTATACCTTAGGTAGTTATTTTTTTAAGTACATTTTGAACATATTCCACATGTCACACAGCTAGAATCATGTAATTCTGCAGGGATACTGGCACATCTAATTGCCCTAAGAGTGCCAAATTTCATGAGTCCAGCTGACCTATAAGTATGAAAAAACTAAAATAACATGTGAAAATTAGATAATCGCAACATCATTCATATCAACTTCAGGCTAATTAAAACATGGACTCTATCTTCGAATAAGGTCAGTTCATAAAAAAGTCTTTCTCGAGAGACTGGGAGAGGAAGTTAACCTTTCAACTTCAATCGTTCAATAATTAAAGAAACTTTCATAGAACCAAAGCTATTTTGGTTACATAATAAATATTTAATTCTAAGGATACATAATATCATTCGTCATAATACTGAGTTTTGTGAGAATGAATGCATTGTAGTGTGCACAAGAGAAAACCTAGAAGGTAATTCAAGCTTGGAATCATTCATGAATTTGAATGTTAAAATGATTTTAAATACTGTTGCTATTAATAACTTACATTCAGGAGAATCCGGCATAGAAGACATATTTTTGAAGACAGAACCAGTTTAACTTAAAATCCTGTAACATGGAAACCGCTAAGTTATATTGCATTATAGCCTAGACCGTTTTCATTGTTTCTATAAACTGTTCCGTGTTACAGCCAAAATACTGCTGATACAAACAAGGCAAAATTTTAACGATAATTAACTTAATCTACTTAAAACTTCTTGTAACAAATATTTGTTAATATTAATGTAAAATGTCATTATATCATCTAAAGTAAATTTGAGATATTACATCATAATGGTCTTCTATACTTAAGTCGAGAAATAAAAAATGTCTTCTAAGGGAGAAACGTACCCATTATGCGTGCGGCATTTCCTCTTTGAATAGCTGCCTCAGATATTTTGTTAGCAAGCTCTTGTATATATTACATGAATGTACAGAAATAATTAAAGTTAAATCTGCTTATGTTTTTAACTTTAGGGATTTGCACATGCCTTCGCTAAGCACGACGCTTCCAGCGTTAATTCTCTAGGAGAGAGATTTGACTACAAGTCCATCATGATGTATGATGAGTACGCCTTCTCTAAGGTAAGTGCACAATTCAGACTGGAATAAGAATAATTCTAATAACGAGGGGCCTGTCTTCTACTCTGACAAAATACAAGCCTAAAAGAATCACCAGAATATTTTGATCTGCCATTAGTATGCCTCGAGTAATATAATAAAAAAGCTGCTTCAAATTCTATGTGTATTCTTAAACTCATCATAGAACTTTTACACTCATATTATTAGCAAATACATAATAGTCTTCTGTTTCATAATAACATTTTCTAATAATATTAGTTATGAGTTCATAGCTCCAAACTATTAGTAAATATTGCTAATATTATTAGTAAACTGTTTCATAGGCTGCAGAAATAATAAAATTTACTGATAATATCAGGTGTTTTCTATAAGTGTTTTTGGACTAATAACTTATTCTCAAACCCATGTAATTCAGATTTCATTATCTTAAATTTGTGGAAAATGAATCACTCTGATTTCATGATCAATTTAGAAAAAGCTTAGATACGATATCAAAGGAATTTTTGTCATAAGTTTTTAGGATTTGAGGTTAGATTTTAGTACATAAGCCAACTGCTATCTTGAATAAGTACCTGGCAGATTTATTAATTTCTTAGAGCTAGTTATTATTTGTTCATTTAAGAAGATATACGTAGGCCGTGCTGCTTTGAAATAGTATTGACAAAAATACTAAAAAGGGAAAAAAACACAAACAACAATCCAGACATAACCTCCAAATCAATCAGCTGACTAATGAACTAATAATATTAGTGAAGAGATTTTATGAGTAGCATTCATAACTCTGTGAAACAAGATTTTGTTAACTATTAAATAATATTATGAGTTCCAATATTATTTACTAATATTATTAGTAAGTTCTATAAAACAGGGTTCAGAATAAGGATATTTGTAAAAAATGTGAATTTATTTCTTCAGGATGGTGTATCTCCCACCATAGCTGCTAAAGAGCGGGGTGTTGTGATCGGCCCAATTTGGAAAAAGTCTGGCCTAAGTGACAGTGATCGCAGGCGTATAGAGAAGTTATACCACTGTAAAGGTAACATATGAGGGTGTATTTACTTACATCGGGTTTGGCTTGTTTATCACTTTGTGACGAGTTCAAGAATCAAAGTGACAGAAAGATGTCGCTTGATGAAAAGCGCAAGTAGGCTTCGTTTCATACCTCAGACACAAATTCGAAGTTACGTTCTTTTAAACCCTGTACAGGCAACTTGTCAAATGTATTCTAGAGCGATAGGGAAAAAACGAATAAGCCAAAATTCCAAAGTTTTCAGGAATGACAAAAAACAATTTATTTCCACCCAGATATTTTTATATAGTATAAGATACTGTGTAAAAATGTCTGGTGGACTGAACTGAATAGTGTAACAATGCTGTGAAAATAAATCATTATTGTCTCTCCTAAAACTTGGGTATTTTGACTTACTCGCTTTTTTCCTATCACTCTAGTATTCTTTCTTCATTTTATTTTACAGTTATTTCTTCTTCCATATATCTGGTAAACCTATGTAGGCCCTATTGCTTTTCGCTTGGAATGTACATAACTACATTGAAATGTACGCATTTCTCCTATAATATTATCATGTGATGTCCAAGAGAGACAATAATCTGTGGTACATGAATGCATATGCATATGTCTACCTTATAGATGTTACGCAATCAATATTCTGCATTGAAAGGCTAAG
Source organism: Ectobius pallidus (assembly GCA_964059195.1). Classification (NCBI taxonomy): domain Eukaryota; kingdom Metazoa; phylum Arthropoda; class Insecta; order Blattodea; family Ectobiidae; genus Ectobius; species Ectobius pallidus. The sequence continues at coordinate 18,735,275 of CAXKWD010000005.1, forward strand.
ATTGGCCATATTATGCAATTCGTGGCCAAATTGGTTCCGGAATATCTTCCGGGGTGCAGAATTGGTTCCGAAATATCTTCCGGGGTGTCATCAGGGGCATATGTTGCGTCATATATTTCGTTCCCAGCTGTAGAGAACTGGTTATTCTCTCTAGGTATATTTCCTATTCGAGTCTCGGCGAATATTGAACGGCCGGTTGCTGAAGAAGTATTGTATGCGTATATTTGTGCCAGTACCTATTACACCAGTCGCGGCTCGTGGCTTAAAAGGTGTGCTGCATATACCATTTCATAGGTCTAAATTTAAAGCAAAGACAATATCTTAAGCCTACTTACATGATGAAGAGAGTATAAGTATTATTTAAACAGCGTATTCAAATTAATTCTAAAATGCTGACCTAAATATAACACAACGTCACCACATGACACTTCAGCCTACAACCAATGCTTTACTCATAGGGACTTCCTGTCCCACAGCACAATCATAAATGGGACGCAGGAACCCCCAGTAGAGCATGCGCAGTGGAAGTTTCATGTAACCGTGCGTGAGATCGTCGCGGCTGAAGCTAATTCAGCACTCGACACTGCAGTTTGTAGTTATCCCAGAGAGAGCGCGCTACAATATATTTTTGTCTGTTTTGTTTGCATAACGGCTCGCGTTAGAAGAGATTAGGAGTGATTTTAGTGCAGTTTGTACAGTGTCCTGTAGCACATTAGCACATGATCATCAGCGAAAATTATATTATGACCCATCATTAGGATTTATCGTGTTGTTTGCCAGTTTTGAGTCCCCGTGTCTCCACAGTTTCCTTTCTCAGATCTATAGGTTTACTAAATCATCTATTTTTCACATTAAAGAAACAGGTTAATATTATAGGAGAAAAATTCCTCTGACAGTGGGATTTGAACCCAGGACCTTTGGTCATCCGTGCCAATGCTCTGCCAACTGACCTAAGCCAGAGTTCACTTCACAGGGCCAGATGGAACCTTTCTCGTATGGCTGATTGCCCTTAATGGTCTACCTCACAGACAGACAAGTTATGTCATATGCAGACTGTAAGACACACTAATTAGTGCTTTTTGTGACCTGGCTTCCACTGTTATTGTACAGTAACATTCAAGATATCATATAATGTCCAACATGTAATCTGTGTTCATAAATGCATATGCGTATATCTATCTAGTGTCAAAATTAAAGCAACAAACTGATATTTCTCCTTCCTGTGTCTACTATACGAGATATTCATATAAAATGTAAAGCTATGTCCGTACAATCTTGTTCTGAACTGAAGATGGCATTCCTGTCATCTTACAAACATGCAAACGATGACCTCAGTGCACCAATCAAAAGGGCAGTGCACCTATCAAAAGGGGCATTGCAGCATAGTCCAATGTTTGTTGCTTAGTCCAATATCAACGTTTGCTGTGTGAACATTTACTGCAGGTACAGGATGGCACAGAGAAGACGCCTAGAAAATTCTCTTCGGTGGAGGGCCATAGGAAGAATGAAAGCAGGACAGTCTTGTGTCATGTGTGGCAACAGTTTGTAGAGTACGAAAATGAATCCCGAAGGTCAGGACAAGGACGACCAAGAGTGACATCAGAAAGAGAGGACCGTTATTTGACTGTAAGTTCACGACGGTACCGCCGTAGTACTGCACAACAACTGGCATCTGACCTCACAGCATCCACTGGAACAGTTGTATCGAGACAAACAGTGTACAGAGGCTTCGGCAGAGAGGCCTTTATTGTTGGAGACCTGCTGTATGTGTACCCCTGACGCGTATTCACAGAAGAGTACGTCTAGAGTGGAGTCATCAACATGCCAACTGGATGGTCGAACAGTGGGTCAATGTTTCTTTACAGATGAGTCCAGATTTTGTCTTGAAAATGATTCTCGACGGATTCGCATCTGGAGAGAACCTGGAACACGATTTTGGGATGCAAACATTGTGGAAAGAGACGATATTAATGGAGTTGGATTAGGAATTATGTTGATTACCCGGACACCTCTTCTTGGAGTTGTACGGGTAAATCTGCAAGGTTTAACAGCTGTAAGGTATCGTGACGAGATCTTGGCACCTCATGTGTGGTTGTTTCGAGGTGCTATGGGCCCAGGCTTCGTACTGATGAATGATAATGCTCATCCTCATAGAGCACAGGTGGTGGATGTTTTCCCGGAAACTGAAGATATTGCACGCATGGATTGGCCTGCTCGCTCTCCCGATTTTAATCCTATAGAGCATGTCTGGGATGCACTATGGAGACGACTTGCTTCACGTAAACATCCACCAACCACTCTCCAGGTCTTGCGAGCTGTTCTGCAGGAAGAATGGGCGTTATTGCCTCAAAATGAGATTGATGACATTATTCACAGCATGCCACGCCGTTGTGAGGCCTGTATTGCTGCCAGAGGTGGTCAACCCCATACTGAGTACATTAACACGTTTTTCTGAATGTGTGTGAAAGTCATTACTTGTAACAAAAAAAACTGTTTGTTTTACTGGTATGCACAAACGTTGCAATAGTTTGCTTTCTTTATTCCTCATATTGTTTATACGTTACTATCACCTGTTTATACTGTTTTGTGGCAAAATAAACCACCAAAGATGACATTTCGGTTTGTTGCTTTAATTATAAGATCACCTTTAAAATAAATAATTTAACAACTTATTAAAAGTTAGCAATTAATAATCCATCCATTAAATTAATATAGGACTTTGTTTATCTGCTTTAACGTATCCTCTATGCACGTGCAATCGCATGCAAACAATTAGCATTATTTTTACATGGCTTCTCCCACTTTAGCACAGAAACCTATGCTTTGTTAACTATACGTAGGTTCCCCGACCGCCCGCGAGGTCTAGTGGTTAGCGTTTTAAAACTATGGATCCGCGGATCTGATTTAATCGCCGGTATTTCCTCGGATTTTTCTAAGTTAGAGAGGTCTGGAACAGAATGTATTCAGCCTCGTGACACAAACTGGGGAGCTATTTAATATTTTATTAAAAAGAAGTGACTCAGGTTCAGTAAGCCATCAATAATGACCTTGGATGTCGGTATGCTGACCACATGCCCCCAATACTGCCAGCTGCCCAAGGCAGTGGTCGGATGGTAGGCCTAGACCTTCAAAGTGTTGTAGCGCCATGGAGTTTAGTTTAGTTTAGTTTTTTACATAGGTTCCCCTAAACTTTTAATTCTATGAAGAAACTGATATATCTAATTATTATTATTATTATTATTATTATTATTATTATTATTATTATTATTATTATTAATGGGTTCTTCCTTAATTTCATAAGAACGCCAGCATTTTCGCAGTTACAGCTCGGAAGCCATCTCTTTCCAATTATAGCCTACTTCTTACAGATGCAATCTCTTCTTTAATCAGTCAATATAAGCTGCCAACAGTTCTCTGTCTCTTTCAAACATCATTCTTATGATTCCTTTTCATTCTACTCTTATATAAGGCTTTAAGGATTCGAATCGTGACATAGTCATGTGGCAGTGATACTTATCAGGCTCCTTTGCAAAAGTGATTAGTTTCAAAGAAAGTTGAATAATTATAAACAGGATCTTGCTCACTTGATCACAGGTACGCTGAGAGAAATTTTATTGTTTTTCATAAATATAGTTATCTGAATAAAATGCTACCTTCCATCATAAATAATATCAGTAATAATTATTGCTTCTTTGACTAATCCTTACTGAATTTCAGGTTCACAACCCAAAGCTGGATTTCCATATAACGAAGTATGTGACTTCAACAAGCATGTGTGTGGATTCAAAAATGTTGGTTCTTCAGTCTTTAAATGGAGAAGCTTAAATGCCACAGGTAATATGTGACTTCAGAAAGCATGTGTGTGGATTCAAAAATGTTGGTTCTGCAGTCTTGGAACTGGAGAAGTATAAATAACACAGGTAATATGTGACTTCAACAACCATGCGTGTGGATTCAAAAATGTTGGTTCTGCAGTCTTGGAACTGGAGAAGTATAAATTACATAGATAACGGGTAATTGATTGTGACTTTAAGCTCCTGATCGATTCATAAACAGAGCTTACAAAAGAACAAAGGTCTAGTTTAATAAGCATATGTGAAGGAATATGCGGATAGTGTTATTTGTCATAGTTAACTGTATTACAACTTCCAAAGTCGTATATGAACACTGTAAAACAATACGTTGTCATGAGAACAGATTTGCATACGGGTCATTCTTCAAATACGGGAAAATTTGGAGTGTGTAAAATCCAAATTTTTTAAATTTGTTTTTAAAATCTCAAAAAAATTACTAAAATACTTCATGGGTTACTTGATTATAATAAGACACCAGGAGAGCTTAAATGTTTATTTTTTTATTTTTTTAAAGCCATGTGAATGACATCCGTGTACATGTGGATGGCAGAAGGCCACATTCATGACTAACTTTGGCAACAATCTGCTTTTCTTTATGTGGTTTCATATTTTTCTCAAAGTGCTTCAGTTGATTTTGCACCAAATTTGCAAATTTGTGTTCATACACCGGAATTAATGTAATTTTAACTAGACTGTGTTTTTATGGGGTTTTTTGGGGAGAATCAAGCAGAAATTCATTTAATCAGTTTTAAGATAAGTACAGGTCACAGACACCGCAAACACAATAGTACCCTACATTTATCATCTATATGACTTGAGAGTCATCCGCATACCCCTTCATGAGGAATGTGGATGACACAAAAATCAGGCATGTGGATGACAAAAAAGGAGTTTAAGTGGTCTCAGCAAGCCATTCTTAAACCTCTGTAGGCTGAACTTTAATCAGGTACTTTGAATTGGAAGGTTTATCATAGTGCATAATCAAAATTAATTAATATTCACTTTCTGCCTACTTTCTAGAAGTCATGTTAATGACGGGGAATAAAAACGCTTTCCTTGAAAATGATGCAAAATCCTTTGTTAATCCCAAACTGTTTGTAAGCAAGCAAAATTCAACCTTACAATTCAACCACAAGCTGCCCTGTTGGCTTTCTCACACTGTTGCCAGTTATACAAATTTCTCAATTCTGCAGAAAAAATTCCATTCTTTTCAGCCATGTGGATGACCAAAAACCCTTGGGACATTCTTTATGTTCATTAGGTGGGGTGACAATTTTATTTCATTTTATTTTTTAGGGGTTAATATTCTTCACACATTCATACTCATTGGCAGGAAAAAAGTTGAAAAGGAAATAACATTTTGTTTTGTGGAAAAATGCATTAGAATATACAAAACCGGGGTATGGGACAGGGCATGTGGATGACATTTCATTGAATTAAATTTGATTTTGGAATGTCAGAATTTAAAGTTAGTGACATTTCAAAGTGATAGTTGTAGTATGGAAGTAGTAGAAACAAACTTTTATTTTAATTTTTTTTAAGTTGAATTTGAAGGGAAATATCACTCCGGAACACAAATGTTCCCGTATTTGAAGAATCGAACATATGAAGAATTCTTTCTAATATATTACCATAAAATAGGCACTAAATTGAGTAATACCTCGGTACCGGTCAACCGATTTTGTCCAATATCAATAGGGTTCTTCCCATGGACGTTATAAATGCGTACAGCAAGTTTTATGAAAATCTTATAAAGTGTATTTGAGTTATCGCGCATACAGATACACGGCAGACAGACGGACAGATATTTTCCCTTCCCCAACACATTTTCATAAAGTACCACTTAATAAAGCAAGAGATAAACTGTCTCCTTTTTATAACGCCTATACAATACTATTTCCTATTACATAATTTTAATAAAATCCATTGATAAAATATTTTAAAATGGAATTATTGGGGTAGCAATTTAGGGGGGCACCGAAATTATTTCTCGTCTAGGTCACCAAAATACCTAGAGCCGGCCCTTTATCCTTTTGTAGTTGCCTTGTCGACTCATGCCTTTTAGATATCTGCATCCCCCATACAAATAAAATTATATAGGCTATACAGAGTGTTTCACGAAGTTTTACCGCCACTCACTGAGTGCATTCTTGAGGATATTTGGAACAAAAAATGTAAATAAAAAAATGTGATCTGACTTGTAGTTACGTTGTTATAAGCGTTTGAAATTTCAACATTCGTGACAAAATAGCAATGAATTCGGCAATAAATCCGCACAGAAATTGAAAGTAACAAACAAAATGGGTTTAATTCACATACTTAACATACACTTCACCCTTTATCTTAGTTTGCCATCAGATTTTCAAAGATGCCTCCCTGTACGACCAAGCAGTTTGACGCGCGGGTATGAACGGCGCGTGTCGCGTTCCGTAATTTATCAGGACTGTTCTTTATTATTGTTGCAACGTACGTACGTTGAGCTCTGTTCACATCGAGACGTTCATAAATATCTACATTACTCCGTAATTATTTGAGATAGGTAAAACTTTTACTAGGAAAAGTTGTTCCAAATAACGTCAGGAACATGCTCTGTTAAAAACTAAACTAAACTCCGTGGCGCTACATCCCTGAAGGGACTTGGCCTACAACCCGACCGCTGCGTCATCTCCCGTAGGCAGATGGCAGGTTTGGGGGGCATGTGGTCAGCATACCGACACCCACGGCCGTTAATGGTGGTTTTCTTGACCGGAAACATGCTCTGTTACTGGCGGTAAAACTTCGTGAAACACTCTGTATAAGGCACGAGCTCATACTCATGTAGCTATCAGATAATTGATTATTCAAAAAAACTAACTCAATATATTTCTCGTCTATACAGATGGCTTTGTGTACACGTCATATGAAATAGCGGGAACTACAACTGGATACTTCATGTCCGTTAACTTCCATGGACTTTCGCAAAAGGACACTAGAGGTCCAATGGGATGTGTTCGCTTCTGGTATCTGTTGCAAGGAGGTGATTGTAAGATGCAGCTCAGACTCACCCAGGCCTACCTCTCCAGCGCAACTCAGCTGTTCTATGATCCGGAGACCGTGTACGATCTCTGGGAGAATGACACCATTACCAATGAGTGGGTGCATGTGGAACTTCCACTCTATGTCACAAGGGACTTCAGGGTAATGAGGTTATCGTATTTACATAAAAGTTACATGTTTCGATTAGTTGACTGAAAGAACAATCTACGAGGCGCGTCCATAAATTAAGTTTCCCTAGGGCCGTTTACACAAACAAAACAAAATTTCATGTAAATTTTTATACAGATATAGCAAGTTTTCAGATATTTGTCACAGGAATTGAGACTTTTGTCATACCGTGGGACGAACTTTTGAACACTTGTGCGGTAGAAGTCTGCCACCTGGGATATGAACCACTGTGTGACAACCACCTCCGCTTCTCTGTCATTCTCTGTCATTTATTGAGGTGTAGGAAAAGATGGAAATCACTGGGAGTGAGGTCCGAGCTGTAAGGTGGATACTGAAACAAGTCCTAGCCGAGCTTTTACAGAAGATTTGCAGGAAGGTGTTGAAGCCTCCAACCTACAGCTCGGACCGCGCACCCAGAGATTTTAATCTTTTCCTACCCCTCAAGAAATGACAGTGAATGACAGAGAACGGTAGAGATTGACAGAAATCGAGAATGGTTCAAATTTCAGGCGGCAGTCTTCTACGACACAAGTGTTCAAAAGTTGGTCCCACGGTATGACAAAAGTCTCAATTCCTATGGCGAATATGTTGAAAAATATCTGAACACTTGCTATATCTGTTGCAATAAATACTTCCATGAAATTTTGTTTTGTTTGAGTAAACGGCCCTAGGGAAACTTACTTTACGGACGCGCCTCGTACTTTAAATATACAGTAGAACTCCAATTATGCGAACTCCAGATATCCGGATTGCTTTGAGACCGAATTCAAGCGGGTTTGCAGCAGCAAGCATTGGGAAACCCTCTTTCAGTGCCGATTATTTCAAACAAACAAAACTTTTAGCCTATAAAATCGACAGTTTGTCAGCAAAACAACTGACTCTGACCGATATCTTCAAGATGTGACACTTTATGTAAGTACAGTACTGTACAATTTTATCTTCTTGAAAGTAATGACCTTTATCTAATTATTCGGATATTTGACTATCCGGATCGGATCCGGACTCAACCAATCCGGATAATTGGAGTTCTACTGTAATAAGAGTTCCTTCCTATAAAAGAGTTTATATGATTTCTTGAATGTTGAAAATTTTGTGGTAATGATATGAAATGAATTTATTAACTTGAAGCAACACTTACCATTATTTTTGGACTGTAGTAATCGACAGAAATGTGTAACCTATCATGAAAAATACTGATTATTAATCATCTCCCGCATATTAAAATATCAAAAACACTTTTGAAACCCATTCTACAAATAATGCCATTCTTTGTCAAATGGGGGATGTCTGCTAAAAGAAACGTGAATTTCCTTTTGCATTTCCTCACACTAAATTAATGGTTTTCAAACTGAGGTATGCATAATCCTTTTGGATTTCAAAGGATATTGGTCAACATATTAAATATCCAGAAATTAAGGTAAATCTTGTAGAAAGAACCTACCCAGCTTTTCTGTTCAGCAGTAATGCCTATCTATCCCTTCGATAAAACTATAAAGTTTATCGCAGTAAGGACGGTGCTCAAGGTCTTGTGTTCAATCCGACTCAGGTCGAAGGTATTTATGAGAGCACAAATGTGACAGTCCATGACTGCAGATTTATAGGCATGTAAGAGAGTTCCTGTGAACCAAAATGCTGGCATGCCGGCGTCTTTCACAGGCCTAAGTTGCAGTACACCCATTTACACCCCGTTAAATAACCACCAGCCATCCATTGTATTTTAGGAAAACTTGTTAGTTACCGGAAATCCACATTTAGCAGAACATGTTTGAATTATTCGGTTGAGTGGAGGTTCATGACAATGAGAAAAAGCTGTTTAAAACGCAGACAAGCCTACTACATTGAGAAACTGAATTTGAATCCACGTATCTGAATTTAACATTTCTATTGAGCGTCTAGAATTAGATAGCATAAGAGCACAACGTTCTCAATGGACCCATTACTGCTTAAAAAATTCGTCAAGTAGTTGTCACTTTTGTTAATTAACACTAAAATATATATTTTAAAATAACTTGGCCCATTTAAAAATATTGTGTTAGATTTACATAATACTGAATGTTACTGGATAATCTTTTTTAGCCATATTTTAAGGTTATCTTAAGGTAGCCTATATTAACATTTTCCAGACGTAGGGATACAATCTACAAAAAGGTCGAGTGACGCTGCACTAGATGAGACTCAACTTTCAGCACAACATTGCCAAAGAACTTGTAACTAGGATATGGAGGTTTTATCGGTCTTCGTTCTACTAACCTAGACATTCTGACATCTTAATGGCTCATTCTCTCACAAACGGCTTGCAGTGCTGATGTTGCGGGATTTCAGTCTATGCGAAATTACTCGAAATTACTCGAAAATGATTAAAGAAGAGATTTTACTCTAAAACAAATACCAAATAATTTTATAGTGCCTGGACACAAAACCTCATCACTCAACATAGTCTACAGAAATGTCCAGTCTTATGGGATAATGGTTTTGAGGTCATTTCCCACAATTTTCCGATTGGTGCCAGCAAGAAATGTCTTGTCATATTCATGTTTTCTTATAATGTTACTCCTAAATATTTCCCTTTCGTTTGGGAGTGGAAACCAGAAGTGTTCATTTTAATTCAGTCCCCTAAAGAACTAAAATAATAAACATAAACAATACTGGACTAAAAGTCCTAACGATTTGTATCCTACAAATTTGTTGATTTGTGTGATTGTGGATGTGGCTTTTTTGACGTTGTTGGAGCGTAGGGTTTTAGAATATAGTCACTTCCGTAGGGACCAAATAAGGTTGGTTTTGTTGGCGTTTTTCAACCTTTTAGCGATGCTATTAAATTATTTACTAGGGAACAAACGTATCCTTTAATATCAAATTATCTTTCTTGTTATTTTTCTCCTGAAACTTTTTTTTCTTTCTTTTTGTTTAGCTCATCTTCATGTCCCAGTTCAATGAAACGTGTGGCTTTGGTAATATTGGTCTGGATGACATAGAACTATACTACACCCCATGTGAGACCACAAGTACCACCCAGCATGGAGTCCATACCACCTTTGCCATGCTAACCGACAGCAGCAAAGTGCCAACAACCACAGTGCCCTCACCAACTATAGTGACCTCACCAACTACAGAGGCCTCAACAACTACAGAGGCCTCAACAACTACAGAGGCCTCGCCAACTACAGTGACCTCAGTTACTCCTCCGAGTAAGAATACCACAGACATCCCTGTGACCTCGATAACCAGTGAAGCGACAACATACAAGTGTCCTACAGAAAAACCAACCACAACCACCATTCCGACCGTGGTCACGACTCAGGAGATTCCAAGTACAACTGAGCCTCAAAGTAAACCCGTAACACCTGTTACAACAATCAGACCTCCCACTAAACCCGTTACCATTTTCCCTATAGATTTTATGGAACATACCAAACATGATAAAAACGACTCCATAGCCAAACTACAAACTATCCACTAAACTTGTTACCAGTTTCAACTCAGACTACAAATCATCCTCTAAACACACCATTTTCGCCACAAAACTCCTTAGCTAAACCTCGCACAGTTGTCATTTAAAGTTCTATGAAATTTCTTATCTTCATGAGTATACCCAGAATATGTTGCAGGTAAAGTATGGCCTAAATCCACAACAGTGACTTTTTACGGTAAAATCGCAATGTAAGGGGACCCACTTTTAAAACCAACAGTTCTCTGGAGAGGAAATGTCTCGACGAATGATTTGGTCCAATCCACCCGTCCTAAACGATACACTTTCTTTTATAACATGATCTAACGAAAAGTAGCGTCAATTCCGTCATATTTTTATCTCCTTATGATGAAGAAATTCGTGATTGGAAGTTAGAGGTGTGACGTCACATCAGCAGAACACGTAGAATTCTGGGAAACAGGTTCACAAACACAACAAGCCTCGCGGAAGATAGGCCTATACAATATGGCACATTTACGAAACGGGAAAATTCAGAATGCCCTACTAAATTGACATCACCGTTCATAACCTAACAGAACATGTCACTATACCTTTTTTCAAATGGGAAGCGTTTTGTTCTTCTCCTTGCTTAGATACGCGGTCCAATCAGAGACGGCGAGACGGAAGGAAGACCCTTCCTGATAGCGGTACTTCTTTAGCTCGTACACGTGATTGGCGGTGAAGGAAAACGCTTCCCATTTGAAAATTACTGTAACACTAATATCACCGTTCCTATCCTAACTGAAACTTGTTGGTCAACCTGCTTCGCTGAAAAACAAAAAACATCATCCGTCCGTGGAAGCCTGCTCACATCGCGAGAAGGGTCCGCCTACATTGCGATTTTGCCCTTTTCTCTTGCAGTAAGTGTCAATAAAACGGTCACCTCAACTATCTTTGTTTAATTTCTTACCTTTAGTTTTAAATAGTCATCATTCACTGTTCCTAATTAAATCGCTTTAACTATATCGAGTTCAGCTTCGAGTTTTCCGGTGCACGGCAGCTGACGAGTCAGTCAAGCGGCAACTCCGGCAGAATGGTCACAACATCCTGAAGTTCTTACCGTCATACAACAATAATGAAAATAAACACATATAACTCGAGCGGTAAGACCTGAGCCAAACAAACGGCTGCGCAGTAGTCTACGATGACGTAATCTAGACCTGCCTGACCTTCATAGCACGTGATGTTCTTTGCTAGTTTATACTGTACAGACCGTGTAAAAACATCTTAGTTAGCCTCACAGTATTCAATAGTTTAGAGCCTACAGCGATATTCTGTGAGTTACATACCATTACTTAAATTATACTTCATAACTAAAAAAACAAATACTTTATTCACTTTATTTTTTTCAATAGTTACAGGCTATTATGAACCGCATAGTTTGGAATGAATAGTACAGTATATGCATTCTCTTCTGCCCCTTACTCCATTGCTACCGGCGGATAAGTTATCTGCGCGTGTTTGGCTCAGGTCTTACAGATCGAGTTATACCTTATGACAAGATATGTTGGAAATGTTGTCATACTTCCATAAGTCCCTTGACTTTTTTTAAGTTTCTGTTCGCACTCATTAGTTCGTCTCCCGAAATTGAGTCAATGTCTCACCTGCTATTACCCTTCAGTTCTTGTAAGGCAATAGCGTTCCAATCGCAGTCAGTTAATACCGTAAACAAAATAAAAATATTTTTTTAACTTAATTATTTAATTTTAAAAATGCATATTTTCATATTTTCTATCTGTGACTTCAGCTTACAGCACCAATTGAATATTTTACCTACGTGCTCAAGCTCACGCTGAAGGCATGGCGCTTTCAGGTAGCGGAGCTTAGCGCTTTAGAGAATGTTTTACTAGGGGGTGACGTATCAACCTATGACAACCGAACTTCCGTGATATGTTTAGTATTGAATGTAGTACATACAACATTTCATACAGGCGTAATTTTGTTTGCAGTTCTATTTTTCAATTGTAACAATTAATTTAGTTCATATTGTATTCCAAGACACTTTTTTTTATCATTAGAAAGCCGACGATAAACATGATGAGTTTTAAAGTATGTATATATATTTGAAATTATATTTTATGACCAAATTTAGGGTTTTTACTTCTCGTCTGCATATTGAAGCACCATCTTTCTAGTTTTCAAAAATATAACATTTATGACCCTAACATGTTGGAAACTATGTTTACGAGAACGTATTTTATCAATTTTTAAATTTCTACGCTTCATAACATTAAATTGTACTTCACTATTCAATATAATTGTAATGAGTGAAATACTTCTTTATATGTAATTAAAGCTAATAAAATTAACGTCCAAAATCAAACATTTGTTTAGCTAAATAGCATTAATATCTATACACGTATACATGTAAACTTCTCGCATTTTGTCAAAATAAAAATTTATAGATTTTTATTATTCCATATGTTGTGCCCCATCGAAGTTTCGGTAACACTACACATGTCAGGATTGGCTTTAAGCCTTTAGGAAATGGATAGGCACTGCTGTGGATAATATAGGATAACATGCAATGTGATTAATTATTTTCATGCACCATTAAATAATAATCATAAATACTATAAATATAAATATTAATTTATTTTAAATTAATATAACAAAAATTAACTCAAAAAAAAGTCTTTGATTCTACATAATTTATATTTCTCTTTACTTCAAAAATTTGACTTGCTAATTCTTAACTGTGTAATTTGGTATAAATTCTTAAAACTTTACTTTTCTAATAAAACGTTTTACAACATCTTCTTATTTCTTTTGAAATAAACTACTGAAATTATCTCTATCCTTTACTCAAATAAATGTTTAAACTTACAGTTTATTCTTGACAGAAATTCCAGAATCATCATCTTGATCTGCAGGATTACTTCATAACCGTTGAAACGCTGAGCAACAAGAGAGCTTTTAGCGGCAATGCAAGCCCTTAAATAAATTTTCTACATGACGCTAGTACCCCGAAAACCTACCGTCAATATGTCGCGGGAGGTTTGATTATTATGCGTCTATTTCGGTACTTAAATCGTTATTAAATTAAATCTTTCATTAAACATTCTGTGATTTAATGTATACTTCGGTAAACTAAATGCAAAACAGGAATATACTCTGTTCGGCAATAATCGTAAATATTCGACATTATTCCGAGATTTTAACCAATAAAATACATTTATAAGTTATGCAAAATTCGCTATTCACCACACACTGTGTGTTAAAAGGTATGTCTAACTCAGCAACCTTGAAGAGCAGATGAACTGAAGCTAATGTGCTGACATATACACATTCTTATACTCATGATATTTCCTGCTGTCTGCTTCCGTATAGCCTTCCTTCATATGGTAACTTAAATTATCAAAATAATAAATATATTTTTGTTTCGTTCATTAGGACCTAACGTTCTGGCGCATAACACATACACAAGAAACTGCCTTTAAAAAATGTAACAGAAAAGTTCATTTTTGCACGAAATTGAAATTTATGAACATTGAAAAGTTCTCTTCCACACACATTTTGTTATAATTCAATAATTTTGAGAAGTTTATACTTCTTTAATTTCTTCCATTTTCTATTTTTTTACTATTGTAAAATAAGCATGCATGTTAGACTCAAGCCAGAGAGAGAAAACAGTGATCATATAGGCCTAATGTATAAAAATTGCATTAATACCTCCACTTTTTAGTTTGTTACGTCGATTTGAACATTTTTTTTTTTCTTCATTTTGGGGATTATTAAAATTCCAACAAAGAAATAATTTTTGTAATGTTCAAATAATTTTCTTGGGTAACACTTTACCTTTAAAAACATTCAGACAATTTGGTCAATAAATGTGGATTTTACTTCAAACCTTACCTTAAAGTAGATAGACCACTCGTAAACCCTATCGTCCATTAATTTGCTCTCTAAAATCAACACAATACTCCCAAGAAAGCTCACTATCAGTAATAAAGGATAAATTATTGGTTTTGATATATTTTTAGGTCATAAGTGCATTTTTATTTTCCATATTTTCTATTTTTTGGTCAGAAAATGCCTTGCCTTAGTTATTACCTATTAGTTATTAGATTTCACATAGACCTAAGGGCACACAATAGATTAGGGACCCAAGTTCTTCAAGAAGGGAGCGTATGCCACTGTAGCACATCAGAGAGGGGTTAGAAGCGGAAGCTAGCCCCTAGTGGCTACGTGTGCGCGTGAACCCAACCACTTGCAGCGAGAACGATCTTCTTCCTCAGGTTGTGGCTGTGGTGCGCTTCTGCAGAAGCTACGTGTGCGGCTGTCCCATTTGTGGTCGCCACCGGTGGCAACCACTAGCAGCTCCGTGTGCGCCTGGCCTTAGTAAAATCGCCAAGTAGTTCACACAAAATTAACCAAAAATAATGCTATGAAGTTCTGCGTATTTACGAGAATCATCTGCTAAGCTATGGGAAGGAAAGCAGCCATTGGGTCACGTGATCCAGTAACAGGGCTGTAAACTCGATGGCAATCAACACTATACGGCTCATGCTATACAAAGGAAAATTAGGTGGATCTTTAACGGGACCCGCGTGTGTGAGTAACAAAAGACAGAGGCAATGTTGACCAGTTCAGATAAGTCCGCGCCTAACAGAATAGTTACGTTATGCAATTTCAATAGCGCGACAAAAAAACTATACACAAACCAAAATGTTCAAATGTACCATGAGAAAGAAGAAATGATTCTGAAGCCAGCTGTACAAAAGCCGTGTTTTACGACAAGTGGTTGTTGAGTTATGAGCAGGCTTTAAAACTTAGTGCCCGATCGAATATGTTAACAGCAACCGTACTGTACAGACTTTGCTCGGCGTATGCCCTAGCTACCATATGCTAGTTCACGTAATAGTAAACAAACCGGAATACAGATATAGGAAGACCACAAAATAACTTCTCATTATCTAAACTCACATTACAAGCATGCAAAACGATACTTTCTCCTGTTTGTGTAGCCTATAATAGTCCCTCCCAAATGTTTCAATATATGTTTGCGTTTTAGAACACTTTACTTTCGGCATGCCGAATACGTATTATAAATTTAAACATGCACAATGACAAGGTACACTGTTGACCAATTTGAGAGGCACCATACTATGAGCGCATTTACTTCTCGGTACTACTATCAATGACTGTCTTATCAGCCTACGCAATCACCCTCCACCCCCTATACTCAGGTTGTTGGTAACCGGAATCAACTCCCTCTGTGGGTTCGGGCACTAAGTTTTAAATCCTTGTTATGAGGTTTAGAATGATAAGTGACATCAATCACGCACCTCCCGAGAGTAGCCGCACAGCCATTTCATAAAATATGGGAATTTTTCCCTCAAAGAGAGAAGTTAAAAAATTATTGTAATTGGGTGGTCAAAAATAAGTTTAAAACATCAAATTCTCTGAATATTAAGGACTTAGGTGTATCTGAAGTGGTTTCATGTGTAAAATCTGTCGATTCACTTATTTATTGCGATGAGTTCCTTTTTTTGCCATTTTTAGCATGATTTTAACACTCTTTATTACCAAGTAGTCAAGAGTAATCACTAATCAGCTATGTCCATTTTCATTTGAGAAAATATACATCTTAAGGTACAATTTGGAATAAAGATTAACTTCAAAAAATGTGTGTGGTTAATTACTAGTATGTAAAATAACAAACAAGGGAATTTTTGTCCTACCCGTAATGTCCCACCCGTAACAGTGATAGTTTTCTTAAATTATTATTGAGTTAAATAAATGTTCTGACAATCTGGAAACAGTTTATAATTTGTATTTAATCCCTCATACCTTCATTAATAACAACATTAAGACCCCAACAGTAATAGCAGAACAGAAAATGAACTATTGTTTTGCATCATTAAAATCAGTGTCCAAATTATGTCCCACCCGTAAGAGATTTTGAGAAACAAATTTAAAATATTTAAAATAAATTTTAAATAATGCTTTGCATGTAGTGTGGAGGAGAAGGCATTGTAAATTTTACAGAATGTCAAGAACCAATTCTATCTTATAATTTAAGATATGAAATAAACAAAAATAGTTTTTATAATTTGCTAGAATGTCCCACCCGTAATTATGAAATGGCTGCGCAGGAAATCTACGCTCTCTTTCTTTCTCCTGATATTATGCTCACACTTTATCTTGAGCCGAAAAAATGCGGGGTTGAGGGGAGCTGATATTGCATGCAGTGTAAGATCTTGACTATTGCAGAAGGCGGTGAGTTGAAATTGACGTTGTTTCTGAAGGGTTGCCAATTACCAGAAAATATAACGTGTGTAGTTTTATGCTGGTACACAATGGAACTAACTGTAATTTGTAGCACTTTCAACTCTCGCTAACAAACTAAAGATTTTATATTGATTCAGATATTATAGTAGAATATATCGCTGGAGAAATGAATAAAGTAATATATTTAGGCCTATTTAGACAATTTCTCTCCCGGTCTTCAGAATATAGAAAATCGTTAAAAAGTCGTAGCATTATACATGTAGGCCTACTTGAATACGCACTTTCAGATGCCTGAATTGATGTAGCCTAATTTAACTAAATAGGCCTACCTTTCGCGAAAGTTTGTAGGTAATTAATACAACACAATTAAAACAACGAAATAATAAAACTTGACTTGTTCTTTTCTCCGACAGATTCGGCTTAAAACACATTAAATTGCTTTTCATTCCATTTCATTTATTTGGTTTATTATTTCGCTGATTTCCGATACTTCTTGGTTTAAAGATTCTTAACTTCGTTGTCACTTATATCGACCATTTCCACAACTGTTCTTCTATTTAATAATATATCTGGATTTATTCTGTCATTTTCAGAATAATATGATGTAAACAAATAAAAAAAAAATTGACGGTAGCTCAAGAATGCTTCAATGGGAAGTTTTTGGGTATGGCAATACTGGGGACGGGTCGCGATCTTCATTTTTTTTCGAGCGAGGCCTTCTTTATATGGACGATTTTCAGCATTATGGAGTGTTTGGCTCAAGATAAAGTGTGCGAATAATACATGCGACAACAGTGCACAAAGAGTCCGCAGGGTTTGGCGCACAGCATTTTCCTTCGTATAGCGTGAGCCGTATAATATCACTGTTCCTAATCTAACTCCCATCAACCTATGTCACTATTTAACTATATGTCACTATTCCTAACCTAATTGCAACTTACCTAGAATCTATGAACGTAACTTGCGTGAGGTAAATGGACCATACACCACATGGCCAG
Organism: Ectobius pallidus; assembly: GCA_964059195.1. Classification (NCBI taxonomy): domain Eukaryota; kingdom Metazoa; phylum Arthropoda; class Insecta; order Blattodea; family Ectobiidae; genus Ectobius; species Ectobius pallidus. Next base: position 18,753,034 of record CAXKWD010000005.1, read on the forward strand.
CAACAGTCAGGTACCATTGACGCATGAAAAATAGTTCCCAACCAGTACGTAAAGGACTCGCTACTTAATTGCAAAATTAAGTAATGTCTTCTTCGAAGAGTATATTAATATGCTGAAGTTTGTTATACCTCAGCAAATTGATAAATAGAGCAGAGAGATAAAAAAAAAAAAACTTCCACTGATATGTGTTGGATGAAAAATACGCAGTGGCGTTCCTAGGGTGGAGCGGTGGGGGCGGTCCGTCCCGGGCCCCACTTACCATGGGCCCCCATTGAAGCCCCACCCTAATATAAAAGTTGATTTTCCACCTATTTTGTAAAATGAGGCAGTGAATTTTTCCAAAACAAACAAGGCCCTTTTGATTTAACACAGAAAGCAGGAGAAAAGTTGTTTTTAACTACTTACATTTCACTTGAAACTTGTGAAAGAAGTTTTTTTTTTTTTTTAAACTCAATTTAATCAAAGATTATTTGCGCTCAACAATGAGCCAAATCAGAGTCAATAGACTAGCAATGTTATACATCCAGAACAATTTGGTTATGAAAATAAACTTTCATGAGACACTTAGACAATTTTGTAATGTAAAAGCTATAATAAGACAATTTTAAACGTGAATACTACATATTCTGAATTAATATAATCCAGATTTTGCTAATTTATTATCTGATTCTCCGAATAAATTAAAACTGTTTTTTGTTACCATAAAATTTCGATAGCTTTGTCATATTTAAACATAATCTCTTTTTTTTTAATTTCATTACTTTGTAATTATGCACACATTTATATTTTACTAATTACTTAACTTAATATTATTGGGTCCACCGCTGTGGCTCAGGGGATGCGTCCAATCCTCTCACGCAGCGGGCCCGGGTTCGATTCCTGGTCGGGACAAGTCACCTAGGTGAGGTTTCTTCCGGGGTTTTCCCTCACCTGTAAGACAAATGTCAGGTAACTTTAGGCCCTTGCGGTCCCCGGATATCATCTGGCCGTCATTATCATCTTCATCCCCATCCTCGCCTTGTTCTGAGTGAGCGTGTGTGTGAATGGTGTGTATCGTCCTATGTGTTCGTGTTGTCTCGGAGGTGGCCCCGGCATTGGGCTGATCACTCATCCGGGGAGGCCCTCCATGTCCTTGTCTGGTCAAAAAAGTATGTACGTGATCCAAAGATAATCCCTCTCCCGACAGGTCGCGGCCCTGTAAGCCCCGGGCGGCTTGGGTCGCTTAAATCCTAAAAGGGAGAGGTAAAACTACGAAAAAGAAAGAAAGAAAGAAAGAATATTATTGGACTAATATAATACCGGTAATAAATAAGTACATTAAATATTGCATGAGTTCGCTCCCTTATTCTGTCTTTTATTTTACCGTATAGATTAGCCCATGGAGACGCATAGAAAAAGAAGTTGAAAATACCCGTGTTGGTAGCTTTTGCTGGGGGGGAGGGGGCCTCAAAAATAAATCCGCCCTGGGCCCCAAGTGGTCTAGTTACGACACTGAAAATACGTTCCAGCTTTTCACAACGAAAGAGAAATCTTATAAAATATTGCTAAGATTGTGGAATTTATGTTATGTCTTCACGGTACAAATGCAGCAGTGTGTAGAGTACGATTACTTCCACAAAGTCTCTGGATGTTTACATACATATCTTAGGAGCGAGTGTCACAGTTCCTGACTGGTCCAGCTCTTCTATCCCACTCAACGTGTTGTCTGTATCTGTCTCGCATTATCCTTACACTCAACTATTATAGTATTTTCTACGACTGGCAACGTGCTGCAGCGTGATCTTCACTCTGTGCTCAACAGTAGCTCACTGATCTACGCGCATGCGAGTCTGCCCAAGCTGTAACGAGAAGCTCGCTGGCTGGGTTAAGTCTTCAAGGCCAGAGTCTTTGTGGAAGTAATCGTACTCTAATTACCTAAGTAAATACTGGGTAGAAGATAGATTTATGCCGCGCACCAGCCAAGCTCCGCCGTTTTGTTAGGTTAGGAAAGTTTATTTAGTTTAGGAACAATATACTGAATAGCGCGAGGTTTATTATGTCTCACATTGAATCCCTTCTGCGACGAAATCTTAAACCCCATATTCCCAGGCGGGTCTCATTAGACAGTTGGTGGGAGGAGCCTAGTGCGCGGCATCTATTTCACAAATACTGCGCCGTGTGTAGGAACCGTGTTATATTAACATTTGACTTCTTTTATTCAGTTTGTCGTGAGATGTTATTCAATTGGTCCCTGCTTCGACTCCCAGAAATATGGCCATTTTACTTCAAGGTCAGGGTGAAACCATTTGTGTGATTCACCTCCACAAACATGTTTGGAAGGACTAAATAAATTCTATTCTATTCTATTCTAACCTAGCATGGCTATGTAAAGAATCACTCACCTGGCAATGTCTCACTCTCTTCATTATCAGTTGATCCTTGGTGTCAAGAAATAGCACTGTCTATTATCACATTCACTAATGAAAGGCAAATCATACGCATAACGCACGTTTTTAACATAAACATCACTACCTGTTGGCCTACTGAAGCACTCTACATTCTACCCGACTAGCGACTACTGTAAATTCATTAGTTTCTTTAACCTCCCTCTCGGACACAGCGCTACTATTGTCAAGAGGAAGCATTAATCTAGCTAGCGTCTTGATTACATCATATTTATACAGAAAATACATTACCGGTACCAATATAAATTATCCTGGAATATGTGATGTAGTGCTTTGGATAACTGCAACTTAAAAATACTGTGAAGAGTTTGCACTGTTTGAGCCAATAAAATTACAGCTATAATTGTCAAGGAAATGTTTTACATAACGGATAAGTAGATAGACCCTGAAGTAAACAAATATGTCTGTCTCACTCTGGCCCATTACTCGTAGGCCTATCTACGTACTTCGGAGTGACACAGACATACTCGTTTACTTAGTCGAAAATTCAGCATGAAAATAAAGGAAACCACTACTTAAGATAGAAAAATGTGCTCTAGCTTACTGACACGTTCCTAACATATGAGTTATCAACAATAGCGGGGTGGGCAGTGGCGTGGGGAATGGTCCGGACCCCCCCCCCCAAATCAAAAGCTAAAATTATATTTTTATATTAGATTAGTGCTGTAGTTATTTAAGCTCCATTTTGTCAAATATTTAATTATTTTATTTAGTAATAAGATACTGAATTTGTAAATGTATTCCATTAAACAAAACTAAACTCCGTGGCGCTACATCTCTGGAGGGACTTGGCCTACCACCCGACCGCTGCGTCATCTACCACAGGCAGATGGCAGGAATGGGGGCATGTGGTCAGCATGCCGACACCCACGGCCGTTAATGGTGGTTATCATGACCGGAGCCGCTACTTCTCTATCAAGTAGCTCCTCAATTTGAATCACTAGGCTGGGTGCATCCCTACCAGACCTCCCTACCTCAGAAAAATCCAAGGAGGTACCGGGGATCGAACCCGGGCCGACGGATCTGTAGTCAGCGATGCTAACGAAAAGACCACGCCGGCGGTCCCACTATTCAAGTATGTTATTTAACTTTTCTTATAAATAGTAATAAGTATTCTAAGTTAGGTAATGATTTCTTGTTTAAGTTGGCATGTCTAAGAGTATAGCCTAGTAAACAAATTTTCTAACTAGTTTTTCAGTGCTAAAAAAGCGTAAAATATTATTTTCATTGGTTCAATATTTTTTTTAAAAAACCGGCCCTCCCCGAAATTATTTTCTGGCTACGCCACTGGGGGTGGGTATGGGATAAAGGGATTGAGAATAGAAAAAATATTTGGAAAGAGGGAGACTAATTGATATTGTTAGGCACAACCAGGGCCGTAGCAAGGTCCTTCTGCGCCCTTGGCGAGTTTGACAAATCTGCGCCCTCCAATACTGTGGGGTCTGAACATTTTTTTTTTTTTTTTAATTTCTGTAAAATTGGTTATTATTTTAATATAAAAACACTGTTAATATCAAAGAAAACCTAAACCTCAAAATGAAAATGAACTAAGTGTTGGACTTTCAAGGTACTAAAACCTTATTTTCAGACGACTGAACTACTTAAAAATATAATTAAATCATAAAATCTTCAAAAGTAAATTACATAATAGCCCTGAGGCCTACTAAAATGTTTAACACATTAATATAGGTAAAAGTATTTTTTCGAATAGTTAAACCACTTTCATCTCAATAATAACGTACATTTTAATTTTTATTGTTATATCATTCCAGACTGTTCATGATTTATGTTATCATACTCTGTCAATAAAAAACGTGTTAATTAAAGACTGCATTTTGTTTGTAGACAATCGGCTTAATACTACAGGTAGTTCACGTGCAGTAATTTTTAATAACCTGAAAGATTCTTCCATTAACGTGGAATTTTTATTGCTTGATAAATTGCACCAGTCTAAAAAAGGCGGGATTTTTCATGGTTAATTTTGCGCCCTTGGCGGGGGCCCACCTCGCCACCGCCTAGCTACGGCCCTGGGCACAACATCGAGGCTGATTGTAATGAATGATAAAGTATCACTAGAATTACAAGCAGAATTAAAGAGGCTAGATGGGGTGGTTCATAAGTAGGAAATTTTGTGAGAAATAAATCTGCACAGTACTACTACAACTAACGCATTACATATCAATGGAATTGTCATGCGTGTTGGTCATACACTTCCTCGCATTTTCTGTTCTCCTGTTACCTCATGTGAGATGTCTGCTACGTCATCTCACGTCCTTAATATCGACCGAATTCTTACTGTATGGAGCGGCATCACACGTCACATGTATTGTGACAGTGTTTTCTCTTTCTCACGTAGTGCTTTCCCTACCAGTACCGTAAGTACGGGAAGTACAATTTTGGATAGGGAGATCTGAACAAATGTTCATCACAATACATATTTGAGCTTCCCTGAATTAAATTTAAAATAATAAATTAATTAATTAAATTTAAAAAAGTCATTCTCTGAAAAATCACCGTGCGTCTGTGTGGAGCTAGAAAAATCTTAACAGAACGAAATATTGTTAGCATTCATCTTACGCAGGGCCGTGGAAAGAAAGCAAGGGCCCCAGGAACAAATTTTCCCGGGCCCTCGTCAAATATTAAATTCATTACCCAATTCGCCCTTCATAATGTAGGCAACAAAAAGATTATGTAATGATAATCTAATATATAAAGTCGAATGTGTGTTTGTGGGTATGTATGTATGTTTGTTCCTTATACAAATCCACATTTCTTCACCAATTTGTACGAAATTTTGCACACATACCCAGTTAAGCCCGGGAAGTTACGCGGTCAACATTAAAATTGAAATAAATCAGTCCTTCCCTTGAAAATTATATAATTTCTGAGAATTTTATACTGAAAAAAAAAGAAATGCTGTTTAGTTCACATGGCAACAATGAATTGTTTACTATGATTACATAGGGCCTTGGCAAGTATATAGCCTAATGCTGGAATTTAATGTAATCTATATTAATAAAAGGAAGTGTCTGTCCTCCGTCTGTCTGTCTTCCGTCTGTCTGTCTGTCCGCGATGCCCAGCGAAATCTACTCAACGCAGAGATCTGAAATTTTATAAGTAGGCGGACTAAAGGGTCGGAATGTGCACCTCGAAGCCGGAATTTTAATTTTCGCCTCCGATCGTGAGTTATGAGTGAAAAACTGGCAGAAAACGTGCATTTTTTTGCGTTTTAGAAGTATCAGTTTCAGTAATAAATTTCAATATCAAATAACTTACAGATGGCTTTGGCTATTTTTGTCAACATACCTCATAGCCTACCTTGAAAATAAAAGCAACGCGATCGCTTGATTTTGTAAGTCCATCCTAGACGATTCATTTGTTTAGAGTGTCAAGGCCCACAGACATATGACATTTTCAACCTACACGGAAGAAGGATAATCAACCCTAAATATGGTCAAACATTGTTCGATTTGAACGAAACTCACTATACAGGGGTTTTCTGGGCCAAGGAACTCGAATCTGAGGTCGCTTTTACCAGGGGACGCTACCTAATCGTGGAATGCACTCCACGTGATTTAGGTGTTAATAATTATAATTTGAAATAATTATCGCGGGGGAAGCCGTGGGCACATGCGGGCACATGCTGTTTGTCTGTCTGTCCACGATGCCCATCGAAATCTACTGAACGCAAAGATCTGAAAATTTAAAGATAGATGGACTGAAAGGTGGGCGAATGCACCTCGAAGCCGAATTTTTAATTTTAGCTTTCGTTCGCGAGTTATGAGTAAAAAACTGGCAGAAAACGTGATTTTAGCGCTGTCGAAGCATCAGATTTCAGTAATACATTTCAATGTCAAATCAATTGCAGTTGGCTTTGGCTATTTTTGTCAAACCGTGGAAATAAAAGCATCGCGATCGCTTGAATGTTGTAAGCCCACGCTGGTCGATTCATTTGTTTAGAATGTCAAGGCCCGTAGACATATGAAATTTTCAACCTACACGGAAGAGGGATAATCAACATAGACCTAAATATGGTTAAACATCGTTCGATTTGGACGAAACTCACTATACAGGGATTTTCTGGGCCAAGGAACTCGAATCTGAGATAGCTTTTACCAGGCAACGATATCTAATCGTGGTATGTAATTCACGTGATTTAGGTGTTAATAAAATAATGATTTAACTATTATGCTCTTAATTTTTAATTCTTGAAATAATTATCGCGGGCGATCGCTTGATTTTGTAAGTCCATCCTGGACGATTCATTTGTTTAGAATATCAAGGCCCGAAGACATATGAAATTTTCAACCTACACGGAAGAGGGATAATCAATATAGGCCTAAATATGGTCAAACATTGTTCGATTTGGACGAAACTCACTGTACAGGGGTTTTCTGGGCCAAGGAACTCGAATCTGAGGTCGCTTTTACCAGGCGACGCTATCTAATCGTGGTATGTAGTCCACGTGATTTAGGTGTTAATAAATATAATGATTTAACTATTATGCTCTTAATTTTTAATTTTTGAAATAATTATCGCGGGCGAAGCCGCGGGCACATGCTAGTACGAGTATATTGGCGAAAATAATTACTGAAAATGAAATCCACGAAAATAAAGCACAGTGTGATGTAGTCACGTAACTTTCTCTACCCTCGACATAAGAAATATTTACTCACTTCACATTTTGATGTAGAATAAGAGGGACAACTTAAGTGTGTGAGTATGCTATATCAAAAGTCTGTAAATAATCCTTTCCGCTGATAAGTTATCCATACCTGTAGGCTTTGTATTAGTTGAGAAATAGGGATGTTTATCATAGGCCCTAAGCATGGGATGGAACATTTTGACTCGCAGTATATTATGTCTCGGGTTCTAGGGGAGGAAAGTATGAAAGTGATACTGCATTTCTCTTTTATTTCAGCTCCGAAACGATTGTATAGTAACATGAGAATGAGAAATATTATTTTCCGTCAAGTCAGTACAATCTTATGTAATTTGTGTTTCTTCTTATTTCAACCCCTCCCAAGCATGATGTGTAGAAGCAACTGAATGCAGCATTCCACATCCTCTATGAGCCATAAAAAGCTATATCCAGCGTTTTCTGATGGAATAGTTTGAGTGTGATAAATCTTTTTCTTCATTTCAAGTTCTATATACATAAAGTCCTTCATAAGTTAATTTCAAATTAAAAAATACAAAGCCCGGGCGACGCCGGGCCTTTTCAGCTAGTATTACATAATTATTGAGTGCCAGAATTGTACCGGTACTTTATGAGATTGTCTGGTAGACAGGACTGTCTGAGTGATTTTCATAAAACTTGGTATACCATTTATAACACCCATGAGACGAAGCCTATTGATTTTGGACCAAATCGGTTAACTGATGCCGGGGACGAAACGGAAAAATACATTAAAATATTACAATTAGGAACAATTTTATCTGTATGTACCAGTTCAATTTTTTGAAAATTATGATTTTAAATGCCGAACGTTAGTGAGGCCTACTGTTGAGTCCGAAAGGATTTCTGCTTCTACTTTTCAAAAATAGTAATTTTTCTTCAAGAATAATCTGTTTCAGATTAACTGATAAATTCCGTGTCACCGTTGTACGACAGGCCAATGCAAATAAAATAAACACATAAAACATAACTTGAGCTGTTTATTGACTTATAACCAATATTATTTTAGAGTAAATTTAGAAAGAAAACAATAAAACCTGGTCGGCCGGGCCCCGGGGCTGCCCCTCCCTCTCGTCGGGCGTGATCTTACGTGTCCGAAAATATTATTTTTACACGTTGAGTCATTCATCATTGACTACCAATATTTACCTTCAGCAACAGATAGTCTTTTTTTAAAAGATTAATACTAAGTGCCCGCAAGGAAAAGTCATGAACTTTTTAAACTTAGCTAAACTAATTTGAGCTAGAGTTCCATATAATTTATAAAACCTTTTACCGGTATTAATTATTCCAGAATGTTTTGTGATGTGAAACAATTTATAGATATATACTTTTTGTATTCTGTATTACGTATCAACTGAAACATTTTTATTTAATTTGCTTATAATGTTTAGCTAGATATATTATCTAAGTGGGGATGCGAAAACAAACTCAACTTCAACCCAAAGAAAACTACGGCAATGCTCGTCACAAGAAAACGTAAAGTCGAAGAACCAAAGATAAGAATGCACAGCGACAACATTCAAGTAGTGAAATCCATGAAATATCTTGGTGTTATTCTCGACAGTAAATCAACTTTCCGTGAACATTTCAACCACCTAGCCAGCAAGGGTAAAAAACTTTTAACGGGACTATCGTTAGCAACTCGGCCCACTTGGGGACTAGATTCAGATATTTTACAAGTTATCTACCGAGGAGCAGTGGAACCAGCAATTCTGTACTGTGTTTCTTCCTTTGAAAAGGTGCTGGAAAGAAAGTGGGCTCAGAAAAAACTGTTGCAGATACAACGGGGATTTTTGTTGAGTATCACACGTGCATATAGAACTATTTCCACAGATGCTGCCTTAATCATCGCAGGCATAGAACCACTATATCTAACAGCAAAATATAGAGCCGTACTATGCAATATAAAGAAGAAACGAACAAATATTGAAGGGACGGAAATAGAGACTAGAGCAAGTCATTTACATACTGGTCACCCCGCTCAACATTGCACTAATGTAACATTTACTGAATGCTCAGCACAACACAGACACCAGATCTTCACCGATGGCTCACGTTCCAGCACCGCTGAGGGTCAGGCCATAGTAGGCTGTGCATTTGTGGTTTTTGACGATGACACCGAACTATGCAATACCAGATTTAAACTGGCTAATCACTGCTCAGTGTTCCAAGCAGAACTATTTGCCATTCAAAAAGCCATAGAGTGGTGCAATGAGAATGACGTAAACGCTAAAATATGCAGCGACTCACAATCTGCACTATATGCTATACATAATAAATCCAATCTCCATCAAATTGCAGTTAATATCAGGAATCTTCTTAGAATATCAAATAAACACATATGCCTCACCTGGGTACGGGGTCATTCCGCAATTGAAGGAAATGAAAGAGCAGACTCACTTGCTAAAGAAGCTGCATCTCTACAAATAGCTCCAGCCTATATTAAGTGCCCCATTTCCTACTTCAAAAAGGAACTTCGAAACAAAACCATTGACAACTGGAATCAAGAATGGCAAGCATCCACTTGTGGCTCTACTACCAGAGAAGTTTTCTTTCCAACGGTCTATGATCGCCAAAAATGCAAACTGTTGAAACCTAACTTTATTATAACCCAGTTCCTTTCGGGACACGGAAAATTTGGTGCTTATTTTGAACGATTTCACATAGAAACTCCGAGTAATAGTTATAACTGTATATGTTCTGAGTATCCACAGGATGTAAAACACTTGATTTTTGAGTGCCCTGTATTTTACAGGAAAAGACTAGAACTGGAACTTCATCCACACATCTGCTTTACAGTATCTAATAGACAAGTCAAAACAGATACATTTACAAGCAGCTGCTGTTATAGCACATTTACTAAATTTATCATACATATATTTCATAGATTATGAAAGACATTAGGCTAGGCCAACAGTGAATCATATAATACAACTATACATACTTTGTAATTAAATATAACCCTAACATACCCGGTAAAGTAGGGTTTAGAAGATTCGGAGATTCAATAATAATAATAATATGTATTATTTTAATAATAATAATAATAATAATAATATAATATTAGGAGTTTGATTTTCTATTGATCAGTTCTTAATAGATTAAATCACTATTATTTATTAATTTTCACTATATTTAAACTTAATAAACAAATCAATGTAATTAAAATGAATTATTTCTACAAAAGAAATGAAATTGTTATAACAATATCAAAGGGAATGTTTTTATTGTAGATAAAGTAAGAAAAGCACATTGGCATTCAAAATGGCATGGGAGCCTGCCTTCTTGTCATAGGCAGTAAAAAGTAAAAGAAACTGGAAGAGAATTTGTGTGAATGGCCCATCACTGATGGGTATAAAAAGCACAGGTAATTTCATCACCAACATTGTATCTCTAAAAATAACAACAATCACCTCGGCATGATAAAAACAAATCGCATTGAATAAAAGAAGTCTGTTCAAAAAGTAACCGGCCTCCTTTCTGCTCTCGGCTGGCGGGACGGCCTTAGTGCGTCGCTTGCCAAGCTACATCAAGCTGAGAAGCTTATGATTTTCTCCAATAAGTGTCACTTACTATATGGCCTCGTCTACAGTATCAAAATGCCACCCATTGAAATGTAATTTATCTAGAGGAAATGGTTACTAGGGACTTATTTGGTGAATAGGGAGGGTGCAGGATTACTGCATGTTGTTTCTGGCAAAGAAATTACATTTTATATCGCATGAGCTGAAGCATTGTCATGTAAGTGTCGGATGGCAGTGAAACGTCACACGTTCAAATCGTCTTTGATTAATATCTGAGAAATATCAAGGCAAGTTCCAATGGTGTCCAGTACTTCTTCATTCATAACACAGCCCAACAAAAAATAATTTTTTTTGTTTGGTATCTCACATGTTTTACCGGATTTTGGCTATACTTAGTGTGCTTATTCCAAATATGTAAGCAGTTTTTCTCTACCAGCTCTACTTTTATATAGACTTTATTTGTGAATTCTTAGTCTAGCGAAACAAAATCTTGCTTGATAATACAACTAGTGAAGGTTCTTGACCATACTTTGGATACGTAGGACGAAAACTGTACGTAGGACGAAAACTGTACGAAGTACAGAAAAACTAAAAGCTGGATTATTTTTTGACCTTCAAATTGACAGGTCATAAGTCATAAACGACCGTACAATATGTGACAATATCAATTTTTTAAAGACCCCATGTTATATTGTTACTGTAATGTTAATGTAGCCTAATGCTAGTGTGTTGCTTTTTTCTTCAGCTAAAAATAGGCACTGTTTTTTATTTATATCAAACGTAAAATGGGATAATATGCATAATGGTAATACCATATCTCACAGTCTAGGCTATCCAGGTAGCGTCGCGTCGAGTGTTGAAAGGCCAACGTTTCCACAGCCATGTTGCTGTCTTCTTCAGGGTCAGAAGGTCAGTGACTAAACCGGGCCTCGGGCTCTTATATATCTGTGTGATGTTGCAGAGCAGTAGCGGGCATCCGGCCAATCACAGAAGAGGCATTTGTTGGAGCTCTGATATTGGTCGGATGACAGCAGCGGTTGGTCGGAGCTCCATTGTCCGTATCTGCTGCACCATGGTGGTGTCGAAGAAGGGGTTGCCAGGTTTTTGGCAAGTCCAGGCCTTTATCCCCGTTGATGTTCTTGGATCTTCTCACTGTTTCAATAGCTTCTTTCACCCTTCTCAGCCACCATCTTTCTTCTCTACTTATGAGGCGCGTGCCATCAAAAATTATAGCGTGTCCAGTCTTCGCTGAGTGGAGGGCTATGGCCGACTTATCAATGCTGTTGTTCTTATAGTGGCGTATGTGTTCTTGTAGGCGTTCTGCTACTGTGCAGCCAGTCTCGCCATGTAAGTCCGTCCGCAGCTGCAGGGGACCTCAGCTCGGGTAAAATATCTATGCAAATTAAGCCGCAACAGTGTAACGATTCAGGTTCTCACAATTATAGTTAAAATTACAATGAAAATAACCATGTACCTCATTACAAGAGATGTTGGAAATGTTCTACTCTTGCATCCACACAACACTGGCACCATTTTTTTTCTTTCATTTGCATAAGTTCAGCTTCCGAGATAGAGTTAAGTTATCTTGTATATTGTCCTTAAGTTCTTCTAACAGTATGTGACTATTATTCATGGGGGAACTTGAAAAAAAAAGTGGCTAGGTTAATTTCCCATACATTAGAAGAACTTAAATACAACGTCACAAGATAATTGAACTCTATCTCGGAAGCTGAACTTATGCGTGTGAAAGAAAATTTACTAAAAAGGTGCCAGTGCTGTGTGATTGCGAGAGGACATTTCCAACACCTGTTGTGATGAGGTGCGTAATTTTAACTGTAACTGTAAGAACCTGAATCACTACACCATTAGCAGCTTTATTTGTGTAGATATTCCACCCGATCGCTCGGGAGTTAAAACTGTGGCCACCGCGATGAAGAAACCCGCATGACTGGCCAACTCTTACATGAAACACACTGTAGTTTCGCTGAGCTCAATTATACAACTGAATTATGAATATACAACTTGCATTGTTGGCAATCATAAAATGCGGTAACCATCACATGTGTGACCAATGCTTCTTCGCCGATGACCGGTCACAAGTGTTTGGAGTAGACACTGCAGTGTCACTTGTGTTTGAGTGGGTCACTGCGCTGACCCAGTGTGAAAGCTCCCATTTAAAGCAATGCTTCTTCGCTGGTGACCGCCGTCACAAGTGACCAAGTGTGAAAAGGCTCTAACATACCTTCAGATGAAATAGGGTTTAATCTGATCTTGGATATTCAATAAATAAATAAATGATTAATAGGTACATGGTAATAGTAGTAGTAGTAGCAATAATAGGATTCGTAGTGAAGGAAATGGATATATAATTGTTTGTACGAACAGGAAGAGAACAAAAGTGACATTATGCCATAATGATTATGGTGATATTCTCAATGTGGATGTAGATGTAGATATCTCGTCCTGTAGATCCTGTGTTGAGTGGGGCTCAAGGATATAGAATACATCAGATCAAAATATACATGCATGTTATAACAATAATATACAGAAACTGCAAGCTGCCAAATTTATCCAAGCTGGAAATATTCCTCCAAATTGTAGAAGGTGTGAGTTATTAAAAATTCCTTGACAGATGTTTTGAAAGGTTTGCTTTTTCTTTGAATACATAATAATTTAATGTTGTTTGGAAGCTTGTTATATATCTGTATAGCAGAATAATAAGCACCCTTCTGAAAGAGTTTTAACTAGTTAGTTGGTCTGTGTAGATCAATCATGTTTCTGGTAGTATGTCTGATACAATAACTGCTATAGTGCTAGCATTTTTTTATTTATCCTTAACGGGCTCAGCCTGTAAAACGGAACTTAACTTAGATGGAGAGTTCCGTTAAACAATGTTTACAGTTCAAAATAACATAAAATACACCTACTAAAGCACTATTCTGCAGACAACATTTAACATGCTGATATTCTGCCTAACGTTAACACACATCTTACACAAAGCTGCAAAGTAGAACATAGGAAAACAAGAATCAGCACAAACTCGTCAATTGTTCACATCAAAAACAACAAAAATGTTGTAAACTTTATTTAGGAAATACCGTAAGCAGTGTCAAAACCACTGCTAGTAATGTAATACACATATAAGTCAGACATTATGCAATAATAAACCAAGTAAAAAGAAACTTTTCAAACACCTTCAGTTCTTCAGTCGTCTCAAAACATCAGTATTCAGAATTAATTTACATATGAGGAGTATCATTGCAAACCATATTATATCCACCCCTGGATAAAATCGATCTTTACAAGAATTTTCATAGTCTCTAGCATGCTCTTTCCTGCTGTGAACTCTGAAATCGCATTTTGTAAACAACATGCAAAAAGCGGCTGTTGTTGCAGACTGCATTTTCTCCACATTTGTAAATGCTGCAAATTATGTCAAAGCTGTTTTTGTCACAATGGTTACCCTGAAAGTGAATTATGTTGGATAAACTGATGACTTGATCAGTGCTAAGTGTACTAAGGATTCTGTTAACTTCTGCTGTTTTTCAGTCCCTGAAGAAGCAGAAGCAGTAGAAGTCAGCAAGGCAGTTGTATTCTCAGGAAAGTTGTGTGTTGAACAACAAGATAGTAATTAGTAATCTGATTTGTGTTCATAGTAAAGTCAGATGCATTATTACTGTAGGCCTATTATGGAACAAACCTTGAATTGCATTTTTTACCCAGAAATAAAGCTGTGTACCGTGGCAAATAGCGTATAAATTTTACAGTAATATTTTGTCATACTACTAAATTTGAAATATGTAACGACGAGTTTTATTACTTTTAGTTTTTAAATACCTCCCATAATTTAGGTCTAATTTATTTTGGCCTCTCCTGTAATTATTTTTTTCTACACAATAGGGTTTGCAACAATACTCCTCATATTTTTTTCCCATCACTTTACAGAAATGCTACCTCAGCACCTCTCAACAAATTTGAAATTTTAATTCTTGAAATAACAGCTTTAAGAGAAAACCTCTAACACAGATAGCTATCAGATAAAAGGTTTACTACAAATATTCTTCTACAAAGATAATAATTATGGTAACAGGACATATTCAAAATCCTGAATGTAGCTTGGGTCCCTACAATGCACAGGAACAGGCAGAATTCAAGAGTAATTGCTGTATGTATCAGGGTATCAGGGGTGTGATTTGTTATTGCAATTTACAACTTTATTAACAATGTACACATATATTCTTTTTTAATAAAATGACATCAAAATTTGAAGTTTCATCTAGTCATCAGTGGCAGCGCCACGGCAGAATTTTTTCTGTAAAGGTGAGCCATATTATAATGCAAAATGTTGGGGTCACAAATTTAATTCAATTATTTATTAATTTAGACATTGCATGCACAGCCTATGTGACATTTACACAATGACAATGACAGTGACAATTTATGGTTCCCACTTATCAATGACATCCAAACTTGCCGGTTCCGCTGCAGAAGCAGCAGTTAAGCTAAAACAGCATAAATACCGGGGTATCACCAATAACTACTTATTTACAGTGTTCGCAGTGGAAACCTTTGGCCCATGGTGTGCAGAAGCCAAAGATTTAGTGAAAGACATTGGGAACATCTTGAAGAGCATTACGCACGATCCTCGCGCCACAGATTATCTTCAGCAGCGTATTGGTATTGCTATACAACGTGGTAATGCTGCGAGCGTTATGGGGACAATCCAGAATTATTCTTCTCTAGAGGAACTGTTTTATTTTTAAAGTTCTTATTCCTGTTATTTATTTAGACATAAATGTAATTACAGAAATCAATAAAATTCTTCCTCGATTCTCCAATAATGGAATTATCAACTTGCTTTGCAAAGCACTACAGAAGTAGGGTGACCATACGTATTTTTTTTTTTGGAGGACATGCCCTCATTTTCATGTCCTGATCCTCTGTTCTCAAATAAATTTTTAGTCTTCCAAAACATCCTCCTTTTTTATAATTGTTGTTGATTTTGTTTGTAATGGGTTCCTTAACATTAGCCCAACCTAGGCTCTTTCAATATACATGAGGGCTATCCATAAAGTAAGTTTCCCTGGGACTGTTTACAGAAACAAAACACAATTTCATGGAAATGTTTATTGCAACAGATACAGCAAGTGTTCAGCTATTTTTCAACATATCTGCCACCAGAATAGAGACATTTCCCAATCCGTAGGACCAACATTTGAATACCTGGTTCCGAGAAGTCTGCTGCCTGGGATTTGAACCACTGTGTGGCAACCATGTCTGCCTCTTTGTCATTGTCTGTCATTCCTTGAGGTGTAGGAAAGGATGGAAATCAATGGAAGCAAGTTCCGGGCTGTAAGGTGAATGTTTAACACCTCCCAGTCGAACTTCTGTGGGAGACTTGGTCAGAGGTGTTTAAAAATCCACCCTACAGGGCAGATCTTGCTCCCATTGATTTCCATCTTTCCCTACACCTCAAGAAATGACAGAGAATGACAAAGAGGTGGACATGGTTGCCACACAATGGTTCAAATCCCAGGTGGCAGAGTTCTCTGACACAGGTATTCAAACGTTGGTCCCGCAGTATGAAAAATCTCCAGTGGCGAATATGTTGAAAAAATACCTGAACACTTGCAGTATCTGTTGCAATAAACACTTCCATTTTTTTTTTTTTATTTATTTTTTTTTTTTTTTTAAACAGCCCCAGGGAAACTTACTTTATGGATGGCTGACATACATTCAATAATCATTGTTCTTATTTGCCTCTTTAATTTCATCTCAGTGGAAAGATGAACAAAACAGGTTGACAATTGAATTTGTTAAAGATCTATTGTTGGTGCAATATATCTTTAAGGAAAAAAAGCCCCTACTCCTGTCAGGATTTTTGTATGTAAATCTTGAGAAAACCTAAACTGCAAGGAAAATCATCCTAGTAGAAATATCTGTGATCTTTGGACGCTAGTTTTTAATACAATCAAATCTCTGTATAGCGATATTTGTGGATCCTAACAGACTGCATCAATATATGAAAGTTATTGTTATATTGAGGTTATATTGTGATTTACCACATATATTAGGAAGATGGCATGCAAAATACTACAGGATAATTCAAGGAAAAGACAGGTAAAGAAGCGAAAAATAATAATGGATCATTGATCACAAATCCAAATGTTAAAAGATCACTAAACTTCCACAGTCTTTATCATCTGTAAATTCTATCGTAGGCCTAACAGTTATCAGGCCTCCAAAAAACTATTATTGGTGACTGGGATGGACACAAATCTGATACTAGCTCCCATCCACAGGGCTAAGTTACTAGTTTGCAATAACAATTAAACATCAAAATATTATTACAAAAGGGTGTCTTAAAATAGCTGCATCGTTGTAGTAAGCGAACTTTAACGTTATTAAGATAGGGAATATGCCTGGACCAAAGAAAAATATCGTTAAATGCAGGTATATTGTTACATCGATCTTCATTATGCAGAGATTTGACTGTATCTGCAATTTGAGAAATTGTAAAAAAGTTTAATTTTATGTATACAGTCGAACCTCCTTATAACGAAGACCAATATAACGATAAACCCACATTAAGCAATATTGTTCTATGATCCTGGAAAATTTCCTATCTTAATAACGTTACTTGTCCTTTGTTATAGCAATTATGATATGTTGTGAATACCCTTTTATAATGATACCTATTTTGAAGAGAAATTGCCATTCTAGACCAGCAATTTAGCCCTTCAGGAGGTAGCATGTAGCAGATTAGTGTCCTTCCCACCAGCTGGTGCAAACCTGTAAGCCATCTTCAGAAATTCCGGAGAAATTTTATTCTCTGTAGAGGGTAGAGTACAAGGTCACTGACCAATGTCATTGTTCCGTCTTTCTTCTTTCTTCCCTCTTTCTACCCTCCATGTGACTGAACTTTCTGCGACATATGCTAGGCGATGTAAAACAGCTAACCAGTCTTTAAAGTTATTTTTCAGTGGGCAGGCGAAAAATAGCCATGGTCTCCATACAACAAAAATCAGTAGGCTAAGCCTTGAAACAAAATTAGAGGCTTTAAAATTTTGGATGATTGTGTAGAGCAGACATAAATTGCCAAAAATAACAGACTTTCACAATCTATATTGGCTATATTTCTTAAAAAGAGAAGAGAAATTGAGGAAAGTGTTGTTTGTTAAGGTATATGTTAAATAAATTCGTCCGTTAGGCTGTGTAAATACATAATAAGGTTTTCTGTTTTACATGCAGTTTTCTTAAGATGTTCCTCAATATAACGATAACCCTCATATTATAACAATATGATTTGCAAGGGCCCGCAAATATCATTATAAGGTTTGACTGTATTACCATTATTAATGTGCTTTGATGTTTCTAAAGTCCACATCTACATTATATCCAACTTCAAGGCTTCCCTTAGGCTTGTCCTCATTTGTCTCCTATGTCCTCATTTTCCCACCCTATTGCCCTCTTGTTCATGTAGGTACATCTGGTCACCCTATACAGAATCCATTTCAACCAGGGTTATCAAAATAATCAGGTACCAATGATTTCACAATAGAACACTGTTTTAACAATGAGGGTAATTATTTTTTAATGTAATATACAGGGTATTAATAAATAACACCGAAATATTTTACCTGTATATAGAGGGGACTAAGACAAGCAACTTTTATTAGGAGAATTTTTCTCTATGATGTAAAATATGTATGCTACAGGGCATTAAAGTCATTATAATTTGGTGCTCATAAATCAATAATTACGCGAAATAGGGTTAAAATGTTCATTAAATTGACTTCATGCCTTCCTAGTGATCAATAAAAACCTGACTCTTAATCATTCGTCAACTGCTATATCATAATTTAGTGTTTCCATAATCCACAAAATTTACAGACTAATCACATGACTGGTCGCCACTGCATTAGTCTTTTGTTTTTATTCATATCTACTAACTACAGTGTTAACACCGAAGTTCCTTTGTTTTGCATTTTTTTTCTAATGTTAGAAGTCAGTGGCGGCCATGCCCTGGGAGATTTTATGCTGTAACAGGAAAAATTGAATCCATAGAGCAAAAATCTCCTAATAAAAGTTGCTTGTCTATGTCCCCTCTATACACAGGTAAAATATTTCGGTGTTATTCATTAACACCCTGTATATTTTTATGTGTAGTGTTTTTTGATTGATATGATAGTTTTTATTACAAATTTTGTCACACAAAATACAAGTGTGATTTATAATATATAGAGATGATTTCAGAAACTGTATCAATTTTATTTTTATTTCTTATGTCAAGCAGAACTGATACTAGGATTTAAAAAAAAAATGCTTCTGAGCATTCCATCCATAAATGTGAGGTTCCTTGATTTGATTAAACCACTGGCAACACTTACTAATTACCCCCACCATGCCCCTGATAAATACACTGCCTCATAATGCTGTTGTAGGGCCCAAAGTCATGCAAATTACAGCACAAAATAATGTTTGTTGCCATTCATCTTTATTTTCTTTTTGGTCAAAGAATTCAACTTTTTTCTTATCTAAATGTTTCACTCATCTAATAATGTGGGAACACAATTTATAATTCTATAACACTTTTCCTTATAACATATATTATTGAATGGCAGGCTATACTTAAACCACATAGCAATTTTCTGCATGCAGACAGCATAATGAATGCAAAGAATAAACAGTACTGGACTACAGAAATGCAACACTTTCAATACTTATCTGCAACATTGAGGCTACTTAATATTTTCTATGATTATTTTTAGGGCCTTGTAGTGAATGAAAGAGGTTATTTTTTTATATTACAATAATTGCTACTGCACCACCTATCAAAATCAAATAGGGAATTTTGCAGGACAGATTGTTGAGTATTCTCTTGTTACCAGTATGCCAAAAATGCCATTTGTATTTTAAAAATTACAAATTACTAAATTCTATGGTATTTAATAAAGACTGTGGTAGAAATGCAGATTACATTGTAAACAGAATTGAACAAAACAAAAATTGGTGAACTGAGATTAGGCAAATAAACATTAAAGATTGTTGAGATTGGGATTTGCACACAAACTTCACTTAATAGGTATATTTACCTCAGAATGCATTTCGATGGACGATCGAATCAGCTGAACCGACTGTCACTCTGACAGAGTGAGTCGGATCAGCTGACGATGGTGGAAATTGTCCATCGAAATGCATTCTGAGGTAAATATACCTATTAAGTGAAGTTTGTGTGCAAATCCCGATCTCAACAATCTTTAAGTTTGAAATCACTTCACTGTGTATCTTCCCAACTCAAATTATAAATAAACATTAATCCAACTTGATAATATCAAACTAAATATGCATCATACAGTAATGTCTCAGGCAAGTGTCATTCGACTAGATGCAAAACGCATAAGAAAATCTGTAATGAAAAGAACAAAGAAATGTTGTCAGCGTCTGCCCAATCTCACTTGCAAGGAATAGCAACTGCCTTCACCTCTCAACTCAGAGTCTCCAAAGACAAAAATTTAATGGTACAATAATACTATCTAGTATCCTACTTCTTTTATTAACTGACTCTAAATATCCAAGGCACAATCTTCAAATTAAAATAAATTCAGTAAATTTAATCTATTCATTGATCTTGGATTGAGAGATGTGTGTTCTCAAAACCTATAATATTTGTGGAAGGATGTGTTACTGTCCTTACCGCATTATTTGAAGATGTTGCAGCAACACTTGAGTTGGAGTTAATGGCCCTATTAATAAACCTTATAAAGAATTCACAGATCCTATTAATGCTCTCATTAATAAAGCATCTAATGAATTCATAGATCCTGTGATGTTTCCTGCACTATTTGGAGGCACAGTTCCAGTAGTGACAAAGAAGGCTTTGTGCCAATATTTAATGCTCTCATTAACAAAGCATCTAATGAATTCATAGATCCTGTGGTGTTTCCTGAAGTATTTGGAGGAACAGTTCCAGTAGTTGACAAAGAAGGTTTTGTGCTAAAATTTAATGCTCCCATTAAATTCTTAGATCCTGTGGTGTTTCCTGAAGTATTTGGAGGCACAGTTCCGGCAGTTGACAAAGAAGGCTTTGTGCTAACATTTAATGCTTCCATTAAATTCTTAGATCCCATGTTGTTTCCTGAAGTATTTTGAGGCACAGTTCTGATAGTTGACAAAGGCGGCTTTGTGCCAACATTTAATGCTCCCATAAATTTGTTAGATTCTGTGGTGTTTCCTGAAGTATTTGGAGGCACAGTTCCGGTAGTTGACAAAGAAGGCTTCGTGCCAATATTTAATGCACTCATTAATAAAGTATCCAATGAATTCTTAGATCCTGTGGTGTTTCCTGATGTATTTGGAGGCACAGTTCCAGTAGTTGACATAGAAGGCTTTGTGCCAATATTTAATGCACTCATTAATAAAGTATCCAATGAATTCTTAGATCCTGTGGTGTTTCCTGAAGTATTTGGAGGCACAGTTCCGGTAGTTGATAAAGAAGGTTTTGAACCAACATTTAATGCTCTCATTAATAAAGAGTTTAACAAGTTAGAGATAGTACCATTGGTTGACAAAGATTCCTCTCCACCATTTGAAGCTGAAATTAATGCATTCATTAACCCTGAAGCCTTTGATAACAAATTCATAGATTCTGTTGTTTTTCCTGAAGTATTTGAGGACACAGTATTAGTAGTTGATAGAGAAGACTTTGAACCAACATTTAATGGTCCCATATATTCTGACAAGCTTTCTGAAAACAAAGACTTTGTACCAACCTTTGATGTTGAAGCTATTGTTCCTTTAAGTGAAGATCCTAACGAATTCACTGATGTATTATTCTGTTTTGAAAAATCTGAGAGTTCTGCTGATGGCACCACAGAAGTATCACTAGAACAATGTCTCAGATTTTTTACAGTATTCAGAACACCTCTAGGGAGAGTTTCGTTTGTGTTTGCTATGTTATTTGAACATGTAGAAGGAGAAATAAACAAAGAACCCTCTGTACCTCCATCATCTTCTCTGGTATCATCTTCACAATCATCATCATAATAATAATCATCATCTGCATCGTATTCATAATCATCATCATCTACAGATGCAGCAGCACTTTGACCATCACATTTGGTAAACAATACTTGTTGTTTTTCTTTTCTGTCATTCTCCTTTTTCTTTTTCTCCTTCTCTTCCTCTTCACTTTCACTGTAAAATGACACATTTTCATCCTTGTCTTTATCGTATTCTTTGCTGGACAATGGTATAATTTTCAAGGCAACAAAATCCGAAACCTCTGTATGCAAATATGGATTTGGTTTTGTTTGATTTGAAGTCACTGTTTTCTTCCGAGAGCTGTCTTGTAAATCTTCAAAGTGCTTATTTCCGTTCTCTAAACTTAATGTAGTAATGAAACTGGAATCGCTTGAAGACTGTGTAAGCGAAAGCGGTTCCTCACCACTAGAAGACTTGTTTTGTATTATCCTTACTTTAGTGGGAGGCTCATCATGTATTATTTCAGACAAACATACATTTTTAGTAACTTTTTCTCTAATTTTGCTGTTTTTGGACGCATTTTCAAGAATATCTTCACAATTAGGAACAGTACCTTTATCTACTGTAGAACACAAAATGGTTTTTGAATTTTCGAATAGATTCTTTGATACCCTTATTTTAGTACAAGGTTCATCTCGATTTGATTTTAATGCTTTCAGTTCAGATGCCTGGTCATCTGTTCTTGAGACTAAAACTTCATTTCCAGAATTCTCAACACTTTCTCCTGTTTCATTCACATGCCTTTTAGTAGAACCTGTAAAAACTAAATCCCGTGATGAAGAAATGTGAGTATTTTCCCTTTTCACTCTAACAGGTAAGGGGTTTTCTTTACTAAAATTGTTTACTATTTTATCACTTGAAATATGTTTGGGACTTCCATTATTTGGCTGTAGAATTGACTCTTCAGGCCCTTCAACATTAGAATTTTGTACAGAAGGCTCTTGAAGATCAGAATTTGAAACTATTTTGTCTAAAGCAGAAGTATCATCATCATCAACAGAACTTTCTTGTGATGCAATCATTTTTAGTCTTTTATTTACTAAGTTGTTTGTTTTCATTTCATGATGTGCAGTGTCATCAATGACAATGACATCTTCTGAAAACCTTTTCTGTGCTGCTCTCCTCTTTATCACTTCTAAAATAACTTCTGCTGGCCTCCTCTTTACTACTTCTAAAATAACTTCTTTCTCTGTAAAACTCTTCTGGACTTTCTTCCTCTTTACTGCTTCTACAATAATATCGTCTTCTGAAAAAGATAAATAAATAATTACATACAAGTAAGAATCAGCTTGAAAAATTTTATGTCATAACCAGGATTTGAACACGGATCTTCAGCTTAACGCGCTGATGCTCTACCATTGAGCTACCATGACAACATGCCAGTACAACATCAAATTCCTCAACTGATTCAGAATACAAGGCAGGCCACGGGAGGTTTCTCCGTTGAGAACACACATCCAATAGTGTCCTACATTTGTAGGTACTTTGAAGCCAAGTTATTATTTATATACTATTAATTAAGTGGAGGGAAAGGAAATAGACATTAAATCCATGTCTGGGATATTAATACAAGTAAGAATCAGCTTGAAAAATTTTATGTCATAACCGGGATTTGAACACGGATCTTCAGCTTAACGCGCTGATGCTCTACCATTGAGCTACCATGACAACATGCCAGTACAACATCAAATTCCTCAACTGATTCAGAATACAAGGCAGGCCACGGGAGGTTTCTCCGTTGAGAACACACATCCAATAGTGTCCTACATTTGTAGGTACTTTGAAGCCAAGTTATTATTTATATACTATTAATTAAGTGGAGGGAAAGGAAATAGACATTAAATCCATGTCTGGGATATTAATACAAGTAAGAATCAGCTTGAAAAATTTTATGTCATAACCGGGATTTGAACACGGATCTTCAGCTTAACGCGCTGATGCTCTACCATTGAGCTACCATGACAACATGCCAGTACAACATCAAATTCCTCAACTGATTCAGAATACAAGGCAGGCCACGGGAGGTTTCTCCGTTGAGAACACACATCCATGGATTTAATGTCTATTTCCTTTCCCTCCACTTAATTAATAGTATATAAATAATAACTTGGCTTCAAAGTACCTACAAATGTAGGACACTATTGGATGTGTGTTCTCAACGGAGAAACCTCCCGTGGCCTGCCTTGTATTCTGAATCAGTTGAGGAATTTGATGTTGTACTGGCACGTTGTCATGGTAGCTCAATGGTAGAGCATCAGCGCGTTAAGCTGAAGATCCGTGTTCAAATCCCGGTTATGACATAAAATTTTTCAAGCTGATTCTTACTTGTATTAATATCCCAGACATGGATTTAATGTCTATTTCCTTTCCCTCCACTTAATAAATAATTACATACTTCATTTATGTGTATTTAATAGACATTTCTTAGAATATTAGAAAAAGTTTTGAACTAAATGCATTAAATGCTCATAAACTGAAGTTTACTGTAATTACTTATTTTCCATAATTTATGTTTTAAAATGGGAGGGGATCTTACAGGTGAGAATGTCTTCAACAGGCCAATGGGTTGGGGGTGGTTATTATTAAATGCGAGTACCAGTACATTATGCACTAAAATGAACTACTTTCTTAAAAATGCAGTGAACAAAATACTTTAAAACATTCAATTCCGATTAATAGCATAATCAATTTTTTTAAGTAAGGTGGATACAAAATGGCCGCCATTACGTGTTTGGCATGAATGAATGCGCTGCCGAATGAACTGGAGTCTGAAAAGAAAAAAATAATTCTAATTCTGCACGCCTGTTAACTGCACCAGTAACAAACCATGTTTGGTTGTATATCAAAATCTCTACCCGCAGCACTCACACTATTTTGCTCCGCAAACGCCACTATACTTCATTTTCAACAGGCAGAATAATTTATTCTTCAACCAGTCATTTTCACATGCCACTTGCGTGTCTGCTTTCAATTTAAACACTGACCACTCCACACCATGGAATAATCATGGAACACAAAACACGCTGCTAAGAAATGTTAAGGGTGGAACTTGGAGGGGAAGAGTAATGCAGCTGGAATCTTAAGGTCAAGGAGGAAGCTAAAGAATTTACTGCTATGTTCTGTCGAAAGAAATGTCCAACGTTGCCACTTTTATCCAAATTTCAAACTTTGATTTTCATGACTTTTAATATTCTTCAAATTATGGATTAAAAAATTAGGGAGGTCTTATAGGTGAGGGGGTCCTATAGCCAAATAAATATGGTACTTAAAATATATAAAATGAAGCATGAAAAATATTTACAATCTTTAAATGAAGTTCAAAATAATGTAAATGTATAGAGTAAACAAAAGAATAGGCCTACATCTATATTAATAAAGACCTCCCTAATTTTTTAATCCATAATTTGAAGAATATTAAACATCGTGAAAATCAAATTTTGAAATTTGGATAAAAGTGGTAACATTGGACACTTCTTTCGACGGAACATAGCAGTAAATTCTTTAGCTTCCTCCTTGACCTTAAGATTCCAGCTGCATTACTCTTCCCTTCCAAGTTCCACCCTTAACATTTCGCAACAGCATGTTTTGTGTTCCATGATTGTTCCATGGCGTGGAGTGGTCAGTGTTTAAATTGAAAGCAGACACGCAAGTGGCATGTGAAAATGACTGGTTTAAGAATAAATTATTCTGCCTCTTGGAAATTAAGTATAGTTGCGTTTGCGGAGCAAAATAGTGTAAGTGCTGCGGGTAGAAATTTTGATATACAAGCAAACATGGTTCGTTACTGGCGCAGTTAACAGGCGTGCAGAATTAGAATTTCTTTTTCTTTTCAGGCAACAGTGTAGACTGTAGTTCATTCAGCAGTGCATTCATTCATGCCAAACACGTAATGGCGGCCATTTTGTATCCACCTTACTTAAAAAAAGATTATGCTATTAATCGGAATTGAATGATTGCAAGCTATCAAGTTTCATTCTGTTTTTAAGACTACCAATAAATAACAGATTTTTTTAGTAAAATTAGATAATTTTTCCTATTAAAATGCAGATGAAGCTAATAAGGATCTGCCTGAAGAGAGAATCAAACAGCAAATGTTGCCACTGCGAGTTTATTAGTAGTTAAGTGAAAATCACCCGAAACTGTAGTGAACAAAATGCCAAATTTGATAGAATACTGCAATATGATGCCTTCAACTTGTGGCAATATTAATATTACAGTGAACGCTACTTAATGTAACTGCGGATAATGTTATCAGTCGGATAATGTTATATACAAGGGCAAATCAAAAAGTAAGTTACACTAGCTCACCGCGAGAGCACGCTGTGTCTCGTGACCATGGCCAATGCAAAGCAAGCTACAGTAACTGCTGACAAGTCCAATAGGAAGGTTGGTGTGGTATCCCCTCGTGTTGTGTGTGCAGAGCGGGCCACGCTCAATGGTGCATGAACTGGATGTTCACTCCAAATTGGAGGTGTGTGCCACGATCATATTTCTATGGGCTAAACGACTCAATTGCAAGAACATTCATCATGAAATCACTGCTGTATATAGTGAGCATGCAATTTCTCATCCAGGTATTGTAAAGTGGTGTAAACAAGTTGACGCTGGATGCACTAATCTCACGGACGAATATCGCGAAGGCAGGCTTGCAACATCCAGTACCGTTGCAAATGTTGACCATGTGGATGGGATCATGAGAGAGAATCGGCGCACAACACTGCAGGAAATTTCTGTCTCCAGGTGGTTACATAGCGCTGGAGGTGATTTCTACGCATCCGAAATCGAAAAGTTGGTTGACTGCTCCAAGAAATGTTTACAGTCTCTTGGGGACTATGTGGAAAAGTGAATGTGCATTGTATGTTGTCATAGCCGTGTTGCCTACGTGTAGGTGGTTTCATAAATGGCCATAACTTGGAAGTGTAACTTACTTTTTGATTCGCCCTTGTACATTTTAAGTAATATTTTTATTTATTTGTCACTAAAGGTAGTGTAAAAATTTATGTATACGACTAGAAGATAAAGTACATTTACATTACTTGTGCTCTTAATGAGTAACTTGTGAAAGCTCTACTTTATCTTATAACTATAGTCAAACCTCCATATAGCGATATTTCTGGGCCCTAGCATATTATATCGTTATGAGGGTTATGGTTATACTGAGAGGCAGTTATGTACCACAAATTAGGAAAATGGCATCCAGAATACTTTGAGATCTATAGTATAATTCAAGGAAGAGACGTAAAAAGAAGCGAAAAAGTATAAATTGATCACAAATGCAAATCTTAAAAGACCACTAAACTTCCTGATTTCCATTGAGTGGTAACCATAGCTACTTTACACTAATCTGATACCTGGTATCATCTACAGGGCTAAGCTACAGGTTTGCAATGGGAATTTAACATCAAAATATTGTGAAAATTAACATTATTAGGATAGGAAATTTGCCAGGACCAAAGAAAAATATTGTTATATCAAACTTCGTTATACAGAGGTTTGACTGTATTAATTCTCATACATTGTTAAATGCAGTATCACATCTTTACAATAGCAGCTCATGGCTCAAAACGAGGGAATGCAGCAAAAAATATGTTCATGCAATCATTTTGTAAAATTTACTGGGGTGCTCACTCAGAAAAAGAAAATTCCATTCAAGTTTAATATGATTTATCCTTCAATAAACAAACACCAATATTGAACATGAACAGTCTGTTCATAGTCCATTTAATCAATAATTATTTCATTATTAACACTACCACTTTTCTTGCAAAAGATAGCAGCTCTTTCGCTATGCAAGTAAAAACACTGCAGTACCTCTCAATGTCCATAGACAATCCCTTTGTATTATTTCATGATTAATGAACTTCAATCCACTAGTGCTAAGCTTAATAGAATGGTTTAAGAAGTCTGCCTGAAAGCACTGAACTGAACTGCACTCCATGGAGCTACATCCCTGAAGGGACAAGGCCTAAGACCTGACCGCTGCGTCATCTACCATAGGCAGATGGCAGGATTGGGGGGCACATGGTCAGCATACCAACACCCATGGCCGTTAATGGTGGTTTCCATAACCAGAGTTGCTACTTCTCTATCAAGTAGCTCCTCAATTTGAATCACGAGGCTGAGTGCACCCCGATCCAGACCTCCCTACCTCAGAAAAATCTGAGGTACCGGGGATCAAACCCAGGCCAAAGGATCTTTAGTCAGCAACGCTAACCACAAGACCACGCCGGCGGTCCTGACAGCACTAGTATATACTCGTACAAATACCTATGGTAAATCTGGATGATGAATCAAAAAGTAAAATATTTACCTAGATGAGAAGGTGAATCGATTGGCTGATGTGTAACTTGCCTTAATATGTCAGAAAAAGTGAAAGTGTAAATCAATACAGTACACCCCTCATAACATAATTGCCAATACTTAAAAAATAAAATTGACGACTACAGTGGCACAGAGGTCTCTTGATACCTGGCCATGGACAATGGATTTTTCAGGACGTAAAGTCTCTGGGGGAGGGATCCCATGTCATAGATTTACAGCATATAAAAGAACTCAAGCCTAAATAAGAGCCTCTGGACCAAACTCCCCGGTCCTTTCATGTCCAAGCAATACCTAGTTTTCTCTAGCTGATCATCAAGGCTTACCAGCTGTTCCTCTGTCCTCTACAGGTAGAGATCCATGAAAATGGTTTTATTTTTAAGGAAAATTAGTTTTTAAATTTTGATATTTCGGTGTTATTACCAATTTGGCGGTGCTATTTTAAAAATTTGATCTATATATGCAAGTTGTATAATATATTTTAGGGATGCCAAGATGGAACTTAGAAAAACTGCAAAATGACAAGGACTCGATTAAAGAGTCATTGGAAACTCAGTTACATGAAATAAAAAATGTTGGTGAATCTGTAGAAAGTAAGTGGGAAAGTGTAAAAAATGTTTTGTTGGACACGTTGAAGAACAAAGTTGGAAAAATAGACAGAATAAATAGGAAACCGTGGGTAACACAAGAGATGTTAAAGAAGATGGAAGAAAGAAGGAAATACAAAAATACTAATGCTGTGGAATATAAGAGATTGAATAATGAACTAAGAAGAGAGACAGACAGAGCAAAAGAAAATTACCTTAAAGAAAGCTGTGATGAAATTATGGAGCTTCGACGAAAAGGAAGATATGATTTAATGTATCAGAAAGCGATGGAGTTAGAATCTAAAGAAAATAAAGGAATACGGACTTTTGGAATAGAAGACATTCATGGAAATTTAATTACAAACCCTGGAAAAGTTCTTACAATATGGGAAAATTACATAGAAAAGCTTTACGACAAGCAAAATCGACCACAAGACATCGAGATGGAAACAGAAGAACTAGTGGATAAAGATAATATAGGACCTAGCATATTGAAGAATGAAGTAGAAAAGGCCATAAAAGAAATGAAGAATAGAAAGGCCACAGGAGACGATGACATACCAGTGGACCTACTGAAG
Source organism: Ectobius pallidus (assembly GCA_964059195.1). Classification (NCBI taxonomy): domain Eukaryota; kingdom Metazoa; phylum Arthropoda; class Insecta; order Blattodea; family Ectobiidae; genus Ectobius; species Ectobius pallidus. The sequence continues at coordinate 18,782,209 of CAXKWD010000005.1, forward strand.
GAATTAGGAGAAAATGGGATGAGGAAACTTACCAAACTTATCAACCGAATTTATGACACTGGAGAATGGCCTCAAGATTTCCTAGAGGTAACTATGATTGCACTAAAGAAGAAGAAATGTGCCAAGATGTGTAGTGATCACAGAACTATCAGCTTGCTATCTCACGTAGGAAAAATTGTGGCACGGATACTAACTAGAAGACTGGAAAGAAGAATAGAAGACGTAATAGGAGAGGCCCAATTTGGTTTCCGGAAAGGAAAAGGAACTAGAGATGCAATCAGAATGCTAAGGATTATATCAGAGAGAGTTTTAGCGGTCAACGAAGAAGTGTGTGTCTGCTTTATTGATTGGCAAAAAGCTTTTGACCGAGTGAACTGGGAAAAGTTAATGGACATACTCAAAAAAATAGGCATTGACTGGAAGGACAGGAGACTAATCCGCAATTTGTACCTGGGACAAAAAGTGAAAGTGCGTCTAGAACATGGAGTGACCAACAGTGTAGAAATAGGAAGAGGTGTGCGTCAAGGATGTTGTATGTCACCCATCTTGTTCAACCTTTATGGAGACTGGCTAGCAAAAGAAGCCTTCAAAGGAGTTAGGGATTTTGTGATAGGAGGATACGCTATTAACACCATCAAATATGCGGACGACCTGGTGATTCTGGCAAAGAAACAAGAAATATTGCAAGGAATGATTGACAGGCTGGTGGAAACAGGAAGAAAGTATGGAATGGAAATCAACATAGGTAAATCGAAGGTGATGAGGATATCGAAGAGAGAAGAGCCGCTTCAAATTATCATGGGAAATCAAGAATTAGAGAACGTGAACCAGTTCAAATACTTAGGAAGTGTACTGACGAAAGATGCCTATTGCACCAAGGAGATAAGATCAAGAATTGCCATGGCCAAGAAAGCATTTATGAAGAAGAGAACTCTGCTAACTAGTAATCTGAACCTAGAGCTATGTAAAAACCTGGTGAAGTGTTATATTTGGAGTATTGCTTTGTATGGATCAGAGACATGGACTTTGAGGAAATTAGAGAAGAAATATTTAGAAAGTTTTGAAATGTGGTGCTGGAGACAGATAGAAAATATAAAGTGGATGGACATGGTGACAAACGAAGAGGTTCTGAGTAGAGTGGGTGAGAAGAAGTCAATCATACACACAATTCGTCAGAGGAAAGCAAACTGGGTTGGACACATTCTCAGAAGGAACTGCTTATTACATGATGTCGTAGAAGGAAGATTGGAGGGTACAACTAGACTTGGAAGAAGAAGAATTCAGCTGTTGGACGATTTAAGGGAAAAGCGGAAATATTGGATGCTGAAGGAGGATGCAGAGGATAGACAGTTTTGGAAAACAAAATTCTCGTACCAAGTTTGAAAACCTGCCGGAAGGCAGAATACTTACTACTACTACTACTTGGCTGCAAGGTCGGATTAGTATCTGTTCTGACAGCCAGGCTTCCCTGAAGGCACTATGTGCCAGTACAACAAGGTCTAGGTTGGTACGAGAGTGCCAAAAAACCTTTGATATTCTCTGCTCCCGCCGACCAGTACAGCTTTGCTGGGTTCCTGGGCATGCTGGAATCAGAGGAAATGAACTAGCGGATAAGCTAGCAAGGGAGGGCTCGGCCAATGTCTTTATTGGACCGGAACCTGTCCTTGGTATTACTCCAAGAAGGGCCAGACGTGAGGTCTTAGACTGGATGTCTCATCAGTATGGCACTTTCTGGAGTAATCTCACTACTGCTAGGCAGGCTCGAGCTATGATCGAGGGTCCTAGCAAGAAGAACAGCAAGATTCTGTTAACCCTTAACCGGGTACAACTTAGAGGTGTAGTTGGCCTGTTAACAGGACACAACACCCTAAAGAGACACCTACATGTGATGAAGCTTAGTGTGGATCCCACATGTAGGAAGTGTGGTAGAGAAGATGAGTCCTCTCTACACATATTGTGCGAGTGCGAAGCACTTGCTACAATCAGACACTTTCTCCTGGGCTCGGATAAACTGAGACCAGATGACATAAGGAGAACTAACCCAAGATCTATCCTGTCCTTCTTGAAGGCAACAGGACTTGAATGAATTCTCCAGTAAGAGGGCACAATGGGCCCAATTATGTGGCCTACGTGCACGGGACTGAAAGGGCCCAACCCATTCATTTTCATTCATTCATTCAAGTTGTATAATTATCTCAATATTATTATGAACTATATATTTTTTAAATACAATACAGCCCCAAGCAGCAGGACACTGTCAGCTTAATTCAAAATTCCCATGCTTGTATTTTCGTTTAGAAATATTAATTTCAAATTGTCAAAGTACAGTAGAGTCACACTAATGTGGACTAAATGGATTGGACTCTTGTCCGAGTCTCGGCTGTGGTGGTCTAGAGGTAGCGTGCTGCCTCTGGATCCGAAGGTCACAAGATCAAACCCAGCCATGGTCGATGGATTTTTCAGGACGTAAAAATCCTGGGCACGGAGTCCTCCGGGAGGGACTTTAAGCTGGGGGGGTCCATGTCGTAGATTTACAGCACATAAAAGAACTCCAAGCCTAAATTAGAGCGTCCAAGTTTCACCTTAGTTTCTGGAGGGGGGTTGAGAGGCGATGGGCTTACCACCTGTCCCTCTGCCCTCTCTTGGAAAATAAGCGTAACAAAATTAGTCTAGGTAATGAAACCTCCACTTGGAGGCCATATGCCCCGCCATAGGGGTTACAGGAACAAGTCAGTCAGTCAGTCTTGTCCAGGTCATTAAAAGTCTGGACTTACCTTACCTTAAAATGAACGTACCTTACCTTAAAATGAACGTACCTTACCTTAAAATGAACGTACTAGATAGGTAAAACTATAAAAATCGGCACTAAAATCAGTTAATGCTTAGGGCATCTAAGGGTCTTTACCCAGCCCAGTGTGGGGTATAAGACAAAAATAGTACATATGGACTGCAGGAACGAAACAAAAGAGAAAGTTTTGGCCCTCATATATCAATAGCCTGCGTACCAGCTGCAAAAGCATTCCTAGAATCCATCTGCTTCTAATAAAAAATAATAATGAGCATCAAATTGTGACAGGATATTTGATTAAAATATTACAGTAGCAGTATGTTTATTTATTATTTATTAGCAACATAGTGACTAGAATAAAAGATTTTCTGCTGATAAGAAAGTCATAGTAACATTAGGCACACACACCTATCCACAGAGATATCCCACCTAGAAAACACATTCCCTCAAAATTCCTTCAGCAAAATAGAATTCCGACTGGCTCCGAAAAGGACCATATGAAAGCAAGACATTAAAAATCCATCATCCTTGACAGCTTATATTCCCTTCTACAGACTTCTTTCTTATAAAATTAGAGAATCCAAAAAAAAACGCAACATCCAAACAGTTTTTTTTCTTCCACCAATAATCAACCAGTACATCAGATCAATTAAATCTCCAGGAGTCCATAGCATCTCATGTGAACATGGACTTGTTTACATTGGCCAGACTAGACACATTGTGGGGACAGAGGCAAGGAACATTGGAGACAATTGACTGTTTACCTATACTATTCCACTCATATGCCACGTGTTTGATACTGACTAATAACTAGGGACCGGATTCTTAGGTTTTTACCTATTTTTTTCCTTACTTCCAAAACAAAAAGCGCTCATACACTTTTTCGAATCATGACCATAGGATTCAACCACATTAATTCTGTGGCACCTAAAAATACCTAAATGGGGTATAAAAATCTAAATATACCTAAACGGGATATATAATCTAAAATATATAATTTAGGCTACTTTTTGTCTTTTTTGTTAAATTTCTCAGTTGAGATATCAACATTTTGTGGGGAGACAATTTTTGTCGGGTTGAAATTAATACCACCAGCGTTTCGTTCAACCCATTGTCGTCTAGGATGGACAGTATCAAGAGAGAAAATGTAAGAGTACCGGCGTATTCCTTTTCAAATATTCGTACGAACAACCATTGTTGCCGTGTATGAACAAGGGTATAGATTTCCGTGTTTTAAAGCGCTTGTTGGCCTTTATTTACTACCCTCTTATTCATACTGAGTGGTCACAGTGTGAGGTTTAAGATGTATTAATTATGCCGAAACAAATGAAATCGAGTTTATTACTGCTTCTTTTGATTGTTTATGCTTTCTTTCTTCAATTGTCTATAATATTGTCCTAAAGCAAGTTTACACAAATTGTAACGACGCAAATAGCGACGTGCATAATCAACGATAGGAGACCATTCCTAAACAAAGGAAGGGTTGGGGGACCGCAACTAATCGATATTGAACATTTTCATGATTATCGATACTGCCCTGAATTTTATTTGAATTACAGAAAAGGAGAGGTGCGCATGCGTCGACGGTGAATCGACGAGGGAGACGTGCGGAACCTGAAAGACGGTTAGTAGTACGTGCCTGACCACGAGAGAGAGAAGTTGAAAAGGCAGAAGGGAGAAGACGAGATTGGGATGTGTGACAGCGGTAGAGGCGTTCTGGCATAATGGTGTGTCAGACTTTCATCTAAAGGAAATTCTGGTTGTGAACTTCCTTGACACGGCTATATGGAGATAGTCATTAATCAGAAGAATACACCAAGTCGGCCAGTACGAGACACCGCTACAGCGAACATCAGCTGTGAGAGTGAGTCGTGACTGCTCGCTCTGAATAAGAACAGATATGGACATCAGGAAGTAATGGAAGACAACTCAGGATCGGAGGATAAGTTGGACATCACTGGTTGAGTATAATCGTCTAGACTTTTTCTTATTGTTTGGGGAGTGAGAAAATTGAGATATCCTTTTTTTTTTGTAAGGATGGTTTCTAAGTCATGTATGGCGATTAGACACCGTATGGAATAATAGAATAGAATAGAATAGAAACATAGAAGTGAGAATTCTAGAAGTAAAGTGATGAAATCCAGTAATCCAACTATTTTCTATTTCTGGTCTAAATTAATTATAAAAGAGCAGTCAAGAGCCTAACAACTGAATGCCAAAGATAGATCTCTTCACTTTAGGTTTTTTTTGGGTGATTGTCCCACGAATGAATACATAGCTAGGGGCAATTGGTGATGCTCATATAAACTTTGTTATTTTTGAGACAGGACGCGAGGGGAGTAAGGAAGAAAGGTAATTAAGGGGCATGCTTAGTACTTCTTACGAGGGCCCCTCCCTCTTGGGTTTCGTTCAGGTGACGGGTGACTATCTATAAATAGATTTCATGCTGGCCTGTAGTGTTAAGTTATTTTTTTATAGAGATTTATCTACAAGCGAAAGTGTATGGAATATGGTAGAGGGGGATAAGAAGTGGAAAGATTGAAGGGCAAAAGAAGGCCTACGAGTGGTAGTGCAGTAGGTGTGTACCATTGGAAGATTTACATGTTAGGGTAGAAGTAGAAGTCACTACAGGGGTTATAGAGAAGCTTACTAATCTGGGCGTGAATTAGTTTCAGTTAGAATTCTAGGGAATTTAGAGACAAAAGAAGATTGGGTGCCCATGCTGAAGAGTAGTAACTTAAGAAGTAGGAAAACTAGAATAACCACCAAGTGAATTAAATCAATGGTATAAGCTGAAGGGAACTCTACTTAAAGAAAGAAAGGGGTTAAAAGATAATAGCTGATGATTGGTCAGGTTAGAAAGAGGAGAATAGGTAATTACGAGTAGTGTACTGATAAGTAGTTTATGAACAAGTACTAGAGATTGTAAGGGTGAGGTGAGGGAACGCCGGAAGTATCCCGAATCAAACAAATAAAATCTGGTAGTAGGCAAGGCCTATACTAGTAATATATAAAGAAAAGAAATTTATGTGAGATTGTGAAAGCCATCGATGTTGGAGGCGAACAACGGCCCCACGTGCCTCTAGGAGAGAGTGTCAGGGACCTCTGACATCGATTTACAAAATTTTATTTTTGTTTGCGGCCCATTAATATTTTCCCGGTTGCAGGAGAGGAGTCAGATTGTTTGTAACTCAAGATCTAGACGCCGCTCCTGTATCGGTGGTCTATCGCCACAGTCACTCTGTAGGTATAGGCCTAAACTTCTATTTCTTTCTTCATGAGACTGTCTTTCCTATCTATCTTTAAATACAATTCTTCATGGACTAAGATGACTAGTAGACTCGTATAGGAGACATAGGTGGGATTATTGAGTGTAATCTGTAGAGTTAAGGACTGGATTATAAATTGAAAACCTTTATTTATTCTAAAGAGAAAAAAAGGGGGTATAATATATATATTGAAACATCTTGAAGTTGCAAATGTAAGTGACTATACAAGTTAATAGTAAATAATACGAGACGTTCTAGTAGATACCTGGAAACAAAAAAAAAGAAAGAAGGTTAAAATAATTAATTAGGAATTTGTTATTGTTGAACAGAGAACGTACTTATACAGTTAAAATTGGGTATACTAACCTTGAAAAATTAAGTACTATCCTACCAATAAAAGTGTTGAATGGTTAATGTAGTGTAAATGTAATTTATTGTATATAAGATTGTTATTGTTGAAAGAAAAGAAAAAAAAAATATAATAAATTAAATAAATTATGGTTATAGTTATGCAAAGTAAATTAACGTGAAGTTCAGATTTTTGACCCTTATCCTTGTAATGGTTTGAGAGTCGCTGATTTTTTGGGCTAAGTTATATACCTTGGTAGTGAGTATTAAAAAAAAAAAAAAGGAGAAAAAGAAGAAGCAAAATAATAAAAGAAAGATAAACCCGAATCCATTCCCGTCTCCACTGTTAATTTAAAAGCTAGTCGAGAGGCATGTAGATACATAGCCTGTGTATCTATAATTTAATTTGTGATTGGGCCGTAAAATATTTTGGTCGCCCATATCGTGGGGCTAAGTAGGGTTAAAACAAAACAGTATTGCTAATTGTTGCAACTTAATTTAGTTAAAATTGTTAAGTAAAAAGAAACCTTTATTCAGTTAAAGTTTCACATATTTTGATATACCGTGGGGCGATAGTTTGTTAATTTGTAACGTGTGGGGCGATAGTTTGTTAATTTATGACCAAAATATCGTGAAGTTCAGTCTTCACATATTTTGTCGCCCATAGCGTGGAGCTTGATATAAGAAAAGAAAATAAACATTAATCAGTTAGAATTGGAAACTTGAAATACGAGTCGTCATATATTTTGGAGCCCATAGCGTGGGTTGAGTTGTGTTGAAATCACAAAGTTTGATATCCTAACGTGAGGCGAGATAGTGTTAAAAGAATTTTGGGAGTTAGGTTAGTATAACTGAAATTTATTCTCAAAAAAAATAAATAATAATAATAACATATTTTTGGGAAAAGAATAACGACTATTGACAAGTAAGGACTTCTATAGATGACTAAGACAGACGACTGAACTATTGTGTTCTAATCTTTTTTTTCCAGTGGTATTGTTAATATATAAATATGGCTACTTATGTTGATCCATATGCGCAAATAAGAGCAGCTGAGTTAACCCAAGCTATTAGGAAGTTGAGGAAGGCGGATTTAGAGGCAGAATGTGATAGAGTAAAGTTACCGACCACAGGTACAAGGGATGAGTTAAGACAACGCTTGTTAGATTATGCCCGCAAGAACCCTCAGTCATTTCAAGTGTTAATTACGGCTTTTGCTCTGAGTCAGGAAGTTTTGGAAGAAGATTTAGTTGAACATAATATAACGGTTCCACAAGATTCATATGGAGATGTAGTGTATACATGGGTTAAGTTAATGCGTAGGAAGGCCATGGCGGTAGCTGATTCGGAAGAAGCTGTACCAGTAATACCATCGTTTACAATTCAGTTAGAGCCGCATAAACCAAATACTTTGGATCTGGTTCGTAAATGGAACATTAAATTCAAACCTGGGGATAGTATTTACTTATTTTTGGAGAGATTGGAAGATTTAAAACAAAGTTCTAAGTTACAGGGTGCAGAGTTATTGTCAGTATTACCCGAAATTTTACAAGATTCAGCTTTACTTTGGTACAGGAACAGATTAACAGATTGGCCTACATGGGAAGCTTTTTTGAAAGAATTTAGAGAATATTACTTGCCTATTGATGAGGAAGACTCGCTTTTGGATGAGATTAGACAGAGAACGCAAGGTCCTAAAGAATCGATTTTTGATTATGTTAATGCTATTCAAACGTTAATGAGGAGGCTAAGTACTCCAATGAGTCCTCAACAAATGATGAAGACTGTTATCAAAAATTTGCGTCCTGATGTAAAATTGTACCTTAGACCTGCAGAGATTCAAACTATAACAGATTTAATACGTGTAGGTAGACAGTATGAACAAATATTGTTAGATTCTGAGAGATATATTCCTCCTCCAACGCAGGTTAGAGCTACAATTAAAGAAACGGCTTATAAACCTCAGAGACAAGTTGTTATACCTTCAGTTCATACAGCGTTAGGAATTCAGGGAAAACAGGAACTTCCATCGTCCGAGTTACAAAAGAAACCCAATGTTAGTTTTTCTGCAAAGACGTGGGACAAAGAACGAAATTCAAGTCATGTAAATGATTCCAGAATAGTTAAAGCAACAGAAAATAAAGAGAGACAGGATGAGTCGAGGGATAATGGTAAAAACACCACTTTACGTTTTTCAAATAACCAGCGATGTTGGAATTGTGATAAAACAGGACATAGGCAGTTCGAGTGTAAGGCACCTCGTAGAGTTACTCCACGCACTCCGATTAAATGTTATAATTGTAATAAGCTTGGACATAGGTCTATTGATTGTAGGATGCCCCAAGAAAGAAAAGTTAGGCCTACAAATCCCTTATGACAATTAACTAAAAATCAGGCTTGTGTGATGTTAAATATAAATCCTACAGATTTAGTTAATGGAGATAGATGTTTTGTTGAAATTTTGCTGGAGGATATTACATTTATTGCTTTAATAGATTCCGGTTCAGATAAAACTTATGTGGGAGAGAAGGGTGATTTTTTGTGTAAAATGTTAGATTTAGCAGTAGAAGAATCTGAAGTTAGGGTGGTGCAACTAGCAGATAAAACTTATAGTTCTATAACAGGAGAGAGAACTTTTGAGATGAAATTGCAGGACAGGATTTTTCCGATAAAATGTAAAATTATGCCAAATTTAGCAGTAGATATGATTCTGGGCATGGACGTTTTGAAACAAATTGGGTTAGTAGTAGATTTGCAAGATGGGACTTGGTATTTCAAAGATGAACCAGCAAAAATTTTTCAATTTGTTAAGGCTATAGATTTAAAAGAAGAAGATCAACTACATAATATTCTTACTTTACCTACACCTCAGGAAAGGGACAGATTGAATATGTTTTTGGAAAATCAGTTACAGAAATTTGATCAGTGTACTGGACTTACCGATCTGATTTCTCATGTTATTGATACAGGCGATGCAAAACCTATAAAACAAAGATATTATCCAGTATCACCCATTTTGGAAAAAGTTATACACGCGGAAATAGATAAAATGTTATTGGAAAAAGTTATAGAGCCTTCAAATTCACCTTGGTCGTCTCCGGTAGTTATGGTAAAGAAACCAGATAGAACATGGAGGTTCTGCGTAGATTTCAGAAAAGTAAACAATTGTACTAAAAGAGATAGTTATCCTTTGCCATACATTGAACATGTTTTGAGTAAATTACGACATGCTAGGTATATCAGTACAATAGATTTGAAAAATGGGTATTGGCAAGTTCCATTAGATGAAGCAAGTAAAGAAAAAACAGCATTTACCGTACCTGGTAGAGGATTGTATCAGTTTCGAGTTATGCCTTTTGGAATCCATAACGCACCAGCCTCGTTTCAAAGATTAGTTGATACTATATTAAGAGAAGAGATAGGAGAGAAATGCTTTTGTTATTTGGATGATATAGTACTTATTAGCGAGACATTTGAAGAACATTTGTCCTTGTTAGAAAAAGTCTTAGAGAAATTAAGAAAAGCTAACCTGAAAATTAATAGGGAAAAATCAAAATTTTGCAGAAGTGAATTAAAATATTTGGGTCATATCATTACTCCATTAGGAATTGCTGTAGATTCAGATAAAATCTCGTGTATCCTTGAGTATCCAGCCCCTACAAAAGTCAAGGAAGTACGAGCATTTTTAGGATTGGCATCTTGGTACCGACGATTCATTCCATTTTTTTCTGAAGTTGTAAAGCCCCTCACTGCACTTCTGAAAAAGAATCAGAAATGGCGTTGGACTAAGGAATGTCAGGAATCTTTTGATGAATTAAAATCGAAATTATCTAGTAGTCCTATATTAACTTATCCAGATTATACTAAACCCCTAGTGCTACAGACCGACGCTAGTTTTTCAGGACTAGGAGCAGCATTAATTCAGACAGGAGAGGAAGGAGAGGAAAAAGTAATAGCTTATGCTAGTAGAACTTTAACGGTAGGTGAGCAAAAGTGGGCAATAGTTGAGAAGGAATTGTTAGCTATATTGTGGGCAGTTCAAAAGTTTCGTCCTTATTTGGAAGGTTATCATTTTAAAGTATATACTGATCATTTTGCTCTGAAATGGTTAAATACATTACAGAATCCGACCGGACGATTAGCTAGGTGGAGTTTATTGCTCCAGGAGTATGATTTTGAAGTAATACATAGGCCTGGTAGATTACAAAAAGTTCCGGATGCTTTATCTAGAATACACGAAGGGAAAGTTCAAGAGAAAACGGTAGAGGAAGAATTTTGCCTCTTGTTGACTGATAACTCTGAAGTAGTGGAATGGGAAAATATACAAGATGCTTGGTATATTAAGCGGAAGGAGCAAGTACAAAGTAAACCTAAATTTTGGCCAGATTGGAAGGTCGTAGATGAGAAGTTGTACCATTTAAGATTAGATCAGTTAGAACAAACTTTAGAGGGAACAGTAAATAGGTGGAAATTAGTTATTCCGCAAGATTTTAGGATTAAAGTATTGCAGGAATGTCATGATGCACCGACTGCAGGGCATATGGGGATAGCTAAAACTTTCTTTAGGATAGCAAACAAGTATTATTGGCCGGGAATGTTTAGAGATGTTGCTAAATATGTTACTGCTTGTGAAATATGTCAGAGACAGAAAGTGTTACAGACGGCTCAAGCAGGACCAATGCATTTTTACCAGAAAGAGAAACCTTGGATGACTGTAGCTACTGATTTGTTGGGACCTTACCCACGTTCAAAAAAGGGAAACCGATATGTGATTGTATTTCAGGACACCTTTACCAAATATGTAGAGTGTAAAGCGTTAAGGAAAGCAACCAGTAGAGCAGTTACGGAAGCATTTTATGAATTGATTATCCTTAAATGGGGAATTCCGGGATATTTGCTGATGGATAATGGACCGCAATACACTAGTAAATTAATGCGAGAGATAGCTAAAGCTTTTAATATAACTCCTTGTTATTTACCTGTATATTCGCCACAAGGAAATCCAGTAGAAAGAGTCAATAGAGTATTGAAAACAATGATTTCTAGTTATATTCAAAAGGATCAGACAGTTTGGGATGTGTATTTGAGAGAATTTAATTTTGCTATAAATACGGCTAAGCATAGTTCCACTGGATGCACTCCTTATATGCTAAATTATGGGAAGGAGCCTGAAATTATCAGTAGGATTGAAAAGGTGGAAAACCAACCGATTTATAAAGAAATTCCAAAACTTTGGGTGGAGAGACTCAATAAATTGAAAACGGTACGTTTAATGGTTAGACATAACTTAGAAACCGCCTATAAGAATTCGAGTCATTATTATAATCTTCGGAGGAGAGAGGTGAGATTTCGTCCAGGAGATCTAGTGTTAAGAAGAAACTTTAAATTAAGTGATGCCTCACAAGCTTATACAGCAGGTTTAAGTGCAAAGTTTGTCGGGCCCTATATTATAAAGAAAAAGTTCAGTGAAAATAGCTACGAACTGACAAACCGTTTTGGTAAAAAGTTGGGGAAGTGGCACGTCAAAGACTTGAAACCCTTTGTTCCTGGATAAACATTCTTTAAGGCTGGTAAAAGAGACACGCACAAAAAAAAAAAAAAAAAAAAAAAAAAAAAAAAAAAAAAAAAATGTGACCTGTGTCAACATTATTTTTTTTTTATGGTGAGTGCGGGAAGAATGTAACGACGCAAATAGCGACGTGCATAATCAACGATAGGAGACCATTCCTAAACAAAGGAAGGGTTGGGGGACCGCAACTAATCGATATTGAACATTTTCATGATTATCGATACTGCCCTGAATTTTATTTGAATTACAGAAAAGGAGAGGTGCGCATGCGTCGACGGTGAATCGACGAGGGAGACGTGCGGAACCTGAAAGACGGTTAGTAGTACGTGCCTGACCACGAGAGAGAGAAGTTGAAAAGGCAGAAGGGAGAAGACGAGATTGGGATGTGTGACAGCGGTAGAGGCGTTCTGGCATAATGGTGTGTCAGACTTTCATCTAAAGGAAATTCTGGTTGTGAACTTCCTTGACACGGCTATATGGAGATAGTCATTAATCAGAAGAATACACCAAGTCGGCCAGTACGAGACACCGCTACAGCGAACATCAGCTGTGAGAGTGAGTCGTGACTGCTCGCTCTGAATAAGAACAGATATGGACATCAGGAAGTAATGGAAGACAACTCAGGATCGGAGGATAAGTTGGACATCACTGGTTGAGTATAATCGTCTAGACTTTTTCTTATTGTTTGGGGAGTGAGAAAATTGAGATATCCTTTTTTTTTTGTAAGGATGGTTTCTAAGTCATGTATGGCGATTAGACACCGTATGGAATAATAGAATAGAATAGAATAGAAACATAGAAGTGAGAATTCTAGAAGTAAAGTGATGAAATCCAGTAATCCAACTATTTTCTATTTCTGGTCTAAATTAATTATAAAAGAGCAGTCAAGAGCCTAACAACTGAATGCCAAAGATAGATCTCTTCACTTTAGGTTTTTTTGGGTGATTGTCCCACGAATGAATACATAGCTAGGGGCAATTGGTGATGCTCATATAAACTTTGTTATTTTTGAGACAGGACGCGAGGGGAGTAAGGAAGAAAGGTAATTAAGGGGCATGCTTAGTACTTCTTACGAGGGCCCCTCCCTCTTGGGTTTCGTTCAGGTGACGGGTGACTATCTATAAATAGATTTCATGCTGGCCTGTAGTGTTAAGTTATTTTTTTATAGAGATTTATCTACAAGCGAAAGTGTATGGAATATGGTAGAGGGGGATAAGAAGTGGAAAGATTGAAGGGCAAAAGAAGGCCTACGAGTGGTAGTGCAGTAGGTGTGTACCATTGGAAGATTTACATGTTAGGGTAGAAGTAGAAGTCACTACAGGGGTTATAGAGAAGCTTACTAATCTGGGCGTGAATTAGTTTCAGTTAGAATTCTAGGGAATTTAGAGACAAAAGAAGATTGGGTGCCCATGCTGAAGAGTAGTAACTTAAGAAGTAGGAAAACTAGAATAACCACCAAGTGAATTAAATCAATGGTATAAGCTGAAGGGAACTCTACTTAAAGAAAGAAAGGGGTTAAAAGATAATAGCTGATGATTGGTCAGGTTAGAAAGAGGAGAATAGGTAATTACGAGTAGTGTACTGATAAGTAGTTTATGAACAAGTACTAGAGATTGTAAGGGTGAGGTGAGGGAACGCCGGAAGTATCCCGAATCAAACAAATAAAATCTGGTAGTAGGCAAGGCCTATACTAGTAATATATAAAGAAAAGAAATTTATGTGAGATTGTGAAAGCCATCGATGTTGGAGGCGAACAACGGCCCCACGTGCCTCTAGGAGAGAGTGTCAGGGACCTCTGACATCGATTTACAAAATTTTATTTTTGTTTGCGGCCCATTAATATTTTCCCGGTTGCAGGAGAGGAGTCAGATTGTTTGTAACTCAAGATCTAGACGCCGCTCCTGTATCGGTGGTCTATCGCCACAGTCACTCTGTAGGTATAGGCCTAAACTTCTATTTCTTTCTTCATGAGACTGTCTTTCCTATCTATCTTTAAATACAATTCTTCATGGACTAAGATGACTAGTAGACTCGTATAGGAGACATAGGTGGGATTATTGAGTGTAATCTGTAGAGTTAAGGACTGGATTATAAATTGAAAACCTTTATTTATTCTAAAGAGAAAAAAAGGGGGTATAATATATATATTGAAACATCTTGAAGTTGCAAATGTAAGTGACTATACAAGTTAATAGTAAATAATACGAGACGTTCTAGTAGATACCTGGAAACAAAAAAAAAGAAAGAAGGTTAAAATAATTAATTAGGAATTTGTTATTGTTGAACAGAGAACGTACTTATACAGTTAAAATTGGGTATACTAACCTTGAAAAATTAAGTACTATCCTACCAATAAAAGTGTTGAATGGTTAATGTAGTGTAAATGTAATTTATTGTATATAAGATTGTTATTGTTGAAAGAAAAGAAAAAAAAAATATAATAAATTAAATAAATTATGGTTATAGTTATGCAAAGTAAATTAACGTGAAGTTCAGATTTTTGACCCTTATCCTTGTAATGGTTTGAGAGTCGCTGATTTTTTGGGCTAAGTTATATACCTTGGTAGTGAGTATTAAAAAAAAAAAAAAGGAGAAAAAGAAGAAGCAAAATAATAAAAGAAAGATAAACCCGAATCCATTCCCGTCTCCACTGTTAATTTAAAAGCTAGTCGAGAGGCATGTAGATACATAGCCTGTGTATCTATAATTTAATTTGTGACTGGGCTGATACATAAAAAAAGAAGAAAAGAGGAAGCGTATTGATGATGGCGCCCGTTAATAGAAATTTTCATCAATATTATCAAAACTGGGTAAATTGCTAAAAGAAAGAGAAAGTAGACTGGGAGTAGGAAATTTGCAATCACCCGGTGACAGAGGTAGTTGTACTGAGTGTTGGAATGTGGACTATGCAGGCAGTGTTATGATGACACGGCAGGTGCATGAGTGACCTTGTTTTGTAGGAGTTCAGTAAACTTATATACTACGATTAAGAATAATCACATATTAGTCGTCACAGATTTTGGCTAAGAATTTTGGCGAAGATTTAATCCAAGAAATTAGGGAACTTTATAGCATAAAGTAAGAAAGCCCGTCACAAAATTTAAGTCAATTTTGTTAAGTTAAACTTTACAAGTATTATGTAGTGAATCCTGTGTAGCACATTAAAATTCATTAAACCAATTATTCTACCCGAAAACGATATTTTTGACAAAAAAACCTAAAAAAAACTATTTCGCCTAATGGAAAACCTAAAACGGTGTTTTTAAAAACCTAAAAATCCGGTCCCTACTAATAACGTTTAGCAATTCCTTGGATGTAGACCAATAACGATCATTTATCTTATAACATCTTTCCTTGGATTGCAAGGATGTAATTTTATCTGATAAAATGTCAGCTCGTTACTGAACACATAAGGCATCAACATGTAGTGATGTCAAATGCTGCAGAATTCAAATACATTAATGTGTTTGGAAATTGAAATAACATAAACGTCCACTGACAAGAAACACAATTTTGATTCAGCGCAAGTCAGTTCATGTCTAAGTCAGCTGTAGCAGAAAGCCTTAGTCTGGATCATAGAATATTTTGTAACCAGACAAAGATTTTAAACAATATCAAGGCCTATAGAGACCAGGTGATTAAACAGGTGATTGAATCTTAAATCAAACAAAATAAGTTTCAATAAAATTTGCAATTTTACCATTTTTAAGGCAGTATTAACACTTACCTGGAGTACGTTTTATTTCACACACTATAACAACTGCAAAATTATCACTGTCACTGGGTTGCTGAACTGTGGCAGGAACTGTGGCAGGAACTGTGGCTGGAACTGTGGCAGGAACTGTGGCAGGAACTGTGTTCTGGCCTCTTCTGAAAATGTACACAATTTATTATTATCATCATCATTACTATAGAAATTCCAAAAGTTTATATTTTACCAAATTATTCTTTGATTTTGAATTGAACGCAATAAACGCTTCTCAAACAATTTAATAAAACTCAGGAGGATTGAACTTTTTCCTCTCAATTGAGGATATTCTTTAAAAAGGGGCTTGCGTCAAATAAACAAAAAACAAATAAACAAAACAAACAAACAAACAAAAGGATGGATATAGGAATACAATTTACAGTATCTCTGAGAGATTTTGTATTAATAACACAACTCAACAATTGTGCTTCAACATAAAGGGTAATGTAACAATCCTTTAAAAAAATCTGATGTGAAACTTCCTCTGCCCAAATAAAAGTTAGCAGTATTCACACATCCTTGTACAGAATCGCAGGACACAATTTTAAGCTAATTATGCTATAAATACCTTATAGCCTCTTTTTTGAATGTTGCAACAAAAATGCAGGCTATGGACAAACTAAAAAAAAGAAAGAAAGAAGAAAGAAGAAAAAAACTGACTAGAAAGGTTTATTGAACTTTTCGCTGTTAAAAATAATTTCCGAAATTTATTGAATATTACTCTCAGATATTTCTTTACTGTCAGCATGGCCAACAATATATCTTTCTCACTTCACATTCTTAGAATAAGAGGCCGTGAAGTCCGCATATTGAGTTGTTCACCAGCAAGACAGAGTTTTTACAAACAGTGGGTGGCTTACAACCACCCTTCAAGGGAATTTTTTTTTTTTTAAGTTTCAAATAAATGTTTTAGCTCTTGGTATAAGCACTCCAAGTACAAAATTCAAAGGAAATCGTTAGAGAAGTTTTTGAGAAAATCGCAAAAAACAAAATTTTCTTCACGTAATGCCCCCTTAAATATAAGAGAAGGTTGTCACCAATCTTCGTGTCACATCCTCAGAAGGTACCTAACCCAAATACAAAATTTTGTTTTCGTACAATTTTCCGTTACAAGAGGCTGCACTGCAAAGAGCGCATATATACAGAGGGTGGATTATAACTACCCTTCAGAGTATTTGTTCCAAAAAATATTTCAAATAAAAGTTTTGGTTAGCTCTTAGTATAAGCAACCCATGGGCAAAATTTTAAGAAAATCATTAGAGCCATTTTCGAGAAAATCACAAAAAACAAAAATTTCTTCATGTAAAGTCCCCTTAAAAATAAGAGAAATTTGTCGCTAATCTTCGGGTCACATCTTCAGAAGGTACAGTCGGTCAAATAAAAAACGTCGGGACTCGTATGCTGTTAAAATTAAAGTTTTGACGCATTAGTTCACAAGTTTCCTATAAAAAACACAAAATACAGGTCATTTTCGGAACATATGAGGCCATGCGGCAGGAGGGAAAATATGAACAAGGAGGGAAAAAATGAACATCGCGGAAATCGCAACACACGATATTCAACTTAATGCATTGTCATAATTCATTTTGCTTTGTGTCATCGCCACATACAAATGCTAACGTGAGAGAAAGTGTGGTTAGGGCTGTAATTGACCTGCATTTTTCGGTCTCTGAAGCAGCGAGAAGGTTCCATATTTATGAAAAGAAGCTCAGAGGTGGGAACGTTACTATAATGCGACCGGAAGTTTTCATAGCAAACGTTGATCTGGCCGGACGCGTATTTCGATGCTAAGATTGGTTGCAGATGCTGAGCGTAAGTTATTGATTTTGCACTACAAGTACCAGTATTATAAAATAAAATCTTTAAAAAATGCTCCTTGAATAAACATATTCCTCGCGAATCTATTAATTATTAATATTATAACAATTTGCAACCAAGAATATGGCGGATTTGAGGCATATAGCCACAGCCTTCTATACATGTTTGTTTTGGAACAAAACTGACTAAATAATCAAGAAAATACATGGATAGACAAGAGGCGTGTGTGAACCTAACCTTAAGTCTTCCTGTACATGCGCATATGCTCGTTCGTGATACTTAATCAAATACCGCCCGACGTTTTTTATTTGACCGACTGTACCTGGCCCAAATACGAAATTTTGTTTTCATACGATTTTCCATTTTTCCGTTCTGTTCACAGACATCCACACAAATACACAGACACGCAACTATTTTTGGATTCAGAGGGCCTCCTCAAAACGTGTATTTATGTTAAAAACTCAACTTCGAATTTGAGGGTCGAAAACAATATTTCCTCTACCTATAGTACCTATGGTACGGGCAGAGGAAGTAAAAACCAAGAAATCAAAATCAGAAGGTAAGTTTTTCAAGATCAGTGACTGTTTCATTACTCCAAGAATTTATACAGATAGAGCGACAATACATATCTTTTAGGTGTGTCCTGGCCATCTCATCAGTATTCAAAAAAAAAATCAAATGTCATGCTTTTATAAAATTCTAGGAATAAGCTCAAGAATCTGTACACCTTACTGGATTTCATAATTTTATAAGTTATATTGGCACTGTGTAAAGTTTCTTGATGAGTATTTTTATTGTAGGTTGTAGCATTTCTTTTTCAGGGGGACAACAGATAACAAGAAACTGTGCATAACAGTGTTTTGCAGATGACAAACAGTTTGTCCTTCTCCTTGCTTTGATACGCAGTCCAATCAGAGACGGCGAGGCGGAGGGAAGACTCTTAATGCTAGCGGCGCTTCGTAAGCTCGTACACGTGATTGGCGGTGAAGGAATCTGCTTCTCATTTGAAAAATACTGAAGTCTTCCTTTGCATGTAGAACACTTCTTAGGCATGCTATTTAAAATAGGTTATTTCAAAAAGAGCTGATTGTTATTCAGTTTGATGTAACCTTTGTATTGTTGGTATTGCGGTTTTTGGAATAAAGGTGCAGTCAACAGCTGAAATAATTTTTTCGGCCAATAAAATCTTAGCATTTTTGAGTGAAACATACAGTCAAAATTGGTTATAATAAGTCTGAATGGACCGCCAATTTAAGGTCGCTATTGCCAATAGTCGTACAATCCTGATTTTTCCCTAAACATTTCAAATTTGCAAGTTTTACATTTTAAACCTGTTGTATGTAGCCTACTATAATATTCATGTCTGAAATATTCTTGTACCAGTTAATGTGTTACCAATATTAAATTTATTACAGTACATATTTTACACATAAATTACTGTATATTCTCCTACAGTAAATGCAAGATTGTAATTTATGAAGGCCTACACTTCCTCCCATTTCTTTTTTTACAGTGTTGCACAAATGTGATCCAATACATTACATAATCACAAACAGTCCCAGATTGGCCAAGAAAAGAGGCAGTTGCAAAATTCCGTCTAGCAACTGGACATGACTGCTTGGCTAAACACCTCCATCGGATTGGTATTCTTCAGACTCCTGACTGCCCACTTTGTTCCCTAGGCAAGATTATGGACGCCCGACACTTGCAAGAATGTCCAGCCCGTTTAAAGTCTACTCTGACAGAAAAATACTGGGAAGCAAGAGAGAAGATGAGCCTCCTATGAATCTACATAAAATTAAATAAAAATTGAATCTATAATGTCTTGTTATATTGTTCTTTTAATCTTTAGTGTTTTCTTTAACTATGTATTTTGTTGTTACTTTGTCATTGTTTTTGAGTGAATGGCTAGCTGTCAAAACTCTCTGCATTTAATAAACATAATCACAAGACTCCAATAACGAAAACACTATTATTGCACTTCTGTACTTGAGAAAAGTTGGCACCTTATCGGAATTAAATTTTGTTTTCTACAATAACAGCTATGATTTTTAGAGAATTTAGTTTGAAAAGAGACTGTATTTTCTCTATGTCCTTCCATATTGTAGAAATCATTGAGTGTGATACACCCAATACCTTTGCAATGCTGACGTTTGTTTCCTCATTTCCTAATCCCCATGTTAAGTGTGATTTCTCTTCTTTTCCTTTTCTTTAGCGACATCTCAACAGCAATACTTGCCTTAACAGACAGAGCCTACTGAAAACAAGTTTTTGGAAATAAGCATTACATTGTTGCCAGCAGTTCCTAAAACGTAAAAAATCAACTTTGGACATTATAGCCGATGAATTTTTCCAAAACTGTTATAAAAATACGTCCTTTTATGTGAAAGTTGTAAGAAGCTATTATTTAAATTTACAGTGTTTATATAAAGTTTAGACGGGACTGTTAGATTTCGCCTTTATGCCCAATACATCCTCACAAGCAATATCGTTACAAACGGTTTTGACTGTACTAATTTCAAGTCCACTTGAATGCAAACAGAGATACAATATCCTGACGTGCAATCTCAGTCTCTGAAAATCAGTCAGTGTTTGTCCTCAATTTCATGGAGGATAAATCAGGGAAAGGTAAACATTGTATACTAGTCCACTCTTTAGATTGCCCTGAACTCTTAAATGAACTTTAATGTGTAATGAGAAACAAAGCACGGTTACTTCTTTGTAGTGCTTCTCAGTTGAGGAAAACCTTTAAACCTATACAGATAGTTAGAGATACTATAAGGAATAGGTGTGATAAAAGAGAGGGCAATTCTTTCTTTGAAATGCTTTCTTTCCACATATTTTCTTATCTGTTCTTGTGTTTATTGTACAGTGTGTTTCACGTATGAGTTGGCCAATCATGTGGGTTTCTGTGTTGCAGCGGCCACAGATCTAACTCCCGAATGATCGGGTGAAATATCTACGCAAATAAAGCTGCTAAAGATATAATGATTCAGCTTCTCACAATTACAGTTAAAATTACAATGAAAATAACCACATACCCCATCACAACACAAGTTGGAAATATCCTCCTCTTGCAACTACACTTCACACACACCTCTTTAGGAAATATTCTGTCACATGTGTAAGTTCAGCTTCTGAGATAAAGTTAATTTCTCTTGTGATATTGTCTTTAAATTATTCTAATGTATGGGGGTTTCACCTGAACATTATCTTAAACTAGATAATATGCTAAAACTTGAAATTTATTAATATTGTAGGAAAAGGAAACTTAATTTATATTATAAATTATTGTGAGAACCTGATTCATTACAAATTTAGCGATTTCAGTTATGTAAATTTCACTTGAACTTGGACTTGAAAAATAAAGTGTATAGGTCAACCCCCATACATTAGAACTTAAAGACAATATCACAAGAGAAATTAACTCAGAAAATTTCCAAAAAAGGTGCCAGTGTTGGTGTGGATGCAAGAGAAGGACATTTCCAACATCTCACGGGATGAGGTACGTGGTTATTTTCATCGTAATTTTGCTGTAACTGTGAGAGCCTGAATCATTACACCATTAGCAGCTTTATTTGCGTAGAAATTTCACCCAGTCGCTCGGGAGTTAGAGCTGTGGCTGCTGTGATGCAGAAACCTGCATCATTTGCCAACTTGTATATGAAAAGCACTGTGTCCTAGGTAGCTTCTCAAGCAGTTTACCTCCCGCCTGTCAACTAGCAATATCTTCAAAGAGGTATATATAGAAAGTGGGTATATTTATGTAGCTTGATTTAAAACTACTGAACAAAATAACATACCTCAACAAATCTCCATCAGAATCAGAACTGCTTTCGACATCTACTAAAGGAGGACGACATACTGCTTCTGAAAGGTCAGTCTGAACTCTCTTCTCCAAACTTTCTTGCTTTTCTTCTGATGAACCTGGAACACAAAATCATACTTATTTTGCATACACTTCCAGTGACATTAAAGGGGCACTAAGCAACAACAATTGCTATTTATGAATCAATTATGCAACGCAAGGCTTTTCACTCATTTTTCAATTATTCTGTGTAAAGAAAGCAAAGATATGGCACTTGTGCAAGTATTGCATGTTTATAAACTTGGCTTGATGTGGATTTTTCTTTCTCTTAAAAATACTTTTAAAAACATCGTTAAAATAATAACTCTGATTATTTAAGCTAAACATATTTACTTCAATTGAAATTACACGTCATTTTTATCATATTTTCCACAATAAAACTTATTATGCCTTGGGGGATATTAACAAATTAAATTAAATTAAATTAAATTAAAAAAAGAAAAAAAAAAAAAAAAGCAATTCATTCAAGAGACTTATCTGAACTCATTCTACTCAACTGGCAGTTTGCTTTATTATTATTATTTTATTTTATTGTTATAACTAGCTGAAAAGGCCCGGCGTCGCCGTTTTTAATTTGAAATTAACTTATGGAGGACTTTATGCATGTAAAACTTGAAATGAAGAAAAAGATTTATCACACTCAAACGATTCCATCAGAAAACGCTAGATACGTCTTTAGCTTTTTATGGTTCATAGAGGATGTCGAATGCTGCATTCCGTTGCTTCTACACATCATGCCTGGGAGGGGTTGAAATAAGAAGAAACATAAATTACATAAGATTGTATTGACTTGACGGAAAATTTTATTTCTCATTCTCATGTTACCATACAACCGTTTTGGGGCTGAAATAAAAGAGAAATGCAGTATCACTTTCATACTTTCCTCCCCTAAAACCCGGGACATAATATACTGCGAGCATAGGACTGAAAATGTTCCATCCCATGCTTAGGGCCTATGATAAACATCCCTATTTCTCAACTAATACAAAGCCTACAGATATGGATAACTTATCAGCGGAAAGGATTATTTACACACTTCTGATATAGCATACTCACACACTTAAGTTGTCCCTGTAATACGACCTCTTATTCTACATCAAAATGTAAAGTGAGTAAATATTTCTTATGTCGAGGGTAGAGAAAGTTATGTGACTACATCACACTGTGCTTTATTTTCGTGGATTTCATTTTCAGTAATTATTTTCGCCAATATATTACATCGATGGAATCATAATTCGTTAAAGTCCAGCATTATATAGTCGCCAAGGCCCTATGTCATCACAGTAAACAATTCACTGTTGTCATGTGAACTGAACAGCACTTCATTTTTTTTCAGTATAATATTCTCAGAAATTGTATAATTTTCAAGGGAAGGAGTATTTTGTTTGAATTTTAATGTTGACCGCGTTACTTACCGGGCTTAACTGGGTATGTGTGCAAAATTTCGTGTAAATTGGTAAAGAAATGTGGATTTGTATAAGGAACATACATACATACAAACCCACATATCCACAAACACACATTCGACTTTATATATTAGAAGATAGAAGATATAATTATAATAATGATAATAATAATAATCATAACAATCATAATCATAAAAATATAAATAATAATAATAATAATAATCACACTGATAATATTAATAATAATATTATTATCAATAATAGTTTTATATAACCTGGTGAAAGTGCAGTAGGGGTCTAAGTGACTGCATGGCAATGCAGACATCGCACGTTCGAATTCTCCTCCGATTAGTTGCAACATATACATATTTCTATTATTATCAAATTATTTCTTGAATACAAGATGTGCAAATCATCAGGTTTACAACCCCTCTTAATAATATTAACCTGTATACATAAAAAAAATAAAAAATAAACGTCACCGGAAGAAAGTGTAGAGACATCCAGGTGCCACAGTGGGAATTAGTTGGAGAAGAGTCCACTAGAATTACTTCAGCGGACCAGGGCCCTATTTCATAAAAGTTACAATTTTACAGGTGACAGGTGACATATAATTGTTTTACAAGTTTACATTTTGACAATTGTGTTTTTCATAAAAGCTGACAACTTGACATAATGTCATGACAATTTTGTAGAATTGTATGACAATTTTACATATTGTTGTTTCTCAAAACTTTTGAGTATACAGGTAAAAGTCCGACAAATATGTCAAATCTTAGGATACCTACCATTTATGAAACATTAGATTTTGGTGACATATTTACAAGTTTACAAAAAATGTAGAATTGTCATTACAGAAGTGACAGGCAATCTTTCATATGTAGGGCAAGTTAGTAGGTTATGTAAATGTGTGGCATAACTTGGCAAACTCTTTCTTGTTAATAAACTTGCTAAATTGTTTTGATAATAATGAAAGCTAGTAGTAGAGATATTGGTAGTAGTGAGTGTGATGAAAAAATAGACATGAAACCATGCAGGGTTTTTAGGCAACGGATTAACCTAACTTTCAATTTCAGTGACTTTGCAAAGAGAAATATAATTCAATTATTTTCGATAGTAATAATCAATTACTTAGGTATCACATTCGATGTGGAGATCGATTAACGCACGCATATATGAGAGCCATCTACAGTCTACTAAAGTAATCTTTAGGTTTGACATAAAATTGTCGCGTTTATGAAAAGGGCTCTTTCAGTCTTGACAATTTACATTAATTTGCCTGTAATGTAAGGAAAAGTTGTAATATTTATGAAAAATAGAATTGTCATGACTAGGGACCGGATTCTTAGGTTTTTACCTATTTTTTTCCTTACTTCCAAAACATAAAGCGATCATACACTTTTTCGAATCATGTCAATAGGATTCACCCAAATTAATTCTGTGGCACCTAAAAATACCTAAATGGGGTATAAAAACCTAAATGTACCTAAACGGGATATAAAACCTAAAAATATATACAATTTAAGCTACTTTTTTGTTTGTCAGTTGAGAAATCGATATTTTGCGGAGAGATAATTTTTGTCAGGTTGTAATTAATACCACCAGCGTTTCGTTCATCCCAATATCGTCTAGGATGACAGTATCAAGAGAGGAAGTGTAAGAGTACCGGCGTATTCTTTTTAAAATATTCATACGAACAACCATTGTTGACGTCACGTGAGGTTGAAAGGACATTTTCTGCCTTCAAGTGTATTCTAAGAGATAACAGGAAGAACTTCACAGTTGGGAATCTTGAAAGATATTTAGTGATAAATTGTAACCAGGAAATGTGAGACAATCTTATTTTCACTGCTTCTTTTGATTGTTTATGCTTTCTTTCTTCAATTGTATATTATTGTCCTAAAGCAGTTTACACAAATTTAAGTTAAGTTTGTTAAGTTAAATTTTACAAGTATTATGTATTTAATCATATGTAGCACATTCAAATTCATTAACCAATTATTCTACCCGAAGACGATATTTTGGACAAAAACCTAAAAAAAACTATTTCACCTAATGAAAAACCTAAAACAGTGTTTTTAAAAACCTAAAAATCCGGTCCCTAGTCATGACATATTGACAAATTTGTCAGATTTGACATAATTGTCGTATATGTCACACCTGTAGAGTTTTATGAAATAGGGCCCAGGCTGATAAAATGCTACTTTTCGGAGAGTTAACAGTCAGACCATGAACCATTTTAGAGAACGTGTTTTAAAAATATTTTTACTTCCTCTACCTCACAGGTCTTCAACCTGGAGCCCCAGGGCCATATGAGGCCCGCCAAGATGTTTATTTTGGCCATTGGAGATTTGTTGTTGTTGTTCTTGTTGTTAATTTATTGTCACATATCGTTTACATTTGTTCAGCTTATTTATTTTATTTATTTATTTATTTATTTCTTAAAGGTCCCAAAGAGCACATATGGCTCGCATAAAGGGACAGTCAAAAGTACATCATAGGCAGACTTTACAAAGTAAATAGGATAGAGACTGCACAGATTATAAGAAAAAAAATATATATATACAAAACAAACAAAAATAATATGTCAAAAATACATGGAAAAACAAAGGAGAGTATTAATTTATAGAATAGAACCAGAGTTCAATACTTATTAATAGACTAAAGTTAAAACAAATTAATTTAAGAATACAAGTAATACTCAAACATAAGTATAGAATATAATACAAGGGAGAAGAGCAATTAAGAGAAAGAAATTTAATTAAGTAAAATTAGATTAATTAAACATTAAATATAATCTACTTGCTACCCAGAAGTTTAAGCCATTAAACAATTTACTTAATACTAAAAGCGTACAAAGAGTCACAAACAATGTTTCTTCTTAAAACTAAATTTACAATACTACAATTTACTTAATACTAAAAGAGTACAATGAGTCACAAAACAATTTTTCTTCACAGAAAGTTATATAAAACATTTTTTATTTTTTTATTTATTTATTTATTTTTTTTTTTATTTCCTACAATCGTTATTGAAATTATTCTTTTGAGATGTTACAGAAAATAAAGATGAAGTTATCAGGGTTATAGACAGTTATTGAAATATTCATTAAGCAGGTGGGCTTTAACCTGTTTAACCGTTAATTTGCTTGCTTTTTTGATATCCTGAGGTAGATTATTATATTGTTTTGTCATCATGCTAATAAAACCCTTTAAACCGTATTTGGATGTTTCAGTAGTATTTACTATGAGGTTACCAGCTTTGGCTGGTAAACTGGTGACTCGTCAAATTGTGCTTACTTGCTAAGTTACAGACTAGGAATATTCTAGCTTAGGCCTAAGTTATTCTATATTACTTAAAAATCAATGATTACAAATATGGAAAATCTAACACTGATGTAATTATTTTTTTTCTATTGCTATTAATAAGTGCCTAATAATGGAATGATTTCTTTTGCTAGTTTTTTTATTAATTATATGTTTACTTCATCTTCAAGGAATTCTCTGATTGAGTAATATGTTCTTTGCAATAACCAGTTTTTAATTTTAATTTTGAATTGTCTGCTATTTAATGCTTTTGTTTCGTTTGATATTTTATTATATGCTTTTATGCCCATGTATTGTGGGGAGCGCTCTAGGAGGGTTAATCTATGGGAAGGGAATTTTAACAAGTCTTTGTTGCTGAACACTGCAAAATGTTTCAGGAATTCCTGAACTAAAAGCTGAATTCAGTAATAAATTTTCAGATTTCAGATCACTTGAAAATTCAATTAATATGTTTACTCCTCTCTTCTGTGTGGCTGTTGATGCAAATGGAAGTAATAGACAGTGATGGGAAAATTACAAAAAAATAGTAATTGGGCTGAATTACAATTACTTGAGAAAATTTTTACTTAATTACAATTACAAATTACTTTTTGAAAAAGTAATCAGTAAAATTACAGTTACAATTACAATTACTTTACAAAATGGCAGTACCTAAAAATTCCTTCTTTTTTGGGGGGCACAAAAAAGTAATCAGTAAAATTACAATTACAATTAATTTACAAAATGGCAGTACCGGTACCTAATTTTTTTTGGGGGGGGGGGCAAAAGGGCAGAAACTATTGGGCCATTCAGCTAATAAAGTTGCTTGGGACGTTTCAAAGTCTAAAATTATTAATGACCAAACAAACAAAACAGATCAATACAAATATTTCCATACATATGAGTAAGTTTTGTTAATATTGCCTCTAACCTGGATATTAGTTGTGACGACGTTAGCCTATAGCAATTGAGAATGAGAAGAAAATTTCAAAATATACTTAAATAAGAAATGTTCTTACTGAAAACATTTTAACTGAAAAATGTTTGAGAAAAAAAATATATAGGGTGCATTTTTCGATCTTTTTTAAACCGAATCTGTAAATCGCTTCAGCTTCACTGGGGTTAAAAAGAAGGCCATGACAGTTCATGTAGCAAAACCCATAAAGTGACATTTACAATATATTGTGAAACCCGCAACACGCGGCGTAATATTGCAGTATCACAATAGATTAGATTTGATCAAATTAGAAAAAGACAAATACCGGGATCAAGAATCCTACTATCAGAATTATATGTGAATGTCACCTTGTTGTAAATCACTGGTCCTCATACAGCATAAATGAATTTTCAATGCCAGAAGCATTATTTTCAACAGAGCCTCTAATGCTCGGTAATTAACTTTGAAGTTGAGGTTAGTTTGAGCTTAGTTTTATAATGTGGAACACATAACCTTCTTTTCAAAGAAAGGGATATAAATAAATTTTATAGGTTGAGAAAATTAATTTTAATTTCTTGTACCCGTCTTGAAATGATTAGAAACCATACAAAAATCTAATTAAATGTAGTATCGCTCCCCGTAAATTGCTCTGACTGTGGTCGCCATTAAAAAAACAAACAAACAAAAAAAACACACACAAAATACTTTCGACTTCCGCTCATCTCAGCTGATGTCGCGTTGCCACGTTTTTCCGCAGAAATGCTGACTTGCCATGTCGAATGTCGCGTCACTGCTTTAAAGCTATGGTTTGTCTACGGCGATCACCGCCGGGGTCAGCGATCATCGTTGTAGGGGTGGTTTCTTTACGGGAGATCATCGTCCATGATACTGTTGCTATCCACAGTTATAGTTGGCCATGTCAAACAGCTCGGTGTGGTGGGGGGACATGGAATTTGGAAATTTGTTAGCTTTCATAACCTCAGCATAGCCTATAAACGCTCACTCAAGATAAAACGCTGACAGGAACAAAGGAAATTCACTTTTGGTGAACTAAATGTTAAATGGTTCAGTGAATAATAAAATAATAAAACCGGTAATAATATATCGGAAATATTTTTACTAATAAATGAACTGGTAATTTTACTGTATGTTACATAAATTGAAATTACAGATAACAGTGTTTTCTAACAATTTATCTACCATTTGCCACACATTTTCGTTTGTGTAGCTATCTTTATGGTCCTTTAAAGGAAAAGTAAACTAAAAATTCAGTATCATTTTCTTCATACGGATTGAAAGAAAATGTTTTTAAGAAATGATATTCACTGTTAGAAATGTTTTACACCTTCACATTTAATCACAAAATGAATATGTTTATTGTAACGCGGTGGGCGCGTGACGTCACGCTTGACGAGTGCTTGGCTCAGTCTCGCCCGGTGAAAGAGAGTTCGCAGTATTCTGTGTACTGTTGCAGTTTTTTAGTGAGTATCTGTTCAAACAATGGTTTATTGTTGTGTTGTGGGGTGTACATACTCATCGTCGAAGAGTGATAACACACTTAAAATATCTTTCCATCGATTTCCCAACAGAGATAAGTCACCCGAACGTTATAACTACTAAGCAATGGCCGATAAAAATAAAAAGAGAAAAATTTGTTCCTAGTAAATACAGTACGGTTTGTTCACAACATTTTGAAGAAAATGATACCGAGCTTTCGGTACAGTTACGAAAACAGTTAACTGGAGAAACCCCTTAATCTGTTTAAAAAAGGAGTGCTGTGCCATCACTTCTTTTGCGTGGGAAATCTGAAACACCGCCAATGAAGAAAAGAAAATCGTCGTACTTGAGGAAGAAGGAAATGAGAGAGTTGTTGCAAGATTCGAACAGTAATCCATCAGTATCCAGGAATGGACAAATCATGAATGTAGAATCTAGTATTTATGACGAAAATTCATTTTCTAACAGCGTAGGCGTTCAGTGTGAACTAGGAAATGAAACTTATGTCAATGTTTGCACAGATTCAAAGATTCATTGAATGTCTCTTCTAGAAATTGTGATTTAGATAGCTCTTTTAGCATTTCAGACATTTCTACTACCGCAAAAGATGATTCTGAATCTGAAAGTGACTCTGTTCGTATCTTGAAAAATATTTTGTTTTTGAACTGTATTAGCTCTAAGTATTAACTGATAACGCCTGGCAACTAGTGTATCTTTATTTATAATAACGCTATCGAATGAGGCATATTGTGTTATACAGTCTACAACCCCCTTCTGTTCACAAATTACTTCACAGTCTCAACAACACTCACTTTCGTGGCCCGTTTTCATATGTATACACAGCCCACATTTACACCATTCCGTATTATCTTTTCTTCCTTGCAATTCTTTCAATAATTCCTTGTCATTTTTTTTTTCGTGTGATATTAATTTGTGAATACCGAGATTTGTCCTTAGAAGGTAACATTGCAGGCATCTCTATCAACAACAAACACAAATGAGACTTTGTTGTGTATTAGAAGCATACGGGCGAGCATTAAAGTAGCTGTCGTCCTGTCAGCGAGTTAGTCAATCGTGACGTCACAGGAGCGTTTTACTTCACCCGTACAAAGCGTAATATTAGGCACCTGAAGTTCACGAGACCACCATTCGTTTCGTAATTCAAAGCTCCGTGCGATGAGATGAAAATTTAAAAAATGGTATTTTTTTAGTTTACCCTTCCTTTAAGCTCATGTCATACAGGGCAATGTGTTTAGACATGAAATCTATAACATTTCATCTGCAACTTGGGAAAAATGACAGTACTTTGTGCAAAATGGCTGTCTTCTGCTTTTCTTGACCTACTATATACATGATAATCTGCGGCGTTCATCGCACTGAATTTGCCTAAGAAGCAACTGCCGGCGGTCATCGCCGGCGTTCATCGTCGTAAACAAACCGGGTGCATTGATTTACATGGAGAGCAACAGGCAGCGATGACTGCCGGCGGTGATCGCTGGCGATGAACGCCGTAGACAAACCATAGCTTTAAGCGCTTTACGTTCGCTTTAAAAAGAACGCAAAGTTCACCACCGCTGCAGCGACTGCCAGCGAGTAGAAAAAAGCAACATTGCCAAATTCTCAATTCGATACTTTTCGATTACTAAAATGTAACGATTACTCAAAAGTAACGATTACAATTTTATTTCCAGAAGTAAATTACCAGTAAAAATTACATTTTTTAAAAAGTAACGATTACAAGTAAATGGGACCAAAAAAGGAATCGTTACTGTAATCCGATTACTTTTACTCAATTACTTCCCATCACTGGTAATAGATCTGCAGTGGAACTGTGAGTTAAAGAAAAAATCACTGATTTCTATTCCAAATACTTGGATAGGGCCTGTTTTCCACAGATGTTTTTTCCATTCTCTTAAGATGATGTCACTTCTTGGGAGTATGTGTAAGAGCAGCTATCTTCAAGGAATAAGGTTGTTAAAATGAAAAATTAGTGCCCGAATGACCACTCACTAAGAATTGCTACATCACAGACAAAACCAATTTATTGGCCTATGGATAAATTTGTGAATAACAAACAGTGGCAGGTGTCTCACTAAAGAAGGTTTGTGTAAACATGATTAGTTTCTTTTGACAAAAATGCAATTTTATTTTCATTGAAATCGGACCATGCGTATAGGAGCTAGAGGCAATTTAGTAAGTGACTGCAGCTGCCATTTTGAACCCCTGAACCCATTTTGAAATGCATAGTTCGGACCTTAACTAGCGGACTATGTGAAATGTTACACATTATCATTCTACGTTAACATTTTTATACTAATTACTTACCATTACTTCTTGTCTTTTCTTCCATCATTTTCTGTAGAAGTTTAATTTCCTTCTTTAAATTTTTATTCTTCTCATCAAGCCTTTTAATCTCCTTAACAGCCTGTAGAAACAGTGAAACATACATTAATATTATAACTAGCAGAACATGAATACAAATCTGACTACCAAGATAAATGTAAAGAGAACCCATGGGTTTTGGCATGTGGCAAGGGAAGGAAGTGTGAAAGCTTCGCACGAGTATCTAGAATGAAATATTTAAGAAAGCAAACTGAAACACTCACATCAGCCAGCAACAGGACTTGAATCGGCCACCTGCAGAATGTGAGATACGACAGTCGAACTGATACGGAAATTGAGAAGGTATACAGAGGTTTTAGCTAATTCGATTAGGTTACACAACTGCGGACAGTGTGGCTATCAAAGTAATTCCACTATTAACAATGCAAAAAAATTGCCTAAACTAAAAGTAATGTATGTTTTTATTGGAGGTGTCATTAAATGCCTGTCACTATACATAATCTAAACATAAACTACAGGGTCTTTATTATAAGTTGAGACCGGGCGACGGAAGGCGCGCGCAGCCGGTCTGACCTTGATGCAACATCGGCACGTGCAGTCATTGTTAAAGTGTCAACATGGTGAGACCCATTTCGCTGCAGCATCGTATTTTTGTGTGTAAACATTATTTTAAGTACGAGTCTGCTGGACGTGTACGTGATGAAGATAAGGTTTATCGAACAAATCCTCACACATTGGAGGAGCTGAAAGAAAACATTACGAATGAAATTAGGGGCATTACAGTGGAAGAACTCACTCGCGTCAGCCAGAATGTGGTTTCCAGATACAATGCCTGTATAACACAGGAAGGACGACACTTCCAACATATGTTATAAGGTAAGCCTATATAGCCTACACTTTAAGCAGGGAAGTCGCGCGCGCGTCACCGGCGGCTAATGCAGACTCCGTAGCGGAGAGTGAAAACACCGGTCGCCCGGTCTCAACTTATAATAAAGACCCTGTATAAGTGACTAAATATAATCATAATCTCTTGCAAATCACTTTTATAGCAATGTCATACATATAATGATACCTGTTCTGAAACTGTCAGGATATGTTATTATGAAATTCGTCTTGAATATAACATAAAATACCCTAAAATAACTTGTTACCAGTGGCGTACCAAGGGGGGGGCGAACGGGACGGCCGCACCGGGCGCCATAAAGGGGGGGTGCCAAAATTTTAAAAAAGGATTTTCTTAGTTTCGAGCACACAGGAAAAGTTTACGGTGTACGGGCAAACAGAGCGCCCAAGCCGGAATCAGAGCGGCGATGCATGGTTGGTGGTGGTGCCGGCCAGCACGGCCCTAGAGAATCAGTTTTAGAAGAAACTACATGCAGTTCAGTGAATATTCTTGCTCTATTGCAATATTTGGCTAAATTTGATCCTGTTATAAGGGCCCATTTTCAATCAGTATCCAATAAGTTATTTTGTTATGTTTATCTTGTTTGGGGTTAGAGGCATACAGTAACTTGATCATCGCTTTCAAACTGCTTTTAATGATTCCAGTGTCCGTGGCATCTTGTGAACTGTGTTTAAATTAAACTCATTGAACCTTGAACCTTTTAGTGTTGGGGGCGACTACCGTAAAATGGGGTAAAGTGGATCAAAATTTCACTTTTTCTTTAATATTTTGGAACTGAATCAACCAAGACAAAATTCTAAAAAATATATTTAATATCCAACATGATGTCCTTTCAGATGCTATTAAAATTAAAATTTTATGACTTACAGTTAGAATTATAAAAATTATTAAATACCGATCCACTTTACCTCATAGAGTGGGGTAAAGTGGATCACTCATATATTTTCATGAAAAAACCACTTTACCCCACTGCAGGGGAAAAGTGGATCAGCATAGACATTTTTAAAAATATTTTTCAAAATAACTATACACTAAATTCATGAAAAAAGATAAAGACTGCGAATATAGCCATTCCTGGCATGTTATCTGTGAAGGGTTGCTCTATTACTTCCTTTCTATTCAAATACTGCTGAACAATGATTCGAATGTCCATGCTCAAAAGCAGGCCTTCCACAAGATACTTCTCTTCATCTACACTAAATACACATTGTCTGCCATATTTCATCAGTTCGCCTGCCTTCCACTCCGGCGGCCCGGTTCGATTCCCGGCCGGGTCGGGGATTTTTCAGTAGTGAAAAATCCCTTTCCCGGGTTCAGGACTGGGTGTTTGTCAGTAGGTTAAGTCTTAGGTTAAGATAATGCACATTGTGCGCGATTCCTTAATTATTATATTTCATCAGTTTATTCCCCATTTTCACCCATCTCTGAAGGGTTATATAAGGCACAGCATAAAATTCAGATGCTTTGCGCAACGAGATTTCTCCGTTCTTAACTTTCTTTACTGCTTGCTGCAGATAGTTTTCATTATAATTACACTTTCCTTCTCTACCTTGCTTCTTTTTGTATGTCCGCAGCATGATCCACTTTACCCCTGAAATGTCAAAAAAAATAATATTTTGGTCATAACTAGAAAAGGACATAACTTCGAAACACGTTCTTCATTTATATTTGAGATTTATTGTCGTGCTTCAAAATGACTCTACTCAATAATATGTAACAAGTCACGTTTAGGTACTATAATGGTTTGTTTTCAGAAATTTGAAAACAGAGCACATGAAAAAAGAAATTATTCAAAGTTACAACTTACGTTTTCACGATTGATAACTGCCAGGATGATCATCCCATAAGTCAGGACTTTCTTGAAATGGCACTGCCAGGATGATCATCCCATAAGTCAGGACTTTCTTGAAATGGCACTATTTTTTATTTATTTCATTTCTATTATCCAGAAGAGAATGATTTAGCAAAGAAATACACATGTGATCCACTTT
Source organism: Ectobius pallidus (assembly GCA_964059195.1). NCBI lineage: Eukaryota > Metazoa > Arthropoda > Insecta > Blattodea > Ectobiidae > Ectobius > Ectobius pallidus. The sequence goes on from CAXKWD010000005.1 coordinate 18,816,000, forward strand.
ACCACAGGGGATCCACTTTCCCCCATTTTACGGTACCATCTAGTTAGCCCCGGGCGCCAAGTAGCCTTGGTACGCCACTGCTTGTTACAACCTGCAGTTATCACATGGAGAATATAAAATATAAACATTTTATAGTTTGTTTAGGAAGTATTATCTTCCTATAATTATAACTGTCTCAGTGTATTTATAATAATCCATCAGCAAAGACTGTTCTTCAAAATTGCATAATCTGTTGATTTAAAAACTTTTCAGCCTCATCAAATTCAGCTGGGGTTCAAAACTACGGGCCGGGAAACTATGTGGATATTAATCTATGTAGCCTAATCATTTGTAATTGAGGTCCGAAACTGATTTTTAGTCGATCATAATAAAATATAATTTGTCTCACTTGTACGTGGATTAACTACAATTCGGAATTAGCTCACAGTAGACTACACTTATTTAAATTATTGTTTTATTACCATTAATTGTTCATAATAGTAAATTAATTCTTATTATTATAGATGTGTAATTTAGCCTAATAAATAAGAATCGTTGTATTTGTAATTACGTTGAGTTTGCCCTCCCTTAATAAAATTGCTGGCAACACCCAGGGTGGCCAGACGTCCGGCTTTTGGCCGGACTGTAAGGCTTTTTGATAAGCAGTCCTCCATCCGGCGCGGTTTTATGCCGGACGTTGATTTGTCCTCCTTTTCGAGACTCTGATGGATCGGTAAAGCGTATTAATAAAATTTGTTCTCGAAAGAGTGTTAATTCCATGTATAAGGAATTCATGACCAACAAAAACCTCCTCCGAATGGCAAAGAAAGGACAAAAATATATATAGAGATTAAAATCCCTTTCATTTATTTTATATAAATTCAGTTATTAAGACTGAAATTGTCAGGATTATACCATGTAATATCTGTTGTCCAGCCGTCCGTGCCCCAAGTTTTATACTATGCTAGATTACCGAAGAAGTGTGTCCTCCTTTCTGACATTTTAGAAATGGCCACCCTAGCAACACCCCAAGGGAACCAACTTCCAGATATGTTAAACTTCAGTTATCTGTACGTGATTCCACTGATTTGTTTCATAGTTTTCATTTGATTTTTATTTAAAATGGAATTTAAGGACTCTTTAATACATGGGCGCACGGTGAAATTTTGTTCGGGAGGGCTTCAGTGTAAAATCGTCTCGGCTCCATGTTCTTGTCCACATTGTAACTCTATGGGTGGCGTGCACCAAACTCATGCCATTTACTCTTTTAGTAAACCTTACTTCTTTAGTTCTAACTACTTTAGTAAGCTACTCTTTTAGTAACCGTACTCTTTTAGTAAGGACGGCGTGCACCAACCAGGAGTAAACTAAACTCGGCGGTTTTCAACATAGAGGAATGTACTAAAGAAGTAAAAATTTTATTTACTCCCAGAGTAAATGAACTTACTCCACAAGTGGTGGAGAGCACCAACACGGAGTAAAGTTGTGTAGTAAGTGTGTTCTGTGGCATTTGTGTGAGTTATGAGTTACATATCACATTAAATGGATTACATAGTTCAAACTGAGGATAAGTTATTCAGATGAAGAAGGTGGTATACCAAAAATGAGAGTTGTGGCAGGTGATTTAATAGATGTTAAGCGAACCACACCTAGTAGGGCATTTAATAACGTAAATAATTAAGCTCATAAATCCTTACATGAAATTTTGGCGTTTGGAAGAAACGATGTCAGATTCTCACTACATCCATGTGATTTCAGCCAGTCAAATGTGGAAATATCATTGCGGAGAGCGATCCAACTAGGAAGACGTCCACCAAAGGTGAGGGGGAGAGTGAGTGGAAGGGACGTTTGCATTGCACGGTACAAGGAGCGCATGTGCTCTCAAATATCTTCCTAGCTGGATCAGCCTTTAGATGCTGCAGTTCTCCCTAACTTTGGGCTAGAAAACGACGATGTATTTCAAGCTAATCCTATGGATGCAGATGTCAGTGAGGTATAGTATTTCCAATAAAAGAAAGCCTCCGTTCTTAGAGCTACCCAGAAAACACTTCCCCCTGCTAAACTGTAGAGATTACTGAACAATAGGTGATTCTCATTGTTAAACGATTTAATGTAATTATTGTAAATTAATTTTATTACATTACACTTCTATAGCTTAACTTAAAGCACAACATTGCGAATGCCAGAATTATAATAATAATTATAAGAGCTAAAAGTTCAATAGTTGCACCCGCAGTGTTAATGAATTTATCCTTTTTTCTGACCCAGGTGTAAAAATGTCCAAACAGGCCACATCAGAAGAAAATTTGACTGACTCTGGGATTAGCGTACATTGAGAAGGGGACACATTGTAAAACCATTCCTCAAAGACTCCCCAAGTCTCAAATGGTGGACTGAGACGAGACTTTCATGTTTGGGAATAAACTATAGCAGATGCTGCAGGTCTATAGTATGCTGCTAACTATTTTAATTAACCCTGTGGACAGGAAAGTGAGAAGCATTATAAACTATATAGAAAAAAAAATGCCAACATGAGTGCCGAAAGAAAATTTTAAGGAGGGGCACTGGAGGTTGAAGCTGCACAGGATCTAGAGAAGTAGTCACTGAAATTATTTTTAAACACACAACCATCTACATAATTATTATTGGAGTTCATAGCTTCCGAAATATTGTACCGCCATTTTTTGTTTAAATATTACATTTCTCAGTTGTAATATTATTATTTTTATAAGGTAATATTTTTTAAGTAAATGTTCTGTGCATTTGAAAAAGGACAGAAACATAATGCCCCTTATTAGTTTTGTTATCCTTTTTATCCCCCTCTGTTTCATGATTTTGTGTAATACTTCTTATTAATATTGTTAAACAGTCAATAAGTATTAATAATTCATTATAGTGAGATTTATGATAAACAACTGTAGAATAATTGATTTATCGTTTTTGGGGAAGAATATGTAACTTTAGGAAGTATAAATATTTATACTATTATGAGAGAGAAATAATTATAATATTGACAGTGAATCAATTATGAAAATCAACTGGAAATTCCAATCGTTTGCATTATAATACAGAACTAGTTTGCACAAAAATTGTAATCACAGTACCCTAACGTAGGCTACTAAACTGAAAATATTCAATTGAAGGGATTAAAATTAGTAATGAATAAAACATTACTATTAGACCTATTTTAAAACATGAAGATTGTCATTAGTAATATTTGGAACAACCCAAATTCATATTCATTGTTTCGGCGAACCTTTTCTTTTCATTATCTGGCACTTGAATAATACTGGTAATTGAAATGCACGTGTTCTGCTGCACTGCACTAACGTTTCTGCTCTGTTCTGCGCAGAATTCGACTACTTCTTTAGTAAAAATCGTTTACTACTTTAGTTACAACTAAAGAAGTAACTATCAATTGAGCTCTCCAACACCAACTAAAAGAGTAAGTTACTAAAAGAGAAGCACTAAAGTAGTAAATCTAGGACGGGAACCTGACGCAACAAAAACCGGTGTGTCTGTCTCACTCTAGCACATTACTCGTATGACTTAAAGAGTGAGACAGATGTACTGGTTCTTGTATACTTCAGGTCTCCGTCTTAAATTTACTACTTTAGTTTGGTTTACTCCTGGATGGTGCACGCCACCCTATGCCTTTATTTAAAATAACTAAACAATAATTTGTATTGTGATCAATAATACACTATAATTAATATGCAGCACCGTCTTTGAAACTGTTTTTCTTGAAGTTTCTGTCCACTTCTCGTTTAAGCTAGTGTCTAAATAAATCTTTCTTTTGACAAAAATTATCATAATAGGCACTTTTTTAAAGCCATCTGTGAATCCACCAGTGATTTTAAAAACAGATTGATGGATTTCAGCAGGGGTATTCGAATTGTACAATAATTATTGTATTATGGATTTGCAAAATAGTGGAAATTACAATATATGATGGGCAGGGAAGTAATAACTGAGTGCTACCATTCTCGTAAATCATGTATTGAGCATATTAAAATCCATAATAAACACTGTATATTTAAATACAGTACCTAACTTCAATGGGCAACTATGGATAACCTGAAGTGCTGTCAGTTTCGAGATATTTGGAAACCAACGTTATTTAATAGATTTATTATGTGATTTTTTATCTTTTCTCATCTTTAAAAAAAATCAACTTATCATTTCCATTTTTATAGGACTCATACTCTGATGAAGAGCAGTTTCTTAGTTTTCACATGCAAATAAATTCAATTTATTTAAGAATGAATAAAGAAACTCCCACAATTGTGCATTTATTTATGCTAGTGGCACTTGTAGTCTGCTCCTCCATGTCTGTCATCTAAGAAGCATTGTACATAAAATGCAATGAGTCTGATGGCAATTGATGACTTCCATCACACAAACACCGGTGAGTTTAAAAACAACCTTATGCTTCACCGGTGAATTGTCCACTGACTTTACAAACAGGCTGATGGAAGTATGATGGCATCAACGGAATTAATCAATGACTTTAAAAACATACCTTATACATAGGCTATTATGGGCTAGAATCTACACGAACTCTTTATGCCAATCACTAAGACCTTTACTGAAATCAGGTAATATCAAGATCCAAGGTATGAACTATGAGTGGTGATGACACTAACAGATTTATAAGCTCTAACCAGATTTGTTGTGAAGTTACACATGCACCAAGTATATGAATCAGTACATTTCTATCGACAAGTTGATTGCAGACATAGTAATTTCATAAATCTATTCCAGAATAGATTTTTATAAATATACTTATTAAAACTTTGCAGGAATTAAGTTGAAATCCAATGAAATTCTGATATCTAAACGTTGACACGACATGAATAACCAGGCCACCGAATCATCAGATTCTAAAGGGAGTTTTATTTATTAGTAACACATCACTGTTATTGAGCTGAAGAACTGTCAACACCGCACCGTTTTTAAATTTGAAACTTAAATAAATTAAAATAAATCTTATATAATGTTTTGATATGTATGAAATTGTAAAATATGTAACAACCGAACAAGTGTTTTTCTTATTTCATTGCATGATGTTATAATATTTAAAAAATTGCAGATATTTCAGGGGGGGGTTTTAACACCCTGAACCCCCCATACCGTACACCCATGCTTTAATATGTCCCCTCTGCAATAAATCCACAAACAACAAGGGTATTCTATTAATTTGTTGTGATGTATGTAATATCTGGTACCATAGATTGTGCATTGGATTATGTGACGAGGAAGTTTCTGTTCACAATAAATCAGATCTACAATGGACTTGTCCTTCATGTGTATCTCAAGTAAAGTCACAGACAACTCTGTGTGATGGTGCGGATTTTATTCTACATCCCTATGTAGTGACATATTTCTCAAAGGTACTAAAGGCCTACATATTCACTGGTTGAGAGCACTCCCTCATCAACCTCTTGGAGGTAATGACCTATCTAAGCAAGTTATATTTGACGATCCTTTATATTCTCACCTTATGTCTTACAAAAATAACATACAAGTTCTGAGAAGAATTCCTAAGGGAGCAAGATATTATGCAGGTGATAAACTTTCTCAAATTATTGAATGTTGTGTTTCCCGAAATACTGTAGACTGCTGGAAAAACCTATTTCTCTTTTGTACATTGCACTCTTGAGTTCCTGTGAATTCCAAAAAGAAATACAAGAAATCCCTAGTTTAAACTATTAAGGATAAAAGAAGAGATTTTAGAATATCTTACCCTGTTCGGGAAATATATAACTCTCCTACATCTCGCCTTATAGTTCAGCTAAAGTGTCAGATGGCAATATCCATGGTGCATACCTCCTGATATGGATTTAGCTTCTCATTCATTGTCAACTTATGAAACATTATTAGACAAGCACCCTGCACCTTCAAAACCTCTTTTATTTCCTGAACCTCCTGTTTCTACTAGTCCTTTTTTATCCTTATGTTTGGAAATGGTCACAAAGATTTCTCCTTTCTATCACCAATTTATGTAATTTTATGTTAGCAAGCAAAGTAATCAATACTATTTGTCCGCTCTTATGTAGAGCAACATTAATCACTCTTGAGAAGAAGGGAGGTAGAATTCAGCCAATTGCCATTGGTAAGGTTTTCCGCACATTAATGTCCAAGTTAGCCTGTTCATCTGTTATAAAAGACACCAGTGATTATTTTCTTCCTCACCACTTACAGTTCGGCACTAGTAGGATAATGGTTGTGAAGCCATCATAAACTCTGTACCCACTTTCTTAACTATCATTAACTATCAATAAAATGAATAAATTTTGCATACACTGATGCTCCACTTACATCAACTGGTCTAGTTGACCAGCAGCCGATGATGGGAGAAGACTCCTGAAACTAGTCCTGCATTCTATAAACTGTGACGTAAGTGGAGCATCAGTGTATGCAAAATTGATTCATTTTATTGTTTCAGTTTGTTCCACTGTTTATACTACTTCGTTTTTATTTATTTTAGCATTAACTATCCTTAAGAATGATTTTCGCAATGCTTTTAACTGCATAAGATGGGACTGTATGCTTAATAACAGATAAAAGATCCCAAAATTTTAGCCTTTCCATGGCAAGCATATAGATTTCCTGAAGTTATGTACAAAACTACGGTATAGGCCCAGTAGGCCTACTGTATGTTTTGTTGAGCTTTCATTGCATTATTGGTCAACTGTATAGTTTTGCATATGCATGGTATATCTGGTTTCCTATATCCCTTATGTTGAGGCGAAGGGCCTCCAAGTGGAGGTTTCTGTTACCTATGTGAATTTTGTTATGCTTATTTTCCAAGAGAGGGCAGAGGGACAGATGGTAAGCCCATCGCCTATCAACCCCCCTCGGGAAACTAAGGTATTACTTGGACATGAAAGGGCTGAGAAATTTTGTCCAAAGGCTCTAATTAGGGTTGGAGTTTTTTTACGTGCTGTAAATCTACGACAAGGGTCCCCCAGCTTAAAGTTCCTCCTGGAGGACTCTGTGCCCATGATTTTTTGTATGGTATAAGTCTACTATATAATATTTGTGTAGAGGATTGGTTGGATTAAGGTAATCTAACACTTTCACTCCCACCCCCCTCGTTGCCTATCAGCTGGCTCAACCCAGCCATTTTTATGGAGTTAGTGAGGTTTCACATCACTAACAGAAGAAAGGTGACTGCAAATCAGCACAAAATTCTGACATCTTCCAGTAATACAGATTCAGCACAAAAATTTTCATTTTCACTATCACTTTCATCCCTCGAATCTTTGTTGAATAGGCCTAATATTTCAAACACTTCTTCATCACTCAATGTATTTTTAGAACAAAACCTACTTTTATTTGTACTACAAGAACTGGGAACATCCACTGAATGTGACTTGGGTCCAGTGGCGGATCCAGAGAGACATTTTGGGGGGGGGAACTAAAGTAGAGAGGGAAGTTTTTACTCATAAAAATTAATTATTCCCAGTACACAATTGAAAACAAAATGAACATTTCAGCATTTTCTTACAAAGGTATTTCAAAATAATGAATGTCGTTGCTTTAATTTAAGTATTTGGGTTATGTTCTAATAAATTTTCAATAATTTGTGCTTAATGTTACAAATTTTTTTTTTGGGGGGGGGGAATTTCCTCCATTTCCCCCCCCCCCCCGTGGATCCGCCCCTGCTTGGGTCATATGGATTTCATGCGTTTATCCAAATACAAAAGAAACCTCAAACAAAGTTTGTTTTTATCTGGGAAGAAGGGAATATATGCACTTAAGCATAGGCGTCACCAGGCCGAACATATGGGGGGGGGTTATAACATATGGAATACCTCCCAGGGTCCTCCCCCAGAAAATTTTAAAAATTAAGATTCACAATAACGAATTTTAAGCTTCCCATGATTTATACTCATATTAAGTAATGTATAAGTGGATGTGTAAAAAGTGTGATATATCACAATAATGAAATGAATTAACTTAATATATGGGTGATTCTTCAAATAGGGGAAAATTTGTGTTCCGGAGTGATATTCCCTTCAAATTCAACTTTAAAAAAAATTATTATTATTATTATTATTACATTATTACATTATTTATTACATTACAATATTACATTATTACATAGAATTGCAAAAACAAATACAAGTACAAATACATATTTATACAAGTAAAATAAAACAATTTTCAAAATTCAAAATTAACTACAACTATTTAAAAAGAGGAAAAGAAATATAGGCTATATCTTCACAAGAAGTATTACATTTAGTAATACACCCGAATGAGCAAGACTGCTCGTGCTCGGGTGCCGTTTCAAAAATATCAAAGTGAAGAAAGAGGAGAGACAAAGAAATAGAGTGTATAATGTGCTTAACTAAAAAAAAGAAAGTTAAAAAACATTAAACATAAAAACGTAAATACATAAAAGGAGTGAAACAAAAATTACTTAAAAGCTAAAAAATTACAAAAAATTCTTTACATATCTATTAAATTTAACAGTGGAGTATGCTGAGAGATCAGGATATTTTCTGATAATTGAGTTATAGAAGCGCGGTCCAAAATTAATGCTATGCTTTAATCCTGCCGATGTGAGACATTTGGGTTCTAATAGGAGTAAATTAGTATTTCGTCTAGTTTTGTAGATATGTTCACTGGAAGAGTATTTTATACGATGTTTGTGAAAATATTTTAATATAGAAAATTTGTAAATTTGGTCCAAACTTAAAACATTAAATTCCGAAAATATTAGGCTAGTTGGGTAATCAATGTGTTTTCTTAGACAGATTTTTATTATTCTTTTTTGTAAAAGGCAGAGGGGCTTAAGGGTAGTTTTCGCTAATCCTCCCCAGGCGAGAATGCCATATTGAATAATGGACTGGAAAAGTGCTAGATAAACGGAACGTAAAACAGTAATGGGCATACAGTGGCGTAAAATGACAAATTTATGAATTGTTCTGCGTAGTCTATTACAGATGTAGTTAACATGGTGAGACCATTTAAGATGTTGATCAATAAAAATACCCAAATATTTCACAACGGCTGATTCTTTCAGTGGTAAGCATTTACAATTCACATCAAAATTACAATTATGTATTATTAAATTTAAATTTGTACGTTTTTTCCGCGCTATCTGACCAGTAGATGTTAATGAGAAAGGAACTAATGTTGATTTATCCACGTTTAGTGATAGAAGGTTAGAATCGAACCATTTTTTTACAATTTTCATGCCTGTATTAGCGTATTTATATGCTACTTCCCATGAATGACCACTGAAAATCACAACAGTGTCATCTGCGTATGAAAATATGGAGCGTATGAAAATATGAAAATATGAAAATATGAAAATATGAAAATATGCGTATGAAAATATGAAAATATGAAAAAAAATTAAAATAAAAGTTTGTTTCTACTACTTCCATACTACAACTATCACTTTGAAATGCCACTAACTTTAAATTCTGATATTCCAAAATAAAATTTAATTCAATGAAATGTCATCCACATGCCCTGTCCCAAACCTTGGTTTTGTATATTCTAATACATTTTTCCACAAAACAAAATGTTATTTCCTTTTCAACTTTTTTCCTGTCAATGAGTATGAATGTGTGAAGAATATTAACCCCTAAAAAATAAAATGAAATAAAATTGTCACCCCACCTAATGAACATAAAGAATGTCCCAAGGGTTTTTGGTCATCCACATGGCTGAAAAGAATGGAATTTTTTCTGCAGAAATGAGAAATTTGTATAACTGGCAACAGTGTTAGAAAGCCAACAGGGCAGCTTGTGGTTGAATTGTAAGGTTAAAGTTTGCTTGCTTACAAACAGTTTGGGATTAACAATGGACTTTGCATCATTTTCAAGGAAAGCGTTTTTATTCCCCGTCATTAACATGGCTTCTAGAAAGTAGGCAGAAAGTGAATATTAATTAATTTTGATTATGCACTATGATAAACCTTCCAATTCAAAGTACTTGACTGAAGTTGAGCTTACAGAGGTTTAGGAATGGCTTGCTGAGACCACTTCAACTCCTTTTTTGTCATCCACATGCCTGATTTTTGTGTCATCCACATGTCTCATGAAGGGGTATGTGGATGACTCTGAAGTCATGTAGATGATAAATGTAGGATACTATTGTGTTTGCGGTGTCTGTGACCTGTACTTAAGATCGTAAAACTGATTAAATGAATTTCTGCTTGATTCACCCCCCAAAACCATAAAAACAGTGTCTTGTTAAAATTACATTAATTCCGGAGTATGCACACAAATTTGCAAATTTGGTGAAAAATCAACTGAAGTATGCTGAGAAAAATATTTAATCACATAAAGAAAAGCAGATTGTTGCCAAAGATAGTCATTAATGTGGCCTTCTGCCATCCACATGTACACGGATGTCATTCACATGGCTTTAAAAAAATTAAAAAATTAAAATATAAACATTTAAGCTCTGCTGGTGTCATATTATAATCAAGTAGTCCCTGAAGTATTTTAGTATTTTTTTTTTTAGATTTTTTAAACAAAGTAAAAAATTTGGATTTTACACACTCCAAATTTTCCCGTATTTGAAGAATCACCCATATAGGCCTATTCAAAATTACATTATTACTCTATAACACAACACTTTAATTTAGTCTGAATTCCAGACGTTGAGGCGTTTTTGCAAGTTTGTCCAGAACTTCATCAGGGCAAATGCTAATTTCTCTGTGTGTATTTAAAGCTAGTCAATGAACTTGTCAATTCAGTCTTTCTTGTCCTGTCGCACCTGTCACCCATCTACACACAATTTTGAATCATTATGAATGAAATTCAATTGTTGGCGGGGAGTACTTAAATCCTAAACACGTGCGAAACATCATAGCATAGTTGCCAGATTATTTATTTGGCGAACGATTGCCAAAGGTTTGAAAATATTACAATAGTATAGCATTCACATAAAATACTACTCAAATGTTTTATACGTCATTATTTGTTAAAAAAGTAAATTGTACAGTTTTCCTTTTTTTAATTAATGGGGGTGTTCAAACTCCCCCTTATTACGCCTCTATCGTCTGAAGAAAGAATTACATTCCTGTTCAGTTCAGGTCACGACATGTATAGCAAAATGTTAACACTCGTCCTTATGCGAGTTACATCACCCTTGGTACATTGGACCTGAGAATTCTTCAGCGAGTTATGTCACCCATGGGAGTGAAGGTGTTAACAAGGGGCATACTGCAACTTAGAACTGTGACCATCACTGATTGCTTAAAACTTGTCCAGCAATTTTTTTACATGCCTGTAAATATACAGGCACATAAATGCAATCTATCTCAGCCAGGATCGAGCCCATGATCACTGTACCACTGTGTAAACTGCTCCTGAGTGTGTTTTTTTGTTTATGATTCTATTTTGGTTTGTTTACACTGTGGAGTTGCCTTGAGTGCACTCCTCCTTTTGGATCATGTGACATCTTGTTGTGATTTAATGTTTTCTCTCTTACACGTAAGGTCATTTCTACCATAGCTGCTCGCAGTCAGTTGAGTTTCAGTCATCTAGTCATCTACACAACTTTTTAAGCTCTCCTACTTTTATTGTAATGTGAATTGTACTGAGATTTGGCATTATGCTTTGCTTTACGAACTTCGGTTCATGTCTGATGGCCTGATACATCTTTCTTGACACAGGTATTCTTTGATTTTCTTTATGTGAGCTTTATTTTAATTTCATTTAATTCTTATTTTATTTTGTATATACATATTGTCTCATTATTTCTTGTTTTCAGAAATTGTTTTATTTTGTGAAGCCTTTTCCTTCTTATGCCGTTTTGGGCGTTTCTTTCCTTGCTTCGTTTCTGTTGGCTTTGTTGTTTCCTTTAGTTATGTTGTCTTTGGTTTGTTCTTTTTATTATTTAGCTTGCCTTTCCTAAACTCAAGGAAATTCCACAGTGTTGCAGTGTTTTAAGGTTTTAGTATATAGTAATATGAATAAGTATTTTATTATTAAATTTGTTTGGGGGCAGGTCCCTTTTTATGCTGATTTGTGAACTTTCAAGAGCTGCATCTTTGATCGATACAATCATATGTACATTATTTATTGTGCACAGCTTTTGATAAGTTCAGTACATTACTCACTGTGAACTGTTTTTATTATACAGAATGTTAATGAACACCATCACATTATTTTCCCTGTGTGTAGAGGGGACATAGATAGACTAGCAACTTTTATTAGGAGATCAATGCTTACAGACGTAAAATATGTATGCTACAGGGCGTTAAAGTCATTACAATTTGGTGCTCATAAGTCAATAATGAAGTGAAACAGGGTTAAAATTTTCGTTAAATTGACTTCATGACTTCTTAGCAATCGATAAAAACCTGATTCTTAATCATTCATCCTCAGCTATAGGCTATCATAATGTAGTTTTCATAATCTGCAAAATTAACAGTCTAATGACATGACTGGCTGCTACTGCATCAATTTTTTTAGTTCATAACTCCAGTGTTAACGACGACGTTCCTTTGTTTCACATCATTTTAAATGTTAGATGTCAGTGGTGACCATAACCTTGGAAGATTTTATGCTATAATAGGAAAAATTTAACCCACAGAACATAAATCTCCCAATAAAAGTTGCTTGTCTATCGTCTATATGCAGGGAAAATACTGCAGTGTTGTTCATTAACACCCTGTATATACATACACATTATTTGTTGCCTGCAAAGATGGTGGAGATGTTAATAAATTGCTTAAATTTAATATTCTGGGCTTTGTGCTTAGTAAGGAATTTTTCCTTCCTCTCTGGATCAATTCTGCGGCCTCCTTGGAGGGGTTTTATTTCTTTTATGGATTAATTATCAATAACATTTTAACAAATAATTTATAATCCGGGTAATCACCAGTACAATAGTAATCACAGGCTTCCGCGGCCTGAGTTGACAATAAAATCTTCTTGGCGTCTGGGTATCTGCAACGTCATGATTAAGCTCCCTGCCAACATTTCGACCATCTTGTCATCATAGTAGTAGCCTTGATAAGGACATCAGAAGATTGTCAAAACATCAGCAGAGAGCTTAGACATGACGCAGCAGATACCCAGAAGCCAAGAAGATTTTATTAACCACCAGTAAAGCACAGAGAGTGAGTGCCACTCTTCACTGTGTCACCTAGAACAACTTTCTGTGCATAGAGATTTATGAAAAGTATTCTGAGAACAGAAAAGAGAACATCACAGGAAATCTCATCACAAAATTCAGTTAATAACTTATCTGGTATGTTCTTGTAGAATGTGAAACTCAGAGAAGAGTCTGTTTGCTTAATAAATTACATTCTAGGGCAGGGGTGCTCAAACTTGAACTGCTGGCGATCTACCTCAATATTTTTAGACTACTTACGATCGACTCTGAGAGACTGCAAGTGTGTGTGATGCAGGGTTGTCGTACATACACGATACACCCTACCTACCTAGGTAGGGCGTACTGTAGCATATATAGATATTAGCTTTCTGCGCAGTATAGGTACATTATTTTAGTCAAGGTTTGGGTTAGGTTTAGTTAGGTTCTTCTCTACAATATCAATGAAAAAACTCATAGTTATTCAAAATTGCGAGTTTATTGGTTGTTACAAAACAAAAGAGTTACTAAGGAGTGGCTTTGGATGTTGAAGCGTGGCACTGCATGTCCTCAGCATACTTTTCATAAGATGGTACGTAACCACTGAGTGCTAATCGCAAGCATGATGACATATGATCGTCAGTTAGTCGATTGCGATATTTTGACTTAATTATCTTCATTTCAGAAAATGCAGACTCGCACAAGTAAGTTGACCCAAAAAATGCCGTCAGTTGAAGGGTGATTTGCCTTACATTCGGATATTTATCTTCAGATATAAAACACCAGAAATTTGTATCAGATGCTGTAGCTTTGAGATGTATATCTGATATAATCTGCACCAACTCATTTTCAACAGAACATGAGTTCATATTAAACTGACTGGCTATTTCAGTAGCTAATTCCTCAATGTTTTTACATGAAAAAGGATAACTCATAAATGATGCTATATTTTCCAATTTACTGCAATCATGAAAACGCATTTCGAATTGTCCCAAAATATTTGATAATTCAGCCTCATACGTATCATAATTCAACTGAGGAATCCTTGCTTTCAAAGACGGAAAATGTTTCAGATCCTTTCTTTTCAGTTGATCTATCATAAGTTGCAATTTACTTTTGAATGCGTTTACTGCGCTAATCATCTCAATAATAGTTTTTCCTTTACCTTGAAGCTCCAAGTTAACGGTGTTTAAGTGCATTGTGATGTCAGTCAAAAATGCCAAATCATTTAGCCATTTTTCGTTTTTCAAAATCTGAGTGTCATCACCTCTTTCGTCTAGAAAAGCTGTTATTTCGGGCAATAATTCTTGAAACCTTTCTAGGAATTTTCCGCGACTCAACCACCTGACGTCCGTGTGAAGAACTAAATCAGTGTGTTCAGCTGACTCCCTATCTTCCAACTGCAACTGAAAGAGCCGCCGTTGCAAGCTACGTGCACGGATGGAATTCACAATTTTTGTCGCAATGCCCATAATTTCCTCCGTGTTTAAAACTTTTGAACACAAAACTTGTTGATGTATAATGCAATGGAATGAAAAAAATGAAGGGAATTCTTCATTAGCTCGACACAATGCCACAAAACCGTTTTTGTTTCCAGTCATTGCTGGTGCTCCATCGGTTGTAATGCACACTAATTTATATATTGGTAGCTCGTAGTTTTTTACAAAATTGAAGAAAACGTCAAATATATCTTCGCCACGGGTCTTCCCCTTCAGAGGTATGATTGTCAAAAATTCTTCCTTAGCCAACATGTCATTGAATACCATCCGAATAAAAATACACAGCTGGGCAGTGTCTGTCATATCGGTGGATTCGTCGAACTGTAAAGAAAAGTATGTACATTCCATGATATCATGTTTTAGTTTATCTGCGATGTCCTGGCTCATGACTTCAATACGCCTTGTGACAGTCGGACGAGATAACTGAAGTTCTCTAATAGCAGACATGATTTCTGTTTTATTTTTAAAATCTCCAAATAAAGTCTCACCCGCTTCAATAAATGCTTCCTTCACCACCGATCCATCTTCGAATGGTTTCTTGTGTTTCGCCAATATATGAGATATTTTAAATGACGCGATCGTAGCAGCTTTTGATTGTTTGACTGGTCTTGTGAACATGGATTGTTCTTTTTTCAAACAAGATATCAAATCACGTACCTTTAGTTTTCTTAATTCACTCTGTGGCGGAAAATCCTTTTCATAGTTTTTATGAACCGTTTTATGATGCCTCTCTAAGTTACCACGCTTAGGTATTGCAACTGACGCACGACAAATAACACAAATGCACTTATCCTTCACCATACAAAAGAAAAATTCTTCCTCCCAATCCTTATTAAAATGATACGTTTTAGATTTCTTCACTGCACTCATTTTCCACTATTTAATAATAAACTTTGTACTTATCGACGTAGTATCGCCATCAAGTTACAATTCAGAATGACTCCAATTCCTGCAGGCGCAACATTTATATCGGCGTGAACGAAAGTCTCGAATGTTCCCGTCAAACGCGCCGCCCGAAACTAGACTGTACTGTCTCTCGTTGTTTCTAGACTAGACTCCACTGTCTAGTCTAGAAACAACGCGGCTTTTCTTTGACAAGTGCCGCGCGTTCCTTTGATAAAGCCACCTTTTGCCGCAAGCAGTGTTATTTTATTAGTTACCTACCTACTTATTAAAATTTTTTTTCTTCTCGAGATCTACTCAAAAAGCACTCGCGATCGACTTGTCGATCGCGATCGACCGTTTGAGCACCCCTGTTCTAGGGTCAGTCACATTTTGGTCTCTCTAAACCTTTTTTAATCAGATTTATCTCTCACAACTTATTCCTCAACCAGATAAGATTATAATTACCCTCATAATGACTGCATTTTCATCTGATTCGTGTAGTTCGGTATGTGTCATTGAAACGTCACCGAGTTCACACAATTCTTTCTCCATTGTAACTTACTAGAGTGTTTCTTCTCAATCAATCAGGATTCTATCTGCAAATTTAAAGAGATAAAATGAAATTAATATACTAGTGACCATAGCCGTCTGCTTTACCATTACACTTTCCCATGTTTGTGAATGACCAATCCGAGAACATTTTAGTACTGGGGCTTTGCATAAAACTGGAGCAGCAGATCCAATAAGAATCATGCAAAATCATGGATTATTGCTTAAAATCTGAGGATAAGATACATAGGCATGGCCAGACTTTATGCACATAAATTCATGAAAAGAGTAACGTAGCTCCAGGCTGCAAATGTTAATTTTATTTGTTTTAAAAATTTATGCAGCAATACAGAAAATTGCCACACAAAAAAAAACAAAATCTGCACTGTAAGAATGAGATTTCATGTTATTTGACTGTTTTGATTACGAACAGAAAACTGAGAGTATAGTTCAGATGGAAACATATTTGAATCTAAAAAAGTTCAGATTTCTAGTAGAAATGAACCTTGTTACTACCATTATAATATAAATCTTAGTAGAGCGGCTCGATTGCCCGATATGCACATACCTGCTATCCTAAGAGCCCGATAACAATTGTCTGACTACACGAAAGCTATACAGCAGTTTTACCAGACACTACCCTGCTCAATACCTCAAAATACCAACAATGATTGCCAGACTATACAGGTGCTCTATAGTGACGGCAACTGCTAACCTGGTTATCTAGTTATCTACGTTAACTAGTACGCTGCTGTGCCAGACAATATTAGGTATGTTATGATAGGTTAGGTTCTAAAGTTTGTTTAATTTTTAAACTAGTACTAAATCAGATTAGTGATTCTCGAATCATTCTTGATCTAGACATGTACCGTACAGTGAGTCTCTCTTGGACTGGGGCCGGGACAGGCCGGGCGAGCGGTGAAACATGACTGCTGCAGTGAGTCAGATATTGCAACATTCCGCTTGGCCAGCAGTTGGAGTGCATGCTTGTGAAGGTGAAGGTCAAACACGGCCTGTGCTCTCGTGTTATAAAGTTATATAGTGGTCTTTGTCTTAGTTCACATTTATCATTATGCCTCGATCTGTGTTCACAGTACAACATAGGGTATTTATGTACGATAATTATGTGAAAACAGAGTCTTGCAGAGAAGTCGTTAGACGATTCAGAACACAATTTCCAGATGTAAATACTCCAGGCAGAGAAACCGTAAACAATTTTAGAGAAATGGGTTCTGTGCACGATAAGAAACAAAGGGTAAGAAAACGTGTGCTTATATCCAAACAGAAATAAACTTAATATCAGAACCGCACCTATTGCGTGTGAATGAGAGTTTCCTATCTCTATGCCAAAAATGTGTGGATGAAGGAGGAGGACATTTTCAGCATCTCCTGTAATAAGGTAAGTCCCTATTTTCGCTATTTTCATGGTCATGCACAAACAAAGTGAAAGAAGCGAGAGAAGTGCCGTGCAGTTCCTACACCTCGGGGCGCAGGGTGACGACTCGGCGGCCGCATGCACTTTTGCCACTAGCCCGGCCTCCAGTCGAGAGAGACTCACTGTATTAAGTATGGTTGGAACCATAGGCGCTGACTTGTAAAATTTATTGCTCACTCAGAACAGGAAAATCAAATTCAAGTTTAATAATTTATGTTGTAAGTGCTTCATCACAACCAACAACATTATTAATTGAAAAAAATATAAACACTTTGTTCATTACTTACTTACTCAATGGCAATAATAGAGAATTCCTAAGCAACCTAAAGGAATATTATCTATTTTATGGAACCCAAAGGTTCACTGCCGCACTTATTTAATAGAAACATATAGCCTATGCACTGCAAAACTACAGTTAAGTCTATAATAAAGAATACAATTATTTTAATCCATTAATGCCTAGCGCTAACGCACGTAACACATTTTTGAAGTTGTTCCTGTGATTCCAATAATTATTCTCTTTCCTTAAATCAATCTTATAACTTCAATAAATGTTCACTGTTGTAAAAGTTCTTGGTTCATTCTACTAATAGTTGTATTAAGAAGAAAATTTATTTCAGGTATTATTTACTCAAAACTATTTGTTTCAGGTTATTAATATTATTCCTTTCAGGGTTGATTTAAATATATGGTGTTTAAAAGAAAAATTATGTTCGGAGTAAAATTTTAAAGAATTTAGTAGGCCTACCTTTAATTTCATGTGGTGACCGGGTGTGATGCTTGGGTCCTTAGTTCGATATCTTAAGAGCTGGGACATGTTTTGGCCTAAGGTAATATCAGCTGACAGAGGGTGAATTGTAGGGGAAGTTGTTTGAAAAATAAGTTAATAGTTAATGCTTCAGTGGATCAACTTTGACTTGGTGAGTTCAAAAACAGTCATCTTAATTCTTATTTATTTTATTAATGGTAGCCAACTACATGACAAGAAATTGAAGTTAAAAGGTATTAAAAGTGAAGTGACAATAATTATTATTCTTTAATGAATAGTGAAAAACAACTCCAAAGCTAGGTTTAGACATAAGGTTAGATCAGAAGTGTTAATGGTACCGGTATCAGAGAGAGACCTTAGCTATTAATCAGTCAAGATTATCTCTTATGTGTATGTACTGTAGCTGTGGGCTTCAGTTATAGTTGCCTTGGGCCTCCTGAGGGCCCGGGTGGTGCTTGGTGGCTGGCTATATGGCCCTTGTTTAAATGTTAGGTTAGGGTTGTATATAACTTAATATTTCATTTAAGGTGTAGGCCTAGTATGTTTACAGAGATGGAAGAGTGAAATCTGTAAATAGTTTTTAATTTAGCCAGTGACCATCTGATGGGGGTAATGACCCAGGCACTAAAGATGAAGGATTCATGCATGCTCAAGGCTTCGGGGAGGTCATGTTGTCTGTCGTGGTGGGGGTCAGGACTCTTGTCGTTTTGCTGGGAGAGAAAAATGTTTCTGTAAAAAATTATTCTGTACATAGTACAGTATTGAGGTTAAGTTGTAAATTTTGGTATTATTGTGAGACTGGAATGGTTAACATGCAGAATGTCTTTGATATTTAATACAGGAGATAGCAATGTTCTTTATTTCCTGCCACGCCAATCAGATTGTTACCTCAGGAATTTCAACCAATCAGAATCTAAGAATGCATTTTGACAGCTACATGTCAACTCGCGTGAGTACTTTAGCAGAGTTGCAAGATCTCTTAGCCATGCATGCACACTATTAAGAGCAACTATATTAATGATTGTTTGTATATTTCATCTGACTGGTCTGTGGGCACTAAGTTACATCAATGACAAAAGCGCATGCTTATCGAGTGACAAGGAGGTGAAGAACAATAATGCCTTTGACGTACCGCATGTTAACGTTCTAAGTAGTTTAATAATGCTTGTAGTTTGAAGCAAGGATTTTTACTTAATAATTTGTGCCCCTACTGGGATTCCAACATTTCCTATGGGTGGGCCCGTTTTCAGGGAATAGGTTAGCGTGGGGTTTGGGTTACCTAGTATCCTTCCACAACTATAATCCCTTGGGGCGGGGCTCATCCTTATCACTCTGTAATGGAACCACATGTTTCTTACAATAATAATGTAGGCCTACAGACTGTTTGAAAACTGCTATATATCGCTGAATGTGAAGCGGAAATGGACAACCTTTTTGAGTAAGTATATTTTTATGTACAGTGAGTCTCTCTTGGACTGGGGCCGGGCCGGACGAGCGGTGAAACGTGACTGCTGCAGTGAGTCAGATATTGCAACATTCCGCTTGGCCAGCAGTTGGAGTGCATGCTTGTGAAGGTGAAGGTCAAACACGGCCTGTGCTCTCGTGTTATAAAGTTATATAGTGGTCATTGTCTTAGTTCACATTTATCATTATGCCTTGATCTGTGTTCACAGTACAACATAGGGTATTTATGTACGATAATTATGTGAAAACAGAGTCTTGCAGAGAAGTTGTTAGACGATTCAGAACACAATTTCCAGATGTAAATCCTCCAGGTAGTCCTGTAAGTCCCTATTTTCGATATTTTCATGGTCATGCACGAACAAAGTGAAAGAAGCGAGAGAAGTGCCATGCAGTTCCTACACCTCAGGGCGCAGGGTGACGACTCGGCGGCCGCATGCACTTTTGCCACTAGTCCGGCCTCCAGTCGAAAGAGACTCACTGTAGTTTAATAATGCTTGTAGTTTGAAGCAAGGATTTTTACTTAATAATTTGTGCCCCTACTGGGATTCCAACATTTCCTATGGGTGGGCCCGTTTTCAGGGAATAGGTTAGCGTGGGGTTTGGGTTACCTAGTATCCTTCCACAACTATAATCCCTTGGGGCGGGGCTCATCCTTATCACTCTGTAATGGAACCACATGTTTCTTACAATAATAATGTAGGCCTACAGACTGTTTGAAAACTGCTATATATATCGCTGAATGTGAAGCGGAAATGGACAACCTATTTGAGTAAGTATATTTTTATGTACAAAGACCTGTACCTCTTGTATACATTTATAAGTCATTTGTAATTTAGGAAATTAATGTAGGCCCTACCATAATGCATGTCATCTCTATATATATAAAAGGCTTTGTCCTGACTGAATGAATGACTGACTGAATGACAGGAATCAACGTACAGCCTAAACTATAACAGGTAGAGACTTGGAATTTTGACAGTACCTTCGCTTCATAATGTAGGTGCTCACTAAGAAAGGATTTTGAAAAATTCTGATTCTAAATGCCAAAAATTAAATGTTTTTGAAAATACTTAATCCCTTTTTACATAGAATTATCAAAACAAATTCACAGAACGTATTGTTACCAGTGGTATCAGGTGGGCTTGGATTAAATTAAATGGATGTTTGACAAATTAGAGAAGGTATCATTATAATTCATATTATCTATATTAATAAAAGGAATTCTCCTCGATGTCCAGCGAAATCTACTGAACGCAGAGATCTGAAATTTTAAACATAGGTGTGCTGAAGGGTCGGAAAATGCACCTCGAAGCCGGAATTTTAATTTTAGTTTTCGTTCGTGAGTTATGAGTGAAAAACTGGCAAAAATCGTGCATTTTTTGCGTTTTCAAAACATAAGTTTTCAGTTATACATTTCAATGTCAAATCAATTACAGTTGGCTTTGGCTATTTTTGTCAAACCTTGAAAACAAAACTTTCGCGATCGCTTGAATGTTGTAAGCCCTAAATATGGTCAAACGTTGTTTTATTTGGACAAATCTCACTATACAGAGGTTTTCTTGGCCAAGAAACTCGAATCTGAGGTCGCTTTTACCAGTCGATGCTATCTGATCGTGGTATGTAGTCCATGCGATTTAGGTGTTAATAAATGTAATGATTTAACTATTATGCTCTTAATTTTTAACAGGGTTGATAAAAAACATGTTTTTTTTTAAAAAGAACAAAAAAAAAAAACGTTTTTTTGTTTGTTTAAAACATGTTTTTTTTGTTTAAAACGTTTTATATGTGAACAATAATGTTGGTTGTTTTAAACATGTTTTTAAACGTTTTTTTTGTTTAAAACATGTTTTTTTTGTTTAAAACGTTTTATATGTGAACAACAATGTTGGTTGTTTTTAACGTTTTTTATGTTTACAACAATGTTGTTTGTTTAAAAAAAGTTTAAATTGTTAATTTTGTTTAAATCAACCAATTTAATGTATAGGGCCTATTATATAATATATATACACACAGTTCAAATGTTTAAAACATTTTAAACAATTTGTTTTAAACATTTTTAGCATATGTTTATAACACTTTTTAATTGGGTGTTAAATTTAATTATGCAGACAATTTACATTTTGTCAATCCAATGACACCCTGTGCTAAGATGTTCATGATTTACAAGTCGTAGACTTAATAGTATTTGAAAATACATTTTGTGCCAGTATTATTTGTTTATGATTTAATAGTTCATCATTAATAAAAAATAATACAAACTACTGTTTAATTACTGCCTTTACTGCTCAACTGATGATTGACTTTCACCATGTTTTACGTGGTCTTAGCCGCCTTACATTATCGAACTTACAAGGGATATCCTACTACAGTGTTGCCAAATTGACACACTCAATATTTAATATTAATAATCTCTTTCTTTAAAAAGAAAGACCACAAAATAGATGGTAGGATGCAGTCAGAAAAAATTCAAATCAATTACCCGAAATGAGAAACTGGAAGCTGGCGGCAGAGGATAGAGAAGTCTGGAGGAAAAGGATACAAAAGACATCACCTCACATGATTTTCTGGTATTCTGGCCCTAGTTTTTTTGTTGTTTTCTGTTTACAACACTAACAGGGTGTCACTGACTTGACAAAATGTAAATTGTCTTCATAATTAAATATAACACACAATTAAAAAATTATTTAAACACATGCTAAAAAAAACATGTTTAAAACAGATTGTTTAAAACGTTTTAAACAAACTTAAAAAAAACACAAGCCCTTGTTTTAAACATGTTTTAAACACTTGTTTTAAACGTTTTGTTTTAAACATTCCAACCCTGATTTTTAATTCTTGAAATAATTATCGCAGGCGAAGCCGCGGGCACATGCTAGTACTATTATATATGAGCAACCGCCAATACGATGAATGAAGTAATAACCATTATGAATAAATTAATGCAGTAATTTATCAGAACAAAATTATTTAAATTAACCCTCTTACATTAGAGTAGATTGGAAGTGACTATAGAAAGAATTTAGATTAATAGAACAATGTAAAGCGAGAAGAGACGCAGTTTGTCATTGGACTGGTGTGACTACATCGTTAGTCATGTTTAAGAAATTAAGTGTTTTGTATCTAACTAGATTACAATCATTAGAGAGGAGTTAATTAAGTTCTCAATGGCCTGCTTGAAAAGAATACCGTTTGAAATTTATCGAGTGTTTCAATGGGGTATAATATTTTATGTTCCCGGAACTTCTTAACGGCTTAGATACATGGTAAGCACCTTTTGTTTTCTTTTACACTAAATGAGGTTTACGCTCTTATATTGCTAATATCTCAGAAGTTATACAAATTGTATTACACTGCTTAGCAGATAAATCTCTTAATGATTGTAGGTATAGAAAACTTATTGTGTGGGAGGAGTTAATATGTAGCCCGATGATGCTGTAAGGAGAATGAGGCTATTATAAGCAAAACTAGGTAAGATCCCCCAAATCTATTTAGACTAACCTGGAGATTGTATATTAATTTTTTGAATGGTAGGACTGCATACCGATTTCTTAGGTCAACCTAAAATCTTAAGGAGAAATGGCATTGATTTTTGGATGATAATTGTGATTTTCTATTTATTATTGTGTTTTATTCTCTAGACTTTCGTTTAAAAAATGATGTATCATTCATAATTTTTTTAATAAGATTTATTTTTAGTCTAATCACGACTGCACGTAATTTTGATTTTAAATGCCAAAAATCAAATGTTTTTGAGAATACTTAATCCCTTTTTACACACAGTTCACATGACAACATATTGTTGCCATTGGTCTCAGATGGGTTTGGAAATGAATTCTGTTTAATTTCATCCCCGAAACGGTTGTATGGTAACATGAGAGTGAGAAATAAATATTCCACAAAGACAATACAGTTTTATGTTACCGCAATTTCTGTTTCTTCTCATTTGAACCCCTACCGGGCTTGGTGTGTACAAGCGATGGGATGCAAAATTGTACATCCTCTATGAGCCATAAAAAGCTATATCAAGCGTTTCCTGAGGGAATAGTTTGAGTGTGATAAGTCGTTCTTCCTATGTCAAATTCTAAATACCTATATAAGGATCTGTCGGCCGCGGTGGTCTAGAGGTAGCGTGCCCGCCTCTAGATCCGCAGGGCGGGGGATCAAACCCGGCCGCGGTCGATGGATTTTTCAGGACGTAAAAATCCTGGGCACGGAGTCCTCCGGGAGGGACTTTAAGCTGGGGGTCCCGTGTCGTAGATTTACGGCACGTAAAAGAACTCCAAGCCTAAATTAGAGCCTCTGGACAAAATTTCTCGGCCCTTTCACGTCCAAGAAATACTTAGTTTCCAGAGGGGGGTTGCGAGGCGATGGGCTCACCACCTGTCCCTCTACCCTCTCTCGGAAAATAAGCATATCAAAATTAGTATAGGTAATGAAACCTCCACTTGGAGGCCCCTTCGCCCCACCTGGGGATCATAGGGTACCAGATACAGATACAGATATAAGGATCTAGAATTTAAAAATCAAAAGTCCTTCATAAGTTTATTTCCAATTACAAAATAAAAAACCCGGGCGACGCCGGGCCTTTTAAGCTAGTATTGTATACAGCCCCTTAAGATGAGCTTTGCTCGTTAGGAGTTTTCTTACTTTGAATAAAAAAAATACAGCCTATATACGCCTACTATATATATATACAGTGTGTCTCAGACAGATTGCACCCGCTTGCAGCGTTCCTTTGCCACATACCGGGGATAAGAGCGTCATCTGGGGGGAACTCAATGCACGGCAGGTGCAATCTGTCTGAAATGCACTGTACGCCCATGAAACAATCCATATAGTAACTCTAGTGCAATATATTTTCTGGTGAACTTAATCAGGTGAACTTATGGCTTCCTATTTTCATTACCATATGGGTACGGTATGCTAGGTGTTTATACTCAGTAAGACCTATATTTAATTATGTTCTTTCGGAGAGCACTGAAACACTGGAGATTTTTTACAGTGATGATATTGATCGTGATGTGTTGATTGAGTCACCAGTACCAAATGTAGACACATATGAGGATTCTGGAAATGAGGATGCCCGCTGGAAAACAAACAAGTAGGTATACTGGACTGTTTTATGTTCAATGGATGCATAACTCAGTAGTCACAATGATCTCTTCTTCGTGTGGAGCACAAGAAGTTGGTCAAGTGAAGAGATTTCCACAGCAGCAGAACCAAAATGTAGCCTAATGTTTCCAAGACCAAGGCTGATCGCTAGTGATTAGATGTACCAGAATATTGTGTGCTACTGTATTGGAATATGAAGCAAAAAAGGTACTGTGGATGCTAGATGTAGCCATTCAAAACAGCTGGATTTTGTACAATAAAGTCGGAAGACAAAGAATAGCTCAGCTGTATTTCAAAAGAGAAATTTAGCCACCGTCTATTTCAAGAGATATCAGACAGTGCCAAAAGTAGCTGAAAGACCAGCAGCTTCATGCATATCAGATTCTGTAAGTTTTGACAGAAATGACCACCTTGTTTAGCAAACAAGAGGAAGAAAAAGGAAAAGGTGTGCTACGGTAATGAAAACTGTAAATCTAGTGTGAGAACAATGGGCTTGAAATGTGGTGGGTCATTGCGCATCGACTGCTTTAGGCCTATTTCCTTTCATACTCACTAGCTTTTTTCTGATTTTAAAAACGTAGAAAGTAGCCTACTGATGTGCGTATATGGGTGATTCTTCAATTAAGGGAAAATTTGTGTTCTGGAGTAATATTTCCCTTCAAATTCAACTTTAAAAAAAATAAAAAATAAAAGTTCTTTTCTACTACTTCCATACCACAACTATCACTATCCTGATATTCCAAAACTAAATTTAATTCAATTAAATGTCATCCACATGCCCTGTCCCATACACCGGTTTTGCATATTCTAATACATTTATCCACAAAACAAAATCTTATTTCATTTTCAACTTTTTTCCTGCCAATCAGTATGTATATGTGAAGAATATTAACCACTAAAAAAATAAAATGAAATAAAATTGTCACCCCACCTAATGAACATAAAGTATGTCCCAAGGGTTTTTGGTCATCCACATGGCTGAAAAGAATGGCATTTTTTCTGCAGGAATAAGAAATTTGTATAACTGGCAACAGTGTTAGAAAGCCAACAGGGCAGCTTGTGGTTGAATTGTAAGGTTGAATTTTGCTTGCTTACAAACAGTTTGGGATTAGCAAAGGACTTTGCATCATTTTCAAGGAAAGCTTTTTTATTCCCCATCATTAACATGACTTCTAGAAAGTAGGCAGAAAGTGAATGTTAATTAATTTTGATTATATGCACTATGATAAACCTTCCAATTCAAATTATCTGACTGAAGTTGAGCCTACAGAGGTTTAGGAATGGCTTGCTGAGATCAATAAAACTCCTTTTTTGTCATCCACATGCCTAATTTTTGTGTCACCCACATCCTCATAAAGGGGTTGGCCTATGTGGATGACTCTCAAGTCATGTAGATGATAAATGTAGGGTACTATCGTGATTGTGGTGTCTATGACCTGTACTTAAAATCTTAAAACCGATTAAATGAAATTCTGCTTGATTCCTCCCCCCCCCCCCAAACCATAAAATCAGTCTAGTTAAAATTATATTGATTCCGGAGTATGCACACAAATTTGCAAGTTTGGTGCAAAATCAAATGAAGCAAACTGAGAAAAATATGAAATCACATAAAGAAAAGCAGATTGTTGCCAAAGTTAGTCATTAATGTGGCCTTCTGCCATCCACATGTACACGGATGTCATTCATATGGCTATAAAAAAATGAAAAAATTTAAATAAACAAATAAACAAATAAGTAAATAAAAACATTAACATTTAATCTCTGCTGGTGTCGTATTATAATCAAGTAACTCCTGAAGTATTTTAGTAATTTTTTTTAGATTTTAAAAACAAACTAAAAAATTTGGATTTTAGACACTCCAAATTTTCCCGTATTTGAAGGATGACCCATATCACAAGTGCATTTCTGTGAAATTATGCATTGTGTTTTCATACCATAGTTCAAATTATTTTTGCTTTTAGCAATACGCTATTTCCAAAACTGAATAAAATCAGGTAAACTGATATAACAAAGGACAAAACAGGCCATATTTCAGAAACTATTGAGTTTCAGGCCACGGTATCTTAAGAAAATTTGATATTTGATACACATATGTGAAGGAATAAGTGGGATAACTAGAATATTAACCGATCGAAATTACAATAAACGCCTCACATCTAGAACAAGGCACGGCATAATACATTTAGACAGTGCTTTTTTTTTTCTCTAAAAAATATTTGAGGGGTGCTCTTGCTTTTGACTAGACAGAACATTGCCAAACTTATCTGTATATTTAAAGTGAAAATGGAATCGCACACAATATGCATAAGGTTATATGAATTTAAGAATTCTGAGGTGGTCTCAGTTCATACACCTGTAAGCTGCAAATTAGTCCATGATATGCTCACAGGGTTCCTTGCACTTTTCACACACACATACCGGTAAGGGAAAGCAACTTATAGGCAGATAGTCCTTTATGTTTGGAGTCAGTTTGTACAACACATAACGGTACACGATATTATTGCTGATAATCATCTGACATGTATATAGGCTATATATACGGAGCGATTTTCACAAGGGTACATATAATTTAATACATGAAATACAACTGCACAATAGCCAGAGATAAACTGACATGCGCAGCAGCATTTATGCAAATAAATGCAATTTCAATCCTAGAGGAAAGGGATACAACAATCTCTTGAGCATGTGCGAATTTTGAATCAGTAACATTGACAATGTAGTCATGGTTACCATTGCAACGGTGCTGTAGTGCCCACTTGTTTTCCTGATTGCAGAGCTAGAATCGTCAGGTCCCACCTTTCGAAAATCATGGTATAAAGAATTTAACACTAAAAATACAGTAGGCCTAGCTACTTTAATGCAAACAATATGCATAATCACTTTTATTACAGTTTATTGTTTGGCACAAATTTTCTTTCTTTTCTTTCTTTCTTTACCTTAATTTTACCTCTTCCATTTAGGGACATGCACAAATCTCTCAGGATTTCAAATTGTGGAAATTATTGATTATCTTCTAGGCTGTATGATACTGGAAAAATCTTTAAGCACTGAATTTATGTACCAACATCTGACTGCATTTTAGTCAAGACCCTCAGTGATTAATAACGCAGCAAGTTGTAGTATAGTATTGATTTCCCATTTAAAAAGCATGTGATCTTTAATTAGTAGTTACTCCGGTACCAGTCAACTGATTTGGTTCACTACAGACATGTGGACAGACAGATGGGCAGACATTTTCCCGTCCCCCACACAATTTCATAGTACCATACTGGCCCTTATTAATATTACATTTCATTCAGTATATTTGTGTTGGGGGTACAGCGTAGTGGTTGAGGTGCTGTACTATAAACCGGAAGGTCGCGGGTTTGATTGCCGATGAGGTCGGAGTTTTTCCATTGGCCTAATCCTTCTGGTGGCACTATGGCCCTGGGGTAGACTCTGCCTCTACCAGAAATGAGTACCAGGAGCATTCCTGGGGGTAAAGGAGGCCGGTGCATAAGGCTGACAACCTTACCACCTTCACATACCGAATGTCCAAAATCTGGGAGCCTCAACCTCCTGGAACCCTCTGGGCTTCCATGACCTGTATAGGGAACCCTTTACTTTACTTTACTTTACATTTGTGTTACTTTAAAGTAGGCCTACAAAACTAATAAAAATTAACAAAACATAATTCAGACATCAATGGGTTACGGTACTGGTAATAACATTATAGTAAGCAAAATATTTCATATTTTTGCTATTTTAGTTTCAGAATACTGTAACACAAAAATAATTGCACTGCGCTGCTGCTGGTGTTACAACAATTGATGCTGCAGCATGAGGGCAGACAAAAGGGAGATAAGGATAATCAAAGTTAAAAGTTCTCCCTCCAGCTAGGAAACGAACCCAGACCCTCTGGATTTATGGGCTAAATCACTTTATTTCACCATAACTAAGTAGGCTATGTATAAATAATGCAGGGCAGATTTCCTCCAATTTGCTTTGTCATAATACAACTTGATTTCAATATACACAACTTGATTCCAGTACACACAGCTTTGCACTATGAAGTCAGAAACGGTACTGAAGGCACGTGTATCAATAAAATAATACCGGTAGCTAAAGCAATAATGCAGTATGGTCTCTGATGTGAAAACATAAAGAAATTTCAATGGTAGCAAATTTGCACCAGCGCTGCGGCTCGAGGGTTAAGAGCTTTACTCAGAAGCGAGAAAATAGTAAAATCTGTCTTAGGATAGAGAGAGTCATGTGTGTGCTTGAAAAACAGGAGGCAGAGGCGAGAAAATAACAGAATCAATCTTAAAGTAGAGAAATTCATGTGTTTCAGGAGCTAGACTAATCAGAAGTGAGAAAGTAGCAAAATCTGTCTTAGGGTAGGAAACAGGCAAGAAAATAACAGTATTAGTCTGAGGGTTCGAGTGTGAATCACTTGCTACAATCAGAAATTTTCTCTTGGGCTTAGATAAACTGAGACCGCATGACATTTAAGGAGAATGAACCCAAGATCTATCCTGTCCTTCCTGAAGGCAACGGGACTTGAATGAAATCTCCAGTAGGCTAAGAGGGGCACAATGGGCCCAATTATGTGGCTATGTGCATGGGACCAAAAGGACCCGACCCATTCATTTTCATTCATTCATTTCATTAGTCTAAGGGTAGAGAGAGTCATGTGAGTGTTTCAAGAGCTGTAATCAGAAGTGAGAAAATGGTAAAACACATGCTTAGGCCTAACACATGCTTAAGGAAGAGAAAGCACAATGATCAGCTCCCTACCCTTCCATGTGCCCCTCAGCTCTTCCCTCTTCCAGCCTGGAGACACCCAAGAGATAACTTTTCTATACATCCCAAACAATGCTGTCTGTATGTCAAAGCGAGCCACATCCACAACATTAATTTTATTATTCGCTCCTCAGCAGTATCTGTAAAGATTGCACCCCCCGAACAGGACAAACCTCAGGATCAGCAGACAGAATAAAAAATAACCATCACAGGATCCCCTGAATCACAGTGGAAGTCACAGTATATAATTTTTGAAACGATAAGTTAAGCTTTGGTTCTTCAAATACAGCCTGTCTTCAGGATCGAGGGGTGGTCAGAGAAGCGCACCCCTCATCGGAACCACCACAGAAGTAGGTAGGCCTACCGACAGTTGCTTCTACATGCAAAGTGGTGGCCACTGTAGATAGAAACAACTTATATACCTCAATATTCAAGAATAAAAAAGTAAAACCTTCATTTATACCCGAAAGTGATGGTGATGATGATGAACGAAGAAACAATTTTTTTGGACTGAAATGAAAAATAACTATCACGAATTTCTGAAAAAACATTTCGTGTGCAACTTTCTTTCTTTTTGATAACGTTGTTGGGAGAATTTTTACTTTAGATTTTTAAATAGGCTACAGGCCTAAGTAAAATTAAAATGGCATGCAGCTTAGCCGAGTGAGTGTGAAATAAGCATAGCACTACCCACTTACTTTACCAAAGAATAAATAATAAACTGGCATTCTCTATCCAACGACACCGCCTGAAAAGTACCGTACCGGTAATACTAGCCAAATCAGGTATAACATACCTTTCAGTGAGCGTGTGAACAAGGCAAAGCAGAGCAGAAACGCCTCAAAGTTGCACGGTGCACACACAACTGACAAGTCAGAGCGACCCGCAATAATGTGCTTTACCACTGATGAGCAACTTGAAAAAGCATAGCTAGTGATCAGTGTTGCCTAGACTCGACAAGAGGGATTATGCCAATTGAGGGTATAACCAACCCCACGTAACATTCCAAGAGATATTTCTAATGTTATATTATTGGTATCTGTACTATTCAACCTTCTAAATCTTAATATAATGTCGTTTGAAGATTAGAAATCTCAACTTCACTTTCCAAGTTTTGTTTTCGCCTACGCTTTACTGTTGGCTAAGCTGTTTGAAATTTAAGGCGGCAAACTTTATTTATCGCTGTTCCATACAGAAGTGGCCTAAGACACAAAGTCTTCATTTAATGGCTTCTAATGCAAGAAGTAATTAAGGTGCAAAGTAAAACAAACTAATTTAAGAATGCACATTGTGCGCTACTCCACATTATTATTAAGGTGCAATGTGCAAACTATACATTATTTGAAATTTATAGTTCAGTTTATAGTTAGATCGCCGGCGTGGTCTTTCATGGAAACCGTCATTAACGGCCGTGGGTGGTGATCATATGCCCCCCAATCGTGCCATCTGCCTATGGTAGATGACGCAGCGGTCGGGGTGGTAGGCCTTGTCCCTTCAGGGATGTAGAGCCACGGAGTTTAGTTTAGTTTTAGTTCACAGGTTATTTCCTGACCAAAGACGTTTTATATTATTTCCTGACAAATAAATTAAAATTATTTTATAAAATCTCAGGGGCAAAATACAAAATACTGGAGACGAAGAAATTAAAAGCATCAGACACTTCAGCAGGCCCATAGTCGGGGGTGGCAGAGTACGCCCACCCTGATTCATAATATGCCACCCACCCTCAATTTTATTTACTTTTTGTAATGCTTATAGCAGAGTCTATCCAGGGGCGGATCCACGGGGGGGGGGGAAATGTCGTTGCTTTAATTTAAGTATTTGGAACCCAAATACTTAAATTAAAGCAACGACATTCATTATTTTGAAATACCTTTGTAAGAAAATGCTGAAATTTTCATTTTGTTTTCAATTGTGTACTGGATATAATTAATTTTTATGAGTAAAAACTTCCCTCTCTACTTTAGTTCCCCCCCCCCCCCAAAATGTCTCTCTGGATCCGCCACTGAGTCTATCCCAGTTGCAGGACTGCTGGGATAATTTGTGTGCATGAGACAAAGGTAAATTGTAAATGTTCCCTAAATTTTGTTAATTAAATTTTTGTCCCATTTTTCCTTAACTATCCCAGGATTTTTTACAAAAAAAATATATATAACCCGGAGACCCTGAATGGACACCCTAAGTTAGGGATGACTTCAAATTGGAGTGTAGGCCTACTCAGTTCTACAAGTATGTAAAGGAAAAGAAAGATGTTCTAAAAGCCGCAAGTATACGAGTAGTTCAGAAAAGTATTATTGGAAAATGAAAAGCATTTAAATTTGTAATTGTAGGTGTCTATCTGTTAATATCTGACACCAAAATTTGAGGATAGGTTTCGACATGACAACGCATACTCTGTGGAAGTGAGACGGGTCTTGTTGTTGTTTATATTAACAGTAGACTGAAACATCGCTTGTGTTATTCTGAGTAAGAGGGAACTTAGCGTTGTTGTTTATATTAACATTTTCAGGATAAGCAGCTTCTTCCCAATCGGAGCGTCGTCCTACAGATATGGCATCTGGACAGTCAGCTTCCAAATAAATACAACTTTCTAATATTAGTCCAGTCAATAAACGTCGAAAAACACCAAATAGAAAAAAAAAATCGTGTAGTTTTGGAATTTTGCAGAGATGTCGGAGGGAGTGTCCCGAACAACATACTAAAAGTCCCCGAAGGTGGGGGGTGAGCGGGGAGCAGGGGGGCCCGCAGAAGGTCCCAGTTTTAGGTTTTTCGCTTATATCTAAACAACGGTGCTTCACAGAGGAAAAATTTCTATATACAAAATTAAAGCTGATAAAATTTCCTACAAGACAGATCCTACACATTTCTTTCTATTTCCAATAGTTTTCGAGATATCCGCCAACGAAAATAACTAATTTTCGAAGAAAGCTCTTTCGCCTCGCGCTTTTCGACACACTTTTCCTTCTAGCGCTTCAGTCCTTAGGTGTACAGCAATGTTCTCATGAAAGAAGTTGTAGCGAAATAAATTCGCTTTAAAATGAGTAGTCATTTGTTATTATTTATTCAAATGTTCAAAAGTTATAACAATTTAAAGTTTCGGTCAAATTTCGAGATTTCGAAAGAAAACCGTACATCGCACTTTCTCTATATTTAGGGGTAATATATTTGTATATAAACTGTATATTGTGTATTTACATCATGAAACAAGTGGAGAAATATAAAAAAACATTAAACTTGAATTTATTAAAAATCCGATCACGGTACAAGCACAGGACATGTAATGGAAAATACATTATATTTTAGGCAAGAAAGGAAAAGTGGGCACAAAAAAAATCATGTAGTTTTAAAATTTTGCAGAGATGTGGGGGAAAGTGTCTTAAACAACATAGTAAAAGTCCCCATGGATAGGGGGTGAGCGGGGGGTGGGGGGAAGTTTTGAATGTAATTTCTCGCAGTTTTCCCTAAACACACTAAGGCTATGGGTTCTAGCAAAATACAGTTTATGCACAAAATTAACTACATAAAAGTTCTTATAAAATTGATCTGAATGATATTTTTGTGGATTTAATGGTTCAGGAAATAGAAGGATATGAAGTATGACAGTTCTGGATATTCTGTTTTACATACACCTCTATATTATATTTTTTAACAAAAATGAAAGGAGATGATAATTAAATAGGCATGATGCCAAGCAAGCAAACTAGTTCTTAGAATAATATTCGTACTAAAGGTAAACATGAAAAATAAAACTCATTGTTATTATTATAATTATTATTATAAAGCTTACAAAAATCTCATAGTATGAGTGTACGTTATAAGAAGTATAAACCAGGTCTATTATCCATTATATTTTTCTTATAAAATCTCATTTGGAAAAATTGTGAAGAGTTAGATATATTTAGTAATTATAAGACCTAGTAGGCCTACATAGTACTTGAAATAAATGTATACAGTATTTTTCATATGGGAAGCCTTTTCCTTCACCGCCAATCACGTGCACAGGCTAAAAGGCTGCCGCTGTCAGTGAGAGTCTTCCCTCCGTCTCGCCGTCTCTGATTGGACCGCGTATATATGCAGTTGAAGGACATAGGGCTTGTCATCTGCAAAGCAGTGGTCTATTTTTTTCAGTCTCCAACACTGGAATCCTAGTACATCGTATGATAACTTAGGGTTATATTGTTCTATCAACATTCAGCATTTATACACATATACAACTTTAATTAAAGAGTGCCTGAACAACTTATTTTGCTTGGACGTCGTCAATTTTAAACTCCTTCTTCTTATTCTTCTTCTAATGGTATACTTGTTGGTGCATGTACCATGACAGGTTCCACAAACGGATGAGAATTTAATACCAGCTTTTCGGCATCCATATCTGCCAACACACTGAGTTGCACAGTGACAAAATATGATGTTCAAATATTCTCAGAAGCCACATAGACAAGTAAACATTTATTTAAAGTAATAGGTAGGCCTACTATTCTTACAATATCTCAATATATCTAATTCCTTACCATTTTTCAAAATACCGGTAATTTTTTTAACGTAACATAGAACGGCTAAGCTTTACAACAAGAACAATAATAATTATGATGATGATGATAATAATAATAATAATAATAATAATAATAATAATAATAATAATAACGATAATGAGTTTTATGTGTGACGTTAACCATTAGTAAGTATATTTTTCTAAGAACTAGTTTGCTTGCTTGGCATCATGCTAATTTAATTATCATCTCCTTTCATTTTTGTTAAAAAATATAATATATAGGTGTATCTAAAACAGAATATCCAGAACTGTCATACTTCATATCCTTCTATTTCCTGAACCATTAAATCCACAAAAATATCATTCAGATCAATTTTATAAGAACTTTTATGTAGTTAATAGGGATGTAGCTCGCCAAACTTCTCCGACAGATAGCGTGGGTGTACTAGCCGGTATGCGCTAGCCGTTCGTCACTTGTTTTTCCAGTTTTCTTCTGCTGGCTTCATGCTTTTAAATGGCGCTCCAACTTCTCAGTCCGAAAAATATGTTCGTAATTTTATATTTTTATAGAGGACACGAGGCTACTATACGTACTTCCTTGTCTACTGGGCCTTTCTAGAATGTTGAAGTGTCAAAAATACGAAAGAAAAATCACAGCAGATAGGCTCTAAATAACACTAAAAAGGAAGGATTAACGAACAAATATTGTGAGATATTTCCGATACAGACGACATTATTTTGTACTCGACTTGCAGTAATATGTTATCAATGTATGAATATTTATATGCAGTGCGGGGATTAGATATTCTTTAATTTTTAAATTAATATTAAATTTGCCGTGAGCATCGAGAAGATGTTATGGGCCATTTAAAAATAGAGTAAATTACAATAAATAAATTAAAATTACCTAGTAACGCAATGATAATTGCAGTACATTGTGTTGGTTTTATACCTTTGTTAAACTGTATCTTTAGTGCACCTTTATATTTAAACCCCACTTCCCTGTTTAATTTATTTAGTTATTTTAGGCCTATTTATTTTACTTTGCTGTATAAATATGTGAATATTAGGCTACTGTAGCCTTCTATTGCATCTGATATCAAATAGAATTTAAATTCTGTGATTTCTAAATAGCCAAGTAAGATTGACGGCCTCGAATAAAAATTGTGACAATAGCGTTGCCAATTTAATAGGCTACATAACTTAACGAACCGGTATGATAATTATTAAATTCTGCCTTTATAATCTCCTATGTCATGCAATGAAATATTTTTAACAATATTCTGTTTCAAAACTAGAAATGAAAATCATGTAACGATGGTCTAGCATAACTTACCGATAATAAAAGGAATAAGAAAGAATGAGGAATGAGAAGAAGAAGAAAAAAAAAAGGCCTAATCGATTCCCAAGTTCCCATATTTTTTAACTACGAGGGACAGGAAAGGTAAGTTTTCGTGATGTAAACATATTTTAATATTTTGATTTTGAATACTTTTTAATATGACGGTATAGGCTAAATCTGCATATGATATAGAAAATAAATAATATTAAAAATGTCAGCGAATACACACCACATAAATCAGTGTTTATCACGTATATCAATTAGTATTTTACTGTCTGAACCCTAGAGATATATTCTTTTAGTTACTTTGAATCATACCCAATCGCCAAATTAGCAGTACTGTATATAAATATTTATATCTGCATAACATTTTGTACGTCGGGAACATTGTAATGTAGTTAATAGCGGGCATTTCTCACAGTATTTGTCAGTTTATTCTTCTTTCTTTTCGACTTATATAGCGTCTATCTTTTGCAATTTTTCTTTAAGTCTTTTCACGTAAATATATTCTGGAAGTGTCCAGTATACAAAGAAATGCGCCTAATAGCGTTTTACCCGCTACAAAAAAAGAAAAGTTCGAACGTATTTTTCAGTCTGCTAATATGAAACGCCATTTAAAAGCATGGAACTAGCAGACAACAACTCGAAAAACAAGTGACGA
The DNA here is from genome assembly GCA_964059195.1 of Ectobius pallidus. Lineage (NCBI taxonomy): Eukaryota > Metazoa > Arthropoda > Insecta > Blattodea > Ectobiidae > Ectobius > Ectobius pallidus. The sequence goes on from CAXKWD010000005.1 coordinate 18,852,046, forward strand.
ACGGCTAGCGCATACCGGCTAGAGCAGTGGAGACATCTGTTGGTTCTAGTTTGCTACATCCCTATTTTGTGCATAAACTGTTTTTTGCTAGAACCCATAGCCTTAGTGTGTTTAGGGAAAACTGCGAGAAATTACATTCAAAACTTCCCCCCACCCCCCGCTCACCCCCTATCCATGGGGACTTTTACTATGTTGTTTAAGACACTTTCCCCCACATCTCTGCCAAATTTTACAACTACATGATTTTTTTTGTGCCCACTTTTTCTTTCTTGCCTAAAATATAATGTATTTTCCATTACATGTCCTGTGCTTGTACCGTGATCGGATTTTTAATAAATTCAACTTTAATGGTTTTTTTTTTATATTTCTCCACTTGTTCCGTGATGTAAATACACAATATACAGTTTATATACAAATATATTACCCCTAAATATAGAGAAAGTGCGATGTACGATTTTCTTTCGAAATCGCGAAATTTGACCGAAATTTTAAATTGTTATAACTTTTGAACATTTGAATAAATAATAACAAATGACTACTAATTTGAAGCGAATTTATTTCGCTACAACTTCTTTCATGAGAACATTGCTGTATACCTAAGGACTGAAGCGCTAGAAGGCAAAGTGTGTCGAAAAGCGCGAGACGAAAGAGCTTTCTTCGAAAATTTGTTATTTTCGTTGGAGGATATCTCGAAAACTATTGGAAATAGAAAGAAATGTGTAGGATCTGTCTTGTAGGAAATTTTATCAGCTTTAATTTTGTATATAGAAATTTTTCCTCTACGAAGCACCGTTGTTTAGATATAAGCGAAAAACCTAAAACTGGGACCTTCTGCGGACCCCCCTGCCCCCGCTCACCCCCCACCTTCGGGGACTTTTAGTATGTTGTTCGGGACACTCCCTCCGACATCTCTGCAAAATTTCAAAACTACACGATTTTTTTTTTTTGTCTATTTTTCGTTCGTTGCCTGGACTATATGGTGAAATTTGGAGAGCGGTGAGAGCCCTGTTAGAACTTGAGCGTCCAAAGAAATAAATTTAGTATCATTTATACAAAAATCTATACTAATTACTATGCCTTAATAACTGTACTCATAATATGTCTCCTACTGTTCGTGCCATTTTAAGAAGACGTCGTTACAAAACATTGTCTATCTACAAAAGAATAGAATAGCATTGTTCCCTAATCCGAAAAGCTGCACAGACACCGACAAAGAACAGGGGCTTTTGCAGTCGCGTGGATTTCTTCAGTGTTGCCGCTGTCATTCACCACTTAAGTGAAGTAAATGTGCTGTGGTACGTATTTTGGCATCATTGTACTGAACTGCAGACAAGTGTGATTACGCCTAATTACCTTTCATTCAGTGATTGACAGGTAGAAGAGGAATAGGGTGGCAGCAGGTAGAGGCAGTTCTTGGAATAAAAGTCTTTAAGAAGTGGCATCCACAATACTTGTCTAATTCTTTCTTTCTTTATCTTGGTTTTACCTCCCCCTTTTAGGATTTAAGCGACCCAAGCCGCCGGGCCTTACAGGGCTGCGACCTGTCGGGAGAGGATCTTTGGATCACATACATACTTTTTTGACCAAACAAGGGCATGGGGGGCCTTCCCGGATGAGTGATCAGCCCAATGCCGGGGCTGCCTCCGAGACAACACGAACACATAGGACGAGACACATCATTCACACACACTCACTCCAAACAAGGCGAGGATGGGATGAAGATGATAATGACAGCCAGATGATATCTGGGGACCACAAGGGCCTAAAGTTACCCTTTGTCTCACAGGTGAGGAAAACCCCCTGAAAAACTCACCTAGGTATCTTGTCCTGACCAGGAATCGAACCCGGGCCCGCTGCGTGAGAGGAGTGAACGCATCCCCTACGTCACAGCGGTGGACTACTTGTCTAATTCAAATTTATAAAATCATACATCATAAGATACATCGTATTATTTCACTACATTGTGCTGATATACATGATCACAACTTATGACGTCCACAAACTTCAGCTTCAATTACACGTTTAGGCATAAAGAACGTAGTAATACGATGATGTATCCATTTGTGCAGTCACTTGCCTGATAAAACTAAATTAAGTATTAGCATAAATAGATGCAAGAAGGAAGTAAAATAATCTCTGTGGAAAACCTTTGAAATTGAAACTACGAGGGGTATTCCGAAAGTAAGTTTCGTCAGTTTGTCACACGGACACTTTATTGACCCAAAAGCAATACAGCATGGCAGCATGAACTATACACCGTGCACTATTTTTCGACATAGTCGCCAGCGACATTGAGACATTTGTCGTAGCGTGCGATCAGTTTGAAGAACCCACTGTGGTAAAACTCGGTGCCCTGCGATGCAAGGAATTGGCGCACAGCCTGCTCCACCTCAGCTTCCTGACATTACTAAAGGTTCCATACAGACCATTTTGAGTGACAAATTGATGTTCCATAAGGTTTGTGCGAGATGGGTTCGTGGAGGCCGCACTTTGCGGGGACGGAAATCGGGAGATCAATTTCAAACAGCTCTATCTCGGACAATAAAAGGTTCAGCGGCTGCAGCAATGGCTCGTTTGAAAGAGGGGAGATAGCGGTACATGGCAGTGGCGCCAAATCTCTCGTGCCATCGTGAGCGGTACACTAATACCCGCGGGCACGCCAGTCTGCTGCGACTCGCTCTTCTACGGCGCAGTGCGCCTGCGTCATGCCTCCTCCGCTGACGCCACTTCCGTCGTCGAACCAGCCACGGGTGGGGATTCGTCTGGCGTTTGTTTGGTTCCCCTGGTGAACACGCCGCTCCTGCCATACATTGACGAAACTTACTTTCGGAATACCCCTCGTAGTAGCAAAAATTGAAAACAACTTTCTCCTGACCTCTTCGCAAAATATTAACCATTGAAATAAATTATTGGATAATGGGTTATATGGCTACTTGACGATTTTGCCACATTCTTTTTTTTTATTGTCGTATCTTTTGTAATTTGTTTTATTTAGCTGTGTTTATATTCCTTTTAGCTACGAGACCAAATCAGGAGTTCGGGATCTGTTTCTATACAATAGGGCAGGCCATGGAACTATTGATTGTCAATTATTTATATTATTTGTGTATTTTTAGGGAGTAAATTTAAACTGATATTAATTTAAATGGATATGAAACAGGATGAAATGTTGAGGATGATCATGGTATGTCAATATCCAATTCGACATTTGCCTTTACGACTGGGAAAGCCATGAAAAAAACCCATGTCAAATTGGCCGGCCACGGGATTTGAACCTGGGACCTCCCGAATGCAGGCCCAAGACGTTACCACCTCGCTTGGTTTTGTAAGTTTGTATATATGTATATTTATTGTATCCTCCCCCCCCCCCCAAAAAAAAACTGTCGCTCTTAGCCCAATGTTTATTGAGAGCTCAATTTCAATTTTTTAAACACACGTGGAAAGCTTTACAAAGCTTTGTATGGGTAATACTGTACAAGCAATTAGAAAGTTAAAATTGATCAATTAATCATAATATAGGTCCATGTAGCTAAAAAAATCCATGTAAATATAAATCCGATGGACAATATCATTTTTTCACTTCGCATTTGTTGTAGAATAAGAGTCCGTATTGCGAAAAGTACGTATTCAATTGTCTCAGCCTCATGCAAGCGATGGGAAGCAAGTATGTCATTTCAGTAGTCAGTTAAAAAAAATCCTAATCACTGACATTTCATTTGTCTTGATAGGTTTTAAATTAGTTGAAAAAGAGAAGTTTGCGAAAGAAATTGTATAATTATATGAAAATTTAAAACAATGTGTGTTAGCATAAAGTGGGTACGCTGAACGTGCGAAATTTTCTCATGGATACTGGTATATTTTTATTAAACACCTGTAAAATCTAATAAAACCTTTTTTAACCCGTTGATCCTAAAAAGTTTCGTTTGGGATCACATTTGAGTAAAAATAATGACATCCGACGGGCCAGTAAAAACAATGAATCCTTAACTTTCTTTGCAAAATATAACTTTTATTTTACAATAAACTCTTCTTTAAAAAGGCAAATATTTCGAAAAGCGCAGTGATTTTTTTTCCTGCAAGTTGATTCCCCTCTTTGGGCGCCCTGGTTGGGGTACCCCTTTCTGTTGCCATGTCCCATCATGCTCAGGGATTGTACACATAGTGTGAATAAAAGTAAATCACTATAGCAAGCCAGCGCCTTGCGCAATAACCTCATTCGATTGTTACTCGACATTCGACACCAGTGGCGCACCCAAGGGGGGTGATTCGGGCGCTTCATGAAGACAATTTTTGTTCCAAAAAGAAATAATAAAAATAAACAAATAAATAGGAAATTGCTGAAAAACCTCTAAACTGTATCCTGAATTTGTTCGTCTTTTATACTCAGCAGTATTCACGTGTTTAAATATGACCAGGAGTAAATGTATTGAGAGGGGTATTATGGCAGAGTTATTGGCGCATTGTCACTGCACTCAAGAAAGTGATTACAAGAGTATACATAACAATCTTTAATTAATAATTTGAGTTGGGAAGATACACAGTGAAGTGATTTCAAACTTAAAGATTGTTGAGATCGGAGCTTGCACACGAACTTCACTTAATAGGTATATTTACCTCAGAATGCATTTCGATGGACAATCAACTAATCCGACTGTCACTCTAGCAGCAGGTGGATGAACTTTTCAATCAGGTGAATCCCCACTGTGGTGTCAAAGTTGATCAAATTCTTACAGTTCTTTTAAATCATTTTTTTTTCCCCCAAACCGATTGTTTTTTAACATGTTTCAATAAGTCTATGCTGTCTTTGAATTCTTATTCAAAAGAACTGTAAGAATTTGATCAACTTTGACACCACAGTGGGGATTCAAGGTACCCTAATTGAAAAGTTCATCCACCCACCGCTAGAGTGACAGTCGGATCAGCTGATGATGGTGGAAACTGTCCATCGAAATGCATTCTGAGGTAAATATACCTATTAAGTGAAGTTCGTGTGAAAGTTCTGATCTCAACAATCTTTCTTCCTGCAGTTCAAAAACTTCTTCTGGGCTGTTGGGACTTGGTCTTGGCTTAAAACTGCCTGACATTTTGTTTCGATCTGCAAGACTCTGGCCGTGAAAGCCTTCGATGTTATATTAACCTTTCTTCCTATCCTGATGTATAAAGGGGGCTGTCTAAATACTGATGTATCATGGTAGAAGTTCTTTTGCTAATGAAAACATAACATTATGATAAAAACTGGTTCATTGATGGCATGCTTGTCTAGAATAAAAGGTTGCAAGTTCAAACTTAGGCGCAGTCAATAGATTTTTCAGGATGTAAAAATCTTTGGTATGCAAGTGTTCACGGAGGAATTATAATCCATGAGCCCTGTATCATAGAAGACTTGAAGCTTCCCCTGTATTGGTTATATGTCAAGGCTTCTTGGGATTCCAGCCGGATGAAGCTGTCCGAGCTTTTGGCTGCTGCTTGCAAGAAGTGAACAAAGCTGGAAAATGAACTTCTATATATTGTCGGACCTAATATAAACAGCAATATAATACTTTGTCGTCCAAGCCTGAAATAAAGCCTCTAGACCAGTGGTTCCCAAACTTTTCAGTCCGTGGACCCTTTGAAAAAAATTAAAATTTCGCAGACCCTTTCTGGGTTTGGAAGGGGAAAAAAAACTAAATAAATACTTTGATTCAAATGTATTAAATTCAATAGACAAAATAATACTATCAATGGTAACAAACAGAGTTTACTCCTTAAAGTGAACAGTGAAGCTGGTTTAGAAGATATGTAATTTGAGAAAATTACGGGATATCCTATTTCTTCTTAAACCGCCTGCGGACCCCCAGAAACACCATCGCGGGCCCCCGGGGGGCTCTAGACCAAATATCCCAGCACTTTAATTTCCTTTAACTGGTCGTAGTGGCAACTAAATTAGTCTTTGGTAATGAAACCTCCACTCAGAAGTCCTACACTCCTGTCCGCAGATGCCATCCATCAAATGACAAAAACAATTTATTGGTTGGAGTTGGAGTAAGAGATGTTATAATAGAGAAACATGTAATATTTAAATATTTTATATTTTTATCACTTTAATCCATGATAACACACATGATAATAATCATTTGTTAAGGCAGTTGACAAAATTCTTTTAGAGATAATTTTTATTGGACAGCAATATAATACTTGGTGAAAATTTAAAATTAAAAAAAAATCTGAAATTTCATGCTCAATTGTCAATTTATATGTAGTGCTGTATTATGCACTCAGCTGGGAATTAGAAAAACATTTCTGATAACCCTTTGTTATGGAACAGCTTAGAACAGAATAAAAAGCTCATAAATGAGCAACACTTCTGTAAATATTAGTACAAATTGTGAATTACCTTATATTAACATTAAACAAAATCAATGTACACCAATCTTGTTTGGTATTCACTGTGGTTTACAAATCGTACATCACAGCAAACTTACTCGATATACGGAGGGGTAGGATAGTGGAAGAGGAAAGGAAATGGGTAAAAAGGGAAGGAAAAGGAATGCATTGGTTGTGAAAACATGGCAGTGATACGTATGAACATTATTAATATTATGCTTATATAATTATAATAAGAAAAATTAAAATGAACATCTTGAATATACAATCCCTGTGGAAGCACAATACCAGAATTTTTCTAATAGCAAATCTATTGCAACACATGTAAATGCTTAGTAGCAGATTAACCATGGAGGCTAAAATCAATAATGCACTATAATAAAGTAGGGAACTTGGGGTCTATGGAGAAATATCTGGTACAATCCTCTTAGTAAATTTTTCTTATAGAAAGTTTTTTTTTCAGATATAAGATTTCCAAACTCAACAGCTAACTTAGAAAGAGCATTGTTACTTTCGATCATAAATATAGCATGACAATTCCCCAAGTTGTGACTTACAAAGAAAGCAGTGCATATCATCCACATCCTTTTACATACATATGGAAATCTCACCAAATCATTCTGTTCCGAAAGAGACAATACTAAAACCAGTTTAAGAAATTAATTAATAAAAATATCCAATTTCTTGATTTTATACATGGGTTGATTTTGTAGTAGTGACAACTATTTTATTTCTCCACATATAGCATACGTACTTGGTTCTAACTTTTATAGGCCTTTGATCTAATCACCACCATTGCGTACAACACATTCCCAGTGATGCGGAAGTCTTTGGACCCCGTTGGCACTGCCTAATCTATTGATGGTGTGAAGAGAGCAGTCGGTTGCCTGTAAAACATGATTGGGATGGTGTGATCTTGAAACATACCGTTCCTCCAAGCCAGAATGTTATTGTGGAGTACTACTGTTCGTTTTTGCAAAACAATCTGTGAGCAACTCTAAAAATAAAATGGCGTCACTTTGTGGACAATCCACCCATCATTCTGCGCATACGGCAGGAGTTGTGTCTGAAATGTTCAATCATTGGGGCTGGGAGGTGCTCTATCAACCTCCATACTCTCAAGATTTAAGTCCCTGCGACTTTGATCTAATTCTGATCTAATTCATGTTGGTGAAGATGTTTTACAGGCAACCGACTGCTCTCTTTGCACCATCAACAGATTAGACAGTGCCAACGGGATCCAAAGACTTCCGCATCGCTGGGAACATGTTGTATGCAATGGTGGTGATTAGATCGTAGGCCTATAAAAGTTAGAACCATGTACGTATGCTATATGCGGAGAAATAAAATCACCACTACTAAAAAATCAACCTATGTATATGACTTGCAAGATTGTAATGAACCAATCTTCCACCTTTTGCTTGATGAGAAAAACTGTCAGTTACGATGTCTAGAGCTCTCACTTTTGATGCATAATAATTATAAAAGTTGGCTCAGGCTAAAGAAGACAAAATCAGGGCCTAGATGGTTAATCTGCCAATAAAAACAAGAATATTAGTATTCATTTTCCTTTTCTGGAATGTTGGTGAAGTGTTTGCTATATTTGTCTAATTCTAGTTCACTAAAAATCTATATAATGCCAAAAAGGTTGATAAAAACTAGTAGTATTATGAACTGCAACATTCCTGACTAGTAAATGAATGTTTGTGGTGGCAAGCGACAAAACAAATTCAAACATGGTGAAAAAATATTAAATAGATAGCAAAATGCAGAAGTTTTATCAATGGTAACATAATGAGAGGTTGGGTGATATTGACAAATTCACATACCGGTTGCGAGTTGTTGCTCATGAATTTATTTTTAGAAAATCAGTTCCTCGAATTATATTTATTGTGACTATTTCGTGAATAAAGGTGGAATTTTTAACATATTACTTAATTACATTCTTCTGTTCTTATACAATATTCGTTATATTCACCTTCCAAAATTTGGAATTGACTACCAATGTGATTTCAATGAACATAGATCTCAACAGAACAGCTTCCCTTACCAGTGACAGTGTTTAATTTTTTGCGTCAATGGCTTTACAATCTAGCATTATTAATATTTTAGGCCTACTTATTATTACGATATTTATAAAGCTTCACCACACATAAAATAATTGTACTGTACATTACTATCTCCTTTTGCTCATGCTGCTTAAATTTTCCCAATTGCTGTGATTAATGATTAATTGTTCTTGATCAAACAGGCTACTGGTATGTGTTCGGTCCCTATTAACTTACATGTAGTAGGCATGGTTTAATGAAAGTGATCATTAGACTTCGGACTTTTAGGTCGCTAAAAATCCTGTTTTAGGTACCTAAAATAGGCTCTAAAAATTGGAAAATAGGTTCTAAAAATCGTAAAATAGTCTCTTATAAAATCGTTAAGTTGCCAGTTTTCTGAAATATCTCAATTGCAATGCAGAATATTGTATTTATTGAAGTCACCTTTAGTCAATAATCATCATAAAACACATATAGGCCCAAGGTACACAGAATTTTGTATTTAAAAAAACCCATTACTAGGGCCTGTATTACTACCATAACAGTGAAAACCTAATCCCTGCGCCCAGAAGCTACGCACGCTAGCATATTCAACCCCTTGTATCCATCAGTGATTCAGATAACGGCTTTTTTTTTTTTTTAGTGGATGTGGGAGTCGGGAGAAAAACACTACATTTTCTTGGGAATTCCAAGGAATTTTTCTACTGAAGACGAAACATTCCTTACTATTTAACCACATCATAAATGCGTTTCGAGCTAAAAATTTAGTGCGAACTGAAAAAAAAATTTCTAGAATTTATAACAAAAAATAACTTATTTTGAACTTTAGAGGATACACAAGAAAAAGGCAATTTTAGGCTCTAACGTAAAAATAGGCTGTTTTAGGTCCTATAAAAGTATCAGTTTTAGGCACAGTCACTTATGAAACATGCATATACAAGTTTTCGTCCATATATCACTTAAGGATTAAAATAGGTTTTTACCTAAAATCCGAAGTCTAGTGATCATACATTATTTGGCTACTATGGGGAGAGGGTTTTTTTTTGTGAAGGAGTATCTGGAGACATATTCTAATGTTCAAGTCTTGCCATTGCTCACTGAATAGCTATTTTGTTTGCCTGACACAATCTGATTAAAGGAGAAAAGCAGCAAGTCAGAAACAGGCATAGCCAGTGTTGAAAGACTGAAATATTGCTATCATAAAAATAAATGGACCTTAGAAAATTATGTAACTGTAATTTATTAAATAGTTTTAAAATGTCTTGCAAAGAAATTAATGATGTAACCTTCGTAACATTAAGCAATTTTTCATTGATTAAAAAATATATATATATATATATATATATATATAGGCTATATATATATATATATATATATATATGATTTATATATAGCGTAGAGCTTTATCACTGGTACTCACTACTAAATTGCGGTATTTTGTTACCTGTTGGAGCGCTTTCAACCGCATGGAGCGGCCATCTTCAGCAACTCTCCATGCGGTTGAAAGCGCTCCAACAGGTAACAAAATACCGCAATTTAGTAGTGAGTACCAGTGATAAAGCTCTACGCTATATATAAATCATTAAGATTATCGCTACAGAATGGACAAAACTCAAGAATTATATATATATATATATAAGCAATAGAATGTAAGCAATGGCACATTTTAAGCTGTGCCAGTTTTCTTGAGCTTAAATCTAACTAATTTACAGAATAAATACTTCCTTCCCTGGCACATGCAGATCCAACTATATAAACTTTTATATTTGCAGTGCAATTTCTAATTGTATCAAATGGTTTCAATGTGTCTTATAGTGATATATATAGTCAAACCTCTGTATAACGAAGTTTGGTCCCAGCAAATTTCCTATCTTAATAATGTTAAATGTTTTAACTCACTATAACGATGTAGCTATTTCAGAAACACCCTTTTATAACATTATTTGGAGGTTGAATTGTTACTGCAAAACCAGTAGCTTAGCCCTATGGATGGTAGCTGGTACCAGCCACCAATATTGTTTTATGGGTGCCGGTGGAAAATAGGATCACTGAGGCTTAAATCATCCCTTATATGTGCAAAAACATACTGTGAATTAGGTTGTTACTTCAATACGTACATAATGTGCAATTAAAACACAATATGGAGCAACTGTTGTAATTTGACTTAGCTATGTGTTGAATTTGCTTGTCTTTCTCTTCTCTCTTCCCATCAACTATGAGTTTGAAATTTCTGACACATGGCTAGGCTCAAAGCATGCCATGATCCGTGATGTTAAACCAGTATGAATAGTAATTTTTTTAGTGTGCGGGTGTTAAGTAGCTATGGTTAGAATTCAACGGAAGTCAGTAAGTTAACTAACAAAATTAGCGTTCTACTTCTTTGCATGTCCGTTCCATGAATTATCCTGTAGGCCTAGATTATACAGTTTTCTGCAAGCAGTCTTTCTAATATGTGGTAAATTACAGCCCCTCAATATAACAATAACCCCCATATAACAACACAATCTCCTAGGACTCCCAAGCATCGTTATACAGAGGTTTGACTGTATACATATTATGTAAGTACACATGACTAACTGTGATGTCTTGTAGTGAGCAACTCTGGCTACAGATCTCCAAGGCTTGAATTCGATCCCTGATACTACCTTGGATTTTCTGAAATGAGGTCTGGAACGAGAAGCACTCCTGATTCAAACTCCTGGCATTTGCCTATGGTAGAAAAGGTTTCCATTGTACATAATGAAGTTGGTATCAACGTTCTGGATTGGCCATCTCACAATCTCAACCTAAATCCCATTGAACATGTTTGGAACATTCTACCAAGGGAAATTCATCAAAGAAGATGAACTTTGAGCAGCTTTAGAAGAAAAATGGGAAAATACCCCTTAAGAAATGATTCCAAGAATAATCTGAAGCATGCCACGTCCCTACAAAATGTCATTAGGGCAAGAGGTGTCAACTCAAGCTAATGAAGTCACAAAACTCAAACGTTTAAAAAATGACTTTTCGTGTATTATTGTTGTGAATTTTAATACAGGCAACAGTTTTTCCTCTTGATGTAATGCTTTGTTCAAAATGTAAGTTTATACTCAATTGAAAAGGTTTTCCGTTCATAGACAGACTTATGAAGTAAAATTCAAGTGGCTGGTTTATTGTCCCCGAGTGTATAATATTAATAACACAATATACCAAAGACGTTAATCTACAAAATAAAAACGTGTTGATGAAAAACTGAACGAAGCACGACTATCACCAATATGAGATGATCGACAGGCTACCTCGCGTACAATGACACAAAGAGCAACGTGTTTTATTCAATATCCTGGTTTTAATAATTCATTTTACATGTTTCATTCTATGAGTACTACTCGAGGTCCAGATTATCTCGGAAGATGAATTCAAATTTATTAATAAAATCCGGACCTCTCACTATATTACCTGTGATAAAACTTCTGTTCTTATTACATTTTCACATAAAATATCAAATGAAAGTGCATTTCTTTATGATGTCATTTTACTCTTTATGGATAAATAAGACAACTACTCTATCCCAGAAATGTGGAAGTCTATATCTTTGGTTAGTCTTCAACTTTTTGAGAGTGAAGAAACATACTTAAGGAGGTGATCACTAATGATATATTGTTACTAGCTGATACTGTAGAGATACACAAGAGCTCTCATACTGAAGTGACAAAATTATACTCCAGACTTCCCTTTGCAATTACTGCACCCAATAAAAAAGAGTTCAGCCATTAGTCACATTAAAGCAACATCAGAATTTATCAACATGCTGGTCTAAGAAGTAGGCCAATTCTAACTACACTTCTCAGTATGAGAAAATCCCAGGCATTCCATTCAACATTTCCCTATGATTTTCTACTTTGTTTCTCATCTCACTTGTGTATCACGATTCTTGAATAAACAAGGTTTTAGTTAAAAGTTAATTTTTTTTCTCCCACATGCTGGAGAAGCTTCATAATTGGCTAATGGAAAAATATTAATAAATGTACTTTGTGAAACGCATTAAAATTTTTCCACAAGTCCCTTTCAATTTACTCAAAGAGATGCCATGAGGTATTTAAATTCTGCCTGTACTGAAGTGCTATCACTACAAGGGGTATACTGAAAGTCGTGAGCAACATTTTTTCACAACCTTAATCTGTATTTGTAAGTGAAACGAAGTACCGTATTTGCCGGCGTATAAGACGCACCCCATTTTGAGACATTTTTTCAAAGAAAAAAGTGCTTCTTATGCACCGTCAAATACGCATTTGCCGGTGTATAAGACGCACCCTGTTTTTCAGGCCTATTTTCAAAGAAAAAAGTGTGTCTTATACGCCGGAAAATACAGTATATAATCTCAATCTACAGACCTTTCTTTCACTCTTCCACATAGTCTCCGTTTTCTCCACGTTTCCCATCGTTCTGCAAGTTTGAAAATACCCTTGGGATAGAATTCCGTTCCAGCTGCCCGTGGACACTGACGCCATTCCATACTCTGTCGTTTTGTTTCAGGTTCATAATGAGGAAACCAGCTTTCATCTCCAGTCACAATACTCGTCAAAAATTCATCACCTTCATTTCGAAATCTCTGAAGAAGGTTTTGGGCAATGGTTCGTCTCTGGCGTTTGTGGTCCTCTGTCAATAAACGTGGGACCCAACGGGCACAAACCTTCCGATAACCTAAGCTGTGAATCATTTCTTGCATCGCACTATGTCCAACTGCAAGTTTTGCAGCGATTTCATTCACAGTGATACGCCTTTCTCCTGGATCGGAATTCTTTCGCAAGGGTATTTTCAAACTTGCAGAACGATGGGAAAAATATGTGCAAAAAAACGGAGACTATGTGGAAAAGTGAAACAACGGTCTGTAGATTGAGATGATATACTTGGTTTCACCTACAAATAAAGATTAAGGTTGTGAAAAATGTTGCTTATGACTTTCAGTACACCCCTTGTATTTTATGGTAGTGACTAGGGAGGACTATTCAATTAAACTTACGTGTATCAACAAAACATGAGTAAAATAAATTTTTGAAAAATTATGCTCATTCAAATACCAGTAAATGTGCAAATAGAACTGTTCTGTGAGTGAACATTTCTTAGGTAGTTAACCAGGCGTGGAAGTTTCGAAGGCCTGAGCTGCCTTCATCTTCAAGGGTTTCAAGTCATTGTCCTGGAGTGAAATATAATGCAATTCTACTTGAGAAGGGTGGATTGATCAGGTGTAAGTACTTCCTCCTTCGCTCCTTTTCAGAGTCAGTCTCTCCCTGCTGTCCATCACCTATTTTGGGGCAGTGATTCCAAATAGAGCTTATGCTAAGGCCAATGTACTGAAACCTGACTGGTCAATTCCAAGGCTCGTACATGTAAGGTTGTCTCGTTTGATGCTCATGCGTATTGAGCATGAGGGATGTGAAGAACTAAGTAGGTACATACAAGGGCAATGATAGGAACAAATAACACAAAAAACACCATGTTTTTAACTACAATAATACAGTCTGTTTCTGTAAACATATACTGCACACGATCCTACAGAAACGAAGCAGCAGCAACAGCAGCAGCAGCAGCAGTAGCAGTAGTAGTAATAGTAGTAATGATAATAATAATAATAATAATAATAATAATAATAATAATAATAATAATAATCACTCATAAGTCAGTCATAAGAATAGAAGCCTTGTATGCCATGGAGTGTCTTTCCCTAAACCGAAGGGGTCTGATAGAGAAGATGGAAATCAGAGAGAGGAGAGTCTACGGTCACGTCGCATGGCAGTGTAGGTTCTACCCACAGCTCTTATGGGAATGAGGCAACCTTATATATATACTAGCCTTGAGTCGATCCTACTTGATTAAAATTGTATATATAATCCACTCTAGGATGACGACTCAACACTTCAATGCCCTTGAAGATGAAGGTAGCCTGAGCCTTCGAAATGATGGGAATCATAGACTTCCACACCTGGCTGAGCACCCGCGAATATTCATTCAGTTCTACACCATGAAAATCTCCGATTTTAAAAGAACTGTTCTGTATTTATAGATTTTAAACTGTTTTACTACCAGCAAGAAAATATATTGTATAAAGCTTTTTCCCTAGTATATATTTTTAATAGTTCTTTAGACAAGGTATATTGCAAAATGGAATACTTGCAACAGTTTTAACAACTAACCAATGAACGTATTACAACTAATTTAAGGATATATATATACATATGAGGGAAAAGGGTGGTAATTTGCTTTATACAACAGAAATTGTTCTTCTTTTGCAGAAATGAAATCTTTTAACATTAATGTAAGTATCACATTTACCTGAAATTATTCCACACCTGAGTTTTAATACCATATTAAAAGAAAACGGTAAATTAAGCTCACAGTGAGGTGCAATTCATAATAATAAAGTGAAACATTTCTTAGGTGAAATAGAACTAAGTCAGAAGAAACGGTATATATTTTAGGAAAGATGAATCTACGATATTTAAGAAGACACTATCACGTATTATTCAAATTATATATGAAAAAGAGGGAAAACAATAAAATAAAACATCATGATCATCAATCTTGAATTTCTTATAGTTTCTCTACTTTCATCAATTCTGCATTTTCAATTACCATCAGTTTCAAATTACTATTATTTGCATTTGAGCAGTAAATCTTACTGGAATATTTCATAATACTGGTATCTCAAAATAAAGCTGCAGGAAATCATTTACACAATGTATGAATCAATAAATAAACATCACTTGCTTATACTCATTTTCCAATCACTTCGATGCTTCAATTGAAATCGATGTATTTTCAAGACTGAATCAATTATTACATTGAAACCAGTAAACTGCGTGGATTCCAAATAATCATTAGGCTACTGGAAATTGCCATGGTTTGGCGATTTCCGATGCATGGGAGTAGAGATACTAGCTCTGGTAGGTCAGTCAACTGTGTTGTGAGCATTGTTTTACCATATTTCCTAAACAAGCAATTTTATATTGAGGTAAACAGGCTACCATGAACCCTCATAAAAATTCATAATATACCATATTTTTCGGACTATAAGATGCTCCTCACCAGAAGATGCACCTTGATTTTAGGATGGAAATTTAATGTGATTCTAAACAAACATTTTATACTTCCTTGTATACACAAATCATGACATTTTACAATGGAATCACTGTACAGGTGACATTGGGTAAATTCTAAGAGATATTATACACTTTAAGATACCCTTACCGAACAACTGATAACTGATTTCTCATGAAAGACTGACAATACTTCAACACAGCATATGGAAAATATAATGGAACAAGGCTGTTTAGAGGTCACTGTCTTCATTTAGACCACCCCCAAAGAGATCTCTTTTTTTGTATGAAAAAACCCAAATTCCTTTCTTTTTGCGTTGTTAACATGGCTTCCCATTACCCTCATTTTACGATTGTGATAAGTGTACTGACGTACAGTCTGAGCCACAAGCTACAACTAACTTATCGTTATACAACACCTGTTTATGATCATATTACCAGCAGTAATTACATTTTTTTTTTAAATATACTTGGACCATTAGATGCACCCAACTTTCAATGCTCTGTTTTTAAGGTAAAAAAATGAATCTTATAGACCGAAAAAATATGGTAGGTAGGCAACATTCAAGAGTAAATTAGAACTAGTTGTAACTACATCTGCCCTATAAGCTAAAGAATTCTATAAAATAAAAAACAAAGATTTCATTAGAGAGGGAAGAGAAAACCAATGTAATGTAATAGGAGGTATAATGAAGCCTGGTACTTCAGTAATCTTCAGCAATTTATTATTTTAAATATTGAATGTTAGGCATGGGCATAGTAGCTTTAAAGGATCTGTAATGAAAGTAACATTAAATTTTCAGAATAAACTATGGATACTGATATTGGGAAGAATACAGTGAAGTCGTAACGTACCGGTATATATTATGGTTTGAGAGGTTTAAGCGTATTACAAATCATAATACATATTTTTCGCCTACTTTAATTCACATTATTTTAAATTATTCTCATAACAACAAAACCGAACACAAAATTTTGTGAATATATGCATGCATTTAAGTTCACCAAGAACTGAAAAAACATATTTTACTATAAGGAACTTATACAACATTTTTAACATTTCCAGTTAATAACTCTTAAAGTAACTTTTATGCAGAAATCATAGTGTTCACCTCCAATCACTCTGAAAATACTCAATACTCTATATTTCAGCACTTCACTTTCCTTTATTATGAAGCCCAGTATTTTCTATATATCCTACTATATCGTTTAGAAAAATCCTTATGTACTTAACATACAGAAGGTATGTGTTTAACCTCAATTTATGGAAAATATATAGGTATATATAAAACATTAAGTTGATCAATAAATTAGTTCTTCCTAAAGTATTAAGATAAAAAAGAAACTACGAGATCACAAGACATGGGGCAAACAATATTGCAATAAATGAAGAAACTACACATTTTAAAGTTCCTTCACGCAAATGTTTAATCTACAGAATGACATGGCAAAAATAAATTCTTCTGTCTTCTACTAACCTCATTCAACAGAAATAAATGCTTAATAGTTCTATCCTTTCTCAGATAATATTCATTAGATACAGAGCTCTTTCTTATTTCCCTACCCTTATCATTATATGTCACATATCATGTCTTTACTTCAAAATAAGCTTTTCTGAACTCTCTTAAAAGTCCCATTTTTATTTCTCATTCCTTCAACGTTTTTTGTAACATCTTAATACAAGGCTGATACGGCAATTAAAAACACTGTGCAACAGGAGCAGCAGTTAGTAGTTAGAATCCTATCTTTTGTTATGTTCTAAATAACTGGATTTTAGATCAAATACTATGTTAGTCCAAACAAATCAAATGGAGGAGAAAAATCAATTTCTCTGTTGAAATGATTAACTTTCATATGAAGAACTTTCAGCATACATAGAGGTACTGTGTTTTTAGTTATCACAAACATAAGTTAACTTTATTACAAAATACCCATTATTTTCAACTTACATGTTTGGCAATTAAAAATTATCTACACCGATCATCAAATTGTAGTAATAAAGAATGGAAAAAAATTACAATTATGTAAAATATAGAGCAGTTTATGAAAATGTAATTGTTGGAAATATTTCAGGTTATGTCCCCCCACCCGTTAAACATCTAGATCTGTTTGGACTAAAAAGAACAAAGGCCTTAAAGTGTAATGCAAGCACTCACTGTTACTAAAAATAATTTCATAATCAGTTTTTATATTTATTTCTACTGGCCATATTTGTGTTGATGGTGCAACCCCAATGAAAACTGGTCTGCATCTACTTTGTCAGCTACTCCAGGTAGCCATGGTATAACATAAGATAGCTGATAACTAAGGCAGCATACATGTTGCAGTAACGATTCCAGCAATGCATAGAGCTCATTGAACAGTATAGTATAATGTAGTGGAGCAAAAATAAGAACATTCTACACTCCTTTCATCCATATTTGACAAATTTTTAAATTAAATTAAACATAATCACCAGACAATTGGATATACTTCAGCCAATGGTGAACAAGTTTTTTGAAGCTGTCACGGAAGTCGACACTCTGTTTCTGCAACCAGCCTCTCACAGTTCTCTCAACTTCTTCATCAGATCCATAGTGATGTCCTCGCAGATCTTCTTTCATTATCGGAAACAGACAAAAATCAGACGGCACTAAATCTGGACTGTATGGAGGATGCCATATAGTCTCCGCAGTTCTGCTGTGGTGTGGAGTCTGAAGCTTACCACCATACGTCATCCTCCATACAGTCCAGATTTAGCACCAGCTGACTTTCATCTGTTTCCGATAATGAAAGAAGATGATCTGTGGGGACATCATTATGCATCTGATGAAGAAGTTGAGAGAACTGTGAGAGGCTGGTTGTGGAAACAGTGTGTCTACTTCTTCCGTGACGGCTTCAAAAAACTTGTTTACCGTTGGCAGAAGCATATTCAATTGTCTGGTGATTATTTGGAAAAGCGAATATTGGTAATTAAAGGGCACATTCTAAGGATTATTTCTGTGTTTGATTTATTAAAATACTCCCATCAAAACCCAAGTTATGAAGGTGGAGGCATTACTTTTTATTCAGCCCTCGTACATAACATCTTGATGAACACTCGCTACTTCATTATTATTAATTACTTACTAGTAAATGGTTTTCAAGAGGACCTTCCTCTCAAAGTCAGCTACGTCCAACTGCCGAATTTCTGTCTTGTACCACCTGAAGATGCTGTTGCAGTTTTACGAGCTTCTCATTAGGCCTAACTCGTTCTCCCCTGGGACGTCAATATTTTGGAAGTTATTTCTAATGTTTCTGTATGTAGAGATTCTCCCATACGGTCAACTGGATTTAATTATATTTTTAAGAAGAGCTGCTTCCTATACCATGTCATGATCAGAATTCCACACATAAATAGCTACCGCAGACTTCTCAATTCACTCCTGCCTAATATTTCTGAAATGCTCTCGTGTTGAGGTTCCTTTCTGTTTTGTCTACATATACATTGTCTTGATCATTATAAGTTATTTTGTAAATGCCTGTTTTTTGTCCTGGAGGAATTTTGTCTTTCATTTCTGATTTTAGTACTGTCTTGAGTTTGAATTTAATCTTTTCAAAACAGGTCTTTTTCATTTATGGGGTTTAGTTTAGCGAGGAAATTCCCGAACCAATGCTGATTACGCTGTCGATTGACGAAACAAAGCTGTTATCGACAGAGTAGTCAATTGACTTGATATGCTGTCCATTTTCTCCAGAAAACAAATTAACATCTGAAAATGTTACGTTCAAACACTGGGTTTGCATGTCAAGTCAATTGGAATGTGAAATTGCAATATACATGTCAATATCAACTTGTTAATATTGACATGTTGGTGTTAAATGTTAAGCAGTGGAGACCCATCAATTATCAATCACTGATAAACCTACATATTGATCTGTAATAAGAGCTAAGAAAATAATTTATATAATTATCGTTACTTTAATCTTTAATTGATTTTTTTCCTGCTTCAACAGGAATGTCTCAGTGTTAATGTTTCAGTTCTCTCTAGCAGAGAAGCACAGTTTCTAGCATTGATTTAACGTTACTCCAATATGTATGCACCCTAAATCACAAATTATTAAATTTTTCCAGTAAATATTACTTGACGAACACAATATTTTTTTTATCTGAGAATACAAAAAATGAACTATGGATCCCTAAGAAATACTATCTTCAGCCTTATATTACAGAAGTTCAACTTCCTGAGTACTACATGTATACCTAAATTCCTGTCATATGAAATATCCTTATTGAGGTGGGAAGGGTCAACTCACAATTTTCTGAATATTTGCTTTTAGAGTAACGGATATAAATAAAACATTTGTTTTTCCTGTGCTGTAGAAAATAAACCAACTTGTACCCTTACTATTTAACTCTGTACATGGCTTGGTAACTCTAAGTGCCGTTCTCTTCATTAACTTCTTTTCATTTTAATTCACCCTCAGTCATAATATCTGTGCCTAATACTGTACCATACTTTGCCCCATTTGATATAATGAATGAACAACAAATACATAGCTTGACGGATGAATTTAATGGCTGAAACTGGCAGTGGTAATGACACAATCTTGAGCACTTGAAGTAGTCTGTTGGCAGTGAACTCAGCATCAAGTTAAATGGCAGTGGAGCTACAATTATGTTCTTCAAACCGTTTCAGCTCCTTCTCAAGTTCCTGAGGGAGGTAAAAAAGTTAAACAGAGGTTTAAATTACCATAAAATAGTGGAACTTTTATACAGTGAAGCAATATATTATGTTAATTAAGGGAGACTGTTGACCTTGAAACACTTTAGACTTCAAATTAAAAGTAAAAGTGAAGATGGCTGACCTTGAAGATGACTTCAAAGTAAAAGTGAAGTCTAAAGTGTTTAAAGGTCAACATCTCCCTTAATTAGCATAAACAGAGGTTGTTTGAGGCCTATATTTTATGTCTCAGAATAACTTTTTTTTTCTATGATTGTGTTTTTTCATCCATTTCCTGTTCATGCTACCATGGTGGAAAGTCGGATTTACAGTACCCAGTGCCAGCAACCTAACTTACCGTACTCATTACCACACAGGTGAGTCGTCACATCAAACCCAAGGTCAGTGTCTTCTAACTAAGGAAAATGTGACTAGTTGCACCTGCTAAATGTTTAGTAACAAATGAAAATAACAACATGCACAATGAGCATTAACAACTTGTGAGAACTGCCAGGCAAAAGCAATTGATCGCACCCAAGCACTGCCTTTGTGTAACGATGCACAAGATTAAGAAGGCAATGAACAAAGATATAATAGTAAGAATGCAATAGTACAGTTGGAGCCCAGCTCCTCGAACAGATGTTTGTAATTAATTATTTCAACAACATAAGTTTTCAGTCTGTAGCAAGATTAAGATCGGAAATATACACACTAAACTTCACTAAAAGGTATATTTACCCAGGATGATCATTTCAATGGGTCTTCCCACCATCATCAGCTGATTCCGACTGGTCCTCTAGCGGCGGGTGAATGAACTTGTCGATCAAAGTTCCTTGTATGCCAACTGAAGTGTCGAAGTTTAAGAGATTTTTTCGGTTCGTTTTAATGAATATTTTTTCCCAAACTATAAGTTCTATTGGTTTTTCAACTTGTTTTAGTAGTGCAATTTCATTTTCAATTTCATGGCCTACTTCCCAGAAATGCATTGCCAAAGCGGATTTTTCAATTTGTTTGTTCATGATGTTCCTAAAATGTTCTTTTCTCCTTGTATCTAAATTCCTTTTTGTTTGCCTATATAAAATTTTTCACAATCTTTGCAATTAATTTTGTAAATTCCAGCTTTTTTGTAATGAGGGACCAGAAAGATAAGGTGTGTATATTTCTGATCTCAATCTTGCTACAAATATAAACACTTGACTGTAGATTTCCATCTAATATTGATATAAAAGTTTTCAGGTTTTTTTTCCGCTATTGTAGAAAAAATTCTTCTATGCAATATGTCTCTCACCATCTTGATCTTTCATTCGTTGCTTCTCATTCGTAGTTTTCATTTTGCAAGCTATTTCACACCGCCATTTCTATAAGGATAAATTTGTTGTGCCCACTTCATGACACAGCCAAGTAAGTGTTTATAGTAGTACAGTGAGTCCCACGCAAGAGTTGGCCAATGATGCGGGTTTCTGCGTCGCGGCTGGCACAGCTCCAACTCCCGAGCGATCGGATGAAATATCTATGCAAATAATGCCGCGGTCGTTGTAATGAGTCAGGTTATCACATTTACAGTTAAAATTACAATGAAAATAACCACGTACTTCATCACAAGAGATGATGGGAATGTTCTCCTCTTGCATCCAGACAATACTGGCAGCTTTTTAGGAAATTTTCTTTCACGCGCGTAAGTTCAGCTTCCGAGACAGAGTTACTTTCTCTTGTGAAAGGCCTATGTGATAATGTCATCAAGATCTTCTAACAGTATGTAAATATTATTTATGGGGAAACTTGAAATATAAAGTCAATTTCCCATACACAAGAAGAACTTAAATACAATATCACAAGAGAAATTAACTCTATCTCGGAAGCTGAACTTCCGCGCGTGAAAGAAAATTCCCTAAAAAAGGTGCCAGTGTTGTGCTTATGCAAGAGGAGAACATTTCCAACATATCTTGTGATGAGGTACGTGGTTATTTTCGTTTTCATTTTAACTGTAAATGTGAGAACCTGAATCATTACACCAATCGCGGCATTATTTGCGTAGATATTTCATTCGATCGCTCGGGAGTTGGAGCTGTGCCAGCCACGACGCAGAAACCCACGTCATTGGCCAACTCTTGCGTGGGACTCACTGTAGTATCTTATAATGAAAGAAAATAAATTTTAATTCTTCCCAAGCAAATTACAAATATCAGTGCAAAAACTTATTTGAAAATCATGGGCACATTATTAGCAGAGGGCAGGAACAGTTAATATCGATCTTGTGACTGCTCCTGCCCTCGGCTATGCATAATCAAGACTTACAGCAACAATAATATGCTCAAGATGTTCAAGTAAGTTTTTGTGCTGGTATTAGTAATCTCCTCGGAGATGGTTAATTAAAATTCTGTCATAAACTTTTAAGTTCATCAATTTCTTAATTATAATTAGGGAATTAATTTACAGTGAATAACAATTTTATATTTGGACACATAAGTTAGGTTAATTGTGGTATTATTCAGAGTAAAAAAATACTGTTTCGGCATTTTTTGAATTAAAACCAAATACACTTATGGCTCATGTGGTGTAAGATACTCAATATATCATCAAGGGGATTTAAAACCTTTCATTTTGTAGATTTTACCACTTTACTAAAAAACACTTTCCTGTAGTGTAGATACACCCGGTTAACATAACCTCCTTGATCTAAGTATCTAGGGTCCATCCAAGATATAAACTAATGGGCACCAAAATACAGCTATTTCTGTATTGAAATGAAAATATAAAATAAATTAGGTGTTATATTTAAAAAAATCAATTTACAGAAACATTTCTACACATCAGTTATTTTAACTGAAATAAGTACTTTACCGGTAATTTAATTTAAATAAGATTTTTAGCTCGTTATGCTTAGAGTTGATGATTTGTGGTGAATAAAAACCCAGGATTTCGTCAAATAAAATTCAAAATTTCTATATATATTTCGCTATATAAAAATTGGATTTCGTCATAAAAACGGTAAAAAAAAGTATTGAAAATCAGCTTTTAAATCTAACTGTATTTTTTCCGTACACTGATAATATATATATATCAAGCAACATGCAGGAGTGATATGACAATGTCTTGAATTCATATGAAATGCTGTAACATAAATAAACAGCTTACCCGATTTACTTGAGGGGCTTGTATTTTAGTTTAAAATTAAAATAAACTCCTTACTTTACATTGTGGTTACGGCAGTTAAAAAAATGCACACATTCATCCTATAATATTTTATTTGTCAACACATAGAACTTAAAAATAGAAGTAGGAATAAAATTAAAATAATCACTCGTCATCATCATCACCATCATCGATGGAAAACAATCGATGTTTCTCCCAGATATCAATTTTTTTTAAACTGTTTTTTGCATTAATTTTGATGAATTTACATATTGAATCTGACATTGAGGACAAAATTTCCAAAAAACATCGATTTTTTCATCGATAGTTTTTATGGAAATATTACTTGAGGGGCTTGTATTTTAGTATAAAATTAAAATAAACTCCTTACTTTACATTGTGGTTACGGCAGTTAAAAAAATGCACACATTCATCCTATAATATTTTATTTGTCAACACATAGAACTTAAAAATAGAAGTAGGAATAAAATTAAAATAATCACTCGTCATCATCATCACCATCATCGATGGAAAACAATCGATGTTTCTCCCAGATATCAATTTTTTTTAAACTGTTTTTTGCATTAATTTTGATGAATTTACATATTGAATCTGACATTGAGGACAAAATTTCCAAAAAACATCGATTTTTTCATCGATAGTTTTTATGGAAATATTTTAGTTTATTTATGAATGTTGCCTAATTTTCTGAAAACAAGCCTCGATGTTTTCCGTCAAAATACATCGATGTTTTCAGGTCGATATTATCGGCACATCGACGGTTACCTCCAAAGACGTTATCGCCGATTTTAACATCGATGCTCATTCCTATTTCCGTCTCTTTCACGCGGGATTCGCCGGGAACCCTACTTCCGTCTCTTTCACGCGGGATTCGGCGGGAAGCATGATGTTACAGGTTGTATCCTCCAACACCCACTTCGTAAAACGCGAGATTGAAGTACGTAACTTACAGGTTATTTTAATTCATGATTAAAGATTTATTATTATTCTTCTATTATATAATGAACAGTTATAACTTTTATAGGTGAACACAAAGACGGGAAGAACAGATTGGCCGCTTGTTTGCTTGTTAACTTGTTTCGGCCGTGAATCACGCCGCCGGCCGCCGATTTCTCCTTCCTCTAAAGTCCCTACTCTTCTTTATTTGACCTTGACTTCTTCGAGTTTCAAATCAAGCCGACGACTCCCGTTTTCATCAACGGCTCTCATTTTTAATTAAATTATTTATCGTGAAAAAAATAATACATTCAAATATGAGTTTATTTAAAGTAGAACTTTTACATTTTCCCGTATTTCGCGTAAAAATGGGATAAAACCTTAAAAACTGGGTATTTCGCGAAAAGTATTACATTTCGCGAAACTTCGTGAATGAATGAACACATATTTTCAATAAAAAAACACCAGAAACGAATTTATTACACTATTATGAACTTCTATTACTAATTTCGTGTTTTGGGGGTTAACGAAATGTGACTATCCCTAGTTATGCTTAATAGCATGCCTGCTAACCCATCATTTTAATAAAATGTTTATACTAAGTTCTAACTCAACATTTAAATTATTTATTGCATATGTATTTGTGTGCACAAACACACATATGGGTTATGTGATTTTCAATAAGGATATCATTCTTCTGAACTCAATAATTCCCTTGAAAAACAAACATTTTATAAATAATAAAAAAATCACAGTAAAAACAAAAATTATGCAAAAACACAGTGTTTCAAGTGTTGAAACAAAAGGTTTTCATTTTACACATGGTAATAATCACAATTTGAGAATCTGTCACTCAAAAAACTAGGTATCTAATTATATTACAACAAACTTTAAGCAAAATTAAATTAATTAATTAAAAAAAGGAATTTCTTGTCATAAAAATAAAGTAAAATGTATACATACTTGAGGAAGAGACGTTCTGGTCCACAACTTGCTATGTCTTGCTATACATTTACTAAGCTGAACATACAATTCTACAAGTGTTTCAACTTGACAGCGTTTTGTGATCCTCACAGCTTTGGTCAAAAGCCGCTTCAATTCGTCTGTATTTATTTCTACAGATCTTGCATTTAGTTCTGGAAATATAAGATAAAATGAGAGAAAGTTCACTGGAATCTTCTTAACAACTTCACAGTGTAGGTAAAAGAATAAAAACAATTTTAGAGTATAGTGAAAAGAGTTACAAAATCATCAAACAACAATCAAATTTCTAAACCTTCTCCAACTTACGGGTAGCCAATACAATTAAGTACAACAACTAATGTAGCTAACAAATTACAGTATTATGAACAATTTATTATCTCACTATCACACCTGCGGCAGTGGTAATGTCTTGCGATATACAAGGAAAAGCTATAACTCGGCCAATATTTGCTGTGAGCTTCCGGTTTACAAATCCAGATGTTAGCAGGCATGTATTCTTTGCAAAGAATCACTCCTTTATCTTTAAAAGGCAGTGAGTATCAGTGTTCAAACTCCTTTTCTCTTAAATACGTTTTTAATCTTTCGAGCATTCACTGTGCAGGCATCATAACTATTTCAGTGATTAGATCATGGGCTTCTAACCGGGTGAGGACTGAAACTGAAAAAGTTGGCACTCTTCCTTTTGTGGATATTGTAATCAATAGACCTGACAGTACCTTAGCACACAGCATCTACATGGATCTCTACCTCAACACCCACAGCCATCAATATCCTGCATAGAAACAAGAAATACTCAGATCCCTCATCCATAGAGCCAGAGCAGTTTCTGATTCTGTTAGCTTGCCATCAGAAATTAATCATCTGAAAATCACCTTCCGCCAGAATTCATACAGCCAGAGGGACACCCAATGGGCCCTCACGCAGATCGCTGGAGCTCAACCGCAAACTACTGAACCCACAACCTGCCGAGTCTATATTCCTTTCTTCTCTCCCATTTCCAATAAAATATCCAGGCTTCCAGGGAAGCACAGTATTAAAACCATTCATCTACCCCCAACGAAAATAATGCAATGGCTATCTTGTTTCATCACTAATTACAAAGGATACGGTTGGAGTCCAGTTGGAACTACTAGAACTGCAAGAGGACAAAGGACTATAGGACTTAAACGAAGTGGTGTTTCGACCACAGAATTTTGGAAGAAAGTTCCAGAAGAAAAATACCCACTAACAAAAGAGTGTGCTAAGAGACTTATCTCGATATCTCTGTGCTGAAGCTAAGTTCATTAAATCTAAATATTGATCTGAACTAATTGATGAACATTTAAGTGACTTTGTGTGAACTGCGCTTACCAATTATCATCCAGATTTCAAACAACAGCAAAAATGAACACTCGAAAAGCACTTCTCAAAAGTAAAATCCTATTTCTTGTTGTGTAATTGAACAATAATGTTTATGTGTATAGTAAAAACAATGTGGTTTGCTTCAAACAACTTCATAAATTTGCAGCTCCCAAAGTTAAGGTTAGTGGCCACCCCTGTTATGGAGGGAATGTGTGAGTCCTTTGTGCACAGTCTGTACAATTTACACTCCAGCTATCAATTGATGCAAAAAATCTGATATTAAAAATTTTGTTAGATATGCCTTTTCTGCATGTTGAAGTTCAAGTACATTATATTAAGTACTCACCAGTCTCTTTCTCTTCACCTTGGCTATCAAGGACATTGCTACATTTATTGCCATGTACTTCATTGATATCATCTTGACTAGCACCATCACAAAAGCTTGTTAAATCATCAACACCATCATTTTCAATTAGCGTATCTTCCAGAAACGATTCTGATATACTTTGGCAGTGGGAAGACATTGGTGTTGAACATCGATTGACAATGTGATTCACATCTGGAACAAAAGCAAGATAACTACTTGAGACTTCCAGTCCTATAATTCCATGCACAACATTTATACCACAGCCGAGGAGAAAACTTTACTAATAATCCCTATGTAAAAGACTGAATATGTGCAACACTTTACACAGCCTAACACCCTTGTATAAATTTGACGGAAATAATAAAGATGGGCGATATCTGTGACAGCTGGTCGTTTGGTAGATGCTGGCGATTGAATTTTGAGGATATGCATCTATTCTTAAAATAATTTGTTATGAAACATTCTGAGCTGTTTTTGCAGGATTATTAACATTGTTCCTTGTTTGCAGGTCATATTTTCTTAATTTTACCCATGATTACAGCCTTCTGAAATCAATTTAATGAAATTCTGCAACTTGATTTTCTCACAGCAGATGACATACTGCTGTTTTTAAAAAAAATTATATAGTGAGTTGAATGTAACACTAAACTTCACTCTTGGTATAGTTTACCTGTACTAGTTTCAGCGCCATCACTGCCACTGTCAACAGCTATACTTCAACTTCAGCCATCGCTGAAATATAGCTGTTTACAATTGTAGAGATGGCATCGAAACCAGTAGGTAAACTATACCAATAGTGAAGTTGAGTGTTAGATTCAACTCATTATACTATATAATTGTTATATAACTTCACTGTGTTAACTTCCAATACAATTTAATACACTGCTGTTTATTCACTGCTCGGATAGATGGCGACAATTGCCCATATGTTTCCTTTACAGCCATAGGCCAGGAACATCATACCCAGCATGACTTATTCGATGATGTTTCAATGTTTCACATTAAAACCCGGTGTAACCCTTACCAGTTAAACAGGAATTATTAGTGACACACCTTATATAGAACTTGTGCGGCAAACAACCAAACAACCATTCAAAGCACATATAAGCAACTCTCATTAGTAAGATTGATAACGGACAGTTTGGAATATTTTTGTGTAATTGTAATATAAATATGACATGCAGGTGAGTATTACCACAGTAAAAGTGTTAATACAGTAAAGAAACTCAGTTCGTTTTTCTGCCAGACGAACATGCGTGCACATACTAGCTATAGTAGCGGCCATAAACTAACACTAGAGTAACTACTCCGGGAAGTATGTAAATAGATAGGAGTATTGTATTTATTAGAACAAGCGATATTCGAAAGCACCTTATTATTCTGCTGTACATTGCAGTAATAATAGACAAAATCCTGAATTGCATTTCTTCATTTTCTTGAAAGATCCAGAAAGGTAAGAACGAAAATAAGTAATATTTATTGTAGGCCTACTGGCTTACTCGTGATTCTGGTGTGGTTATGTTTCAACTTACTTTCAAGTAATATTTTTATATTTTATTCTGTTGTAATGATTTATGGTGTATAAAATGGGTCATTACAGTATTTTTCAAATGAGAAGCCAATTCCTTCACCGCCAATCATGTGTACGAGCTAATGAGGTGCCGTTATCAGTAAGGGTCTTCCCTCCGTCTCGCCGTCTCTGATTGGACCGCGTATCTAAGCAGGAGAAGGAAGAAACGGCTTGTCATCTGCAAAACACTGTAGTGGTAGACAAGAAAACCTATTAACAAAATATGTAAAATATGAGTGAAAATTACCGTCTATGCTTGAAACACGCTGAAAACAGACAGTTTATGAATTCCTATAAAAACACGTTAATTAAAATTGCTGTACCGACGGTGTCCTCAATTCCAAATGCTCCAGAATTTTTTGTTTTGTTTAATAGAGTTCATCCTGCAGTAATTGAGGTACATAGACCTACAATTTGTCGTATGTTGCCATATAAGGCAAAGAATCAAAATACACTCTCAACAATGAAGTGCAGGATGAACAATGTGACAGACTTATAATATAATTTACTTAATTAATATGTATTTAATATCATAATTTGAATTATAAATTATATTAAAGGGCAATGACTTTAAAGAAAAAGTACTAGGCCAAGATACAGTCCCTAACAGTAGCCTATTTAGGTATTGTTTACCTGTTCTTAACTAGAATATAATATGTTTTATTATTTCTTAAATTTAAAATTCTTATTTGCAATAAATAGAAATATTGTGTTTTTCCTCTCTTAACATAACATATTTTGTGATATGTTTATGTATTTTCCGGGAAAATGGAACTTTGCGCCCCATGCGAGTCCCTCACTCCAACTCTCTAACTCCCTCCCCTAGCGGCAGCATTTGAACTACTAGCAGCAACAGTGGCACCATCTCTTAAGCAACTGATGAAACCGAAAAAATAATTTATTTCTTCTTCTCTTCCTTTCCCGTCTCCTTCCTTTCTACCTCTCACCTACTCTTCACCCTACCTACCTATTTGAGACCTATTCCTAATAGTAAATTTTGGATCGACCGGGATTCGAACTCGAGACCCCTAGCATTATAGCCAGGAGTCTTAACCACTACACCACGAGTGAATGTTGAGCTCTGAAGGAAGCTTTCGTATATTTGAGTTATGATAGGGAGATTTCATGAGTTTTAACGCAAGAATCGACTTTTATAATTTTGAGATATTTTGTTAGTTATGAAAAGAGTAGTATTGGTGCAAGGGAATTTTCCTGCATCAATTAAGCAACATTTTATGTTATAATATGGGTTTTTTTATAATTACGAAATATATGTATGGTACAAGGGTATTTTTTGTATTGTGAAACAGCCTATTTTGTTGCAAGGGTCGTTTTTATAATTGTGAAATATTATGTGGAGGTGCAAGGGGTTTTTTTATTGTGAAATATTAGGTGACATGTCAATTGCAATTATTTATTACCGTCGTTGAGGTTGAACAGCGGCTACAGGCATGGTGGCATGCACTGTGGGGAAGCGGGGCGGCACGCGTGAAGCTGCCAGGCAGGGAAGTGGGGCAGCACGCGTGAAGCTGCCAGGCGGGGAAGCGGCCAGGCGAGTGAAAAGGGGAGCAGCATGGGGCACAAAGTTCCATTATTCCTATTTTCCCAAGTCATTTGATATGATGAGGACGTAGTTTTAGTTTAGCACATGGAGCGCTAGTGTCGTCCAGCTAACATGTTGCCATAGGACTTTTAACACACAGTTTCTTTACTTATAATATGTATACTGTGGTATTACTGTGGAATACTAAGTTAATAAAACTTACGTATGATTGGTCAGCAATAAAGATTCTTCAAATTTAGACCTTTCTATGTCACTTTTTGAAGTCAAATAAAGTACGCTAATTTCTATAAAAATTCTGGGGAAAATCTGTCCTGGGCAGGAAACGAACCCAGATATTACTAACCACCAGTGTCGCATGCATTCTTCCTGCATTGCAGATGTGCTAGTGAGATCGCTAGGATTCTAGAGGAAAATATGGAATGGAAATGGTCACGACTAGGGAGCCGAGTTCTCTGGATGTTGTGTACAAAGCTGAAAACTTTGGTCCGATTTAATAAACCTGACTGTTGCTACAATTTGACAATTACCGTATTTACCCGAATATAGTAGTAGTAGTAGTAGTCTAATGCCCAAGGACTTGGATGAACTCCATTCTCCTTCTTGCTTCCCAATATAAAGTTGATGTTGACGCTGGGTGAAGCCCGGATAGGGCCTGACATGTGTGAAGATGCTCTGCTGTCATTATGGAATTTTCTTCCTCGCATAAGACACACCTCGGTGATGGGTATATAGATAACCTGTGCAGGTGTGCTGCCAGGCAGTCATGTCCTGTTGTTGTACGGAAAACCGCCACTGCTTCTTGTCTGGGAGAATCTGGGATTACACCTTTGTTGTTTAGGATAGCCCATGGCTTATTGTTACTGGCAATTCTGTTTTGTTCTGTTATATTTTCTTTAATCATTCTGTTGATTATTAGTTTTGCTGATTGGTATGGAAGTTCGTATTGTGTGATTTGCTGTATCTTTGTTCCTTGCTTTGCCAACTGATCCGCTAGTTCATTGCCCTGCAGCCCACAGTGTGCAGGGACCCACTGTAGCTTAATGCACTTATTAAGTGCTGTTAGTGTTTTTATTTTGCTTCGTATCTCATGAGCTCGTTTGTTGGACGAAATGACATCATATGTTACAATGGATTGTATGGCCGCTGATGAATCACTGAGTATAACCGCTTTTTGGAATTCATTTATTCTGTAAAGGAGCTGTGTAAGCGCCATATCTATTGCTAGTAATTCACCGTCAAAATGTGTAGAGTTAGGTCCTGCCGAGATATACTGGCTGAAGAGACTACAGTGTATTCCTGCTCCGGCATTCTCATTTTTGTTAAGTAATGAGCCATCCGTGTATATATGAATCCATTCCTCTTGTGGGTACCGTGTGTGAATTGTTTCCAGTGCTGCTCGTTTTAACTGTTCTGGTGAGCTTTCTGATTTCTTCATGTTTTCTATTAGGTCTATTCTGTATGGGATATCCTGGTAGCTCAGTGGTGATCTTGGGGGTAGTAACTTTTCTGGTTTAATTTTACCGAGTTCCTTTGGCCTTAGTTCCTCTATGTGCTGCATATAGCCTTTCTGAGTTTTGAGTTTCCTCTGGGTTGTTTGGTATTTTGCCCAGTAGTTATCTTGGGACATCCTAATCTGTTTCTCATACTGTATTAATGCTGCTCTTTTAATTTCTTCTTCTATAGGGTTATTTTTTGTTAGTATCTGCATTGCTTTAACCGGGGTGGATTTAACACCTCCTGTGATAATTCTCATCGCAAGGTTCTGTGTTGTTTCCAATTTTTGTAGTGTTCTTCTATTAGCCGTAATTAGATTTTCCCCTCCGTACATAAGTACCGGTTTGATGTAGGTTTTGTATGTCGTATTCAGAACACTTCTTGAGCATCCCCATTTGGTGTGTGTTAGTCGCTTTAGTATGTTGCACCTCTTGTTTGCTTTGGCTGTTATTTGTTCAACATGTGGTTCCCATGTTAACTTCTGGTCTAAATGCATACCCAGATATTTGCAGTCCCTCTGTTGGTTTATATTTTCTCCATTGATTTGTAGGTTCATCTGGGGGATAGTGTGTTACCCGAATATAAGCTGCACTTTTTTGCCTAGATTAAGCCCAGTGAAATATGCCTGCAGCTTAAATTCGAATATAAGTGTTTTTAGGTAATAATGGTAAAAATGCGCACAACATAACCGGTAGATCTACAACAATTATCTCAAATCTACAAGAATATTGATATATTAATCAATTCAACATTGAAAAACATCGATTTTAATTTAAGCATCATAGAGAATGCGTAAAACTGCAAAAGCACGTGTCATTTATTTAATGAAATGTGACTTTGTGTATTTCATCTTTGTTGATAATGGATTACAGAATTTTGATGTACTATTAGCTGCTCAGATGCAAAGAAATGCAAATACAGTGAACTCTCGATAATTCGGACCTCAATATGCCGGACTTCGGATAACTCGGACAGATTCTTGACGATCCAGACCCAGATCTACAGTCATTCTACGGCCATTTCAGGATTGCAAGACAAGTGATTGTTCAAAAGCAACAGAAAAAGTGTACACAGAAGAACATTTACAGTGTCTCTCGGCCTAAATCTCCTCAGAAAAATATGCTCAAAGAGCCCACATCAATCATCATCG
This sequence comes from Ectobius pallidus, assembly GCA_964059195.1. Taxonomy (NCBI): domain Eukaryota; kingdom Metazoa; phylum Arthropoda; class Insecta; order Blattodea; family Ectobiidae; genus Ectobius; species Ectobius pallidus. The sequence goes on from CAXKWD010000005.1 coordinate 18,884,774, forward strand.
TGTCCTAATAATGTAATAGTGTGTATTTCAGACTCTGACTTGTAATTTTATTATAGTACTGAAGTGTTATTTGTTTTTGTTCAACTGTAAGTTGCCTATATTTTGCCTCATACATTTTTCTTGTGGCTTAAACACGAAATTTCATTACTTAGATACCATTTCCTCATTTCCCCTCCACAAGCCGGACATTTCATAATTCGGACAGACCCCCGCCCACTTTAGTCCGGTTTATCGAGAGTTCACTGTAATGGTAACTGATGGTAACCGAAACCGAAAGAAAAATTGCACAAATTCAACACTGATTCAATATTAAACTAATGATAACTGAAAGTGCTATTATGAAAAATAGAAAAATTGTGCGAAATTCAACACTGAAGTGTAAAGTATTGATATCTGTTTTCTTTTCCATCAGTGTTATTTAATGTTTAATGAAATAAAGTTAGAATTTCATAATTTGTCAGTTGATACATTCTTTTTCCTATTTCAGCTAAGAAATGTGTTACTTTGATGTTACGAAAAACTGGTAATCAACTCATGTCAAAATGTGGGCAAAGCCCTGAAACCTACATTCTGCAAAAATATAAGTAAAAGTGAAGTCTGAAGTGTTTAAATGTCAACAATATCATTTAAACCACCACGAAGATGGTGCAGATGTTCCGCAGACATACGGTAATTTTAAAAATATCATAAAGCAAGTGGAAAGTAAAGAAGTAAAATTTTTCCACATATTTTGTTATAATGACTAGGGGGCGGATTTCTATGACCTAATAAATAGGATATATGCATGCATTTATGACCTAAAAAACAATAAAATATGACCAATAAAATTTAAAATATGACTTTACCACTCACACAATGTGTATATTTTTTTAAGTTTCATTACAATTCATTTTATTAAAATATATTGTTAATTATTTAAAATGTCTGTAAATTCTCAAAAAGTATCAGTATAATGCAAAATTTACAAAATATGATATGAAACTTCAAAATTTATTTAATATGCACACAAATATGCCGAAAATATGACCTAAATATGCATACTCATGCTAAATATGCTACAATAGTTGAAAATTTCCTAAATATGCAGTTATATGCACAATAAAAGCCATTCCATTTTCACCAGGATGCTTGGAATCGGTTTTAAATTAGTCGGAAACCTGAAATAATGCAAAGGGGAAAAATATGACATGTCATAGAAATCCGCCCCCTAATAATGACCTATAATTAATACCCCAAATATTAAGAATATAGGCCTTCTTTTAAAAATGGGATGTAAAATTAGGGGTCCGTAAAATTTTTTTACACATTTTAGAGGTCCTCGGGTTCAAAAAGGTTGAGGAACGCTGACCTAGTACATTGCTTCACTGTATAAAAGTTCCATTATTATATTCTGTTTTAAAGAAAATTTATTATTTCCCTTTGGGGTGAATTTAATTTCCCCCCTTTATTTTAGTGCTAAAAAGGCAGGTGCGGCTTATATTCGGTTAAAGACAGTATGTCATTTCAATAGGCATTTGTCTCTATTTTTAAATCTACAAGTTAGCCTACTTGACAGGTAAGAATTGTAAATTGTCAATGCCATTTCTCAGGTTCTGTCCCAAATGCGTAAAAATGTGCAATCGTGCACAAGTACCTGGAAATGATTTTCCAAATGGATATTTAAGGCAAGTGCAGGTGTGGGTGCGAGTGTAGATGGAGCAAGTGCAGACCAGACCATGCTAGTGGACAATAAAGGGAGGGGAATTTTCTCCGAAAGCTTTAATTTAGGTTTGAAGTTCTTTATTGTGCCACAAATCTACAACACTGGAACCCTGGCTTGAAGTCCCTCCTGAAGGACTCATGTCCAGGATTTTTATGTTTTGAAAATCCATCGACCAGAGCTAGGTTTGAATCTACAATCTTTGGATCTAGAGGCAGGTACACTACCTCTACACTACTGTGGCTGGCAATTGCAAAATAGGATGTCTTAAAAATATAAATAATAAACTGTTAAAAAGAGTTTGCCAAATTAAAAAAAATTATTATATGGACTAGTTTCTTTTTCCAGTAAAATTTAGTAATTATCACAAGGAGGTTGTCTATCATCAGCATTGATATTCTGCCACAATTTAATTCACTGAGTAACAAATACCTTGGTTCTCTTCGTTTGAGGATTCAGTCTTTGCTTGGCCTACTTCGGAGAACACTGCAGGACTCGATCTACTAAGATGTTCACCATTCATCACAATTGAGCACTTATTTGCCATGTGATTATTGGTATAACCAAAATTCTTTGTGACAACCTTTATTGCTTCGTCCAATCTCCACTGAGGGTCTTCTCTGTTGCTATGTGTAGCTGTATCTTGTGCTAACGATGCACAACTTGATTCCTACAAAACAAAGAATACAAACACAATATATGAGAAAAGGCATATTAAGTATAGTAATCCCTGATATAAACATGATCTGGATTAGTGATTATCCATCTCAAACATACTGTACATTAACAGTATAATAAAGGCTCTCTCATTAAAATATGCATATCTAGTTCATTATCTAATAATTAGGGACCGGATTCTTAGGTTTTTACCTATTTTTTTCCTTACTTCCAAAACAAAAAGTGATTATTCTTTTTCGAATCATGTCCATAGGATTCACCCACATTAATTCTGTGGCACCTAAAAATACCTAAATGGGGTATAAAAACCTAAATGTACCTAAACGGGATATAAAACCTAAAATATCTAATTTAGGCTACTTTTTTTCTTGTCTTTTTTGCTTGTCAGTTGATAAATCGATATTTTGCGGAGAGACAATTTTTGTCGAGTTGAAATTAATATCACCAGCGTTTCGTTCAATCCAATGTCGTCTGGGATGACAGTATCAAGAGAGGAAGTGTAAGAGTACCGGCGTATTCCTTTTAAAATATTCGTACGAACAACTATTGCTGACGTCATGTGAGGTTGAAAGTACATTTTCTGCCTTCAAATGTATTCTAAGAGATAACAGGAAGAACTTCACAGTTGAGAATCTTGAAAGATATTTAGTGATATACTGTAACCAGGAAATGTGAGACAATCTTATTTTCACTGCTTCTTTTGATTGTTTATGCTTTCTTTCTTCAATTGTATAATATTGTCCTAAAGCAAGTTTACACAAATTTAAGTCAATTTAAGTATTATGTATTGAATCCTATGTAGCACATTCAAATTCATTAAACCAATTGTTCTATCCAAAAACGATATTTTGGATAAAAACCTAAAAAAAAAAAAAATTCATCTAATGGAAAACCTAAAAGTGTTTTTAAAAACCTAAAAATCCGGTCCCTACTAATAATAATTTACTTGTTAAACCCATAACACCAAAGAAAACCACATTCCAATGTGATGTTTAGATGCAGAGTTAATGCTGCTTAATCCTCTACCTGTGATTACAGTCGCTGGTACAGCAGGTACAATTTGCCTTAACATGCTCACATATGAGGCGAAAATTATAAAACATCAATACATTATGGAGAATTTTATCCATGTATTATAAATGGAAATCATAAAACTCAGCTGGTGTACTGAAATTCTCCTCAGTGATTTCAACGTTATCTTCCAATGATGATTTTATTTGAAGGATATGCAATATTTACACCCCAAATCTGAAGGCTCCTAACGTGAGTGGAACTTTGACCAATGCAGAATCCACTGTCTTAGTTCTTAGCAAATTTATACATGAGCTTTATGACAACACTCATCACTGAAAGTTTTCTCAGACTTTCAGATTGTGGCATAGATATGTGGACAATATATTCGTCACAGTGATTAAGAAATTGATGGAAGATGCTGTCAAATTACTTAACCCCCAGGAGAGTTCAGTAAAATTCACAGCAGAAGTTGAGTCAAACAATGTTACCTTCCCTAGATGTCAAGAGAATAGGCAGGAAATTAGAATTTACAAGAAACACACACACAGACAATTACATCAAGCAGAACAGTTATAAACCAACTCCTCACAAGCTAGCAATAATAAAAAGTCTTGCTTATAGATTAGTCAACTTACCTAAGCATGCCAAAGAATATAAATTGGAACATCAGCATATTTCATAAACAACAAAAATTAAAGAATTAACTGAAAATATGGTCAGCAAGGAAATCAAGAATTTGTAAACCAAAAGCACGTGAAAGATGAAATAGCTTTTAAGAAATTAACTTTCCATCTTCTAATGCATCATAGATTTTTTTTAAATTCAAAGAACTGATCATCACGTTGGCACCTATCAATAAGTACAACATAGAAAATCTCCTAAGATCAGATATGAAAGCTAAAATTTTACCAAGTAAAAATTCAGGTAGCCTATTTATGAAATTGCCTGTAATATCTGTGAAGAAATATTTGGCAAAACAAAGATAAATTTAAACCTAAGGTACAAGAACACATTAGAAATATTAAATACCAACAGCTAGAAAAATCCACTGAGGGCTCATCACTTCTGGTCTACAGGTCATGGTTTCAATAATGAGGCCAAATTACTGAAATGTTTTCAGAAACCACCACTTGATTTAACTGTTTGGGAAAAAGTATACATCCAAAAAACAAAGACAGACTTATAATTTTTTACATCATTTTCAAATTCATACATCATACATTCATAGCATGGAGGACTTCTGGTGGACAGAGAAGCAAACTTGTCAGTAGATCTCAGCAGTATGATGGGGAACCCATCGAAACATACGTTGTAATTTGATAAGTTTTTGTTTACAATAAATATGTGAAGTTGAATGCTTTAAAGTTTAATGTATAATGAAACATAGTTGCCAATTAAAGCAGCCATATGTAAGTCTCAAAGAGACTGACTACACTTCAGTAGTACTTATCTAATGGACACCTTTTTTTGTTGTTCATCTGTAGCATTCAAAATTGGGTTGCACATTAGATTTGAATGCAAATCTGTTCCATAGTTCGGCGGTAACTTTGATCACTTACGTTACAATGCATTGCTGTCATTCTTAACTTTGTTACACGTATTGTTGGCCTATTTCTGGTATTAACAAACACAGGCTGAAGTTAAAGTAAGCGGCAGGGTTCCATGCTGAGGTATCTACTGTTCCACACTCTCCTCCCTAAGCCGTTACACCGACCATTATGCATGGCATTCACAAATCCACTGTTGTTTAAGATAAGACATTAAGATAAAATATCCTACCATATTTGCACATTGCATTTGCCCCAAAAAACTTTTCTTTTTGTTTTTTTATTTTAAGTTTCAAAATTGGCGTGCGCATCAGAAGTTTATAAAGGATTCTGTTAACATGTCCTTTTCTTTTGTAAGAGTATAGTCTTTAATAATAGTTATAATTTTGTATGCTTTGTATTCTGGACCCAAGTGGTCAGCCAAGGATGGCAGCGAGGCATCCATTTTCAATGGAAATAATAATATTAAAAAAGGTTTTTTTCATGTTTGCTCAAGGATGGCAGGCACTGGCAACACATAGCAATAAACTGTTTGCTGCCATCTCTTGCTTTCTTTCAGTACTATATTACAGTAATACATTTTCTTTTTCAGTAAAACAGAAATATGTCTGCATATTCTCAAAATTTAAAAATAATTTTACTCAATATCACAAATTTTTTGCAATGTTTAATTCATGTGTCATGCATATTCTTTGTGCAGAAATCCAAAATGTCATATACTACTGTTTTGAATGACTCACTGAAGAAGTCATGGAGGAAAACTCTAATAGGCTTCATAAAAAACATTCTCTACAACTAGAATGAAATAAGGAATGAGATCACTAGGTCAATGATAAATATTATGACAAATTTATGAAAATATTGTGATAGATTAGAAAAGAAAAAATTCTGCAATTAAAAATATTCATTTTTAAGGAGAGCTAGCTTCCCTCAGAATCCCAAAAAATGAAACAAACAATATGTTAATAATGTATGAAATAATATTTTCAGCTGTCTTTAAGGACACAGCCAAATAAACCTTATTCACTGCAGTGGTGTTTTATTTTGCACAAGCTGTCACAACCTAATTATATCTTATTGTAACGGTATTAAAAATACTTACCGCTGAAGCATTCGCTGAAGATGCTGAATGATTTGTTGGTTGAGGTGGAAAGGATGCTGATACAAGTCGTCTTACAATCTTTTTACTCTTGTTAACCTTTATAAATCCTCTTGCCCACGAAGTACGGCGTTTTTTGACTCGAGTTTCACCATGACTTCCGAACTTCCACACTCTTTTCCTTACTCCTGAAAATTAACAACAACCTTTTAACCAAGGAAAGGCAGAATCCAATAATTTTAAGAATAAAATAATCTGTTGAGAATTGAAAAGAATGAAATGATTAATTATTCAAATAAAAAATCCTTGGATGGATGCAGGATCTGAGAAGTGAAAACTTGCTGGCTGAGTACTACTAAAACTGCTGAATGGAAATAAAGTGTGTAGCAGGTTGATGAAGAAATAAAATGTTAGAAAGGAGATAAAGAACAAAGAGTAAAGTATTAAAACATACTATCTTGGAGAAAACTCACTACTTCATTGTAACATTTCGAATGTTAACCTATTCACATTGTGCATTTTCCTTTCTATACATTTGTTTTTGAACATACTTCTTAAACATTAGTAACCAAACATTCAATGAGTCGATCGATGTCTCTATCGATATCTCGAAAGCTTAGCAATGTTTACAGACACTCATAAACATTAATTATAAAACAATTTGCTAAATAGTTTTTCTTAGTTTTACAGATCTTTTGAAATACGAAGATATTGTACATTCGCCGTATTTCAAGATAGAAGTCTCGAGAAGCTTCTACGCTACTTCGATCGAGAAACTGAAAGCGCTCGAATGTAATTTTAGAGGGGGTACGTAGGCTAACCTGTTTGACTCTTTTCATTCTTCATCGAACTTCACTAAGGCAAGCACCTTAGCCTTAATCGCAGTACCGACACTTGGGTACCGAGACTTCATGGTACTACTCTACACAACGCAGAAGATGTAGTCTACCAGAACTTCTAGACCTGGACTTCTAAGGCAAAGAAGCCTTTTACCCACAGCCTCCAGCAGCAACTTCAGCATTCTACATAACCTCACCGATGGGATCTTAGGCATTTATTAATACTTTCAAACGAGTCCAGGACAACCTACATACTCTCTACAAATCAAAAGTTAAGTACTCATAATGTAAAACATTAAGGTTAAATACAATAACCTGACCACAACTTGGCAGCTTGTATAATTACCGAATCATTTGGCACTTTGTGCAGGATTCACATTTCCCATTGTAATAGCTCGAATGTGAAGAGCTCTCAACTTTGAAAGAATAATTATAATTTCTCCATTTATAATTTTCCGAAGTCTTGGACATATTTTTTGGTCCTAACCAAACCTGGACCAATACAGTAACTATATTGTATTCAACTTGGATTTATATACAAATAAATTGTTAACTCTGTTGTTTGAATTATTATACTATTATTTCATATCAACCACTGCTCAACCAGCTACCAGAAGGAATATTTTTAGTAGGAGAAATTTATTTAATTATATGTTAGGGATCCTAGACTCCTACCTAGCCCAAACTCCCTACATTCATTAAAATTCATTACTTCTAGTAACCGGTTGGATGTTGAATTGTGTGTAGCTGACGATGATAGGGAGGTCCTATCGAAAACCGGTTACAAGTAAGAAATTAATATTAATGAAGTAGTAAGTGTTCTCCAAGATATGATGTTTTAATAGTGTTCCACTTCATTGTGATTTCCCATTCCAAGTGAATTTAATTAAAGAGTAAGTGTTTAGAAGGAAACATAAAACAAAACAAAGAGAAACAAATTGGACATTCTTTGAAAGAAATCAATGTGTGAAGTAATAATTACAGAGGTATACTAATTTCACTTTAAGAACAAAGTAGATGTAAACAAAGCCACGTGACAAGGGAGTGCCTCATTGGCTAGTGGACGAACTGTAACTTTTGCTGCTTTGTATGCATACTCTTGCTCTTAATAAAATAGTTTGGTTCAAACCGTACATTTTTGTAGCTATTTTCGTGCAGAGAAATTTAAAAACACGTTTCTGAGCAGATCTGTGTATGAAACAAAATTAATTTGATCAGATTTTCCTGACGCATAATAACTAAGTGAACTAATTAAACCGTTACGACAGATGTAAATTGTAGGCGTTTACGACGGCTGTGTGAATGCTCAATCACGCCATCTTGGAATGAACTTGCCACAGCCCCCTCCCAATAACTTGGTTAGACCTGCTGAATGTGCGTTCATTTATTTATTTATAACGGTTATACAACACGTACGTGAGGACAAGAAAGTCGTGTGCTAGAACAAAACAAAAATTTCGTCAAAAGTTACATGTAACTTACAGCTCTGATAGGATTGGGGCGGTAACAAACAGAAAGTAATGAATTCAAAAAGAAAACGCCTCTGAAGTGGGCAGCCAACATTGCAAAATGAGAGTAATTTTTTATACTCGTTAATATCTTCTTGTTAACTGTCTATGACTTTCTTAAATACTAACAATAAGCCTAATTTTGTACAGATGTATCGATCTTTTCAAAATAAATATAACATTTTTCAACAATGGTGCATGTCATAAAAAATATTTTAAAAGTACTATTGAGAACACTGGAATATACACAAATTCTCATTCCATTTATTTCCGTGGCGGGTAAATCTCCACGTGGTATTGTCACATGCTCGGCGGAGTGGTACTTAGTTTGTTTACATCTACTTTGAACTTAAAGTGAAAATAGTATAGTAAAAGAAATTAACACTTAACTTCACTAAAATAGTATACTTTAGTGTTAATTTTAACTCCTTACATAATTATTATGTTGTATAACTTCACTGTGATAACTTCCAATACAAATTAATAATGTGTGAAACGCTGCCTCCTGTTGAGAACAGAGGACTTTTCCATCATCTTTTTCTCTTTTTTGAACTTTCATTCTTCTTTCTTTTCACAATCCCTTCTTTTAGCTACTATTAAATATCTTTCCACTATGTCTTTTTTATTATTATTATTTTAATAAATATAATTTACGCATTGTAATACCATTATCCATTTTCCAATGCCCAATAATTGTTTCTAAGTTGCCAACTTCCAATAGCTTCCTATATTGACATGAACATATCAGTAGAGAAGCTGTTTTCAGAAAATGCAAAATCGAAAATAAAAATAAAAATAGCAACGTGCAACAGCAAATTTTCTCTTTTAATTTTATTGGTATCAGCAGTAATAGTGAATTTAGTGGCTACCAACTTTTCATTAAAAACTTTGAGGGGCTTAATATTTTCAGGTACAATAGCTTGATGTTTTTCCTTCCTATGGTAAACAATACTGATATGTAACTTGCTGAAAAAAAGAGACAATATGGCTACATTTTAAATACCGGTAATTTGAATTACAGAAAATAAATGTTGAAATAGTCGAGAAAAACAAGATTTTTTGGTCACTTTATTGGCTATTTTTTTTTATCAAAGTTTCCCTTTCTTTTTAACTTATGAAAATTTACAATAAAACACCTAACCCTACTGATGAAACAAGACTAACAGAGCACTACAGGCACCATTCTGTATGAGAATTTGGGTGCAGAATGGAAGCAAAATTTGTGTGCATATTGTTTTTGCCAGAGCAGCAACAACTAAACCACATGACACTGGACAGTACAAACTGGAGCGTACCAACAGAAATCCTGAGTTCCCGAAGACTGTGACCACTGGTGAACAAGATTTCCTTTGCTAGGATGCACCGTTTAGCAGTTATAGGTGAAAAATCGACAAAAGTCCTAAAATTTCGAGGTTTTTGGCTGCCAAAAGTCTTTCCGAGGTTGCCTGTGTTAATATTTTTGTTTTTTACATGTTTGTATTCAAATATAAAAGTTAAAACAATAAAAGCTTCTTCACCATCTTTTGCAACATACCCCCTGTTTCAATCCTCTATTGACTGGCCTATTATGCAATTACCGGCTGCCTGCCAAAATAATTTTAATGTCAGGAGGACGTGAAGGGTTAAGAGAATTCGGTAAACAATTGACACAGAGACAAAATACATTCCTTGTCTGAAATTGAGACACACACACTTTGTATTACATTCAGATACAATCTTACTTAAGACTATCTAAGGCTAATTGTAATTCTGTTTACTTACCTGGTCCCCTACAAGATGGAACACTGTTTCCACTAGTTGTACTAACATTTGGTACTACTGTGGATTTTGTATCCCCTTCTTTGGTTGTTCCTGTACTTACAATATCTTTGGAAACTTCAGCATTTTGTTGTGCTTGACCTAGAATAGGAATAATTTTATATTAGTCACAAGTAATATTTGTCTTCACTATTTAAAAACTGTTGTGTCTTCTGCTCCTATGCTCTTCTTAAATTATGACAAATATGAGGAACTTGAGGACAGACTTGTTAAGTCCCCATAAAATCAGTGTTAGATACCGTATATACCCGAATACTACCTGCCCCCGAATAATACCCGCACCCAAATTTTTCAAAAAGAAGTTTGAAAAAAAATATCTACAGGCCCATATATAAAGTTATTTTGCCAGTTTTATTCTTAATTAAACAGTTATAATTAACGTTTCATATCATAAAATAATTAAATATGGTAGGCTAAAAGGAACTTATAAAAATAATGTGCATGGTAACAGCCCGCCGAAATCTCGCCGTCTTATACGCGCAGCGTAATACCTCAACAACAACAACACTCTTCATTCTGCGGGAATCACCCGCGATGATGTGCGTCCGACTCGGTCCGACCCAAGGTCAAAGTAGTCTGGAAATCGCCGAACTCTACCGAACTTTTCCCCGAATTATTGTACTGCACGTGCGCTGTGACTGCACTGCTTGTTTGGCGTGTCTATGCGGACCACGTGCATAAGAAAGCATCTTCTTTGTTTCATTTTCCTTTCATTACAGCTTCGTTACTGTTATACTATAAGCCTACTGTGATGCTACTACAAAGCATCGTGCTATAATGAGCCGATATGGTACACAATTGTCAAAATTCAGATAAGAGGAGTCCAGTATTCAAATAATACCCGCACCCCAGTTTTTCGTTCGCGATTTTTGTAAAAAATATGCGGGTAGTATTCGAGTATATACGGTATTCATCAAAACAGCAGAAAATTTATAATTTCATTAAAGGAATACAGGTACAGTGCAATGCAAAGGAAGAGATGACAGTGCAGGGCTGACTATACAGACTCTGTCTCCACCAGATATTCCAGTGCACGAAAACTTCTATTTAAATCGGCTTTGGGTCAACTGCTTCTACAGAGAGATTATTCTTGCAAAGTGCCGAGAATGCACGTCCTTGTGGCAGCCTGGAAGCCAGTCGTTGGCCGGTAAGGCTCATGTACATTACCCCTCAATTCAAGCGCACAGATTTCTGAATTAGGCCTACAGTTAGAATAATCACCTACCTTTGTCATAGAAGATGTTGCAAATCCACAAATTATCTATAGTTATGTCTAATACCTTGTAATTAAGGTCGAAAGACAATAAAGATTATGATTATGATTATGATCTCTGTCTACCACCACACATCTCTGACATCTTGTATGAAAGTATGGATTCATGGGCATTAATTCCTCTTATGAAATTGTTGCAATTTCTCTTCTTATGTTCTCTTTCAGTTCTTCAATTGTGAGGATTATTCTTGTACACTTTATTTTTTAAGTTTCCCCAAAAATAGAAAAGATCTTGTTGACCATAACCCCTTACTTCAAACCCTATCTTCAAACACTTCTTCAGTTAAATCTAACGAGAGATTTGCAGTATGTTCTGTAGCGGAGTCTTGTTGGAAAAAGGCAGATCTTGCGGTATGTGATTTTTATCTTTGGGGGCACTTAAAAAATTAAGTGTACCTGAATAACCCTCATACAGTACAAATGAAGAAATGAAAGATAACGTAAGAGAAATTGCAGTAATTTCACAAAAAGAATTAATGCATGTGAATGTAAACTTTCTTAAAAGACGTCAGAAATGTGTGGCAGTAGACAGAGATAATTTTCAACATCTTCTATAACAAAGGCAGGTGATTATTCTAACTGTAGGCCTAATTCAGTAATCCATGTGCTTGAATTGACAGGTTATGATGGCCGACGACTTGTTTCCAGGCTGCCACATGGATTGTGTGTTATCAACACAGCAAAAATCACGTATCTGTATATTTTTACAACTTAAAATCTAGAAGTTCTGCAATATACATTAGTGATGGGAGTTCTCGAATGAAAAAATCAAAATTATTTCTGAATATAAAAGGTTCGGCAGAAATATGGACCGAATGGAATATCCAGGAGTATATTCAATCTCATGTTTGGATTGTGACAAATTTTACATTGGCGAAACGGGCAGATCTTTTAGAATCAGACTACGTGAGCACGAGAGAGACATTAGGTGTAGAAAAACTTCTACTGGTCTTAGCCAACACTTGATCGAGAATAATCATCGTGTGGGTGCTTTGAAGATTTTAAAGGTTGAGGACGATGTCATTAGGAGAAAAGTGTGCGAAGCTTGGAACATCGAATGCAATCAAGATTCCGTTTTGAACAGATTTTACGGTGACTTGGGTGATGAGTGGTTGGGTGTCATTAAGAGAACAAAAAAGGATAGACGTGTTATACGCTTTCCTCTTCCACCTATGGATGTTATAGAAGAGTCCCCATATGAGATACCTGTCGATTGGATTGATAAGCATTTCCGAAATACCAATTTCTTGTTTCATTCTAATTGTGCTGATTCCACTCATAACTGAAGTGGTTGTTATGGCACAGACAATTGAGAATCTCTTCTCTTCTCTTGTCTTTTAATAAACAGTCACCTGATGAAGGTCTTTTGGTTATGACCGAAACGTTGTGTGTTTTGTTGTAAAGACAAATAAATATCCACTGGAAGCAATTTTATTTTATTCTTATGTTAATATATTAATCGGTGGAAATCAGGACCATTATGGCAGAATTAAAATTATTTGACTCTTGGAAAGTTGAAGAATTTTATAAAAAGTATTTGAATGATCATTCCAATGAGTTAAAGCTAATAGAAGTGTGAGGTGAGAAGAAATTCTCAAGTAATCACAGTCATATCTCCCATTTCGTATCACTTTGGGTAACTTAGTTAACATGGTATAAATTTTGCACAGCTACTTGAGCACAGACAGTACAGACTGACAATTTTAAACAGACCATCGCACAGCAGACAAGGCAGCATTATTATCTTATGGATCAATACATTGTGAATATTTGCAGCAGAATGCCATTAATGCAATATCTTACAGCACTGAATGAAATTAACTCCTATTGGCCTGTGATTATGGGTGAGTTACACCCATTTCAGGAATCAATAGCAGTATAACACGTAACATGTGAAATTGCCAAGGTGAACATTCGAATGACGATTTGAGTTATCAATTGAATCAGTCTTAAGTAGTTTTCACTTCTTGGATACCGAGTCGAGTTCTCACATCTTGCATTGCGAGAAGTACTTGAATCCTGCATTCATCCGAGAACATTTTCATTCGAATGAACATTCAATTCTTTATATGTTATAACTAGGGATGGGAATTTTTCGCGATCGCGAATTTAACGATTTTTATTAATATCTGTATTAGGAATGATAACTAGCTTCAACACACACAACAGTACCCTGAAAAATGCTTTTTGAACTCGCGAATTGATGCGAATTTTGCATGAAAGTGCAAATTTTGCATGAAAATGCGATTTTGGCGCAAATTTTTACTTTAAAATGCGATTTTTTACTTTAAAATGCGATTTTGGCACGAATTTTTACTTTTTTACGAGGCCGAAAATGAAAATTATTGAAAACTTGCTAAACGCTAAAATACCGTATTTATCAAAAACAAAAAAACAAAAAGCCGCACTTTTTTCCTAGATTAAGCCCAGCAAAATGAGCCTGCGGCTTAAAATCGCGTACAAGTGTTTTTAGGCAGTAATTGTAAAATTGAGCACAATATAGCCGGTTGATTCATCGTAGCTGGTTCCCCTCCTCCAAGCACCACCATCTATCGATTATCTCGAATTTCCAGGACAATCGATATATTAATCGATTTAACATCGAAAACGTATCGATTTTAATCGAAGCATAGTAAAAATGCGTATCAAGTGATGTTTTGCGTATTTTGGGCATTTTTGATAGCGGTATTACAGAATATGCATGTATTATGAGCTGTTCAGAAGTAAAAAAATGCCGTAACGTATGGGAATGTGAATAAAGGCAATTTTGAACTGATGGTAACTGAAAGTGCAGTTATGAAGAATAGAAAAATCGCGCGAAATTCAACACTGAAAGTCATATGAAGTGTAAAGTACTGATTTCTGTTATCTTTTTCGTCAGTTTTATTTAATTAATTATATTAAATAAAATTAGAATAACATAACTTAAGTCAGCTGATACTTTCTTTTTCTTATTTCAGGCCTATTTCGGCTAAGAAATGTGTTACTTTAATATTATGAATATGAGGCAATTTATTTTTTCACTTTGGGGTTAATTTAATTATTTTCCCTTTTCTTTATTGCTAAAAAGGCAGGTGTGGCTAAATTCAGGGGCGGCTTATATTCAGATAGATATGGTACCTTCATATTGTGTTTTTACAACCTCTTTGGACTTTCACCGCAAGACGTCACGATCGACCTTCAGTATGAAAAATAACTTTGTATTGTATTTTTACAAGCTCTGTTGATTATTAGGAATACAGTATTTTTCAAATGAGAAGCGTTTTCCTTCACTGCCAATCACGTGTACGAGTAAATGAAGTACCGCTAGCAGGAAGGGTCTTCCTTCCGTCTAGCAGTCTCTGATTGGACCGCGTATCTAAGCAGGAGAACAAACCGCTTGTCATCTGCAAAACACTTTAGTATTAGTATGACGTATTTAGTTCTCTTTAGAGTTTGGAATCGTTTTGGTTTTGTTTTATGATAAGACCTCACATGATTGTTGTGATTGTTGCTGTGAAAATTGTCGAATAGTAAATTAATAAGGCCTCAAGATGCTAAATAACAAACTAAACACAAAGGATAGGGCTTTCCAATTTCAGAAAGATGAATTTTATTCCATTGAGCACAAAAAAAGTATGCTTTCCCGTGAATCTGCTATAGTTTTGAAAGTACCGAAAAGTTCAATTGAACCCACCGAATTTCACATTTCAAAGTACCGCTTTCTTCGGTTTGAAAACACCGAAAAATTCCTATCTCTAGTTATAACTGAATAACATTAAGAATAAGATATCATTCTAACCTTCAGCTGGAGTTGGTTGAGAAGCCAGTGGTTTGGTATGCACAAAATCGGGTGCAAACCTGGACGGAGATTCAGCTCGTTGTTTTCTTGCTTTTGAGATCTCTTTGCATTGTTCCTCAAAGTCAGAATCCATTTCAGCTTTTATTAGTGTGTATGCTGTGTCTCGCAGGGAACAGGCACGGTGACGAATCAACTTGTCAGCCGGATCCCTGAAACAGACAACTGTATTTTAAAACAAGAATACTACATGCCTGAAAATATAATAAACTTTTTCTTTCCACCATTCTTCACATAAAATTCTACAGCACTCTGTATTGGTCAATTAACTATGAGGATAGTGAACTTTAGCACTTTTAAATTACAAAAGTTACAAAATAAGAGTTAGTTTTGAAGCATTTACACATTTTAATACGTTTCTTTCTGCTCTAGTCGATACATTCAGCTGCATGAGGGGGAAAAAAAAATTATAAGAATTTCTCACTCACCTAATAACAGCCCAAGATTTGCTGCATGATATAGACCAAAGAAATAGTTCCCTCCCTTTCCTGGACCTATGCATATACAAGAGATTGGATGGTATACTGGGATGTAAAGAAGACAGAAAGCCAACTACACCTTTCTTTCCCAAAAATGTATGATGCTGTCCATCCTGACAGAACTCACCAGTCATATCTGACATACATGGCCCACCCATAGAGATCTCCCACCTAGAAACTATGTCCCTTCAAAATTCCTTCAGCAAACACATTTTCAGTTGGAACTGAAAAAGATGCCATACACCAAAAATTCAACAACCGTTAAGAGGCTCCAAATTCTACAACATGCTACCAACGCACATTAAACAGATAAGCTCACCATCCAGATCTAACCCTTCCCGGGCGGAAACCCATATATGGCACGCCTGTCCGATGCCTCGAAGGTGGTAACCCATATATGGGTTCTCTGACCAACTCATAATGTGACCGGCTCTCCTCACACACGAAGTACATAAAATGTTCAACAGATGGCAGGATAATGTTCTCTTATCCACTGTGACTTGGGAATTCCCCAATACACGTGCCCAGGATGATTTTAGTAGAGGATTTCAGTGGCCGTGCGTAACTAGTGAACAGGGTGCACTTTTTGTTCCGTGTTTTTCCCTTATTTTCGGTAAAATGGCAAAAAGAAAGTGTCTTACAGGTTCTGAAACTGAAGAATTAAGTACTCAAAGTGATAGTGAAGTGTCAGAATTATCATTTAGCGATAGTAAGGGATGTTTTTCCGAGATCGCTACCGGCAGGGTTAATGAGAGTGAGAGCGACGTAAGTGATACTGGAGGCAATTGTGCACCCACCTCAATGGAAGTGAGTAATGTTGATCCTGGCACATCATCTATTACTACAATATAAAATATCCAATATATGGGAGGGAACCAACCTCTTGAAACATGTCCTAGTAATGGTACGTAAAGTGAGCTAAAAGTGTTTTAAACGTTTGACTACTTTTGAATAATCACTATTTTACTACTTTATTACTCTTGTATTTAGTTTATACTTAGCTTGTTTATAATTTCTAGTGTAAGTTAGAAGTATTTGTTTTTCCCAGTGCTAGCTATATGTTACTGTTTGTATCCTGACAAAACCAGAAACTGTATAGTTTTGAATTGGTGAATAAACTTGAATTGAATTGAATTGAATAGATTATATTCCCTCCCATGAGCCTCTTTCCTGCCAAATGGGAAGAATGCTCAAGTAACAGGTCTCTTCCCCATGAAAATCAAGCAGTATATGAGATCAGCTTTCAGTATCCTGCAGTCTACAGTAATCCAGATGAAAGTGGACTATTCTCCAGACAGGTCAGGTGTAAAGAACATCATACAACAGACTCTTCTACTCGGTTAAGTCTCTATAACACAGCACTCCCTTGATGATGGTCATAGACTAATAGGGTATGTTGCAACCAGACCATGATTGTGGATAAGATAAAGGCCCACAGAGATTGGGTGATTAAGAGGAAATGAAATCAGCCCTCAATAAACTAAAGAATAGTACTAAAATCTCATTCTAAATGTCTATGAAGTGTACCTTTGCTATTGGTGAGTTCTCAGTAACTGCTCTGATCTATACAGAAGGTATACTTTTGAACTTAACATTCAGCCCCTGAGGATGGACATAGTTTGAAAGGTGGGAGTATTTTAACACTACAACTATACTGATAAGTGATAACGCATGAAGAAACAATAGCATTCAATGAGAAATTCAAGTCACTCAAGGATTGGTTAAGTTTAAGAGAAAAGTATGCAATAGTAAAATATACATTAATACTTGAGATGGAGATTTAACATAAATAAATTCACTTATTTCAAGAACTAAGCTGAACATGTTTCGAACCTGTATCATGACAACAGGAGAGTGAAGATTGTTTGTGAAATAAAATTTAGAAAACGGGAGAACCCAAAAAATCCTAAATATCCCGATTTTATTACCATTAAAAATTGAAATTGATTTTTTTATTTTTGGAAATCATAACAAAAAACGATAAACTTAAATGTTTTCACACACTTAACAGATAACTATTTTCCCATCTGTGGTTAAGTAGGATTTCCACCGATCCATTGGTTAAGCAAAAATGATTTGCTGGATTTTTCTTTCGCCATTGTAAGATACTCTGTGCTCACAACCTCAGACTCCGCAAATGACAATAAACAAGAACAGTTTTAATTTTTAAACATTTTAAACAGAAATTCCCAATCTTTATTTTTGCAAACAACCAGCTGTCCATTATATCTTCTAGAGCAGCGTTTCTCAACCTATGGTCCGCGGACCACTGGTGGTCCGCTAAGATGGTGCAGATGGTCCGCAGACATAATTAAAAAATATCATAAAGCAAGTGGAAAGTAAAGAAGTAAAATGTTTTAACATATTTCGTTATAATGACCTATAATTAATACCTCAAATATTAAGAATATAAGCCTTCTTTTAAAAATGGGACGTAAAATTAGGGGTCCCTAAATTTTTTTAGACATTTTAGAGGTCCTTGGGTTCAAAAAGGTTGAGAAATGCTGTTCTAGAGCAACATGGCAATAAAATGAAAATTCACTTCCATCATCTGTTTTCCTGAATGTTCTGGGACAATAATTTACACAGAAGATATCCCTTAAGAAACCTACCCCATTCTATTTTCATTCCTTTCCATAAGACTTAGTCTACCTGCTCTGATTCCTGGAAATAAATGTTGCATGGCAGAGAATTTTAAATTTGTTTAATGTTGCAAAAAAAGTTAACTAAGTTATATACTTTATTTTTTAAAATTAAAAAAAAAAAAGTGAAAAACATGCACCCATATACACATATTAGTGAAATATGCACTCACCCTTAAATATGCACATACATGCACTATAAAACTTGCCCAATCGCTCCCCAATGGCATGAAATGCATATTTCCGTTACTTGTATACATTTTACTTGAAGGAATAAAACATGCTAATAAGCAAAAATCCGCCCTCTAATAATGACTCGTCCTCAGCTATCTCCATCTGAGGTAGGAACAACCGCTCTGACTCCCGGTAGGTGTTTCTGTTTTTGTGGATAGAAATTTTCAGCAATAGCTGCACATGTTTGGGAGAAGGATCATGAAATTAGTTTGGAGTCGGAACTGAAGAAGTATGTCCAGGGACATAAGCAGCTCACAATTTGGGAGAAAATTTATATCCACAAAAAAGGGGACCAGCTGATGAATTTTGATATACCTGCTGTGACCCAGATGGAGAATAGCTGAGGATGAGTCATGATGCAGGCTTGAAACATGTATGTATGTATGTTAAATCTCCATCTCAAGTATTAATATATATTTACTAACTTCACTATATAAACTTCCTATAAATTTTAGGATAACAGTTAAACGCTCATTTTTGAAGTCTACAATAGCTAATGTTGTCTGAACTAGTTTCACATTATGCTGTTTAACCGGATGCCTTCTAAAGTCAACACAAGCTTCCGAGCATTAGCACATCAGACACAAAACTTGCTTCAAAAGTAACAGAACTGTTCCAGATCTAGACTTCTCTGAATTCTTTTGTTACCATATAACAAGCCTATTATCCATATTTACCTGTCTGGATTATATTCCAAAGCATTACGGCACAACAAATCAACATCATCTAAGAAGTCTTGAGCACAAACGTAACGGTGAAGATCAATTTTTGTCATCATTGTTTCCAAATCCATTGGTTGTTTGATGATTGACAGATAGTCTGGAACTTCTTCAATGTCAACTGGCTTGGTAAACATGAAGAATCTGAAAGAGATAAATGTAGAATGTTACTGAAATGACACATGATACATATAAGTCTGCCCTATTGTATTGCTTATTTTTTTATATTCAGATTCAGATCCATATATGAAGTGCAGTAAGCCTATCTGTAGAAGTATCTTGAGATCTTGTATCTACAGATACAATTTCCAGAAAAGGTTTCAACTAACCATAATGTATGACTGGGGACTGCTTACCTTATCTATAGGGCCCTGATTTATTGGTGAAATAAAATGGCTTAATTCGGTGTTAACTTCCTTCTATTTCGGTGGGTATTTCGTGAAATAAATTACTTTATACTACATCGGGATCATTGCGCAATGTTAAACTTTGCTTCTTTATTTACATGAACTACCCCCCCCCCCTCATTTCTATATTCTTCTGCCCTTGTATGAACTGAAGTAACTTTCGATTTAGACATGATTAGAGTTAATATTCAAATATAATTACGAGAAATATTATCGTAATTACCATTAAACACCACAGGGTTGGAAAAAAAACATGCTTTTTTTAAAAGAACAAAAAAAAAGTTTTTTTGTTTAAAACATGTTTTTTTTGTTTAAAACGTTTTTTATGTGAACAACAATGTTGGTTGTTTTAAACGTGTTTTTTTAACTTTTTTATGTTTACAACAATGTTGTTTGTTTAAAAAAAAATTTAAATTGTTCATTTTGTTTAAAACAACCATTTTAATGTATAGGGCCTATTATATATATATAAAACGTTTTAAACAAACTTAAAAAAAAACACAAGCACTTGTTTTAAACGTTTTGTTTTAAACATTCCAACCCTGAAACACCATCAGATAGCCATTTGCAAACAGAAGTGCCAACCATACCACTGTGGATAAAAGACGAAATCTGTTGAATACAAGTAACAAACATTCTACAATCTTCTGCTGTAATCGATCATAGGCATCGCTAACTTGGCAAAGAGATAGCAGGAAAGGAGAGTACTCAACAGTACAAACCAGGTCACAGACAATCTTTGCGTAAATTTTGCAATCTTTGTAATCGATCACAAATATCGATATATCGGTAAATCTTCGACAGCCACAGAAACAGCAGAAAAAAAAGCATGCTGCTAAGAAATAAAAAATACACTAGGCTACACCAAAACACAATATTGTGATTTTAAGGCACATTTTCGTGCTCGTTTCTCACTTTAAGGACAGAAGGGGCATATTTCGCGTTTATAGACACATTTCGCGTAATCGAGTAAATTTCGCGATATTTCGTGGATTCAATTTGGTTCATATTGGTATTTTGAGCATATAACAGCTAAATATACCTAAGGGCGGTTCGCGCTTATCATTGTTACCAAAAAATACGGCCCCTACTTATCTAATCTAACCTATCCTAGGTATAAGGTGGGGAAAAAGTTAAATACACAAAAAATGGCTTGTGATATAGGGTTCGTAATACCTTTCAATTCTGCAATTCTACATTGAGACCTTTAAATTTTGCAAGATTTGGGAATACAAAAGGTAATCTTAATAAGAAACTATACTCCCTTTATTTACATGAGTTCATGACATAAGGCAAATTTTTAATGTTTAATTTTCTTCTGCATAGTCTATGAATTGAATTCTTGCATGGAGTATAATTTTAAAAATAGCAAAGGATGTTTACTTCATTTCCTTAAGACCGTATTACTGCTCCAAAATTTGGATATGCTTACAAAATAATATTAACCCAACTCAATGCAATGAAAATTGCTTCACACTTAAAGCATGTCCAGGTCTGAGAAACCAGGTCTAACCTAACCTAACCTAACCTAACCTAACTACAAGACAATTCCAGAACGTTCATATTTTACTGTTTTTACCCCCAAAAAACCTTCAAGTCTGTGCACATTTTTTAGAATTATTATGGCTAAATCGTAATACACTGGCAGCTCTTATCTGAGATATGTCAGTTCACAAAAAAAAGCTTTTCCCGAGAACCTGACTTGGGGTTTGGTTCCCTACGAGCAAAACAAATTTGCCAGAATATTCAACCAGAATGATGTAGGGTATGGGTGGAACTGGATATGTTTCCACCTTCTCACCATGAGTTCTGGGTCGTTTTGGTCTGACAAAATTAGCAAAGATCTGAAAGATGAATCTTGTGAATTTTTCTTTTAATTCCCTTTTTTAAATTACATTGCACAAATGGAAAACATCAAAATATTAACGATGTTCTAATTTGTTGAACCATAAAATGAGCATAAACCGTAGTGTCTCAATCATAGAACTTTTATTAGTATTAAACAAATTACAAAAAATGTTCAATTTTGTCAATTTTTATAAACTTTAAGTGTGATGCACAATCGGAAGATCGATGGTTTTTTATGTAATTTTCTTTTATTGCAGGAGGCAAGTTTTCTGCACTATAGCGATTAAAAAAAAAAATAATAATTTTCTTTTTCCCTGACCAAGCCTACTAGATAGAGGCGATGGGCTTACCACCTGTCCCTCTGTCCACTCTCGGAAAATAAGAGTAACAAAATTATTGTAGGTAATGAAACCTCCACTTAGAGGCCCTATGCCCCACAATAGGGGTTACAGGAACAAGTCAAGTCTACTAGATAATACTGATGAATCTTGCTAATATTTACAGCAAATGCATGTGTTTAGATTATAATGTTACTGGATTAACTATATCCATTCCCCCTGGCTAAAGAAATTTCAAAGGTCTACTGTACCTTTCTTTTCACCCTGAACTAGCATTTATGATATGAAAACCTAGGTACATCAAAACTACTTACTGCCTGTTACGGGCTAGTTTTGCACAGATCTCCCTCAAGAAGATTCTCAGTTCTCTTAAGGTGGCTTCTTCTTTCTCATAAACTTTCTTAAGCTCCTCTTCGGTAAGTTTTACAGGCTCAGGTGGTGGTGCCAGGGGCAATTCTTCAAAGCATTCTCCTGTAACAATTATAAAATCAATTATACAAAAATACAGTGGAGTCCCACAGATAAAAACAAATGGTGAGCAAAATTTTTGGATCTGAAAATTACTCCTATCACTGTGCACTAAGTAAGATCGACTTACAACATAACTGAATTTGGACTCGGAACATCTCAAAACATGTACTTCAGTGGCTAAATATGAAAATATCTAAGAAAAATATTGGAGTGCAATAGGACAAATGACTTTGCTGTCAAACGTCTGGCATTAGAAGTGTGTGGCATGTTCATGAACTGGATCGAGGTGGTGAGAGAAGGAAACAATGAGACATTTTTTCATCTCACTGGTCAATACAGCAATCAACCAATGATATAATATTTGATTCAATCAATCAATATTTAATTTGCCATGAGCATCAAGAAAGATGCTATAGACCACATAAAATATGATTAATTATTATCAGTAAATACAATCAATACAAATATAACAGAACAATTTTAAACATATACCTAAGAATGGAAATATAAAATAATGAATAGAAATACAATACAAAGAATGAAAATACAAAGGAAATACAAACTAATATGAACTGTTAAGATATTACAATTTTGAACTACAGAAAGATATTAATAGACGTCGCAAGAAATTCCTTTACATCATAGAAGGGATTCTTCTGTTGTATTATTGAATCAGACAAGAAATCTCTATCCTGAATGATTTATTTCCAATACTTGGTTGATATATGGTTATTTAACGATACGCGTAGGGATGTACTGCTACTTAGGCCTGTGACTGTCACTGGTGTGCCGGAATTTTGTCCCACAGGAGTTCTTTAACATGCCAGTAAATCTACTCACATGGGCCTGTCACATTTATGCACACATAAATGCCATCAACCTGGGCTGGTTCAAACCCGCAACCTTGGGCACAGAAAGCCAGCGCGATACTAACTGTGCCACCCAGGACGACAAATATTTCCAATACTTTTTTTCTACACTTTCCTTTTTTCATATTCCACAAAGTGCTACCCAATTTCCCAAAATTCATAAGTTGCATGCAACTGAGTGGTAGTATGAGAAAATGATGCTAGGTGACACTTCATACATTTGTGAGTCAGTGTACCAAGAGACTTTGTTCTAAGTGTGACATTTAGTATTTGTGAGCATTTTTCCCTTGTTGCATATTGCTTATATTGGGATTTCACAATGACAGATGTGAGGGAGCAGCGTGTCTGCGTAAAGTTTTGTTTCAAACACGGGAAAACTGCTGCAAAAAAAGCACGAAATGTTAAAGCAAGCATCTGAAGATGATGTTCTAGGTTAGACCAAACCAATGAGTGGTTCAAGTGGTTTCAAAATGACTGAGCATCGATTGATGGTGATTGTAATGGACGGCCATTAACCAGCATTACATTTGAAAACGTCACTGCTGTTCGGACTGTGACCTTGCAATTGTGGCAGGAAGAGGACTACCTCATGCTATAAGGAAAAACTTTCATAACATTTTTGTCTAGGCTGTCCGGGTAGCGCCGCGTCGAGTGATGAGATGCCAACGTTTCTACAGCCATGTTGCTGTCTTCTTCAGGGCCAAAAAGTCACTGACTAAGCCGGGCATCGGGGTCTTATATATCCGTGTGGTGTTGCGGAGCAGTAGCGGGCGTCCGGCCAATCACAGAAGAGGCATCTGTTGGAGCTCTGGGATTGGTCGGTCGACAGCAGCGGTTGGTCGGAGCTCCATTATCCCTATCTGCTGCATCATGGTGGTGTCGAAGAAGGGGTTGCCAGGTTTTCGGCAAGTCCAGGCCTTTATCCCCGTTGATGTTCTGGGGTCTTCTCGCTATTTCAATCGCTTCTTTCACCCTTCTCGGCCACCATCTTTCTTCTCTACTTATGAGGCGGGTGCCATCAAAAACGATAGCGTGTCCAGTCTTTGCTGAGTGGAGGGCTATGGCCGACTTATCAAAGTTGTTATTCTTGTAGTGGCGTATGTGCTCTTGTAGGCGTTCTGCTACTGTGCGGCCAGTCTCACCAATGTAAGTCCGTCCGCAGCTGCAGGGGACCTCATATATTCCCGCCATCTGTAAGGGTTCTAATTTGTCCTTCACCCGGACCAGTCTGCGTCGGAGAGTATTGGGAGCACTGTAGGCAACCTTGATGTTCTGTCGTCGTAGCATTTTTCCGATTCGGTCGGTAATACCCCTCACGTAAGGCAGTAACGCTACCCCGCTGATAGGTTCTGGGGGTTTCTGATTGGTAGTGGAGCTGTTAAGAGTCAGGGCTGTCTGTGTAGATTGTATTGTTCGCTTGATGGTAGCTGCGGGGTAACCATTGGCTCGGAAGGTGTGCTGGAGGCCTTCCATTTCTCCTGGCAGGCTCTCTGCGTCTGATACCTTGGCTGCTCTCATCGCTAAGGTTCTCAGTACGCCTCTCTTAATAGCTGGGTGGTGGTGTGACTCTGCATGCAGATATCGGTCCGTATGTGTTGGTTTACGGTAGACCGAGTGACCCAAGCTGCCATCCGCCCGTTTCCTCACCAGCACATCCAGAAAAGGTAGGCAATCGTTCTTCTCTATCTCCATGGTAAACTTGATGTTGGCGTGAGCGGAATTCAAGTTGTTCAGGAAGTCTCGTAGCAATTCGTTACCATGTGGCCAGATGACAAAGGTATCATCAACGTAACGTAGCCACAGCTTTGGTTGGTGTTGGCTGTTGGACAGGACTTCGGTCTCAAAAGCTTCCATAAACAGATCTGCTACCACGGGGGATAGAGGAGAACCCATGGCCGCCCCTTCCACTTGGGCGTAATACTTGTTACCATATTGGAAGAAGGTAGAGCTGATGCAGAGTTCTGTGAGATCAGCCCATTCTGTAGGAAGATTCCGGTCTTGCAGTTTCTGTCGGATGATGCTGACAGCTTCGTTGGTGGGAACTTTGGTGAACAGAGATGTCACATCGAAGCTCACGAGAATGTCGTTGGGGTCCAAGCGTAGGTTGCTGATGATGTTGACGAAGTGTGCAGAGTTTTTTACCGTAGATGCTATGTCCTCAGTTAGAGGTCTTAACTTGCCAGTCAGATAGCGGGCCAGGGGATGTGTAGGACAGTTTATGGCAGATACAATAGGCCGTAGAGGTACATTGGGTTTGTGTACCTTCGGAAGTCCATAGAACTTCGGCGTGATACTATTTCCCCTTTTAAGCCTTGGTTTGACTTCGTCCTCAATGGCAGTGGCTTGGTTAATACGAGTTGCCACTTTGGCTCGCATTTTTCGTACGGGGTTGCCTGGCAGAGGTTTGTAGGTTCCTTCTTCTCCCAATATGATGCTCACTTTCTGGTGGTAGTCATTGCTCCTCAAAAGGACCGTTGCATTGCCTTTATCTGCCGGGAGAATGACGATGTCGTCTCGCTCACGAAGAGCGCGCAGCGCTTGGCGTTCGTCTCTAGGCAAGTTGTTTGGTGGAAGTTTGGCATGAATCAACGGTCCTTTTGAGGAGCAAT
The DNA here is from genome assembly GCA_964059195.1 of Ectobius pallidus. Lineage (NCBI taxonomy): Eukaryota > Metazoa > Arthropoda > Insecta > Blattodea > Ectobiidae > Ectobius > Ectobius pallidus. The sequence goes on from CAXKWD010000005.1 coordinate 18,910,703, forward strand.
GACTACCACCAGAAAGTGAGCATCATATTGGGAGAAGAAGGAACCTACAAACCTCTGCCAGGCAACCCCGTACGAAAAATGCGAGCCAAAGTGGCAACTCGTATTAACCAAGCCACTGCCATTGAGGACGAAGTCAAACCAAGGCTTAAAAGGGGAAATAGTATCACGCCGAAGTTCTATGGACTTCCGAAGGTACACAAACCCAATGTACCTCTACGGCCTATTGTATCTGCCATAAACTGTCCTACACATCCCCTGGCCCGCTATCTGACTGGCAAGTTAAGACCTCTAACTGAGGACATAGCATCTACGGTAAAAAACTCTGCACACTTCGTCAACATCATCAGCAACCTACGCTTGGACCCCAACGACATTCTCGTGAGCTTCGATGTGACATCTCTGTTCACCAAAGTTCCCACCAACGAAGCTGTCAGCATCATCCGACAGAAACTGCAAGACCGGAATCTTCCTACAGAATGGGCTGATCTCACAGAACTCTGCATCAGCTCTACCTTCTTCCAATATGGTAACAAGTATTACGCCCAAGTGGAAGGGGCGGCCATGGGTTCTCCTCTATCCCCCGTGGTAGCAGATCTGTTTATGGAAGCTTTTGAGACCGAAGTCCTGTCCAACAGCCAACACCAACCAAAGCTGTGGCTACGTTACGTTGATGATACCTTTGTCATCTGGCCACATGGTAACGAATTGCTACGAGACTTCCTGAACAACTTGAATTCCGCTCACGCCAACATCAAGTTTACCATGGAGATAGAGAAGAACGATTGCCTACCTTTTCTGGATGTGCTGGTGAGGAAACGGGCGGATGGCAGCTTGGGTCACTCGGTCTACCGTAAACCAACACATACGGACCGATATCTGCATGCAGAGTCACACCACCACCCAGCTATTAAGAGAGGCGTACTGAGAACCTTAGCGATGAGAGCAGCCAAGGTATCAGACGCAGAGAGCCTGCCAGGAGAAATGGAAGGCCTCCAGCACACCTTCCGAGCCAATGGTTACCCCGCAGCTACCATCAAGCGAACAATACAATCTACACAGACAGCCCTGACTCTTAACAGCTCCACTACCAATCAGAAACCCCCAGAACCTATCAGCGGGGTAGCGTTACTGCCTTACGTGAGGGGTATTACCGACCGAATCGGAAAAATGCTACGACGACAGAACATCAAGGTTGCCTACAGTGCTCCCAATACTCTCCGACGCAGACTGGTCCGGGTGAAGGACAAATTAGAACCCTTACAGATGGCGGGAATATATGAGGTCCCCTGCAGCTGCGGACGGACTTACATTGGTGAGACTGGCCGCACAGTAGCAGAACGCCTACAAGAGCACATACGCCACTACAAGAATAACAACTTTGATAAGTCGGCCATAGCCCTCCACTCAGCAAAGACTGGACACGCTATCGTTTTTGATGGCACCCGCCTCATAAGTAGAGAAGAAAGATGGTGGCCGAGAAGGGTGAAAGAAGCGATTGAAATAGCGAGAAGACCCCAGAACATCAACGGGGATAAAGGCCTGGACTTGCCGAAAACCTGGCAACCCCTTCTTCGACACCACCATGATGCAGCAGATAGGGATAATGGAGCTCCGACCAACCGCTGCTGTCGACCGACCAATCCCAGAGCTCCAACAGATGCCTCTTCTGTGATTGGCCGGACGCCCGCTACTGCTCCGCAACACCACACGGATATATAAGACCCCGATGCCCGGCTTAGTCAGTGACTTTTTGGCCCTGAAGAAGACAGCAACATGGCTGTAGAAACGTTGGCATCTCATCACTCGACGCGGCGCTACCCGGACAGCCTAGACAATGATGACTCCGGCCGCGGAAGCCTACAGACTTATTTCATAACATTTGTCAAGTTAATATTTTGAAGGCATAATAATTAAATGTCCATCATTAACATCATTTAAGAAAAAAAATATGTATGGTATCACAATATTATAAATTTATTTGATTGTAAGACTGGTTTATAGTCTGTACATTAGGACTCATAACAGATAGGATTACCAGACGTCTGTATTCAGCAGGACATGTCTGTATATTGTAAAGCTGTCCTGATGCCCGTATTTTTGTATAATTATAATCAATGATTTTTTAAATAACTGAAAAAGGATGCTTTTGTTTCCAGATTTTACCAAAAGATGTCTCTGAGCATCGTATCACAATCCAATTTCTATTTAAATTGTAATCTCTTTGCATGCATGTGCTCATTTCACTTTCATTATTACGGTATTAATCTCTTTAGAGAAATTTTGAATTTTGAATCTGCTGTTGGTAGTAACAACCAGGATGGTACGGATGCTGTGAGTTTTATTTTATGCACCGAGTTTATAATGGGGAAAAGAGAATGCAAATTTACTGCTGAGTTGGAGATGAGATACAAATGCTTCAAAATGGGCCATTCTGATGGGGAAGTAGTGTGTTTAGTTGGGACAAAGGTCTCTGTTTTGAACCATGGAGTATTTGCCTGTGAAGTTTAGTTTGAAAAAATTAACATGTTCTCAATTTTATGATAATCTGAAAATCAACAAATGCCTATTGAACAAAATTAGGTCACCAGATAATTATGTGTCTCATGCCAGCAGCATGGACAAGAAAGAACATACAGGCTGAGATGTATTCAATTAAGACGCCAAATAAATGTAGGTCACAAAAACAGAGCCGTTCCATAATTTTAATATGTCCTGCTTTTGTCCTGGATTTTAGTCTCGTATGTTCTCTTTTCCATCCAAAACCATCTGGGAATCTTAATAACAGGTCTTAGTGAATTTTGAATAGAATGCTTTATTGATCATTAGAAAACAGAAGTTACAATAAATCTCGTCAAAGCTACAAGATGTAGTGAATATTAACAAGTAATTTACAGTCAAAATTAAGACTTGATAAGTGAATCATAGCAATAATGATAAAAATCAGTAAATTCTTTTCTTATTACAAAAGTAAAATCAGATCTTAATAAGCTTTGCTACTGTTTTGTGATCGTACCACTAGGCAAGCTGTGATGCACGCTATTGACAACATGTTATTACAGACTAAATTCTTGTCACAGCTCTTAGACTTCTAATTTCACTGTAGCAGAATTTTAACTCACACCCTGCAAGCATAACTTAACATTCAGAATGGTGCATAAATCCATGATAAGAATAGAGGTGTAGAGGAGAAAAGAAATTCAAATAACTGCATTTAAGATGGCATAAAAAAGGCTCATTATGCCTTCTTTGTCCTTGTTACACTTTCTTTTAAGTCTCAATATTTTAATGGCGTTCTTAAAGAACTCATTAAAAGTCAACAATGTCTAGGACAGCACTTTTCAACTTATGGTTTGCGAGTAACTGCCAGGTACTACTGAAATGGAGTGTAAAATTAAAATATAAAAACAAACATTCAACAAACAGGACTACAGTGTACGCATTATTCAATATATTGTATGAAATACTAAATAAATTCAAGGGGTAGCTGTTCTTGCTTAAACATCCCTAAATAAAACAATGAATTTATTAATACAATGAAGCACTAGGTATTGGAACTCTGAATTGTTAATTATAGTCCTGAGAGTGAGCATCACATTAACTCATAACAAATTAGTACAGCCAATGCCCTAAATTAAAAGCAATGTACCTCAATGAGAAAAGGTTGAGAACTGCTGGTCTAGGAGAAAATGAACTAGCAAGATGTTTGTTCAGGAATCGCAACAAACCTGCTTTCCTTGGCATTTTAGGAGGACGTACAGCTTCAGTGAGGAATAATGGTTTGAAAAATGCTTCTCTGTCAGCCATTGGTGGATCCTGCATCGCCATTACCTCACCACGATATTCACTGAAGAGAGAGCGAATCTGTAAAAGAAAAAGGACCTGAATATATACACGTATAAATATAAGGGTGGGGGAGAGAGCCTCATTATGAGCACCTGTGGGATCAGATCCCTAGCTTGAACATGCCAGATAATCCAATCAGGCAACAGACAAGAATACTGGAAGAACAGAAATGGCTCTTACATTACTCTTGGGTTAAACACACATCAGGAATACGGGAAACAAGCTGGCAGATCAACTGGTGAAACAGGTGAAAACTATACTAATTTACCAGGGAGATACAATAGGGTACTACATAGTGCAATCTTGTGTGAATTTCATGCTGAAAGTATCACCCTTTAGGAAAATGAGTGGCAAAGGACGAACAATGGTGTAATAACAATAGTTTTTCCCTAGAATAAAAGATTAAAAATTAACCTCTCAATGCTGTCCTCTATATGAGGCCTCCATGCATCGTTCAGATCCATAGATTGCTAAATATTTGTTCTCATGTGCACAGTTTTAAAATTATGGAAAGTAAAAGTATACTAGGCTGTAGATAAAGTTTAATTTCAGAAAATGTATTTGTAGATACATCTAATATATATTAAGATATTATATTATGGATTTGAAAAAAAGATACATTTTTGGCCCCATATGAATGATATTATGTCAAACTTTATTTCTGCAGTTTTAATGAATAGCCTACTTCTCTAGCACAATATATCTTCCACATGTAAGGTTTAGGATCTAAATGGAGATGTCATAAATTTTTGTAGGAAACCTTGAGTATTCCTTTAAAGACAAATCCCGTAAGACAAAAAAGAAATCATTTTTGCATCACATTCTTGAATACAATAGTGAGTGTTTAATCAGCTAAAAATTTCCAGTTCTATAGGCCTGATAGATCACTTAGGTGGTGCCAAGGCTAATGGAGGAGACACTTTATTAGGCAAGTGCCACCACAAAGTAAAGAAAAATCCAAGACTCACAAGAAACTGTTGTGTAAAGCACGAACATAAGAAGAAAAACTGTGTGTTTACTGGTGCCAAGAATATGATGCTGAGTGTTTCGAGCTTTACCACACCAAACCAAATTACTATACTATGTGACAGTAATTAAATTGTCTACTATGTTTCTATTTTTTCTTTAAAAAAAAAAACAAAAGTTTTATGTTATATTTATCTATTAAGCAAACTTATATTTATGTTAAGAAAATTTTAACAAGGGCTGTACATGTTGTAAATGCTTGAAGAAGGTCACTTTAACCCTCATAAACAATTGGAAAGGAAGTTGCTTGTTTAAGTCCAGAGGGTGTGATAGAAGAGTTTGGAAAGTCTGGTTAATAACAGGAGTGTCCAAAGTGTACGTTTTTCTGTTATTTTATCTTTCTGTTAACATGGAAATTAATAATTGAATGCATGTAAAATTTAGCTCTAAGACCATCTTAGACCACTACAATCTTCAGGTAAGCAAGTTATTTATGTAAAAAGTGGAAACTGGTGGCTGAATGTTTAAATATCCTCCATCCACGTGGTAGTAATGTTATAAGGACTGCTGATGTGTGAAAAATTGTTTTATAATTGCATGTAGTATTACTTTTATTATAATGGAGCATGCAGGTAATACAGTGGAACCTCATTAACAAGTTCCTCATTATCATGTTTTCCCGCATAGTATGACAGTTCTTTAAAGTCCCGGTTCCAATTTTACTAATTACAGTACATATTTGAATGTTCCTAACATGTTTTGGTTACTCGCTTACTACGTTCAAATTTGGCTCACCAACATGTTGCAAAACATGAATCTTGGTTGTGAATCCATTCGCGTAATCTCGGTGTCAGATTTTGTGCTCTCTGTTCTTTCTCTTTGCTCTATGGGACCAATCGTCAGCTTAGTTTTGTAAATGCCATTTTTGCTTCTCATTGGTCGTTTTTTGATTTGGCGCGGTTTCTCCAGCAAGGTGATGTCCAGCATCAGCTGTTTCGCCACCATATTTGTCATAATTATTTTGTTGTGTTTGTGTTCGCCAAAGTGGTGAAATATTGAATGTTTTAAATTTCCAATACTTCGTGTGGTATAGAGAAGAAAATTAGGCAGGTTAGAACACATTTAAGAAGTGGATCGTGATTCTCATATGGATATCGGGAAGCATCTGATTAGCAGCTTGTGGCTGTGGACATGCCTTTGAGTACTGCACATTTCGACAAGCGTGATATTTTATGCTTTCAGTTATTTTGCCTGTGTTTGTTAATAGATTGTGGAATGCAACTTGTTTCATTTCTGAAGTTTCAAAGTAACGTGAGGCAATTTTATTAAATTTCTTCTGTTTTTCCGTCAAATATGGCTCCCATACAGTCTTGAATTTCAATTGTAGCACGTTTTGTTCGATTTCCTTTCATAACCAAATTATTATTATTATTATTATTATTATTATTATTTTTTTAAATGTTTAGTAGTACGTTTTCTCATTTAAGATGTCCATTTTTTTTCCATAGAAAAACATGTTAGCAAGGTTCTACTGTAAATATTATTTTTAAAAATCAAATTTTATAGGTGTCAATCTTTTTTGATCAGCAGCAGTGAACACAGAAGAATGAAGCAATAAGTTATTATGATGTTTTAAAATCTTTTTAGTACACGCTCTCTAAAACAGCTGCTTGTCGTACTGGTAACACACCGAAAAATTGCATTTTAGCAACCTAGGCCACTAGTATGCTACAGTCATCATGACAATCTATAAACAAAATCCAGATGGCATTGATCAGTCACATAAATTTTAACATGGATTTAAGCATGTATGTCATAAAACAACAAATTTAAGCCAACATGTTTCTTTATAATAATCAGAAACTTTACCAGGGTTTTTCGAAAAACACTTCATCATATAAAAACAAATATAACCCAACAACTTTTCACATCTTGGTTCACAAGAGAAACATTGCTTATCATGAATGCACCAGCATTTAAATGCAATAATGTATTCCTTGTCATAGTCTACTGCTGCCGTGAAGTTGCTGGCAGCAGCTCCAATTCAATGTATCTGGTTTGGATTGAAATTTCCTCGGGATTATCATTCATATTTTTACAAGCTTTTCATAAATACTAGTTCGTATGCATTATTGTTTACAAAAAGCGACTCATATTATAATGCATCTATGCAGCATTTCGTATTGGTACATATGGTAATTGTTTTGCGATTCAGGTGGCTGTGAGAACATGACGTTAACAAATGGCTCACTGCCTTTCGTTATAATTAATTATATGGTATTTTTGTTTCATTCCATATAATTTAGAGAGCTTTTACTAAAAAAGATTGTATGCATCATGTACATCAAACTTGCTAACTCATCTAGTATTTCGGCCGTTATACTGGATTCGTCCGCTAAAGCATTGTAGTGTACTTGATACACAAACAGCTATTAAAGGTTTTTCTGTGAATTTTAATTATAGGGAAGCCCTTGGGAAAATATTGTTTTCACTCTTTTTAAATAATGACTCAACAAAACAAGATGCCCTGTGGACATCACACTGAAAGGCCAAGGTGTAAAATATAAATAAATTCTATGTAAAATATAAAGATTGAACTTGAGATAAAAAAGTATCATATAATTATTTTATTAACCGAACTCAAAGGTTCCAACATGTTTGAACTAACTTTTTAAACCTAACAAGACAGTAATACCTCAATTGGAAGCATGTTGTATGGAATGTCTGCTGTAGCCAATAGCAGAATCGGAGCTGTTGGATCCAATTTGAAAAGATGTGATAAGAAAACAGCATGAAGTGTTTCTGGAACTAATTTCCACCACTGAGCAATAGCTGGAACATATATAATTGAAGGTAAATTTCGCCTTGCTTCTTGAAAGATCTGTGAACAAAGAGGAATAAGAACAATTAGCAACTGATCTGCATTAACATGAAACACTGCATTTTACAGATTTAGCCGATTTTTCTTCTTGTCTAATTACATTGTGCTACAAATTTTACTTTTTGTGTGTTACACATACAAAAATAGGATTTTCTTCTATATTTGCAATCACTGAATATGAATATGACAATAAAAAAAATTTATTGGTTCCAAATTTCGAGAACATTACAATTGTACATCAATCTAAAATGATTTTCTGAGAAAAAGTAGTAACCAATTAATAGATATAAATTGTATGGCAACTAAAATTGGATGTGAGGTAGCCTACATGCTTTCCACATAATTCAACCCCCCAAACACTAATACAGACAATAACAAAATATTGGTTCCGGATTTAGAATTCACATTAATTTTCTTGAAATCAGGAACAGTAATGTAAAATTGGAATTTTCTTGAAGTTTCCAATGAACTAATTTTTTTTTTTTTTATTGTCATATAGGCTACATATTCAGGATGGTTGAATTATATGTAGGGCCCTGATTTATTGGTGAAATAAAATGGCTGATTTCGGTGTTAACTTCCTTCTATTTCGGTGGGTATTTCGTGAAATAAATTACTTATACTGCATTGGGAACATTGCGCAATGATAAACTTTGCTTCTTTATTTACATGAACTAACACCCCCCCCCCCCCATTTCTATATTCTTCTGCCCTTGTATGAACTGAAGTAACTTTCGATTTAGGCATGATTAGAGTTAATGTTCAAATATAATGATGAGAAATATTACCGTAATTTCTATTAAACACCATCAGATAGCCATTTGCAAACAGAAGTGCCAACCATACCACAGTGGATAAAAGACAAAATCTGTTGAATACAAGTAACAAACATTCTACACTCTTCTGCTGTAATCGATCATAGGCATCGCTAACTTGGCAAAGACATAGCAGGAAAGGAGTGTACTCAACAGAACAAACCAGGTCACAGACAATCTTTGTGTGGATTCTGCAATCTTTGTAATCGATCACAAATATTGATATATTGTTAAATCTTCGACAGCCACAGAAACAGCAGAAAAAAAAGCATACTGCTAAGAAATAAAAAATACAGTACACCAAAACACGATAGTGTGATTTTAAAGCACATTTTCGTGCTCATTTCTCACTTTACGGACAGAAGGGGCATATTTCGCGCTTATAGACACATTTCGCTGAATCGAGTAAATTTCGTGATATTTCGTGGATTCAATTTGGTTCATATTGGTATTTTAAGCATATAAAAGCTAAATATAGCAATAATTTGCATTTGTTATAAGGGAGGTTGTTTTATAAAATTTCGCGCTTATCGTTGTTACCAAAAAATATGGCCCCTAATTATATGGAAAACATGTGTATTATGTCGAACAAAATTTTTATTGCCATATAATTTATATTTCTTGTATTGTTACTACAATTTATGCAGAAAATTGTTTTACATGATAGATTAATGTAAAATTGGAATTTTCTTGAAATCTGGAAGAAACAAAATTTTTACTTCCTCTGCCCATACCATGGGTACCATACGTAGAGGAAGTATTGTTTTCGAACCCCAAATTCGAAGTTGAGTTTTTAACATAAATATACATTTTGAGGTCCCGGATTTAAAAATATTGTTTTCGGAAACATGTCTGTCTGTCTGTGTGTCTATGAACAGCTTAGCTCCAGAATGGAAAATCATAAAAAAAACAAAATTTTGTATTTGGGTTCAAATACAAAATTTTGTATTTTGTTCTTGTACTTCTGAAGATGTGAGTGGCTTGATATCAAAGGCGGACATCTGACGAATTCATAAATCCTGAAAAATGCCAGTTTCTTATATACAAGTTATATTTATGTATTTTTTTATGGCTTCTTTTTCATATTTCCTCTTAGAAGTCCCAAATAAACTGTGTTCTGTTTCTGATATCAATATCATTAAGAAAGTCAGTGAAAATTAGCTTTGAAAATACAGATGTCCTGTTTTGAAACAAAAATTGACAGATTTCCGCTTTTGATACAAATATGATGGTAGGTGTCCGTTTTCGATCCAAATGACTCACCTAAGAAATTCCATATCAGACCAACCCTAATATTGCTATGAAAGATAAGGAGGTGAAAACTGAAATACAGTACGAATTAAATACCAATACATTGTCAAAATTCCTTAAAGAAGATTTTGTTTTATAAATACTGCACGATTCTCGCGATTGCAACAGCTAGCAATAATGTTAATTCATTATTATTCTATGCCCTGTTAACGAGGTTTTACCGTGTTACAGTATTCGTTATGAATAACTCTTACATTTCTGACATCAAACTTTCACCACACGATAGATTTTGACATATCAAATTAGCATTATCCGAAATGTGAGGTTGACGCTTCTCCACATTTCTTTTCCACTTTTCTGAATTGCTTTTCCTTCTTCTTGTGCTCCCTTCACTAACTGAAATATTATTCTCCATGGGAACACTTTCTCTTTTGAATAATACCTTAAATAATATTATTGCAAGGTCAAAATAATATTATTACAAGCACGCAAAATGAGCAAAACAGATTGTCACATTGGGAACAGTAGCAGCCATTGCTAAAACGGAAGTCATGTGATCAGATTCTAGCTCCCGCATTGGCTGCTTGGTAGATGTCCGATGTTGAAAACAACTTGCATAGCAGGAGTCCGAATTTGAAACAAACCTTCAACTTCGAAGCAAAAAAATTACGTGCTTGCGCCCGTTTCTGACAGAAACCGATTTCACCATTGGAAAGGGGAGACAAAATCCTACAGGAATCCACTTCTAACTCAATTTCAATTTTTCAGACAGATGTCCGCCTTTGATATAAGCCACTCATGTGACATGAAGATTGGCGACAACTTTTTCTTATTCTTAAGGGGACTTAATTTATTATTATTATTATTTTGCAATTTTCTTGAAAACGGCTCTAATGATTTTTTAAATTTTGTACATTATTTTGTACTTGCTTATACCAAGAGATAAAACTTTTACTTGAAAAATTTTTTCAAAAAAATTCTCTGAAGGGTAGTTATAAGCCACCCACTCTGAATACACGCTCCTGGCAATTCGACTTGTTGTAAAGGAAAATCTTATGAAAACAAAATTTTGTATCTGGGGATGTGACACAAAGATTGGTGAAGCAAAGAAAACAACATGGGATAAGTTTATTAACACCATAGACTACAGAAAGGATGGACCCCAAGCACACAAACTACTGAGCTCATTAAAAAATAAATAAGTACACAGAACAATATAGCCACTCTATTGAAATAAATGGCAATGTTATTACAGATATGAAGAAAATTGCCAACAAGTTTAATACAGTCTACCTAGATCTATATAAAATAAAATCAGGTAAACTGATGTAAAAAAGTGCCAGTGTGTTTTTGTTTAAACAGTTATGACTGCAATTATGATATGCAGAATATGTTTTTTTTAATTGAATTCCAAGTTAAGCTCCAGATTTATTCATTAAGCAGGGCTTAGGGAAGAACAAAGGTCTAGTTTTTGTTTTTGTTTTGTTTGTTAACAGATTAAAATCTTCCAGCATCAACTGAACTGTACAGATTTGTGATATCTTGACAATCACACACTCACATAAAAATACAAAAAAAAAAAAGTGAAATTGGCCGGTTTCAGGATTTGAACCATGGAACTCCAGAATGTGATGCCAAGATGTTACCACCTCGGCCACCTGGGTCAGTTTAACGGTCTACTTGGATAAGCGCATGTAAAACAATAGTATTTTTGGTCATAGCTAACAGTATTTTAATTTCCAAAGCCTTATAATATCAAAGTAAAACAATTGACTATGTTGTCAAGATAACTGATTTGCTTTTTTTTAAATATAAATTTGTTCGAATACGTATATTATCATAAAATAGGCACTAAATTGAGCATTACTCCAAAAAAGCTCAACCGATTTCATCCAATATCAATAGACGTCTTCCCATGAACGTTATAAATGTGTATACCAAGTTTCATAAAAATCCGGTAAAGCGTATTTGAGTTACCGCGTCTTTAAAATAGACACTAAATTGGGTTTTACTCCAGTACCGGTCTACCGATTTGGTCCAATATCAGTAGACGTCTTCCCATGTACATTATAAATGGGTATACAAAGTTTCAGGAAAATCCAATAAAGCATATTTGAGTTATCGCGACTTCTCATATATTAACATAAAAGGCACTAAATTGGGCATTATTCCGGTACTGGCCAACCGATTTGGTTGAATATCAATAGACGTCTTCCCATGGACATTATAAATGCGTATACGAAGTTTCATAAATATCCGATAAAGTGTATTTGAGTTATTGCGCCTTTAAAATAGACACTAAATTGGGTTTTACTCCAGTACCGGTCAACACATTAGGTTCAAATTCAATAGGGCACTTCTCATGGACGTCATAAATGCGTATACCAAGTTTCATGGAAATCCGATACAGCGTATTTGAGTTATGGCGCCTTTAAAATAGACACTAAATTGGGTTTTACTCCAGTACCGGTCAACACATTAGGTTCAAATTCAATAGGGCACTTCTCATGGACGTCATAAATGCGTATACCAAGTTTCATGGAAATCCGATACAGCGTATTTGAGTTATGGCGCCTTTCTAATAGAAAGGTGCCATAATCTATTAAAATTGGCACTAAATTGGGTATTTTCCGGTACCGGTGAACCGATTTGGTTCAATATCAATAGGGTTCTTCCCATAGACATTATAAATGTGTTTTCCAAGTTTCATGAAAATCCGAAAAAGCGTATTTGACTTATGGCGCGTACAGACACACGGACGGACGGACAGACATTTTTCGTCCCCACACACAATCTCATAAAGTATCATACTGGCACTTAATAAATAAGGAATTAAAAAATAAAGAATGGAAACTCAAAAAGGAAATAGAGAACTAATTTGGTAGCACACATCTAGAAGAGCTGTTAACACAAGTGTTCCCTGAGGAAGAAATGGAAGAAGTTCGAAACACACAAAAATAACTAGTTGAAGAACAAGGACAATTCAGAGCAAACATGCCAACCTCAAATGCAGTAACAAAATTTGTCCAAGATGTGAAACAAGATTCGAATAACCAGAAGAGTACATTAGCAGTCTCTGTAGACTTCAAAGGAGCCTATGATACTGTATGGAGATCAAAACTTAATCAGAAAGTTAAAAAACTATGGAGTAAGAAAGAACATGCCCAATTGGTTTGAAAGATTCCTAAATCAGAGGTGGATAAAAACAAGATGGGAAGACATAGAATCGTGTTATAGACACTCTAAAATAGATTTACCACAAGGAGCAGCATCTAGCACCACACTTTTCAACATTTATATCAATGATGTACCCAACAAGTACAGAAAGTCAAAGGTAGTCAAAAGTACTAAGGTCAGCATGTTCAATGATGATTAGGGCTTGGACTTTTAGGTAAATACATATTTTTTTTGCTATTACCTATGATTTCTGAACTTTGTCAAAGTTCTGGTTGGGACCTTTGGATTCAAAATACTGAGTTGCATATCACATAAAAATAAATATTTTCTATATTTCTTATTTGAATAAATATTTTTGGTAACTTAATTTTTTTTTACATATTTTACCACATATCACGTTTAGAAATGAATATTTTGACTGTTTTTGTAAAATTGTGCCATATTTTGAATATGTTGCATTGTTATGTTGAGTCAGACAATAAATCAGGGCTGATTTGGCCTTCATTAGTGCAAATTTCTGTTTCCTCTCACACTGCATTACTAAGTTGGAAACAACAAAACAATTCTTGACAGAATAAATAAAAGAAACCAAACACATTGAAAACAAACTTAACAAAATCAGTGGTTCAAAAGCAAACGAAATTAACAAAAAATTCCTGTCATGCCTAAATAAGAATGAAAGGTTACAAGTGTTGCCAAAGATTTCAGATATTTTAATGGGTAACAGTGTAGAGAACTTGGAGCAGATGGAACATCTGAGTGTCAGTGATACTGCGTTTTTCAAATATGCAAGATTAACATCCTGCAATGTTGAACGTACATTTTCAAGATACAAGTCTCTGTTCCGTGAAAATCGTCACAGCTTTAAGATGCACAACTTAAGATCTACTTCTGTCGTTCACTGCAACAGTTCTACACTTGCTGACTGGAATGACTAGATGAGCACTTCTGTAAATATTGGTTAAATAAATAAAATATTTTTATATTTTTTAAACATATTTTCGACTTTTTAACCACATAAAAAATAAATATTTTCGTTTTTATAAGCACCTAAAAGTCCGAGCCCTAATGATGATGCTGTTATCTGGACTTCAGCTAGTAACAGATGCAAGAAACAGAGAGACCAGAACAAACCATTAATGCAGCTCTGAAAGAACTTATCTCATGGATGGCTGAAAACAATATGATTGTCAGCAAAACAAAAACTGTTTATCAGTTTTTTACACTTAAACATGAAAATACTGAGTTTAATCTCACAATGGAAGATGACAAACTAGAAAAGAGCAACAGCACTAAATATCGAGGTATAACACTTGATAGTAAATTAAATTGGAAAGATCAATTAGGAAAACATCTGAAAAAGCGAATCAACGGATTAATTTGATAAACAGCTAGCAGATGCCAAATGGGGTGTAAGCAGGGCTCATTCAACATCACCTATAAACATATGTCAAACCTACATTTAAATATAGAAGCAAGGAAATAAAACATGTCTAGAACAACTGGAAAGAATACAATCAAATGCCTTCAGATTAATATCTGGAGCAAATAAAACAACACCAATCACAGCAATAAAGTTATATACACCAATAAGAGGAATACAAAAACAAACTGCAGTGAATCTACTTAAACTGTAAATGTCACAAAGAGTAAACTGGATACCCAGAAGAAGCCACAATGAATGATTAAAAATCAAAGAAACACCTATAACCTTTAGCATAAATATTTTCAAAACACTATGCATACCATCTGAAATTGAAACCACTCCTGAACCAATAAATCTATTAGACTAGCTACACCGCATTACATACCAACCTATCTCTCCCACATAACCTCAAAACAAGAGACGGTATTCCAACAATGTTGAAAAGTCTGCACTTAATATGCTAAATGAGAAATATCCCGAGGATCGGTGGTTAAGAGCCTTCATAAATAGATGAGCGAGGAGCCAGGCGCTGGAGTTTTCTGACGATTATTCTCACAATATTTTTTTTTTTTTTTTAAATTTGTTTATTAACTGCATGTCCCATTACAATGAGAGTAATACTACATGCACTAATTACTAATATTACATTTTAATGCATATAATATACTGTCTTTTATCTTCCTTATTCTATGGCTGGTTACTGTGGAACTTATTCATTACCTTATTAAAACTAAATTTTCATACTATTCTTTACAATATTATTTAACATGTAGGTATACTCTATTTATATATTAGTTAATCTCCTGTATTTCTGATATATTAGTTAACTACTTGTATTACTACTTCATTCTTTTACAGCTTATCTAAATCTATCGAATTAATGAACGAGATTAGTTCTTGTGTATAATAGCGCATTAATTTGATTTTGTCAAATGTCCACTTTCCATGTTTACTTATCATATTATTCTTAAAAATTTGTCTTTCCCTTTCAAGTTTGATACATTTAAATAGTAGGTGATCCACTGTTTGTTCTTCGTTTCCACACGTACACATAGGACTGGTTGTTATATTAAATCGGAAATAGTATGAGTTCATTTTCCCATGGCCTGTTAAGAAGCTAGTTATTTTTCCACTTAGCGGTATGTTTATTTTTAACCTGTCTTTTATACTGGGGAGAAACGACTTTGTCACTGTACCGTTTTTTGTACTGTTCCATTCTTCTTCCCATTTATTAACACTTATTGTCTGTAGTTCGTTTAGCACTGAACTTAGTGGTTTACGATCGTAACTCACTGGTATGTCGTCATTCCCTGCAGCCTCTTTTGCTAGACGGTCAGCTGTTTCGTTACCGGTATTCCCGTTGTGTGCCTTGATCCAGGTAAAGTGGATTGTCCAATGTTTTGCTTCCAATTCTCTAGTTTTTTCTCTGATTGATGCTATTAAGTTAAGTTGATTGGTTGGATTTTTTAACGAATCTAAAGTTATTCTACTATCTGTATGGATAGCTGCTATTTTTTGGTCGTTAGGACTGTGCTGATATTTTTCTAAATATTCTAGGGCCTTTAAGATCGCAAGCTGTTCAGCCTGATTGTTTGAGCAGTGGTCTTTTAGCCTGTATTGTAGCTGGATGGCTGGTTTTTTTTCGACAAATATTGCTATACCTGCGCCTACTCCTGTGTCTCCTTTGCTGCCGTCAGTATAAATGCCCACTCTGTATTCTATGTTATCTTCCTTTGTTTTTCAGGAGGCAGACACCGTAACACCTTAGAAGGAGAAATAGAAGGCATCTATCTATAGAGTAAAATAATTAGGAAAAGCATTTCTACTTATAGATTCACTAGCTGCTATACAAGCGGTATCCTCAAATACCAAATCCCATTCATCATTCACAACTTAAACACCTTTCAACAAAATTAACTTTAAAGAAAAGCATTACTTTACAATGGATCCCTGTACATGTTGGAGTAGAAGGCAACAAACTGGCAGATAAATTAGCCAAAAAAGGCATTAGAACCTACATGAGAACCAAACATCTGCCAGTTAACTCAACTCAAGAAGGTAATCACAAACAAAACCCTTGAAAAATGGAAGAAGGAAACTACTGAACTTACTAAAACGAAGAAGTATATATGTACTGTCATCTATTATCACCTCACTTAACACATTGCTGGTGGCAATATATTCATCACAGCTCGTGTCAAAAAGGTTTTTTATTGTAACTTATAAATAAGTAAGTTTTGTTTATGGGGTCAAGACAAATGTCACGTTGTAACGAGGAAACATATATGAAAAATGTATAATTGAGATTTAATATTATTGGTCAAAATTCAGTGCCTAACAAATTAGCATTTAACTGTGAAAAACATAGAATTGAATAATGTACAAATGAGGTTAATAACTGTATTTAAATTGCTTTCCATTCTGTTATTTGCAGTTCTATCAAAACTGCTTTATTCTGAAAGCTGGACTAAGCATGACAGATCTTGAAGCATTTCTTCAAAACACAGATCAGCCCTTTAGAATAAAATTCCGAGCCTCCAAAATGTAATGAATTTGGCTTAAAATTAATACAAATGTTGTACTTAGCTACATTATATTGGCTAACATGGGTTGCAAGATATTTCACAGAAAAGAATGAAAGTTTAGGAGATCTGATTTATGTTTGAAGAAGGAGTGATATGTGTGGAAGCACCAAGATGTCAAATATGTGAAGTAATAAATGAAGAAATGTAGGGGAAAAAAACATTAATTTTCTACGGACTGACACTTGCCAAGTTGGATCTCAGGTTTTTGCAGCTAAAACATTCTGCACGTGAAGATGTACTCAATCTCCCGGGTTTGAGAGTATGAAAAAATAAATACAACAATACTCTGTTTTCTGAAATTTTCTATGCTTGTTTAAGTCAAGATACCCTTAAAATCATAGCACTGTAAAATTAGTTTCTCAACAAATTTACAGGTTCATGAGCAAATATATTAGGCCTACCTGAATACAAGCTTCTTCAGGTGATCTCCCTGATACTTCATACAGGGAAGAGAGATCGAGTATATGAACAGCTACATGTTCCATGTGATGTAACAAAGCTGGACCAAGATGAGAAGTCTGGGCCTGCCTTGCACTTGAGCCCACTAACAGAAGTCGAGGTCTGTGGACTGTTCGTGAGGTACCAACCACCTTGGAATTGCTGTAACATTCCATTAAAACTCATCAAATTATGTACACAGATGTAGGAAATGTACTGTAATGCGCAGTGAACTGCTAAAAATAAGAAAAAACTACAGGTATAATCTAGCAACCCATAACATGCACCTCTCCAGTAATCTTACTGTGACTGTTGACACATCAACTACTTTTCCACATAATGCTACTATGCTTTTCAAATGGCAACATTTTTGTTCATAAGTAATCTCATGCGAAGACTTCCAGTGTTGTCAGTTTTTTCACTGCACCTCACCCCTCACATAGTCATTCAGGTGTAATGTGTTTAGTCCAGTCAATAAAGGTCGAAAAACACCAAATAGAACAAAAAAATCGTGTAGTTTTGACATTTGGCACAGTTGTCAGAGAGACTGTCCTGAACAACATACAAGAAGTCCCCGAGGGTGGGGGTGAGTGGGGAGCAGGAGGGCCTGCAGAAGGTCCCTTTTTTTAGGTTTTTCGCTTATCTGTAGCAAGATTGAGATCGGAAATATACACACAAAACTTCACTAAAAAGGTATATTTACCCAGAATGATCATTTCAACGGGTCTTCCCGCCATCATCAGCTGATTCCGACTGGCCCTCTGGCGGCGGATGAATGAATTTGTCAATCAAGGTTCCATGTATGCCAACTGAAGTGTCAAAGTTTAAAAGATTTTCTCGGTTCTTTTTAATGAATATTTTTTCCCATACCATAAGATCTATTGGTTTTTCAACTTGTTTTAATAATTCAATTTCATTTTCAATTTCATGGCCTACTTCCCAAAAATGCATTGCCAAAGCGGATTTTTCAATTTGTTTATTCTTGCTACAGATTTGAACACTTCACTGTAAATTTCCATCTAATATTTATATTGATGGTTTTTCGCTTATGTCTAAACAATGGGGCATCGTAGAGGAAAAATTCTTATATACAAAATTAAAGCTGATACAATTTTCTACAAGTTTGATTCTACACATTTTTTCTATTCCAAATAGTTATCGAGATATATGTCAGCGAAAATAGCAAATTTATGAATTTTATGTTTGATGTATTTTCGAGTGATGTGGAATGGATCATTTCAAAATACATATATAATGTTTAGGTGACGACAAAGTGATATTTACTTTGAAACAATATGCATATATATATTGTAGTGACTTGTAACATGCTTAAGACAAGTATGGAGGAAGAGGGCATGGAGCAGTTAACATAAGCTGGTACTGAACTATTTGTGTCACCATAAATGGTTTATTATAGTATCTCGTATTACAATTTGTTGTGCCACTGCCTTACCTATAAACAGACCCCTTCCTCCTATGAAAAACATTGAGGTACGTGCAGTACAAAGTCTCTATGTTATCGTAGCAGTTATCTTATTCCATCAGACATTAAAGTTTATACCCTCTTATTAGTTTATTACAAATGAATATAACTAAATCAAAATAAAAGGATACCAAATTTTACAAAAAAGAAACTTATAATTTATCTTATTAATAGTTGGGCCTAAATATAGATACAGTATATGCAAAATTTTTCTTACATACAGATGATTTTCATATTCAACTACATTGATTGGAAAATTATGAAACCACTTATTAATCATTGTATGGAAGTTTACACAGTGAAGCTATATTATAATTTAATAATATTGAGTTGGGTTTAGCACTATGCTTCACTATAATATTATTAAATTAAAATGAAACCACTTATTAGTGTAAACCCAATTTATTAACCTTCCAGGCAGTCAAAGGGATTGTATAACAAAGACTATTATTCAAACTGTATACCTGGTAGCAAACATCAACTTTACTTGTGTGTGAAGCCACATTTTTGGACAAATTATTAAAAAACAAAAAAACAAAAACAAAAACAAACAAAAAGTGGGGCTATAAATGAGATATCATAAGTAGTTAGCAAAAGAGTTAGACATTATTATACTGTTTTACAGAAAGAGTAAGAGAGGTCAGCAAGCCTGCAAGAAGAGCACAGATCTGCAGACTTCTCTGCTCCATAGGAGTAGACCACATTGCTGGATATTCTTCTTGGCTACAACAATTTGTTTTTTTCTTTTTTTTTTTCTTTCTTCTTTCTTTCTTTTTTTTCAAAAAAGGACTCTTAGGGTGGAGACTTTTTACAGGCTGGGCAATGTGAAGGGGTAAGACGGTGGAGGGAAGAAATCTGGGAGACAAAGTGGAATAAATTTCATAATGAGATAATAACCATCAAGATGTTGAAATTCAGAGGAGAAGAAAAGACAAGGAATATAGGGGACTATTTAGGAAAAATGAGAGAGAAGTGGATGAGAAAAATTAGGAAATAGATAAAGAGTAAAATAATCAAGAAGGTGTGGTAAGTTAACAAGGAATCCCCATTCATACACTAAACCCAGGGGTTATAGTATGAGGGGATTCTTAGTGGGTAGTGTTAGACTTATAGATAAGAGATGTTTAAAGTGGATGTAGATTACTATGTATGTAAAAGTATGTGTAAATAAAATTCTATTCTATTCTATTCCACAGGCTGGGCATATCTATGAGTAAATCTTAGTATGAACACTGAACAACAATGTACACTTACCTAGCTAATGAACGAGACATGCCCTGAGGAAAAGATTCTTTGAGTGCACTGGTGGCTGAGTCAAGAGGCTTCTTCAACAATGGTTCTATAAAAGCTGACAGCTTGCGCCCAGCACCAGGTGTGACTCGATGGGAAGCAGGCACTATCTGGCATTTAGCTCTAACAAAGTCAACCCTTTCCACCTAGAGAAAATAAATGTTTTTTTTTATTAACCTATAACTGCTGAAGCCATCAGTGATTGATGGCAGAAGATATAATTTTTTATTCACTGAGGAAAATATCAATTAAATCACTGTATTTTATGAGTGATGTTTGTAACACGAGGATAAAGATCTACACTTTTTAACATAAAACATATACAAAGTTTAGAATGAAGTTTTTTAGACAGTGAAGCTTTACTAATTATTCAAAAGTAGTCAAACGTTTAAAACACTTTTAGCTCACTTTACGTACCATTAATAGGTCATGTTTCAAGAGGTTAGTTCCCTCCCACCGTCGGCTAGCGGTCGACTGGCGCTCTGGCGACTGTGTTGTGTGAAGTTCTGTGTGCTGCCATCTTTTTTCTTTGTGGTGAGTCTCACGACGTCATCTGCAGGCGGGATCTCGAAGTTCATGGCATGGTCTTCATTCTTGATAATGAAAAATGGGAAAAAATCTTCATTATCAAGAATGAAGACCATGCCATGAACTTCGAGATCCCGCCTGCAGATGACGTCGTGAAACTTACCACAAAGAAAAAAGATGGCAGCACACAGAACTTCACACAACACACGTCGCCAGAGCACCAGTTGACCGCTAGCTGACGATGGGAGGGAACTAACATCTTGAAACATGTCTTAGTAATGGTATGTAAAGTGAGCTAAAAGTGTTTTAAACGTTTGACTACTTCTGAATAAATAAAACATATACATTATAACTGTCAAGTATGTGGGCATATTTAAGCCAATTTTCCTCATCGTCACGCCACAGGTTCAGAGGCCTCCAAGTAGTGATGGCCATTTGTGGCAAGGGATATTGAATATTTTATAATTTACTAAAACATAAAAATAAACAGAAGATTGGAATAGCATGCTGCAGTCACAAAATAATTTGTTAGAATCTAAGTATTGTAGGAAGTTTACACAGTGAAGTTAATAATTAGAACACATAAGTGGAGGTATTAGTGAAGTATAGTGTATAATACCTCCACTCAATTTGTTAGAGTTTGCACTAACTCTCTTGTTTGTAGGGATACTGAAGTTCTTGGGAGAATCATGAGTGTGCTGCTACAGCAAAGAACATAACCACTTTGACCAAAAGTAACTGGATAAGCATGTGTGCATGCAGTCTTCAAAGATGACAGAAACGATTATAACCTAAGGGCCATAGCAAAAGATATTACCGTATTGGCCCGAATATAAGACGATGTTTTTTCCCTGAAAATGTGCTTTTAAAAACTATACTCGTCTTATATGCGCAGCCTAAGACTCAACAACTCTCCAATCATGAATGCAGCTGTGCACGTGTGTAGCGGCCGGGGATCCCCACGCAAATGGCGTGCGTCCGATCCAAGGTCAAAGTCGCGCGGAAATTACCGAATTTTACCGAACTTTATTGTTCCCGAATTCGTGCTTCTCCTTGTACTGCCGTGTACTGCACTGCTTGGCATCTCTATTCTCTATGCATAATGCTTTGTTTGACCACCAACATGGCAGACCATGTGGAAAAGAAAGCATCTTCATTGTCTCAATGCGTAAATAAAGACGAGAGAAGAAGATACGACATGAACTTCTAACTTCTGTTTTATCTGAAGCAAAATGTACTAATAAGCTATTTTATTTATTTTTTCGTAACTACCCTTCAAAAATTCAGGGTCGTCTTATATTCGAGGTCGTCTTATTTTCGGGCCAATACGGTACTCACACCTCTTCTCAAGATTGTATCACCCGAGGAGTGGCTCTCAAGTTAGCATTATCTTGAGATGAGGATAATGAAATAGTCCTGTCTCAAGCTATTCTCTGCTGATAATTTACTCCAATAATAAGAGATCCCGTACTTGAGTGATACATGATCTGATGTTTTTCCATAAAACTTGAGCAAGCATGTTGAGAGACGGGAACAGTAGGTGGTGGAGGTGAGTTACAATCTGGCTTCCCTAATTTTGCAACACTGCTTTGCTTGTTAAGATATTTTATTTTGTAGTTTTGTATGCAACAAATAGTAAAATGGAATATATAAAAAGAATCTACATGGTAAGATTACTTGGAAATATCACCTTATATTGTCAACCTAAGTTTAATTTATTATGAATTAAGAAAATTACAGTTAGGCCTTTACTATGTACTGAAATATTAAGGAACTTACATAGTATAGTAATAATTATTATTAAGAAACTCACAGGGCATTCACTAAGGCACCAAGGTCTTTTGAAAATTATTATCGAAGGCATAATTGAAGGTAAGAATAGCAAAGGAAGAGCAAGACTACAATACATGGAACAAATTCTGTACCTCAGAGCCAAAGGAACGTAACTCCAAATTTCATATTTTTTGTTTTTTTTTTTCATATTCTTTAGTAACTTCTTGACCTCTATAGAACCAATTAATATTAAATCCATAATTTCATTAGAAACCAAGATATGTAGTAGTAGTAGTAGTAGTAGTCTAATGCCCAAGGACTTGGATGAACTCCATTCTCCTTAGAAACCAAGATATTGAGAGCCAAATAGTAGTAACTCCATTCCCCTTTATTGTTCATAATTTTGTTTTTCGCTCCTCCTGTAAAATTTAGTTTTTGGCAGTTATGCTCGTTTGGCTCTTAGGTACAGAATTAAGAAGGACATGAACTGTACAACATACGAATACAAAAAGAAGATCAGAATGGAGAATCACTGCAAACCAATCCAAGGATTGAAGACTAAAGAAGAAGATGCGGGAAAATGTTAAATGAAGGTTCTGTTAAATCTGGGTTCTACTGTGTACATTCTTTGGATAATAGTTAAATTAGCCTAAAATCTAAATTACATTACCCAGATCATTCCATTTATGCAATTCACTGAGCGATTTACTGACTCAGGGATGTGCGGCCACAGTTAAAATTATTTAATAGTCCGTATCAGCGTGACATTTCAGAATAATAACAATTGGAGCTATGTGATAAGCAAAGCAATCCATTTCTTCATCAACTTCTAAAAACTATGAAAAAATGAAATACCACGTGAAAAAATTCTGAACAGAATGCAATTAGCAGAAGGATTGCTTTCATATTTAGAAGCATGTCTCTTGTGTGAATCCACATTTTAAATTAAGAATGCAGTTGAATCTTAACAAAGAATCAAACTTACGATGCCCATCTTCAGGATTTGTTAAAAATATGAACATCTTTGGAAATTGACAAATATGAAATATAACAATAATTTGGTGAATTTTTTACTTCCCACGAGCTTCCACAGTATTCTCATTAATGTACATACTCCATTTTAACAAAGAATAATTTTACTGCAACTAAAAAGTATTTTCATTAGTATGTATTGTATTTCAAAAAATAATAACATTAATTTTTAATAACAATTTTACTGCATTAAAATAATGTCCAGCTCATGATAACACAAATCATATATTGGCCCTCAGAAGTAAAGAAGTTGGCCACCCCTGGTTTAAATAGTAAAGGTAAATGGCACATTGAGACAATAAGACTCCATGGTGTGAAAATTTCTTGGATAAGAAATAAAAGTTGTAACTTAATTTAGTGTGTGGATTATCTTTTAGTCACAAAATAATTGCAATTTCTCCGTAATTTATTCTGTAACCATTTTACACCTTACTGATTTACAAGTGCTCAGAAACAATATCTAAATAAGACTGATGAATATCCTACCTTTACAGCATTAGGATCAAGTAACAACTTTTGTGAAGACTTGTAAATTTGAGGATATCTCCTGCGGAGACCCTGAATCACAGCTTCTGAACACAATGCTCTGAGATCAGAGCCACAATATCCAACAGCCTGTTCTGCAAGTTGATTCAGCAAGTTCGAGCTTGGTGGTTGCTCCCAATTGCTAACATGTATTCTCAAAATTTCTTGTCTTTCCTGCACAAAGAATGAACATAAAATTAGTAAACAAGACAAAAAATGATAAAACACTCGTTTTGTCTGTAACAAATGAAAACTAGTTTCTCTATTGTAAGAACATAAAGGATCTAATATGTGAAGATGTATATAAGAACTGGAAATTTCAGAACCTTGGACATATCACTGTTATTTTCATTATCTGATATAAAAAGAGTTTTAATTGAAATTTGAACGTCGAATAAATCAAAGATACGAGTGTCTGAATATGACTGGTGGCTGGTGCAAGTAAAAAACTTCCAAGTAGTACACATGGTGTGTACAATTCATCTCATTTGTGTGATTTTTAAACTTCTTTATTACTATAAGATTTTCTTTAATACTGATAATTAGGGGCGGATTTCTATGACTTGTCATATTTCTCCCCTTTGCATTATTTCAGGTTTCCGACTAATTTAAACCAGATTCCAAGCATCCTGGTGAAAATGGAACGGCTTTTATTGTGCATATAACTGCACATTTAGGAAATTTTCAATTATTGTAGCATATTTAGTATGAATATGCATATTTAAGTCATATTTTTTGTATATTTGTGTGCATATTAAAGAAATTTTGAAGTTTCATATCATATTTTGTAAATTCTGCATTATAATGATACTTTTTGAGAATTTACAGATATTTTAAATAATTAACATTATATTTTAATAAAATGAATTGTAATGAAACTTAAAAAATATATACACAATGTGTAAGTGGTAAAGTCATATTCTTAATTTTATTGGTCATATTTTAATGTTTTTTAGGTCATAAATGCATGCATATATCCTATTTTTTAGGTCATAGAAATCCGCCCCCTACCGATGTTTTTAAGATCACAATTTAAAATCAGCCTCTGTATAATTTCGCTTGCAAGCAAACAATGTCTTCCATTTGGTCTTTCAACAAACTCCATACAGCAAACTCCCGATTACCTGTGCAAGTTCTTCCTCCCCTTTTTAACCCTTTGCAAATGAAATACGGATATGAATGTCTTGTTGATATAACAAGCAAAGAAATAAAAAAAAAATAAAAAAAATAAAAAAAAATAAAAAAAGGTCTAATACAGTTATTTTCATTCTATCTTTATTGAATACCGGTAAATGTCTGGGGAAACTGCAGTAAGAAAGAAGAAAGGGAGAAAGAACCTTGCAAGGGTAATCTTCCCACAGATATTTGGGAGTTTGCTGTACATACAGGTTTTATCAGTCAATTTAAATAGTATATTCAAACTAATGTAAATTAAAACATTTACCTTCTTAGCTGGAAGAGGAAAATATAATTCACGATCAAATCTTCCTGGTCTTCGCAGTGCTGGATCAATAGCATCGATACGATTTGTTGCTCCAATGACAATAATTTCTCCTCTATTGTCAAGACCATCCATCAGGGCAAGCAATGTTGAGACTATGCTTGCATGTATCTGATCTTGTTTTGAAGATCTCACAGGCGCTAAACCATCAATTTCATCAAAGAAAATAATAGAAGGTCGTTTCTGGTAAGCCTGTAGAAAGGAAAATATATATTCTTCAAATGAAGATAATGAGAGCATTGTAAGTAATTCCACTAGCATTAATTCACAAGGAAAAATAATAAACACAAAAATCAAAGTTTCACCATGGAAAGAGAAAAACATCTTCCAAATCCAAGAAATTTTGTTAAGAGAACTATTTTTTAAGTTTATAAGCAAAGGCACGATTTCCATCCAAATGCAATTTTTTATATAAGCTTGTTACTGTTCTTAAACTGTTGTAGATGACCCATTCAAGCAATATGCACATTTGTATGGATGATGTGTTTTTTCTTCTTTTGAGTGAAGCAGGATGACAAACCGCCTTCTTGTATATTGCTTATCACTACCATCGCAGCATATGCCATGAAATTTTGTAGAGATAGTCTAAATAATATATAATGCTATCCACATACCCTATTTTACGGACACCAGACTATAAGACACACCTTGATTTTAAGATGGAAATTTAAAGTGAAAAAAAAATTTAATGTGATTCTAAAGAAAACAGTTTTCATTGCATAAACAAATTATAACCTTGTACAATGGAATTAGTGTAAATCACTTCTAACTTAAAACCTGCAATGTACAAAAATCTCTTCTGTACAGGTGGCATTATGAAAATTTTAACTGAACTGATTTCTCATGTGAGACTGAAAATACTTTTACACCCTCTAACTCTCAATTCAGCAAGTGTAACAGGACAAGGCTGTTTAGAGGTAATTGCCTTCATTTAAACCACGCGGCAGAAACAATTCCTTTCGTACAAAAGAACAACATTCGTTTCTTTTCGCACTGTATTCCTCATTTTACAATTGCGATTAAGTGCCAGGATGTACATTCTGTGCCAAAATTTATAACTATCTTATCGTTTACAACACCTTGTTTATAACTATGGTATTCTGGCAATATTTACTTATAGTTTAAATTTTTTAGTGTACTTTGTACCTTTATATGTAACCAACATTCAAGGCTCTGTTTTCAAAGTAAAACAGTGTGTCTTATGGTCCGTAAAATACGGTAGTTAAGTAAACTGTGCGGAGGCACCTGCTGTAGCTGAGCGCAGTAGCAGCTGAGTCAACAGTTAGTTTAGTCGAGCATACTACATTCTCCAGTCTTGAAAATGTGTCATATTATATCCCCCACAAGGATTGTCAACCTGTTTACCCAGAATTCCAGCTGCTCTGGTAGTGTGACGTCACATCTCTAACATAATTTGCTTCATGATTCGAGGAAGGAAATATGGCTTAAATCTCGTTACTTTTCACTAGATCGTGGTATAAAAGAAAGTGTATCATATAGGGCGGATGGGTTGGATCAAATCATTCAGCAATACAACATCTCCTCTCCATAGAACTATCTACATTAATAAAAGGAAGTGTCTGTCTTCCTCCGTCTGTCTGTCTGTCTGTCCGCAATGCAGAGCGAAATCTACTGAACGCAGAAAACTGACATTTTAAACATAGGTGGACTGAAGGGTCGGGAAATGCACCTCGAAGCCGGAATTTTAATGTTTTCTTTAGTTCGTGAGTTATGAGTGAAAAACGGGCAGAAAACGTGTATTTTTTGCGTTTTCGAAGCATCAGTTTTCAGTATATTTCAATGTCAAATCAATTACAGTAGGCTTTGGCTATTTTTGTCATACCTTGGACATGAAACCACCACAACTTATGCCCCATCCCTCGAATTTATCAAGTAGGTAATCTTTTTAAATAATTTTACCTGTTCAAACAGCAATCGTAGCTGTCGTTCAGACTCTCCAACCCATTTGCTCAAACAGTCTGCACCTTTTCTCATAAAGAATGTAACTTTTCTATCTCCTTGACTACATTCATTTGCTAATGCACGAGCGATCAAAGTTTTGCCAGTTCCTGTAAACAGTCACATCAAAAAATTCAGTATACATTCACAATAAATGATTTTAAAGAAAGTAATTTGAAATGACTTATCGGAATTTTTTTAGCATAAATCAGAAAACCATAAACATATACTTGGATTCCACCCAAGTAAAACAATTCTTAATTTCTAGTATAGGAACTTGTATTAAAAATTAATAAATTGGTATAATTTACTGAATGTACTCATATATATTATAATTTAGTCCTCTCTATATTTTATCACATTGAAAGATCGAATAAGAAATGAAGACATTAAAAAGGTGACATCTATAAAGGATGTGATGGTTACTGCTTCCAGATTAAAATGGATGTGGGCAGGGCATGTCATGAGAATGAACCCGGAGAGATGGACACATGCGATGACAGTGTGGGAGCCCAGAACTGGGAAAAGAAGTGTTGGAAGGCAGAAATCACAATGGGGGACGAGTTTAAGAGTGTTGTGGGGAACTTGTGGTCTAGGAGTGCCAAAGACAGAAAGAAGAGAAACACTCTTGAGAATTAATACTAAAGTTAGGGTCAATTATATACTTAAATTTTAGCGTTCTCAGTTGAGGCCAGCCTGAAATGTTCCTTCAATGAATCAGCCACCCTGGTATGCCAGGAGGCCCTTGCCTGCTATGGGATGCTTGTGGGCTAATTCTAATAATAATAATATTTTATACTTTTTTAAATTCATCTATTGTGTAAAAGGCATTTTCTACTAGAAAAGGTTTTATCCTTCTTAGCTTCAATTGATTATTTGTTATATTTTTCAATGTGTCAGGTGAGTGATTGCATAGGTCCTTTGCAAGAATTTCTATACACTTGTATAGAACTTGTAAAGAACCTCTCAACGATTTCTTAAAATAGTTTTTATTATTTCTCGTATAATAATGATGCATGTTTTGATTTTTATATCCTTTTTATAATTTATTATTGCAAATTTAATATTTTTATCTCTATATATATAAAAGGCTTTGTCCTGACTGGCTGGCTGGCTGACTGACTGACTGACTGACAGGAATCAACGTAGAGCCTAAACTATAACAAGTAGAGACTTGGAATTTTGACAGTACCTTCGTTTCATAATGTAAGCGCTCACTAAGAAAGGATTTTGCAAATTTTTTATTTTAAATGCCAAAAATCAAATGTTTTTTAGTATACTTAATCCCTTTTTACACAGAATTATCGAATCCAAATCACATTTGACATTAAAACATATTGTTGCCAGTGGGTCTCAGATGGGTTTGGAAAAAAAATGAGACTAGAATTTGGCAAATTAGAGAACTATCAATATCCACGAAAATAATGTAGTCACATAACTTTCTTTACCCTGGGCTTAGAGAAAACAATACGAGGTATGGTAATATATATATTATTGTATCGCAGGTTTTTGGAGAGAGATAAGTATGAAAGGGATATTACATTTCTGTTTAATTTCATCCCCAAAACGGTTTTATGGTAACATGAGAGTGAGAAATAAAATATTCCGCAAAGACAATAGAATTTTATGTTACTGGAATTTATGTTTCTTCTTATTTGAACCCCTACCCGGCTTGCTGTGTACAAACGATAGGATACAAAATTCGGTGTAGGATAATTTCCATGCTTGAGAAAATTTTGTTGTGATCACAGGTATCGATATAATTAATTAAAATACGTTATGTTAAGGAACTGTGGGCCATGCGATATCATTGTTGCATGTTAAACACAGCGTAGCGTAAAATAAATATCCTATTCGGAATGTATACTCAAAGGATTCTATTTATTTATTTATTTATTGATTTGTTGCGTTACACAAAACAATTATGGAACAGAAAAGAGCAGCAGAGGATTGGCCGTCTCCAGATTCAAGATCATGTGAGGTTAAAAAACACGTGCGAGGTATAGTAGTGCAATACGCAAACAGCAATTAAAATCGGCTAAGAAAACATTTTTGGGTAAAAAATCCCAATGCGCATCAAATTGCTAATACTAATTATCAGAAAAAATTATGCAATTCCTACAATTTAGGTAAAAACGATGTCAATGTTAATAAATATGTTTTAATTATTTTTCTGTTAAATAAATTATTTAAACAAAACATCCCGCAGTTGAGTAAATAATCATGGGCGAAGCCGCGGGCACCTACTAGTAGATATATAAGCAGGGCAGTGTGAGTATTTTCAATTTTTTTAATATAGTTCTGCAAGATTTTATCTGTGGTATTTCCTCTATAACCCTAAGTGCTTTTTTAAGACTAAATAACCTTAGTATTTTTTTACAAACTTGCCTCATTCAAAACAAATCATGATAAGAATCTTTGCATTATCAGCAGTCAGTCTCCTCCTCCTGTCATTCACCATTAGACTATACTTGGAAAAAGACCTCTCGGAGTCCCTTTTACTGCAGGGAAACCACATACTCTTCAGTGCTGCAAATGCATACTCTTGATGGGAAGGTTTCAAATCACATAGTACCTCCACTACATCTATCTTCGCACAGTTGATGGCAGCGATATAAACAATGTGAAACTGCAGGAATTCTTGAGATCCAATCTTCTGCAGAAATAGTCCACATTTTTTTAAGCAAAGTTGTTCAGCTGGGATCATATTACTTGAAGCATTCCGAGGATCAAACAACGATCCAATATCCGCTACAATCTTCTGAGCAGGATCAGTTTTCTTCAAATTTCTTAACTTCACCAAAGCTAACTGTGATGCCTTTGAAATATTTGCTTCTACTGCTACATTTACTTTTGTTGGGAGATTATTCAGATCTACTGCAGCTACTTGGTTGAATACTCCTTCACTAAACAGCTTGAGTGTAACCTCAATATCACTTAATTTTCCACTAGGTAGATGCATCATGGGATAAGATGACCCTTTTAAGAAAGTCATTAACGCTGTTCCGACTTGATGTGTTTGTCCAACACATTTTTCCAAGTGTAATCCTTTTCAGACTATAATCCAAACGAACTTCACAATACTTAACATTAACAAATTACACAAAACAATCTAGCCTTCAGACTCAAATACTGCAGTGTGCTCTTGTGATGTTACTTTTACTTTTGGCATATTTTAGGCCTAAATCTTGTAGCACTTCGTCTGTACTCTGCTGCGTAACTGCTAACTGCACATACACGAACAATGGAACAAGCATTGCCACATCAGCCAGCTGAAGTATATGATTACACTTCTGTCTGTCTGTCTGGTACCCTATGATCCCCAGGTGGGGCGAAGGGGCCTCCAATGGAGGTTGCATTACCTATACTAATTTTGATATGCTTATTTTCCGAGAGAGGGTAGAGGGACAGGTGGTAAGCCCATCGCCTCACAACCCCCCTCTGGAAACTAAGTATTTCTTGGACGTGAAAGGGCCGAGAAATTTTGTCCAGAGGCTCTAATTTAGGCTTGGAGTTCTTCTACGACACGGGACCGCCTCTAGATCCGCAGGGCGGGATCAAACCGCGGTCAATGGATTTTTCAGGATGTAAAAATCCTGGGCACGGAGTCCTCCGGGAGGGACTTTAAGCTGAGGGGATGATTACACTTACCCTTTGGAAAATTCCCAATTGCCAAAGGCTAAGGATCACGTGGTTTTCATTGCGGTTATCATGTGGACACTATGTTTTAAACTCAGCGCATTCTCATGCTCATTACATTGCTGAAATCAATAGACTCGTTCCTTTCTAGCTCACTAAGTTGTGTTACTGTAAATCAGAGCATTTTCTTTGAGGAGTTTAAAAACTTGCCCAGTTCAAGGTTAAGGAAAAGCATGGTAGACTGTGCTAATGGATACAATTAATTTTCTACTGGAAAAAAGAGGTTGGGTTTCAAAATAGAATGGAAAATTTTTATATTTTGTGAAAATCGTGGAAATTTGCAATATTTTTTTTAAAATCTGTGTTATTTCATGAATTAATTATTCACTTGAAAGGGAACAAAACATGCTTAAATGCAAAGATAATAACAAAAAAGTCAGATGAATGATTTGTTTGTATTGCTTATTAACAAACATTAATATCTCTAGTAATAGATGTAAAAAGAAAACTTGGAAAAATTAATCAAAATGAGAACAGTTCATGTTACTGGATCTTGTGCGAGTTTGCAGACTTCTACCAAAAGGATATTTTATTATTGACAGAATGAAGAAATCAAAAGATGTTATTTCTTGAAAACGTTCAAATAATAAAATCTGTCCCATGATGAACTCATACATAAATCAAACTTGATACTGCACTAACATGCTTGTTGCATAATTATTCAACAACTGTTTCAAGAACCACTCACCTGGAGGACCATGGAAGAGAACACCTTTCGGAGGTTGAATGTGGAACCTCTCAAACACTTCCCTGTACATCATAGGGAACACAACCATTTCTTTAAGGCAACGGATATGACTCTCAAGGCCACCAACATGACTAAATCTTATATTGCGATCAAGTGATATGGGGTCCACATCAGCTAGTGTTGTGACACCAGCCTTACGCTCACCAGCACCTCTAGAATTGCTGGATCCTGGGAGGGGGGTATCATTGAAATTCAGAGGAAAGCATCTGTGAATCAGAAATTAATGTGTAAAATATGTATCTGAACAATACAGATGAATGAAAAAAACTGTGAATTATATTGAAAAAAGGTAAACAAACCTGTTGCGAGCCTTGGCATGACTTTTTGCTTTCTTCCTGTCAAATCTCTCTTCATCACTACTACTGGATGAAGATGCATCCCTTGATGGACCACGATGTCGTCTACGTCTAACAGAATTACAAAGAACAGAACGTAGAATTCGCGAAGAGCGCCGAGGAGGATCTGAAATGTGTTATTTGTGGCATTTAAAATTTATTTATGAAAATACAAGGTTACAAAGTGACCTTTTTTTTCAGGATTAGAAATTTCCTGAATTAATGGAAAGCCTTGTTTTACGACCATATCATGGCAAAACAATATTTTTAACAGCCTGAAATTAAAAGAAAATTATTATTACAAGGTCCTTACATAATCTCCTTAGCAAATCAAAGAGAAGATAACTATTGTCTGGCTACAATAATTGCAACATGATATTAAGTCTACGGCACAGTTTTCATTTATATTATCCAATGGAATGTCTGATTTTGATCACCCCCCACAAATCTTGTGTTCAATGATAACACCCTTAATCACTACAAAATTTTATAACATTTCAAGTGATATGCACTTCTGGGGGTTGAGTGGAGCTTTCCTCTAATAAATAAATAAATAAACCAAAACATGTTGCACAAACTTTCTCACATGAATATGTTTCAGATATACGTGCAGTATTATTAACATTTTTAGGTAGAGTTTATTCGACTCAAGACCTGCAAAATTTTCAAGAAACCGATTCGACACGGTATTGTGTACGAATTCCAGTAGCACTATTCGTAGTAGATAAATAGGTGAAACCTGTAAAGAACCAATCTGATGTACTGTAATGGCATCCGGGAACGACAGTGGTATACAGGGAGTCTCGAAACCAAACCCCAGTTTGTGTGCATTACACCAGAGGTATTATATTTCATAACAAATAATAGTAACGTTTTTATACATTATGGTTTGTAACATATGGGAGAAAGACCATGAAATAAATGTAGAACCGGAACTTCTAAAATGTGTCCAAGGACACAAACAGCTCACAGTTTGGGAAAAGATTTATATTTACAAAAATCAGGACCAACTCATGAATTTTGAAATACCCGCGGAGATGGATCTCATCAGGAAATTCATTAAACAACCACCAGGAGTTGCTGCCAATACACAACAGACAGATGGAGTATAGCTGATGATGAGTCAAGAAGGATTGCTCGAAACATGTACAGGTCAGTGTTTGAATTAAGTGAAGTTACGTATGTTAAACCTCCATCTCAAGTTTCAATTAATTATAACTTCACTATATAAACTTCCTACATATTCTAGGATTATATAACTATTTCTACCTATTACTTAAAAACAACAAACATGCATGTTTGTATATTATTCCCTACTTCATTTCAATTCATACTGTTACTTTCTTCGATTTTGGCTAACCATTTCCTTTTAACTATAAATAAAAATTTCCCCATTCTTTTTAATAAATCTGTATTTTTCGTTATGCACAGCTTCTTATATACTACATTCTTATTAATATTTAGTAATTTACTATCAATTAAATTTGCCCTTCACATCTCAGTTTCCTTACACTCTAAAATTTGCTATGTAAACAATCGAGGGAATTTGTTGGCCCAGGCCAGCGTTTAACAATGGGAAGACTGGGTAAATGCCCACAGATGCACAGCCCTGGGGGTGCAAATTGTTTAGGAATATGTGGCGTGGTGGCACTTGGTACTGGAATTATATTTAAGGTGTAAATGAAAATCAGTTGCAAGGCTGTGTGATAAGCTGTCTTTTAAGTTTTCAACACAGTGCCGGCATTTGGCAGGTCCACAGGTGGTAGATGATGGAACAATCATTGTTAAAAAGAGGGTTAGAGGACATTTCCCACACAAAGGTGAAAACTGAAATATCAGGAAATAATTTTCATTTTGATATAAGACATAAGCGGTGGTTTTCACTGTTTACAAAATTTTAAATTAAGAGATTATATTCTTTAGAGCAACAGCCTTACTGATTGATTACTAATAAATACATTGATGCAGTTATAACAATACTTGCTAAACTCATTATAAAATATTTATTTTTACTCTCCCAGGCTGACAGAGGCATAGAGAAGGTCCACCAAACAATTAATGAGACCATAAGATATTCCACAATCCCCTGCCAATGGCCATGTTTCCAAGCTGTAAGTATTGGTATAGCTAGAAATTGAGATCGGCGTGTATTCCCACACAAGTCCTAACCACCGTGTTGAACAGCTCAAAATTACATACACCCATAACCAGACTAAAATATTTCATCCAAATTTTTACAATATTAGTATTTTCTTCACAAAAAATGGAAGTAGAGTTTTTTATGACTTACATAAACATGTACAGAAAGGGGGAAAAAAGCAGACCGACTAAAATATCTAAGTTGCCGATATGAGCCACTGCATTCACAGGATAGCAGTGAATGTATTGAAATGAACATTGCTTGAATTGAGAAATAATTTCACGTAATTTGCATTGCTTGTAAAAACAAACGTTTCCGTTACATCTCTTACATTTATTTACATATCACAAGGCTCTGAAAGCAGCTACAAGAATCGGTCCGCTTTTTTCCCCTACCTGTACACTGTTCATTGCATTTTGTATGGAGATGGATATTTACTTATTACTTGCTTCTCTTCCTGAAGTAGTGTCTTTACACACAACAATTTGCCTACATAGCAACCTTCTAGCTTAAGTCAGTATATAGCAAAACAAATATTAGTACTATTTAAAAATTGCTGAAACATACCTATATTAGCCTGAAATCTCTCTACAGTGGGTTTTGTTTTGCGAAGGTGGTACTTTCCAGTGGGACCATCAGCTCCACTTTCATCATCTGTAGAGCTTCGACTACTCTGTGTTTCAGTAGGTTCTTCCTCACTACCATCTATCAAATATGAAAATTTTTATTACACATTGTGGTTCATAAACATCAGAGTTAACAAACTACCCTATAGTACACTATTTGAAGTCACATAACCAACATCCCATTAACTAGCAGTACCATAATTTGGAACAAGTTATGCAAAAATGGGTAATGCCACCAAGTTGTAGTTTTGAGTAAATTAGATAGCCAATTTAACCTCTATTATAAATCAGAAGCGCATAATCGTACATATTCATAGGCACAATCTGAAAGAATGAAATGAAGCCAGAGTCTTGGAAAGGTTTCATTCTAAAAAATGTCGACATTCATGCGAGAAAATGTTATTGCTGAGCATTATTTCATGAATTCGCAAGGTAAGGAAATATTTTAAGCTATTAATAAGCTCTGCATTAGATGTATTATGGAACTATAATTCGGCTAATTTCAAATGCAGGCCTACCATAGCATAGTGTCTTTGAATGGTTTCACCCTAAAAATTGTCAACAATCACACAAGAGAATTCTATGGTCGATTATTGTTGGACCATCAAGAGGGATCTCCAAAGGCGAAATATAGCAGAAAATTGTAATATCTTACTTTCTAGGTGAGTTACAATGTTTGAATATTGTGTAGACAAAAGAAAGCTGTTCGAATCTTGTCTGGTGCCAAAAACAATGACCATTGTCAACCTCTTTTTATCAACATTTTAACATTGGTTTATCACTGTTTTTCACTGTATACTTTAAGCAAAAACGAATCTAAATGATTACATTGTTAGAAATGAAATACACAAACATAATACTAGAAAATAATAAGTATTTAATTAATGAGGAACAGGTCGGACTAAGTAAATCAGAAATACATCCATTTCAGTCACTCTTTTTAATAAATTACCACATGAAGCTCACACAATTCATTTCAATAGATTCAAAATTATATAATATGACTTTTTTGTATCTTTGCATTTTTACAGTATAAGTGAATTCTTGGATTTACCGAGATTGAATATTGTTTTAAATTTTAGTAAGTATCCAGTGTAAGTGATGAAGTCTATTGCATTATAATAACATGCCATAGTCAACATGCTCGAACCAGGTGGATATTTAAAGTTCAAGGATAGGAGGGAGGACGCGCTAAAAGCGGTAAGTGAGATCAGAAAGTGTTTTAAAGAAATGAGGAGAACCCTAGACGGGTCAGAGAACAAAAAAAAAATTTGTGTTCAAAGCGAGGTAGGCCAAGATGGAAGCCTGCAAGAGAGAGAGGACACTCGCACAACAGGACAAGTGGCGCTATCTGTTGATTCAGCTCAAGAAGTAGCAGGCGGCTGCCAACAGCTACTGCCGCCCATCGGAGTGATGCGGAACGAAGAAGTCATGCATGAGGGAGAAGACCATGCTATTATAACAACACCACAGGAACAGGAATATATCCTGAAGCTAACGGAAAAAATAGAGGCGAAGTTCAACTACATAGAGAAGAACCTCCAGAAGAAAATACGGGAAGAAATTGCAAATGCCCTTCCTACAGAACTAGAGAAGCAGGTGCTGCGACAGACAGAAATTATGCAAAACAAACAATGTAGGTTAACGATGCCCGCTACGGCGCATTATGAAGCTCAAGAGACTTCAGGAAAAAGGAACACATTGATGCAAGAAGTGACTCAAGAATATGAAGCAGAAGAAAACAAGCAAACCATGTATCAGGAAAGAGCTCCCTGGCGATTAGTCACCACACGGCAACAAACAGTAGGAGCAAGAACAACAAAGAACAGCTGCATAAAGGTGGGAGAAAGTTCAGCCTGGTTATTTATAGGTAAACTACATCATTCGACAATGGCGGAGGACTTGGAAGGCTACCTACAGGACAACGGCATACAAGGCAACATAGTGGCAGAAGACGTCCGATCCAGGGGACCAAATAAAGCATTCAGGCTAATGCTACCACTAGATTATATAGACCAAGTCAACTCACCGGATTTCTGGCTCAAAGGGATAATAGTTAGGCGCTGACGTTTTTGCTCAGGGAGGCAATCAGGAGTACACCTCAGAACAACTCACCCATATTAAGAATAAAAGCCAGGAGACAAGTCAACAGCCTCGACACCGCCAAACACCACGGACCATGGAACTTAAATTACTTCTATGGAATATTGAGGGGTTTAAAGGGGCAATGCCTTGCATACCACATGAGTTAACAGATAAATATGACATCATCACCACGGAAACCTTTCTGAGAGAACCCTCAGATATCCGTAACTTCTACAGCATTCACTCATACGCTGTCGAGACAGGAGGTAGACCAGCTGGAGGGGTCTCTTGCTTTATTAAACCAGTAATAGGAAGCATAATAGACATACATAAACAAGAGAATATGGTAATTGTAAAAGCAGCCAGTTTAACAATAATAGGTGTATATACCACCTCAAGCTTCCACAGAAGATGTAGATGAGATCATCATGGATGCAACAGAACATGTGAGAGACAAAGAAAACATCATACTGGCTGGCGACTTAAACTGCTGACTCGATATCGCAAGCACAAGGACTGAAACAGTGTTGGACACACTAAGAGAAGAAGGCTTTACCCTGGTGAACAAAAAAAGCTTGTTAACATACACTGCCCCCAATGGGGCAAGCACAATTGATGTAGTCCTCTACAGAGGGAAAGATCTGCAAGTGAAAAAGCAGGAGGGTCTATGGAACTCAACAATCTCCCCCATCCGAAAGCACATACCCATAGTAACCGAAATGGCACTCTATATGGTGAATCCACATAAAAGGAGTAACAACCCATCATCTCTAGGAGGCTGAACTTAGAGATGATCATTGAAAGAAGGAGGAGGTGAGATTGTTAACACAACGGGGCAAGACTGATCTAGCACTTAACGTAGTCCTCAAGGTTCTGCACAAGGTACACGTCTTCAAGCACAGGAGGAAGGCACAAGCCTGGTTCGACAAAGACTGCTATACCCTAAGAAAGGAGACCTTAAGCACTCTCTACAGAGCCAAGATCTCTAAACTCCGGAAAGATTTCAAGCTATACTCAAACAAAAGGAAATCGTACAAATTACTTCTCAAGAAAAGCGAGCCGATTACATGGAAAGAGAAGCCAGAAAGGTAGCAGAAGATGCACGGAAAGACCCTTTCCTGAAGTTAAAAAGGAGAGCAACTCCAAATACGAGAGGAATCACAATGAGCAGATGGGAAAACCATTTCCAGGAAATCCTAAATAGCCAAAACTCAGACACAGCACTTGAAATTGAACCGCCTAAGGCAGATATAAGAGCAAATAGCCTGATCACCAAGGCAGAAGTGCGTGAAATAGTGAAGTGATTTGTTCCCACATGAAAACCTCTATATATTCTTACATTTGTTACCCATGATATTAATTTTTTGTTCACTAAAGAATAATCTATTATTCATCTCAAACCCCTTGCCGACCAAGTATATTTATGGATTTCCTTGTTTCTAAAATAACTATTAGTGATTCTATATTCATTAAATATTGCAAATTCTCATAGTTCTTTACCATTTGCATTTTCCGTTGTTTTGCCTTGTGTGCCAATTATGTTTGTTACAGATTGGCAACCTATTCTTACATTAAAATTTCCACATGTCATTACATAGTCATTTTTATTTATTTTGTTTGTAACTTTTTGTAGATCTTTATAGAATCACTCTGTATATTCCTTCCCTCATGTACCCTCGCTGTATTTCAAAACATACTTCTATTATTCTATAATTCTTTTATATGTAATATTATATGTAATATTAATTATAACTGCTTAATTAAGAATAAAACTGGCAATATCATTTTATATATGGGCCTATAGATTTTTTCAAACTTCCTTTCAAAAAATTTGAGTGCGGGTATTATTCGAGGGCAGATAGTATTCGGGTATATATGGTATTATTCATGAAGATGTTCAGGCACTCACCTAAAATCTGAGTACAAGTACAGAACCAAGAACTATATATAAGGAAAATATGAAGCAGATAATTTGAAGTAATGACTGAAAAAAGTAATTAGATTGTATACACCGAATATTACATACTTGCAATGACATGTGAAGAAAATACAGTAAAACCCCGTTTTTACGTTCCCGCCATTTTCGTTTTCCTGCCATTTACGTCATTTTCAGCTGGTCCCACTTTTTAACCTATACTGACAATACACAGAATTCCCGCCATTAACAACTTCTACACAGTTGTATTTCCCGCCATTTACGTATTTTTGCCGAAGGTAGTGTTGATTTTCGATGAATCGTTTTCCATGCGTTTTCTTTCAAAGCGAATTCGTGAAGCGCTTCAGTTTTGCTGCAGCGAAGAAAGAACGGTCAAGACAGTCCTTGCAGCAAAACCCGTAAGCGAGATCAGACTTCGCTTCACCAACGCAACCCTGAAGCGCTTTAAAAAGGAACTCAAGGTCTCACTTCCGCTATGTTGCCAACTCTCTTACACGCGGCGACAGTGGCTATTTGCGTTAGTTGAGAGGGAGTTGGTTTCTTTTGTGCTTGTAGATATTTGATATTCACATAGCCTAGGCCTAATTCATCGTGGATTTTTAGCGAAGTGTTGCGTGATTTTTGGATGTATCATGGAGGTTAATAAAAACAGTAGAAAATGCATTTCTTTGCAAGAGAAGACTGAAATTCTGCATCGTGTTGATTCACACGTGGGAACACGTGTTCAGTTAGCGAAAGAGCTTGGAGTCTCTGTTTCAACTTTGAATACCATCGTAAAAAATAGATTGACAATTGAACTTAACCCTTTCACTGCTGAGATATTGGCAAGCTGACATACCCTCCTTGCTGACATATTTTCACTGTCACTCGGCGCTAAATCCGAAAAATAAGAAGGCAGTTTTAAAATACGCCAGAACTCCGTCATCACGTTAGAAATGTTTTTCCTTGCTCGTGAAAGCAATGACTGTGTTGAAATTGAACATACCATGGCCTTGATGTGATTCCCCGCTTGTCATATGACTCGTGAGTTCAATGGCTTCTTCAGACATCACAACATTGTGCAAGGCCTCACATTATCGGCTACAGATTGCACCACAGGGCAAGGAAAGCAATGAAAATCATTTCTATCTAACCCCAAGAGATGGCAGGACACTATCCTTTCGTTGAAACCATGTTAAAGAATTCTATTCTACGAGCAATTGTCTAATTCGTAGCACTATCTTCGCGGCAACATTGTGCAAGGCCTCAGATTTTCATCTACAAATTGCACCACAGAGCAGGGAAAGCAATGAAATTAAGTTCTATCTAACCCCAATAGATGGCAGGACACTATCCTTTCGTTAAAACCGTGTTAAAAAATTCCATGCCTTGTGGAATCGTCTCGTTCATAGCACCCACTTCGCGGGCGGAACAGTACCGTCAATAGCACACGTAGGTGCCATTCTCCGCGCCGTCACAGTTCCGTCGTTAGCAGTGAAAGGGTTAATGCCAAACAAAGTGGTGTAATGTCCAAAAAGCGCAAATATATACGCACATCAGCGTATGATGAGATGGACAAACTTGTGGCAGAATGGTTTGTGTCTACGAGAGCGGCAGGAATTCCAGTTGATGGCACCATACTTCGAACTAAAGCCCTTCAGTTTGCTGCAAAATTGGGAATCACCGATTTTACTGCATCTAATGGATGGATAGATCGGTTCAAGAATCGCCATAATATTGTCTACAATCAACTTTGTGGAGAAAGTAAAAGTGTCAGTGTGGAAACTGTTCAAGAGTGGAAGCAAAACCTGCCAGCTATTATTCAGGGTTACGAACCAAGGAATATTTTTAATGCTGACGAAACTGGTTTGTTTTATAACATTTTGCCAAGCAAAACTTTGTGCTTTAAGGGGGAAAAGTGTCATGGTGGAAAACTCAGCAAACAGCGGGTAACTGTTCTGCTAATGGTCAATGCTGACGGATCAGAAAAATTACCCCCCCTAGTGGTCGGTAAATTCAAGAAGCCCAGGTGTTTCAAGAAATTTGAAAAATCTGCACACAAAGTATGATGCAAATGCCACAGCATGGATGACTAGCAGCATCTTCACGTCTACGCTTCATGCTTTGGATGCTAAAATGGGAGCAACTCATCAAAAAATACTGTTGCTCTTGGACAGATGTGCAGCCCACCCTGATGATCTGCAGCTAAGAAACATTAAGCTTGTGTTTCTCCTGCCAAACTGCACAAGCGAGCTCCAACCACTGGATCTGGGCATCATTCATGCCCTTAAATTCAAGTACAGGAAGATGCTAGTGGAGAAGGCTGTCTTCATGCACGACAATGCTATGGACCCTAAGAAAATGACCATAACAGTCCTTGATGCCATGCATTATGTATCCAGAGCATGGTCAAGTATCAGTCCTGTGACCATATCTGACTGTTTCCGGAAGGCCGGGTTTGAGTTTGTGGAAGAAGAGGACTATCTGCCCGAGGAAGAGATGTCAGAGCCCAGCAACTGGGGTGTGGTGGACGAGCCTTCTTCATTCGAAGATTATGTCAACGTTGATGCTGATGTAATAACATCAGTGGTGCCCACAGTGGAAGACATTGTTTCTAGCCACCTTGAAGAAGAAGTAGGTGAGGAAGACTCTGACCAGGAACCCAAAATACCTAATAGCAAAGAAGCCGTGGAAGCAATAGCTGTTTTGAGGCAGTACATTGCAAGTGCCTCGGGAGAGGATGGGGCTTTTGATGCCCTATATGCTGTGGAGAGACAGGTCGAACTGATACAAATAAGAAAAAAGCAAAGACAATCAACCATTTCTGACTTTTTTAAATAGATAATGTAAGTGTACATGGGTACCTGTTTTTTTTCCTTCATGTATTAAATTTTGCACTATATAGCATTACAGATTTTACATTTCCTGCAATTTACACTTTCCTGCCATTTACACTTTTTTGCATCAGTCCCTTGAAAAGTGTAAAAAAGGGGTTTTACTGTATTAGCTAACCTCTCTCTGGGATCCAAACTAAGCCAACCATCATACATATTATTCCTGTTGTCAACATCCCTTTCTTAAACTAATATAAAACCTATAGTAATGAATAAGATCTCAATAGACATAAAGATCACACACTTTATCTTGAGCTAAACACTCCATAATGCTGAAAACAGTCCATATTAAGAAGGCCTAACTTGAAAAAATTAAAATTGTGGCCCGTTCCCAGTATTGCCATACCCAAAAATCTTCTCGTAGCGGCATTCTTGAACTACAACCTGTTTTTTTTATCTGTTTACAGCATAATATTCTAAAAATGGCAGAAGAAAATCCAGGGTCATTAGAAGAACAGTATAACTGGTGTTATGGAAATGGTCAACATAAGTGGGAACACAGTTAAAAGTGGAGATTCTCTAAACCAAGAAGTGTCAAACATCAGCGAATAAACAATAAACCAAATAAATGAAACGGAAGGAAAAGAAATTAATGTCTTTAAGCTGAATCTGTCGGAGAAAAGAACAAGTCAATTTAAACTATTTTGCTAGAAAGTTGTATTAATTAACTGCAGACCTCGTGAAAGAAATTATGTTATGTTCTATTAATTCAGGCATGTGAATGTGCGTATTCAAGTACATGTACAGTCGGTCAAATAAAAAACATCGGGCGGTTTTTGATAAAGTATCACGAACGAGCATATGCGCATGTACAGGAAGACTTAAGGTTAGGTTCACACCTGCCTCATGTTTATCCATATATTTTCTTGATTATTTAGTCAGTTTTGTTCCAAAACGAACATATACAGGAGGCTGTGGCTATATGCCTCATATCCGCCATATTCTTGCGTCCAAGTTCTTAAAAATATTAATAATAATGAATAAATTCACAGAGAATATGTTTATCAAAGGAGCATTTTCTAAAGATTTTATTTTTATAATACCGGTAGGCCTACTTGCAGTGCAAAATCAATAACTTTGGCTTAATCGTATTTTCAAGCTTGGATATTACAGTCTCATCAGAATTATGTAGACTATTCTCATCTGTTCGCAATAGCGTAGTGGTCAACACATCGGAATTGAACGTGCGGGGTCAGGGTTCGATCCTTAGTGGGTTCTTGTTTATTTTTTATTTTTATTTAAGTTTATTTTTTCAAACGCGGCAATGACTGAAATAACATAATTACTTCTAATGAATTATCATTGTTGGTGTCGAATTTTGGACACACACAAAAGAAAGCAAGAAAGAAAGTATGATTTTATAACAAATGCGTATCTGTGGCATAAATTAATAAGAAACGTACCCGGTTCCTAATGGTTTGAAGATGACCAGGGAATTTAGCAGTAGCTTTCATGGATACAGCAGTATGAAACGGATTACGTTCAACTTCTGCGACCAATCTAGCATCTTGATCCAGCGTCGAAATACGCGGCTGGCCGGATCCACGTTTCCTATGTAAACTTTCGGTCACATTACCCACCTCTGAGCTGCTCTTTTGGAAAAATGCAGGTCAATTACAGCCCTAACTACACTTTCTCTCAAGCTAGCATTTGTATGTGGTGCCATGACACAAAGCAAAATGAATTATGAAAATATATTAAGTTGAATATCGTGTGTTGCGCTCTCCGCGTTGTTCATTTTTCCCCTCGCTCATTTTTTCCCTCCTGTCGCATGGCCTCATATGTTCCGAGATGACCAGTATTTTATGTCTTTAAAAGGAAACTTGTGAACTAATGCATTAAAACTTTAATTTTAACTGCATACAAGTCCCGACGTTTTTTATTTGACCGACTGTATAATGCTACGACTTTTTA
This sequence comes from Ectobius pallidus, assembly GCA_964059195.1. Classification (NCBI taxonomy): domain Eukaryota; kingdom Metazoa; phylum Arthropoda; class Insecta; order Blattodea; family Ectobiidae; genus Ectobius; species Ectobius pallidus. The sequence goes on from CAXKWD010000005.1 coordinate 18,954,532, forward strand.
AACCGATTTTCTATACTCTGAAGACTGGGAGAGAGATTGTCTAAAGAAATATATTACTTAATTCATTTCTCCAGATATATATTCTACTATAATATCTGCATCAATAAAAAACCTTTAGTTTAGTAGCAAGAGTTGAAATTGCTACGAACTAAGTCAGTTCCATTCTGTACCACTATAATACTATGAACGTACTTTCTAGTAGCTGGCAACCCTTCAAAATGATGTCAATTTCAACTCACTGCCTTCTACAATAGCCAGTCTCTTATACTGAATGCAATATCAGCTCCCCTCACCCCTGCATTTTTTCAACTCAAGATAAAGTGTGTAGTCTATACTCTACTTAATTTTATATATATATAATTTAAAATCTTACAATTTATTCACACTGCATGGTAATGAAACTAATGTGCAGTCTTCATGATAACACTGTGTTGTTGCAGTATACTCAGCTGGCTTGGGAAATTGTATGATAATGGGATTTGATAAAATCAATCAAATTAGAGAAGCTATTATAGAATTCATTCCAATAAATCAATAGGAATATAAATACTAGTAAGTAAAAATCTGATGTGATTCATTCATATAAAGGCAGGACTTAAAACTTTAGTTGAGAAAAGACACTCATTTTTTGGGGGGGGGGGGGAGGTTGAATGTACAAAATGTTTGCACAGTTTTACTGGTACACTGTAAACAGTGGATACTTTTAAACACTAACTAAATTAATTTAAAAAGTTTTACCTATAAGTTTTGCTGAATGAGTTTTGTTCTTCTGCTGAGTATAGATAATACGTTGAACAGCCCGCCTAGGTCTCTTCACACGTGAATACATATCTTCATAACCCTACAATATAATAAAATACACATATTTACATTTATTATATTTATTCTGTGTAAAATGAAAGGGGAAAAAAAGAGATGATGCATTAAAAGATAAGATAAACAGACCCCCACGCAAATATCACAAATTGAAGTTATTTATGATAAATTTAAGCAGTCATATTTTAAAATTGAAAAATACACTTACATCATCTACAGCAGCGGGTTCCATTGTAGCTATTGTATGTCGTTTTTGGCGAGTCTCTTTACAATCTTCCTGTTCTTCCCCAGGTTCTTCTGGTTCGACAACTTTCTGATGCATTTCCTTGTCCCCTCGGCTCCTAACAGTTTCTTTGTCTGCCAGGAACATAGGGTAGCCTCGCAGGGTTTGTGTGCCTAGGATCCAACTCGTGTTAAAGTTGTCGTAAATTAGCTTCCTTTGGCGTGTGCTGCGACGCACACCTAACAACAGAAATAGAGGAAGGGTTTCTATCCATAGCGAAAGAAGAATTTTCCAAGAATATAATGTACACAACAAATGTGAAGTGTGTAACAGAATGTGAAGAACATTTTATACCAACCCAGTGAAAGTTACACATAATAAATGAAGCTTACCAAAACATTCTCTAAAGCTCAATTTAAGTTATTTTTCAACACCTAGGTAGCCTATATTCAAAAAGATAATTTGTATAATATTTACCTGTCTTTCGAAATATTTAGCACTACACCACTCATAATCAAAATTCAATCCACCAACTACATGCATAATCTAAATTACTTATTCTCTGAAGAAGCTATTTTCAAAATTGTACACTAGGCCTATACAATAATTAAAGATCTACAAGCTCTCCTACAACTATGTACAAAATGTGAACTACCATCTTAATATCACATAAACAGTAATAAAAGAGGTGAAATACTTCAAGGAAATGCTGATTTACAGCAATGAACAGAGCACAAATGTTAAAAAAATTAACCGAGTCATTCCACACAAAATTTAACAGGTTATGACTGTGGCATCTTAGATGTTTAGTCAGGGGAGCCCAGAAGGGGGGGGGGGGTTAAGATACAGAGAGAGTCATTGAATTTTCTGGGGAGGGGGGTGAATTTTTTTTTGCAAAATTAGCATTTTATATGTTAGAAATAAAAGCAGTCAAGTTTTATAACTTCAAAAAGAAAAAAAACAAACAAAAATAAAGGAAAAAAAACCATACAATTCCTTAGAAGTGAATACAACTAGTAGACTTCAACTTAAAAGATCACAGTCAGCGAAACACATTTACTTCTAACCTATTAAAATATTCTTCTTAAACTTGTCTTAGAATATAGGCACCGACTTTGAAGGGGCAAGGTACTTTCTACCCCTCTCCTCAACATCTGAGTTTTTATCATATAAAGCCTATTAATAACTACTAAAAAACAATTCTTGTCCCCCCCAAAAAAAATTTCAGGTTGATGCCTCTATCTGTAATCATTTTGTTATCAGTTATGTATGTATCATGTAAAAGAAGTCTCACTAAACATACTTTTTCAATTGACACTTTCTCATATTATAAATTGAATGGGTATTTTTACTTTTGGGGGAACACAAAAAATAAAGCACGTACAAGAACTGAAAGAGAATATAAGAAGAGAAATTACAGCAATTTCACAAGAAGAATTAATGTGTGTGAATGCAAACTTTCGTAAAAGATGTCAGAATTTTGTGGCTGTAGACGGAGAAAATTTTAAACATCTATGACAAAGGTAGGTGATTATTCTAACTGTAAGCATAATTCAGAAATCTGTGCACTTGAATTGAGGGGTTATGTACATGAGCCTTTACTGGCCAATGACTTGCTTCAGGCCACTGCACAAACCATTTACATTAGTATTGCATACAACAAACGATCACTTTTGTAAAATTATGAAAAACAGATATTTCACCAATATCCCCCTTGTGACACACACTAGAGACCTGCTAATCCAGACCTTGCTCGTGTGGACAACTAGACAATCTAGGTTAATCTAGATGGAATTTTTGTACTGAACAATCAATAAATTGTGAATTTTAATCACAAAGATGTTTTGTTAATGCTACATCAGTTTGTAGGTTAAAACCTTAGATCTACATATGCAATAGTATTAAAACTAAAATTAAGTTATATTTATGAAAAAACATTGATTGTTATAGTTTTACTCATCTAAAACTTGCGTGTCAGTATAGTATATGCATTTTAAGGCAAATTCCATTTGATCCAGACTTTCAATGAACCAGAGAGGGTTCTCAGTCCCATCTAGTCCAGATTATCGGGACTAACAGCAAGAAATATCAAAGTACCACATTCAGCGAAATGTTATCTATATACAGCACTGAACTGAGATGCACTAATGCTAAGTTCTCAGGACATTATGAAAAAAGGGGCCACAGTAATGGTAAATAAATAGGAATAAAAAAATTACAATAGAAGATATAACATGGAAAACAGAAAGAAACAAAAGTTTACTTCATGGTTTAAGCAGTAAATTCAATCCTAAAATACTCAAAAAGTGAAATGATTTTGAATTCCCATACATTTATTTTTTATCATATTTTATGTACAGAGTGCTTCAAAAAATATATACACACTTTGAACTGTCTTAGAAAGTTTACTTCCCGTTCTACAAGGTTAAATTTCTGGGAGAAAATAATGTTATATGTCTTCAACAGGTGGCAGCAGAATAATTTCAACAATCTTGCCAAAAATCGTTTCTACAATCATCCAATAATAATTTCAACAATCTTTTAACAGTTGGGGCCCAGTAAAAGATGAAGTGTACAGATGTAAACCACGTAAACTAGACACACTTTGGAATGAGATTCAAGCGGTGTGCAAGAAATATCGTTGGGCACTTTGGTACAATGTATGGAATTAGTACTCAGTACGGAATCATACTCAGAAATGTATTGATGCTGAAGGCCACCATTTTGAACATTTGAACATTTGAACACTGAACAACATTTTCATCAGAATGTCATTTATTTTTCAAATTGGACATTAAGCTTTCCATTTCCAGAAATTTAACCTTGTACAACGGAAAATAGATTTTCTATGACACTTCAAAGTGTGTATACATTTTTTGAAGCACTCTGTATAGACAGTTATAGATTTATTTTAAAATGAAAAATAACTGGGAGAAAAATTCAAAATCTTGTCACTTTTAAAGCATGTCACCTGCAGATACCACTTGTTAAGGGTGAAAAATAAATTATACATTAAGCACTTTTCTGTCTTATCCATCACACAACCAGAAGAAAATTTGTCCACATGCACTGTGTACTAATTGTAAAATTGCATTTAACTGAAATAGATAAAAACAGATTAAAAATATCAGCTGTCTCAATCTTTTATTTGTGGAAGACACACCCAGTTTAAATTAATTTCCATAATATACGTAAAAAATATTTCAGATAAAGAGGGCCATATTCATAAACAAGACAAAATTTTCGAAGAAGACTTCCTAAAGTAGACTTGCTTAGCATAGCTTTACTTTGAATTAAATTAAAAATACAATTATTACAATTATTTTCAAAAGATATTTCTGATAAAGGGGGACATATTCATAAACAAGACCTGATTACCATCATCTAAACAAATGAAGTAGATATTGCAGAGTATCACCATGTTTGCAGCAACATATCAATGAAACAAAATAATATACGATTCTGCATTGTGCAATAATTATTACATATTACATTTTTCCAAATAATTATTATGAAGGCAAGGAAGACAAAAAAGACACCAACCAGCGACAGAAGAAGAAGGAAAGGAGGAGGAGGGGGAAGAGGAGAAGAATGGTAGGCCTATATGAGTTTTCAAATAATTACTATTTCTGATCCTTACTTGATAATAACAATTTTTCACATTAAACATCTTTAAAAAAAGTCCACAATAAAATAAGTACAAGGACTTTAAACATTACCTATGGTTGATTTGGAAATATCAATGTGGTTCCTACAATCTAAAAACAGAGATTTTCATTTGCCTTACCTTCCCCTTCACCATCTTGATTATCATCAGCCCGTTTTTCTGAGCTGCTATCATGTCCATTCATAGGTTGAGTATCCATTTCCTCTTCCTCGCCTTCTACCACCTCTATTGCACTTCTAATGGGCTTACTTCTTGTGCCAATATGATTTACATGTTCCCTAGCTGACACATGCCTTGATCTTGATTTTTGCCTAAGGCTTAGTGTACGCCTTCGTGATCCTGACCTGCGAACTCTATTAGAACAGGAAGTAAGGACCATAGGATGTTAGACTGTATTAAAAAAACAAATTACAAATTTAATGCTAAGTACGGTATATTCCAGACTGTAGGCCTTAGTCAAGGACATACATTTTGCCAGATATCTGGTGAAACATATGCCTTTGACCATGGATGCAGCCTGGAAGATGTCTACATTGATGAATTACGTATTGACACAGTCTAGGCTGTCTGGCTAGCGACACGTCGAGTGTTGAAAGGCCAACGTTTCCACAGCCATGTTGCTGTCTTCTTCAGGGCCAGAAGGTCAATGACTAAACCGGGCATCGGGCTCCTATATATCTGTGCGATACTGCAGAGCATTAGCGAGCATCCGGCCAATCACAGAAGAGGCATCTGTTGGAGCGCTGGGATTGGTCGGTCAACAGCAGCGGTTGGTTGGAGCTCCATTGTCCCTATCTGCTGCATCATGGTGGTGTCGCACAGATATATAGGAGCCCGATGCCTAGTTTAATCACTGACCTTCTAGTCCTGAAGAAGACAGCAACATGGCTGTGGAAACGTTGCCCTTTCAACACTCGACATGGCGCTACCCAGACAGCCTAGACTGTGATGACTCTGGCCACAGAAGCCTACGGACTCAATTACATATTGTGTTCATTTATCTATATGATGCTTCCCAATCACAGTACCCTATTATGATTTGCTGTGAACTGTGACACGGAAAATGTTTTAAATATGATTTTTTGAACTTCATTGCAGAGCTTGCTCTCAAAATAAGTATAATATTAATAATTTCTGTTTCTGGAAAGAAAAACTGTAAAGAGAAGTTCACATACGATAAATCCTAATCCAAGAGCTATTATATAGTAACAAAGAAATTAGCACAAGTTGTGACCTCAACTGCAAGAAATATGTGGTTTACGTAAATGGTTTTGACATGTAGATCACAATTATACACACATTATTTGCCATCATCAATTACATTGTGCATTCTGAACGCACCTAATGTTCAACTCACAAGGAATGATGCCAAAGATCAAATTGTAATTGCAGTACCAATAGACACTGTTAACATCTTAACACAAGCTGATTCAGAATATGCATCATGCACATTTTGCCTGTTCGAGACATTGCCAAACTGGACTGAAGATCAAATTATCAAAAACTTTCAGTTCACACCATCGATGAGGGATTAACAATTTCTTTCCTCATGTGTATGATACACAATCAGTTGTTCTCCATCTTTGCAGACTTTGTTTAGATACTCCTGGACTGTAGCTAAATATGACTTCAGGCCAGGGATGTTTGGAACATTTTCCAAGCAGACATTGAACAGCAATGAAACTGAGAAGAGTGTCTGAAACAGCATTCACAAAGTGCACCAACTGTGATCAGCAATTCTGTTTATGGCATTTTATAACTGTAGACGTGATCATCCTCATAGTCTTTTTTCAAAGTGGTAAAACTCATGTTTGTTGTATGGGTTGTACCATTGAGCTCAATCAATAAAATAATTATTTAATACCTTAATCTCAACCTATTTTTATTCATTTAGAAATAATATTCATTTACAAAGTGTGGCCAATAACCCATTTTCAACTATGGTATGCGAATGAACATAATATGTTCGTAAAGTGCAATGTAACTGACAACTGCAAATAATATTTGCATATTTTAATCTACATCTCAAACAATTTTTTTCCAATTGCAACTTGTACAAACTCCCTTATAAGAATAAAACATCTATATCGGTCCTGTAAGAGGAATGGCCATTAATCTTCATGAAAACAAAAAATATCCAAAGATATATATCAGCAATTTCATAAAATATAGGAATTTTTCCCTCAAAGAGAAATGTTATAAAACTATTGTAATTGGGTGGTCAAATATAAGTTTAAACCCTCAAGTTCACTGAATATTAAGGAATTAAGTGTATTTGAAGTTGTTTTATGTGTAAAATCTGTCGATTTACTTATTTATTGCATTGTAGTTACCTTTTTGCCATTTTTAGCATGATTTTAACACCCTTTAATACCATGTAGACAAGAGTAATCAGCTACGTCCATTTTGATTTGACAAAATATACATCTTAAGGCATAATTTGGTATAAAATTAACTTCAAAAAGTATGTACCATGTGACTTTTTGTCCCACCCATAATGTTGATAGTTTTATTAACTTATTATTGATGAGTTAAATAAATGTTCTGACAGTCTGGAAACAGTTTATAATTTGTATTTAATCCCTTATATCTTCATTAATAACATCAAGACCCTAACAGTAATAGCAGAACAGCAAATGAACTGTTTTTGTGAACCATTAAAATCGTTGTCCAAATTATGTCCCACCCTTAATAGATTTTGAAAAACAAATTTTAAATATTAAAATCAATTTTGAATAATGTTTTCCATGTAGTATGGAGGAGAAGGCATAGTAAATTTCACAGAACGAGGAGGAGAGTTCTAGTTCATTATTTATTATATGTAATGAACAAAAATACCGTATTTTACGGACCATAAGATGCACTTTTTTACTTGAAAACAGAGTCTTGAAAGTTGGGTGCGTCTAATGGTCCGAAGTACACTAAAAAAAATTAAAATTATGGTAAATATTGCCGGTAATACCATAGTTATGAACAAGGTGTTATAAACGATTAGTTACAAATGTTGTAACAGACGTACATCACAATCGTAAAATGAGGGTAGCTGGAAGCCAGGTATACAATGCGAAAAGGGAATGTTGAGTTCTTTTACATGAAAGGAGTTTTTCTCCATGGGGTGGTTTAAATAAAGGCAGTTGACCTCTAAACAGCCTAGTCCCATTACACTTAGGCTCTTTTCACACTGGGTCACTTGTGACAGTCACTGGTTTTTGGCTCTTTTCACACCTGGGTCACTTGTGATGGTCACCGCTAGTATTGCCAATAGTAACTACATGATAAAACCATTTGTAATCGCTGTTGACATCCCAAATGGCAGGTTAACATTCCACCTCACTTATAAAATCTTCAGTATTAATCAAATCTAAACACATGGCTGGATAACTAGTTTCGCTGAGCTCAATTATACAACTGAATTATGTATATACAACTTGCATTGTTGGCAATCATAAATGTGGAGACCGAGCGGTGACCGTCACAAGTGTTCGGAGTAGACACTGCAGCGTCACTTGTGTTTGGGTGGGTCACCGCGGTGACCCAGTGTGAATACTCCCATTTAAACCAATGCTTCTTCGCACCGGTGACCATCATAAGTGACCCAGTGTGAAAAGAGCCTTACTTATGCTGAATTGAAGGTTAGAGGGTGTAAAAGTATTTTCAGTCTTTTATGAAAAATCAGTTCAGTTGTTAAAATGTACGCGATGCCACCTGTAAAGAAGAGATTTTTGTACAACGCAGGTTTTAAGTTAGGCATGATTTGCACCGATTCTATTGTACAAGGTTATAATTCGCGGGTGCGTGGGCAAAGAGAGTTAAATCCACCATCCTCAAAAATTGATATATGTCCTTAGAGTTATAGATAAAAATGTTCTCTACATTTGTGTTAAGTCCAGTAAGTCATATTCACAAACGTACAGTAGTTATGGACGTATGCCTTATGGGTTTATCCTTCTCTAAAGCGATGTTGGGCAGCTAAAGTGTGTTAAGTCACTCTAATTCTCAGTAACTAGAAAATGGACTTAACTCTCTTTGCCCACGCACCCCCGAATTGTTTATGGAATGAAGTATATTATTCCCTTTAAATTATTTGTTTAGAATCACATTAAATTTCTTTTCCTTTAAATTTCCATCCTAAAATCAAGGTGCGTCTTATGGTTCAGAGTGTCTTAAAGTCCGTAACATACGGTACTTGTCAAAATATGCTAGAATGTCCCACCCATAATTTTTGTGGGGATATAACAACATTATGATTTTCACAAATTGCATAATATCTTATAGAAACTGGATTTTGCAGTTATTTCAAGTTTTTGTTAGATTTACGCACAGCAGGTGCATAGCTACCACAGAAGCAAGGGAAGCAATGCTTCCCCAAGATTATAGCCTAGAAATAAAATGATTGTTTAACCTGCAATATTATGTCAATACCTTTTTCCTGTTTTGCAATGAGAGATGCAGCAGTACTGTTGAACACTTTGATATGTAGCAGCCTTGTTTGGAAAAATGATTTCATACTGCAAGTTTTCCCATGCTGTACAAATATAAGCTTATGGGAGTTTTCTCACCTTTAGAACCAGGCTGGTTCTGGATTTCTGGAATCCTATATCCCCTACGTTGGGAAGCAATAAATTGCATTGTTGTTTGTCCACCATTACAGCGCTAAAATTGGTTCAATGCCATGATTTTTTTTATAGCGAACCCATAAAGTGATTCAGCTTCACTGCAGTAAATTAGAGTTTAAAAAACAACAGCCACAACAATCCATGCAACAAAATCCGTAAAGCAAGATGTGAGATCACTTCACCAACGCTCTAGTGACCGTAAATTGCTTTAAGTTTGCTTTAAAAACTCCAAGGATGGCGACACCCAGGCGTATACAGTAGAACCCCGATAATTCGAGCTAATTGGGGCTGAGGCTACCTCGAATTACAAAAAAACTCGGATTATACGGAAACATCACTAAATCAATGGGTAAATCATATATAAATGTTTAATGAGCACAATAATGGTTTAAAAAATAAATAAATAAACAATATAGTAGGCATACATATCTTTAATAGGCCTGTATGTACCGGTATAATGGCAAACATTTCCAATTTGCTACATCGGCATCCTTTAAGGATTAAGTCAATGTCTGACTCTTAATGGAGTGGAATGGGAAAGCGGCGCTACTAGGAAAACACTTTTAATTACCATTGTTGTTGAAATTACCATTGTTGCTGAGTAGGGATTACTGTAACAATACAGTATTCTTTTCTGAAAGGATGGTATGCACTGTATGATTGACATGAGGTCCCGACAATGAAAGATCGAACCTAACGGTTTCTGTCAATCTGTAATAGAATTGCATTAGCAGTCTGAAGCCAAGGTTATTTCTGTGTATTATGAACGAAAATTTAGTTTTACCTGCATTTTTGTGCATGGAAAAATTGAAAGGAAGCTCAAAATGTAACACATTCGGAAGTGCGTAAAACTTACATGCGGACACCGTATAAAAACGGGATTTTACTCTAGTTTTATGGAAAATTGTAATTTTCTTAAGACCAGCTCGAACTATACGGAACCTCGAAATACCGGGGCTCTACTGTAATTGGATACATGTGGTTTGGTTTTCTTATGTCTGGGTTCTATAAACTGTTGGGTAAATCATCCAATGGACAGAATTTACACAAGGATAACTTTTACAAACTCATATAATTTAACGATAATTACATACACTTATGGCAAGATTCTAGATAAATGTCCTCTGGATGAATATAAAAATGACAGAAAAAAGTGTTTCTACAAACTCGGGTTACAACTTTCCAAGGGTACATTGCTGAGTCAATTCATCCTTCCATGGACGGCTGGATAAAATTAAGCTCTCATGGGATCAATATCGCCGATGTGCACAATTGATTGCAGTTCTTGTAAAATACAGTTTTACAAGTGTTGAGATGATTTGTAGTGTTGACTTGATTTCTCTGTGATAGGACAGGTTTACCGGAATTCATATACAGTCGAATTTGGTTAATTCAAAATATTGTATAATTCGAATAAATATTCATTCCATTTGAAATTTCTATATAAATGTATGTTAAAAAATTGCAATCCGAATTTTTAAAGCTTAATTTGGATAAATCGAAGCCAAAATTTGTCTTATGTTAATGTTGTAAGGATTCCAAGAGTTCATTGCTTTGAGGAATTCCACAAGAATTCTCTATTTTGCTGAAGAACCCTAGTCGCCAGCAGCCAGCAGGTACCGTATTAAAGTGTATTTTTAACCACCGTTATCTTCCTCCTGCTGAATAGATGTTCAATGGAATGCGAAGTTCACCCCCTCCGCTACAGTCTTGGAGGGATTCAACACTTCTGTGAAAATTTTAGTGTTCATTCTATCCTCCAAGTGTGACTGTGTTTGAAAATGTCAAATCGTGGACCATACACCAGTTCCTTCATTATATTTAAGGTTACAGTTTTAGTGTGGAAAAAAATGGTTTCATTTAACATCCTAACAACAGGATGGCAGTCATTAAGGCAAGATTCACTATACAATAATTATTATTTACTGCAATGAGTTTATTTCAAACATTTTTACGGCATTTTCCTTTAAAAAGTCACAGTTTTGGTTAATTCAAAATTTGGATAGTTAGATATTCTTCTAATTCCCCTTGGGGTTCGAATTACTAAGAGTCCACTGTACATATTTCATATTGAAATTTTCATGTACCAGTACCATACATTGTAAGTAATGACTGTATTTGCCAGTATTCGGTAGCAAACATTGCAAACAAGGCTTGCACTTCTCATTTTTCCTTCCTCTCACAAGTTAGATTATTGCAGTTCAGATACCTCGGCAAAAGAAATAAATAAGATAACCAAATTAAATATAAGAAATGACAGATTAATTGCTCAAATCCATTCAAAATAAAATCATAAAATCTCACAGCCCGTGTTTGGTCTTAAAATGACCATGAAAAGACGGAACATTCATTATAAATATTATTAACTAGAAATAAGGCAAAGTTTAACAATATCATTTTAAATGTTTATTAAAATGAGATTGCAATGGTGAGAAATGAATAGACAAGGAAGTCAGGAATTTCCCTTTTGCATACCTAACGGGTGTGGGATAAGGCAATGCAGGTAGCCAGGTACGCTGCGACTGCAACTTCCCAGATCCGAACAAAAGGGTATTGATACACTTAGTTATTTTAAGAAGTCTGCTATTATGTTCAGGTCGAAACTTCTGATTTGACTGGTGATACACACGCTAGCCGGGTTTCCCACTTAAACCTTCTTAGAAATCTGAGATGCTAAGATGTGGGTTTTGATAATAAGGGAAATCCAGTTGATTTCCGTGGGCGGCTAAAATATTATTATTGGTCGGGAGAATCGCCAATAAGAATAGATCTATAGTACCACGTGCCGGGATTCACGAATGATAATTAAGAAGAGTGGTGGTAAAAGTTTGTCCAAGAGAGCTTTCCTTAGGCCTACCGTGGCGGTGTAAACTCACTCTACTTCGAGGCCCTGTGCCGATAGCAGTCAACTCTACTCATCTCTGTGGCCCCGTCCCCACAGTAATTAAATTCACTTCTACTCCGTGGCATTGTGTCCACTGGAATATATCACAGTATTAATTGGACTTATCAAATTTTCGCTGGGGAATTAATCGACTTAGAAGAATTTTTACTTTCAATCGCGAGTAGCTAAAATTGCATACGGCAGCGATTGTATCATCAGCAACGATCTACCGGGAACCTTTTAACAATATTAATTGTTCTGTAACAAATCTTGTAATTATTGTTAACGACAGTGCTTGTATTTTCAACGTACTCAATAAACTGCAAATTCCTTCAGTGTTCAAAGAAACTGCTTTATTATTCAAGTAATAATATTAAGGTGTTCTTCGCTTCCTACCCTGAAGCTAGAGGGAAGTGTTCGACGATCGACTGACTGCCGGAGGTGGGTTCAACAAACAGAGACAGAAATATTCAGTATAATTTATATACTGTGGCGCCCAGATAAAACACCAGGTAACCATCATTCGACATCAGAACTGCCGTAAGATCTCGACAATAATACATAATATTATTCCAAACTAATTAATATATTAAATATTGCAAAAACACTTATTGACTTCCAGCATGAAAACATAAGAAGAAACAATTACATCTGTGTTATTCAAGATCTATTCTCAGTTACGGTTCTAGAGATCCCCAGGTTCAATCTCTGGCATGGTAATTTTTTTTCTTTTCTTTCATTATATCAGTGCTCTGGTGAGTGATTCTGGAACTAACTTGTCCATTGGATAATTACCCATAAGTATTTCACGAGTTTACAGAAACCAGGCATTAGAATGCTAGTGGCTGGTGTCCATAAAATAAGGTTAGAAACTCATATATCCTTCGAATTTTTTATATTTTGTGCTATCAGCTTCCCTAAATTTATATAGCAAGCTTTGCCACCGATGCACAGGAGTCAAAGATAAACAAGAATGGAAAATTGACCAATTTGTATTCTGAAGATTAGATCTTCTTTCAAACATGATGAAAATGTGTTCAAATGCTCTCTTTTCCCATGATACTAAAGCACTAAGCAATTTTGGATGGAATTTATTTTTAGTAAACTGGAATGATTTATACACAAAATTGCAGGTAGTCCTTTTTCCATTGTATATACAGTAAAACTTCAAAACACAAGTTTTATTGTATATACAATGGAAAAAGGACTACCTGCAATTTTGTGTACAAACCAGAGAAAATTGGTCCAACGGTTTTTAGAAGCCAACACTGAAACCTAGTGTTCTGAAGAAGGCCTAGTGGGAGGGCCGAAAGTTCAAGTTTCAATAGGTTATGTGACATCCATTGTGGGTTTAATTTTAAACTGTACTGTGTTTTGAAGTTTTATGGAATGATTTTGCTTTGGGAATGAACTCTTGAATTACTGAACAAATATATAATGAGCATACCTGTGTTATTTAATGTAGTTCTCCTCAGAACCTTGCTTAGCCTCAGGCTCAAGCAAGATTGCCACAGTTTTCGTCACTAATTCCCCTAAAGGGATATGCGAGCAAGGATGTTTTATTCATCACTGGAGAACCACAAGTTTGAATCTACGTCCCTATTACAGTATAAAGGTTTGAAACATATTCTATAGGCTTTATAATACTGGTGTGTTATGTTATGTTATATATATATATATATTCCTCCAGAAGTTTTATATTGTACTTTTTTTGTTTCAATTTGTTCCCTTCATTGTGTAATTATCATATTGTGTTTTCTCTTTTATGTTTTTAGTAAATTAGTATTAGTTTTTATGTTACTTTAAAAATTTGATATTGGTATTGTAAAACTGGTGTATTAGTAAAAGAGAACATTGTAATTGGGCCTGTTATATATATATATATATGAAACATATAGGCCTATCTGAAGTTTATTTATCAGTCATAGTGCAGACCCTAATTAATGTAGCAGGTTAAGACTAGAAAAGGGTAGCTAAGCTACGCAATATGCCACTTTTGTTAAATCCAATCCTCAATTAGAATGTGCAGGGATTTCTACTTGGAATTTGTAACCAGGTCCAACGTTATGGTATTTCAATAAAATCATGGTTCATAGCCTAACGAGATAAAAGCAATAAATGCACCGAAGCAATAGACAGTTTAAATAACTGACGTCTGGATTACTGATGTTCTACTTCATTTGAAATTAACAAGGAAAAACTCACCTCTCTCTTCTCTTTACTGGAGTGAAGATGTCATCATCATCATCATCATCACCTTCCTCAAACATGGCAATATCATCTGAATCCTCCATCATCTCATCCTCATCATATACTCGACCTCGTTCATCTAGGGAGACAGATACTCGACAGCTACGCATATGACGCCGTCGGGATCCTACTGATACTGGAAATCGCCGGTCTTGAGAGAGAAGTCACAAAAAACATTTACATCTTCCTGAGAAAAAGTTTTATACCACCACCTCAAAGGAAGAAGTCATGCATAATCTGACATCAAAAGCACATAAACTCTGTGAAATGAGTTTTCTCAGAAAGGTGTAAATGTTAGATAGTTTAGCATGTATGACAGCTTATACACAATGTTAACACAACATACAAGGTTCACTTCATTTTTAAGGTGAAAAGATGGTTAAGAACTGATTTTCATAAGCACATAAGAAGCAAGCATCATTAAACATTAGTAAAAATTAGGGAGAAATAGGAAAGCAACATCATTATTCGATAACAGGTGCAACAGTGAGACATCTAGGAAAATTTTAATTTCAAGTTATTTGTGCCTAGTATAGTCTAAATGGTCCTAATCAACTGCTAGAGTCTGAAAATTCAACTATCATAGGATTTGATACATTTACTCCACTTGTAAACCAAATGATAGCAACCAGAAGAAAAATATTAATTTAAAAAAATGAAGTCCAATCAAAACAGATTTTCCCCGATGTTCAACGGAGCTATCAATAAAGAAGAGTAAATTGCCTGCTTGTTGGCCAGTGATATAGGTTCAGAATTTAAGAGCAAAGCAATTCTGCAGTTATTGTCTACAGTCATACTCTTGGTAGGCATACTTGGGTGTAAGCCAGAATTCACTGACTTTCGTGTTAGCCAGACCTCTGTTTTTTTTTTCCTTCTAAGTCTGAACTAGGTTAAAGATACAAAATTTAAAAAAATCTGTTTTTCAAATGCCAACCACAGTGCTAACTGATGTAGCAGTTCAGGTTATTTAATCGAAAGACAGCAGTGTTAATAGAATCACAGGGACTCCTGATAAAAGTAATCTGAAACGCAAATGTAACTTAAATGCATTCAGATTGACATAATAAAACATTCAGTTCTCAGGTTTGTAAACCATCAATCATTTTTAGTATCACAATCAAATCAGTGACTGCTAGTGATCTATATTCAATTATGTTTTATAATGATGCTAACGAAAGTATAAATCTTGCGGTGTTGAGTTAAGATCCTGCCCGCTGAAGGAAAGGAGGTGCTGAAAATAGACTTTCATGATTTGTTTCCGCAAAGCAAGAAGGAAGATCTTCGAGGTACTGGTATGCTATACTTTTTGAAAATGTCATCAAGCTTTATCTACTTTTAATGCTTAATTAAATAATATGGAATATCAGTAATAGCATATTTTGCTATTGTCATAGGTATGTCACAAGGCTTGGAAAAGCCAATAAATTCACGAACAAGGAAGTTGTGAGAGAATGTATCTAAACAAGTTCCAAGTCATCAGTTGCATTTATAAAGACTATTTAATGAATAATATGTAATAATTAATTACTTAAATATATTGAAATTTAATTATTTGAATAGTATTTTAGATTGAGACAATGCTACTGTATTAAAGATCCTCTCCGATTAAATCTTGCGGTGAAATTTAATGTGAAAGTTCTTGTCTTCCGAATAACTGCAAAAGAAATCCAACAAATGTAGCTTAATCCGTTCTCATGAAATCCTTATTCAAATATTTTCGCCACCAGGTGCATGACATCATGTGGTCCCTTAACGTAACTGCTCGCATCAGCACACTATTGTAACAATGTCTGATTAATTATTGATACAATTGTTTTCAAAATGATGTGTGTTGTGTTTTGGATGCAGTAATTGTACCGCACAAAGGAAGGGGGGTAAAAAAAAACTTTTCTTTTGATCGTTTCCCAGATAAGAAATATCCAGAATATAAAGCATGGCTATAGAGAATCCAGCAGAACGATTTTGTTCTTTCCTCCTCTTTAAGTCTCTTTCCACTTTTCAGATAAGAACTATAACTGTCCTCAATTTTAAAGACCACCTTTAAGGAGAGTAAATCACCAAGACTAATGAAAAATAAGCAGTGCCCTCGTTACATCTACAGGGAAAAGAAGGTTTGCCGAAATTGGAGAAAAGGAAGAGTGTGTTTACCTGAGGTAAAAGTTAGTAGGGAATTAGTGGAGGAATCAGAAGCAATCACTACAGTTTTTAGTACTGTGAAGTGAGTTATGAAACTTTAACGGGAGAAATTGAACATGGGGAAAATCAGGTCCCAACCCCAGAAAAAGAAAAACAGAAGTCACATTTAAATTTCCAGGAATGGGAGTACGATGTGAAATGGGTAGTGAAATTTATAGACACATTTAACAAATGAGTGTGAAAACGAATTAAATGAAAATACGGACAAGTCCTTCATACTGCACAGTGATAGTGATTCAGATGGAAAAGAAAGAATTAGAAAGTGATTTGGTGGTTGAAGGTACATAGGGGATGTTTTATGGGAATGTCTGATTAGGAACTATGAGGTTAGGAGTTCAGTGAGTAAGACTACTATACAATTTCTAGACAATATTACGGTACCTACTGTATAGCTTGTTTTTTATTTTTCAGTCAAAGAATCCAATCACTCTAATTTCAGCAGATTGAAAATTTATGTATACACTGCCCCTTTCCAGAAAACGGTCTCTTATTTTCTTCACAACACATGATGGTATCACTCGCCCATTTCTTTTCCCTTGCGCTTGCTATGAATTGATCCAGTAAATGAATTATTTAAACACTGAATAACCATTTGTTAATTCTGCATTACTAAGTTTTC
The DNA here is from genome assembly GCA_964059195.1 of Ectobius pallidus. Classification (NCBI taxonomy): domain Eukaryota; kingdom Metazoa; phylum Arthropoda; class Insecta; order Blattodea; family Ectobiidae; genus Ectobius; species Ectobius pallidus. The sequence goes on from CAXKWD010000005.1 coordinate 18,971,803, forward strand.
TAATCATTATATATTGTCCCTAGCTTCGTGTAAGCAGGACATGCACACTTGCTAATGGTTTCAGTAATTCAGTAATTCTATTTTTAACTCGAAGCTTCTGTTAACATAACTGTATACAAACTTTGGGTTGAGCTTAGGCCTGTATGAGCGAGGAGGTCCCCGTTATAATGCGGCGTTAAGTTTCGTACTCTGACAAACCTTTACAACCATTGAATTTGACTAGGTCTACTTCTGGGTGGTTTATTAAAGTCAAAATTATAACAAAAAACTTTTTAACTTCTAATCTTGGCTTGATTACTATAAATTGATAGTATATTTTGTAATATTATTTCTGAATGGGTTCTTATCTGGAAGGTTTAATATAGGCCTAGCTTGGGTATGGCTTTTGAAAAAAAAAAATTGTTGTAACTTGTGATGGTTATTGCTACTTCAGACATAATTGTTAGTAGCAGTCTGCGTGATACAAATTAGTAGTCCAGTGATTAATTCCTCATTGATTAATGAACTTTCAGCACAAGTGGAGATCGTAACCCAGTCAACTTTATTCTACCTTAACTGGTTTTGTCAGTAATTTAGGATGACTTTATAAATTTAGAATACACACGTTATGTCTTCAACTTCGAGGAAACTCAATTCTGTTCGGTATTTATTGGTAGTTCTGCTTTATCTATGAAATGAGAGAGGAAGATTCCATTGTGGTCGTATGATGACATGTCTCTGTGAGCGTTATTTTTGGGTGTTCTAACCTAACGCTGCAATATTACAATTAGTTTGGAGATATTTAAGCAGATATATGCTTTTGAATTGGATATTTCATTCTTTATGCATTGATTTGATGAATCAACACATGATTTATAAATTTTTTCTGAATTTAAAATTTTGCTTTGTACACTCCGAAACGTGTTTAAATTTTATTAAAACGGGTTTAGCGAAGTTAAAGAAATCGGTTTAATTTAGTAAGGCTGTTATATAGCTCTTCTAGCTTTGGGGCAGTATTTGCCTAACCTATTTCAAACCTAACATGGAGTTTAGGCTTAATGTTCCCATTGAATTTATGCTCAAAGCTGATCTCTTGTATGAGTTAAGAATACGAGATGTGGAAACCAACTCCACTGACTCACATGGACCAGCTTCTGAGTATACATTTCCAGCTGCAAGACAACACCACCAAAAGTGCTCACTTCCAATTTGCGATATTTTAACGATTGTGGGTACCCCTGTTCCTATTGGTTCAACAGGAAGGCATCACTCAATACCAAAGGAGGATACTGATGCAGTTGAACAAATTTTTAGTTTTTACTGAACTGCTAATTTCTGTTCTAAGCAGAATGCACAGAAATGGTATGCTTTGGAACCTGCACATATATATTTTGTAAGCTTTAATATGATATGAAAACTGTATATGTTATGTATTTTAATAAAGAATTGAAAAACCATGTCAAGCAAGACTTTGATTTCATGAGACCAAATTTAATTTGAGAAACTTCCCCTGTCAGGAGGCTGCCAATAAGGAACCAATAAAAACATTATAATACATTGTCACGTTGCAAAATTGTAACCAGTTATAAACAAGAGATATTTGAACTTGGGCACTATATGCGCTGTTCAAGTGAACAAGAAGAAACAAGTGCGCATGTGTGATGGTTAACAATTTGAAAAAGAAAGACAGTTGAAGGTTGCCGAGGAGGAGTGTGTTGGTAGAGACAGTGAGAGACAGGAAGTCAGTATCAGTCAGTCAGTGGAATCAGTTAGTAACAAAGGGAGTAACAGGCCACAAGGAAGAGAGAAGGTGGTCACCGCTCGGCGCGGGCCCCCACCCGTGCTGGGGCAGGCATATGTGGTATCGGAAGATAGGAACCGCCCGTGCTGGGGCAGGCATGTGTGGTATCAGAAGATAGGAACTGCCCGTGCTGGGGTTGGTGTGTGTTACAACGGGAATTAAGGTATGAAATAATAAGACAGAGTAATTAGAAGAGACAGTCGACCAAATAGTAACTAGTAATTTTATATGCAGTCCAGAAAGTGAATAGTTAAGTGAACACAGTATCAAGATTCAATTTAAGAAGTGAACCGTTGAACAGTACGAGAATTTATAATACTAAAAGTATAGTATTGAGTGAAAAGAATTGGAACAATTGAAAAAATGAACTGTCAAACAATAAATAACTTAGTTCGAAAAGTTAATTAGTAAAGAAAATACGTTGAAGAGTTGTACTATTTGAAAATGGAAATGAACGGTTTGAAAGTGGACAAGTATAAGAGTTATAAAGTACAGCAGTGAGAGAAGAGGAGACAGAGAGACGGCTTTGGGAAGTTGAACAAGAAGGTTGGGAAGGAGAAGGAAGACTTGGGTCGATGGGTGATGGAGTAAGTGGCAGCTGAGACGACGGAGTCATCTGACGTCTAAAAACGGAACGTGGATGGACAGCTGAACCAGGAGAATATCGACCGATGGCAGTAAAGAGATAGCTAGTGGCTGGTTTACTGAGAATGTTGGTTGGCTTACGTGGAAGCCGCTTGTAAGCAAACATTCTACTTGGGAAGAGGAATATGATGGAATCTAATTGTTGCTTAGATTCACAACGAGAGCCACTGGAAGTTGGACAACAGCAGGATGTCTGCACGGAAATGGTGGAAACATCACTGGACTACTGTTGGTTGAGTAATATATATCTTGAACTTAATAACTTTGAACTGTAAGAGTTATGGATAGGTAACTATGATGAAATGTGTAATTTTTGGGCAGTGAGTCTGTGGTTAAATGGGGCAGTGAGCCTATTTAATTGAGCGAGTATGGTGCTGTACCCATATAGTAGTTACGTTTGAGATCAGAGGAAATGCTGATTCTCATGAGCGTTTGTGGCACCATAGCCGTGAGGTTGTGAGATGACTAGTAAGTGTTAGTCTCTTCTACGTGTCTATCTGTATTAGCTAAAGTAATAGATTATTTCATTATAATGATTGGAGACCATATTCAGTTCAAGGAAGTAGTAGATTGGGATAGGAAAGAAGCAGGGTTAATGAGAGAAGAAGGAAAGAATTGTTATATAATCTCTATATACTTTGGGTGTTCATGGGTTGTTAAGTCACGACTGAATACAAAGCTGTTCTTAGCTGGAGAAGCCTATTTAACATTTCTGCATTTCTAAACAGGTCGCGTGGGGAATAAGGAAGAAATTATAAGGGAAATAAAAGTAATCCTTATTTGGACCTCTCCCACTTGGGTTTGATTAAGGTAACAGATGGATATCTTGTATGTCTAGATGGCATGCTGGCCTTTAAATTTTCAGTTGTAATTATTCACATAGAGATTGAATTAGAGTAGGATTTTGGAAGGAGTAAATAAATCTGTAATACGGAGTAGTATGTGGAACGAAAGGAAAATCTGTTTGATTTAAATTCACTTTGAGAATGAGATAGAATTGTAGAATTCTGTAATTCAAGTTCAGAAGATTGAAGAGTCAACTTTACAAAAAGTTAGGTTAGAGAGAAAACTTTAAATTAAGAAAAAATAAAAAAAAGAGAGAATAAAGAAGTGAGTTACTAGGGAGGAAAGTTTTTTGGGGTGAAGAGTAGTTTCGTAATGGAATTCATAGAGGAATTCAGAGACGTAAATTTTCACTAAAACAAAAGCTAGGGAAGAATAAAGAAGTCTAGTTAAAGTAGACTAATTTTGGAAGATAGATCGATCAACTAAAGTACGAATCTGTTAGAAGTGGACTTGAATAAAGTATAGTAAAATTTAAAAGCATTTTGGCTTAAGAAAATAAAGATCAAAGTGAATTTGAATAAGGATGTGGTTGAGTTAAAAGCATATTTGCTTTAAGAAAAAAAACAAAAAACAAAAGATTGCTATTGATTTATAATAAAAACTTTGTTACTTGTTTTGAAAACTGTTCTCTTCATATTACATTGTTCTATGATCCAATCAAAACACTAGAACCTGCCGTTTTCTCCATTGTTTAAAAGTTGTTGAGAGGCTTAAATTGTGTGAAAGGACTTAAGTTGTGGCTTAGAAAAAGAAAAATAATAATAATTAATTGGTGGACTGATAATAATATAATTAGAAGTAATTGTGGATGGTGCCCAGAAATATAAGTATTCCACAATAGGAAAGAAACTTAATGAATTAGCGAGAGTTACTTATGGTGAAGCGATTTGGAAACACATAGCTTAAAGTTGAGAGTACAGGTGTATGCTCATGTAATCAGTCATTGCCACAGAGGGTGGTTATGAGATATAGACTTTGTTACGTAAATTAAATAGTAAATAGTGAAGACTTTAACTTTACGTAATTCTTAAGGTGTTTCATACATTAAGTTAAGTAGTAAAGTTAGTTTACTGGTTTTATATATTAAATAGAAAAGTCCCTCACAACATAACCAAGGAAAAATTCATAAAAACAAAGAAATGGACACACACACTCACACACAAACATATAAAAATAGGGTAACATAATATATATACACTGACAAATAAATTCAACTGGTATAGAGGTGTGAGAATGGGGTAACGGAAACTGGCTTAGGCTAATTTATGGCAAAATTTTCAATTGTTTATAAAACCTGTTAAACCGAAAAGTGGAAGAACTCCTTTTCAGGGAATGTACTACTGTTTGGTACTGATCAACAGTAAAAAAAATCAGAATTTTTGGGATCGGCATTAAAAAAAAAATTATTTAGGCCTATCACAAAAAAAATCAGAAGGCTAAAACAAAACACCCTGTACATGCATTTCCAAACTTAGGATACCATTTGAAGCAGAACATTATTATCTTTCAAATAAATAAATAAAAATCTTGAACATTTCCAGAAATAGAGCACTCCGAAAATCACTCTCGAGAAATGGCATCTGAGACGCCATCTTTGGTGACCTGTATCTCGGCCCAGGAATTTTTTTGGGCAAAACAAAGAAAATGGGTTTCTTACTTTGTCCTGAATTTTAACATATATTAAATCCATTAACATCTGAGACTATGACGGTAAGCCCCTGCCTGAATTGACGTGGATTATGCCTGTTGTTTCCTACCGACTGACCGACTGGGTGGAATGACGTATGACGAAGCACGGGACAATTTAACGCACAAATTTCACAAACCAGCTCCTACCAGGCACGCCATTAAGAACATGGTGAAAAAATTTAAGTGAACTGGTAGTGTTACTGATGAATAACGAACTGGGAGACCGGCTATAGCAAATGAAACTGTGCAAAGGATGCAGAAAGCGATTAAACGCAACCCCTCAGCATCAAACAGAAGTCTAAGCAGGGAACTTGGTGTCGCACACACCACTGTGTGGAAAACACTGCGATTCAAATTGCATAAACATGCCTACCAACCACATTCAAACTGTTCATAAACTTGAAGATGCCACCAGACAGCTATGTGCTATGACTTACCTAATGGACTTTTTGGTCTGGACCTTTATGAAGTCCAAGGTGTATCAGGTGAAAATCACTGGTCTTGAACAATTGAAAAACCACATTTATGCCTCTGGGGAACAGATAATGCCAGATAGTTAGCAAGGGTGTTTTGGGCTATAGAGGAACGATGGGACTTGTGCTTAGTTTTGCAGTGTCATCATGTTGAAATCTATTCAATTTGTGTTCAAAATGTCTAAGTGTATGATTATGTTGTTTATAATTTAGTTTATAAAAACTGGTAAGTGACAAAAACACCCCGTAGCCTATTTAGACTTGAAAGTTCAGCTGATTTTGATCATCCAAATGATGAATACAATAAAATGATTGTTTGGCAGTTGAAAGGTAAAGATCAAATGCAACCAAATGCTGCAGTGTTGAAAGAATGTTGGGATATACTGGGACCTGAAGTGTGCAATATAGTTAGAAAATCTCTTACTAAGTATGAAGTTCCTAATGAACTAAAAACTTCTAAAATAACGCCAGTGCCAAAAATAAAAGGAACTCAGCAAATGAGTGAAATGAGACCAATAAATGTTCTACCAGCTTTGGAAAAAGTAATTGAAAACGTAGTATATAATCAAGTGTTGCAGTTTGTAAAAGATAATCTAATTTATTAAGTGACTATCAAGCTGGATTTAGAGAAAAGCATTCAACGGAGTCTGCAATCAATTTTGTCATCGAGGACTGGACAAGAAGTATAGGTGAAGGTGATTTTGTGGTGGCAGTTTTTTTAGATCTGAAAAGAGCATTTGAAACAATAAATCGAAGTATACTGGGCCAGAAACTTGAAAAGTTGGTAATAAGAAAGGGTCCTCTGAAATGGTTTGAGAGTTATCTCAGTGGAAGAAAACAAAAAGTAAAGTTAGGAAGTACGGTATCTGAAGAAATGATTAATGATAATGGTGTACCACAGGGAAGCAAATTGGGACCTTTGTTGTTTATACTGTTTATTAATGAGCTGCCCAAAATCCTTAAGTAATCATCAATACAGTTGTTCGCAGATGATACCTTGATTTACATTAGAACCGAAAATCTGGATAATGGTATTGCCAAAATAAATGAAGATTTAGAGATTGTGAATATGTGGCTACAAATGAACAAGTTGTGCTTAAATGTAATGAAGACAAAAGCTATGATAATCAAGAAAAGAAACAAAATACTAAATAGGAGCACTGAAGTGAAAATAAACAATGTACAGTCGGTCAAATAAAAAACGTCGGGCGGTATTTGATTAAGTATCACGAACGAGCATATGCGCATGTACAGGAAGACTTAAGGTTAGGTTCACACACGCCTCTTGTCTATCCATGTATTTTTTTGATTATTTAGTTAGTTTTGTTCCAAAACAAACATGTATAGAAGGCTGTGGCTATATGCCTCAAATCCGCCATATTCTTGGTTGCAAATTTTTATAATATTAATAATTAATAGATTCGCGAGAAATATGTTTATTCAAGGAGCATTTTTTTAAGATTTTATTTTATAATACTGGTACTTCTAGTGCAAAATCAATAACTTACGCTCAACTTCTGCAACCAATCTTAGCATCGAAATACGCGTCCGGCCAGATCAACGTTTGCTATGAAAACTTCCGGTCGCATTATAGTAAAGTTCCCACCTCTGAGCTGCTCTTTCATAAATATGGAACCTTCTCGCTGCTTCAGAGACCGAAAAATGCAGGTCAATTACAGCCCTAACTACACTTTCTCTCACGTTAGCATTTGTATGTGGCGATGACACAAAGCAAAATGAATTATGACAATGCATTAAGTTGAATATCGTGTATTGCGCTTTCCGCGTTGTTCATTTTTTCCCTCCTTGTTCATACTTTCCCTCCTGCCGCATGGCCTCATATGTTCCGAAAATGACCTGTATTTTGTGTTTTTTATAGGAAACTTGTGAACTAATGAGTCAAAACTTTAATTTTAACAGCATACGAGTCCCGACGTTTTTTATTTGACCGACTGTACAGCTGGAATTAGTAACAGAGTTTAAATATCTGGGTGTAACAACTGATGATGAACTACAGTTTACAAGTCATTATGAAAATGTTATCAAGAAATTGAAGAAGAAGACTTCGGTTCTCAGAAGGGTGCAATACTGTTTACCAAAAAAAACTAAGAAGTGCTTATTTGATACAATAGTTAGGCCACATATGCAATATTGTAGTACACTGTTTGTGAGAGCTAGTAGTGAGACACTAAGAAGAATCCAAGTGATTATAAATGAGGGGATGCGTGCAGTTTTGAATAAGTGTTATGATGAACCAGTCAAAAATATGTGTAAAGAACTGAAAATGCTATATTTTTGTGATCAGGTATATTTGGACTCCATGACGTTTATTTATAAAATTGAAAATAATATGTTACCAAGTATTATGAAAAATTGCCTTAAAAAAAATCAAGATATACATGAACATAATACAAGAGGTGCAGCAAATTTCTTCTTGAGTTGGCCTTCTAGTGCAAATGCAACGAAATCAATATTTTATGACAGTGTGTCTAAATACAACAAACTTAGTTTTGAAACAAGAACCTCTACATCGGTTAATAGTATTAGAAACAGTATTATTCAGAAGTTTAAAGACAGTTACGAAACTTAGATGAGAAAAGAGGAATATGTATAAATAACAATTGTAATGGTAATTAGCAAATCTTGCTACCAAAATATACAACTGTAACTGTAACTGTAACTGCTTCTTTTTCATTAACCTTCTACGTTATAATTTGGCATTTTTAATAATTGTGGTGTATAGTGAAAGGGTATTTTTATTATGAAATGTTATTTTGTTTTTTATAATTGTGAAATGTTATGTTGACATATAGGCCTATATGTTGCAAGGGTCTTTTTTTTATTGTGAAATACTTTTTCCGGCGTTGAGCATCGGCCAGCGGGTGTGTAGAAGATAGGGGAAGCGGCCGGCTGATTAGCGAGTCGAAGGGGGCCCTGTGCACAGCATAAAGTTCCAATTCGCCATATATCCCAAACAGGTAAGTAGGGCGATGCGAAGGTGAGGGAAAGGGAGGAAGAGAGAGGAAAAGTAAGAGAAAAAGAGAATGGAAAAATAATTAATTGGCGAAATTCAAATATAAGTCGCCCCTTAAGCTCTGCCCATTTCATATTCAAATTTGCATGGACTGTGTGATGTATTTTGTTTATGAGCAAAGCAGAGCGACCAACTGTCCTTGTATATTATTGCAAGTGCTTTGTTCCCTCTGTCCTTGTATATTGTCGCAAGTGCCTTGTATCCACCTCTACATACATCTAAATAATGCATAACACTAACCACATAGTTAAGTGCACGAAGCATAGGCGGCAGCCGTAGCAAAGAACCCTTGCCATTTTGAATAATGTACGATACACTGTTTGTAGGTTTCGAATGTGGCATATTATATCTCCCGCAAGGTTTGTCAGCCTGTCACCTCTTGTCTAGCGGTATGACGTCACACCTCCAATGTCCAATCACGAGTTTCTTCATAATACGAGGACAGAAGAATTCGCTAGATCGTGGTGTAAAAGAAACTGCATTGCTGAGGGTGGGTTGGCTGGGACCGATTCCTCCAAAGTTGCGACATATTTGAATTTTCCCAAATAATTTTTTCCCAGTTCTTTTACATTACTAGCAATGCCATCTCAGAGGAGACATTCAAAACCCTAAACCCCTCCTTCCCAGGTTGGGTCCCATTAGAGAGTTGGTGGGAGGAGCTTAGTGCACGACCTAAAACTATTCCCATAATTTTAACATTAGAAACATTAGATGTTTACAGTTCCGGTTCCGGCCCGATTAGACGCAAGCAGTTTTGTGAGCTTAAAGAAACTAACATTTCAGGGTACCTAACTAGGATTGCTTAGTAATTTTTATACCAGAAGACGCATCTTGCGTATACACGCACGTAGAGATATTAGCGAGCTAGGCCGCTCACGTAAGTACAGAAAGAAATCATTGTAAGTGTTTGCTGCATAACCGTTAAAGGCAGCTGCACCATCTTGAATACAAACCACAGCCATAGAGGTCGCAAAAATAAGACACCATGTCGGAGAGAAACGATAGCAAATCAAACGCTCCAGAAAGTGAAGTCTACCTGTGCCCGCCATGTACCAAGGAGATAGGTACAAAAGAAGCGGTAGGATGTGACGGGCCATGTAACAAATGGTTTCACAGAGACTGTATCGCAATGGGAAACGGAGCTTTCAACACGCTGAAATCTCCAAAAACTAAACTGATGTGGCTCTGCCCCGAATGCAAAATGGCTTTCGATGAATGGAGAACCGGCAAGAAAGCCTGTCTGCAAGACCAATTAGAAGAATTACGAGAGGAATTAAGAAAATCCAAGCTAGAAGCGGCAAATTTCCAACACAGTCTTATGGAGAAACTATGTACTATTGAAGGCAGGATAAGCACCCTAAAAAACACCAACGGGGAAACCAAGGAAGACAAAACAGCAAATTCCAAAGCGTATGAAGTACTAAACCAAAAAATTGATCTGGTAAATGAAAACTTAGTACAAAAAATACAGCTACTCTTAGACACACAACTCCAGCAGGCAGAAGCAAAGACATACACAAGCAAAAAAAGGCACGAAAGAAACAAACACGACGACGACAAACCCCAGGTAAAAATAGCTGAAGAAACACAAAAGGAGCAGAACGACACGGAGAACCAGTCACGAGAAGAAAAGGAAGAAAGGGAAAACGAAGAGGAAGAAAGGGGAAAGGAAGAGGAAGAAAGGGAAAATGAAGTTCAATATTCCCAGGTAGTGAGAAGGAAGCGACCAGCGAACACAAGAAAGGTCACGATCGGATCAAAGGAAACGCAAGAAGGAGAAAATGAACTGCAGGCCGCAGTGAGAAGAGCATGGATCTATATAGGAAGGCTGCACAGTGATACGACCCTAGAAAAGGTAAAGGGATACCTACAAAAAAACGGAATAGATGGCGAAATAGAAGTCGAAGAACTGAACACTATGGGAAGGAACAAAGCCTTCAAAGTTGGAGTGGACTACAAGCACCAAAAAATAACAGAAGACTCGACTTTCTGGCCAGAAGGAGTCGTGTCCCGGCTTTTTCGTCTCTCAAGACAAAGAACAGGCGCTCAGTTATAGAAACTCAGAAAGTGACAGTACAATAAGGACTCTCTTATGGAACATAGAAGGGTTGAAAAACGCAGTAAATATGATACCAGAAAACGCTTTCGACGAATACGATATAATTTCACTCACAGAAACCTTCTTGACAGCACAATGGAGCAAGGAAAATGTCTATGCTATCCATTCTTTTGCCAGCAAAGGGGAAAGAGGAAGACCTAAGGGAGGCATAACCATGCTGTTAAAACCAAAACTAGCCCCATTCGAGATACTGCTCAACTCGAACAACATTCTGTTAGTAAAAACCAAACTATGCACAATCATGAACGTATATTTCCAGCCAGAATATAAAGCAGATGAAATACTAGAAGAGATAACGGATGCCCTCAGCAAAACTAACGAAAAAGACACCATGATTATAATGGGAGACTTAAACTGCAGGATCGACGCCCCCACTCAGAAAACGAAGACCGTGATAAGCTTCATAGAAAAAGAGGGCCTAACGCTGTTAAACGACAGAAAAGAAAAAACCTATTTTGGCCCAAATGGAGCCAGCACTATAGATCTAGTGTTTACAAATAGTAAGGAGGTTTATCAAGAGATCCGCCAGGATTTACCAGTAAGGAAACACTTACCAGTATACACACTTATATATACAGGTAACTCGTCCCAAGAAAAATTTCCCCAAAAAAGCAACCTATCGAGAGAAATCGATCAGGAAAAGCTTAATATCGAAGAGATAAGACTTGTATCGACAGAAATCAAAAAAGGAAATATTGATGAAGCTTTAAAGAAAATAGAGGAACAGTTAACACAAGCAGTGGTAAAAAAAGAGAGAAAACAAAGGAAGGCAAAGCCCTGGTTTACCCAAGAATGCCACAAAGCAAGAAAAGACGCGCTAACAGCACTGCACAGAGCAAGAAGAACGCAAGCTCAGGAAGACCTGATGGAATATAACAAAGCCAGGAAACACTACAAACAAATCATAGACAGACACAAGGACATACACCAAGCAGAAGAAGAAAAGAAACTCATTGAACGAGCTGAACAGAGATGGTACAAAGCCATAATACCGGAGCAGCCTATGTTCCCGAGGGATTTACCACTCGAAACATGGGAAGAACACTTCAGGAAAGTCCTCCAAGCTAGAGAAACACGACCAGCTGCAGCTGATCAGGAAAAAGAAATAGAATCAGCACATTCATTCTCCAGAGATGAAGTCCGAAAACAGATCACGGAAACAAAGAATAACAAAGCCTGCGGACCTGACGGAATTTTCTTCGAACACCTGAAAGAGACACTACCTATACTCACGGAGACTTGGACAGATCTATTCAATGAATGCCTTCAGCAAGGAAGAATCCCAGACAAATGGAGGCTATCCACACTAAAGGTATTATACAAGGGAAAAGGCGACTCGAAGGACCCGAACTCATATAGGGGGATAGCTCTGGAATGCTCTCCACTGAAAATTCTGACAGGCCTACTAACCAAAAGACTTAGTAAAATGACATCACACGCAATCCCAGAACAACAATTTGGCTTCATCAAAGGGAGATCAACAATACAGGCAGTAAAGTGTATTCAAGAGGAAATCGAGGCGGCGCTAGAACTTCCCAGTAGAAAACTTCATGCCGTATTCATAGATTACACAAAGGCCTTCGACTCCCTGAACAGACAGCTTATATTAGAGAAGATTGAAGGAATCACTGGAAGAAATAAAGTAACAAGGTTGATACAAAACATTCTGTCCAAAAACCAAGTCGAGATAGACAACAGGGTATCTAAGACAGACCCGCTTGACCAAACAAACGGAGTACTCCAGGGTGATCCCCTAAGTCCCCTGATGTTTATAATAGCAACCGCAGAAGTGCCTGAAGAAATAGCCACAGAAAACGTTAAAATATTCGCCTATGCAGATGACATGGTCATTACCTCGCAAAACTTGGGAAACCTTCAAACAGCCTTCGACAAACTCAATACATGGGCCGAAAAAAACGAGTTGACGATAAATGCAAAAAAGACAGTCAAGATGACGTTCAGAAGGGGAGGAAGGCTTTCAGGAAATGACAAGATACTGTATAAGAACACTCCGCTACAGAACGTACCAAATTTCAAGTACCTAGGGATCACGCTTCAAACTCGTGGAGATGCCTATGACCTACACATCAGCGAGCGTGTCACCGCAGCCAAAACGGCAACAAATAGCATAAAGAATCTAAGACAACTGTCCTTAACCACAGCCATCACCCTGTTCCGCCTGAAAATTGGCCCAATTATAACTTACGGGCTAGAGATCATTTGGACTCACTTAAAGAAGAAAAACCTAGAAGACATAGAAAAGGTGAAAGCCACATTTCTGAAAAAAGCGTTATGCCTATCCAAGTATACGCCATCTCGCCTCACCTATGTGCTAGCAAGAGAACAATTTTTCATTGAGGAACTACGAATTGACCTATTACTACCGAACACCAGAGCCTATACGGAACTTCTGCAGGAACTCTACATGAAAAGAAATGAGATATGGCCAACTTTCTACGCAACAGACGCGATGACCCACAGGGAGTGGACTCAAGCCAGATATGACCTACGACATGTGGTCACAAGATACGCCGTACACGGATTTCATCATCGAATATGCCAGACGGAGAAGTTCCACGACCCAAACGTTGACTGCAGGTGCAAACTGTGCGGAGTAATATGTGACCGATACCACCTGCAATGGTGCAAAAAAAGGGAAAACTCTATGACAAACTTCTGTACTACATAATGCACATTGTGCGATATCCATCATATTATTATTATTATAATTTTAACATTGTTTCGTTTAGTAAAAATTAAAACTTTAATGCTAAAGAGATAGGGCTGAACCCGTACAAGGGATTAACAGGCTACCAAAATGTTTGCTTTTAGTAATAATCCCTACAGCGTAAGACCTACCTTGTTCTGTGTATTGGGATCGTAGTGTATAGTCTGCAGAAGATCGGCCACGATTTTTACTGTTAAACACAAAACGATTCCTCAATTCACGACCCCAGCCAGAACCAGATGCAGAAGGGTATGATACTCCTTCCTTCTCTGTTCTTCTCCGACTGGATCCACTATCTTCATCCTACAAAAGCCGAACAATGAAATAATTTTATTTTCCTGAACCCGTTTCACTAACAAAGCGATTGCAAATTACGAGTTAATGGTTAGTGATAATTCAACACAAAGAACGATAGTTGACCACAGACAAAAGGACTCACCTCAAGTTCGGCCTTAATTGGTTCTTTCACAGGCATTGCTGCTTCCAAATCTTGACTTACGTCTCCGCTTCTTGTCTTAACCATTTTCACATGGACAATCCAACTGAGGAGTTGCAAATATTGCGACCCTTTGAATTTCTCAACATCAATACCATTCTCGGTTCTGAGACTTCTAGGTTTTTAGTTCAATGGCCGTTGCAAGTTGCACAATACACTCGTCTTTTTCACTTTTTGTCCTTCAACTGACTCTAAATATGCTCACACCATTCTGAAATCCGACATTTCATTTAATCGTTTCAATCAAACAAACCTTACTTGTAATTCATCTCTGAAATCTAAATTTGAAATGATTATGACAATAGAACAACTGATACTGTTTTCCTCTTCGTCGAACACCGGACACACTAAAATGGCGGTAATTTATCATTCATGTTAACCAACATTTTCCGATAAATGTACCTAATTTCATAGGTATTAACGCGCAACTTCAAGCTGGAGGCTAATTCTTACCATTATAAGAATATGTATGTAGCTCTCACTTCAGCTAGCAGAAATTTTGAATGCCAATTTCTTTTAATTATACACATTAAAAATAAAATATGAAAGATAAGGAATAAAATCAGAAGGGAAAATATACCCTACATTCACTTACGTGTGCCGCAATGAGAAAAACAAAAATAAAACCTAATCACCGTGCGCTTTGTGCGTTTGTAGGAGATTAGTGTCAAAAATTATTTTAGACCGGACTATTCTCTTTTGTAGATTTTATGAAATCTAATAACTATGACAGTTACTGGAAACTCCATAATCTATCCTAAAAGTTTAGAACTTAAATGGTAAACTCTAAGGAGACTGTCGGAAAGTATTTGTAATGTGTTGTTAACGTTTATAGCAATTTTAATGTATTAGTTTGCAGAAAGTAATAATCATGTTTACAATACTAAGCAATTTCATGAACTCAATTGAAAACTTAATAGGTAAGCCATACCTTATAATTTCTCCTACTCTGATAATACAGTTTCTCATCTGTCGAAGTTATGTAATGACAATCTAAATGACCTTGCCATTTTTTAAAACAAAATTTTCGTATCTGTACTCATGGTGATTTTTTGTTATTTCAGTGGATTACATTGATTTGGACTTTACGTTGTGGCTAACATGGATGCTAGCACCTGTATTAATCACATTCCTATTACCATTAATCATAGCATTGCTATTCTACTTAACTGGATTGATTTTGTACATATATAAATTGCATGGGTAAGTATTAAATAAATTGTCGAGCACTCTGCTCCCGGTGATATATTTGTTTCAGAAACACGGAAAACAGCCAAATTTGTTGTAAATTTGTTTAGAACCTATAGATTCCATATATAAGCGACTTACATTTGTATGAAGATTCTAAATGCGAGCTGCATAACAGGTCAGGACACCTCGTGCTGAAAGGGGCAAGCAAAGTGCTCGACCAGACCCAAAAGGACCAGTATATCAAATAGTACAAATATAATAAATTAATTGCGCCGGCAAGTTGGAACTTTATGCCCCAGGCGGGTCCCCTTTCCGTTATCAAGAATAGCTACAAAGGCTTTTCACGAGTTAAACACATGGTTTCTAGCTAATAAAATGACACTTAATATTGATAAGACCCATTTTATACAATTTAGAACAAAAAACAGATGTATCTCAAATCTTGAAATTAATTATGGAACACAAATCATACAAGAAATTAGCAATGTAAAATTTTTAGGAATGCAAATTGACCAAAATCTTGACTGGAAGACACACATAGAAATGATAAGTCCAAAACTGAGTTCAGCGTGCTTTGCTTTAAGAATTTTGAATAATATATTAAAACAGGATGCATTACTTATGGTATATTTTGCATATTTTCACTCGGTAATGAGGTACGGGATCATATTCTGGGGCAACTCTTCCCACAGGGAGAAAATATTTAGATTACAAAAGCGGGCAATAAGAATAATATGTGGAAAGAAAAAAAGGGAATCTTGTAAACCGCTATTTGAAAAATTAAAAGTCCTCACTCTTAACAGGGGAGTATATATACTCTGTTATGTGTTATGTAGTGAATAATATTGATAAATTTCAAACTAATTTTAGTGTACACGGACGTACTACCAGAAACATGAATGATCTACACAGACCAAATAACTCGTTAAAACTCTTTCAGAAGGGTGCTTATTATTCTGCAGTACAGATATATAACAAGCTTCCAAACAACATTAAATTATTATGTATTCAAAGAAAGAGCAAACCTTTCAAAACAGCTGTCAAGGAATTTTTAATAACTCACACCTTCTACAATTTGGAGGAATATTTCCAGCTTGGATAAATTTGGCAGCTTACAGTTTCTGTAGACCTATATTATTGTTATAACATGCATGTATTTTTTGATCTGACGTGTTCTATATCCTTGAGCCCCGCTCAACACAGGATCTACAGGACGAGATATCTACATCTACATCTACATCTACATCTACACTCGCCTGGCTGCTTCCCACGTGCTGCCTGCCCCTCTTCCCCGCGTGTCGCCTGCCCCGCTTCCCCGCAGCGCATGCCATCATGTCTGTAGCCGCTGTGCAATGTGGGTAATGCATAATTGCAATTGACATGTCACCTAATATTTCACAATAAAATAAAAAGACCCTTGTACCTCCACATAATATTTCACAATTATAAAAACAACCCTTGCATCAAAATAGGCTATTACACAATAAAAAAAATACCTTTGCACCATACATAACATCTCACAATTATAAAAAACGCCGTATTATAACATAAAATATGGCTTAATTGATGCAAGAAAATTCCCTTGTACTAACACTCCTCTTTTCATAACTAACAAAATATCTCAAAATTATAAAAACCGATTCTTGCGTTAAAACTTATGAAATCCCCCCTATCATAACTCAAATGTACGGAAACTTCCTTCAGTGCTCAACATTCACTCATAGGGTAATGGTTAAGACTCCTAGCTATAATGCTAGGGGTCCCGAGTTCAAATCCCGGTCGATCCAAAATTTAGTATTAAGAATAGGTCTCAAATAGGTAGGTAGGGTGAAGAGGAGGTGAGAGGAAGAGAGGAAGGAGACGGAAAAGGAAGAGATGAAGAGAATAAAGAAGAAATAAATTATTTTTTCTATTTCATCAGTTGTGTAAGAGATGGTGCTACCGTCACTGCTAGTAGTTCAATTGCCGCCGCTAGGGGAGGGAGTTAGAGAGTTGGAGTGAGGGACTCGCATGGGGTGTAAAATTCCATTTTCCCATTGCGCCTAAGTGCAAATTGGCAAGACGGAAGATTCTCTGGCACCACTCTCCGCTAGACATTGAATGAAATGAACAGCGCACCAACGTGCATAGTATGTTTCATTTACGATGTACTGTATTTTTTTAGCAAGACAGACCAGTTTTTGCACTTTGTTATGTGGTATCTATCACAATACAATTCACATAGGGAGCACACGCAATCACTGTGGGGGTATGATAATATTTTGTTCTGCATATTTTGTGGTGGTAGCCATGTACAACTAGGCTTGTTAGCATGTGTCGCAAGTCCTGGTTGGTCTTTGTCCATCCTCTGTCAACCATGGGTCATTCCACCTCAATTCATCCAGGGCATGTAACCCTCCGGTCTCATATTTTGATGAAAATTTGTAGTGTGGTTCCCATATGCATGAGAAACAAAGAGCTGAATTTTTATCTTCCTGTCTGTTATAGATTCGGAGATACACTTCTTTGAAAACATCGTGTTTTAGGAAGAATAGAGTTGGGACAGGAGTAGGTTTTGTGTGCAGACTGTTACATTTTTGCTTGTACCATGCCTGTGAATGTTAGCAGAACCATAACACATGATCATTCCAATGCAAAAATGACTGCTGAGTTCAAATCTGGTGTCAGAATTTGTCTAACACTTACAGAAATTTTGTTATGGGCATGTAAACTTAAAAATTGAAACTATAAAAAGGCAATCGCGCCTCCTCATAAAAACCATGATATCTCAAAAAGTAAACTAGATACAGCTGAATGCTTTGCACCATTGGAACGAGCAGGAAATTTCCATCTGGATCAAATAAAAAAACTTGTGGGACTTTGTTAGGTGAATTTTCTTTCTGCACATATGTAAAAATTGAATATTTGCGTATGGATTACATACATATGTTGAACAGAGTTTCCAGATAATTATGGAGCTACAGTCTTACAAGCCAAAGTAATTCAGTGTTATAATCAGTTCTTACCATTAAGTGCACAGAAATCCATTACCACAATTATAACATTTTTACACGGTAAGTTAAACATAATATTTTTGGAGCAGACCTGATACATGACATTATATTAATTTGTTAACAGCTCAGTACCCAAATTATTAAGTGTGCTGCCAATCCAAATACATGAATGTTGCAAAATTCCATACACAAACTGCTATGGATTGTAGAGGAGACCAAAACAAACTTTTTTGTTAAATAACCATAGGTCGGAAACCAATAGGTATGTCAGTAGTCACCTTCGAAGACAGACATCGTTGAGTAGAAACAAACATCCCTGTGCATGACAAACACATGACATGTTGCAGATTGTACACAGTTTAGGTAGCTGTTTGCTTTTATTCATTCTGCTTGTTCTTAGGCATTGAGTAAGGACGATGGAAGATTACAGTTTTGTTGAACTCGCGAATATCCACCTAGTTTATGGTGCATGCAATGGCAATTCCACAGCTACACAATGTCTCTATGCTGAGCGATATCCTGGTCAGCGTTTACAAAATCCTCGCACATTTGTTTCTGTTTCAAGTTCGAGGGCATCTACGTGACACATTTGGTGAAAATTAGATTGACCGGGGTGTACCCATTGCATGGCCTGCTCGTTCTCCTGACCTTACCCCACTTAACATTTAAAGAGTTTAGTGTATGAAACACCAGCTGTGTCAGAGGAGGATCTTGTTGCACGGATTCTTGTAGCTGCCAACCAATTACAACATACCCCTGGAGTATTCCACCATATGAGAGAAGCAGTATTGTGTCGTTGCAGATCGTGTATTGAAGCAGGAGGCCGCACATGTGAACAATATCTGTAAATAAACCTCACCACAACCAGCTCAAATGGTCACCATACCTTCATTGTGTGTCAGCATGTTTCCATTTGAAGGTGACTACTGGTGTAACTATTGGTTTCCGGCCTATGGTTATATAACAAAACAACTTTGTTTTGGTCACCTCTACAATCCATAGCAGTTTGTGTATGGAATTTTGCAACACCTTATATAAAAATAGACCACAGATGTAATTTTAGATGTATAGATGTGCTATACATCAAGTATTGATTAAAAAAGATATTTATGAGTGGTGAAAGTAAATATTCACAGTTAATAGATATAATAACATGCCTATTACATTTGTAAGGACAATTTTAATTGGAGCTAACAGATGGTTGCACTGATTTATAACGATCTGTTACTCTATAATAGTTAGGCTACTTCGTCTTCATGAAGTAGTAGGCCTAAGCATCACATTTAGTAGTATGAACTGGGGGTGCTACACTGATGTTCCAACTGAGGGCCGGGAAGGAATTTGTTACATAGAAGTCTTTGCAATATATTTGTTCCATTTTTCCTGAATTTCAGCAGTACATTTACGGCAAGTCATCTTATGATGGCATTGAAGATGCTGTCAAGATAACTGCCACCAAGGCTAGAATGCAACGGCCGTACAAAAACAAATACTGGAGTCAAAGCAGATGTTTGATTTCTGTAGCCAGCAGTTCTCAAAAATTAAATTTCAATTTATATCTGCAGCAGAAGTGGAAAATGTTCACAAACTGCAGAGTGAAAAATCCAAAGCAGCAAGTAGGGTTGCAGGAACAAAGTTTTCATCATTTCATACCTCTATCTTGTAACATTTTGGGAGCGAAACGTCTGAGCACAGATGATCATTTGTCTTTAGTCTTCCAGTTTTCAGATGCAGAACTTACAGTACATGAAACTGTAAAACTAAACAGTTTTATTTGTTGTGTATACGACAAAAAATGGTATATTGGTTTAGTTCATGAAGTAGATACAGATGAAGGAGATGCAAGTGTAATATTCATGCATCCTAATGGCCCATCTACATCATATCATTGGCCAGAGAAAGAAGATAAGTGCTTGGTTCCATTCAGTCACATCTTACTACATGTACCCATTCCAGATACTGCAACAGGTAGACAGTACCACATATCTGATAAATTACATCTGTGGTCTATTTTTATATTTGGATTGGCAGTACACTTTATAATTTGGGTATCGAGCTGTTAATAAATTAATGTAATGTAACAGGTCTGCTGCAAAAATATTATGTTTAACTTACCGTGTAAAAATGTTATAATTGTGGTAATGGATTTCTGTGCACTTAATGGTAAGAACTGATTATAACACTGAATTACTTTGGCTTGTAAGACTGTAGCTCCATAATTATCTGGAAACTCTGTTCAACATATGTATGTAATGCATACTCAAATATTCAATTTTTACATATGTGCAGAAAAAAATTTCACCTAACAAAGTCCCACAAGTTTTTTTATTTGATCCAGATGGAAATTTCCTGCTCGTTCCAATGGTGAAAAGCATTCAGCTGTATCTAGTTTACTTTTTGAGATATCATGATTTGTATGAGGAGGCGCGATTGCCTTTTTATAGTTTCAATTTTGAAGTTTACATGCCCATAACAACATTTCTGTAAGTGTTAGACAAATTCTGACACCAGATTTGAACTCAGCAGTCATTTTTGCATTGGAATGATCATGTGTTATGGTTCTGCTAACATTCACAGGCATGGTACAAGCAAAAATGTAACAGTCTGCACACAAAACCTACTCCTGTCCTGACTCTATTCTTCCTAAAACACGATGTTTTCAAAGAAGTGTATCTCCGAATCTATAACAGACAGGAAGCTAAAAATTCAGATCTTAGTTTCTCATGCATATGGGAACCACGCTACAAATTTTCATCAAAATCTGAGACCGGAGGGTTACATTTCACTTTTTTTCTGGATGAATTGAGGTGGAATGACCCCCATGGCATCGGTACAATAAAAATCTAGCCATATATCTTCCTTCTTCTGATTTTTTTCTTGTAGCTACACATTGCCATGGCGATGGCCCGCTTCACCTACTCCTGGCCAGGCCTTCAGCCTTGAACCTTTTTCCCTCGCAAACTGCTCAGTGCCGGTAATGCAGCTTACTGTTGTACTATATACTATATTTCAAAGAAAACAAGATGACTTAATTAATGCAGCAAAAAATGGCCCTTGCACCAAAACAGCTCTTTCCTGAGCCAACATAATGTTTTACGATTATAAAAAACTGGCAACTGGCCAGAAGGTGAAGTGATATATTTTTCGCCGCCCCAGATTCGAGGGAGTACAGCTTCAATAAGATAAGAACAGTTTTATGGAACGCTGGAGGGCTAAGAAATGCATAGACCATGATGCCAGAAAATATCTTCCACAACTACGACATACCGTAGTAATGTTAACTGAAACTTTCTTAACAAGTTAATGGAGCACTGAAGACTTTTCTGTAATCAATAACTTGGCAAAACAACCAACATCGAGACGACCAGAAGGATGAATTTCGATCCTCCTGAAAGCATGCCTATCTCCATTCGAAATTCTATATAAATCTGACAACTCCCTTCTAGTACAAACTAATCTATGTGTTGTAGCATGTGTATATTTCCCACCGGACCAAAACCAAGAGGACATCATAGATGAATTAGGAACAATACTAAACAAGGTACCAAACTCAAAACCAATCCTACTAGCTGGCAACCTGAACTGTCGCATTGACACACCATTGAAGAAATCAACTGCTGTCATCTAGTATCTTGAAGAGGAAGGGTTATCCCTAGTGAATGAGAAGAATACAATAACATATATATGTCACAACGGTACCAGCACAATCGATCTGGTATTCATCAGTGAAGGAATAAAAAAGTTCTTGCAAAAGTCCTAAAAAACGTAAAAAAAAACACCTCCCACTGGAAACAATACTGCTTCTAGGAAGAAAACAACCTACTCCCTCACCAAAGAAGCAAACAACCTGTAGGAAACTAGACGTATCAAAGATCCATGAGAATAATGTTGCAATTACAATAGACAAGATTCGGGACAACGACGTTGATGGCACACTATCGGAATTAAATACGATAATAAAGGAAGCAACCCCCATTATAACAATGCCCACCAATAGAGCTAAGCCATGGTTTGATGCAGAATGCTACACCAAAAGAAGACTTGTACTGATCGCCCTACACCAAGCAAAGATGAGCAAATAAAAGAGACCCTACAGCATTATGCAGAAACGAGGAAAGAATACAAAGAAATACTGAAAGAAGCATACCATCTAAGGGAAGAAGAAAAGATGATATGCAAAGCGGAAAAGGACCCATTTCAAGCGCTCTGGCCGAGAAACCCTAGCTTTCCAAAAGACATCCCAATGAAAAAATGGACGTAAGTGAGAAAGAGACAAGACTGCCCGGGGAACAGCCAATGTCTGCAAACTTCGAACCTATCACACTAGAAGAAGTATTAAAAGCAGTAGGAAACACCAAGGACAGGAAAGCACCTGGCCCAGACATCATTTGCAATGAACAACTGAAAGCAGCAGCCCCAAAGCTAGGAACAGCATGGACTGCCTTAACGAATGAATGCCTACGTCGGGGACAGATTCCGCACAACTGGAGATCTTCAAAAATCAAAATGTTGTACAAGGGTAAGGGTGATACAGGGGACCCGAATGCATACAGAGGCATTGCCTTAGAAAATACATTTTTTTAAATATTCACAAAAATCCTGGCATAACGCCTATCGAATATAATAAACTCTAAGATACCAGAACAACAATTTGGATTTAGGCCGGGCAGATCGACACTTCAAGCAGTGAATTGTTTGAAAGAAGACATTGAACATGCCTTAAAACACCCCACAGGAAAATTATTCGCTGTCTTTATAGACTATACAAAGGCACCTCATCAACCGGCAGTACCTGATCAATAAACTAGGAAATATGTTAGGAAAGAACCACTATATTACCAACATCACCAGGAATATACTGAGCAGCAACAACTTGACCATTGACAACAGCATTGACATCTCAGAAGAAATACAGCAAATATATGGAGTCCTACAGGATGATTCAATGAGCCCAATACTTTTCAATATGGCTGTAGCTGACATAGTAGAAACAATTAAAACACAAGATGTCACACGTATACTTCACTTTTTGTATAAATACCTGAACTTGTTTCGAAGACCATCATCAGATTATCACCAACTGCCGGCTGGACGTTTGTGCTGCACAAAGTTGGTGTTAATCTGATGATTATGAATGACGATGGTCTTCGAAACTAGTTCAGGTATTTATACAAAAAGTGAAGTATACGTGCTAGATCCAACTCAGTATTATATCCTGTCTAAGTGTCTGTTTGTCTTCATTTGGTTGCTGATGAATTTTTTTCCAAGCCCGAAAGTATCCCTTTAGTAGGGGAGAGTGGGGCAGTTTTGCCCAAAATGTGTTCTCTCAACTTTGTGATTTTTTTTTCTCAACCTAATTATATTCAGGAGAAGGTATTTATGTGCTACTTATACACTGATATGTTTTGTATATAAACATAATTTTATTATTACTTTATATTTGATTGTTTTTAATTTAAAATTATTTTCCCTACACGTTGCAAGTTGGGCAAAATTGCCCCAGCTGGGGTAGTTTTGTCCAGTGTATGGGGCACATTTGATCACTGCATACAAATCAAGTTAATGTGGAAATGAAAGGTTGACAAGTAATGATTATGCAATTAATTTACAGTACAGAGCTAAACCACAAAAATTAAGCCTATTATATTTTGTAATGACTAAAGAACTGGCCTAAATAGGCATACTAATATTTAAAGAGAAAATTGAAACCAATAACATCACAAACTCAGATAAAATTGTCTTCAAACTGAAATAAACATTTAATACAGTCTTAACATCTATTTAACCCTGCTTTATTATAGGCCTAAGTATAGCCTATATTAAAATTTTTGAAATTTACAGAAAATGTCATTGCTCCCAAGGCTTGTTCAGGTCTTCCTTCCAATTTAGATTGATGTAGCTTTGCAAAAAATGTCCTCAATATTAACAAAACTTGAGTCTTTGTTCTCAGGGAATACAAATTTATTCTTGTCTTGTCATCGTACCATGTTTAGGCAGCGAAGGCACTATGCAAGAAAAAATAAGATAATATCAAACCCATTTCTAGAACATCTGAATAAAAAATTTTCAAAATTACTTTTTAAAATAGGGTAGATATGCCTAAATTCATATTTACTAAATTAAGTTAATTAATACTGGTAATAGAAACTCTAGTTAATGGGCAAAAGTGCCCCACGTAGGCTGAGCAAAACTGCCCCAATGCACAATTTGGAATAATTAAGTAATTATTTTCCACAAGTGAGGTTATTAAATCACATGTCTGACATGGAAAGAAAGCTTAAGGAATGTGCAACTAGGCAGTAGACATAAAAAATATTGATGAGTATAAATGAAATGTGTTTACCTGGTAAAACAAAAATAGAAAACATAACTTTTTATGTAAATATTACTTTCTTCTATAAAAAATCTCCACATGTAGCTAAGCAGTCCAAATTTCCACAGGAAGTTTAGGTGGTTGATGGGAATAGCTGTGATATCATAAGAATGATAAAATGATTACCAAGAGAGAGAAATTTGATATTGAGCAAAACTGCCCCACTCTCCCCTAATTGATTTTTAGAAAACCTGATATTTTAAGAATGTATATAATTGTGCATGAAGGATGAAATGGGCTGGACATGTTGTGCGCATGGGGAGGAAAGATGTATCTCAAAATTATTGACTGGGAGACCCAAAGGAAAGAGACCACTTGGGAGACCTAGACGTAGGTGGGAGGACAATATTAGAATAGATTTAAGGGAAATAGGATTTTCAAGGGATGATTGGATGGAGTTAGCACAGAATGGGGTTGAATGGCAGGTTCATGTAAGAGCAGCGTTGAACCTCTCTGTGTTCCATAAAACAGATAGCATTCCTTTAGCTTCCTTAGGAATTGTTTATTGCCATTGAGTAAGTATGTATGTAATTGTGCATAATTTTTTTTCTAAAATTTTAGAGAACGATGAAAGAAGAGCTATAGGTCAATAATTATTTGGGCATGTTTTCTTCCCTACTTTATTTAGAGATTTGATCAGCACTGTTTTAAACACATCCACAAATATTCCACTGGTTAAGAAATTATTTACAAATCAGTAAGTCACTTCACAATGTGTGAATCCTGATACAGATTTTGTTCTGGGTGTATCATCTTTATTAAGTGCCAGTATGGTACTTTATGAGATTGTGTGTGGGGACGAAAAATGTCTGTCCCTCTGTCTGTCCGTGTGTCTGTACGCGCGATAACTCAAATACGCTTTGTTGAATTTTAATGAAACTTGGTATACACGTTTATAATGTCCATGGGAAGAACTCTATTGATATTGAACCAAATCGGTTCACCGGTACCGGTGTAATGCCCAATTTAGTGCCTATTTTAATAGATTATGGCGCCTTTCTAATAGAAAGGCGCCATAACTCAAATACGCTGTATCGGATTTCCATGAAACTTGGTATACTCATTTATGACGTTCATGAGAAGTGCCCTATTGAATTTGAACCTAATCTGTTGACCGGTACCGGAGTAAACCCCAATTTAATGTCTACTTTAAAGGCGCAATAACTCAAATAAGCTTTATCGTATATTTATGAAACTTCGTATACGCATTTATAATGTCCATGGGAAGACGTCTATTTATAATAGATAAAATCGGTTGACCTGTTTCGGAGTAATGCTCAATTTAGTGCCTATTTTATGGTAATATACGTATTCGAAAGAATTTATAAAAAAAATGAAAATCAATTATCTTGACAACACTGCCTATTGTTTTACTGTTATCTTATAAGGCCTTGGAAATTAAAATACAGGTAGCTATGACAAAAAACACTATCGATTTACAAGCGCTTATCCAACTAGACCGTTAAAATGACCCCGGTGGCCGAGATGGTAACGCTTTGGCCTCACATTCTGGAGTCCATGGTTCAAAACCCGAAACCGGCCAATTTGAATTTTTTTTTGACATTTTTATGTGAGTGTGCTATTGTCATGATATCACATATCTGTACAGTTCAGGTGATGCTGGAAGATTTTAATCTCATTAAAAAAAAACTAGACCTTTGTTCTTCCGTAAGCCCTGCTTAATGAATAAATCTGGAGCTTAACTTGGAAATCAATTTAAAAAAAAACATATTCTGCATATCATAATTGCAGTCATAACTGTTTAAACAAAAACATACTGGCACTTTGTTACATCAGTTTACCTGATTTTATTTTTATCTGAATTCATAAAAGTCAGATTGACTTTTGATGATATTTTTTCAGAAATCGCTTACGCCATGCATACGAGACAGACTTTTGGGATGGTGCAAGGAAGACTGTCGCTGCTGTTTGGGATGCTCATGGTTGGATTTGGCACGGTAGCAACTTATTTCACACTTCCCACTTCTGGAGATGCATCTTAAATCTGTGATTACTTTATTCTTTACAAAACAGCTGTTTGAAGCTTTAGTAACTTTTTTAAAGGGAATTATTGGAATAATTAGACTAAGTTATTCACACTTGATATGTCAAAATGCACTGATTGCTAATTAGGCTATATCTATCAGGTAAAATTTTAAGAGTACTGGTACCTATTTCACTTTTGTGAAAATCCAGAATTACTTTATCTTGAGGATCATCTATATTTTTGTTCCTTACTGGCCATTATAGAATAGAATACTTATTAAACATTTTCATACAGAGTTAAATACGTCAATGTTACATGGCTTAAGAATTGATGAACTTCATATTGATCTAAGGTGGTTAGTATATAGCAGATACTGGAAAGTGTCGCTCCTTATAAAAGTAAACAAGTAAAGCGATTCCTATACAGACCGGAGGGTTCCAGGAGGTTGAGGCTCCCAGATTTTAGACATTCGGAATGTGAAGGTGGTAAGCCTTGCACATCAGTTGCCTTTACCCTCAGGATTGCTCCTGGTGCTTATTTCTGTTAGAGGCTGAGTCAACCCCAGGGCTATAATGCCACCAGCAGGATTAGGCCAATTGAAAGCTCCAACGACTTAATTGGGGATCAAACCCACAACCTTCCGGTTTGTAATGCAGTTCCTCAACCACTATGCTACGATGTCACTCTTTATACCCCCTTAAATTATGTATGGAAAGAAAATCTAACCTTATGAAGAATATTTAACACACTGATAAACTTTATGGAAACAATTGCAGTGGCGTAGCTTGACATTGTGTTCTGGGTAAACTATGTTTTAAAAATTAAATTTATAATGACTGTTTAAATGACACACGAATTCTCAAGTATTAATAGCGTTTTAAATACCAGGAATGTTTGCACATGTATTCGATTTCATATAGGCCTATACCTATATAAAGCATTACTATTACTGTACTAAGATGTTTGAAAAGTTTGGTTATTTTCATGCAAGACAATGTCAAGCTCAGGAGTTGGTAATTTACTTTAGTTTCACATGTTTTTTTCATAAGACAGAACTAAAAACAGGATTTTTAATAGGTGATCAACTGTATATCGGTGGAATTGTCCATGCAACACTGAGAAATAATCAAACACACAGTTTAGGTCAGCAGTGAGAATGTAATGTTTATGTTACCTCGGTTCCAAGTGAGCAAATAAGGGATGAGACTACAGCACCGAAAAATCTTTCTAGTCTTTGCGGTGGTGCCATATGTCGCTCTTGCGCATGGAATTAAACTATCTTCTCTCAACAATGTAGGTTAACATTTAGTGGGGAAAGTCATATAACTCGCACTTGAATGAGACTGTAACTTGGCTGACCACTATCCAGTCTCAACTCGCCTCTGCTGCCGCATCATGAGATTTCGAGGCTGCCTAAGCACGCGGAAACACAATTGACGCATAATAACAGTGGAAGTGGGGTATGCAGCAGCGAAAAATATTTTAATTATAGTACTAATGGGTTTATAATTATTAATAACTTGGTTGACGATGCTTTTATTTATTTCTTTATGATTCCACTTTTCTTAGCAATTTATTTAGGTAGACTTAGTCTCAAAGTCTACCCTCACGCTACGCCACTGAACAATTGCAATATTTATTATAACCGTGTCACTGGTATAAGAGTTAGATTAATACAAACATCAAACAGACTAGAAAGCTGTCCCTTCA
Source organism: Ectobius pallidus (assembly GCA_964059195.1). Lineage (NCBI taxonomy): Eukaryota > Metazoa > Arthropoda > Insecta > Blattodea > Ectobiidae > Ectobius > Ectobius pallidus. The sequence goes on from CAXKWD010000005.1 coordinate 18,999,867, forward strand.
GTACTATTAATTGGCTATACAGATAAATTCAATATATTCCATATAACATTATTTGGTTGATATAAAATAAGCCAATCTAATGCTTAAATGTCGTTTAAAGTCTACTGAAGGAGGAGGGTAATTAGAATTATTAAAAAACCTTAAAACGTTTTTGTCATCAAGCCATATTTTAAGATATGAATCCTAAAATATATTTAAGAAAGAAAATTGTCAAATATGGTTTATTACTAGCAATTCAAGCTAGCTAAAATTTAGCTAGTTGGTATGATTCTTTTTTCTTAATTATTTTCCATTGTGGGATATAGTGCACAAAGCTATAACACGAATGATATTGCATTTTGTTGGCATAAAGTACTTTATTTGAAGTACACCTACAAACTTGTAGTAGTAGTAGTAGCAGTACAGTAGTAATAGTAGTAATAGTAGTAGTAGTATTTATTCATCCAATTAATTTGGAACTATTTTCTAAATTTGGTGTAAATGTAACTACACATAGATTCACCATACATTAAAGATTTCTAATCTTTACACATTTCAATAAACTCGTTTACATCATAAGGACAGCAATTCAGTAGAAATTTCTTTAATGTTGTCTTCAACTTCTGACAAGTAGGTATTTCCTTAATGTAATGTTTATTATTAGGGTTTGGATGTTTATGTCCTAAAAAAATGGAAAATTTGACTGCAAATATGGCCTTAAAAATGAATAAATATGACACAAAAATCCTAAATATAACTTCACAAAAGACATATTTTCTAAAAAATAAATGTTCCAATTAAAAACATTTAATGACACTAAATTATTACATCACATTAATTCAATCAGATAATCTCTTTTTAACAGTTTTACAGATTATTTATAGTTTTACTTGTAAGGAACTCCTAATCTGTTAAATGTTTCCAGATACCATTGCAAATGTGAACTGAAAATATTTTTAAAACATGTTTATTGGAAGTTGTTAACAACAAGGAGGAAAAGGTAATTGTGCTATTACTTATTATTGTCCCTTCAGATTTCAGTTACAGTAAAACCAAAATACTCGTGTCTCTTTCTCAGAAAGAATTTAAATCAACAATTCAGTGCACATACTGCATAATTGTGCTCTTTTACCAAATTTATAACTGAAATATGACGTTAAACTTCAAATATGACCGAAATATGGCCAAGACCATGAAAATGACCAAGCTATGATTTTATATGCAAAATAAAAATGGTCCAATTAGGGTAAGAAATGTGCAATTCATGTTCAATTTGTGTTTGCTGCAACAATGTAGGTCAGGATAAAAATATGACATATCATAAACATCCGAACTCTAGATAAGACCCTAGAGGCCAGTATAGAGGGAACTTTTCTGGTAGGCATTTGTGTTATGAAATGGAGTGAATAGAGTATACTTATTCCTGGTATTGTAGGAGTGTACTTCTGAATTAGTTGAATATGTATGCAAATTATTTTTCATAAATATTAGGGTTTCATAAGTACAGGGACCGGCAGAATAATCTGACGATTTTGAAATGTATATAAAACTAATAAACATCACTGTATTGCAAAATTTGATTATGGCATTTGTTAGTGCATTAATTGCCATTTACAGTTCTTCCATTAGTTTCTGTTTGTTTTTTTTTTTTTTTTTTTTTTTTTTTGTGTCCGATAAATGACGACCACCATTTTGTGGACATTCATGTAGCCTTAAGTTTTCCGCCGCTCTCATGAGCATGTCATTCAGTATTACCGCTATTTCATTCTGAATAGCTAATAAGGTCATGCAGTGTATGAGGTCTTCCAACATACACTTTTGACTTGAGATAGCCCCAGAGGAATTAATCACACATCGTCAGATCTGGGGAGTGAGTAGGCCAGGAGAGGTTACCATTTCTTGACAGAACACATCCAGGAAACCTGCACACTTTGTTTCAGTATTCTAATGCATGAAGATCCAATAGTTAAACTTACCTAGCCACTCCCAAAACAAAATCTTGGATATGCCCAGGGGCTGGTTAATATGAACAGAATTTATTTAATTTTAAATACAGGTCGTTAATTTTGCATTCTGAATTGTTGCATTGAAGGCTTGAAGATTGTTCCACATATGTTAGTGGATATGCCTAGTTTGAAGACAGTAGTTGAATAACAGCAATACTTTATGAACGGCAATACTTTAGTGTATATCATTAAGATACTGTTACATCACATGTAATAACTATTATAGTATCGTAAAAAAAACAAAAAAGCTTAATTTTGACCAAAATGTCAGTTACCATGTTTTATGCTTGAACCCCTCAAATGTATAGGCCCTACTGAATGAAAATATTGTACAGTGTGCCCGAGAATATTCTCCGCAGCGGCTACTTGTTGGAGAGGCAGCTAGCTGCAGCAGTTAAGTTGGTACTCACCACAGCCGATCATTGCAGGTGCTGGAAGTGCTGTCACAATATTCGATCTAAATGCAGTATGTACTGATTAGTAATTAGACAATGCACCCATTGATAAAGTGACAATGACCTCTGCCTGCCTGCATACACAGCTGAAGGTTTGTTTTTATAAAAGCTCGTGTTGCCAACGTAACTGCTGCAGCTGGCCCTCTCTCCAGCGAATAGCAACTGCGGAGAATGTTCTCGGGCGCACTGTATATCAGAGTAACATAATATCTTTATTGAGAGGCCTGTAGTGTTCATAAATAAATAGTTTTTCTTACCTGATAGAGAGATTGCAAAATGCTTTTGACATTTCAAGCTAAAGAAAGGTAATATAATCATTAACTCAAAATCTTAAACATTGCCCCTATTTGATGATAAACTTATGAGAATAATACTTCTCATACAAGGATATCAAATTAGATTTTGAGGATTAACATAAATAGAGTTTGTAATGGATAACTAGTGAAAGTGTGCCTTACTGATTGGATGCAGAGGCTATTTTAATCAGTAATTTGCATCTATTTCAACTATTTATAATTATAGGAAATTATGATCCTTACAAATGTGTAATATTCTTATGTTTACATATGCCAGTGTTTTTCAACTATACATAGGACAAATTTTGTTCTTTACTGGCAAGTAGAAGCTATTCCAAGGGTTTAAGCTATTGTATGTGTAGGCACAAGATAATTTAATTGATTTTGGATTATAATTTTTAAGCATTTATACTAGCAGTAAGTTATATTTGATTTTTCCTAAAACAGTGGACAAAAACATAAAATTAGAAAAATTTAAACTCTTCTAACTGATGGTTATAGAGGATTAAAGCAAAAGTTTGTAGTAAAAAATAATCATCTGGTTTATGCTCCATACGGATAACCGGATGCTACTGTAGTGGGCATTTCAAGTACCACCTTTTTTCTGTTAAATTTGTAGAGGCAGAATGTATGTTATAGCCTACTATTTAGTTAATATTTTAAAATTAATATGGCCATAATTTAATTCCCTAAAACAAGGCATAACATAATCAATTTACAAATATCTGACTGCTTTGTAGTCTAGGATTGAGTGACTGAATAACTAGCCAAATCAAAATGTGAAGTGAGAAAATTATATTTTCCTTGTCGAGGGTAGAGAAAAATATGTGACTGCATCACATTGTGCTTTATTTTCGTGGATTTTATTTTTCAATAATTATTTTTGCCAGTATGTTACATCAATAGAATCATAATTTGTTAAAGTCCAGTATTATGTAGTTCCCAAAGCTGTATGTGATCACCAGGGCTCGGATTCTAATGACATGTCATTTTTTTTATTGATGCTGCATAGACATTGCCAACTTGTGGATAAATCCTAATCATGACCTCTAGATTATAGAAATGCATTTTTATTAGGTCATTTTTTGTCATTTTGTGCAATTTTATATTTTTAGGGCGTTTATTTCTATTTTAGGTCATTATTTTGTCATTTTCGTGTTATTTGCTTCCTTATTTAGTCATTTTCATATATTTACATCAGTGGCGGACGCAGAAATTTTTTTCGGGGGGGATTTGAATAGGTAGAAAGAATACTAAAAAAAATTAATCGACTTACATATACAATTAGTTTATAAAACTGGCCACTTGGAGTACTTTTTTCAAATTTCGGGGGGGGATGTAACCCCCCTATCCCCCCCCTGTGTCCGCCACTGATTTACATTGAGCGTATTAACTTTTTTCGTCACTAGTGGTGCTGTCTTTGAAGTGTTGTTTGTTTAATGCAAGAAGGAAAAATTCGGCGTTAAAGTGTTGACATGTCTCAGTCGGAAGTGACAATCAAAGAAATGCCAAAATTTTGTATTATATTACTATTGTTATTAGATTGACTTGGCACCAGAGACTGCCACCTGCTTGGATTTGAGAGTGCAAACTACTGTTTACCCTCAATAAACAACAATATAATCTGGCAGGCCACAGGCCGAATTTTGACTCACCATTGCCTCTGTGCCAGTATAAATTTCTGTGAGAAAAGAACATTCACAACATTACAGTTTTGACAATTATGTGGAAACTAGTCTATAACTTTGTGTGTACAATAATATTTTTTTATAAATAAAATATACATTTTTAGGTCTTTTTTTATAATTATTAAGTAATTTTCTTTAAAATTTAGGGTCATTTCAAACAATTTTAGGTCATCAGAATCCGTGCCCTGGTGATCACTGTAAACATTACATTTCCATTTTTCAGTATAATATTCTCAGAAATTATATAATTTTCAAGGGAAGGAGTGGCTTGTTTGAATTTTAATGTTGACCGCGTTACTTTCTGGGCTTAACTGGGTATGTGTGCAAAATTTCGTACAAATTTTTCAAGAAATGTAGATTTGTATAGGGAACATACATACATACCCACATACACACTTTCGATTTCATATATTAGATCATGGCTAAAGCATGAAACTTGTATATTGTGTCGTAAAAACCGTTGCTTGTTTAGCTTGGATACATTAAGTATAGGATCTTATATCACACTAGCTTAAAAGACCCGGCATCGCCTGGGTTTTTTATTTTGTAATTGGAAATTAACTTATGAAGGACTTTCGATTTTTAAATTCTAGGTCCTTATATAGGTATTTATAATCTGAAATAGGTAGAACGACTTATTACACTAAAACTATTCCTAGGCGGAAAATTTTATTTCTCCCTCTCATGTTACCATAAAACTGTTTTGGGGATGAAATTAAACAGAAAGCAATATCACTTTCATACTTCTCTCTCCAAAAACCTGCGATGTAATAATATACCATATTACCATACCTCGTATTGTTTTCTCTATGTCCAGGGTAGAGAAAAGTTATGTGACTGCATTATTTTCGTGGATTACAATCTTCAATATTTATTTATAACATGAATTATAAATTGATACCTTCTCTTATTTGTCAAACTTGCATTTCTTTTTTTTTTCCCCAAAGCCATCTGATACCATTAGCAACAATATGTTCTGTGATTTGGGTTTTATAATTCTGTGTAAAAAGGGATTAAGTATTCTCAAAAACATTTAATTTTTGGCATTTAAAATCAAAATTTTGTAAATTCCTTTCTTAGTGAGCACCTACATTATGATATGAAGGTACTGTCAAAATTCCAAGTCTCTACCTGTTATAGTTTAGGCTCTACGTTGATTCCTGTCAGTCAGTCAGTCAGTCAGTCAGTCAGGACGAAGCCTTTTATATATATAGAGATTAATTTTTTTTTCTCATTTAAATAGAAAGAAAACTGTTAAGCAGATCCACTGAAAGTCAAGGCCTTCTATATTCAATATCAAAAAAAGGAATAAGCCTCCTGAGGCTGTGGTTTCTAGGTATATTTGTCCAAACTTGGCGTATTTGCATTACTACCCGCGCATGATTTCTTGGGCGCTCGGCTCCCTAGTCCTCATTCGGTAGGTTTCATTCAATTCCATAGGCAGAGCTGATAACATTGAAACACGAAGTATGCTATACACCCTGACATCTAATGGCTTTAATACTAAGCTTTCATTCTGTCTCAGGATCCTTATTTATTTATTGATATTATCTTTTCTGATGCATGGAGTTGTTATGGGGAAAATATACAATTTTGTAAATTGCTTCTTTCACAAACACGTCACATTGTACATCTAACACTTTCCTCACCTCTTTAAGAATTCCGCAGGCGGGCTAGCTATATTTTCTTCCCCCTGACCCTCGCTTCCCCGTAAAACCAGCGCCCAATAAATCACATGCGGGTAGTACTTCCATTGCATCCATTTCTGTTACATGTGGTTTTAGCAGGTGTCCCTGCATGATGCCAAAAAAATATAGCAGGGCCATGGAAGCTCCATGTCACCCTGAACCCCAATCTGGAAGATGGAAGATTTTACCCCCTCCCAAGAATTGGCATCTATATATATCATATTTAGAAGATGCAGAATATTATATTGATTATTTGAAAGTATGTGTTCAAATCAGGGCTGGTCTTTTATTTTTTTTATTTTTTATAGGTTAGATTCCATCTGGCTATAGATAAATCACATTTGAATTAATTACTTGATAAGTGAAGTACAATGAACCACCTCAGAGTTGAACCTTGGACACTTTTTGAAACAGTAGTTTAGGCTAATGTAATGTAGCTTAGTGCATGATGTCCTATAAAATCATAAAGATCTGGGCCCTGGTTGAATATAGGTCGAGTGCAAAAATTGTTGTACCAGTACTCAAATAGTGACATTTCATGGAATGCAACCCCAATAAGAAACCAGATGAAGAAAGTAACCTTGTGACTTCTCAAAGACAGCAAATTTTTCTTAAAAAGTAATTTTCATTGTTATGTAATGTTATACTGCCATTTAGCAATCCCATAGTTAGCATCCAGTGGTGGTACAAGAGGGAATATAGGGTAACTGCTAGGTAGATGTCTAACGTTTGTAGTAGGGGTCCTCTAAATCAATGTCAGAATTATAAAATGTCACTGATGTCTTGCAGATGGAAAGTCCGTAGTTAATATCAGTTGATAGTACAAGAGAAAATTAAGTTCGAAGCTGAGAAACTGCAAGATATGCCCTGGAGTTTACTAATAAAAGGCCCTAAATTACACACCTCCAATATACTATACTTAATTGCGTGTGCAGGTTTCATTAGTAACAATATTTTCCTCACTCCTGTATTCTAGTATTAAAGTTACATAATAAGATTATTAATGCAGCTACAAGAATATAAAATTCATTGGAAAGAAATACTGTACAGTATATCCTTATTAAAATGAATGAGCATCCTTTGTGAATTGAATTATATATATATATATACAGTGATGGGAAGTAATTGAGTAAAAGTAATCGGATTACAGTAACGATTCCTTTTTTGGTCCCATTTACTTGTAATCGTTACTTTTTAAAAAATGTAATTTTTACTCGTAATTTACTTCTGGAAATAAAATTGTAATCGTTACATTTGAGTAATCGTTACATTTTAGTAATCAAAAAGTATCAAATTGAGGATTTGGCATTGTTGCTTTCTTCTACTCGCTGGAAGTCGCTGCAGCGGCGGAGAATTTAGCGTTCTTTTTAAAGCGAACATAAAGCGCTTTACAGCTGTTCCAGCATCGCTGTATGGTCACTGCAGCAGTGGTGAAGCAATGTCAGATCTAGCTTTACGGGATTTGCTGCATGGACTATCAGCCGTTCTTTTTTACATTTTAGTTTGCTGCAGCGAAACTGTAGCGATTTACGCAGCGACACGACGCAAGTCAGCATTTCTGCGGAAAAACGTGGCAACGCGACATCAGCTGATGAGCGGAAGTCGAATGTTTTTTTTTTTTTTTTTTCAATGGCGACCACAGCCAGAGCAATTTACGGGGAGCGATACTACATTTAATTAGATTTCTGTATGGTTTCCATTTATTTCAAGACGTATTCAAGAAATGAAAATTGCTGTTCTCAGCCTATAAAATTTATTTATATCCCTTTCTTAAGAAAAGAAGGTTATGTGTTCCGCAGCATAACACTAAGCACAAACTAACCTCAACTTCAAAGTTAAATGCAGAGCATTCAGTGGCGGACGCAGAATTTTTTTCGGGGGGGGGGGGATTTGATTAGGTATAAAGAATACTAAAAAAGATAAACTTACATATACAATTAGTTTATAAAACTGACCACTTAGGGTACATATATAACTTTTTTTCAAATTTCGGGGGGGGGGGATGTATCCCCCCTGCGTCCGCCACTTCGAGCATAGGCGTAACCAGGCCGACCATATGGGGGGGGGTTATAACATCCAGGGGGCCTGGGGGTAGGGGGGTTCGGGGGTCCTCCCCAGGAAAATTTTAAAATTAAGATTCACAATAACGAGTTTTAAGCTTCTCACGCTTTATACTCTTATTAAGTAATTTTTAAGCAGACTTAAAAAAAATTGTACAATTTTCTTTTTTTAATCAATGGGGGGTTCAGCCCCCCCCCCCTCGTTAAGCCTCTGACTGCGAGCATTAGAGGCTCTGCTGAAAATACTGCTTCTGGCATTGAAAATTCACGTATGCTGTATGAGGACCAGTGATTTACAACAAGGTGATATTCACATATAATTCTGATAGTAGGATTCTGGATCGCGGTATTCGTCTTTTTCTAATTTTAATCAAATCTAATCTATCGTGATACTGCAATATTACTTTCACTATTGGCATTTATGCCACTTTATGGGTTTTGCCATAAACTGTCGTGGCCTTCCTTTTAACCCCAGTGAAGCTGAAGCGATTTACAGATTCAGTTTAAAAAGGAATGCACGGAAAGCATCATGCGCAGACAGAACGGTGTTCGGTATGCAATAACATCAGACATTTTAAAAATGGCATTGGAATAACTATGTATATTTTCATTATTTGATGTTTAAAGATTATGCATAATATTGTAAGCCGTGGGAAAATAAATAAATATCTATTTCTTCCCATTTATAACTTTTTTCAGTTAAATGTTTCAGTAAGAACACTTCTTAATTAAGTATATTTTGAAACTTCCTTCTCATTCTCGCTTGCTATATCTTCATCATTTTACTATTTTGCAACTAATATCCAAATTAGAGGTAATATTAACAAAAATCATTCAAAGTGTCTGAAAATATTGGTGTTGATATTTTGTTTGTTTGTTTGTTCATTAATATTTTGAGACTTTTTAACGTCCCAAGCTGCTTTACCACTGAATGGCCCGATAGTTTATGGCCTTGTGCCCCCCCCCCCAAAAAAGAAAAAAATAGGTACTGCCATTTTGTAAAGTAATTGTAATTGTAATTTTACTGATTACTTTTTTGTGGCCTCCAAAATGAAGGAATTTTTAGGTACTGCCATTTTGTAAAGTAATTGTAATTGTAATTGTAATTTTACTGATTACTTTTTCAAAAAGTAATTTGTAATTGTAATTAAGTAAAATGTTTCTCAAGTAATTGTAATTGAGCCCAATTACTATTTTTTTGTAATTTTCCCATCACTGTATATATATATATATATTTATAAATTACATATATATATATATATATTTATAAATTACATAATGTACCGGTATTGTTAATATTTTGTTTTCCTGGTTTAAATGCACAGAATTTCATTCATTGTGATATCCTAATCATGAAGATGCAATTAAATTACCTTGATCAAATGTTGAATTATGAAAACTTTTTAGTTCAATTATAGAATACTAGCTTAAAAGACCCGGCGTCGCCCGGGTTTTGTATTTTGTAATTGGAAATTAGCTTATGAAGGATTTTCAATTTTAAATTCTAGGTCCTTATATAGGCATTTATAATTTGAAATAGGAAGAACGACTTATTACACTCAAACTATTCCCTCAGAAAACGATTGATATAGTTTTTTATGGCTCATAGAGGATCTAGAATGTTGCATCCCATCGCTTGTACAGTGCACAGCAAGCCTGGTAGAGGTTTAAATAAGAAGAAACAGAAATTCCTGTAACATAAAATTGTAATATCGAGGCGGGAAATTTCCCACTCTTATGTTACCATAAAGCATTATCACTTTCATACTTTTCTCTCCAAAAACCTGCGATATAATATAATAATATACACATTACCATACCTCGTTTTGTTTTCTCTATGTCCAGGGTAGAGAAAGTTATGTGATTCCATTATTTTAGTGGATTCACGGCCTCCTTTATTTTACCAGGCCAGGACAGTCTCTCTCACCAGCTGATCAGTTCCGGCCGGTTTTTGTCAACATAAGGTTATGTTGTTTCTTTAAAAACTCTGTACTACGGTTTAAAGAATAGTTTAATAACGAAATGATATTTATTTTCAGTTACTGATAATTTTACATGTAAAGTAAACCTCCAAGAATAAAGATAGATTTATTATGTCGATTTTTAACATAAAATGAAACCACTCGTACTCGCGACATAACACACTCACCTTTCTGAATCCGTAAAATAATATTATGCAATACTTCATTCCATATTATATTACTATACAAATGTCACACTATATACACAACACACTATGGTATTACATCTCGTAATATACAGCTGGTAATTTCTATGAAAAAACGTAGTAAAACACAGAACACAACGTTCAATCGTCCATATACCAACACCGCCGGCCGGCCGGAATCAAATGTTGTCAGATTGAAGTGCTCCGGCCTGGTAAAATAAAGGAGGCCATGGTGGATTTCATTCTGTAATATTTATTTATAAAATGAATTATTTTGATAACTTCTCTTGTTTGTCAAAAGTGCATTTCAATTGTTTTTTCCAAGCCCATCATATAAAATTTGGCAACAATATTTTCTGTAATTTGGAATTCATAATTCTATGTAAAAAGGGGTTAAGTATTTTCAAAAACATTTAATTTTTGGCATTTAGAATCAGAATTTTTCAAAATCCTTTCTTAGTGAGCACCTACATTATGAAACGAAGGTACTGTCAAAATTCCAAGTCTCTACCTGTTATAGTTTAGGCTGTACGTTGATTCCTGTCATTCAGTCAATCAGTCATTCATTCAGTCAGTCAGTCAGGACAAAGCCTTTTATATATATAGAGATCTGCATATTACAAGCACATGAGGAATCCACTTCTTCTTTTTGTCAAAGATGTGTGAGAAACCACAACAGAAAATATGTTTCTTCAGACTGAACAAAACAATGTATGCCTACATGGATAATGTGTTGTTATTGTTTTATTAGGTACTAACTTCTGTTTATTAATTTTTATTTCTGCTAATTTAGTCTTTTCTAGCCCCTATACTTATCTTAGCCTAAGTTTTCCAGGATAATGAGGTTTTACTTTAGTGTAGTTAGTTGCCATGGGTGAATCAGTAGCGTGCCAGTCTTCCAGCCTGGTAATCCGGTTCAATTCCTGCCTTAATTCGGGATTTTTAAGAGTGAGAACTCCTCAGGTTCAGGACTGGGTCTTTCTGTCGTCTTTAGATTTAAGTACTAGGCAGGGGACTGCCACACCCCGAAAACAGATGCATTGCGAATATCTTTTTATGGGATCACTGGGATCACTAGGGATCGCTCACAACACAGTGGACTTTTACACTCTAATGTGTTCATGGCGAGTACTGGTAGACTGTATTTTTATCTTTCCTTGGTGCACATGTTGAAAAACACTGGTACCTGCATCTAGTAGTAAACTAAGCTCAATATCAATGTTCTCCTAGCCATATCATTGCTTGTACCCATACCCATGTATTGATTTTGTTTTCTTTGTGCATGCTGTGCTGTTTAGGCTATGAGGTGAGCGGCATGGAGAACATTCCAGATGACTCCCCGGCTCTGATTGTGTACTACCATGGTGCCATCCCTATAGATTTGTACTATTTTATATCCAAAACATTTCTCTTTAAAAATCGTGTGATCCACACAGTTGCAGACAGATTCCTTTTTAAAATACCAGGTAAATATAATATAAAATACTACATTTACATTATAATACAGGGTTTCCCACCTATGATGCAATGACTTGATCTCAGCCTCTCTGGGAAGGCAGCTGCCTTAGCAACGATGCCAACTCCACATGAATTACGTTGCACAAGGACGTTGAAACAGCATTCAATTCAGCCTAGTGATATTCAGTTGCATTTGTAGGTCCAATGCAGTGGTGTATAGCAGTGTTTGTGTTAAATTTTTTATGTAAACAATCATAGTTAAAATGTCACCTTTATTTTATGAGAAAATTTCCCTGAATGCAGGTGCTTAATAAATCCATGATATACAGAATAAGTACAAAAATTTAAACAGCTTGGGTCCATGTTAGACAGAAAGAAAAACAGAAAACCAACTATTCTAACTGAGGAAAATTTGGACGATATAGGGGCTGCCTTGGAAAGAAGTCCAAGAAAATTGCTGCCTCCTCTAGCACTTCAAACTGTCAATATCATCTGCTCACAGAGATGCACACAAACTAAAATTACAACCATTGAAAGCTCAATAAAGTGATCACCGGGTGCTAGGCTTGTCTAGAAGCAGGTAGACATAATTTTGAACATCTGTTGTAAAGAAAGGCAGCTGCAACTGAGCTATGCTAATGCAATATTGCAGTCCTTTGCATCTTAAATAAGAAACCCTGTATAACTTAATATTATTACCGTAGTTCTGTTCATGATCAGAATGGGATACATAAGAGGGATAGTAGGGATTTATTCTCACATTACTTATATTATCCCTCTTATAAGGAAGACTGAGAATTCTCTAAGATATTATAATTTGTAATAGTATAGAATAGTTATAAAAAAAATAGAATAAATTGAACAAAATGCAATAAATAAGTTACTTGCTTGATGCAAGTAGCCTGTGTATACAATACAGTGAATCAATCTTACATAGACACTTCTTTATGTGTATAAATGTGATACATTGTTATTAAATTGTATTGGAAGTTAACACACTGAAGTTATATAACATAATAATTAAATAATGAGTTGAATTTAACACTAAACTTCACTTTTGGTATAGTTTACCTGTACTAGTTTCGGCACCATTGCTACCATTTTCAAAAGCTATACTTCAACTGACAATTGATGGCGCCGAAACTACAGTGTTTTGCAAATGGAAAGTGTTTTCCTTCACAGCAAATCATATGTAAGGGCTGACGAAGTGTTGCCCTCTGTCTCGCCGCTCCCATCATCCCATACTTCCATCTCACTCAGATATGATGTGAGCGTAGTAATAAACGCATTACTAAAAAAAATGTGTTCTGAAGCTTGTATTTAGTACCTATTTTAATAGTTTTACAGCTTACATAAGGTGACTAGATACTGGTTTTAAGCTCCTAAAAATGAAATAATAAATACATGTTAGTTTAATCCAATGGGACTGCTTGAGGCTCGTTGTCATCATCTGTATCACTACACTGTTCGTCACCGTCATCGCCATCAGTGTAATGTAAATTTATAATAATATGTTCTAAAATTTTGTCACGTCCTATTTTCTTCATGAAATCTTCGTCTTGTAGTTTTTCCGCGTGTTTTGCACATAATTCCCAGTTTCTCTGTGTCACATTGTCTTTTTCTTCGTTTATGAGTTTTTCAACACCTTTAAGTTTAAAAGTGTTATTTTTATTTGCATTTATTTCAATAGGATTACACTGGCAGTGATAAGGTGGTAGACATATTACCACGTGGCCCATTTCATTAACAAGAAGATTGAGTTCATACATTTTAACCTGATTTTTAAACAGCAATACACGTAATAACTCAGGTTTTGTATTGATTGCAGAAAACTCTATACCTTTTTGTTGTAACCATTCTGGTGGAAGTGTTTGGAATTTTGTTTATAGTGACCAAGTGATAATGGAGCATTTGCCATTACTATTATTCATCTACTGAATATTTTAAAAATCTGTTCAAAAACCAATCCTTAAATGTAAAAGCTGATATCTCCTTATGCTAATCAGATGTTACTTTCAGGCATGAATCCTGTTTTCATGGAACCTACATGACAAACAATCAATCGACTACCTTTCCCAACAGGTACTTTGAGTCCACAGGGCACAGGGCATAATTAAGGTCAACACTTCACAAATTCGTACACCTGCTAATATTATGAGGGGGGACCCAAAAATAACTGGAATCGAACTGTTGCACGCGAATGCTTTTTAGTTACGAGTTGTGCTGTTATTTGGTGTTATTTGGGGGTCTCCCACGACCGTTAGTGAGCTGGCGTCAGTCTGAGTTAAGTGGCTTGGTTGTGGTACGCTGTTGTGTGCATTCGTGTTTCAACCCGTCGGCGATTGGTGAGATGGTCGACCACAAGGAACAAAGAGTGTGTGTGAAATTTTTTATTTTAGGGAAAACTGCAGCCGAGATTGTCGAAAGAACATTGACCAAATTTCTGAGAAAACGAACGTGTCATGGAGCACGGTCCAGCGAATTTTAACCGAATGTTTGAACATGAGACAAAGATTTGCAAAATTTGTTCCTCGCTTGCTCAGAGATGACCAAAGAGAAAACCGCGTGAATGTTTGCTGCGACTTGAAGAGTGAAGTGCAGAACGATCCAAATTTTCTTAAAAGATCTTCATCAATTGCACGTTTGATTTTGGCAATGTTTTCGTCATTTCTTCCTGTCGAAGGACGCCCGGGGCGTGGCATGTCTTCAGTTGACATGTTGCACTTGTCTGCCCGAGCACGAGCACTTGTCTGCCCGAGCACGAGCGCTTGCTTGCCCGAGCACGAGCGCTTGCTCATTCGGGTGGTCTTGTTTTGTTTTGTATAAATTTAAATAAATAAACACCAAATAACAGCACAACTCGTAACTAGAAAGCATTCGCGTGCAACAGTTCGGTTCCGGTTATTTTTAGGTCCCCCCTCGTATTGTTCAGTAACTTCAATAGGAATACAAAATTTACTCATGGATAAGCCTGCCCATATATAAGCTCTCCCTAATAAATTTTGATGGTCCTTTTGTCAGAAAAATAAAATATTTGAAGCTAGGAGGAAGAACCAGCAATGTGGTGCACTCCTAGAGTGGAGCTAGAGAAATCAGTAGATCTGTACTCATTGCCAATAGTAGAATGCCAACCTACTGACCTCTCTGGCTTACTCAGAAAAGCAGTATAATCCAGCACAGACAGCATTCCTGCCTACCGCTTTGGCTTCATATGACTCCTCCTTGGATTTGTGGCTCACGTCACATTGCTGACAACTTATGAAGAGTCTTACTCTTGTTTTTGCGGAAAAATTTATTTATTTGAGGCTTATACATGTGTAAATTACTTTCAAATGCTCCACTGTCATCCTTTCCAAAAATGTGTTCATCTCTAAATACTATTTATTTTTAATTTTTTAAATATTTTATTTATTTATTAAATTATTACTGGCATGCTCCATTCCTTAAGAATACTACATGCCTTTAACTTCAATACACACAATTTGAAAATATTATTTTAACTTACATTATAGTATGTTCAGTGAGAATGTTCTAAACATCTGCAATACTTAATTCTAATACAACGTGTAAGGTTATTTAGTAAGGTAAATTGAAATTTGTGCTTTAGTTACTCTATATCTGTGAAGTTTATGGATTTCACGAAATTAAAAAAGTTTTTTAAATGAGTTTTCATAATTTCCTCTTTGGTTACAGACCACGCGCATCCTGTACTTTGTATTTTCCTGATCATGTAATTTCTTTGTTGGTTTACAATTTTACGTCGGAATATTATGTGATCTACCGTTTGATCCTTTTCTTACGATTTACCTGAACTGCCAAAGGATTCTCCGGTGCAAGGAGTAGTGATTTGGAAGACGAAAGAGTCAGGGCTTAGGTTCGATTATGATGTGGTGGATTATTTCATCTTATCCAGGGATGAAATGCCGTCGGCATTAGACATGGATTGGCACATGATGAACGTCTTTACCGACGGCGAGGGAGAAACACTGGCACCGGAGGACGCCCCTTTTGTACACCTACACCTATGCACTCCAAAGTGCAAAATGGTGGAATTCAGGGGGAAGGAGGAATGCCAGCATGCGTTTAATATAAAACGAAACCATGCAGAGCATCTCGTTGGGAGGCATTTCGCCGCAGCCGTTAAGACCAACTAAAAATTTAAAATCCTGTAATACGTAAGCAAACTAACCATGTACTGTTTAAAAAGCAATCCTCTCTGCATCGCATTGTTACAGAGGACGAAGCAGACGACAATGACGGCAACTATGACCGGCCAACAAGCGATGTTGCTTCTCATCCGGGCCATGATGACGGTGGTGGCATCGCCGGAGGAAGGATTGAAGCGTCTGGCCGAGAAAGTGCCGTTGCTGCTGGAGGGATCCGACTTCAAGGAAGAGATGGAAGGCTTTTACCTGATCCTGCTCGCTATGATGGACGGGGAACAGAGGACGATATCGTGGAGGAAATTGCTAGACACGACGTCGACCTTACCATCATACATGACGTCGTGTTTAGCAAGGATGCACAAGGACTGCAAAACCTGCTTACAGTCCTTATTGCGAGACAGCAGGAAAGACGCAACACCTGGTCCATCATTTACAAGCACGACGCCGGGGAAAGAAGCCACATTCACGTCGTCCACGCATGCCGCATGGGACGTTGCCAGTGCGTCCTCATCAAAGGGATTCCGAGGATACGACGATGCGGTCGACGCAGTGTTAAACGCATCGGGGAATATCAACCAGCCTACTTCGGAAACCTCTTCGGCTATTTCGTTTGAAAAGGACAAGGACAGGTATTCGTACAAGTTCAAAGAACAGACGATGGGACCGTCGATCGTAGAGTTATCGACCTATCGGACCGTGAACGTCAAGAACGTCCCACGGAAGGATTGGTGGAGGAGTCGGAACTTCCATGCTCTGGTCTCGACTTCGGATCCCATCCTGGAGAACAGCACGAACGAGCTTCGAGCGGCCATCATGAGTTACTTGAACCGATTGCTGGGAACAAATCCGGAATCGGTGGTACTGGAAGCAAGACAAAACAAATGATCCTGAACTACGTTCTGGGTCATCCGAGTTGTCCTGTATCCGGTGTCACCGAAACGTTGGATTTTGTCATGCGATTCGGTTTAATAGATTCTAAAATTGTTAACCAGTGCATAAAATGCGCAGAAAAAATTATCAATATGCCGTTTATAAATATTATTCCTGCTGCGCCAACTTTGTCTCCAATTTTGCTGCCATCAGTGTATGCTTCAAATGCATATGTGCTTCTGTTGTCTATCTCAAGTATTGATGGTATTTCTGCAGGGTGTCTCCAGTATCTTATTTCTAGTGGGGCATCAAATTCTTGTTTGTTAATTCTGGTTGTGAGATGTGCACTCTAAATACTATATTATTAGCAATTTTAAAAATAAACTTCTGTTACAGTTTATTTCGTTCTGGAGCTAGGCTGTTCACAGACACACACACATAGACATGTTTCTGAAAATAGTATTTTTGGATTCAGGGGATCTCAAAACTTGTATTTACGTTAAAAACTCAACTTTGAATTTGAGGGTCAGAAACAACACTTCCTCTACCTATAATACCTATGGTAAGGGCAGAGGAAGTGAAAAACACTCAACATAGTCCCTTTTGATGTATTACTAGAAGTTGAATTGGTCTTGTCAATGGGAGAATGGTCAAACACATAAATAAATAAGTTAAATAGGTAAATAAAACAATAAAAGTAATCAAGATAGAAGGTATTGCAATGAAGCAGAAGCATAAGCTAATGAGATGATTATCCAAACTTCAGCAGAGGATATACAATTTATACCTGCATATACCCACAATGGCACCATTGGATATATGTATTTAAGGTTTATTTAAGTCTTACAAGCAGTTACCAGGATGACAATCTAAATCAAAACTCAGTCGGGTCTATTGATACTTGTAAATGGGAAAATTAGATGTTCATAAGAAGTTTTACCCTGGGTATTCCCATTTCGTATTGTCAATGCATTATTTCTCCATGTATTTAAAATGTGCGGTCTTCATTGCCATATAGTTACAAGTTGCATCAGTGTGAATCCATAATTTGTGTTCCCTGCATGTGGTAGGTGCGTAGTGAAATGTCAAACCAAAGGTAATCCCACTTTTATCCAATCATTTTGAGAATGCAAGTACATATAAACATTGCATTCGTATCATTCCGCCCGTAAAGTTATTTGATTCATCATATTATGTTACGTCAGTCATCTCCTTCCTGTGACCAACAAAAAATTTCTAGTAGGTCATGTCTCCTTCCATAATAATCTGTCAACTAGAGCTACTTTCAGCTGTCTTATGCATTAAAAACAAAGACATGTTTATTTGCTTATTTCGTTATTCAAGCTGAAAATGAGTGTTACATCAATAAGGCATATTACTGTGAAATAATTAGGCCTACTTACATTAATCAGAGTAGTCCGGCAGTGGCATAACTCTCAAATCCTAATCATCTGACACTGGTTCCACTTCCATATCGGATCCAGCATCCGAACTTCCACCTAACTTGATTACTAATCTGTAGACTACAGTGTCACACACACACAATCAAATTCCCACATCTTATTTTCCTCCACCACTACATGCTTGATTTCCTTTTTGCCACATTTCTGGCATCACCATCAATACTGCTCTTGTCAGTTTCCTTACCTTCCGATGCCCATTTTACAATGTCCTCAAAATGTATTAAAAAACATTCAATATTATTTCTTTTTGTGCACTTCGCAAAGATTTACCTCTCTTATTTTGAATTATGGCACTCGGACTGGGTTGAATTTCAGTCATTATGTATAATAGCCTACTCCTCGCAGACTGGGGTATAAATTATAAATGCCACATTTAGCGTAGACTCTCACAGACTGAAGAGTTATATTACGTATGCCACATTTTGCAATACACTGAAAAATTTGTAATAAATAGTTGAATAAAAACACTTTCCTTAACGCACTTTATTTACCTTGGTAAACTTCTGGACGGCTGTTTCGCAGGTGGTGTTCCTGCATCATCAGCAGAGTGCCAAATGAGGTATCTGGAGCAGGTGTTTGTGAGGGTGTCTGTTATGGTGGGGGTATAGTGGAGGTGGGGGTAGGTGATGGGGGTTTGGTTTGACTGTCTGTGTGTATTATTGTGTCAAATAGCGTGTGTGATCTGAAATTGAGTTGGTTATTTAAAACTAATGTTGGGTGTGATTTTGTTTGTTTGTAGATTTCGAATTGTCCTAATGTGTTTAATTTCTTGCTTTTGTGTGTGATGTGTAATATTTCCATGTCTGTGTATATGTTTTCATAATTGTGGTCTGTTGTGATGATGTGTTCTGCGAAATTTGATTTGTTTTTTGCTTGGTGGATAGCTTTGATGTGCTCTTTGTATGCAAGTGGATAGTTATAGACCAATCTCGCTACTACCCACCTTTTCTAAAATCCTTGAGAAATTAATACATAACATGTTAATCAATTTCTTTAACAAGTACAACATCCTGCGCCCCAATCAACATGGGTTCAGACAAAATAGGTCTACAGTAACAGCCGTAAACGACTTCACAAACACCGTTTTAACTGCATTAGACAGTAAAAAAAAAAGTAATGGGTATCTGCTGCGATCTAACTAAAGCCTTTGATACAGTCAGTCATTCACTTCTTTTAAGCAAACTTGATAACTATGGAGTAAGAGGAATTTGTCTAGACCTCTTGAAATCATACGTAACAGTAAGAACCCAACAAGTACAAATAACTTACACAGACGAACACGATAAATCTCAAGAATACATTTCTGAAAGCAAAGTAGTGCAGTATGGGGTACCCCAGGGATCCATCCTGGGCCCCCTTCTTTTTTTGGTATATATAAATGACCTCCCAACATGTACAAATAAAGGGAAATTTGTCATATATGCTGATGATAGTAACGTAATTGTAACAGGTCAAAATGTGACTGAACTAAAAAACAACTATTTAGAAATTGAAAAAAGCATGAACCACTGGTTTCAATGTAACAATTTAACAATGAATGAGAGTAAAACAAAGAATATATATTTCAACACCCACTATAGTAAAACCCAACATCTAACCACTTTGAATCTAGGTACGAAAGAAATTACGCTAGAAAGCTCAGTCAAATTCCTCGGTATCCATATTGACACTCATCTAAACTGGAAAGATCATTGCATACATTTAAGTAAAAAACTAAGCTCTACCATCTACCTGTTAAGAAATATTAGAGACCTAGTATCAATTAAATCATTAATTAATATATACTACGGAATTTTCTACTCTCATCTAAATTATGGAATAATTTTTTGGGGGAATTCAAGTGAAAGCGAAAACATATTCAAATTACAAAAAAGAGCCCTTCGAATTATATTTAAATTAAGTAGAAGGCATTCATGCAGAAATATCTTTAAAAACAATAATATCCTCACTATGACTGGTATGTACTTATATGAGTTACTTAGACTGATAAAAACAAATGAACCAAATATCAACAAAAATAAAGATATTCATGACCATGAGACAAGAACAGCAAATAATATAGCAATAACTAGACACAATCTTCAAATAACAGCAATGAGTCCCATTGCTATGGGAATCAAAATATTCAATAAGCTTCCCCATGAGGTGAAGAATTTGTCCGAAATCAAGTTCTGTAGAACTATACGACATGTACTAGTAACTAATGCATATTATTCCTTGAATGAATTTAATACAAATAACTTCATACTTCAATAATAATATTTATTTTTTTATTTTTAACCCTGTTAATAGTTTTTAATAGATAAACTTGACATACATTTCTTCTTGTTAGAACAAGGGATCGACTTGAACTTAATCTCTCCAAACAACTATTTGTAACTTCCCTGAAGCGAAGCATTTTGTTTGGAAATTTATGACAATGTTCAATAGGAACTCTACTATGTAGAACCTCAATGAACAATAAAGATTATTATTATTATTATTGTTCTTTTTCATCACTTGTTTGTGAGTTCTTCTGTTGCATCGGCGTTTTTCGCAAGATGCAGCATTATATTGGTACATTGAGAAATGCTCTGACTATGGATGTTGTGCCTAGAATTACTGATTTTTGCATTAATTTAAGCTCTTTTGTTTCCATTCCTAGTTTTCTTAGTCCTGTCATCGTCCATTTAGGTATAATTCCATTTGTAGACATTATTAACGGAATTGTTATTACCTCATCTTGTCGCCACAATTCCTTAACTTCTACACACAGTGACGTATATTTATCTATTTTCTCATTGAAATATCTTTCCAAGTTATGGCTATTTGGTATACCAATCTCCACCAAATATGTTGTTCTCTTTTCCTTTTCTAATAAAATAATGTCTGGCCTGTTGTGTGACACTGGCCTGTCAGTTATCACTGATCTGTCCCAATACAGCTTGTAGGCTGTGTTCTCCACAACTGGATCTGGTTTATACTCATAGTATGGTTTTCTCTCTTGAGTAAGCCCACATTTAAAAGCTAACGCTTGATGCACTATACCAGCCACCTGATTGTGGCGCTTAAGATATTCATTCGAAGCGAGCGCCTGGCAGGCTCCCGTGATATGTTGGATTGTTTCAGAGGCATTCCGACATCTTCTGCAGATATCATCTTGGATGTCTGCCTTGATTATATATTTTAAGTAATTTTTGGTTGCTACAACCTGGTCCTGTATCGCTACCATGAAGCCCTCTGTCTCTGCAAATATATCTCCATCTTGAAGCCAGGTGTTTGATGCTTCCGGCTCAACATGTGGTCTGTGAAGGTCATATGCATGTCTTCCATGCAGCTCTTTCTGAGCCCATGTACTGTATATATTTGAGATTCTAACATCTTCTGTTTCAATGTCCTCCATTCCCGCATGCTGTAGGTTAAGAGGCGTGTAGTTGTTATCAGCCTGCACTATAATCTGGTGGAGCTGTGTATTTTGTTGTACAAAATATCGTTGAAGATTTATAATTTGCCGCTTACAACAATATTTGACATCAACTAGACCCCGCCCCCCTTTATTCCTTGGCAATATTAGCCTCTCTATTGCTGACTTAGGGTGGAGGACTCTGTGCTTGGTCATCAACACTCTAGTTGCTCTTAATACTTTTTCCAATTCAGTGTCCGGCCATTTAATTATTCCAAATGTATATGTCAAAACCGGGATAGCAAATGTGTTAATTGCCTTGAATGTGTTTTTACCATTCAACAGGGCCTTAAGGATCATAGTTACCCTGTTCAGGTATATTTCTCTTGTCTTTTTCCGGATTTCGCTATGGTCAATTCTCTTAGATTGCATCACTCCAAGATATTTATATCGGTCCCATTCTGTCATGGCCGAGAAGGGGTCTTCTGTGTCTGTTCTAAATGTGTGGGATATAACTTTTCCTTTCTCTATTATTATTATTATTATTATTATCTGGTTTGAAATTATCTGCCTGTTTGGCCTATGTAGAAACTGGTGCAGTCTTGGCATTTGAGTTTGTATATACCTGTTGAATTAAATTTATCTGTGTGTGTTTGTTTGTGAGGTGTTTTTTCGAAGTGTTGTTTGTTCTGGATGCAATTTTGTATTTCAGTTTTTTGAATGAGGCAATAACTGTGTACATTTTATTGCTTTGTATCATCAGCAGAGTGCCACCTGCATAACAGCCATCCAGAAGTTTACCAAGGTAAATAAAGTGCGTTAAGAAAAGTGTTTTTATTCAACTATTTAATACACAATGCTAAAGTCGGACACAAGAATGATTTGTAATAAGTTGATATTGTATCTTAATTTTTTTCACATATTATGAGTTTTTACTGGTATAAAAATCAGATCTAGTACCGCACTATATTGTCTTGTAGCATGATGTGTGCTGCGGTTCAAATCACGAGCATTTGTTTACATGGACTTGCATTCTCAAAATGAATGATTAATAGAGATCATGAATTTATCGATGAATTTATTGGATGAAACATGTACTTCAAGAATGAAATATAACAGAGTATATAATTAAGAAATACAATCTTGTGTTGTTTAAAATCAAATCACCATTGTGTCAGCTGTCACATCATGACTATACTAAATGAGTGAACAATTGAATGTGTTATGAAATACCAACCAATGCTACCAACAGTGGCAATGAGAA
Organism: Ectobius pallidus; assembly: GCA_964059195.1. Lineage (NCBI taxonomy): Eukaryota > Metazoa > Arthropoda > Insecta > Blattodea > Ectobiidae > Ectobius > Ectobius pallidus. The sequence continues at coordinate 19,022,809 of CAXKWD010000005.1, forward strand.
AGTAGTTAACCTCAAAATTAAGATGAGCCAAAATCAGAACAAAATTAACTTTTTTAAGAACATAATTTATTTGTAAGCTGACGCTAATTTCATGTGCATTGATTAAAAACACAATTTTCAAAGTTGAATGCTGCACATTGATACTATGATGGTTCATGGCAAACTGATGTTTTATCAGATAAAATCACATCCTTGCGATCTTTGCAAGCATGTTACAAGATAAACGACCATTGACATTTTATCAGATAAAATCACATCCTTGCGATCCTTGCAACCATGATTGGTTGATACCTAAGGCATTGCTAAACGTTACTTGTCAGTATCAAATAGGTGGCATATGAATATAATAGTCGGTGTTAAGTGGTTGGCGACAAATTAGGGGAACAAAGGTAGGATTTTTTAAAACTAAGTTTTAAAGTGCACTTCATTGTAGCCCTATTCTAGTAGCAGCTGCAATGGATATGTAACTTTTTTTTTTTTGAGAGGGGCTCGAAGTATATGATATTATTCCTGCTTATAAATACTTCTTACTTGTTCTTTATCATTCATTTGTATGTTTTTACAGGTTGGTCCATAATTTCAGAAGCCCTGAAAGTCATCCCTGGTACTGTACAGACATGTTCAAGTATAATGAAAGAAAATAATTTACTTGCAATATCACCTGGAGGTGTATATGAAGCTCAATTTGGTAATGCATATTATAGACTGATGTGGAAAAAGAGACTTGGATTTGCAAAAGTAGCCTTGGATGCCAAAGTGGTATGTGAAATTTGGGATTTCTTTTTTGTACATAAGAAGTTAGAAAATAGCTGAAGAAAAAGTGTGGGGTGAAATACACAACTTTCTGTATTCTTAGTATAGAGTAGATGGCTGCATTGCAGTAGTGTGCATTCAATTGTCTCAGCTCGAGTCACATAATTCACAAGCCAAGACTTAGGTTTAAGTTTTGTATGAGTAGCTTATAATAATAATAATAATAATAATAATAATAATAATAATAATAATAAATAAAATAATAATAATAATAATAACAACAACTACAGAAACCATAATTCAAATTCAGTCATATGACAGTTTACATAACTGCATGACATAATCAGGAAAACGAATACATAAATTCCGGTGTGCGCGGGCAAAGAGAGTTAAGTCCACTTTCTTGTTACTGAGAATTAGAGTGACTTAACACACTATACCAGCCCAACATAGCTTTAGAGATGGATAAACCCATGATGCACACATCCATAACTACCGTATAATTTTGAATATGACTTACTGGACTTCACACAAGTGTATAGAACATTTTTATCTATAACTCTATGGACATATCTCAATTTTTTAGACTGGTGGACTTAACTCTCTTTGCCTGCGCACCCACAAATTATGTAAGAATAGCTATACTTAATTACAGCAAACTTATTCCAGGGCTATAGGTCAACAGAATTTAGGACAAAAAATTTATTGAGATTATAGAAAGGCTTTGCTGATAAGCCATTGCATAATGTGACACTTATATTCATGTAATGGTAATTCAGATAGCCTGTTGTATACTTTCAGAGCCTGTATGCTAGTCTTATATAACCTGCATAGGGGAATATCAAGATTGTGTTGATTTCTATTGTAGTGTCCATAAATATCGCTTAGAGGCAACGTGAACGATTCATAAACTAACAATTAATAATTATAATGAAACAGCTATAAATCCATGTTTGGAGTGGATTCCATGATTAGAAAGTGCCTCTATTGTATTTGACATTATAAGCAAATGAATCGGCCAGGGTGAGTTTACAGAATAAAAATGATCGATAATTCCATGCAATATATTGAAAAAATCACGATGCTTTTATTTTCAAATTATGATAACAAACAAGGCAAAGCCACCTGCAATTGATTTGACAATTGAAATGTGTTACCAAAAACTGATGCTTCGATAGCTCAAAAAAGTTATGTTTTCTGCCAGTTTTTCATTCATAACTTTCAAACCTAAGCGAAAATTAAAAATCCGACTTTGAGGTGCATTTGGCCACCCTTCAGTCCATCTATGTTTAAAATTTCAGATCTTTGCATGCAGTATATTTAGCTGGGCATCATGCACAGATAGACAAACAGACAAATACTTCCTCTGATTAGTGTAGATAGTAGGCCTATGCATGTTATGCAATTTGTGTAGAAAATTTAAACAAAATTGTTTGAGCCATTTCTGAGAAAATCCAGAAAAATTAATTTCTCTTCATGTAGAATGATTGTAAAAATGAAGAGAAAGCTGCTGCTATGCTTCCTGTCGCATGCCCAAAGGATGCATAACCCAAATAAATTCTGATGTAATGCATTTACATAACTTTCTTTACCATAAACATAAGTAGTACACCTTTCTCTCTTCACATTCTGATATAGAATAAGAGGCCATATTGTAAGCAGTGCTTAGTCAGTTGTTTAAGCCATGCAGAGATTTATTTTTTACTAGCTTAAAAGGCCCGGCGTCGCTCGGGTTTTGTATTTTGTAAATGCGAAAATAACTTATGAAGGACTTTCGATTTTCAAACTCGAGGTCTTTAAGGTCTTTATATAGGTATTTAGAATTTGAAATGGGGAAGAACAACTTATCACACACAAACTATTTCCTCAGAAAACGCTAGATAAGCTACAGCTTATTATAGCTTATAGCAGATCCCCGCGGCTTCGCCCACAATAATTAATAGGAAGATTATAAATTAAGAGCAAAATAATTAAACTATTATATTTACTAACACTTTGCACACGAAACATTCATAGGTCTAAATTAAACGATTGATAGGCCTAATTAATGAAACAACTGTAAATCCGGCTTTGAAGTGAATTCCACGATTAGAAAGCGCAGCATGGGAAAAATAACCTCAGATTCGAGTTCCCTGGCCTAAAAAAAACCCTGCATAATGTTTGTCCATTTAGGGCTATATTCACTATTCTTCTTCCGTCTAGGGTGAAAATTTCATCTGTCTGCGTGCCTTGACATTATAAACAAATGATTCGGCCATGGTGGGCTTACAAAAATTCGAACGATCGCGATGCTTTTATTTCCAAGGTATGACGAAAGTAGGCAAAGTCATCTGCAATTGATTTGACAACTGAAAACTGATGTTTCGAAAGCGCAAGAAATGTACGTCTCAATCCCGTTTTCACTCATAACTCGCGGACGAAAGCTAAAATTAAAAATGTAGCATGCCTTTGCGGGAATGTATTCAACAACTTCCCAAAGTTTCATGGTGATTGGATGAATGGCATAGTAATGCATAAAGGACAGACACACATACATTCATTTTTATGTAGGCTATATAGAAGATCTATATAGATTACCCGTCGAGCGTTGCTGCAATCTCAGAAGATTATGAGAATTGAAATCGATTAAACTCACGATGAAAAAAATGTGTGTAAATGTATTTGACAGACAGACATATATTCGTTTTTATTTATATAGATGAAGAATGGAATAAGCCTACTGAGGCCATAGTTTCTATATTCATTTGTCCAGACTATAATTCCGTTACATTTCAGGCAGATTTAACAACCCTACATAAGAGATTTTACTTATGATTACATATAGAAATGTTGTAGCCTGGACCCCGAACTAAGCAACTTCCCCGGAATTTTATGTAAACCATCTTTCATAAGAAGCATATTCCACGTTAAATAAATATTTAATATTACCTTATCATCACCTTATCATTAACTTCTCTGGCGTTTATAATAACATGAGATATCCATTGCCTTCCAAAGCGATCGCGATGCTATTGTTTCCAAAGTATGACAAAAATAGACAAAGCCTTCTGCAATTGATTTGACAACTGAAATGAATAACTGATGCTTCGAAAGCGTAAAAAATGCACGTTTTCTTGCTGTTTTTCACTCATAACTCGCGAACGAAGGCTAAAATTAAAAATGTAGTGTGACAGAAACCTTCCCGGGAATGTACCCAACAACTTCCCAAAGTTTCATGGCGATCGGATGAATGGTGTAGTAATGTATAAAGGACACACACACACACACATACATTCATTTATATATATATATAGACTAGGCAAGACTGAGCTTCTAAGGATGGTGGCTGGCTTATAACTACCCTTCTAAAGAATGTTTGCAAAAAAAAGTTTCAAATAAAAGTTTTAGCCCTTTGCAGGCAGCGATATTTTATGGTTATGGACGGAAGGAAGTTTTAAAGAAAAAATAAGTTAATGAAAAACCAATTGAAAGTAACTTAAATCATGCATTCATGCATAAAATCAACATATACCTTGGAGTTTTGCCGAATTCTGCCCCTAATCTGCTCTAGGAACAGAACAATATTATCTTAAACATGCATATGATAATATTGTTTTGAACTGTCAAATTGTTAATGTAAAATGCAAAATTACACCCTTCAGTATTTGACTTCTAATAATTACAATCAGTAACTGAATATCAAGTTCTGTGTATTTCTTTATTCTGATTACATATTTCCATTCTTATATCCATTTGAAATGTTGTTTTCATTCTTTACAGCCAGTTATTCCAATATTTACACAAAATCTTCGAGAAGCATTTCGAAGTGTGGGGTTTGGGAAACGTTTATGGCTAAAGCTGTATCAAATAACCAGGCTTCCAATAGTGCCAATATATGGAGGATTTCCTGTAAAACTACGCACACATGTCGGGAAACCAATCCCATACTGCAGTGATCTTACACCTGAACAACTTCAAATAAAGGTTTGTATATAATATATAACCTTACTTACCGCAATACTTACCAGAATGTGCATCATTATAACACAGCATGTAACTTTTTATGTATCTATTATTGCAGACTTGGAATATAATCATATTTGTTAGTTGAAGTTTACAATTTCAATCTTCCTTTTTCTTGACTTCCATATTATTTCTTAATTTCAGTTGACTATGATATGACTGCTTATGTATCTCTATATATAAAAGCCAAAACCCACTGACTCACTGACTGATCACAGTTTCTCAAAAACTATACAGCCTAGGAACGTGAAACTTGGTACACATATTGCTCCTAGGCCCTAGATGCGCACTAAGAAAGGATTTCAACATCTTTGGCCTCTAAGGGTCTCTAAGGGCCAAAATAGGGTTGTAAAGTTATGAAATTCACCAAAAGGAATTCATACTGCATGTATACAATCCCCATGACAACATAATTTTTTTTTAACTACACAGGTGGCTTGGCATGACAGTGTGATTTCATGTAGACCTAATAGATATAAAGTTATGAGAAAGGCTATCAATAGAATTCCTATAAATTATTATTAACTATTTTGTGACACGAAGTAAATTTAGAAGGTCCTGGGTTCTATTATTAAGAATTGAACTCTTTTCTTATAGTTACCCTAGGACTGTATTGCGAAAGATAGTTCATACAGTATTAATAGATATAATTTCCTGATTAATTTCCATTTACCATATTATCTCTCTATCTTTACCTTAGTGTTTACCTCTCCATTTTGGGTTCTTTTAAGCGACCCACGTTGCCCGGGCCTTAGAGGGCCGCGACCTGTCGGGAGGGGGATTATCTATGGATCACATACATAATTTATTGACCAGACAAGGACATGGAGGGCCTCTCGGATGAGTGATCAGTCCAATGCCGGGCCACCTCCGATACAACACAATCACATAGGACGAGATACACCATTCACACATTCACTCTGAACAAGGCGATGATGAGATGAGGATGATAATGGCTGCCAAATGATATACGGGGACCACTAGGGCCTAAAGTTACCAGAGCCTAAAGTTACCAGACATTTGTCTCACCGGTGAGGAAAAATCCCGGAAAACCCTACCTAGGTAACTTGTCCCGACCAGTGTTCGTGGGAGGAGAGAACGCATCCCCTACGCCCAGCTATTTACTGTATGTTTGCCAAAATTGAAACAACGATTACATTTTTTAAGACATAATCAGAGTAGGCTAAACTACGGATGGAGGAGTAGGCCTACGTGGAATATAAATACGTCCACCGTGTTGGCTGGACGGCTGATGATTTATAGAAGTACATCGAATCGACTTATAACTGTGTTCACTTAACCTTATATACATAAATCTAACAATGCGAAGCATTGATGGGTCAGCTAGTAATTTTATATATTAAACTTCCAAGCACTCAACTTCACATAATTAATAATAATGAGAAGTTTGCACAATGTGCATAAGTGTTTATATCACTCGGCGCTAAGCTTAGTTAGCGAGATGCTCCTCTTGCAACAATCTAGGGCGTGGTATCGTCCACATAGTTGCCCACACCATTCACACTTACAATCTGGATTTGGTTCGTGGAATTTATTTGTTTTACACACTTTGTGGTGAAAACCATGTACTGTGTATCTGGTGATTGTATGTCTCAGTTCGAAGCCTCTGCCTGACCATCTACTTGATGTCATAGCATCTGTGGTGTAAAATTCCCTCCATATTTCTTCTTTTTATCTCTTATTTCTTGGAGTAGTTTGTAGCTGTCTATAGAGGGGAGGATCAGTTGGTGCCTCAGGTCTTCTAGGAAAAAGAGCTCCCTTGCCATCTCGTAAACCAGTCTTGATAGCATGAACTTGGAGACGCATAGTACTCTTTTTAGGAAGGTTGCCTTGACCTTCTCAATGTCTTTCAGATCTCTTTTGTTCAAGTGTTCCCAGAACAGCTTCATTCCTGTTTCCAGTGATAGCTGGTTGATACGTGTAATATCACTTATTGCTACAATTGCGGCCGTGGCTCTCTCTCTTTTATGTGCAGGGAGAAAACATTTCCGTGGGTCTGGAAAGGTTATTCCCAGGTACTTGAACTTATTTACCATGGTTAATTTTCTGCCATTACATATGATCCAGTCATGTGCTGATATTCTGCCTCCTCTCCTGAAGTTCATTGTGAAAGTCTTGTCCTCATTTAGGCTTAGGCCATTTTGTTTAGATCACACTGTTAGTTTGTTGAATGCTGCTTGTAGGCTGTCTTGGTGTTGTGATACTAACACCATGTCGTCTACATACATGAAAATTCTCACACAATCATTTATGTTGGCCTGGACAACGTCATGAGTTGCCACATTATATAGCAATAATAATAATAATAATAATAATAATAATATTTATTTGCTTGTGGAGATTGTATATATATTGTGTATAGCCTGTGGAGATTTTCCCTACCTCTAGTGTTGTAACTGTAGTAGTTGTTATTTTGATTAATACTGTATCTATCGCCTTGTACCAGCAGAATTACTTTGTAGACATATTAAGATACTACTGTTAGAATATTTTCGGTTTTAAATTTAGATTTGCATGATGCATATTTGTCTAACCTATATATACATCTCAAGCACATCTTTTGTAGTATCAGTATTCCATTCAGACCTGTAATCCCGGCACTTCCCCATATTTCTATCCTGTAATTAATTTGGCTGTGTACTAGTCCATAATATGCCGTTTTTAATGTGTGTGTGGGCATATATTTTGCCAGATTCCTCAACAGGTAAAGACCTGAGCTAATTTTATTACATAATTATGTATTGTATCTAATTCTGAAATTTTAGATTCTGATCCAGTTGTAGTCCCAAGAAATTAGTACATGTTACTGGTTCTATTTTCTCCGCTTCTATTGCTATATCAATTTTCATATTACTGCTTTTGTGTTTGAATATAATTAGTTTTGTTTTTCCCAGATTAACCCTCAAGTTATTTTCAGTGAGATATTTGATCATTATTGAAGAATTTTCTATAATCCTATTTTGTAAGTTCTCCGGTTTATTCCAGATCGGTAGGGATGTATCATCAGCATAAGAAATAGGTTTGCAGTTTGGTATTTTAGGGATATTATTTACGTATATGAGAAACAATAGCGAACCAAGGACCGAGCCTTGTGGTACTCCTAGTGTAACCGTATCATATGCCGATGAATATCTGTTTATTCTGTTGCCCTCTCTATAACTTATTTCTGTGCACTGTTTACGTCCGATCAAGTATGTTTTAATATATCTAGCATTTTTCCTCTTATTCCGTAATTTTGCAGTTTCTTTAGTAATGTATTATGACAAACTGAGTCAAATGCTTTAGACAAGTCAAGAAACAGTCCTATCACTTTCTCATTTTCCTCTAGATGTAGTATAATCTCGTGAATAACTTTGGCTCAACTGTTCTGCTTTTTCTGGATTGTCTGTTATTATGTTACCTTCTTCACCTTTCAACATCTGTGTTGGGGACAAGAACGGCTTATGACCCTGCCGTAGAGGGAAGGATGGGAAGGGATATTAGCAAGAATCTCTGGTAATTCGGAGGACCAGTCTGTTTTATGGGACAGACACCCAATGTAGAGCGAGTGGACTTATAAATCTCAGGTTGCTGGAATACAGGGATCCTCGGCATGTAATATTGGAAAACAAACCTTTTCATGTAATAAACTATGGACATTTATTCTCACAACATATAGGTAAATAATGCACTTGTAAAACGAATAGACACTGAAACAAGATATATAATGAATCTGAGCTATGTGCACTTGCACTGCACAATGGAATGTGATTTGGCGCGAACTTGGAAACACATGGCGATAATTTCTCCTTAATTATGCCAGCAATAAGTTATATATGAAACTAATCGTAAGGATCGCTATATTACTTCTAATATGATTTAACACTGGTATCTTGACTCTAATGCACTTATAGACAAACTATTGTGATCGCTTGGATTGCACAACGTTGCCGAACTGATACACGAACTTTTAGACTGATCTAAGAAGCCGATAATGATGAATCTACTGTAATTAGTGTAGATTAATTACTAGCACACGATAATACTTATAACTTGAAGTATTATGTATTTATTCGCTAATTAATAGAAAACCTCTGTTCTATTGTCTGAAATAGGCGCGAATCAGGAGAGAGCGATCCAGCACGTCTCTCATGCGTGGATGCAGGAATCTAACTGTGTTCTAACATGACGCCGTGATGTCACGCTGCCGCTAAGGCTGCACCTGCCGATGAGAGGGGAATCACAGAAACAGGCGGACTCAAACTAATATCAATGCGCTGAGATTGAGAAATACATTGAGCGGAACATTTGAATATACACTCTTACTAGACACGTAGAAAAATGCTAGTAGAACCTATAGCTTTCCCCGACAATCTGTATGTCGCCTTTATTTTTTCTTAGCCTTCTTATGTATTTATAGAAACTGTTTGAATTTCTAGACTGTAGAAGATTTGATAAATATATGTTTTGAGCATCCCGTTTCTCTTTAATCAGTTGTTTTTTAATTTCTTTGTATTTATTTTGGAAAGATTCTCCTAATTTCCTTTTATTATATGCTGTTCTAACTTTTCTCTTCAGTTTTAGGATTCGGTCATTATAGTATTCCGGATCTTGGTTTTGCTTTAGTTAAGCTTTTGGAACGAATGTGTTAAGCCCTTCATGTACTATAGCCTTAAAATTTTGCCACATTTTGTCTATACTAGAACCCTCTCCAGCCCACTGCGGAAATTTATTTTCTAGATACTTTTGGAAACCGCTTTTATTTGCATATTTATATTTCCAAAGGAATTTGTTATTATTATTACAGTTATTTTTATCATTGTTTCTTTTAAGCTCCCATTGTATTCGTAAAGTCACACACAGATGATCACTAATACCTGGAAAAATTTCTGTATTGAATAAAAAATTGTATGGCCGTATCAGACAGATATCTAACACATTGTTGCCCCTTGTAGGTTTTTCTATTACCTGTGTTAGCCCACAGTCATTAATTAACGTACTTGCTAATATTTGTGAAGGACTGCCTTCTATCTTGGTTCCTGACCAGTCAATACGTGGATAATTGAAGTCTCCCATTATTACCATGTCTGTGTTTAAGAATGTGCCAGAACAAGCATGATATAGTTTTTGTAATATTATATTTTCATCACCAGGTGGCCTGTAACCACCGATAACTCTTAGTAACCGTCTGTCGCTATCACTTACTATATTTACGCATAAAAGCTCGCAATCTGAGTCTGTCCATTCTAAAAAGCTTGTAAGTTCATCCCTAATGCAAATAAAGACACCCCCTCCCCTAGAACCCCTGTCTCTTCTGTATACGGCATCCTTTCGGAATGAATTCATTATTATTTATTCCCTCCCGTAACCAAGATTCTGTACCGACTATAACGTGTGGTTGTTGTATTTCGATAAGAGTTTGAAATTCAGGACCTTTATTGACTATACTTCTACAATTTACCTGCAAAAAACTTAAAACGTTACCTGAGTCATATTTTAAACTTTTATAACTCCATGTTGCCGTTGGGACTCCTCTCTGACTAATTCTCCTTCAGTTACCTTGGGCAGCATATCTACTAATAACCGCCCATGAAGGACGATCCTCTTCTATTTAGATGTAGACCGTCCCGTCCTATTTCACTATCGTTAATCCAACAATTTGGGTCCACAAAGACTAGATCAAGATGTTGACAGACCCATTCAATCCCTTCATTTACACTGTCCACATATGCACTTGGAATGTCTCTACGTCTCAGCACACCGCTTACTATTACCTTTGCATTTACGAATTTCTTCTTCGCTGTAGTACATAAGTCCCACATTTCACCAGTTACATGGTCAGCTGATTTTGCACTTTTTAGATTGTTAGTGCCGACATGCAAGATCACTACTTTTTCTTTCTCCCCACCTTCCATAGACTCTATTCGCCGCCCCATTTGCTCGATCCTGATTCCCGGGCAACAGTCCACCACTGCACCTGTCATTTTACATTCAGTATCAATGAATTTTATGATTGAGTCACCCATAATTCGAGCTTCTGGGCTCTTCATATCATTTGATTTCTGAATCACTGCTTTCGTCGATATGTTTTCTGCTTCTTTTTGAACCAATAACTTTTCCTTCAATGAACAATTTTCGGCATTTTAAACAATTTCCGTCATTGCTGTGATTGTCGAGAAATTTTGTCTAAAGCCATGTTGTGTCGAAATGAGTACCTCATGCTTGTTCAGAAACCTTATTAATTGTTTAGCTAGTACCTTTTCAAATAGTTTAGCAAGAACAGGAGTGAGTGTTATAGGTCGGTAGTTGCTTTTATCGTATTTATCTCCTTTCTTGTAAATAGGTCTGACTACACTAATTTTTAGACATTCTGGAAAAACACCCTGAGCAATGGGCTCATTGGGTCCCCTTGTAGCACACCTACCATCTATCTATAGAATGGGTCTGGATGTGGTGATGTTATCACAGATTTTTACATAATTTTCGGCTAGAATGTTCTTCAGCAGTCCAATGATGTGATGATTCTCAATCATGGCTTCTAGCTTGTCCAGGATTATGCTTCTGTTGATTGAGTCAAAAGCCTTGGAGAAGTCTATAAAGATAGCATGGACCTTTATTTTCAGCATATTGAGTGCCTCTTCGATGTTGTCTTTAAGGCAATTGACAGCTTGAACAGTGGGTCTTCCTGCTGTAAATCCAAACTGCTCTTCAGGGATATTATGTTCTACCAGTTTCGCGAGGTAATTAATGACTAGTTTTGTTCATGTCTTCAATAATGTGCTTTCCAGTGCTACTCCCCGGTAGGAGTTGAGGTTACTAGCATCGCTTTTTCCTTTGTAAAGCACTTTCAATGTTGATTCTCTCCATCTATCTGGTATATTCCCTTGTAAGAGGCACCTGTTGAATGATTCTGTTATTGTCTCTTTCAGTACAGTCCAGCTGGCTTTTATGTGAGAATATTATAGGAGAAAAATTCCTCCGACACTGGGACTTGAACCCAGGACCTTTGGCTATTCGTGCCAATGCTCTACCAACTGAGCTAAGCCGGAGTTCAATTCACAGCGCCAGATGGAACCTCTCTCCTATGACTGATTGCCCTAATGTAATGTCCAACAGAGACAATAATCTGTGGTTCATGAAAGCTTATATATCTGGCTTTTATGTGATTGTTGAATATCTGATCCGATTTTCCTGCTTTCTGGTCCTTTCCTTGTTGTACCACTTGTTCTACTTCATCTACAGTGAAAGGTTTTATTCGCGGTTGAGTATCATCGTTGGTTCTTCCTTGTTGTCTGGTTTCTTTGCTTGTAGGAGGTCTATGAAATGCCTCTCCCATACTTCCATTGGTAGTTAGTCGTGAGAACTTGGGCTGTCTTGGTTTGAGGATTTTTAAGGGTTCTTTCTCTGCGATTTCGATCATTTCTTCTTCTTTTGTTTTCTGACATCGGTCTTTTGCCTCCTTAAGTGCTACTTAGTACATTTTCCTCTTTTGAGAGTATTCTGTCAACTTTTCTATGGTGGTAGATCTTTGGGTTTTATGTAGAGCTTCCAGGGCATCCTTTCTCTTCCTGTAGCAAATATGATCAAACCAGAGCTTTGCTTTCTTCGTGTTAGGTATGAATGGTACTGCAACGTTTTGAATAAGATTTTCGGTGTCCTGCTGTGCTGTGTTGTTGTCTCCTATCTGGATGGTGTGTAAGATTGCTGGAATATTCGTACTGCCTCCATTTAGTCTTTCATAGTCCACTTTTTGAGGGATTATCTTGTGTTCTGGGACTTTCGTTTGTATTCCAGCCTTCATTTTGAATGTCAACTCTACAAGAAAGTGCTTTCGAATTACATAATTTTTTAGCATAAAACTTTGAAGATTCTCCCAACGAATACAATGTAGAAACTGTTCTCGGACTTCCAGTCTGGTAGTAAGAGAATTAAATTCTGAGCTTTCGGCGACTGTCTGCGTCATCATCTTCGGAGAAGTGAGATCCAGAGGTTATGGCTTTGTATATATACCCATGGTAAGATTAGTCAGATGCAGTCATGGATCCTGATTGGTCGGTTGAAGTAAACGGTTTTTCCCTCCGTGATTGGAGAAGAGAAATAGCAGGTTGCCAGATGGCTTCTTTGATGAGACGGTCCCATTAGCCCATGGTAGAAGCCAGTACCGCTGTGTTGAGGTAGTCCATCTTGTGGCCCATGTCAAGACAATGTTCGGCGATGGCGGACTTTTCAGGTTGCCCCAGACGGTAGTGCCGTTTGTGTTCATCAATCCTGGTGGAAATGTGGCATTCTGTCTGACCAATATAAATCTTGCCACAACTACAAGGAAGTTAAGGAATTTTGGCGACAAGATGAGGTAATAACAATTCCGTTAATAATGTCTACAAATGGAATTGTACCTAAATGGACGATGACAGGATTAAAAAAAGTAGGGATGGGGACAAAAGAGCTTAAATTAATGCAAAAATCAGTAATTCTAAGCACAACATCTATAGAGCATTTCTCAGTGTACCAATATAATGCTGCATCTTGCGAAAAACGCTGATGCAACAGAAGAACTCACAAACAAGTGATGAAAAAGAACATACTAATAATAATAATAATAATAATAATAATAATAATAATAATAATAATAATAATAATAATAATAATAATAATAATAATAATAATAATAATAATAATAATAACAATAATAACAATAACAACTTGGGGTTTGAATGGTTTCCTCAATCTCAAAGGCAAAAATGCAGGATACATTGAGATATAGACGAACCATAGAAGCAAATGCTGCATGAATGAGTTTATTACAAGAGCCTACTGGTCAATTTGGGTGGCCACGAAATTTGATTTGAACCCAGGACCTCAACGCTATTACCCTATACCACCTCATTCTAATTGATTTTGGTGTGTTCATTAGACTGTGGTAAACTGACTACATTTCGCAACAATAATTAGATTATAGTATTCTTGTTACTATGGGCAACAGAAGAATATTCATATTTTAATCAAAATGTACATTCTGAAATTCGCATTTAAGTCATGTTATTTCGTTTATATCTTGATACCTACTAATTTCATAAAGAAATGTATTTAACAAAAAATGTTCTTTTTAATTTTCTCTACAACTTTTCTGCTAAGTTTCCATGTATTGCCCAATGTAATGGAGATATCCTAGAAAAATTGAAAATGAGTACGATTAAAGTACCCTCTAAGTCATTTTTGCAGAAAAACGGATATAGCCATTTTGTTACTAATAGATAAGAGTTTCAAATTTTAAATTTTTATTAAAATCGTTTGAGCCAATTTTTCAAAAAAATTTCATGAAAAGTCCCCTTAATCTTTCAGTTATGAAACTCAAATTCTGGCCGGTTCGATAAAATTCCGAAAAAGTCCTTAATTTAAAAAATGAAGTAAATACAATGAAACCGTTTACCCGCTCTGCTTTCCACAGACAGATGGACAGATGTCATTCCAAAAACACTTTCTTCGGTTTCTAGGCATCGTGAAACATGTATTTCTGGTGTCATCTCGATTTAGATTTTTTGTCATGATCACAATACTTTATCTATACTACGTATATGCGAGAAAGTAAAATAATGAGCCACAGCAGTTTTCTCTGTCTGTTGGTATTTAATATTCCTAATGTGTTCCTTGTATATTAGATTTAATTTTTCTCTTCGTTTTGCCTTTTTCACAGGTCAATTTCACAAAGGCCTGAATTTATACTCTGTAGAATTTTGTCTTTTATGTCTTTAAAGTTTAGTATAAGGCCTAATATTGACATTTCACATTGTTTTACCAATTAATTTAATAAAAAGTATATCTAATTTTTTTATATATTTAGTAATTTTTTTATGTATTTTTTTAGACTCCTGATTTAATATTACAAAATATTTTATTAGGTATATATTATATATGTGGCTTCAAACTAATGTACACAGTAGTATAAAATACATTTCTTATCTAATTTTTATCTACATTGGATATTCATACTGATCAAATAGACTGTTGTAATAAACATCAAGGAGTTACTAAAAAAATCAGTTAATATCAATCATTTTCATTTCAAACTGCAGAATATAGACTTTGTCTTTTACCTATTAAAAATTGATGCATTCTGTTGCAGATTCTTTGTTTATAGTAGGCCTACACATCATACCTAATAAATCTTCCATACACTACATTTCACATCTTTTATGGTTTAGGCAGCATATGCTGAGAAAAGAAAATAGCTATTTTTTTTTTTCTTTTTTACCTTTCAGAAGACTGCATTCACGAACAGATTTAAAATAACATTCATTGGCATTAAAACCAAATTTCAAATGGAAGAGTTAGTTTTGTTATTTTGTTATTTTTGGATGATCAACTGCACTATCGCAACATTTTTTTTTTTCCTGTTACAACGATAACTAAGAAATACTATAGCCCTTGGCGATAATCAGTCTTGTTAATACAACCTGCAACAAGTATTTTTCTAATTTTTCTCATGTTGCTAATCTGTTGGAATGTTTACATTACTCGAAATGAAGGACATTCCACATTCTTTCATAAGTTTTCCCAGATGCCGGATGTACGGTTAAAATGTAGGGCTAGTCCGGGATTTTCCAGACATCTGGTAGCTCTAGTTTTACATAGACTGCCTCAATTATTATCAATCCCTTGTTTTTGTCAATGCAGATTTTTTAGAAGTCATTATTTATCAACTGCTAATTTGAATGTGTATTCTTACCTCACAGTAACAATCAATAGGTAAAGACTGCTCATTCTATTATTATTATTGTTGAGGCATATGTTGTGATAGATAAAATACTGGGTGTTCGGAAATTCAAATTACTAACTTCTAGGGCTAGTAGAGGGGACTTAGTAGACAGTATTTCGAATAAGAACCCATGTCCGGAAACATACCGTTTCCATGCTACAGCCATTACAATGTGTGGGATTTGCCGGTGTTGTTTTGCAAACGGAAAGGCAGTACATGACGTCAACCTCTTCCAATTCGGGGGTGCGGCATCTCTTTGGAGGACCAAAGTCCCTCCTCTCAACGTTGAAGGTACTTCATTCTCAGAGCCGTCTTGCAGTTCTGGCACAAAGGGTATGCGATGGAGTCTTGCGTTGTGGATACCGCTCTTGATACAACTGACGAGCTGCTCTTCCATTCCCTTCCACTGCGCCATACACCAAAAACATGTCCATGTATTCTGCAAAAGTGTATTCAACCATGTTGATTGCAGACACACAGGCACATGAATTGGTCCAGGTATGATACCACAGCAGGGTAAACGTCACGTGCCATCAGGTGATTCTCTGACGTCACGTACTGCCTATCCGGTTGCAAAACAACACCGGTAAATCCGACACATTGTAATGGCTGTAGCATGGAAACGGTACGTTTCCGGACATTGAAATATTGTCTAGTAAGTCCCCTCTACTAGCCCTAGAAGTTTGTAATATGAATTTCCGAACACCCGGTATATTTTGTTCTGAGATGTGCTGGTTGTCCAATTATTATTGGGTAAAAATGGCATGAACTTCTGCAAATGTGTTGCCCCTATTGGTCCTTAAATTGCAACTTTACGTTCTTTTACAGGTTGCTCATGCAATAGAAGAACTGATAGAAGAACACCAGCGAATCCCAGGTAGTATCATGATGGCACTATTAGAACGAGTATATGAAGTACCAAAAAAGAAAGCCAAGTGATATACAAGAAACTATTATGTTTAGAGGGAAAGTGCAAAAGCATCAATAGAACATCGAACAGTTATTATGTTCTAGATACAGTTTCATGAACAGTTGTTTTTGTTTGGTTATTTAATAAAACCAAGGCCTGTAAAATAATATTGTAAAACCATATAAGTTATAGATAATAACTGATGTTGAGAATAACACAGTGAAGTTGCAACATATTATTGTAAAAAAACACACAAAAAACTTCACTTAAGGATACTAGCTGATGTCAGCTGAGGATGAGGGCAACAGCTCTTGAAACATGTTCTAATATAATTATCACTTAAGTGAAGTTGACTGTGTGCTTTTTAACAATAATACGGTGTACATTATTTTCAACTTAGTATTATTTTCATACACAGTATCTCTACTAAGTAAGATCAAGCATGACTGACATTTTTAGGGACAGTATAGTGAATAAATTCATGACACATTCCATTTCTCCACTAGTTAATGTTAATTTTTTTATATATATTTATATTCTTCTCTTGTACTTAACTTTATGGAATGAAGCTTACTGTGAAATTTTGTGATTAACTAAGTATTGTTTTATCTCTTAGATGGTTGTGGTATGTAAATCATTATGAGTAGCGTTATTTTGTTGTAAAGTTACCAGATATTTTATATTATGAATACAATAAAATATATATTTCCAGTATTACAATGTTCTTTTTCTATCATCATCCATTTCCTTTTTTCTGTATCTATGCGATTTTATCCCTTATACACAGAGCCACATATTGGAATGAAACAGCTCATTGTCTATTATTTTTTACCTTTAATACATCTTTTATATGAGAAACAAAATAATAACACAGATAAATAGTATATTGCGACACAAGGGTGGAAAGACCCGTAAATGCCTTTACGATCCGTGTGTTGCGTGCTATTTTTTGCACGACGGTTACTTATATCAATTTAATTATATTAATTGTGATATTACCTGAAAATATTATGTATATACAGTCTTGAAGAATGGTGCTTATTTCAGAAAGGGATTCGCATTTGTTATTGTTTATGGCAACCGAATATTTATAAAGCGGGGAGGCCTTGGTCATTTCTGCTGGCGGTAAAGTAACTTTCCGCCCGTCACCCCTAGCAACAAGATTGCGTGTGGTAATGTCAAGTTACAATCCATGTAAACAACTTTCGTAAGTAACACTTACTAGCTAAGGAGTGCAAAAAAACTTTTAACACTATGGAGGCTTTTTCCTCTTTTTCTTTGTATTTATTAAAGTTTAGTTTGGTAGAGAAATGTTATTGTTGGACTCACAAAATATTAATTTCTTTTTATCATTAAGGAGAGCTTTAACTTAATGCCTATAGGGAAAAAAATCTTTTAGCCTTCAGGTCAGTTTGGAAAACTAGAAAGGAAATAAAATCAGGTAAACTGATGTAACAAAGTGCCAGTAAGTTTTTGTTTAATCAGTTATGATTGCAATTACGATATGCAGAATAGAAAAAAAATAATAAAAAAAAAGTCGAATTGGCAGGTTTCGGGATTTGAACCATGGAACTCGAAAATGTGAGGCCAAGCCTTTACCATCTCAGCCCCCTGAGTCAGTTTAACGGTCTAGTTGGATAAGCGCATGTAAAGCATTAGTTTTATTTGTCATGGCTAACTATATTTTAATTTCCAAAGCCTTATAAGATCACAGTAAATCAATGGGCTTTGTTGTCATGATAACTGATTTGCATTTCATAAATTCTCTCGAATATGTATATTACCATAAAATAGGCACTAAATTGAGCATTACTCCGAAACAGGTCAACCGATTTTATCCAATAGCAATAGACATCTTCCCATGGACATTATAGATGTGTATACCAAGTTTCATAAGAATCCGATAAAGCATATTTGAGTTACCGCGTCTTTAAAATACACTAAATTGGGATTTACTCCGGTACCAGTCTACCGATTTGGTCCAATATCAGTAGACGTCTTTCCATGTACATTATATGGGTATACAAAGTTTCAGGAAAATCCAATAAAGCATATTTGAGTTATCACGACTTCTTATATATTAACATAAAAGGCACTAAATTGGGCATTACTCCGGTACCGGTGAACCGATTTGGTTCAATATCAATAGGGTTCTTCCCATGGACATTATAAATGTGTTTTCCAAGTTTCATGAAAATCCGAAAAAACGTATTTAAGTTATGGCGCGTACAGACAGACGGACAGACATTTTTCGTCCCCACACACAATCTCATAAAGTACTATACTGGCACTTAATAAAGAAAGAAGAAAATTAAAATGCGAAATTTGAACATTCTGCGAGAAGTGAATCTCATATCCAGTTCTCGACCCATGGTCCTGCTTCTTCCTCATGGGAACACATAGTTCCAGCAGAACCAAGGAATTAGTAAAGGGCTGCAAATACATATATACAGAGACCTTGGGTGTCCCTTGCTGCTTGAGGCACCCCAAGTCTTTGGCTTTAATCCTCATAATATACTTGAATAGGTAAACCACTCGTCCACTTCGTGAGCATATTTTTACCAAAATTATATATATATACAGTGCATGCCACTTATTGTGATAACTAGTGCCCGGATTTCCATGCAAATGCATGTTTAAAAAAAACTTTGGTTACACTTTTCAAACTTTGTAGTTACTCATTACATGACTTATGGATTCCAAATAACCTTATTTTTTCCGTGCATGTTTGCATATTTCGGCCTTTTTATGGAAAAATTCATGCAAAATGCATGTTTTGGATTTTTTTGGTTTAATATAGCATATTCAGACTTTTTAATGTATATAAACCCTCATTTTCTGGTTTTAGTGCATAATATCAAGTTACCATGCATAACTGTGCATATTATGAATGTGCCTCCCTAAAATCTCGGCTTTTCAAAGAAACGTAAAAATGATGTATTGTATTACCATTGTTATTTGATTGACTTGGCAACAGAGTCTGCCATCTGCATGATTTGAGAGTGCAAACTACTGTTTACCCTAAATAAACAGTGATATAATACACATATAAATAAAATTGTTATGTTGGAAGTTGAGTTAAAACAGTAAAAATTCTGCAAAGAGCGGTTCTGCAGTACTTCCCCCCCCCCCTGTTAGACTCGCCCTCATCTGCTAGTTGACCATCACCACCGCATTCCAAAGGATTTAGCAGAAGTAACGGGACATGGAATGAATAGTGTAGTTCTATAGGGATTTTAAAAAATCTGCAACTGCCAGAAATTCTTAAAACCTAAGAAAGTTGAAATATGATTTTAGTTTGAATCACGCGTTCGGATTGTAAAGTCGCGAGTTTGGAATACAAAATGTCACAGAAGCGGAAAGCATATTCAGTAGGAGATAAACTGAGGGCAGAGGGACAGGTGATAAGCCCATTCCTCTCAACCCCCTTCCGGAAACTAAGGTATTACTTGGATGTGAAATGGCCGAGAAATTTTGTCAAGATGCTGTAATTTAGGCTTGGAGTTCTTTTAGGTGCCGTAAATCTATGACAGAGGACTCCATGCCCAGGATTTTCATGTCGTGAAAAATCCATTGACTGCGGTCGGTTTTCATCTTGCGACCTTCAGATTTAAAGGTGGGCACGCTACCTCTAACCACCGCAGCTCTATAATTTGGAATATACGTGTTCACAATTCTATGACTTCTTGAAGGAATGCAAACCCCTGGAACAATTTCTTCACAGAAGTAAGGAGCATTAAGAACATGTGTTAAAAATTTGCATAGTTACCAAAGTAAGGGCACTGTGTCACGTGTATAAACCGTGTTATGTTATAATTTTGTGTCTATTATTCATTATGAGAAGTTTTCAAATGGTCCCAGCTTTGACTCCCAGAAATATGGTCCCTTAAAATATCATTATAAAGAAATCATACGAAGGATTCAAGGAATCCTATTTGAAAGAATAGCATGCTATGAAAAGAGAATTTTAAATAATTTAGACAGTTAAAAATATTCTTTGTAGGTTATGTCCCCATAGCCAGACTCATAAGCAGAGGCAAGATTTTGTGGTGACAATTATTTTAAAAATTTGCATTAATAGCTTTAATTATTGGTTTTTTGCATTGAATATTTTACTGTAAATTTAATTTCGCACCAATTTTCAGGCAGAATTAATGAGTAATGACACGACTGAAATGAAGATTAACAGGTAACTAAAGTAACAGGTAACAGGTAACTGTAAACAATTTTTATTTAATTTTATCTAAATAAAGTAACAATGTTGAAACCCCTTCTTTTGCCTCAAATTCAAACCTTTTATTTGAAATCAATATATCATGAAGAGAAATAAAATATCACTTATCAGACATCACCAAACGGCGACATACAACAAGTTGCGACATTTTCATTCTTAATAGAACTTTGTCCTTCTGTTTGATATTGTTTAACGCAGGTCCCACTTCTTCACTATCTATGCCTCCCCATTTATAATATTTATAGGGACTAAGCAAAATCTATCCACTTGTCATTCACAAATTCTTTTTTGATACTAAAAGAAAATTTGCTGGTAAAGCATATTGGTAGTAAATCCTGCCTTTTCTTTCACCAAACCAGAAGGTAGAAACCTCTTTTAAGCTCCTCTCACAAAAGGCACAGCAGGCAGGGAAATTCCAAGAAAGTAGGCCTACCATAATATACTCCATCCCTTCAACTTAAGTGTTAACTATAAGCGACAGAGATGTACAAATTACTGCTAACTTCTTTTCATTAAAATTCTAAACATTATTTTACTACCATAGTAAGCTATTAGAGTATTTTACTACAGTTTTATGAAACAGGCCTCTTTACTTCTAGTTTAGGGGTATGCTGTAGCATAGTGGTTGAGGCGCTGCGCTACAAACCAGAAGGTCGTGGGTTTGATCCCTGATGAGGTCGGAGTTTTTCAATTGGCCTAATCCTTCTGGTGGCGCTAAGACCCTGGGATCGACTCAGCCTCTAATAGAAATGAGTACCAGGAGCAATCCTGGAGGTAAAAGTGGCTGGTGCATAAGGCTGACCTTACTACCTTCATGAGCCAAATATCTAAAATCTGGGTGCCTCAACCTCCTGGAACCCTCTGAGCCTCCATGGCCTGTATAGGGAACGCTTTTACTTCTAGCTTAGTGGAATGAAGATATTAACTTGAATGTTAAATTTTAGGCAAAAACCAAGAACAGGTCGCCCCTTAAGCTCCACCCACTCCAACCGTTGCATTGCTATGGCTGGTGATTTGGGAACGTGAGTTTTAAATTTCAATGGTATGCCACCCTCAAGACGAGTTGATTAATAAAACCAAAACTACCCTTGTACCAATTAATACTTCCCTTGAACCAAAACTAGATTTCACAATTGCAATTAATACAAAATTATCAATCTCCACTATTTCGTGCAGCTCTCTAAACCTAAATAGATGAATTCTTGCTTCACACCACAAATGATCACTTGATGGCGTAGTGGGTAAGACAACTGGCTATCAGGTTAGCGGTCCCATGTTTGAATCTTGTTAGGTTGAAAATTTATAGGATAGGAATAGGTATAGATAGCATAAATGGAGAGAAGGGATTGAATAGTAGAAAGATGAAAAGAAGAGTAGAAAGGGGGGAAAATAAAACATTTCCAAATTTTCAATACTGCTAGTATAGTTCCATCATTCACTCTCTCCCTCAATGAGATATCTCTCATTGTTTAAATATAGTGAGTTGAGTGGGAAGAGCTTATAAGGGGCGATCTGTTCTTGTTTTTTTCCCCAATTAAAGTTCTATATTAGTAACTTTAAATAAAATCACATTTTTCTTTGCAAAAAAAATAAAAGACATATAGATTTGTTTGCCGCTAGAAAAACACATTATTTTCGAAAATATGAAAAAAAAATAGCAAAAGCAAAATAATCCCTACATCATTTCAAAATTACCGTCAAATGCATATTAGTTTTGTTTTGTTTGTTTTTTAATTAAACAATTTGTTTCATTTATCGTTAAAAACAAACACTCGTCTTGTCTCTGCTCATAAATACATTTGTGGAGTGTTAATAATAATGTAAGCAAATACTCTCAGTATTTGATGTAAGTTACTTATGTGGTGTGGATTATATGAAAGACCTCTATTCATCTAGTGCTCGAAAGGGCAATTACCTGAGTAGGGAATTCAGACATTTATTACCTTTCCGTCTTTCTCTTTAAAATAAACAAACGCGAAATAAAATTAAGAGACAATGTGATAAATTTTATGCGGAAAATATTGTGATAAATGCAATTCAATATTATTATACTTAAAAGAAAAATCACTGACTATTTAAAAATAATACAGTTCTGTATTTGACCGGAAAATAAATTCGTACTACGTACAACATACCACAGTTTAGATAATAGAACAATTATAACTCCTTTTAATCTTGGCGAGTTATTTAGGTGTAAATTACATCCAATCATTTTCAAATTTAGTGAGCATTACGAATACATGAATCGTGAAGTAATACTTCTCTTGACATCTTTAGAAAGCTGGGCGCCATTTTTTTAGTTCTGTGAATGCAGTTGCCGAAGTCAAGAGGAGTGGTCGTTTAGGGGAAGGAGGGCTGTTTTAAGTTATCGTTTGCATTGCAAATCATAGGATTTTATATCCTTTGCAAAATTGTTTTTAGCCCTTGTTGCTTGCCAAGCCGATAGCCTGTAAGAATGGGTGTGGAAGTAGAAACGATTTCACCGGGCGATGGTAATTAACCCACTTCTTCCATTATGTTTTAACGCGTAATTGATATATTTTGTGTTAAATATAATGACCACTAATTTTCTTCTCTCTTTCTAGGGCAAACATACCCCAAAACAGGCCAAACTGTGGTTGTTCATTATACGGGTAAGTGTTATCGTTACCGTACCGGTATTCTCTTCTTTTTGTAAATTGACTATAGATTTTGACCATAAGCTTTCTGCTAGGCCTACTATTTTTTTAACGCATGTAATGTTCCAGACAGTTTTCAATTTACATAACAGCTGTATAAATGCCATTTCAAGACCTTTTTTCCTGTTATTTGAGTGACTTTAGAACTAAATTTCATTGATTTGACCTAATCAACAGCCTGAACCTTATGGATAATTATTTTTATTAATGTTACTATTTCAAATAGGCCTAGGCCTATATGAATTCTGCCCAGCTTTTGCGGCTGGCATGATTTTACTGCCTATGGTAGGGTACTTGTCAAGGTTCAGTTTCTAGCTTTTGTTTTTTTTGGGAAAAAATAAATGTAAGTCGCACCTTGGATGAATGTTCCCACCCTCCATGCCCTCTCGATGCACTTTATTTTATACCACGATCTAGCGAATTCTTCTGTCCTCATATTATGTAGAAACTAGTGATTGGACGTTGGTGGTGTGACGTCATACCGCTAAACAAAAGGTGACAGGCTGACTAACTTCTGCAAGATATAATATGCCATCATTTTCGAAACCTACAAACAGTGTATCGTACATTATTTGAAAATGCAAGGGCGCTTCGCTTCGGCTACCGCCTCCGCTTCGCGCACTTAACTATGTGGATAGTGTTATGCATTATTTAGACTATATGCAGAGGTGATTGTGGTCTGATCGGGAGTGCCGAGTGAGCTAGCGGGTTGTCATTTTGGTACAAGGGTCGGTAGTTGGTATTTGGTACGATCGGGAGTTTGGAGAGAAGGAACAGTTGGGAGTGCCTAGATAACAAGCGTGTGGTCGCCATAGCAACGCATTGTTTGGAGCATAAGGGGCGACTTACTCTTATCTTTCGCTGTTTTTTTCAACCACTCGTTCCAGGTGCAAACTTTACATTCTCTTGTGTTGTAATCACATTCAAAGAAATCTTACACTCAATGACTCCTGAACTAACTTGTCAGTGTATGTTAACATAAGCCATTTTGGTTTGGGATCATGAAGACACATATAAGGTGCAGTTTAAGCTCCGCCCACTCAATATTCACATTTTGTTTCTCAGCGAAGCATGGTGACAAACTATCCTTGTATATTGTCGCCGACACTCCCGACCATACCGAATATTAAAAATGCGAGAGTGCCCCTTCTACCAAATATTAACACTGCGAGAGTGGCCCTTGTACCTAATATTAAAAATTCGAGAGTGCCTCTTGTACCAAATATTAAAAATAAGAGTACCCAAAGGTTTGCCTTGTACCCAACGGTTTGTCAGCCTGCTTATCCTCAAAGAATTCGCTAGATCGTGGTACAAAAGAAAGTGCTTCGCTGGGGGTGGGTTAGGGTGGGGTATGTCTCATGCGACGATGCACTTTATATTTGGTTTTTCTTGAGTGCTGTGGTCCAGCCCACCCACCCTAAAGATAGGCTACATTTCTGTTAAATACAAGGAACATCATATACAGTAGAACCCCGATAATTCGAACTAATTGGGGCTGAGGCTACCTCGAATTACAAAAAACTCTGATTATACGAAAATTTCACTAAATCAATGGGTAAATTGCAAATAAATGTTTAATGAGCACAATAATGGTTTAAATAATAAATAAATAAACAATATAGTAGGCCTACATACCTGTGTTACTCCTGTATGTAGCCTATATATTGTCAAACATTTCCAATTTGCTACATCGGCATCCTTTAAGGATTAAGTCATTGTCTGACCGTTAATGGAGTGGAACGGGAAAGCAATGCTACTAGGAAAACACTTTTAATTACCATTGTAGGGATTACTGTAACAATTCAGTATTCTTCTCTGAAAGGATGGGGAAATATGCACTGTACAATTGATTGACACCAGGTCCCGACAAAGAAAAATCGAACCTAACGGTTTCTGTAAATCTGTAATAGAAATGCATTAGCAGTCTGAAGCCAAGGTTATTTCTGTGTATTATAATAAGTTCATTGAGTCCTGTTTCCACTGATTGACACTATAATTCAAAACTTACATAATAAAAACTTTGCTTCAGTGGATAATTTAAACTTCTAAAACAACATTTCAACCACTCCGTCTGGCCTTCCTCAGGTTACTACCTCAGCATGAACTGCCAAGGGGGTGGACGAGGTTGTAGAAAACCCATGCTGCCCTCTGACTGCGTCATCACAAAACAAGGTATTCCTACCATGCTCCCGAATCCATTCCACAGGAATGTTGTAATCGACCTCTTCCCTGTCACCTGTCGGTGGCGCGGGAAATTTTAACTCAAAATTTTTATTTCTCCTTTTCTTTAACCTTCTTAATAAATCCATCCACTCATCACCCAGGTCTCCTCCATATCTATTCAAACTAGGCCCTTGATTATTGATAATATTCCAAGCCTCACATATTTTTCTCTTCTCCAAATCGTATTCTACCCTCACAATCTCCATATCACCAATACCATGCTTTTCATCGGCCATGTATTGACTAAGTCCCGTATTTGTCCTCCCATAACTAACATCTCTTTTATGCTCCTTAAGTCTTGTATGAAATGTCCTTCCTGTCTCTCCGATGTATACCCCTTCACAATCCTTACAAGAGATTGAGTACACCCCCGCACACTCCATTTTATCTTTCTTTTCCTTCCCAATTCTTTTATAATCTGAAAAGATCCTTTCAATAGTTCTATCTACACTGTACGCAGGTACAAGGTCATATTTTCGAAAAACTTTACCAAGACGCTCCCCCACGGTTGGGTTGTAAACCATCCCTACATATTTAGTGTCATTGTTCCTACTCTTATTCTTCTTTTGCCTCTTTCGACTTTCCACCTCGTTCCATATATTTTCAATCTTTCTTTCACAATAACCATTCCTTTTAGCCAGTCTGAAGATTTCATCTTTCTCACTACTCAAATCTTCTAAATTATTACACAAAGCAAGGGCTCTGCCCACAAAGTTACGCCACACATTGTCTTTAACCCTTTGGTGATGCGATGAACTGTTATGTATATATAAATCTCCCTTTCCCGGTTTTCTATACACACCTAACCTAATTTTCGGATGGTCAAGGGTAATCTTCAGGTCTAAATAGTTCAAAGTATCATTCTCAGGTTTTTCAATGGTGAACCTAATTCTACCATGACAAGCGTTGAAATCTTGTACCAATTGCTCAGAAATGTCATTTCTAACCAAAACGAATACATCGTCCACATACCTCATATATAAAACAATATTGTCCAAATTCCTATTTATGATAGTCCTTTCCATAAAATACAACACCACGTCAGAAATAAAACCAGAAACTGGGTTACCCATAGCCAAACCCTCATTTTGTTTAAATATGGTTCCATTAAACTGAAAAACATTGTATTCAGTGCATACTCTGTACCACCTACAGTACTCGTTTGCCACCACACTATCAACACCCATTTCTAGAAGCCACCTGAAAAGATATTCACCAGCCAAACATCTTGGCACACTCTGGTACAAAGATATGACATCCAGGCTGAACATACTGAACCCTTTTTCATACTTAACCCCTTCCAATAAATCCTTGGCTTCGAAGGAATTACCAATAGAGTACTTGGTTCTCTTTTTTTACACACGTAAGTCTTCCCACTAACAATTTAGCTAGACCAAAAGCTGGGTGGGAATACATGGGTACGATAGGTCGCAACGGAATACCATCCTTATGGGTTTTTGGCAAACCGAAGCAAGTAGGCAACTGAGCCTTGCTTTTAACTAGTCCTTTTTTCATGTTCTCACTAATGGTGATACTGCTGTTAATCACTTTTGTTACCTCGCGTTTGATACTAGCAATGGGGTTAGTCTCTAAAACCGAAAAATCCGGTGGTTTAAAACAGTTATTCATCTTTTCAACGTAGGTGTCAGAGTTAATAAACACTGGGCAGTTTTCTTTATCACTTTTTACTACTAAAATTTTGTTGTCCCTTAACCACCTCCTGGCATTGTCTATGTCCTTTTTCATTCCAAAACCCACCTTACTCTCCCCCACTTTTTCACTCATTTCTTCTACTGCCAAAGACACTTCCTGCACAAACTTTCTTTTCTCATCAGCATCAGAAAGCATTCTGGACCCACGTATAGCCGGTGCCAAGAAATCCTCTGCTTTAAAGCCACATATTTTAGGTGCATACTTAAAACCACGTTTGAACACACTAGCCACTTCATTTGGGACCTCCATATTGGAAATGTTTACATAATTTCCTACCACGGCGTCCGGCTTCTCATTCACACGCCCCCACGCAGTGGTAGGAAATTATGTAAACAGTAGAAGAAATGAGTGAAAAAGTGGGGGAGAGTAAGGTGGGTTTTGGAATGAAAAAGGACATAGACAATGCCAGGAGGTGGTTAAGGGACAACAAAATTTTAGTAGTAAAAAGTGATAAAGAAAACTGCCCAGTGTTTATTAACTCTTGACACATACGTTGAAAAGATGAATAACTGTTTTAAACCACCGGATTTTTCGGTTTTAGAGACTAACCCCATTGCTAGTATCAAACGCGAGGTAACAAAAGTGATTAACAGCAGTATCACCATTAGTGAGAACACCAAAAAAGGACTAGTTAAAAGCAAGGCTCAGTTGCCTACTTGCTTCGGTTTGCCAAAAACCCATAAGGATGGTATTCCGTTGCGACCTATCGTACCCATGTATTCCCACCCAGCTTTTGGTCTAGCTAAATTGTTAGTGGAAAGACTTACGTGTGTAAAAAAGAGAACCAAGTACTCTATTGGCAATTCCTTCGAAGCCAAGGATTTATTGGAAGGGGTTAAGTATGAAAAAGGGTTCAGTATGTTCAGCCTGGATGTCATATCTTTGTACCCGAGTGTGCCAAGATGTTTGGCTGGTGAATATCTTTTCAGGTGGCTTCTAGAAATGGGTGTTGATAGTGTGGTGGCAAACGAGTACTGTAGGTGGTACAGAGTATGCACTGAATACAATGTTTTTCAGTTTAATGGAACCATATTTAAACAAAATGAGGGTTTGGCTATGGGTAACCCAGTTTCTGGTTTTATTTCTGACGTGGTGTTGTATTTTATGGAAAGGACTATCATAAATAGGAATTTGGACAATATTGTTTTATATATGAGGTATGTGGACGATGTATTCGTTTTGGTTAGAAATGACATTTCTGAGCAATTGGTACAAGATTTCAACGCTTGTCATGGTAGAATTAGGTTCACCATTGAAAAACCTGAGAATGATACTTTGAACTATTTAGACCTGAAGATTATCCTTGACCATCCGAAAATTAGGTTAGGTGTGTATAGAAAACCGGGAAAGGGAGATTTATATATACATAACAGTTCATCACATCACCAAAGGGTTAAAGACAATGTGTGGCGTAACTTTGTGGGCAGAGCCCTTGCTTTGTGTAATAATTTAGAAGATTTGAGTAGTGAGAAAGAGGAAATCTTCAGACTGGCTAAAAGGAATGGTTATTGTGAAAGAAAGATTGAAAATATATGGAACGAGGTGGCAAGTCGAAAGAGGCAAAAGAAGAATAAGAGTAGGAACAATGACACTAAATATGTAGGGATGGTTTACAACCCAACCGTGGGGGAGCGTCTTGGTAAAGTTTTTCGAAAATATGACCTTGTACCTGCGTACAGTGTAGATAGAACTATTGAAAGGATCTTTTCAGATTATAAAAGAATTGGGAAGGAAAAGAAAGATAAAATGGAGTGTGCGGGGGTGTACTCAATCTCTTGTAAGGATTGTGAAGGGGTATACATCGGAGAGGCAGGAAGGACATTTCATACAAGACTTAAGGAGCATAAAAGAGATGTTAGTTATGGGAGGACAAATACGGGACTTAGTCAATACATGGCCGATGAAAAGCATGGTATTGGTGATATGGAGATTGTGAGGGTAGAATACGATTTGGAGAAGAGAAAAATATGTGAGGCTTGGAATATTATTAATAATCAAGGGCCTAGTTTGAATAGATATGGAGGAGACCTGGGTGATGAGTGGATGGATTTATTAAGAAGGTTAAAGATAAGGAGAAATAAAAATTTTGAGTTAAAATTTCCCGCGCCACCGACAGGTGACAGAGAAGAGGTCGATTACAACATTCCTGTGGAATGGATTCGGGAGCATGGTAGGAATACCTTGTTTTGTGATGACGCAGTCAGAGGGCAGCATGGGTTTTCTACAACCTCGTCCACCCCCTTGGCAGTTCATGCTGAGGTAGTAACCTGAGGAAGGCCAGACGGAGTGGTTGAAACGTTGTTTTAGAAGTTTAAATTATCCACTGAAGCAAAGTTTTTATTATCTAAGTTTTGAATTCTGTGTATTATGAACAAAAACCCTAAGTGGGACAGTTTTACCTGCATTTTTGTACATGGAAAAATTGAAAGAAAGCTCAAAATGTAACACATTCGGAAGTCTGTAAAACTTACTTGCGGACACCGTATAAAAACGGGATTTTACTCTAGTTTTATTGACAATTTTAATTTTCTTAAGACCAGCTCGAATTACACGGAACCTCGAAATACCGGGGCTCGAATTACCGAGGCTCTACTGTATAGGTCTAGTTTTGAGAACCGAGAAGGAACTAATGATTGGACAGTCCCTCTCGTGATGCCTTAGAGATATGGGTATTGTCAGCCAAAGCAGAGAACTTCTCTGTGGGGTGTACTGCTAATTAGAGGGGCAAGAGGAGGTAGTAGTGAAGGAGGAGGTAGTAGTGAAGGAGGAGGTGAGGGCTGCCATCACAGGTGGCTAGACGATTGCTTATTGGCTGCTGGAGTGTGATTGTTGCCACCGCACGTGGCGAGTTTCTCTATGAACAAAGTAAATAATATTTGGCAGGCACTTCAGTTGCTTATCATTTCTTACGTGTAGTTTTATTTTAATATTTTCTTACTTGAAATTCAAGTGTGTATAATTACGTGATGTTCCTTTGATTAGAGTATGCATGTGTTTCAGCCCACGAGTTAGTAATGTCTGGCATAAATAAAAAGGGGTGGGAGAATGTTTTCATAACAACTAATGTAATGTAGCCTACTGTAATTTTAATAATAATAGTTCCAATTTGTAATGCAACGGTCACATTCCTCGCATTCCTCACAGAGAAGTTCTTTGCTTTGGAATACAATTATATACATGTCTGGCTCTTGGGTCTACGCAGGAAAACAGTCTTCTCTGGTTTATTTTACAGGCTGCCAGTCAATGTTCATCAAGGAGGCAGTGAAAAGACATAGCCAACAAAACAAATAGATACACTATACAGTCAGCTAAAACAATAGAAAACAGTGTACTGTATATATAAAGATGTCATTATAAACACATATATTTAGTATAGAAAATAATTAGCACGTAACCCCATTTTATAGTCACAGTCTAATAACTGGGGTGACAGTCTAATAACTCCATTCTCCTCATGGGTGACAATTTTATTTTGCATAGGGACTTGTAGGAAAAGGATTACAATCAGAACTAGCGCAAAAAACCCATTCTACTCACAGACAGTTTAATTTGGCATAGGGACTTGTAGAGAAAGGATTATTATAACTAGCAAGGGGGGAAAAAACCATTCTACTCATAGGTGACGTTTAATAACTCCGTTCTACTCATGGGTGAGTACTTAGAGACGTGATTATTTAATCGTCACCTGTGAGTAGAATGGGTTTTTGCATTAGTTTTGATGATAACCTTTTCTCTACAAGTCTCTATATCAAATACAAAATGTTGGTAATGGTGTGCTGAGTGACAGTGGTGTGCGAGCTCCGCAATTAACAGCGCTAAAATGCAGTAAGTGAATGCATAAGAATATATAATTCAGCACAGACGAACAGAAACATATTTTGAATGATCTGAGATATAAATTATTACTGGGCTATTAATGTATAATTAAAAATCAGTGCAAGTAAGCTGGTCATCGCCCTGTAGTACCTGAGAAACAAGAGACAATCGACTACGTGTGCATCAACATTCATAGCTGCCAACACCGTGTAACCAAACACCAGCGGAGTCCAAACCCAAGGTTACTAGATCAGCTGATACGTGGCGCGCGCGACAGACACAGATATCCTCTGTAATCTTACCTGGTTTATATCTACAACTATAAAAATGGACTCCTGCACTGTCTGCCATGTAAAATATTCAGGGAGAGGAGACAAAGGAGACAAAGTAATGTGCAGATTATGTGGTAGTTCTGCACATACGAAATGCCTGAATTTTAGTAAAGAGCAATTAGAAGCTGCAAAGAATGTAAACAATCTAATGATTTGTGACAAATGTAAACCGGAATCTGGGAAAACAGGTGAAAATGGAAAGGAAAATTCGAATGAAACTGACATGCTC
Source organism: Ectobius pallidus (assembly GCA_964059195.1). NCBI lineage: Eukaryota > Metazoa > Arthropoda > Insecta > Blattodea > Ectobiidae > Ectobius > Ectobius pallidus. The sequence goes on from CAXKWD010000005.1 coordinate 19,054,455, forward strand.
GATTTATTAAGAGAAATAAAAAAAGAAATTGAGGCAATTAAGAAATCACAGCAGACTTTGGAAACAGACCTAGGCAAATCAATCGATTCTTGTCACGAAAAACTTGATGAAAATTTCAAGACCCAAGCAGAATACGGTAGAAGATTGGATGAAACCTTAAAAATAATTGAAGAAATGAGAATGGAAAATCTGAAATTACAGAAAGAAAATAAAGAATTAAAAGATCGAATAGATGACCTGGAGCAGTATTCAAGAATCAACATGGTGGAAATTCATGGAATCCCAATGCAACCAGGAGAAAACGAGGTACAACTAGTGAAAACTGTTGGCAAAGCACTCGACGTGAACCTTGAAGACACTGACATCGACGCCTGTCATAGAATAACGTCAAGATCAGCCTCACAGTTACCTAGTGCTATAGTGGTCAAGATTTGCAGACGATTCCACAAAGAAGAAATCTTAAGGAAGAGACGGGTGAAAAGAAATCTCTCTACACTCGATCTAGGATTCACTTTCAACTCTCCTGTTTATGTCAACGAAAGCCTCTGTCCCACGAGAAGACGTCTCCTAGCGAAATGCCGTGAAGTGCGACGAATTTCCAATGTAAAATTCTTGTGGACACGTAATGGGAGAATCTTCATGAGAAAAGGGGAAGCAACACCTATCCAGGCTATTGCATCAGAAGAAGACCTACAAATATTTCAAAATTCCATATAAGTTTGACTCCCATTATCTATAGACCGTGAGTAATCCAAGGACACTTAGTATTTACTACCAAAATGTAAGAGGTCTAAGAACTAAGTCTAGAATATTGTACAATAATATTCTCTCCTCTAATATCGATATTATAAGTTTATCAGAGACCTGGTTAACAAATAGTATTTTTGATTCTGAATTGTTTGATAGCAGATATGTAGTTTTTCGCAAAGACAGACACTCACGAACACCAGGGGGAGGTGTTCTATTAGCAATTAATGCTTCATTAAGACCAGAACAGATTTTCTCTTTAGACTCAAATAATGAATCAATATGGGTGAAGGTCTATTACAATAGTGTCAAATATATTATAGGTACAGTTTATTTTCCTCCAAATTCCAGCCTGAACTCTTACGTTGAATATTATGAGAAAATTGAGCAAAATATAGTTCTATTTGGTTGTAATACTGTTATACTTGGTGATTTCAATTTACCTGAGATTTGTGATGCTTCATATGATTTTAGTACAGGTAGTAATAAGGTAAAGGAACTGTATAAATTACTAACTCTCTTAGGTTTACAGTCAGTAAACAATATAACAAATCTCAATGGAAGAACGCTAGATTTAGTATTAACAAATATGAGTTTAAATATTACAGAAGACGATCATAATTTAGTGCCTAAAGACACATATCACCCACCTTTAAGTTTACTCCTTAGAACAACCCGGAGAAACAAAATTAATATAGAATCAATAAATAGATACAATTATTATAAAGCTGATTTTAATAGGTTATATTTACTATTAAGAGATTGCACATGGGATGATTTAAATAACTACCACGATATAAACCAAATTGTTACTATGTTTTACAATAAGCTATATTCAGTTATAGATCAATGTGTTCCTAAAACAAGAGGATATAAACAGAAGTATCCCATTTGGTTCACAAAACAAATTATAAATAATATCAAACTTAAGGAAAAGTACAGAAAGAAGAAAGATGAATCAGAGTACTATTTGTTTCTATATAAAGCTTGTAGGGCCCGAACTAAAAATGATATTGAATTAGCTTATAGGTCTTATCTACAGAATATAGAGGAGAATATATCGCAAAATACCAACCAATTTTGGAATTTTATAAAAAGTAAAAGAAAACAACTCAAATCTAATGTAGAGATGGTATTTAATGGCCAATCTTTAAAAACAAATGTTGAAATTGCAAATGGATATGCAGACTATTTTAGATCAATATATTCACAAACCAAATCTACATACAATCCAATGTTTAATGCGAACAATAGCGAATTGGACTGTCTTGATTTGAAAAATATAACTATCACAGAAGTGAAACACGCCATAAAACAGTTAAAATCAACAAAATCTTCTGGGCCAGACAAAATACCCACCTATATTTTTAAAGGCTGTGGAGAAGCATTGGCATATCCACTAACCCTGATATACAATAAAATACTTGAAATGAGTATTTTTCCAGATGCGTGGAAATTTACTAAAGTTACACCCATTTATAAATCAGGAAATGCGAAATTAGTACAAAACTATAGACCCATTGCAATTCTATCAACACCAGCCAAAATATTTGAAAGCATTTTACATAAACATATTTTCAATCATGTTAAAATATCAATCTCATCAAAACAACACGGTTTTATGCCGAAGAGATCAACAATTACCAATCTATGTAACTTCACAGAATACATATCATCTGAATTAGATAAGTACAAACAAATTGATACTATATATACTGATTTTCAGAAAGCTTTTGATAAAGTAGATCATGACCTCCTATTAAAAAAATTAATTTTTTATGGACTTTCCCCGAAATTACTTCAACTGTTCAGTTCATATTTAAACAGCAGATCCCAAATAGTCAATTATAAAGGCCATTTTTCATATAAATTTACTGTCAATTCAGGTGTACCTCAAGGATCAAACTTGGGTCCTCTATTATTTTTATTATTTGTAAACGATTTGCCTGATATAATTCTGTATTCAAATGTGATAATGTTTGCTGATGATGTCAAATTATATAAAACTATAAATTCAGCAGAAGACTGTTATAATCTTGAAACAGATATTAATTCAGTATCAAAGTGGAGTACAGATAACAAATTACCACTTAATATTAAAAAATGTGAAAAAATGACATTTGCAAGATGCAAAGAAACCATTATATTTGATTATAGCATTGACAACATTCTATTACTTCAAGTAAGAAGTAAAAAAGATCTAGGTATTGTTTTTAATTCTGATCTAAGATTTAATGAACATATAGAATTAACAGTTAGGAAAGCATTGGGAATCCTTGGTTTCATAATGAGAAATTCATACATGCTAAGCCAGGAAACATTAACTCGTTTATATTATTCTCTCGTTAGACAAAATTTGGAATATGGATCAATCATTTGGGATCCGTTTACTGTAAAGAACAAAAAAATGATCGAAAAAGTACAAAGCAAATTCCTCAAGTTTTTAATGTTTAAAGTTTGTGGCTTTTATCCATTGTATATGAATTATGATAAACTCCTGGAAAATTTTGAATTCCAAGCTTTGTCACATAGAAGAGCATGTCAGTCATTAAGTTTTCTGTATAAAATATTTAATTCCCATATTGACAATACAAGCCTTATAGGAAAAATGTATATATATGTACCCAGTAAAAATAGTAGATTAAGAAAACTATTTTTTACTCCTAGAGTAAACACAGACTTGCACAAAAATTCACCAATAAACAGAACTTTGAATAGGTACAATCAAATCCACCCATTTAATATAGATATATTTGGAATGAATCTTAAACAATTTAACTCTGCTGCAAGCCAACTGTTAAAACTTGTCCAAAATGGTAATTCTTAGGAATCTGTGTGTGTGAATAGAAACACCGTTGTCAACTAACATATTTTTCACTGTTTTATTATACTAGTTTTACTCTTATTTCATTTCTATTTTTTCTCTACATCCTTCATGCTTGCTTTCTCCTTATCTCTCTTATTCTCTTTACTCTCTCCTACTTCTTACCTTACATTGGTCATTATCCTAACTTTTCTACTTTTTATTATATCTACTTCATATTTGTTTTATTGTAAGTACATGATGTATTGTTAGTATAGTCATGAACATTGTAATTGGGTGTATACCTGTAATGTTCATTCTTGATTAAATAAATAAATAAATAAATAAATAAATACAATTGTCACCCGTGAGTAGGAAGGGCTTATTTAACTGCCACCCTTGAGGAGAACAGGGTCATTAAACTGTCACCCCTGTGGAGAACGGAGTTATGTGCATATTTTTTCGAAACAAGGACTCTGCTCTCAAGTGCCAGAGTTGGAATTATGAACGGGTGTTGTGACTTGTGAATCACGTAGGGTAATGGTACAGCGGACGACTCACACAGACCTCTTTTTAAATTGTGATTTGTTACAAATTACACAACTTATCCCCTATTTCGCTAGGGAATGCATTTCTGTTGTAATGGATTCTGTTTGATTGGCAGTGTTGTTTAATTCATTGCTGCCTGGATCACAACATTGACTGATAGTTGGTAAAATATACGTGAGAGAGTCTTCCAATACATGCAGACCCAAGAGCCAGACATGTACCAATATCTGATAAAGAAAGACCAACAGACTGAAACATGCGACCATTTCAATGTATAAAGCGATTAGACATGTGACATGTTGTCACAATAGCTTTGAAATATCAGGGGAAAATGGAAGAACAGGTTACCACTTAAGCTTTGCCCATCCAACTTACTATTAAACTGTCTGTGTGGCTATGGAGGAACTACTAGCAGCGTTGAAAATTGCCTTCCTTCTCTCCTTCACCCTACCTAACTATTTGGGACCTATTCCTATCCTACAAATTTTTGCACGCAACGGGATGTGAACACGGGACCACTATCATCATAGCCAGTCGTCTTAACCACTATGCCATCAAGTGATCATTGCGGTGTGAAGCGAGAATTCATCTATTTAAGTTTAGAGAGGTTTATTACATGAGAAATAGCAGTTTTGGTACAAGGATTATTTTTTATAATTGAAGCGTTTAATTTTATAAGGGTCTAAGTGCCAAAATCATGATTTTTCAGCTGATCATTTTAAATGGATCTATGTACCCAGACCAATGCATTTATGAAGGGTCCAAGGTCCAAGGAAAGCCACATTAGTAGCAATAGATTCCAAGATATAGCACTGGGCCTATCTACAGCATGTCTTTCTGTGATTGTGGCACTTAGACCCTTATAAAAGTAAACACTTCAATTGTGAAATATTATGTTGGCTCTGAAAATAGCTGTTTCGGTTCAAGGGGATGCCTCATATTGTAGTAATTAGTGCCAGGGTTACTTTCATATAATTATGATAGTAATTAGTGCATCAGCTTTGGTTCAAGGGTTATTTTCATAATAAGTGCATATTGGTAATAATTAGTGCCGCATATGCTTTGGTACAAGGGTCTTGCTCGTGGGCAGATGGCTAGGGGTAGAGTCATTCCGTGTCAAATCAACACAGTGATTTTACCTGACCATCTCAGATTTTAATGAAATTTAGTACATAGGTGCCCTCTATACAGATTAAGAAAAATACAAAATTTTGTCTTTATATGTCAACCGGTTTTGAAAATATGGCTATGTAAAGTTTCAGAAATCTCCCAAAATCATAAGATCAGCATATTTTTAAATTGCTATTGCAGCTCTCCAAATTTAGATAGAAAGGTGGGAAAGGTGTCATTTTGCAGCATTTTCTAGGCTCTTTTATTTGATATGCAACTTAATATGGGTTAAAATAAATGAATATTGTCAAATTTGAAATTTAAGTTTTGATTTTTTATATTTCAAAATGCGCCATTTTGAAAAAATTCTAAAACAACCCTTACATGTTTATAAACTGACTGTGTAAGTTTAAACTTGGGATTGTAATGGGTTCACATGAAAATCTATATAGATACTCAGCCTTACACAAGGTTTTGCTGCTAATACCTGAATTATAAAAACACCAAAACAATAACAACATGTGGCATTGATTTGCTTACTCTTAAATTAACATAAATATTATGTAGCCTAATTCTAAACTTACAGTTAACTGTTTTGAAGTGAAATCACTACTGTAGATCCTTGATATAGTCTTCAAAAGCTTCAGTAGTTTGATGTATTTCTTTTTCAGAGAGATTGTGGACTCTGCCTGTCGGAGTCACTGGATTTACTTTACATAAGACATAAGTTACTGGAAGCCATAGTATATCTTGACTTCTAGGGTAGGAGAAAGATGTTGATGGACCAGCTGGATATAAAAAAGAAACCTTACTTCATCCTTGCTCTTTTCTTTTGCCAGAACATAAGCTAGCAACCAGTTGTTTTCATAGATTACGGTAATGTAACCACTAATGTCTGTTATTTGCAGTCTTTACTTTTGAGTTACTTAAGGGGATAGGAATAAAAGCATGAAGTTTCTGAGTACCTTGTACTGTTAGAGACTTGCTTAGGTGATTTTCCAAAAATCTGTCTGTTTCTATGTATTCTTCTTGGCTTACATGTATAAAATTTGCCACAAAAATGTTCTGAATTGCCCACTCGTACAACTGAAATGGTGTATGAATTTGGTTCTCGTAAGTGCTTTGTAAGCTGGTTCGGGCAGCTAACCTTTTCACCATTCTGCCAACTCCATCACATGGCCCCTTTCCATGTGCTGTTGCTGAAAAATGCCATTCAGCATCAATGTCAAAGTCATCTTTGCGGTTACACAAGTTTGTAAAAAATTTTCTGTTTTTGTACTGGGTTGCAGACCCATCAGAGAAGTAGTAAATCTTTTTGATCCTGTTACCAAAGGGTCATTCCACCTCAATTCATCCAGGGCATGTAACCCTCCGGTCTCAGATTTTGATGAAAATTTGTAGTGTGGTTCCCATATGCATGAGAAACAAAGATCTGAATTTTTAGCTTCCTGTCTGTTATAGATTCGGAGATACACTTCTTTGAAAACATCGTGTTTTAGGAAGAATAGATTTGGGACAGGAGTAGGTTTTGTGTGCAGACTGTTACATTTTTGCTTGTACCATACCTGTGAATGTTAGCAGAACCATAACGCATGATCATTCCAATGCAAAAATGACTGCTGAGTTCAAATCTGGTGTCAGAATTTGTCTAACACTTACAGAAATGTTGTTATGGGCATGTAAACTTAAAAATTGAAACTATAAAAAGGCAATCATGCCTCCTCATAAAAAACCATGATATCTCAAGAAGTAAACTAGATACAGCTGAATGCTTTGCACCATTGGAACGAGCAGGAAATTTCCATCTGGATCAAATAAAAAAACTTGTGGGACTTTGTTAGGTGAATTTTTTTTCTGCACATATGTAAAAATAGAATATTTGAGTATGGATTACATACATATGTTGAACAGAGTTTCCAGATAATTATGGAGCTACAGTCTTACAAGCCAAAGTAATTCAGTGTTATAATCAGTTCTTACCATTAAGTGCACAGAAATCCATTACCACAATTATAACATTTTTACACGGTAAGTTAAACATAATATTTTTGGAGCAGACCTGATACATGACATTATATTAATTTGCTAACAGCTCAGCACCCAAATTATTAAGTGTGTGCCAATCCAAATACATGAATGTTGCAAAATTCCATACACAAACTGCTATGGATTGTAGAGGAGACCAAAACAAACTTTTTTGTTAAATAACCATAGGTCGGAAGCCAATAGGTATGTCAGTAGTCACCTTCGAAGACAGACATTGTTGAGTAGAAACAAACATCCCTGTGCATGACAAACACATGACATGTTGCAGATTGTACACAGTTTAGGTAGCTGTTTGCTTTTATTCATTCTGCTTGTTCTTAGGCATTGAGTAAGGACGATGGAAGATTACAGTTTTGTTGAACTCGCGAATATCCACCTAGTTTATGGTGCATGCAAAGGCAATTCCACAGCTGCACAATGTCTCTATGCTGAGCGATATCCTGGTCAGCGTTTACAAAATCCACGCACATTTGTTTCTGTTTCAAGTTCGAGGGCATCTACGTGACACATTTGGTGAAAATTGGATTGGCCGGGGTGTACCCATTGCATGGCCTGCTCGTTCTCCTGACCTTACCCCACTTAACATTTAAAGAGTTTAGTGTATGAAACACCAGCTGTGTCAGAGGAGGATCTTGTTGCACGGATTCTTGTAGCTGCCAACCAATTACAACATACACCTGGAGTATATGAGAGAAGCAGTATTGTCGTTGCAGATCGTGTATTGAAGCAGGAGGCCGCACATGTGAACAATATCTGTAAATAAACCTCACCACAACCAGCTCAAATGGTCACCATACCTTCATTGTGTGTCAGCATGTTTCCATTCGAAGGTGACTACTGGTGTAACTATTGGTTTCCGGCCTATGGTTTTATAACAAAACAACTTTGTTTTGGTCACCTCTACAATCCATAGCAGTTTGTGTATGGAATTTTGCAACACCTTATATAAAAATAGACCACAGATGTAATTTTAGATAGGCCTATAGATGTGCTATACATCAAGTATTGATTATAAAAGATATTTATGAGTGGTGATAAGTAAATATTCACAGTTAATAGATATAATAACATGCCTATTACATTTGTAAGGACAATTTTAATTGGAGCTAACAGATGGTTGCACTGATTTATAACGATCTGTTACTCTATAATAGTTAGGCTACTTCGTCTTCATGAAGTAGTAGGACTAAGCATCACATTTAGTAGTACGAACTGGGGGTGCTACACTGATGTTCCAACTGAGGGCCGGGAAGGAATTTGTTACATAGAAGTCTTTGCAATATATTTGTTCCATTTTTCCTGAATTTCAGCAGTACATTTACGGCAAGTCATCTTGTGATGGCATTGAAGATGCTGTCAAGATAACTGCCACCAAGGCTAGAATGCAACGGCCATACAAAAACAAATACTGGAGTCAAAGCAGATGTTTGATTTCTATAGCCAGCAGTTCTCAAAAATTAAATTTCAATTTATATCTGCAGCAGAAGTGGAAAATGTTCACAAACTGCAGAGTGAAAAATCCAAAGCAGCAAGTAGGGTTGCAGGAACACAAAGTTTTCATCATTTCATACCTCTATCTTGTTACATTTTGGGAGCGAAACATCTGAGCACAGATGATCATTTGTCTTTAGTCTTCCAGTTTTCAGATGCAGAACTTACAGTACATGAAACTGTAAAACTAAACAGTTTTGTTTGTTGTGTATACGACAAAAAATGGTATATTGGTTTTGTTAATGAAGTAGATACAGATGAAGGAGATGCAAGTGTAATATTCATGCAACCTAATGGCCCATCTACATCATATCATTGGCCAGAGAAAGAAGATAAGTGCTTGGTTCCATTCAGTCACATCTTACTACATGTACCCATTCCAGATACTGCAACAGGTAGACAGTACCACATATCTGATAAATGACATCTGTGGTCTATTTTTATATTTGGATTGGCAGTACACTTAATAATTTGGGTATCGAGCTGTTAATAAATTAATGTAATGTAACAGCTCTGCTGCAAAAATATTATGTTTAACTTACCGTGTAAAAATGTTATAATCGTGGTAATGGATTTCTGTGCACTTAATGGTAAGAACTGATTATAACACTGAATTACTTTGGCTTGTAAGACTGTAGCTCCATAATTATCTGGAAACTCTGTTCAACATATGTATGTGGGTCATTCTACAGAAATGTCTGCTTTTTAAATAATGAAAACACAAAATTTCAATTTGGTTTAAAAAATCAGAAAAAAATCCTGGTTATTCTTCTATCCAAAGAAGAAACTTTCAGCATACAATGCATACACTTTACTCAAATTTGGGGTTACTGTGAACCAAAATTGATTTTAAGTTCCAGGATGCTATTATATCGGTGGAATCACACCTCCCCAAATTTAATTTTTCAGTATATATGGTTTCAAAACTATCTAGGACCTAGGTCAGAATGGGAGTTGAGATGTAACTCACAAAACAACATAGGCCTAGTTTTTGTTGAAATAATAATTACAAATTGTCCTCACAATTTTCCAAAGTATTGATGGAATATTTTTAAAATGTTAGGAGCTGTTATACATTTATTAGGGAAAAAGAATTATTTAAGCCAAGAAGTAAAAATAAAGAAAGTGCACAAGAATCTTACAGGACTAATGTCGAATCACTCTACTGGCTACCATATCACTTTCCTGGAAAAAGTTAGCCAGGAGAGTGAGGATTTTTATTCCTTTTGCCATGTGCAGGTAGTACAGACACAGCATGATGTTAGGCTTTTAGGGAGACTTTTTGAATCACCAAAAGCATTTAATTACTCTATTTTCAATTTTTTTACTCTTAAATTTAAAACAATACTACAACCAGGAGAGTGATTGGCAATAAACATATTTACTTAAAAGTGAAGATGTATTTTGCTCAGTTGCACCAGGAATCACAACAAAAATGTATTTTCTTCACTGGTCTTCTTTGTTCACTGGTCTGGAACAGCGTTGCCACATTGAGAAGCAAAAAGTTTTCTTCCCTCTTTTTTCCTCAAATTTTTCTTATAGCGCCAGGAGAGTGAGTTCAGAAGCTGGGGACTGAACTTTTGAACAGAGTACAAACTTATTCAAACTTCAAAAATTTGAAACATACATGTGAACTAGTCCCCAATACAATAAAGAACAATGTCACAAAGTGAATTAAAATAATCATGCCACACATTGTTTCTATAGTCAATAGAGTACTGTAAACCTTGAGCGGGGACAGCCCAGGAGAGTGATTTTTTGCTTAAAAGGGCTGAAATTCACTATGAAAAGTTTCCATAAGTTTGACATTGATTACTTAGTTTATAACAATGAGTCCCATAGTTAAACATGGATAAATAAAAATATAGAAATAACAATGTTATTTACAGAGTATTAAGAGAGGACAAAAAGAGCGTAATTCCTGTAGAATGACCCATGTAATCCATACTCAAATATTCTATTTTTACATATGTGCAGAAAAAAATTCACCTAACAAAGTCCCACAAGTTTTTTTATTTGATCCAGATGGAAATTTCCTGCTCGTTCCAATGGTGCAAAGCATTCAGCTGTATCTAGTTTACTTTTTGAGATATCATGGTTTTTATGAGGAGGCGCGATTGCCTTTTTATAGTTTCAATTTTTAAGTTTACATGCCCATAACAACATTTCTGGTGTTAGACAAATTCTGACACCAGATTTGAACTCAGCAGTCATTTTTGCATTGGAATGATCATGCGTTATGGTTCTGCTAACATTCACAGGTATGGTACAAGCAAAAATGTAACAGTCTGCACACAAAACCTACTCCTGTCCTGACTCTATTCTTCCTAAAACACGATGTTTTCAAAGAAGTGTATCTCCGAATCTATAACAGACAGGAAGCTAAAAATTCAGATCTTTGTTTCTCATGCATATGGGAACCACGCTACAAATTTTCATTAAAATCTGAGACCGGAGGGTTACATTTCACTTTTTTCTGGATGAATTGAGGTGGAATGACCCCAAACCTACTTTTCATGAAGCCAATAAGTGCAATTGTGTTGTGCTCTAAACATTCAGAAATCACTACAAAACTCACATGTTCAGTCTTTTGCCTTATGTAATAAATGACAAATGGGTGGACTGTGGCTTGCCCACTGGTCCAATGGTAGCTTTGGGCTTCATCTTGAAAAATAAAACAGCAATTTTCTTCAAAATCACATATGACGAGAACTTCTGTGTTTTGAGATTTTCATTAGTATTATTCATGAAAGAGCTTTGCTGCTTGGCAATGAAATCATGTATGACCAAAGCAGAGAGATTTCCACAAATAAATATATGTAAGTCAAGAAGAATACATAGAAGCAGACAGATTTTTGGAAAATCGCCTAAGCAAGTCTCTAACAGTACAAGGTTCTCAGAAACTTCATGCTTTTATTCCTATCCCCTTAAGTAACTCAATAGTGGTTACATTACCGTAAACTATGAAAACAACTGGTTGCTAGCATATGTTCTGGCAAAAGAAAAGAGCAAGGATGAAGTAAGGTTTCTTTTTTATATCCAGCTGGTCCATCAACATCTTTCTCCTACCCTAGAAGTCAAGATATACTATGGCTTCCAGTAACTTATGTCTTGTGTAAAGTAAATCCAGTGACTCCGACAGGCAGAGTCCACAATCTCTCTGAAAAAGAAATACATCAAACTACTGAAGCTTTTGAAGACTATATGAAGGGTCTACAGTAGTGATTTCACTTCAAAACAGTTAACTGTAAGTTTAGAATTAGGCTACATAATATTTATGTTAATTTAAAAGTAAGCAAATCAATGCCACATGTTGTTATTGTTTTGGTGTTTTTATAATTTAGGTATTAGCAGCAAAACCTTGTGTAAGGCTGAGTATCTATATAGATTTTCATGTGAACCCATTACAATCCCAAGTTTAAACTTACACAGTCAGTTTATAAACATGTAAGGGTTGTTTTAGAATTTTTTCAAAATGGCGCATTTTGAAATAGCCTATAAAAAATCAAAATTTAAATTTCAAATTTGACAATGTTCATTTATTTTAACCCATATTAAGTTGCATATCAAATAAAAGAGCCTAGAAAATGCTGCAAAATGACACCTTTCCCACCTTTCTATCTTAATTAGGAGAGCTGCAATAGCAATTTAAATATATGCTGATCTTACGATTTTGGGAGATTTCTGAAACTTTTCATAGCCATATTTTCAAAACCGGTTGACATATAAAGACAAAATTTTGTATTTTTCTTAATCTGTATAGAGGGCACCTATGTACTAAATTTCATTAAAATCTAAGATGGCCTCGTGAAAATGGAAATTTTCATTATTTTCGTACATAAAAAGATCACTACTTTGGAGGCCAGTAGCTCAGAAACTAGAAGAGGTATACCTTCTCTGATGGCAGATTCTGAAAGCCTGTGTTCAAATTGCCCAGTATAGCAAATTTCAGGCAGATATCGTATTGGTCCAGAAATATTGCCATCCGAAAGTAGGTGCACAGGAACATGTGCAATTTGCCAGTGTCAAAAATGGACAACAGACCTTTCTTTAAAGGGCCACAGCACAGAAACCCTTAGGAATTTTGGCCTAAAATTTGGCAATTGTTCATTATATATGTAAAGGTACCAGCACAATTTGTTTTAGCCAAATCTGAGTTGGTCACCAGGGGAATTTTCCAGACTTTGGTTGAGTTCATATGGAATAACCCCATGATAGGATAAGATAGGATAGGATAAGTGTAGGCCTAAGATTCACTGACATGTTTGTATTGGTTTAAAGCAGCCGTATAGATAATGAATTAAATTCAATCTGAAAACAATCTGTCAGGAATTACATTAGGCCTGTTACTTGCACATAAGTGAGAAGAATTTAAACTGAAAAATACTTCATATCCGTCAAACAATATAAAAACTCTTTGATGAGTTTCTAATTATTAGATGACTTTACAAACTTGTAAACTTTATATTTCAAAAGGGGTTGCTTGAATGAAGTCTTAAAATTCGTTGAACATATTTCTAAACTAATTGAACCAGTTAAAGTGGTTTTCTTATAATTTCCTTGTTCTACTTCTTCTGTATCTCTTTTTAACATTCTTAACTACTGTAGAAGTTTACACAGTTACAGAATAACAAGAACATGAGCGAAGATTTCACTCATAGAACTTCGTTAGACTTATAAAATTGATCAGATTTTATTCACAGAACTTCACTAGAATTCTAAAACTGACCATTTTATAATTTTAGTGAAGTTCTGTGTAATAAATTTCCACTCGCCTTTGTTTTCTTAAAACTTTTGAACTGCTCCTGTTGAAATTATTTGTGTTATCTATAACTAGGGACCATATTTTTTGGTAAAGTAAAATGGCTGATTTTGCTGTTAACATCCTTCTATTTTGTGAAATAAAATATTTTATACAATTATCCTTAAGGGGATGCTATTGCACTCTGCATGCCGTGTTCTTTTTTAGAACCACGAAAAAGGCCATACTTTTTGTTCTTTAATATCTATATAGCATTCATATAGGCCTATAAGCTCAGTTTGTTGCTAAAAATATGCGAAATGAAAGAAAAATTGTGAAGAAGTGAGCATTTATGTAACCTAAAGTGGTGAAATTTATATGCATAGAAGTGCTAACTACTGTGCTTAAAATACAAAATCTGTTGAATCTGCACTCTTTGCTGCAATCTGGCATCCCAATGCAGCATAGAAATAGTAGAAAAGAAGTGTATCATGATCACTGAATAGTATAGGCCACATTCTTCAATCTTTGTTGTATTCGATCATAAGTATCTAATTTTTGTACACATTTCTCAATTTACGTATGGAATAGGAGTATTTCGCATGTATTTTGTGCTTATTTAGATATTTGGCACAATCAAATTTTGCGATATTTCCTGAATTCAGTTTACTTAATATTGGTAGCCTATTTTAGGCATGTAAAAAGCTAAATGTAGCTAAGGAAACCTGTTTTGTGAAATTTTGCACTTATCGCTGGTCCCTATCTATAACCTTAACAGTCTTTCACTTCTTAGGGTGAAATAGGATTCTAGAACTTGGGGGCTACTAATAATTATAATAAATCTGTGCAGGTCTGTAAAAGAAATTCTGCTACCTATTATGTTTTCGTTAAAATGGTTAATCTTGTATTTTGCAGGTACTTTAGTAACAGGTGTGAAGTTTGATTCATCCAGGGATCGAGGTGTACCATTCAAATTTCGTCTAGGAAAAGGTGAAGTTATAAAAGGATGGGACCAAGGTGTTGCCCAAGTAAGATTTTATAACTTTTGGGAGTATTTCTGATAGTCTAGAGAATTACTAGAATGCATGCAGATGCATGTGGTGCCAGTGAATGTATTGTGGACAGAATAGATCATTGTCAGATAGTGATGGGAATTCTCAAATTAAAAAATCAGAATTATTGAATTCTTAAAAGTTCTCAAAATATCGAGAATAATATAAAAGTATTCAAGGACTTTATTCGGTGATTTAATGTTCAAGAAGTGATAAGTTAGAATGAGTAATGAGAACAGCAAGTTCTCGAGAACACCAGACAGTCATAACTTCGGTTAACTTTGGTTTACTTGTAGATGTAGATGTAGATATCTCGTCCTGTAGATCCTGTGTTGAGCGGGGCTCAAGGATATAGAACACGTCAGATCAAAAAATACATGCATGTTATAACAATAATATAGGTCTACAGAAACTGCAAGCTGCCAAATTTATCCAAGCTGGAAATATTCCTCCAAATTGTAGAAGGTGTGAGTTATTAAAAATTCCTTGACAGCTGTTTTGAAAGGTTTGATCTTTCTTTGAATACATAATAATTTAATGTTGTTTGGAAGCTTGTTATATATCTGTACTGCAGAATAATACGCACCCTTCTGAAAGAGTTTTAACGAGTTATTTGGTCTGTGTAGATCATTCATGTTTCTGGTATAGGTGTCATCAAAGTATTTGGCCTCTGGAGTTTTCAAATAGTAAAGCTAAGAGCGAGTCACTCACCATGTGCTGTTGTTTTCAATCCTCCTTCCTCCTGGATTATCTGCTCGCCTTGGTCCCTCTACAGAAGTACATTCGCTGTGCGCAGAAAATTGAGCCGCTCCCTCGAAAATTAATTTTTTCTTTCAATACCGGTAGTAATATGGAGATGGTGGGATATGTTTTGTGCCAAACCTAAAATTCATGAATAGTACGCCGAATAACGCAAATATCAAAATCGTCAATGTTGGTAACACGTTTAGTTCCTTTCCGGTTTTTACCGGGCGAATGATGTTTCTTCACATTATGTTTTTTTTTTTTTTTTTTTTTTTTTTTTTCATCTACCAAAATCCTTCGAATTGTTCGGCGGGATATACCAATTGCTTTTTCCACTTTTCCTGAACCTTTAACAATTCCTTTCTGCACTCCTCCGGTACTCTAGCCTTAGCTTCATCTGCTTCTTGCTTCATATACTTGTAAATACTTAAAATAATCTCCCTGGTTTGTCCCCTTTTTGTGCAGTGTTTAAACAGATACTACTGATGGCATTGCTAAAACTCGCAAACACAAATCCTAAACACACACTCGTACAAAAATCTTCTCTTCTATAAAAACAAAAAAAAAAGTGTGCGTGGAACGCCACGCGACAGAAGTAAAACTTGTTTTAATTTTATTTTTCAATTTTTTATTATGCATTTTTTCAATTTTGCATTATTGGACTTTTTAATATTGGGTTTTTGGACTTTTTAAATTTTGGATTTTTTAATTTTGGATCTTCTAATTTTTTAATTTTGGATTTATTAAATTTTCAATCTTAGAATTATTGATTTTGTACTTTTTAAATTTTGGAATTTGGGATTTTATTATTTTTTAAATTTTGAATATTTGGACTTTTTAATTTCTAATGTTATGTATTATTAAATTTTGAAAACTTTGATTTTTTAATTTTGTATTTTTTTTATTTTTAACTTTTTTATTTTTGGATTCTTAAAATTTTGTATCTTTAAATTTGTTTAATTTTGGATCTTAAATTTTTTTTATTTTTTGGATATTTTAATTTTGGATTATCGAATTTTTAATTTTGGATTTTTAGATTTTCACAATTTTGGATTTGCAATTTCTTGATTTTTAATTTTTTAATTTTTTAAATTTTGGATCTTTATATTTTAAATTGTGGAATTTTTAAATTTTGATTCTTTGAATTTTTAATTTTTTGGATTTTTTAATTTTGTATTTTTGTTTTTTTAATTTTTAATTTTCAGATTTTCATTTTTGGATTATTAAATTTTGGATTTTTGCATTTTTTATATTAAAATTTTAGATTGTTAAATTTTTAAATTTTTTATATTTTGGATATTTCTATTTTTAGTTTTGGATTTTTTATTTTTTAAATTTTGGATTTTCGGACTTTTTAATTTTGGATCTTTGATTTTTTATCTTTGAAATTTTGGAAGTTTTAAATTTTGGATCTTTGATTTTTTATTGATTGGATTTTTAGTTTCATTTCTAAGCGCGGTAAGGAACCTCCGGGTTCCATAAAGTAGATAATATTCCGTTAGCTTGCTTAGTCTATTGCCATTGAGCAAGTAAGTAAGTATTATTATTGTTATTGATATTATTATTATTATTATTATTATTATTATTATTATTATTATTATTATTATTATTATTATTATTACTACTACTACTACTACTACTTCTATTCCCATTTGCAGGTCCTCGTACTAGGTCTGAAAAATTTTCTTTCCATCACTTTCTATCGTCAGTTTTCCCTCTGAGTATTTTATTTTGTCCTTTAAATCGTATAGCAGTTGAGTCCTAATCATTGAGTTGATTGTTTTTTGTGCAGTCCGTTCCGTCACACCTCACTAATTTCGTGACGGTTTTGAGTGTGACACTAATTTCGTGACGATTTTTGGGCGTTATGTAACGCCCCTACCGCGGTGGATTTACCCCTACCGCGGCTAAAGAAGTTTCACTTCAAAACAAACTCCCGTAAAAACAAGTGCTACTTTCGTATTTTGAAATACGTAACGGAGTATCCTCAGTGACTGACTGGGATCGCTTATGTTTTGTTTCCGGTGGTTGAGCAGTTAGGGTAGGGGGAGTGAGGTCCTATACACTTTCTGCGGCATGATTTACAACCTCTACCGACAAGGGTTCGTCTGCTAGCTTACACAAATTTTTCAGAGGCCAAATAGTTTGACGGCACCTATAGTACGTCCATGTACACTAAAATTAGTTTGAAATTTATCAATATTATTCACTACAAAACACATAACAGAGTATATATACTCCCCTGTAAGAGTGAGGACTCTTAATTTTTCAAACAGTGGTTTACAAGATTCCCTTTTTTTCTTTCCACATATTATTCTTATTGCCCGCTTTTGAAATCTAAATATTTTCTCCCTATGGGTAGAGTTGCCCCAGAAAATGATCCCGTACCTCATTACCGAGTGAAAATATGCAAAATATACCATAAGTAATGCATCCTGTTTTAATATATTATTCAAAATTCTTAAAGCAAAGCATGCTGAACTCAGTTTTGGACTTATCATTTCTATGTGTGTCTTCCAGTCAAGATTTTGGTCAATTTGCAGTCCTAAAAATTTTACATTGCTAATTTCTTGTATGATTTGTGTTCCATAATTAATTTCAAGATTTGAGATACATCTGTTTTTTGTCCTAAATTGTATAAAATGGGTCTTATCAATATTAAGTGTCATTTTATTAGCCAGAAACCATGTGTTTAACTCGTGAAAAGCCTTTGTAGCTATTCTTGATAAATGTTCTTGTGACGTTCCTGTTACAAGTACACTAGTATCATCTGCGAAGAGCAATACCTTTGATTCGTCACTTAAGTTATAGGGCAAGTCATTAATGAAAATTAAAAAGAGCAAAGGTCCCAGTATTGATCCCTGAGGTACCCCATTCTTAACAATCCCTAGGTTAGATTCATTTCCATTTATTATTACCTTTTGAGTTCTATCAGAAAGATATGATTTGAACCACTTAAGTGTTAAATTATCGAACCCATAATGATCCAATTTTTGAAGTAATATTTCATGATTTATACAGTCAAACGCTTTAGCTAAGTCGCAGAAAATTCCCAGAGCATATTTCTTTTTATCTAACGCTTCCAGTATTTCTGTAGTAAGTTGAAATGTAGCATTCTCAGTGGACATGCCACTTCTAAATCCAAACTGAGATGAAGTAAGAATGTCATTCAAATTAAGATAGTGTATTATGCGTTTGTACATGACTTTTTCAAAAACTTTTGAAAATGAGGTTAAGAGCGATATAGGTCTGTAATTTGATGGTAGATTTTTGTCACCTTTTTTAAAGAGGGGCTTAACAATAGCATGCTTCAGTCTTTCTGGAAATATTCCATTTTCTAATGAACAATTGCATATGTGACTAAGAGGTTTACTGAGTTCCGATGAGCAGCTTTTTAATAACTTATTACTTATCTCATCCCATCCAGACGAGCTTTTACTTTTGAGAGACTTGATTATATTTTCAATTTTTATGTGGGAAGTCAGGTTCAATTGAAATCTATGGTTCCAAACTGTAGATTTTGTTAGTAGGTCTACTGCCTTAATGTTAATATTATTTATAGGAATACATTTCTCTGCAATATTTATAAAGTGACTATTAAAAGCATTTGTAATGTCTGATAAATTGTCTAGTTTTATGTTTTGGTATATTAATGATGTACAATCATTGTTTCCCTTTGTTCTCCCCGTTTCGTTTTTTATTATATTCCATACAGTCTTAACTTTATTATTTGATTTATTAATTACTTGTGAAAAATGCCTACTTTTTGCTTCTTTGATTACTTTCTTCAGTATGTTGCAATACTTTTTATAGTATTCCTTATGAGCTTGGTTGTTACTGGTTCTATATTTTAGGTAGAGCTCTCTTTTGTTTGCACATGATATTTTAATACCAGCAGTTAACCATGTGTTATTCCTTGAATTAGGTAAATTAGCAGTTTTCTTTTTTGGAAAATTTGCCTCAAAATGTCGTGACACTATGTTTAGGAATTCACTTAATTTACTATCTATACCTGGGCCGCTGTAACATTGCACTTTCCAGTTTCAAAAATATGCATATTTACGTTGGCTGCACTGCACTGCAATTCTATTCACTGACAGACAGAAGCCATTCGGCTTCGAACATTGCATACTTGAATTAGGGGATTCTATCTCATTTTTCCGTAATTAATGTATTGCGTCTCAGTATTAATAGTATTTATACAAATACAAACACAAATACAAACACAAATACACTATTAATAAAAAATCGTATTGTTCATATACAAAGGCTAATGGTATCGGAGAAAGCATAATGCTTTACATCCCTATTATTCTCGTTCCTTGACAAAGTTATAAGTGGTGTAATGGTTAAGATGCTAGGTCGAGGAGCTAGGGGTCCTAGGTTCAAATCCCACCCTATGCTGTAATTTTTTTTTTTATTTATTCG
The DNA here is from genome assembly GCA_964059195.1 of Ectobius pallidus. Lineage (NCBI taxonomy): Eukaryota > Metazoa > Arthropoda > Insecta > Blattodea > Ectobiidae > Ectobius > Ectobius pallidus. The sequence goes on from CAXKWD010000005.1 coordinate 19,074,166, forward strand.
CTATATTTTTAAGATTTAAATGCAGTGTTTAATTTTTAATTTTTAAAATTACCTGCCTTATACTTTTTGTCAAATCTATAAATGCAGATCCAGATTTCACGTACTTTGCACCTTGGGCAAGACTTTTTTAATAGCCCGTTTAATTTTTTACTTTTACCACCTACCCCAAGTTACTGTATTAGTGTTAAGTTTGAGTTTTACCGAAGTATAAACCAATAGTATCCCGATAGCGTTTTATTATTGCAAGTAATCCCAGGCTTCACAACATTTATTAAAAAATAAAAGTAATTTTGTTTTGGAGAAAAATGCATGATTGCTATTGCAGTTTCATTTGCAAAACAATTACCTAAAACCTCTGACAATATTATGTAATATAATCGATCTTTGAAACTTTCAAAAATATTTAATATAGACTAGGTTATTTGGTAATTATAAAACATACGCTAATTTAAATTAAGATATGTTTATAAAACATATGTATTACAGGTACCATATATTAAAACAAATATTTTAGAACAAAATAATTAATGATCCAAATGTTAAAACGAGATTTTTAATTGTGAGTTTGCTATGTTTGCGAAACGAGCCCTTAAGAGCGAATGCAGCAATCCTACGAGCAAAATAAAATAATTTTTTCACGTGTATCGTACTCTATTTTTTAGACAATCGTTAAAATTTGTCAAATAATAATAATAATAGATGCTAGATTTATGATAAAGAATTACGCCCTGTGGAGCCAGCCATACAGATTTTCTACAATTTCTGAGAACTTTCACATTTAAAAGGGCTTAGTGAATTTTAACATTTTTATCAAACTGAGTCTATTTCATAATCATATGTAAATATTTTTAACAAAAAGAGTTTTTCCATGTGAAGCAATCAAAGTTGGTTACTCTGGAATATTATAATTTCATACCACCCACTTTCTTAATTTCATACCATGCAATCTAATAAGTTCAACTTATTAAGGAGGGCCGATTACATAATATTTTAGGCTCTTGAAAACATTCCTTAAGCAGTACAGTTAGTTTGTGGTAAAGTAAAAAATATTCTAGTAACAATTTAAATATTTTTTCCAGTTTTTCAAGTTTGTTTTTCTAAATTATTGTCCTTCAAATAAATATGCATTTCAGGTTTTTTTAAATATATTTTAAGCTCAGACATTTTTAAATGTACACACTCATTGGACAAGTCACAACTGATATCTTTGGATAAAAGTTACAAAACTTTGAAGTATCACTCTCAACTTCTGATAATTCTGACGATCTATTCAACAAATCTTGAAGACACCATATTCGTCTTGACAAAATTGCCATGAGTTATTTTCAGGAACACACTGTTGTTATGTAATAAAAGTTTGTTAATTTGTAACAGTGGTGACGTCAGAATTTTTCCCGCAGATTGACCAAAAAATGTGAAGGAGTGCCATGAGTGATGTATTTGTCTGATAAATAATTGAAATCACTTTTGTTAAATATTTTGCATTGCAGGATGGTCGAATAAGCAATTAGAATTCCTCACAAGGACTATGATTCCTGGGATTGCGTACTGCATGACAAGAGTTAAAATCTCACTAATACACTCACATAACTTATTTTACCCTAGATACGAAAAATGCTATATTTTCTCTTTATATCCTCTTTTATCTTATATCTCTTTCACGTTTGAATCAGGGTCCGCATTGCGGGAGTGCGTATTCATACAAATCGGAAATTTGTTTGTTGCAATTATATCAGTAGACAACAATTAATTCACGCATTCAGATATAAACATATCATTGTGCTAGGGTAACCAGAATATCCAAAATAAGCATGGCCCAATCGTTACGTTGTTACTACCATCATCCTATAAATATTAGTACAGGCACTAAATCTGAGCCACAAGTCATGCAAGGCCTTATTGTTCACTCGCGAATCTGAGTTTCTACAAAGAGTGGACGGATTATAAATACCCTAAAGAGATTTATTTGAAAAATGTTTAAAATAAAAGTTTTAACTCATAGTATAAGCATCCCATCTACAAAATTTAAACAAAATCGTTACAGCAGTATTCGAGAAAATCGCGAAAAACTAAATATTCTTCAAGTAAAGTTCCCTTAAAATAATAGAATTTCGTCGCCAATCTTCGTGTCACATCCTGAGAAAAGTACCTAACCCAAAAACAAAATGTAGTTTTCATACAATTTTCCGTTCTGAGCTAGGATGTTCACAGACATACACACACACACACTGAGATACACACACAGTCATGTTTCCAAAAATAGTATTTTGTTTTAATTCAGAGGGCCTCAAAACGTGTATTTATGTAAAAAACTAAAGTCGGACTTTAGGGATCGAAAACAACACTTCCTCTACCTATAGGACCTAAGGTAATGGGCAGAGGAAGTAAAGAAGGAGAATCGTGCGAAAAGAGGAACATCTTGTCCCTCTACCTGAAAAGAATTTTAATAGGTTCCGCCGCTTAAGGCGATCTTTTAATTCGCCGAGGGTTTCACTACTGATAATAAGGTTTTATACGCTACAAATTATATTATACAACAAAATATAAGACAGCTAATTTTAAAAATTAAAAATCATAAACTGTATTTGCGTTTGAAAATAGTATGAAAAAAAATAGTACCCTGCCTAGGATCGAACCCTAACTTTCTGCATAACTATCCAGCACCATAACCACTGAGCTATGATACCACGAAGCAATAAAGTGAATATTTATCATGTGAAGGTGCACGATGTTCCACACATAACAGGATAAATCTTTGTGTAAAGGAACGATACGGTTTTTTTTTGGTGAAACTATGGGTACGGAATAATATTACATTACATAAATATAAAAAATTACTGAATGGAAGAACTGAAAAATGATAATTGAGGGATTAGACATAGTTTCGAATGTTCAAGGCCGAATACAGCCGAATAATGCCGATCGGCACCTCCTTGTCAGTACGCAACGAAGTCGAGTAGTTCATTTGTCAATCTTTGATACTGGCAACTTAACTTGTAGAATTGAAAGTGCAACCTTACGACGGCCCAGGTATACTTTGTCATAGGATAACATAGATTCCCAGTTTTCATTCGCAAGATCTTGTTTGAAATTTAAAATTGAATCGTCATTCATTACTCTAGTCATATTACTATGAGCATGTTTACTGTTCGAATTTACTTTAATATTGTTCAGCACTAACATTTGTGCATCATGATCTGATAATCCATTTAATATTGGAAGTACTTTAAAATTAAAATGTTTTTCTATATCTATGAATATATTATCTATTGTTGTTTGGGAGTCGTTCTGAATTCTCGTTGGAAAGTTTACTATGAAATCTAGATTATAGCTACCCAATAAAGATATCAGTCTGATCTTCTTCTCACTATCAATTGAGAAATCTACATTAAAGTCCCCACACAGTATAATATTTACATTAGTACTATACAGTGAATTAAGAACCCTTTCTAACTGATTTACAAAATAATTGAAATTACCTGATGGTGCCCTGTAAATGGCTAGTATTACAAATGTATCATTGTCAAAATTCAATCTGGCTGAACAACATTCAAAATCCTGTTCTTTACAGAAGGAACTTGTGTCTATATCACTAAAATGTAAGTTTCTTTTGATAAATATACTCACACCTCCACATTTAATGGAATGTCTACAAAATTTTGAACATAAGGAAAAATGATCAATTTTTAATTGTTCCAGATCTGTTTCTGCACAGTGGTGTTCCGTTAGACAAATAACTTGAATTTCCTGTTTATTAGAATTAATTGTATCCTGAATGGCTAAGTTAAATTCTTCAATTTTATTTTCAAGCCCCCTTATGTTTTGATGAAATAGTGCAAATGATTTATTAGTTCTAGCTATAGGCCTAAGTGTATTACTATGATTGACTTGAGATATGCATATAGGCCTAAGCTGTTGGATTCTTTCACTTAGATTCCCCCTAAAAAACGAGTCGAGCCACCATCTATGACAGGAATAGGCCTTTTACAATCTAGTACATTACACTTCAACTCCTGTGCAACCAGTTCTGCCAGTGTCTTCTTTCCTCGAAGGTTGAGATGGAGTCCATGCCTGGTATACTCTTCCCTTCTTAAGCTGATAACAGAAACAACATTGAAGTTAATATGATCACTAGAGAATTTCCACAACTTATCATTTATAGCTTTTACCTTTGATCAAAGCGAGGGCTTGTCGTACCCGTGGAATAATTCAACAAAATCTATATTAGTATGCATGCTACCTTCAGAAATACTATCAAGATCTGCTGCAACTGAATAGCTTGGATCTCTGTCTAGGCTGTTCCCGGCTCCTCCAATAATCACCACTCGGTCCTCCTTGGTGAATCCTTTGGTCAGTCCCTTGATACCTGAAACAACATCACTAAGTCCAGCATTAGGTTTACATAAACATTGCACTTGAAAATCGTCTCCTACGGCAGCTTGAAGAGCAGATCCCATGTGTCTGGCGTGACTGCTACCTAAAACTAAAATCTTTCTCTTATTAGTGGGCCTACATGTAGAAGCTGGTCTGGGTGGCTGGGCTTCTTCTTTGTCTACAGCATCATCTTCGGTATCTAAAACAGAGAATCTATTATTAGTACTGACAGGCTGCACTGCTATCTCATTCATTCTGGATGATCTCCTTCTCCGATTAGGCCTTCTCAGAATATCTGCAAAGGAAACAAAACTGGAATTAAAATTTACATCATCACTAGTTCCTTCCATGAGGTCAACCTGCAAGTTACAATTTACTGGTACATCATTTCTGCCCTTCAGTTCAGCTTGCAGTTTCTTCACGTCGTCCTGTAACAAATCAATAGCACATTTTAGGTCATTAATCTCCCTGTCCTTGATGCAAAGTCTACACAGCCAATCTCCATCGGGAACATCATCCAAACATAACCTAACACATTTAAAATGAAACCACACATCACATGAATCACACTGTATACCCTCATCTACATGGTCAGTACAATTTCCACATAATCCGCTGGAAGTCATTTCTGCAACAGAGAAAGAACAGAAAGTTAGTAAAATCAGAAACAACTATAATAAGACAAAGCAATAATAACACTAATAATATTAAAGTGACGATAATAGGCGTGTCTGTGAACAGCTGATTTCCTAACAAAATGGCGGACAGTTAGTAGCCTAGGCTACTGCAATTTGTAAGTTAAAAAATAAAGGCTTTAATTTGATTAACTTGCAAAATTTATGTTTGAGGAACAAAAGTATATTATCTCTAATTATATTTAAAAGTTATAAATCAGATACTAGCTAATTAATATTGAAAAACTATAAAGATTCTCGGAGCTGATTTCCTAACAATATGGCGGATAGCTACAAGTCTAGGCTATTGGAATTTGTAAGTTAAATAATAATGGTTTTAATTTGATTAACTTGCAAAATTTATGTTTGAGAAACAAAAGTATATTAACTGCAATTATATTTAAAAGTTATAACTCAGATACTAGCTAATTAATATTGAAAAACTCTAAAGATTCTCGGAGCTCAAACACAGCACGTCATCACAGTCTCACACCAGTAGCCAGAGCATCAGTTTTCAACATGTGTTATAAGTAGGGACCGGATTTTTAGGTTTTTAAAAACACTGTTTTAGGTTTTCCATTAGGTGAAATAGTTTTTTTTTAGGTTTTTTGTCCAAAATATAGTTTTCAAGTAGAATAATTGGTTTAATGAATTTGAATGTGCTACATAGGATTGAATACATAATACTTGTGAAGTTTAACTTAACAAAATTGACTTAAATTTGTGTAAACTTGCTTTAAGACAATATTATACAATTGAAGAAAGAAAGCATAAAGAATCAAAAGAAGCAGTGAAAATAAGATTGCCTCACATTTCCTGTTTACAGTGTATCACTAAATATCTTTCAAGATGCTCAACCATGGGCACCCATAGCTGGGGGCAAGCCCCCCCCCCCCCCAGCTCTCAGGGAAAGGAAAAATGTATATTAATATTTATTGTCAGGTGTTTTTCTTTTTTCTTTCTGTAGTCAGGACAATCTCTATCTATATAAAAGGCTTTGTCCTGACTGACTGACTGAATGAATGATTGACTGACTGACTGACTGAATGAATGACAGGAATCAACGTACAGCCTAAACTATAACAGGTAGAGACTTGGAATTTTGACAGTACCTTCGCTTCATAATGTAGGTGCTCACTAAGAAAGGATTTTGAAAAATTCTGATTCTAAATGCCAAAAATTTAATGTTTTTGAAAATACTTAATCCATTTTTACATAGAATTATCAAAACAAATTCACAGAATATATTGTTGCACAAATGGTATCAGGTGGGCTTGGAAGAAACAATTGAAATGCACTTTTGACAAATAAGAGAAGTTATCAAAATAGTTCATGTTATAAATAAATATTACAGAGTGAAATCCACTAAAATAATGGAATCACATAACTTTCTCTACCCTGGACATAGAGAAAACAAAACGAGGTATGGTAATGTGTATATTATTATATTATATCGCAGGTTTTTGGAGAGAAAAGTATGAAAGTGATAATGCTTTATGGTAACATAAGAGTGGGAAATTTCCCGCCTCGATATTACAATTTTATGTTACAGGAATTTCTGTTTCTTCTTATTTAAACCTCTACCAGGCTTGCTGTGCACTGTACAAGCGATGGGATGCAAAATTCTAGATCCTCTATGAGCCATAAAAAACTATATCAAGCGTTTTCTGAGGGAATAGTTTGAGTGTAATAAGTCGTTCTTCCTATTTCAAATTATAAATGCCTATATAAGGACCTAGAATTTAAAATTTAAAATCCTTCATAAGCTAATTTCCAATTACAAAATACAAAACCCGGGCGACGCCGGGTCTTTTAAGCTAGTTATATATAAGTCAGTGGAGACATAAAAAGTTTGCAGAAGTTTTACGAAATCTACAACATTGAAGCAGAATCCACAGTGGATTAGAAAAGAGGGTCCAGGCCAACTAAAGGCAAACAAAAAAAACAAGCACTTTAAAACACAGAAATCTTTATCCTTGTTCATACACGGCAACAATGGTTGTTCTTACAACTATTTTAAAAGGAATGCGCCGGTACTCTTTTCCTCTCTTGATACTGTCCATCCTAGACGACAATGGGTTGAATGAAACGGTGGTGGTATTAATTTCAACCCGACAAAAATTATTGTCTCTCCGCAAATTATCGATTTCTCAACTGACAGACAAAAGAAAAGTAGTCTAAATGAGATATTTTAGGTTTTATATCCCGTTTAGGTAGATTTAGGTTTTTATACCCCATTTAGGTATTTTTAGGTGCCACAAAATTAATGTGGTTGAATCCTATGGGCATGATTCGAAAAAGTGTATGAGCGCTCTTTGTTTTGGAAGTAAGGAAAAAAATAGGTAAAAACCTAAAAATCCGGTCCCTAGTTATAAGTTTCGCAGGCAAGAAAGGCATATGTGTGCCAGGGCAGTAGGCCTACAGTGTTGCCAAACTTCCAATTCTTAACACAAAGCACACAGCATGTGAGCCAGAGCACTTATCTTATGGATCTTTACTCTGTGAATGCTTGTAGTAGAATGTAAATAACACATTATCTAAAAGCACAGCAGGAAACTAACTCCTATTGGTTTATGAGGCACAATGTGAGGAAGGTAAACCTATCGCGGGAATGTGTAGCAGTAGATCTTGTAACATGAAGTTGCCGAGCTGTACATTCTAGTAACAGTTTGATTTCTCGGTCAATTTCAGTAGTTCTCAGCTGGTGAGTACTCACTTCTCAGATCCTGCATCCATCCAAAAACTTTTTGATTCGAATAATCATTCAATTCTTTATACTACTCGAGAACAGATTATCAGATATGAGATGAGAATTCACAAACATTTTAAATATCTGTAAATTGAACAAGATGTTGACATTTAAACACTTTGAAATTCACTTTTACTTACTTTTTTTGTTTTGCAGAGTATTCGTTTCATGGGTTTTGCCCATATTTTCAACTGCTAGTCAACAGTTAAATTCTTGCTTGGAGAATACTGATTTTCCCTCTGGTGTAGATTCTTGATGACATTTTCCTCTTGAGGTATTTCATAATTCATTAACTTTTGTCTTCAAACTTTTTCATATGAATATTTCCCATATTTCCAGATCTTTGTTTATTTACTGATTTCATTAATTTGGCCTTCTTACAGATGTTATGATTGTAAACAGTGAGCTGCTACTGATGATTGTTCTGTTTTACAATATTTAGGCCCTGTATGACGACCTGCTGATATCATATTTATCTGCCAGATAGAGAACCTATCTGGAAGTTGGCCATGAATTGCGTATTGTGATCTCCTGACAAAGTCTGTCTGGCAAGACAACTTCCAGATAAGCTAGCAGGAGGATGGAGTGGCTGACAAGCTTCCAACTGCTAGTTAGGAATCTTGGTTGAAACAAGATGGCAGTGTGCCAAAATTTTTTTGCCACCTGCATTTTAGAACTGATGCCGGAAGATTTAAATTACATAAAATTGTCATTTTATGCTCACATATGAATGAAATAGAATTTAACAAATAGATTAATGCACTTAAAACGATATGTTGTTATGTAATTTAATTGTACAAATACAAATCAGAGCTGCCGCACCTAGCGGAGGACTACCGAACTACAACAAACACACCTCTCTGCTCAGCGAGGTAAGGACCATTTTAAAAAATTTTACTGCGTCCTTGCCGGTAGCAGTTCAGCGGTGGTATTACACGGCATCTTCCAGTTTAGCTATCTGGAAGTCACATATCTGAAGGATTTGTCATCAGGTGGTAATACAGGCCCTTAATATTTCTCATGTGTTCTTTTAATCTTACGTCTATAGATATTCTTTTTGTTTTTCCTAAAGATGTTTCATTTCATTCTGAGCATTTTATCTGATAGATTCCTACCTTTTTTCTTTAGGTATATTTTTCCCCAAATGGTTGGTCTTTATTAAATTTGATGCAGTATTTGTTATATGAAGCCATAGTTATATTCTTTATTAAAGATTTTTAAAATTTTTGAGTGGCCCAAGGATATGTGAATTTTTTGAAATTTTTTCTTTCTCTGGTGATGGAGTTATTATTTAAGTGGAGAGAAAGGAAATAGGAATCCATGCTTTTGATTTTTGAATGGTGCTATTTTTTTTACTACGTACTAGTTTTTTTCTGAAGCCATTCTTTTCTGTAGCATTCAGAATTTGTAAATATTCTTCATCATATGCCTCCTTTGATAATGGAAGATTGACCAGTCTGTGAGTTAAGCTACTGATTACTGCCTGTTTGTGTGGTCTAGGGTTATAACCATCGGCTTTTATATAATTATCTGTAGGTGTCTCTTTTCTGCTTGTATCAAATTGTAATTTATGTCCTTTCCTCATAATTTTGAGATCTAGAAGTATTAGTGTGTTGTTAATTTCTGTGTTTACTGTAAAATTTAATGGTCCATTCCTGAATAATTTCATTCCTCAATAATTTCAGTGCATCTTCAATTTGTTTTTCATTAATCACTGCAAATAAATCATCTACATACCTATACCAATATATATTTAAAAAATTCACATATTATTCGCACACTTTATCTTGAGCTTCACGCTCCATAATGCTAAAAACCATCCATATAAAGAAGGCCTCGCTCGAAAAAATGAAGATCGCGACCCGTCCCCAGTATTGCCATGCCCAAAAACTTCCCGTTGAGGCATACTTGAGCTACCGTCAATTTTTTTTGTTTACATCATATTATTCTGAAAATGACAGAATAAATCCAGGGATATTAGAAGAACAGTACTGGTGTTATGGAAATGGTCGATATAAGGGACAACTAAATTAAAAATAAAGATTCTTTAAACCAAGAAGTATCGGAAATCAGCGAAATAATGAACCAAATAAATTAAATGGAAGGAAAAGCAATTTAATGTGTTTCAAGCTGAATCTGTCGTTGGAGAAAAGAACAAGTCAAGTTTTATTATTTCGTTGTATGAATTACCTACAAACTTTCGCGAAAGGCATTTAGTTAAATTACATCAATTCAGGCATGTGAAAGTGCGTATTCAAGTAGGCCTACATGTATAATGCTACGACTTTTAAACGATTTTCTATATTCTGAAGACCGGGAGAGAAATTGTCTAAATAGGCCTAAATATATTACTTTATTCATTTCTCCAGCGATATATTCTACTATATAATATCTGAATCAATATAAAATCTTTAGTTTGGTAGCGAGAGTTGGAAGTGCTACAGATTACAGTTAGTTCCATTGTGACCCAGCATAAAACTACACACGTTATATTTTCTGGTAATTGGCAACCCTTCAGAAACAACGTCAATTTCAACTCACCGCCTTCTGCAATAGTCAATCTCTTATACTGCATGCAATATCAGCTCCCCTCACCCCCTGTTACCGCCAGGCGACCCGGCCTCTGGTGCGAATAGCGGACCTTGGAATAATTTAGGGTGCGATTCCCGGCGATAACATGTCGAGAATAAATTGGAATGAATGATTTGCAGTTCGAAACACAAATTCTATTGCTTTTCGAACCACAAAGAAAGTATAACAGTTTGTTTATATGCACATAGAGTGATAATGCTGCTTGGTTACCATAAACATGCGATTTGAGATGAAAATGTTCTTCGTGAATCTTGAAGTTATTGCTCTATCCAGATACACATTTAAATGTATTGGCAGACTGTATTCAATCGGAGGACCAGAAATAAATATGAACTTGCTGAAATGTCACTTCAACAGCTAGGAAAAAATTGTATTCACAACACAAGAAGTTCAAAGCAATGGTTTAAAATAAATGATTCACACCTTGCCTTCTAAACGATAAAATGTCTATATTTAGTTATAAATTGCCGTTACATACATTCCTTAGGATTGCCAGTCTCATCGAAGTCAAACTAATCCATGGTCCTTGGAACGTACCTTTTGTATGTGGTTTATGATATTACTCACGGATTGAATGATTTCCCTTTGAAATTACCAATGTCCAGAGAATTGGTGAAGCACTATTAAACTTCGAAAGGAATCCTTAAGATCCTTAAATTGCGTTGAATGCGATCTTGAAGTTAGTTGAATCACTTAATCCACAATAAAGTTGAAGATAAAAGGCTTTTCGCCCGAATTTAGCGTTGTTTTGTGATGCTAGGAAGCTTGTAAGTTGAAAGAGCCCATTGCTCTTAAATAGGAGAAAAGAACATACATTTTGTTGTCCATTTTTTAAGAAGAAAGAGTAGAATGTTATTAAAAAACAACAGAAGGTTGAAATAATTAAAAAATCTCCAACCCAAGACAATAACTTGATCCTAATATTAAGATAATCAATCAATACATGAAAAAACACTATACTAAATATGTAATTGCAAGAGAAAATAAAAAATAAACAAAGAAATATTAAAATGTGCAAGTATTTAGAAATAAAATGAAATAGTTTTGGTATTGAGGTTAAAAGCAACAATTATCAAGACATACTTAGAATAATTAAAACTATGAGGCTTTAAAAATTACATGAAAAACCAAAGCCCACTGAACTAAATTCATAGCCAGCATTGAGTAGGTATTACATGACGTAACACCCCCGCATTTTTTTGGCTCAAGATAAAGTGTGAGCATATCATCATCCTTGGGCCATTAAAAACTTTCAAATATCTTTAAAGAATAGGTCTATAATATAACTTTAGCTTCATATATCAAATACAGCATCAAAAACTTAATAAAAACCAACCATCTGGATAAAATACCTAAAGAATGAAGGCAGGAATCTACTACCAGATAAATTGCTCAGAATGTAATGAAACATGTAAGGAAAAAGAAAAAGAAATGTAGACATAAGATTAAAAAAAATACATGAGAAATTTTAAATATTGTCAAATAGACAAATCAGTAGTAGCAGCTCATTGTTGGATTGTTATTAATAATAACATCTATAAGGAGGCCAAATTATTGAAAGCAGTTGAATTTATTTATTTATTCATTAGTATATATATATATATATATATATATATATAATAATATTATCATGTTTATGCATCGAATGTGTGTGTCCATTAATTTGTTTTATGTGAATTTTTATTTTGTCATGTATTCTGTTTCTATTGATCCTTGTTATACTTTGTCATCATGGCAGCCTCCTAATGGGGGAAGTTTCTAGAAATAAAACATAAAGATCTGGAAGTGGGGGAAAAGATTCATATAAAGGAAGTTCGAAGATAAGTAAATGAAGAAAACTTGATCAAGAAGTTTGAAAATCCACTCCAGAGGGCACATCAGTATACTCCAAGCAAGAATTTGACAGTTGACTAGCAGTTGAAAATGTGGGTAAAGCCCATGAAACCTACGTTCTGCAAAATTGTAAGTAAAAATTAAGTCTAAAGTTTTTAAATGTCAATATCTTATTTAATTTACATAATATATTGCTTCACAGTATAAAAGTTCCATTATTATATTCTTTTTCTAAATGTTGAACAATTTGTTTATACCGGTAATCCTAAATGAAAGAGATCTGATTATATTTTTCATCTGTTTGTCCACTGTACTATCTAAACACTATGTCATTGGTGTGCAACCCTTGCGAAACGCCAGACTTTCTGCAGAAAGGCCGATTATGCTACATTCTATGAGGGACTTCCGCCCTTGGTAAATGCAGCCTAGTTTCACCCAGAACCAAAGGGGCTAACTAACACCATTGCACTATGTTCTTGTATTGCTGATAAAAGTTCCGTTGTATTTCCTTTTCTGTTGCGTTCAGCAGTTGCTTTGTGTTTTTTAATGTCCCTCTCATTTTTCTTTTCTTTTTTCTTTCTCCATTTAACATTTTGTCCTTAATTTAGATTTTGTAATTTCATTTTAAGCCTGATTTTCAGAACATAAGTGTGTGTCTTATTGCAGTTTTTGTTTGATATTCTTTTTGTAGATTGTTTCCGTGATAATCTTCTGAAATGATCTTCAGCTTTCACCATGTCTGCTAAATTTCATTTTTATATTCATTTGGGATATTTTATAAGTTTAGTCTCCAGGAACTTCTTACTGGTACTTTCTCTATTCATACCATAGGTACCCAGGACCAGATTAGACACTTAGATGCCCCCCTTACACTTGTAATTCAAAATATTAAAGCAATAATAAACCATGAAATAAAATTTGAATACCGAAAATTCGAAAGTAAACAAAACTGTATGCTTCCATTTTATTTATGTCTCTACTTTCTTCTTTGCAAAATCTTGATCAGATCTTCAAAACCAATCGTACGTAACACATCTGCTTGTATATAATAAAGATAGGCATCCAGCATGTCTTGTTGCAGGGGTGCCCACAAGAGGGGGAGTTTGAAAATTGTTGCAAAATTAGCATTTTTTATGTTAAAATTAAAAGTGGTAAATTTATGTAACTTCAAATTGTAGTTTTTTAACTGCCCACATTTATTTCCAGTCATAATTTGACATGATGTAGGTTTACAGCAATAAACATATGTACTTTCTAGTTAACAAAAATATTTTTAGGTGTTTTAGTTCATACTTGTAAGATTTCTACTCTTTCAAAACTATGTATGCTTTTTCTCAACATAGCATTTTACCACTTACGCTTGAGTGTAGTACCCAGGTAACATTAAGCATTAAGCCAGATGTTCTTGCCAGAGACTGAAACTGAATTTTGCTTTGACGTCTGTCGTGGTGTTAATGGTGGTCATATTGAAATTTACTAACGTTATTTGGAACCATTTGTGTTTTCATTGAGGAGTGGAAATTGCAAAGGTTCTAAGTGCTTTTTAGAGAATTGTACAAGCAGTACTTATATCCGAGACAGCAGCAGCACACTTCATCTGTTCATGGGTGTAACAACTACCGTAACAATGAACTTACATGTAAACTTACATGGGTGCACATGGAACAACATGGTGCAAAAAATAAATAAATAAAATAAAAAAATAATAAAGAAATAAATAAATAATAATAATAATAATAATAATAATAATAATAATAATAATAATAATAATAATAATAATAAAATGGCACTTATAACCTTTGAAATTTCCACTCCTGAATTCATTAGACATTTAAAAAAAAATTTATTTTATTCATTGTATGAAACCCAAGAGAAATGCATCAAATTATTACCCGAATGAGCAAGTGGTCGTATTCAGGTTCAGTAGGCCTATACATATTTACATGAACTCTACGAAACCCCAACATTTCTTCTCGGACGCCTAATATTATAGGAGGCCGTGGTTCCTGATGATTAGCATTTGTGTTAAAGTTAAAATAGAAGTTACTAATACATTAACATGTGCTAAATGAAAATAATGTTTTTAGGGAGAACTCATGCATGTAAAGAGAGTTGTTTCTGTGTGTACATCGATTGCTAATCCTGTTGCTCTGATGGTGTTTGCACTGATGGTGATAGATGGCTATAGTGTGGCCCTTTTTTGAATTATGTACCACTTGGGCGGACCACATTACATGGTGATGTGTAACTGGTGAAAGTGTAAGATGTGAAGAAATGAGCATGTATAGTGGTGTATGTGTTGTGCAGTGATGTAGAGAGAGTTTGATTATGTTAATCTGACTGCCTTCTTAATTAATTTTTTAAAATTCATTAGGAATGCTACATATTGTAGAATATTGTAATGATAATATATGAAACACATTCTTTTTAATCAGCAAAAAACTAAATAAATATCTGTTTCTTTGTGTAGCTACCATGGTAATTTTTTAAATTTAGGTATTAATATGCAACAGACTTGTGTTTACTGTAGCATTTTTTAAACTGTCCTTTAGTTAATTAGATCGGGAAAAAACCAAGATCTATTTGTATGTGCTATAGTAATTTTTTAATGAAACTGGGCTTTGTTTTGCATTCATAGTTCAAGTTCTTAGTACATTTTGTCTATGGATGGGCAGACAGACAGAACAATGCATGAAAGCAATAGTGTTTCATATTAGTACATTTAACAAACCTTAAAAAGTTGTCCTCCCTTTAAAGTTGGTATTCTGTTTCTTTACAGATGTGTGTTGGTCAACGCGCACGTCTTATATGTTCACCTGATTTTGCTTATGGATCTCGTGGTCATCCTGGAATATATCCTTTTTGAAGCACTTAAAGGGAATTACTCTGGGATTTATGCACTAGTGAACAAGAAATTCCAGACACTTGAATTTTACATCTTAAGTCTTAAATGTACAGAAAACTGTTTCAATCGAGAACATAGGCGTAACCAGGCCGACCATATGGGGGGGGGGTTATAACATCTGGGGGTATGGAATACCCCCCCCAGGGAGAGGGGGGGTTCGGAGGTCCTCCCCCGGAAAATTTTAAAAATTAAGATGCACAATAACGAGTTTTAAGCTTCCCACGCTTTATACTCATATTAAGTAATTTATAAGCAAACTTAAAAAAATTGTACAATTTTCCTTTTTTTAATCAATGGAGAATGAACATTTTGTTTTGAACAAAGCATTACATCGATAGAAAACTTATTGTCTTCATAAAAAATCACTGTATAAACAAAAAGTCATTTTATTCATTCACAGCCAGAGAGAGTTCTAATTATTTTAAAATAATAATTACTTGAGTTTTGTGGCTTTAGTAGCATGTTTTGATGCTCCTCGCTCTAATTACTCCTTGTAGGCGATGTGGCATGCTTCATATAATTGTCATAATCCTTTTTGGGGGATATTTTCACATTCTTCTTCTAAAGCTGCAGCTTGAAGTTCTTTTATGGTTTCGGGAATCTTTCTCAGTGCAATGTTCCAAACATGTTCAGTGGGCTTGAAGTCGGGACTTCACTCTGGTCCATAACATTGATACCATCTTCAATAAGTACAAGGGAAACCTGTTCTGCAGTTTATGCCCTAGTGTTATGGTCTTGTGGTTAGCCGGCGTGGTCTTGTGGTTAGCGTCGCTGACTACAGATCCGTCGGCCCGGGTTCGATTCCCGGTACCTCCTCGGATTTTTCTGGGTAGGGAGGTCTGGTAGGGGTGCACTCAGCCTCGTGATTCCAAATTGAGGAGCTACTTGATAGAGAAGTAGCGGCTCCGGTCATGAAAACCACCAATAACGGCCGTGGGTGTCGGCATGCTGACCACATGCCCCCCAATCCTGCCATCTGCCTACGGGAGATGACGCAGCGGTCGGTGGTAGGCCAAGTCCCTCCAGGGATGTAGCGCCACGGAGTTTAGTTTAGTTTAGTTTAGTTATCTTACATTAGGAAAATATGGCATGACTTCATTTACGGATTCTTCAATGGTGCCATTGAGCATACACATGATTTCCATATGGGCTATGATAAAAATTGATCCTCTACTGTAGGGTACACTTGGTGACAATGCAGCCGGTGCATGCTGCTCTCCTTGTCTTCTCCGTATACATTCTCATTCATCTAATGAATACAGGGCAAAACGAGACTCATCCGTTAACAAGACAGCCTCCCAGTCTTCCATGGTCTAGTTGATGTGTTGAAGGGCAAATTGCAGACATACAGCTTAAAGTTGAATAAGAAATTTCGGTAACCTCGATGGCCGTCTTGATACCAATTCATGTTCCCAGACTCTTATCAGACACCACTAAATTTAGAGTTTCTGCTGGGTGACGAGCCAGGTACACACTGCGGAATAGGTTTCAATTGTACTTCATGAAGTTCGAATCAATGCTATGGATTGGCCAGCATGAAACCAACCTAAATCCCAGTGAACGTTTTCAGTTCATTGTACTGAGGGGGTTCATCAAAGAAGAGCTGTTCCTGAAACCATGAATGAACTTGAGCAGCTTTAGAAGAAGAATGGGAAAATATCCCCTAAGAAAGGATAATCCGAGAATAATCCAAAGCATGCTGTTCAGTTATGTTGAATCTTTACTTTGATGTATCCTTTATACAATTATCTTCTTCTACGATTTCAAATTTCCATTCCTAGTTGGCTTTGCTTTTGTTTTATTGTCACCTTCTGCCTTCCTTTGTTTCTCATCAAATGTTTTCAGTGTGTTCTGATTTAATTTATGATCTTATACTGGACTCATTTTATGTACTTTATTATTTTTTACGTTATAATGATTATAAAATAACTAAATATTAAATTCATATTTTATTTCTTATTTCTTATTTTCAAGAAGGTATTTTCTTTTATGTACATTTCTTCATATCAAATTTCTATTATGATTAATTATTTTGTTCTCGGCCAATAGAAATCCTTCTTGCCTCATTGTTAATTTCATTCCTTCTTCTACGTCGCCATTACACAATCCTCTTAAGGGATTGTAGTCTATTCTGAATTTAACCAACAGTGGTGTTTATCTTCATACATCCTTATAGTTTGTTCCTGCGATTTAAGGATTATTTTATCATTGTTTTAATTGCAAAGAAGCAGTTATCTACGTTTCATTAGGCTCAGAATATCTGAATTATAATGTTTCTACCAGGAATTTCTACAAGGCATGATTATTGCCTAATTTCGACATCAGGACTGATTTGATGTGAGATTTAACTACTTAAGGAATCTTCATCTTCAGAGTGAGTGCTTAAAGCCTAATATTTGATTTACAGCTTGTAACATTAATTTAAACTTTGTTGCATCATAGCTGTACTTATCGTACTACGCAATTTAAATCAGTGATACTAATTGCGTTATAATTTGTGCATGAAATTCGCAGAGATTTTTATTGTGAATATTATCAATGCAACATAGACTTGCTGCATGCATATCCCATCATCATGTTTGTTCTTGGCATTCATTGCCAAGTGGTCTTCCGGAAATATCATTAATCAATATATTTTTTAACCTGAAGTCTACGTTCTTTGGGCGGAATAAGTTCAAGGCATCATCCAGCAAGTGACTGTGATATTCAAGAAGTTTCAGTTCGGCTGTGAATGCACGTAACATCTATCACTTCAAGATTTCACAGGAAAACACCTAATGTGATAATCGCATCAAATATCATGTAAATTGTTTTTAATTCTTAGATAAGAATGATTCTATTATTGATATAATTAATAAATACACTCCAATCGGAATGTATGGCGTGTATTCAATCTTGTCAAACTCAATTAATTCTTATACAGTCCACTGCTAATGCACGCTATACACATGCCACATCGCTTACAAGAAGTCATTAGAGCTAGGGGTGGCAACACATGCTACTGAAGTTACAAAACTTAAATAAACGTTTTAAAAATTAGAGAACGCTTGTTCCCTGTAATGTTTTGTTCAAAGTGTAAGGTTATATGCAATTGAAAAGGTTTTCTCTTTATTTAAGACAGACTTAAGACGTAACGTTCAAGTGTCCATAATTTTTTTGTCTGCTAGTGTTTATCTTTATCCCCTGGATGTAATAATTTCTTAGGTTTATAATTTAACTTGAATTCCTTCCGAGATCAAGTGGGACAATTGTATTAAGTTCACTTAAAGTCAAATCAGTTTTCAATTTTAGTCAAAATGCTTATGTGATGGAAGAGTTTTGATGTCTTATTATCGCCTGTGTCTTCTATTTTGACAATTACTGTGATGTCATGCATATGAAGGGTACAAGGAAAGAAGGGGAAAGGTCAACCAAAATCAGAAATTGAGATATCTAATCCATCTGGTAGCTTACTCAGCAGTCTTTCAATGCTGGTTTAGAAGTGGCAAAAAGAGCATAAGATAAGGGAATGATAGCAGTTTAAATTTCACTAATTTATTATCATAAAATAGTAGTAGTAGGTCCGTAGATCGCGAATGATCTCTGGATATCCCCTAGGATATGCACAGCAGTTTAGGGTGCCAGCTTAACATTGTCTCTTGTTATGCATTTCATAACCTGTTAAACAGCATCTCTCCATTCAGTTCTAGATTCTGCAAAGCCTATGATCTGTGCCCATTCCATCTTAAGGGTGTCCTTAATCCCATCTGTCCATCTAATTCTGCATCTGCCTTGTTTCCTGTTGCCTTGTGTGATGCCTATCATTAGGTCTTTTTCCAACGAATCATTTCTAAGCTCATCACAGTCATGGGGCGAAATGTTAAGACCATCCACCCTGAGACCATGTTGGAACAGCCTGAAAAGTGTTAGCCAACAAACCTAAGTTGTTATTAACGTCACAAAACAGACTTCTTCATGCATCCTGTTAGTCTTGGTATCATAGGACATGCAAATAGAATTCATAGAAAATATCTTCAGCTTGGAACACCTGGGGAAAACTGTCAACTTCTGGAGGACAAACTACTTGCTTATTATTTTCAAAATGTAAAACAATGTGAGTGTGGAAATATTGTGAATCATTTAACATGATATTTCCTGTCATAGACAATAATGGATAAAAATTACTGGGACTCAAACAAAACCTTCAGCTGTCCATACCGCTGCTTTACTAACTGAGGTAGTCGGAGTTCGCTTCACAGCCCCAGATGGAACCTCTCCCCTATGATTAATTGCCCTCAGTGGTTTATCTCACTGAAAGACAAGCTATGTCATATGCATTTCTGTGGGGCACACTAATTAAGAGATTTTTGTGACTGGTTTTTTACTGTTATTGTGTAGTAACATTCAAGATAGATATAAATGCATTCATGAACCACAGATTATTGTCTCTGTTGGAAATTTCATGAGAATATTATAGGAGAAAACTTCCTCCGACAAGTGACTGCACGCCATCACCATGAAATGGGGGAATCTGAAGATAAGAGCAAATGAAACTGCTATATAGGCAAAACCAGGGAGCAGCCCAGTTAGGTACAAGCAAAGGACAAGGAAAACAAAAGAATGGCTTCAGTCAAATGGGAAATAATTTGTCATCAAAAGAGAGTAATCAAAGAATCAAAATGAAAATGAAAGTGCAACAGAATGAGGAATACATTCTAAGCAATACTTCCTAGTGAGTCGTAGGAGAGAGGTTCCATCGGGAGCTGTGAATCGAACCCTGGATAGCTCAGTTGGTAGAGCGGTGGCAAGGACAGCCAAAGATCCAGATACCAAGAATGTACATAGCTGAGGTAAAAATTGTTACTAATAATCCCTGCCTAAAGGATTGAATGTGTGCATCTCAGTGCAGGTAAGATGCATATACTTTACATGGCCACCCTTGTTTAAGGTCTATGTATTTAATTTTTCTGATAAGGGGATATATTGGATATATTACAAATATAAATTGTAAAAAGCAACCTTATTCCCACAATCATATGTTTTAAAAAGTCTAACCAAAACTGAAATAATTTGTCAGTACAGTAATAAGGGTCCTTCTTGTTATATATACTGTCAAAAATTAAAACCAGTATATAAATATATTTACAATGTTTGTAAATTGTCAATAAAGCCTACTTATGTAAATGAACATAATTAAATCACCTGTGCTCTCACAAACATGATATTTTCCGTCTTCAAACCAACAGACTGAAGATAACATTTTAAATGCCGAAATGATTTCAAGAACATATAGATTAAGGATCTAACCTAGCTCAACAAGATTTGTTATTTTAAATAGTGTTTTTAAAGCTACATCACACCTGAATTTAAAAGTGAATGTTCTGTTTGTATGTGTTTGTTTTTGTATGGGTTATACTCACAAGGAACCTGTCACTATCCTCATATCAAAACATGCCTCAATATTTTTCCTGGGTAATCTAGATGCTGTAAGAAGTCCACGCTCCAAAAATTAGCTGCTGGTTTCAACTGCAAGTACCTTAAAATGCTTTGCAAATATCTTGGAACATATAGGGAATATATGGTAATCTAGATACGGGACTGGACAACCCTGACTGGCGAGAGTATTACATCATCCATTCATTTTGAGAACGAAAAATTTCTAGTAGGCCGTGTCTCCTTCCATAAGCCACTTTCATCTGTCATATGCGTTAAAAACAAGGACATGTTTGTTTACTTATTTCATTGTTCAAGCTGAAAATGAGTGCTAAATGAATAATGTTATATACAGAATTATATTACTGTGAAATAATTAGGCCTACGTACATTAAGCGGAGTTCTCCAGCAGTGGCGTAATTCTCAAATCAGAAACATATCGGAACAAGCCTCCGAACTTTCACCCACGTTTACAATACGCTGAAACGTTTGTAATAAATATTGTTATCTTAATAATTTTCGTCCTATATTATGAGTTTTTAATTATATAAGAATCAAATGTAGTACCACACTATTTTGTCTTGTAGCATGATGTGTGCTGCGGTTCAAATCACATGCATTTGTTTACATGGGCTTGGATTCGCAAATGAAAGGATCAGGCTTTTAACCTAGCTTCTGTTTTCTGTCTAGTTGCAACCAAATATGCAACTCAGCGATCAAATTCTGTCTACAGACACATGTGAAAACATGTGAAGAAGAATGTGATCAAGACGTGATTATTGCTTTGCCAAATGAACTTGTGCTTTAATCACTGCATCAACACCAGTCACTTCTGTTTTGTTTTCGACCCTGCAAGACACTAACGGGGACGGTCAATTGTCTCCGCGCATCCAGAACTTCGAACTGCAGATGAGGGTTGTCCAACTTCTCCACTGCACTGCTTCAACCCGACATTTTCCAGATTCGATTTAGGGTACTTGCAGTTGAAACCAGCAGCTAATTTTTTCAGCGTGGACTTCTTACAGCATCTAGATGACCCAGGAAAAATATTGAAGCATGTTTCGATATGGGGGTAGTGATAGGTTCTTTGTCAGATATATACTTAAAAAATTGGTTGTATTTTAAACATTTAAAATTTTTATATACTTTGTTTTACATTTTGACATATATTCTTAAGAAAAATGGGCTTTACCTTATTTAAAATCCAGTGGATGTCAGACTTTCAAAGATCGCTACGTTTCGACTTGAACCCTCAGGTCTTCCTCAGGCGAATACTGGATAACGTCTAGGCGCCGTGGTGTATATATGGGTTCTTCCGTTGGTAGATGTCTCTGCTGCGTTCCGAGGGTGGGTACGACAAACTCCCTACCGTCGTGTTGACAATGATGGTTACTTCTGTTAAAAAGAAAGGTGGTGCTTCTATGGTGTTCAGCTATACATTCCTTTGGAATTTCGTATGTAGACTGTACCCCATTGTCCTTGGGTAAAGGGAATTTTACAGTTTTTTTCCCTTTTGTCATTCTTCTAATTACCTCTAACTACTCGTTGCTCAAGTCCCCGTCATAATTATTAAAACTTTACTCTTTGTTGCGTATGATATGACACGCCTCGCTAACCTTCCTCATTACAGGGTCATTAGTAACTCTTAAAATCTTAATGTCACCAATTTGGTGTCCGTTATTTGTCATATGTTGGCTAAGGCCTGTATTGGTTTTGCCATTTCTTATGTCCCTTTCGTGTTCCTTAAGTCTTAAGTCCTTAAGTCTCACCAATGTACACGCCCCCGCAGTTGTTACAAGAAGTGGAGTACACCCCTGGTTTCTCTAACTTTCTTTTTTCCCTGCCAAGCCTTTTGTGTTGGGAGAATATACTCTCAATAGTCCTTCCCACTTTATATGCCGGTGTTAGCTCATACTTATTTGGCATTCTACCGATCCCTTCACTTACTCCCGGTATGAAATTCAGACTAACATACTTCACGTCCTGCTTTTGGTCCGCTTTTCTTGGTTCACTTCCGAGTTCAACTTTTTGCCAAATTTTACTTAACGTTCTGTCACTGTAGCCGTTGGCTTTAGCTAACTTGATGATGTGGTTCTTTTCTTGGAGTAGATCGGTGGGATTATTACACAGTCTAATGGCTCTTTGAATAAAGTTTCGCCACACGTTAATCTTGCATCTGGCGTGATGCGTGGATTTTTTATGTATATACAGGTCGCACTTGTTTGATTTCCTATACACACCCAACCTTACGTTTGGGGCCTGCAGTACAATCCTTAAATCCAAAAAGTTAAGACACTTCTCCACTGATTTCTCAAGGGTAAATTTCATCCTTTCATAACATTCATTGAATTCATTTAGTAACTTATCAGATATGTCGTCTTGCGTGACCAGTAAAATGTCGTCAACATATCTCATGTACAATACTATATTGCTTACGTTCCTACTAATGATGGGATTTTCCAAGTAGTGCAGAAAAATGTCCGCCACAATACCTGACACCGGGTTTCCCATAGCAAGTCCTTCGTTCTGGCAATAAATGACACCGTCAAACTGGAACACATTATGACCAGTACACACATGGTACCAACGGTAGTACTCGTTGGCCACAATACTGTCCACTCCACTCTCAATTAACCACCAGAACAACCACTCTCTTCTGTACTTTTACCAGGCGATCCACTAACAGTTTTGACAAGCCATAGGCGGGATGGTTATACATGGGTATGATAGGCCTTAGCGGTACCCCTTCCTTGTGTCTACCTAAAACACATTGTACTGGAGACCCCAAGCGTAAGGTTGGGTGTGTATAGGAAATCAAACAAGTGCGACCTGTATATACATAAAAAATCCACGCATCACGCCAGATGCAAGATTAACGTGTGGCGAAACTTTATTCAAAGAGCCATTAGACTGTGTAATAATCCCACCGATCTACTCAAGAAAAAAACCACATCTTCAAGTTAGCTAAAGCCAACGGCTACAGTGACAGAACGTTAAGTAAAATTTGGCAAAAAGTTGAACTCGGAAGTGAACCAAGAAAAGCGGACCAAAAGCAGGACGTGAAGTATGTTAGTCTGAATTTCATACCGGGAGTAAGTGAAGGGATCGGTAGAATGCCAAATAAGTATGAGCTAACCCCGGCATATAAAGTGGGAAGGACTATTGAGAGTATATTCTCCCAACACAAAAGGCTTGGCAGGGAAAAAAGAAAGTTAGAGAAACCAGGGGTGTACTCCATTTCTTGTAACAACTGCGGGGGCGCGTACATTGGTGAGACTGGGAGAACTATCAACATAAGACTTAAGGAACATGAAAGGGACATAAGAAATGGCAAAACCAATACAGGCCTTAGCCAACATATGACAAATAACGGACACCAAATTGGTGACATTAAGATTTTAAGAGTTACTAATGACCCTGTAATGAGGAAGGTTAGCGAGGCGTGTCATATCATACGCAACAAAGAGAAAAGTTTTAATAATTATGACGGGGACTTGAGCGACGAGTGGTTAGAGGTAATTAGAAGAATGACAAAAGGGAAAAAAACTGTAAAATTCCCTTTACCCAAGGACAATGGGGTACAGTCTACATACGAAATTCCAAAGGAATGTATAGCTGAACACCATAGAAACACCACCTTTCTTTTTAACAGAAGTAACTATGAAGGAGAAATTATTCGCAGCTATTACAGCCTCACTGTTGGGCACCAGTTGTGGTAGTAATGTTGCGTGAAGGGCTATAAGTCCTCTACTGATTTATTTTAGCGTATTTATAATTACCCTCTTTCCTCGGCAGCAGTCGATCTTCAAGCATGATGGTCCAGTCTCGGGGTAGATGATTGGAAAGCAGGGCTGGACGATCGTTGTCATAGAAATAACTATACCTGTACATGTCATTTCTGATATAACAAAGTCTTCAGTTTATTGTTCAACTAAACAAGTAGTACAAATTACATGAAGTCACGGTACACCTGAAGAGATACTTCATTTATATGATATCGATGTTGATTTTATAATTACGGTCCTTTAATGTTATTTTGCAAGCTATTCATGTGTGCGTCTATTTCTTAGGCCACAACGAGCCTAATACACTGTACGCCTTGTGGTGTACATCTATACTAGAAACATTCCTATAATTCCCTATGAGGCAGTTGTGTACCTCTAGTCTAAACAACACTTGGTTCTTTATGTTATTTTATCTCTTTTCTAATTATTCTAGCACACATGAACTTTCTTGAGTATTACTTTACATACCGAACATGGCTGAGAAGTGATCCCACAACCTTACCCTATCGGATATAGTTTAGAAGTCCTTTTCACAACCTCACTCTATCGGATATATTTGAGAAGTGTTACTTTACCTTACCAAGACAAAAATTAACTAACTATTTTACCCTAAAATATACGCCTCTCCTGATTGCGTATTGGCCACATTTATTTTCTGTGATTTAATTGGCGATTGCCATAATTGCAACTCAGCCAATGAAATCACGAATTCTTAACTAGAGGGAGTTGACACAAAAATTTTCACACATTAATTATATATATTCTTTTTCTCACGATTTTAAGTTCTCACAACGCATGTTTACGCATTTATTCCGTAGCTTAAAATCCAATATTACATAGCCTAAAAATCCTATTCACAACAAGCAATCGTGTCTTATCTGAGATCTCATAGTTTAAGAAAGAGCTTCACCTTTTCACAGGCCTCCACAATTTATTCGATGGCACCTGGGTTTTATTACTAGGAACACCTAAATAATGTTGTCTTCTTTTGAAACAGTATCTCCCCTATTCATTTATATTCCTTTGTAGTCCGGAAGCGGCTACAATCTTTCAACTTGTATATTTTCTGTTTTTTAGCAAAGACCAAACTCATTTAAATTCAGGTACACGTTTTTCCGTGAGAATTAAACTTTCACCAGATATGCTAAAATCATTGTCAAGTACTACTAACAATTTGTTTTGAATTAATTCCATTTCATATTTAATTAGCATTGCTTATTAAATTATGCCTCATATGCCCGATCAGTTGGGTGCAGAATCTTAAAATAATCAATTTATTTTGGAGATTTATGTAGACAAGTGATCTATTCCCCAAAAAAATGGAATTGTGACATTTTTCAATCTTAACAAAAGAAAACTACCCTACCTACAAGCAGGAGTTCATTCACTCGACTCACTACCTGAGTGTCTTACAACTCCCTGTTGTAAACACCATTTCTAGTATACCTGTATAACAACTTACTCTTTCATTTTCTTGTTAAAATATTTTAGCATGTTATTAATTTACTGAACACTTAAACATTAACTAAAGTACAAACAAAGCCATACATCACCCATACTTCTTGTTGTACACATCACTCTTGTAATATTCTGGAAATCAGAAATGACTATACACTATTATAGCTTTATTTCCTTTTGTAAAATCTTGGGTTCGACTCCCGAAAACTTTCACTCACAAAGGATACTTCACTCTGTTCACTCAAATTATTTAACGTATTTTCACTTGACCTAAAGATATATTTTAAAGCAGATATATGTGCGCAGTAACCGATGCCTTTAAACGTCCCCATATCTGTTCTAAAAAATACCTTCACTCCACGTTACATCTCACATTTTTCACACCACATACTTACATCAATTTGCTTACAGGTTTTTCATAAGATTCATATGCTTACGAACCCAGTTGTGTAAAATTTTAAACTAACTAGTAAGTAATAGTTACCACAGGCCTATTCAGCCTCTTTATACTTCTTCACCTGGGACAGATTGAACCGACCTGCAATTCGATTCCTCTTAGGATCGAAAACCTCCATTGTCACGTCATTAAATACTTGAACTATCTGGTAAGGTCCATCATAGATTAGATTCATACCCTGATATTTCCCCTTTAATGCGTTAGATAGATGTTTTCTCCGAATCAGTATCTTTTCACCGATTTGGGGTACCCATATAGCCTTATGCCTCTTAGCTTTACTTCGGCGCTTCTCCGCTCTCTTTTTTATACGATCGGCAGCCTTTTTACATAGTTCATTTATACTTTCGTCATTCCCTTCAGCTGAAATAGCATTAGGCATGCCTTTTATGAATACTTCAGGCTCTTGTCCCATAATAATCCTAAATGGCTCAATACCTATCACCGGATGCACGGAGTGATTCATTATTTTCTCAATGACAGGACAATATTGTACCCAAGACGTATGCTTTTTGTGACACAATGCCCTCATGTATATCGATACATCACGCAACACGCGTTCTGCCACATTGCTTTGTGGATGTAGTCGACTAATCTTATAGACCTTGATACCCATATTTTCTAATTTATTCAGGAATCTAGCACTGATAAACGCTGGTCCATTATCCGAAATCAAAGAGCGGATAGGCACGAAATCTTTGTCATATTCAATCACTTTTCTTATACAATCTGAAGCAGTTGCTCTTCTAGTTGGATATAGCTTCACGAAATGGGTGAACACATCAACAATGACAAATATGTACCTCATGCCGAACCGACCGCAGGGAAGGGGTCCATGGTAGTCAACCGCTACTAATTCCCCCTTTTCTTCGCGAGTAATGGTCATGGGTTCACGGTCATATTTCACGTTATTTGGTTTAGCCCGTTGACATAAGTCACAGGTACTTATAATACGTCTAACCTTTTTACTAAGGTTCTTCACATAGACGCGTGATGAAATGTACATAATAACCCTTTCTGTACCGGAGTGCCCTAAAACCGTGTGTACCGCATTAATCAGTTTGACCTCCATCTCTTTAGGGATATAAACACACCATTTCTTTGCGTCCCTACCACATAGCTTGTAAATGACCCCATCTTGACGCATGTATTTTAGATTATTCTCCTTCCCATCCCCCTCTTTGTGTATGTCAAGTTCGTGCGACACCAGTGAAATTTCCGGGTCTTCTCTTTGCATTTCTCCTATCCTCTCGAACATGACTTTCAAACTCGGTTCCCTAACCATTTGTACCTTCATTATGTCAATACATTTTTCTGAGGAGTCTACCCTCTCCGGAATTTCACTCCTCATTCTGCTGACAAAATCGCACAAGATATTTTCCTTTCCAGCAACATGCCTTACTTCGATATCGAATTGCGATATCTCATGTATCATCCTCGATACTTTAGAGTTTGATAACACACATTTCTTCATAAATGTCAGACTAATATGGTCTGTGTATGCAATCACGTGTTGATTGAACACATACCTATGAAATTTCATAAGGCCAAAATAGAGGCCTATAATTTCAATAAGAGTCGCACTACCTCTCGACTCTACCTCCGATAATCCCCTAGAAGCAACAGCCAAAATATGGTTACTTCCGTCTGGGTGTTGTTGCATCAACATTGCACCAACTGCCCGGCAACTCGAATCGCTATATATAATGTATTGCCCGTCATCACGCGGGCGCTCTAACAAAATGGATTGCTCGAATGCTCTTTTCACCTCCTGGAATGCTATCTCTTCTCTCTCTCCCCATTTAAATCTCTTATTTTTCCCACTTAAGAGCTCTCTTAGAGGTGCAACTAGCTCAGAATATGCTGGGATAAACCTAACCTGATAATTGAAAATCCCGAGGATTTTCCGCACCTGTTTCTGACTGTGAGGCCTCGGTATTTTCTGAATAGCTGCTATCCGTTCCGGATCAGCCTTTACACCTTTCTCTGTAACTACGTATCCTAAAAATTTAACTTCCTCTCTTAACAGGCACAATTTATCGGGGTTTATAGTCATTCCATGTGCCAAGAATGTGCTTAACACGTAGTCCATTTGTTCCAAGTGTTCCTCGAACGTACCCGTATGAATAAGGGCATCGTCCACAAACATGGTCACGTGTGAACCTGGTCCATCTGGATACATTTGCCGTAGGGCTCGTAACAATGCGCTGCCCGAGGTCTTCATACCGAACGCGCAGCGAGTGAATTCATAGGAGACGCCATGGTGCAAAAAAGCACAGTATTTTCTATCTTCTTTTCTTAACCCTATCTGCCAATATCCCGCAGTTAGGTCTAGACTTGTAAAGAACTTCGCATTCCCCATCTTAGCCAATAAATCATCAATCGGTTCTGGCCTAAACTGATCTGGCACTATATATTCATTGATCTTTCTGCTATCCAAAGTTAATCTTAATTTTCCACATTTTTTTACCACCAAGCACACCGGACTTATATGCGTGGAGTTAGAAATCTCAATAATTCCTTCATCCAACATTTCCTTAATTAATTTATCAGCGCTGCGCTGTAGCTGCAAAGGGATCTTTCTACTTCTGTACTTGAAATCAGGGATTTGACCTTTCAACTGTAGGCTATGCTCATAACTATTTGACAAACCGGCTCGTCTACTAAAAACGGCCTTATTCTTAATTAATACTTTATAAAGATCTTCTCTCTGATAATCTGTCAATGATTTTATTTCCATTACTTGATTCCACAATCTTTCTTCAATACAAAATTCAGAACTTTCGCCACCGTCGCATTTCTCTAAGTTCAGTATATCCAAGGGCGCTGTATTTGAATTAACCGCGTTTTCCACTAAAAACTCTTCACTTATTCCCCCACTTGCTTCTCCTGTTCCTTTGAGATCATACACCTCCTCTATAATCTCCCCTTCGTCAATAAATCCAGCGAGCTCCTCGGCTTCACTGTCTAAAACATTTCCATTACGGCTGTCGTTTTCTTCAACGCTGCCGCCCATATACCTACTTGCGTGAGCGTATTCTACTGTCTCCACGCCTTCAATTATAAATTGTTCGTCCATTAAACCCATATCTCCCTCAGGGCGTCCCCTGTCCTCGACAACACAGTTATCCTTCAAAAATGGTACTTGGATTATACTTCCCTTATCATTTAACAGAGCGATATATTTTTCCTCGAAATTCAATTCGGCTTTCAAATCAAAAAATGTATCACAGCCTATTATGACATCATGAGCCAATGACTTTACTGTTAAAAAATATATGTCAAACTCCCCGTTTCCTATTACAAGATGCAGCATGACTTGATGGTCAATCTTAAAGCGTTTGCTTCCTATTGCTAGCTTACAAAACAGTCCATTTACAACTAGATTTTGCATTACAATTTTATTAGCCTTTAATTTTTCATAAAACCTGTCATTCATCACAGAGAACTCACACCCCGAGTCTAGCATAAGGTCCACTTCCAGGTGTGCTATCCTAGCTCTAATTAAAGGGGGCTTCATTGTGAAATTTGTATTTCCTGAAAATTTATTTTCATTTCTCGTGCCTATATCATCTTCCTTTGGCGTATTGTCTCCCGTATAACCTACCACGGCAAATGAGTCCATTGAACCATGTGTATCTTTATGTACACTCGTGACACACTGCGAACTCTCCACTGTGTCACCTGTTAGTTTAAAGGTCCTTCCTCCCTAATATTTTGGCATTCATCATTTCTGTTTATATTACCTTGAACGTATTCACGTGCCTGGGGGTCCAAAACATCTCTTTCCTCTCTGTTAGAAGGGTTTGACGTACACCTGTTTGTATTTTGTTCCCCTGTGTTATGAACTGGCCTCCTTCCCCTATTCTGAGTTCCGTTACCTGGGTTGCCATATCTACTCGGCGCTGCCCCCGTGAATTGTACATGGTTTACTTGATTTTGTGGCGTTCGGTTCTGTGGCCTATTTGAGTAATTATTTGAATTTCCACGGCCGTTCCCTCTGTACTGTGGACCGTTATTTCGATTCCTCTCTGCGCCTCCCTGGTTCCAATAGCCTGTAGGCCTATTGTCACTTCTGTCACCCTCATTTCGGTATCTTGGCGGCGGGGCCAGTTCTCTTTGTCGGTCAGTTACATCCACTGACTCACTGTTTGCGCTTACTTCGAAACTCGATAGTAATTCAAGCACTTTACTATAGGTTCCTGGATTAGCCACGATCAATATATTTTTTATATCATTTGGGAAATGCCTGATTACTATAGGAATGATCGATCTTTCATCCAAGTGCTCCTCCAGCATTTTAGCCCTACTAACCACTCCTAAAAAGTAATCTGAGAGCGACACTCCCCCTCTCTGCGGATATTTTCCATTATAAAGTTGCGTTCTAATCTCGGCCTTTCGAGACTCACCCCAATATCGGTTCAAAAACAACTGTTTAAACTGATCATAAGAGCAATTCGCATCTATAGTCAAATCAAACCAGTCCCTTACCTTATTTTTGAGTGCCTTAGCGACTATCAGCATCTTATACTGCTCCGGGATTGATCTTAATATATAATATTCGTCTAGATTTCGTAAAAATGTCTGTGGGCTGAAGGCCCCATTTTCATGAAAAGCAGGCAATGTAAGCTCATTCCCCAGTACGGATCCTAAGTTTACACAACTAGGTTCGGTGACACAAATCTGCGGCGTCGCGCCTCTATTATTGTCTGTTGACATGACGTCAGGGCTTCTACAAATGTCTCCCTTATCATTATTTGTAACTACATGATTTTGCGTGACCTTACTGGTATCACTCCCATTTCTAGGCCTAGCCTCTACCAATCTATCGTCATTACTAGTTATTCCTTTGTTTATCAATTGTATCTCCTGATTTATTCCGTTTTCAAAGTCCCTTATTTTATTTAACACTTCTGTTTCCAATCTTTTTTCAAATTCTTTCCTGTCTGACTCATATGTTCCTATCTTTTGATTTAATTCTGTAGTCTGAACTTGTAAATTATCAACCGTTGTACTCACTGCGGACAAGCAATTAATTATTTCACCCCTTACTTCATTGACTCTGCTATCTGCACTCCTATCAGACTTAACTTCAATTTCATCTATTTTCTCCTCTAAATGATGCACTTCATGGTTAAGCCAATTTCCTAATTTCTTACTTTCATTCTCGACCTTTTCATCCATATCTTTCGTTAATTTAGTTATTTTCTTGTCCATCTCCTCCGTATTCTTATCTATTTTATTTTCTAGAACTTCATTGCTTTCTCGCATATGCCTATTCATTTCTGCCATTCGCTGGTTAGTATCATCTATTCTCATACTTAATTCATTATAATTCTTTTTAATTGTTTCATTTATCTCTCCTATTCTCTTATTATTATCGTCCAATTTCTTATTCAAACTGTCATAGTTCTTTTGCATATTTTCATTAGTTTCCTTACTAGTCACTTCTATTTTCTGATTTGTTTCTTTCAAATTATCGTTAGTGTTCTTAATTTCCCCTAGTATATCTTTCCTCATCTCCCCTAGCAAATTAGCTAATAAGGCTTCCGTACCCGCTGATACATTTACGTCTAAGTTACTTTGGCTAGAGTTTATTTCTGGCTTCTCAATATTGTTTACTACCTCAGAATGGACAGCACTATTATTTACAACACCCTCACTTTGTTCACTCACCTTTTGTAAGTTCATCACAGGCGGCTCCAATACCTGGCCTGAAGACATATTATTCATATTTTCGCTATCCACCTGACTATCGCTATCATTCAAGTTACTCTGAACATGTTCTAAATTTTCCTCTAATTCCTGGCTAAAAAACGATTGCCTTCCCCCGAGGTCACTAATCTGGGTCTCCATTTTCTTAACTACCTTACGATTTCTGAGCAACATGCACCACACAAATTTACCCTTCACTCTTAGTGTCTAACATATAAATAGCAAGCACAATACAGTATGTTGTTACAAAAATGTTTCGGATATTAATTTTCCACAATAATGTTTGAAATTAGAATTGTTTTTTTTTTATTTGTAGATTATTTATTTAGCTTTACCAAGTGCTGAATATATCCATATATTTTTAATATTCATATAGCTGTATTAGTATCACTTTCTTTAAATTTTAATTTCAAGACTATAATTATATTTTAGTACTATTTTACTTTAAAACTTTTTAACAAAACAATATTTATTTCTTAATTCAGCACTTAGTAAAAATATTTAAATTCTTATCTGGCATTTTTTTTGTTGTGGAGTGGTCCCTCGATGTCTTCAATGGTGTACCACGAACTTGCTTCTCCTCTTCTTTATAGCAGATTATTCCTCTCGTCTTCGTTCCGTCGTCTTCGTCGTCCTGTCGCTCTCTGCAGTCTTCATCATCTCTGGGTTATTCATTTTTTTCTGGTATCATACCAATTTTTCTCGTGCGACACGTTGGGCTTGCCAGTTGAAGGAGAAATTATTCGCAGCTATTACAGCCTCACTGTTGGGCACCAGTTGTGGTAGTAATGTTGCGTGAAGGGCTATAAGTCCTCTACTGATTTATTTTAGCGTATTTATAATTACCCTCTTTCCTCGGCAGCAGTCGATCTTCAAGCATGATGGTCCAGTCTCGGGGTAGATGATTGGAAAGCAGGGCTGGACGATCGTTGTCATAGAAATAACTATACCTGTACATGTCATTTCTGATATAACAAAGTCTTCAGTTTATTGTTCAACTAAACAAGTAGTACAAATTACATGAAGTCACGGTACACCTGAAGAGATACTTCATTTATATGATATCGATG
The DNA here is from genome assembly GCA_964059195.1 of Ectobius pallidus. Lineage (NCBI taxonomy): Eukaryota > Metazoa > Arthropoda > Insecta > Blattodea > Ectobiidae > Ectobius > Ectobius pallidus. The sequence continues at coordinate 19,107,187 of CAXKWD010000005.1, forward strand.
TTGATTTTATAATTACGGTCCTTTAATGTTATTTTGCAAGCTATTCATGTGTGCGTCTATTTCTTAGGCCACAACGAGCCTAATACACTGTACGCCTTGTGGTGTACATCTATACTAGAAACATTCCTATAATTCCCTATGAGGCAGTTGTGTACCTCTAGTCTAAACAACACTTGGTTCTTTATGTTATTTTATCTCTTTTCTAATTATTCTAGCACACATGAACTTTCTTGAGTATTACTTTACATACCGAACATGGCTGAGAAGTGATCCCACAACCTTACCCTATCGGATATAGTTTAGAAGTCCTTTTCACAACCTCACTCTATCGGATATATTTGAGAAGTGTTACTTTACCTTACCAAGACAAAAATTAACTAACTATTTTACCCTAAAATATACGCCTCTCCTGATTGCGTATTGGCCACATTTATTTTCTGTGATTTAATTGGCGATTGCCATAATTGCAACTCAGCCAATGAAATCACGAATTCTTAACTAGAGGGAGTTGACACAAAAATTTTCACACATTAATTATATATATTCTTTTTCTCACGATTTTAAGTTCTCACAACGCATGTTTACGCATTTATTCCGTAGCTTAAAATCCAATATTACATAGCCTAAAAATCCTATTCACAACAAGCAATCGTGTCTTATCTGAGATCTCATAGTTTAAGAAAGAGCTTCACCTTTTCACAGGCCTCCACAATTTATTCGATGGCACCTGGGTTTTATTACTAGGAACACCTAAATAATGTTGTCTTCTTTTGAAACAGTATCTCCCCTATTCATTTATATTCCTTTGTAGTCCGGAAGCGGCTACAATCTTTCAACTTGTATATTTTCTGTTTTTTAGCAAAGACCAAACTCATTTAAATTCAGGTACACGTTTTTCCGTGAGAATTAAACTTTCACCAGATATGCTAAAATCATTGTCAAGTACTACTAACAATTTGTTTTGAATTAATTCCATTTCATATTTAATTAGCATTGCTTATTAAATTATGCCTCAACTATCATTGTCAACACGACGGTAGGGAGTTTGTCGTACCCACCCTCGGAACGCAGCAGAGACATCTACCAACGGAAGAACCCATATATACACCACGGCACCTAGACGTTATCCAGTATTCGCCTGAGGAAGACTTGGGGGTTCAGGTCGAAATGTAGCGATCTTTGAAAGTCTGACATCCACTGGATTTTAAATAAGGTAAAGCCCATTTTTCTTAAGAATATACACAGTGGAAATCTTAGGACCATCCATCTAACATGTTTTGACATATATGTTCATTTACATAAGTTGGCTTTATTGACCATTTACAAATGTTACAAAAATCTATTTTTGTACTTACACTGGGTTTTAACTAACAAGAAGATCTGTTATTACTGTACAGTTAAATTTTAGCTTTGATTAGACTTTTTATTTAGGGAATGAAGTTGGTTTTTACATATTCATATTTGTAAGCTTGACATACATAATAAAGGTTGTTGTTAGCTGTAATAGCCAGTAGCTTGGCAGGCAGTTTCGATTGAATTTTAAGATTATCATCCATTTTAAGGCACTTTGTTTGGAATCATCTCTACCTGCTTTTATGATAGGTTCGTAACATTACTTCTTGTTTGTGGACCGTATTTTCTTTATTTTACCCATGATTACAGCTTTCTGAAGTAAAGATAATGAAATAATAAAACTAGATTTTTTCCACAGTATGCTGCTGATCTGTTCATAGATGGCAGTGCAGAGTACCATCACATGTCTTCCTCCCCTGTTTTGGGTGAGAAACTGATGACATATCCATGTCATTTCAATGATGTGGCATATACAAAGCTAGTGAAGTTTTACCAGCTACATGGATACCAGCGGGATTATTGGTGAGAAATTTGCATCCAGCTTATGTAGAACTTGCAAGGTGATCAACCAAATATACTTTCAAATCCATATAAAGGTCATTCCATGTCAAGTGACCCATACATAAAAAAAGTAATTTTGCTTGAAAAGTTTACTACTTTATGTCATCTGGATCTACAAAAATCAGGGGTCATGGATATAAACAATTTTTCAGTAAAAATGTTCAGGCTTCCATGAGGAACACAGATTTTGTGTTGGCAATGCTAGATGACAAAAAAAGAGTATTATGCCGAAGTACTAAGCTTAGATGAGGAAAATGATTCTGTTGTCCTTAAATACGTGCACCCTAATGGAAGATCATGGATGTGGCCCAAGAAGGAATATGTTTCTATGGAGAACACTTCAGTCGTGCGATATTGAGAAAAGTTCAACAACCAAAGGCTTGTGGACAGTTTGTTTGTTCCTTTAAAGTTTTTTTTGTTTTTGTTTTTGTTTTTGTTTGTTTGTTGTTTTTTAACCTTTAATTAGTTGTATTTTCAAATGTTTGAAGACAAAAAAATGCAAAAACTGAATTTCATGCTGTAATCATTTTGTCTCGGCTGTAATGTCACACCCGTAACATGTATTAAATATGTCTTAAAACTTTAGGATATGTAATCTTGTGTTTAAAAGTATGTAGAGACGGAAAAAAAAAGTGCTATAAACTCAAGACTTATCCTTTAACAGAGTTACTGAATTATATGTAAGAATATGCAATGCTAAGGGAAAATTTTATCACACCCATAACATTTAGTTTTCCCCCTCCTTCTCTTTTGACAGTAGTTGGAGAATTCATATTTATGGGATAACAACTATGTAACTATAGGTATATACCAAATCTTCTTCAATAGTATGGCAAAAATAAAATGGAATGACCCATAAGCAACTGACTGCTAGTGTCTAGTGGATGCATTCTTGAATAAAACTAAACTACAATTTTATTTTTATCTTAACCCTATAAAACCTTAAAAACATCATGAAACTTTTGTTTTGATGTTTAATAATTTCTATGGCTTCTGTAACAAGTCTAGGGAATCTTCTGTTTTCATGTTCTAGTAGAGTTATGTCATCGAAAAGTATTTTGTGGCCGTTTCGTCTGAATGAGATGCTATGGTGGAGTAGTCGGGGTTGTTTTGTTTCTGGTGTCTGATATGTTCTTTTCTTCTGACATCCAGAGAGCGTCCCGTTTGTCCTATGCTTTTCCACACATAATGTGGAATTGAGTAGACCCCCGCTTTATGCAAAATGTTGATTTCATCTTTCTCTTGTTCAATTTGTTAACAGGAGTAAATATTGTGTTCAATGTCATGTTTCTTTAAAGTTTTTTGAATCTGGTCCGTGACTCCAGCGATGTAGGGAAGATAGGCCTTGGACTTGGGTGGCGGCTTTTCAGAGTTCCTGTTGAAAGTTTTCACTGTCACAGATTTCAACAGCCCTCGAGGTCAGGGTGCTTATAATCCCTCTCAACTGATGGAGGATGGTGTGAAGACCAGTTGAGATATGTCTGTGTTTGTTGGTTTCCTATACACAGCATGGCTTAACCCTTTCACTGCTGAGATATTGGCAAGCTGACATACCCTCCTTGCTGAGATATTTTCACTGTCACTCGGCACTAAATCCGAAAAATAAGAAGGCAGTTTTAAAATACGCCAGAACTTCGTCATCACGTTAGAAACGTTTTTCCTTGCTCGTGAAAGCAATGACTGGGTTGAAATTGAACATACCATGGCCTTGACGTGAATCCCCGCTTGTCATATGACTCGTGAGTTCAATGGCTTCTTCAGACATCACAACATTGTGCAAGGCCTCACTTTTCCGTCTACAGATTGCACCACAGGGCAAGGAAAGCAATGAAAATAATTTCTATCTAACCCCAAGAGATGGCAGGACACTATCCTTTCGTTGAAACCTTGTTAAAGAATTCTATTCTACGAGCAATTGTTTTATTCGTAGCACTAACTTCGTGGCAACATTGTGCAAGGCCTCACATTTTCATATACAAATTTCACCACAGAGCAGGGAAAGCAATGAAATTAAGTTCTATCTAACCCCAATAGATGGCAGGACACTATCCTTTCGTTAAAACTGTGTTAAAAAATTCCATGCCTTGTGGAATCGTCTCGTTCATAGCACGCACTTCGCGGGCGGAACAGTTCCGTCAACAGCACACGTAGGTGCCATTCTCCGCGCCGTCACAGTTCCGTCGTTAGCAGTGAAAGGGTTAATGACCCATCTGATTTTCTTCTGACCAGCACATCTAGAAATTATTAAACATCCTCATAACATATACAGGGAAGATGGGTACAAGATCAGTGACATCTGACGGGAAACTATTAAAACTTTAAAGAATGCACCCACTGACGTCATGACAACTGTGACTTGATTCTTCACAGGCACTTCTTTTTAGTGTGAATCTTTCTCCGAAGAAGGACACGACAGATGCTAAAAACATGACGCGGCCCAACCCAGATAGCCAATACAATCAGTTTATATCAGGGAAAGATGATTAATAATACATAATTCAGGTATGTCAAAATGTTTATTTAAACAGGCCTACAATTATATTTTAGTCGCATAATGAAAAAAAACAAATTCATTGGAGAAAGATGTAATGGTGGGTGTAATGAAAAGAAAGAGAGGCAGGGGAAAAAGAAGAATAAGATGACAATGCAGAAGACAGTTTGAGTAAAATTGACTGGCAACCATCTGCCTAGAAAATCCTCATTGGATCCCCAGAGATCGCATGCGATGTGATGGACCTACCTACCTTCCTACCTACATGTGTATTATGAATTTTAAATAGTTTTTTCTGTCATCTGAATTCATTTCTCCAGCAACCCGATTCTATTGCATTATCTGCCTCAACAAACATTCTTATATTTAGTGACATTGGTTGATATAGGTGTTATTTTTTCTATTTGTAGTGAACTACAATCAGACACCAGTTTCATTCTCCAGCAGTTGGCAGCCCTTCACAAATTTAGTCAATTACTTCTCTGCCTTCTAGGATAGCCAATCTCTTTTAATGCATACAATATAAGCTCCCCTCAACCCTGCATTTTGAGTGCTCATTGATAAAGTGGGTTGTCTCTACATAACATGAGCATTTTTGTGAGCATGATATTACTAATGCTGTATTGTATTGCTCTGAAGAAAGTTAAGAAATAGGGACCCTTAATATGGTAGTGACATGTGGTAGGCCTCATATCCTTAGTATGTTTCAGTGTTAGTTATGTTTCTCAATCTAATTTTTAAAATTTATTTGATGGTTTTAATATCTTGGTTTGTCCACATTTTGGATAGTTGTCTTATTTTAGAATTGTCATACAGACACAGCAGCTTGCCAATAAATCTCAGGTACGCGGGAAAAGAGAGTTAAGTCCACTATCCTCAAAAATTGAGATATGTCCACAGAGTTACAGATAAAAATGTTGGAAAGGTGAAGTCAGACTGCGAAATTCAATGCCATAGCTGGGATTCGAACCAGGATATTCGGCTCTCCATGCCAGTGTTCTTGCCAACTGAGCTACCATGGCAACATGCTGGTACAACATTAAATTCTCCAACTGACTCACATATCCCAGTGTACCACCAGGCATTCTCAATATGAGATACCACCCCAGTGGCGACTTACAAACTCGTAAATGCTTTAAGACCGGGGCTTCATAGTAAACCACTAGTAGGTCACAGTGGACTGGACAGGTCACTGGACTAAGCTGTCTAAAGACTGATGGCCGAGTGCACCAACCTCGGTATTCAGAATGCCGCGGTAAAGTTGCTTAGTTTACCTCGGTAAAGTCATACTTTCGTTGCACCGTGCTCGTTTTAGACTTTTACCGCGGTAAGATGCTAACCGGCCTTGAAGGAGCTGTAAAGTGAGAAACCCGTGGTTTTCTTTCCAAGATGGAGATCAGCGTAATGTATCATATTTACGATATCTAGGCCAAAAGCTAATTGAACATAATAAATAACGAGAGAAAGGAGGGATCTATTTGAAGAATGAATGATGGTACATATCTTTGCAAATACTGTGCTGTGACATCAATTGAAATGACCTTCCTTTCTTCCCTCAACCAAACCAGGTCCATTTAGTAGTAGGCGTAACCGACTCGTTTTCACGATTGGTACAGTATCTATGGTGTTTGAATTCAAAGTTTGAATTCTGACATATGTACGCAATATAATATTCCATTTTATCCTTATGAATATTTATTACTGAACAATAAGGTGACAAATAAACGAAATATGGAAAACCAGTGGGCCTAGGCCAAATTTACATTGAAGGTCTGCATACATCACGATATAGCCTGTATATCGGTATATAGGGTTTGTGGTGAATTTATCATACTTGCACGTACACGAACATAATTATAACAGCCCTTTCATGGCTATGTTCATGACTTTGCACCTAAAATTTCCACTATTCGAACGGGAATAAAAGCGAGGCTATGTTGAGCCCAGAACAGAGATTTCGTGGTGTTTGCTTTGCCTTGGCAAGGTTGCCTTCATTGCCCACTGAGAATTATTCTTTAAAACATAAGTATTATTTTATTTGAATGTACAGTCTGTTAAAGAGGATTATATTAACACAAATAAAGAGCAGAAACGTTGTAAACATTGCTTCTTATTGAGTCACTGTGACTGGCAGATGAGCAGGAAGAGAGGGAACCTAGCGGCCGAGAGAGAGCGTGGAAGAAATCAGCACAAATTTCTCCATGGGAATGGCTTCATAGCAGAGTAACCGTGAAATATTTGAATGTTTGGAAACCGCGGTAATGTAGCGATGGTGCACAGGTTTTCTTAGAATACCCCGACATTACTTTTACCCTGGTTACGTAACAGCTGAGAATACCGGAGAATGGTGCACTCGGGCATGAGAGCTGTCAAAGGATGATTGCGGGAGAAAAACAGTTTTCTTCGACATGCAGCAATGCTTCCCAATTCCGGTGGTGAGCAGCCCTTTGATCTTCTATAGAAGAAACTTGGGCCTTGTAATCTAACAGTCCATGACTTTGATGAGGGTCAAGGGTTCTCTTTTGTGTGTCATGAGGCAATGGTAACTAGAGGAGCTAAAAATGTAGCTTCCTTCCTCTAGAAGTATGCAGTGTGGGAAGATTACAGAAATGGATACTGAAAACTTTTTGGAATTCTGGGCTCAGTTGAAGAAGGATTTGAAGATGAGGAAGGTTGATGAAGGAGAAGAGGAAATTAATTGGAGAGAATTAAAGTGGTTTCACTATTTGAAAGCAAAGAACAGGAGACACTATTCCAAAACATCGCTTCATAACAATTTCATTTTCCGCTCTGTGAATCTTTGAAGGACAAGAACTTGCCAAAAAGACAATTTTGAATAATTAACAAAAGTAAAATAAAACTTAACATATTTGACAAAATATGATGAATGCAAAAAATAAAATAAACTAAGAAAGAAAGAAAAAAAAAGAATACAACTAGCCTAATATTTTCGGAATTTAATGTTTTAAGTTTGGACCAAATTTACAAATTTTCTATATTAAAATATTTTCACAAACATCGTATAAAATACTCTTCCAGTGATCATATCTACAAAACTAGACGAAATACTAATTTACTCCTATTAGAACCCAAATGTCTCACATCGGCAGGATTAAAGCATAGCATTAATTTTGGACCGCGCTTCTATAACTCAATTATCAGAAAAAATCCTGATCTCTCAGCATACTCCACTGTTAAATTTAATAGATATGTAAAGAATTTTTTGTAATTTTTTAGCTTTTAAGTAATTTTTGTTTCACTCCTTTTATGTATTTATGTTTTTATGTTTTAATGTTTTTGTTTTACTTTCTTTTTTAGTTAAGCACATTATACACTCTATTTCTTTGTCTCTCCTCTTTCTTCACTTTGATATTTTTGAAACGGCACCCGAGCACGAGCAGTCTTGCTCATTCGGGTGTATTACTAAATGTAATACCTCTTGTAATATCTCTTGTAATAAATAAATAATATTACTAATATTACTAATAGGAAGTAGAACAGCTGACCAAAATAAAATTAATTAATTAAATTAGTAAATGTTATAGAAATGATTGTGTAGAATGCTCAATGAGTCATGAATAATAATCTATAGTTCAGTGCCTTCCAAAATATCCAATTGCAATCCAAACCAGCAGAATAGATTGAAAGTAAATTTTGTGACCATTCCACAAGCACCAAAAAACAGGGCAACTGCTTCCCAATTTGAAATGTACTTTTCCCTTAAATATGGAATGCAAGGTTCATAATGCAATTTCTTTCCTTTTTCAACCTCCTTAATTTGGTCCAAGTTCTTCTCAAACCGAACAGTAAGGCCAATAATTAGTCCTCTGTTCTGTTCCCTATTTATTACAACTATGTCCACTTTTATATATATTTTATATTATTATATATTATATATTTTTAATTATATTCTGATTAAAAATTTATAAAATAGCATTTGTATGTGTTACAGAATAATCGTTTGCTATAATGTATCCAAATAAATAATTGACCTATTCTTTGTTGCAAAAGTGAAGAATTTTCAGTCCCATTAAACCATAAATTCTGTTGCTGAGCTTTAGTGGGAGAGATAGTGCAGTATCTTTGTTCGACTAGTCAATAATAGGGATGCATGCATCTAAAATTTATGGCTTTCTGAGACTGAAGGTTCTGTACTTTTGGAATGAAGAATATTGGTCTCTCTTGTTAATGGATCTGAGCAGTTTTCCTTAACTTATTCTTACTATTCCGCCGGATGCTACTCTTATCTTCGATGTGGAACTTCTGAAGGTGGAGCCTTGAAGCAACATCGACTGCCATCACCTCCAGTTCTCAACAAACCACAACATTAATTAAATAATAAATGCTGTCTGTTAATGAATTTGTTTACTTTTTTTTTTTGCCTATCTTTAGGGGTATATTTGATCTATAATAGAACTGGTAACACATAAATAATTCCATGTTAGTGTAATTGATCTGGTACCTAATAATTCTTAATTTAAGTTTGCACTCAGAATGTCAATGGTGATGTTACCATTTTTAACTATTCTTTTCCGAATTGTGAATGTACTCTAAAAGTGATAAATAAAAGTATCTTCACAAAATTTGTCGGTTCTATTATGATTTCTTTGGTGCTTGTATGTTGAAGTTATTTCTGTATACAGTATGTTGAAATGGCAGTATTACAGTCCTATTCCATGTTTTCTCAATGTAGTTAATGGTGCTGTTGAATTTCTGTCCTTTATTTAATTTTAGATTGTTTTAAATTGTTATTCTCATCCTGAAGAGATGGAGCAATGCTTAGTATTATTAAGCCCTTACTTCAAGAGTGCTTGTATTTAAGCATTAATTTATCTTCTTGTAAGATGTAAAATAGTGTTCTTTTGGCAAGTGTTGATGTGTAGCTGGCTGCAAAAAGGGATGGACTGCCCAAACATTTTAGGTTCCAGATACAGAATTCTGTGCATGCTTATTGCCTGTGTACACAAAATTAATCACATACTGTACTCGCCCTCAAACTGAAAGCATGGCTGACGACACAGACAGAGGCAGCAGGAATTCGAATGCAAGTGAAATGTGCTGAGATGAAAACATTGACGGTATCACGCTAGTATTTATGTGGTTAACTAAAGCACGTGGAGCCGTGGACTTAGCACTCCATGCATGCGCACTGCCAATGATATGTTCAAATTTTAACGGTCACGAAGCGTTCAGAATCCAGGCAATCTCTGTAATTATTAATTAATAATTAAACCATTGAATTTGACTGTATTTTGTTGAGTGTCAGAAATTTGTTCTTAAATCAAATGGAGAGGTTAACTGAAGAATGAAATAAGAAGATATAGTGAAACCTCTCTTTAATGGACATTTCTGGGACTGTAAAAATGATCTGCTAAAGAGTTTTGGAGTAAAATAAAATACGTAGTTACATGACAGTGTTACAGATGACACTTACTGTAATCCATGCTCAATCTATTATGTATGGCATATATACGGTAAACTATGTTATACAGTAGACTACATATTACGAAAATACTGAATGCCACTGCTGTCTACCTGCAAGCTTATAGTTAAAAATAAAACCACACTTCTAAAATATGTAGACCTATACAATAGTAGGTATACTACTAGCAGTCGAACACATTACAATATTAACATGTGAAGAAACCTTAATGTTTGGTTTGGTAATTAGGGCAAATATTTTCATTGTGTGCAAGCAACTACTGTTCCAGATTTTTTTCCCCTACAGGTTTGCGAGCGACCCCTGGTGATCCCGTAAGGGGATATGCACTGTGGATTTGTTACCGGGGTGCGCCAGCCCCTACTTACTTAAACCTAAGGACACACACACACCCAGTCCTGAACCCGGGAGAGGAATTTGTCACTAGTGAAAAATCCCCAACCCGGCCGGGAATCGAACCTGGGTCCCACGTCGGCAGACGTACCAGATTAAAGCTTCATAATTCATTTCACTATAATGTTAGGCCTAAACATTTTGAGTCGTTTGACACCGCCTACATCTTTCCAGTTTATGCACCACATTTTTTTGCTTGTGATATTTTTCTTTCAAAATTGAAATCTTTCATGGACCCATTTCATGTGTATTCACTGAAACAACACAACGAACATTTGACAATGGGTAAGCATGAGACAAATGAAGTTTTCAATTTGACCTATCAGGGAAAGTATGAGTCCCCGAAATCCCTATCTTTTCAAGTTTAAGAGAAGAATGAAAACAGTAGGCCTACCGTTAGGTTTAAGATATTTTTGCACATTACAAAGGGATGCATGAGGGCATACAGTAGCTAAAGAATGCATTATAAGAAGTACAGGCTGTGTCAAAACTAAGATAACCATTAATATTTTATAAGAAACAAAGTTCATACTATATATACCTAGGTATATATGATTATTGATAGTATGATTTTCTCAAGTCAAGTGTCCATTAAGAAAGATTAGAAGGGTTTTTTAAAGTGGATTTTTTGTGTCCATGCCCAAAATACAGTGTCTGTTGGAGAGGTTAATTATTATGAAGTTTCATTACAATGACCTAGGGACCAGAAAAATCAAGGGTGTCTGTTCAGTGAGGTTTTACTGTAGTTTAACAATATAAACAAAGTTAGAACCAATATTTAATTATATAGCCACTTATTTGGCTTATGGCTGTACCACATCAAACAATGTGGTTTTTACCACAGGTTGCCTATCTGCTTCCCCTCCCTCAGAGCACATGAACTCGCCCGCCGCCTCCCACGTACATCCACAGTGACAACAATAAGATGAGTAGTTGTGAGCAATCAGTTGCGAAACACAGTCTCAATGTTTTCAAAGCATGAACAGAGAAACTGGTTAAAAATTCAGTGTGCAAGAGGTTGCATGACAGGACAGTGTCATGAAGGACTGCAAGAGGTTTATGGTGCAGATATGTTACCTTACTGAATGGTAGCAAGGTGGGTTGCAGCCTTCAGACAAGAATGCGAAAGTGTGTTGGACATGCTCGATCTAGTCACCCACCAGTAAGTGATGATTTGGTACAGACTGTGGAGATTGATCGGAACATAACGATTTGGGAGTTAGCACAAGATACTGCATTAGCGCCTTCGACTGTGAAATGAGGAAAATCTCATCTAAATGGGTTCCACATGATTTAACGGACATGCGGGAATGGCTGCATTACGATGCTTCTCCTAGTCCCTTGCAGCGCTATGAGCATGATGAGACTATTGATGAGACCTGGGCCAAATCTTATGAACCACAGCTGAAACACCAATCAGATGAGTGGCATCATGACAGCTCACCATGAAAACAAACAGTTTGATGGACCCCCACCAATATGAAGGCAATGCTGATTCTTGCCTATGATGGGGATGGTGTGATTTTAAAACATACTGTTCCCCAAGGCAGAACGTTAATGCAGAGTACTACTGTTCATTTTTGCAAAACAATCTGCGAGCAGCTCTGAGAAGAAAACTGCAACACTTCATGGATAATCCACCCATCGTTCTGCATGACAGCGCTAGGGCGCATACAGCAGGAGTTGTGTCAGAACTGTTCAATCGCTGGGGCTGGGATTGGTGCTCTATCACCCTCCAAACTCTACAGATTTAAGTCCCTGTGACTTCGATCTTATCTCGAAGATGGAGCCACTTTGCAGGATTTGCTTTCGTACACTTGAAGAAGTTTTACAGGTAACCAACTGCTCTCTTTGTACCATCAACAGATTAAGCAGTGAGAACCATGTACATATGCTATGTATGGAGAAATAAAATAGTTGCCAGAACTAAATAAACAACCCTCATATCTAATTTAAGTAACTTGAGCTGTCACCAGATGGGTTTTGAATGCTTTACGAAGCTACCATATATCTCAGTTATTCCTCATTTAATGTAAAAATTTGTTCATTTTTAAAAATCTATTATTTATTTCCAGTGGGAAAATGGGATGCTCCTAAAAGCAGACTAAATAATGTACTATTCTCTTGATGTTCACTGTCCCTCTTCTTGGGCATTCTCAACTCTCACAACACTTCACAATTAATAGCGAGTTTTATTTATCCATGCACAAATCAATCATAATTACAGACATAAGAGACATGTGGTGAATGGCAATACAGTGTTGTCATAATTCCCATTTGAGACGATTGCTATTTTGCAATTGAATTACTCCACCCATATAATTATAATGAACAAAATAAGTTTATTATATAAACTTATTAATTAGAATAATAACATAAATATTAATCAATTATAGCTTTGCATTTCTAATAACATTATAGGAATAAGTTAAATTCACTAAAATTATCTGAACAAGTTACAGCAGAAATGGAATAAGAACATAATATTTGCAATATCATGTTCCGGCTGGACTTGTGTGAATATTGAAACGAGACAGATTTCCCGGAACGTAAGAATAGGCTTAAGAACTATACTAAAGGATCTCAGTGGGGTGTAGGAGACAGTCATTCATCACGAAACTCACTGCTATTGAACTAAAAACGTAGAGAAAGAAGAGCTTACTGGCTCTATTGAAATTTAAAGACTTAGTAAGTGGGAAAGTTCTTACTCTATGGCGCTTCGGGGAATCTAGCTTCATTTCTGGTTACTGACAGCGTGGGCAAGTACTGCCATCCACGTGTATTAGCGTCTATGCTGGGTAAGGAGCATAGCCAATGAAATAAGGGTTTGTATCTGAAGATTCTGATACACAATATAATTTGCTGTAAACATAGCTATTAGAGGCTAAAAGAAATACAAGGCGTATTGGACTTTGAACGATGAGAAGTGGGGACACGCAGGAATTGGTATCGACACTCTCTCGTCTACGCTCTAAGTGAGTGGAGGCGATCTTCTCAGCATCTAGCTTCCGACTTAATAGAAGTCGGGAAGCTATTAATATTCTTCGGTCAGTAAATGATTTAAGTATCATTTACTGCAGTATTATTTAAATCTACGAATATATTCAGGTTTGAGGTACGGCTTAATTACAGCTGAGTACCAGCTTAAATTCAGTGTGTATCAAACTGTAAGTACCAGTGAATCAACGACTTTACAAGGCATTCTTGTGAATACGCGAGGTTAGGGAGAAAGACACCTTAATAGCGAAATCCACTCATCTGAAGTCGAAGTTCACATACGACGAATATTCTACAAAAAGCCTATTAACTGTTCTGTAATTATATTAAAATAAACAACACTCATACCAGTTAACCAGGGAGTTTTAATTGCATAAGAATATAAAGTAGACTGTTTCTAAGAGCTATAAATACCCAGATTGTGCCCCCGATGATACTGAAGATAACCTCTGCTCTGACTGTAGCGACACCGTGGCTGTAATTGGTTTTGCAACCCGCGAACCGTTACATACGTGGCTTACCCAATCGATGGGGCTTGAAAAGACTCGAAGTTAAATTGTGTTGACTCAGAATATTTTAAATTAAAACAATAACTGCTACACACATCATTAAGTAGAGACTACAAACATTGCAACGATTAACGGGATAGATAAATTCAAGATCCGAGTAAGAAGAATCAGGAGTGGGCAGACCGAAGATAGAATACCGGAGCAGCAGTAAAAAGCCTTGTAAAAATATAGTTTATAAGAGGGTATTATTGCTAGCTATAAGAGGGTATTATATGTATTTTGTGTTCTGTGAAGGGTCTGATTTATATGTATGCAAAGGTGAGTGAGCATGATTTTTATATTTTGAGTGATCCCAGTGCAATAAATAAAGCTAGGGTTGTGTAGAAATGATGACGTTAAGGAACGGAAAAGCCGTAATTTCAAATATGGAAACTGAGGAAATGAATAACGGTCAAGATGTGCTAACTAATAGTGAGATAGATCAAATCCAAGGGAACGAAATTGTAGTAGGTAACCAGGAAATTAATAGTGATGAATCTGAAATGCTAGTAGATCACGAAAGCCTAGTAATTAATCAGGAAACTAGTGAGGAGAGGGAACCAGAGATTTCATTAGTTCAGGAAGATAGGCCTTGTGAAAATAAAATGTCAAACCAAGTAACGGGGATAGAAGGAGTGTCTGCTTTAATAGAGGCGATGATGGTCAAAATGGATAGGAACGCAGAAAAGATTGATAGGGATTTAAAAGATAGTAAAGAGGAAACTAGAAAGATAGGGGAAAAATTGGATAGGAGTACTAGTGAGATGAGGTTAATGATTGATCAATTATCTGAAAAATCAAAGAAAACGGAGGATAGGGTAAATAAACTCTCAGACGAATGTAAAGTAACCACTGTAAAATTAACTAAAAGGATCGACCACGTGCAAAACAAAGTCGAAGAAAATAAGAAACAGTTGGAACAGAAAATAGAGCAGGATATAAGAACTCAGAATAAAAACTTGGAGGATAAATTAGTTCAAGCTTTGTCAGTGGATATGGGGGTAATAAGTACTAATATTCAAGGGCAGGTTAATGACATTAAAACTGAACTAAACAAAATAGTTGCAGTACAGAATAATGTGACTAAAGAGGTTAATGATCATGCTGATAAAATAAGTAGGATGAGTAATGACATTTCTTGTACCGGAATTCAGGCTAATGGTAGAGGGGTTTGTTCACAATTAATTCAGTGTTCGAATGGGGAAAATAACCACCCACACGGGAGTCAAGATAGTGAACTGAGGACTCCGAGCATAAGCCTAGAATCAGAAAATTCGCGAGGTGACCTAGGCCTACACGACAATGTTGTTATCCCCGTAACTGGTTATAATAATACCCATGTAAATAAAATCGCGGACTTAGATTGGCCTTTGCCTTATTATAATGATGAGAAAAATGCTAATCCTCATGAATTTATAAGAGAGCTAGAGACATACTTTAAAGTTAAAGGCATTCGTGAAGAATTTAAGATATTGGTTGTTCAGAGGTCGCTTGGAGGTAGCTGTAAAGACTGGATGCCAGTTGTGATGAGAGAGGGAACTGGGTACCAAGAATTCAAAAGGTTATTTATGGATAAATATTGGAGCGATTCACGTCAGAGTGAAGCTAGGACTGAACTCTATTCAGGGCATTATAATGAACAAGGGAAAATGTCGTGTACTGAACATTTCGTAAGACTTATAAAATTAGCCAAGTCGCTAAATATAGTTTCCGAAAAAGAGGTCATCCAAATTGCAATGAAACACTTCGGTCCAGATATCCATAAATTGTTAACTGTGGCAAGACCACAAAATTACTCGCAGATGCTTAGCTTGTTAACGGAGTTTGAGGAGGGCGAGAGAGCCATAAAGAAATTCCATAGTTATCAGCGATACCATAACCCTCAAAATCGTGGAGGAAATCAAGCACAGTACGCAGGTGCCAGCCGAAATAATGAGAATTATAATGATGGTAATGGTAGGCCTACACAAGGTTATCAGGATGCCAGGGGAAATAAGCCGTGGACTAATAACGGAAGAAATCAGAATAATTCTAATTACGGAAATGGAAGGAATGAGAGGGTAAATAATAATAGTTACAGAGAAAACCAAAATACTAATAATGGTTTACGTAACACCAACAATAATCACACTGATGACAGAAATAGGTCACGACCTCAAAGCGTGGGAATAAATCACATAGCTTTCCAGGAACAAGAGAGAGGAAATGTAGATCAAGTTTACCGATATGGACAGTTACAAGACGGTCGGTACATTCCTCATCAAAATAACGGGACGGATAATTGTAACCACGTGCCAGATTCACAACATAGATTAGATCCTAATGTGAATGCATTTCATCACTCTCAAGCCGACACAACAGGTGTAGGAAGTGACAGATGTCAGCCCGAGGCTTTAAACTCAGCATAGATGCGATAGCAGGTCATATCTCATCTAACTCGTGCCCAGGGACCTCAGGGGACTCCCCACAAGTAAATAGAAATGATGTAAATACCGTAGAAGTGTCTTATGACTTGAATAAAAAGTTAAACCAACACATTTTATGTCCACCACAGATTAACGCAAAGATAGGCAAATTAAATGTACAAGTTCTCGTAGACTCTGGTAGCGTTTTAAGTGTATGTAGTGAAAAATATTACTTAGAACTCAAAGCGCATAACATAAAAATGCAGGAGATGAGCGTACCTGGAATGTACTGTACTACTGCCATTAAGAAAACAAAGTACAAGATTAATAAACAAGTAATGATACCGTTAGAGATAGGTGGGTGGCACACAGAGATTTACATGTTAATTGTTAAGGATCTTACCCATAATTTTATATTAGGGTGTGACATGTTACAACAATATGAAGGGATTTTAGATTTTGGCACAAATAGTCTTACAGTAAAAGATGGAAATAAAGTTACTGAAATTCCGTTTCTCACGACTCATACAACAAATCATCATACATGCTCCGAACAAGAATTAGCTATCCAAGACGAATGCTTTATTATTGAGAGTTTATCAACTGTGCAATTAGATAATGAGGGGGAGGAGTTTTCAATTATGCAGAATGTAGGCCTATCGAGCCCAAGCAATAATATTGAGAATCAGAATGGCGGAACGCCAGATCAGTATCAGAAACGCACGGAAATTGATGAATTTAATAATACATTTGTAGAGGAAGTATACGAAATCGGATCGAGTAATGAGATAAACTTGTGTGAAACAGATGTCTGTGATCAGGAAAATTATAGTGAGAATAACGGAGATGACGAGGCTGAAAAATTGCGAGAATCTGAGATCTTAGAAATTTTAAGAAGTAAAGTGGCCAGCATCACGTCTATTACGGATCAACAAAAGGAACAATTGTTTACTGTACTGATTAATAATATGGGCGTATATAGTAGTTCTCCGGGGTGTTGCCTTGTATATGAACATGCCATACAGATGGATAACCCGCCGATTTTTAATCACAAAAGTAGGCCACTGCCATTATCAATTAGAGAGGAGGCGAATAAAGTTATCGCTAAGATGTTAAAAGAAGGGATTATAGAAAAATCAGACTCCCCATATGTCTCTCCGGTTTGTTGGGTATATAAGCAGGATAAATCTTTGAGAATGACCCTGGATCTGAGAACAGCGAATATGTATATGAGGCCCGATCGGTACAAAACCGAACCGATTGACCACCTATTAGCAAAAATGGGGGAAGCAAACTACTTTTCAAGTATCGACCTCACTTCTAGCTTTTGGCAGGTTTCATTAAGGAAAGAAGACAGAAAATACTGCTCTTTTGTCCACCAAGGGTCGGTGTTCTCGTTTACACGCACACCATTCGGGATGAAAACTTCAGGAAGCGCGTTGCTGCGGGCACTTAACGTTATGTTCCCTGAAGGCACTGGGCCGCATATTACTGCATATGTTGATGATTACTTAATTCATACGCCTGATTTCGAAACCCACCTGGAAAAACTAGATTTAGTATTGAGAACTTTCTTAAGTTGTGGGATGACTATAAACCCAAAGAAATTGAGCCTATTCCGTGAAGAAGTAAAATTTGTGGGGTATATCATATCTAGGCAAGGAGTGTCAGCAGATCCAGACAGGATAAAATCAATTAGCAATATTAGTAGACCGAAGACGGTGAGGCAAGTCCGAAAAATCCTCGGAATATTTAATTACCAGGATAGGTTTCTCCCCGGTTATGCAGAGCATGTGGCACCCCTCAGAATGCTACTTAGAAAGCAAAATAAATTTAGATGGACTGAGGTGGAAGAGGAAGCATTCCAAAAGACGAAAGAACTCTTTCAGAAAGCGGTGTTGCTAGAAAGACCGAGAGATGACCTGGACTATATCGTATATGTGGATGCCTCATGTGTAGCCGTTGCCGGTGCGCTAATGCAAGAATATGAAGACGGAAGTCAACATTTGATTGCCACTACATCGAGGGGATTGACACCTGTCGAGAGTAAAGGGTCGGTGACATGCCTAGAGATTATCGGAATGTATCACGCTTTGACTAAGTTTCAGCAGTACATATTCAATCGAAAAACTATTGTATACACAGATCATATAAGCCTAACCTTCCTGAATAAAATGAGACTTGGTAACAGTAAATTATCACGTTACGTTCATGAGTTGAGTCAATTTGATCTAGAGATAAGACATGTTGCGGGCCGAGATAACTTGCTATGTGACTATATGTCAAGGAACAAAACAGGTATTTCTGAAGTCGCCGGAGGCGAAACAAACCCTGTCGCTATAATGCAGGTCAAGATGTTTAAAGAGCTGACATTGCAGCGGGACTTTAAGCATATAGTGGAATTCCAGAGGCGTGACCCGGAAATAGAGTTAGTCAGATTAGGCCTAACAGAATTAGATCAGAATGACAATGACGTAACGGAGGACGTGAAGTACCAAATACTGAATAATGTTGTATATAAATTATGTGGCCAAGGGAAGAAAGAATGGAAAATGTACATACCGGAAGAGCTAGAGAATAAAATTATTGCAATAGTTCACGAACGGTTAGGCCATTCAGGTACCGGCAGAATGTTGTTGTATATACAAGATAAAATGTACATAAAGAACTTGGGAAGGAAGATTAGGAAATATGTGAGCTGTTGCGACTTATGTCAGAAAGCGAAGCCATTGAACATCAAATATGATAGAGAACCCATGCCCGTGTTTAGGGAAAGTAAAGGGGAATTAGTAGCGCTAGATTTTCATGGACCACTAGTCGCTGGAGAGCATGGTATGCGGTACATTCTGATAGTTTATGATGTATTCTCCCATTTTGTTAAATTGTATACAACCCGTACGGCAACTACGACTGCGATCATAAGAAAATTGGAAACGGACTATCTGCCGAAGTATCAGCCTATCTCTGCTATCATTTCGGACAATGGGACACCCTTTGTTAGCAAGAAGTTTAAAGATAAGCTATCTGAACTTGGTATAAGACGGTACAACGTGGCAAAATTCCATCCCCAAGTAAACGTGGCAGAAAGAGGGTTGCGCGATCTGTCTCTGTACTTGCGTGCGCTCTGTCATAAAAGGCACAATGCGTGGGTCAGGTATATTCAGCCAATAGAGGATATACTGAACCACACGAAGAATCCGGTGACCGGAGTCGAGCCCGTAAGACTTATGGCAGATGACGAACCGAAAACACTCATTCCAGGACTACCAATAGCTATCCCGCATGACGGAGTAAACAGAAAGCTAACAGATTACTGTCGCATTGCAATTGAAAACATTAGAAAGAGTGTCGCGAAGCGCAAGGAAAAAGCTAAGAGACACAAAGCTAAATGGAGTCCTGTTGTGGGAGATAAATTATTGATACGCAGAAAGAATCTGTCAAACGCAGCAAATAAAAGAATGTCTCGTCTCGAGTTAATTTATAGAGGACCGTTTATAGTGACCAACATTTTTAATGGTATCTGCTATGAAGTGACTGATCCCAAAACTAATAAAGTAGTGGGACGGTACAATCTTTCATTTGTGAGGCCATACAAAGAATAACCAGTTAAATGGGTGAAACAGCAGTGGAGTAGGCTCGGGTCATTTCACTAGAATTAAGGCACTGAAACTGAGGGTATTATTATTGTAAGTATACATGTCCGCGGAGCAAATATGTAGCGAAATGTAGGCTTTCAATATAACCTCTAAAAGTGTGAAATTCTTTGGACGTGCATAAAATATATCCTATGCCGATTATATTGTTGTTATTTAATTGTAATACGGACCTCGACACTTATATCCGTCGATCTTTTATTGTTGTTATCTCTTTTTAAATCTGGACGTTGTACCAAATATATCCGGTCACGCTTTTATCTAGGTTAGAATATATTTAATAAGTGTTTTCAAGTGTTTATATTCATAGGGTAAGTTAGGTTTTGTATTAATGTTTCATTATTACCTGATGAGGTGAGGTATCTGTGGTCACGATCTAAGATAGCTTACCGTGTGCGAAGGGTGTAGTGTGTGAGAGAGTAAGGAAATATTGTAGTATGAGTAGTATGAATGAAACAGTTGTGCCAGGTATAGGAAATGTCATTCACTCATCAAAACAAATAGTAGTAATGTGAGAAGGGTGGAAAGTATTCCATGTTATAGAATACGAGTTAGCACAAAGGTCATCGTACTGGGATCCATAACAAACTCTGCTCACTTACGTCACACTAAGCACTTCATGTCAGGAGTAAAACAGAATTACTCAGTAAATTTGAAATTTTGAATACAAAACATAAATTTCCGTAGAATTCTCTTGGGCATGTGAGACGATTGCTATTTTGCAATTGAATTACTCCACCCATATAATTATAATGAACAAAATAAGTTTATTATATAAACTTATTAATTAGAATAATAACATAAATATTAATCAATTATAGCTTTGCATTTCTAATAACATTATAGGAATAAGTTAAATTCACTAAAATTATCTGAACAAGTTACAGCAGAAATGGAATAAGAACATAATATTTGCAATATCATGTTCCGGCTGGACTTGTGTGAATATTGAAACGAGACAGATTTCCCGGAACGTAAGAATAGGCTTAAGAACTATACTAAAGGATCTCAGTGGGGTGTAGGAGACAGTCATTCATCACGAAACTCACTGCTATTGAACTAAAAACGTAGAGAAAGAAGAGCTTACTGGCTCTATTGAAATTTAAAGACTTAGTAAGTGGGAAAGTTCTTACTCTATGGCGCTTCGGGGAATCTAGCTTCATTTCTGGTTACTGACAGCGTGGGCAAGTACTGCCATCCACGTGTATTAGCGTCTATGCTGGGTAAGGAGCATAGCCAATGAAATAAGGGTTTGTATCTGAAGATTCTGATACACAATATAATTTGCTGTAAACATAGCTATTAGAGGCTAAAAGAAATACAAGGCGTATTGGACTTTGAACGATGAGAAGTGGGGACACGCAGGAATTGGTATCGACACTCTCTCGTCTACGCTCTAAGTGAGTGGAGGCGATCTTCTCAGCATCTAGCTTCCGACTTAATAGAAGTCGGGAAGCTATTAATATTCTTCGGTCAGTAAATGATTTAAGTATCATTTACTGCAGTATTATTTAAATCTACGAATATATTCAGGTTTGAGGTACGGCTTAATTACAGCTGAGTACCAGCTTAAATTCAGTGTGTATCAAACTGTAAGTACCAGTGAATCAACGACTTTACAAGGCATTCTTGTGAATACGCGAGGTTAGGGAGAAAGACACCTTAATAGCGAAATCCACTCATCTGAAGTCGAAGTTCACATACGACGAATATTCTACAAAAAGCCTATTAACTGTTCTGTAATTATATTAAAATAAACAACACTCATACCAGTTAACCAGGGAGTTTTAATTGCATAAGAATATAAAGTAGACTGTTTCTAAGAGCTATAAATACCCAGATTGTGCCCCCGATGATACTGAAGATAACCTCTGCTCTGACTGTAGCGACACCGTGGCTGTAATTGGTTTTGCAACCCGCGAACCGTTACACATTCAAATCTCCCTCTTCTCTGAAAATCTTAGTTTGTAAGGCCACGTTTTTAAAGTCATCTGTAAATCCACCAGTGGAAAAATCTGATTAATGCCGAATATGTCTTTTATTATTGTGATGGGTTCCTGAATACTGTTGACTTGGCAAACAGGCTAATGGATTTTGGTGGGAGTATTCGAGTTTATAATAATTATTGTTCCATTGATTTACAAAAAATGGAAGTTAAAATATACAATGGGCAGGGAACTAATAACTGAGTGCTACATTTTTATAAATTGTGTTTTGAGCATATTAAAATCCTTTATTTAATAATAAATTTTATATTTTTAAATATGGTACCTAACCTCCATGGACAACTAACTGAAGTGCTGTCAGTTTCGAGATATTTGGAAACCAACATTAATATGTTATATGTGGAATTTTGATGAAGTTGTGGAACTTGATCAAGAAGTTCATAAAATCCACACCAGGGCACATCAGTTTTCTCTAAGCAAGGATTTGACAGTTGACTAGCAGTTGAAAATGTGGGCAATGCCCATGAAACTTATGTTTTGCAAAAATGTTAAGTAAAAGTGAAGTCTAAAGTGTTTAAATGTCAACCATCTCATTTAATTAATAGTATATAGCTTCACTGTAAAAAAGCTGCATTATTATATAGTGTTTTTAAAAAAATATATAAAGCTGTGTTTGTGCAAGCATAGAGCTGAAAAAAGAATGCAGAGCAAAGAGGTCCTAATTGTTACTGAATATAAATGGCAGTAGGCTACATCTGTTTTGGTTAGCAGCCATTCTTGTTGGCAAGTAGCTTTCCAATCTTCATGCTTATCTTCCTCTTCATATTCATGGGCCTATTTATTCACCTCTAAGAATTCAATCAAATCAAGGCTTTAGAATGTATAGAATCTTATTTTTTGGAAACAAAGACTAACCATTAATTATATAAAATTTGCTAAATAGCATACCAGTACCCATAATCTCTATACTATATAGATAAGCATTCATGAACCACAGATTATTGTCTCTGTTGGACATTACATGAGAATATTATAGAAGAAAAATTCCTCCGACACTGGGACTTGAACCCAGGACCTTTGGCTATTCGCGCCAATGCTCTATCAACTGAGCTAAGCTGGAGTTCAATTCACAGCGCCAGATGGAACCTCTCCCCTATGACCGATTGCCCTAATGGTCCACCTCACAGACAGACAAGTTATGTCATATGCAGTACAGTGAGGCACACTAATTAGTGATTTTTGTGACCGGGCTTCCACTGTTATTGTACAGTTAACATTCAAGATAGATAAGCATTCATGAACCACAGATTATTGTCTCTGTTGGACATTACATGAGAATATTATAGGAGAAAAATTCCTCCGACACTGGGACTTGAACCCAGGAGAGGTTCCATCTGGCGCTGTGAATTGAACTCCGGCTTAGCTCAGTTGGTAGAGCATTGGCGCGAATAGGCAAAGGTCCTGGGTTCAAGTCCCAGTGTCGGAGGAATTTTTTTCTCCTATAATATTCTCATGTAATGTCCAACAGAGACAATAATCTGTCGTTCATGAATGCTTATCTATCTTGAATGTTAACTGTACAATAACAGTGGAAGCCCGGTCACAAAAATCACTAATTAGTGTGCCTCACTGTACTGCATATGACATAACTTGTCTGTCTGTGAGGTGGACCATTAGGGCAATCGGTCATAGGGGAGAGGTTCCATCTGGTGCTGTGAATTGAACTCCGGCTTAGCTCAGTTGGTAGAGCATTGGCGCGAATAGCCAAAGGTCCTGGGTTCAAGTCCCAGTGTCGGAGGAATTTTTTTCTCCTATAATATTCTCATGTAATGTCCAACAGAGACAATAATCTGTCGTTCATGAATGCTTATCTATCTTGAATGTTAACTGTACAATAACAGTGGAAGCCCGGTCACAAAAATCACTAATTAGTGTGCCTCACTGTACTGCATATGACATAACTTGTCTGTCTGTGAGGTGAACCATTAGGGCAATCGGTCATAGGGGAGAGGTTCCATCTGGCGCTGTGAATTGAACTCCGGCTTAGCTCAGTTGGTAGAGCATTGGCGCGAATAGCCAAAGGTCCTGGGTTCAAGTCCCAGTGTCGGAGGAATTTTTTTCTCCTATAATATTCTCATGTAATGTCCAACAGAGACAATAATCTGTCGTTCATGAATGCTTATCTATCTTGAATATTAACTGTACAATAACAGTGGAAGCCCGGTCACAAAAATCACTAATTAGTGTGCCTCACTGTACTGCATATGACATAACTTGTCTGTCTGTGAGGTGGACCATTAGGGCAATCGGTCATAGGGGAGAGGTTCCATCTGGCGCTGTGAATTGAACTCCGGCTTAGCTCAGTTGGTAGAGCATTGGCGCGAATAGCCAAAGGTCCTGGGTTCAAGTCCCAGTGTCGGAGGAATTTTTCTCCTATAATATTCTCTATACTACATATAAAAGGCTTTATCCTGACTGACAGACAGAGAATCAACGTAGAGCCTAACTATAACAGGTATAGACTTGGAATTTTGACAGTACCTTCGTTTCATAATGTAGGTGCTGACTAAGAAAGGATTTTGAAAAAAATTGATTTTAAATGCCAAAAATTAAATGTTTTTGAGAATACTTAATCCCTTTTTACAGAGAATTATCAAATCCAAATCACAGTTCACTTGACAACAGTATTGTTGACAGTCTTCACATAAGGCTTTGGAAATAAATGAATCGAGACTTGACAAATGAGAGAACTATCAATATAATCCATGTTATAAATAAATATTAAATAATGAAATCTACGAAAATTATGCACAATGTGCTGCAGTCACATAACTTTTTCTACCCTGGACATAGAGAAAACAATACGAGGTATTTTAATGTGTATATTATTATATCGCAGGTTTTTGGAGAGAGAAGTATGAAAGTGATATTACATTTCTGTTTAATTTCATCCCCAAAACGGTTTTATGGTGACATAAGAGTGAGAAATAAAATATTCCGCAAAGACAATACAATTTTATGTTACCGGAATTTATGTTTCTTCTTATTTGAACCCCTACCAGGCTTGCTGTGTACAAGCGATGGGATGCAAAATTCTACATCCTCTATGAGCCATAAAAAGCTATACCAAGCGTTTTCTGAGGGAATAGTTTGAGTGTGATAAATCGTTCTTCCTATCTCAAATTCTAAATACCTATATAGTGACCTATAATTTAAAAATCAAAAGTCCTTAATAAGATAATTTCCAATTACAAAATAAAAAACCCGGGCGATGCCGAGCCTTTTAAGCTAGTAATATGTATAAATATGTATTTTAACTGTATGTGGGGAAATTTTGAGGGATGAGCGAGGACTCACTTGACCCACCTGGTTACATTTACATATTTACAAAACATCTCGTTATGACAGCAAGAAAGATTGAGGACTTACAACAGAGTTTGAATCAATTAACAGGATGGCCAGATGAAAATGGCCTAAAAATAAATAGGAAGAAAACTGTTCAAATGACCTTTCGGATAGGAGGAAGGAGGGAAAACATAGAAACAATCACTCAGAGGGGGAGGTCTATCAGTGACGAACACCTACAAATACTTAGGAGTAACCCTTCAAACAACTGGGATCACATTCGGAACATGCAAAAGAGAGGGCCATATTCGCCATAGGGGCCATAAATGACATAAATCACATACAGCGAATCTCCCTAGAGGTGACAATGAAGCTCTTCAAAGCAAAAATTGTCTGAATTTTGACATATTGCATACATCTAATATGGGGAAACCTTAAAATGAAGGACCTAAAAGAATGGGAAAAAGTGAAGACCTCTTTCTTCAAACGAGCAATTAGGGTGTCGAAATTCATCCCATCGAGATATATATATACATTCTGACAAGAGAACCTTTCCTGATGGAAGGTCTTCACTACTCGTTGCTATTCCGTGCAACAGAGGCCTACTGAGAGCTGATGGCTGATAATCTAAAAAAGAGAAATGAAGTCAAAGAGGACTTCTATGCAACAAGCTCCATGACAGACAGGAGATGGACAGGACCGAATTAAAACATAAATGTTTTAACGAGGCTGGCCGTGCACGGCTTCTATCATAAAGTATGCTCCACAAACAGTTTTCATGTAGTGATGGATAAGTGTGTCTGCAAATACTGTGAACTAAAATGTGAGAAATGCCACGTGCTGAGCTGCAACAAATGTTCAAAATCAGTGACAGAACTCAGTGCTGAAAACTAGAGTTATGTACTTTATGCACACTTGTGCATACTTCACTTAGTAAAAGATCTTGTTAAGATTACTTGTTTTATGTCTTAGTACAGTATACAGAATTAGTCTAAAGTTGAGTTTCCATTCCAACTACTGTTCACAAAATGGATTTATTAGATCTACCACAATGTTTTATACAAATTTTCTTTGGGGTTTACAGTATACTACAAAGTACATGAAGAGAGGTTAGCATTAATTATTTATTAAATGAATGTTACAGAATTAAATTAAGATCTAAGATGAAATGCCTCGTACATAACTAACTCTACTGAGAATCCTCTTATTTGTAACTCCAAGGATACTTGAACTGAAAGAAGCTGACGATGCTTTAGTAGGATTGTTTAACTTTGTTTTTAAAAACTGTAGTTTTAAGTACTTTCACAGAAAGGTGCTGTAAATGTTATATTCAAAATTTCTTGTAAAGTATTCTTTAGTTTGATGCATAAAACTAACTGATCCTAAGATATAGTTCCTACATCTTCATTCCATATCTACATTACTACATTTCGTATCTTCCATCATTTGCTTTATACATGCCAAATGAGTTTTTCCCCTGCAATTTTGCCCTTCAACTTGTCCTTCTATTATCCTCTTCACTAGGCCATCACACCAAAGTATGTGTTCTATTAATTAAGCTTGTCATGTTTTAATTGTTCATATTCATTTCTTCTTCTGAATACTTCATTTGTGTTTGACAGTTCCTACAGTTCTCAGATAAAGCATTCCAAGATGGAGACGACAAAGGAGCCAGAGTAATGGGCTGTTTTGTGACGAGGGATACTTATAATAGAGTTTCATTGTGAGTGAGTATCAAGATCATGGTGAGAAGATAACCATTGAAATCGTTCATACAAATAAGTTGGTGTAGAGGACTTGAGGATGTTGAATAGTAGAGTGATGGAATGCGACAATCATTGTTCGTTTAGTCTAGCCCAGGACAGTATTTCAAAAGAGGAGGTGATATGTTTGTATTTACGGATGTTGCAAATGTAACGAACGCATAGATTATGAGCCTGTATTATCATACATATTATCATTATCATATATTACATTATCATATATGCACGGCCCGTAGCATTTGCTACTTCTACTATATGGCTAATCCAGCACAGTATGTCACTTGCAATCTATTCTGCACTCTGCAATTAAGGCAAGAGCTTTCATTCAAATATTCTTTAATGAATGTATGATCAAAGACCAGAATGCTGACTGTTCATCACCTAAGAGAAGGGATTCATCTGTTAAAAATGTTATTAATTAACCATTGTTTATTAGTAGATTAACAATTTTTCATCATAACAGCAATTAAATTATGAAAGCCATGATAGCGCCAGATATTAGCTAATAAAGGAAGGAAAATAATTTATGCATAAGCAATATCATATGGAAAGAAAATATTATGTTATTTTAAAAATATTATGTTTAAAAACAAATATTTTATGTAATTTTATGAAGGTTAAGGGGGACTGGATTATCCTATAATGGATTTTAATATAGCCTTCCTTTCCTAAGAAACTATAAAAAATACAGAAATGAAATTTTTGAAGCTTAGGCCTATTCAAGGAACATTTTTGAAATTAATCTAACATGGGAGTTTGCAAAATACTAATTAGTCTGGAAGTTTTGATCTAAAACAAAATGCACATTTTAATATAATTTTCTATACATTTTTTGGGTTTGTTCTTGCACAGTTGCTTGTTAAATCATGCACTAAGATGTACTGTATTTTCTGAAAGTTTGTGGTAATTCTATTACAAGCTGAAAAGAGGGTATGCATGTAGAAGTAGTATTAATGTGGATTTTAAAGAGAGTAGGTAGAAGATAACATTAAGATAAATGTAAAATATATTTTGCGTTATTGTGATTATGTCCATGGTTAATAAGAATTAGGTTAATAGTCTCCGCAGAATGGCAACAGTGTTCAGGCAGATTGCTCTCCCTGTTGCAGTGATCTCTTGGTCACCAGTATGAAAACAAACCCAATGCCTGTTGCTAGGTTTCATGGAGTATATGGTGTAATTATAAATCTTTGGTATTTAATTTGCATGAAAACTACCAACTTTATTGAAAAACTGCAAAGTGAAAATATAATCCTTATTCTTTACTCTGCTGATATAAAAAAGAACAAAAACAAAGCAAGAAGGCCTACTTTTTAAATAAATCATGGTTAAAGTTTAAGAACAAAATATTTTTTCTGAGTAAAGTACGGTACTCACTTCTAAGAACATGGAGGATCAAGCTGTTCAGATCTGCAAAGTTGTATTGCTTTCCTGCAATATGGACATAAAAAATGTTTAGTATCTCTACATCCCAGCTGCATAATATATTCAGATAATTGTGCTTCTCTTTTCTTAGGTACTGTGTTCCCAAATGATGCAGAGATGTCAGGAACAGTGGCATAGTGGTAAATTTTCCAATGTGGGAATGATAAAAATTATATCGTGTGTATATATACAAACTAGCTTAAAAGGCCCGGCATTGCCTGGGTTTTGTAATTTGTAATTCAAAATTAACTTATGGAGGACTTTTGTTTTCAAAGTTTATCTCCTTGTATAGGTATCTAAAGTTTGAAGCAAAGATGAACAACCTATCACACTCAAAATAGGCCTTTTCCCTCATAAAATGCTAGATCTAGCTTTATGTTGCTCATACAGGACTTAGAATTTTGCAACCCACTGCTTCTGCACACTATGCCTGGTAAGGGCTGAAATAAGAAAAAAACAGAAATTCCGGTTTGGGATATTGTATTTTCCACTTTCATGTTGCCATACTACCATTTCGGGGCTAAAATCAAAAGAAAATCCATATCGCTTTCAAAATTTCTTTTCCAAATACCTGGGACATAAAAATTTACATTTACTAAAAATGTACCATTCTATTTTGTCTCTTTTTACATCCCTATTTCTCAAATAATACAAAGCCTATTGGTGGGTAGGATATTTAGCAACTTCTGATATTTAGCATGCTCGATACCCTTCGTTGGCACAGATTCAAGCTGAGACAACTGATTATGACCTCTTATTCTACATCAAAATGTGAAGTGAGAAAATGATATTCTCCATGCTCTGGGTAGAGAAATCATGTGATGCATCACACCTGATATTTATTGAAGTTGATTTCATTCTCCATAATTGATTTACAGAAATTAATTATATCGATAATGTCTCTAATTATTTGTCAAAGCCCACTCCATGACCCATAACTTCCAAAGCCTTATATGAACACTGTGAACAATACTGTTAATACTGTTGTCATGAGAACTGAATTGCATTTGATGAATTTTGTGTAATATTTTCAGAAATCATATGGTTTGTTTGAATGTTAATGTTTACCTCATACATACATACATACATACATACATACATACATACTTTCGTTTATATGTGCGTATATACATAGCCTATACACACACACATACACATACACACACACAGAAATACACAGATTTATTTTAAATTAACCTGCAAAAATGCTATTAAAAGGTTTCAAACTGTTTGGCATTTGGTATAAAATTGTCTAATAATTATAAACCCTTTTGAATAAGTTTCTTTACTACATAACATAATTTTATGCTATGGATTTTAAAAATAAATAATCTATTTTAGTTAAAAGTTTATGAGTATACTAATTTCTTTCCAACAATATTTACAAGAATTCAGCAAAAATGTTTTCATCCACGTCAATGTTTTCAGCAAGCTTGGCTCTTCTTGTCTTTGTTTCATCATGTATAACCATGTGGTAGATATATTTGTTATTAGAAAATTTAAAAAATTCAAAACCACAAATTATTTAAATATTTAAATTTACAAAAAATCAGTGGGGGAATGCTGTTCCCCCCGTACCCCCGCCACTACACCCCTGAAATTGGAAACCACGAGGAATCAGCGAAATTGTTGTCATAGTGTTCGATTCATTTACCACTGTAGGCAATAACTATTGACTATCGAGTCTTTATCGATCGATTTAAATAATCTTCTTTCGATTAGCCCGTGGAAATAGGAAGAAAGAGAGTGTTCTAGTGTGAGCTGTGTTCTATTTATATATTATGTGATATATTCAGTAGTGACCTTGGTAAAATTATACGGTTTGTTATTAACGTGTCTTCATATTTCACTCGAAGTGACTGCATTTGCCGGACTGGCTTCTCTTGTGATTACGTCTTGACAACACCGGCCTAGTTCGTCATCGTGAGTAATACACACATTCTCATCTAATTCTGTGTTCTGTACCTTACTATGTTGTTGTTCTGTTACCCATAACTCCACTGCATAACTTTTTGGAGACCAGAGAAACACTACAGAAAGTGAAGATATGTTCATAGTTTGGTTAGGTAGACCGGCTGTCTATGTTGCCAAGTTCGCTTGTAATGAATACGAATACGTTAGCCGTGAAAGTATGTTTGCAATCACAAGACTGCAGTAAAGTATAACCAAGGCCCTCTTCATTTAGTAACATCTATATTATATCATCCGATGTTCGGTGACCCGAAGCATTTTGATTGGTTCCCGAGGACATAGGTTAACCTTCAGTATTACAAAAGGCTATAGGTTTGTTCGCAAAGCAAATCCGTGACCGCTTGAGAATTTGTTGTACTGCGCATGTCCAGTCTGTAACTTACCCGTGATTTGCACTTTGCGAACGGTTACAAGAATTTGGAATCGATAGTTTCTGCGTTTAATCGATATGATATGCAAATAAAATATATATTTCCCTTTGACATGTTATAAATGCAATATACATCGACAATATAATCTATATTTTGGGAAATTTTAAATTATCTTCCATTATTCATACATATAAGTAGCCTATGTTTATAAATCTGGCGCAATGTTATAGGAGGGAGGAGTCAGGCGCGTGAAAATAGGTTACTGCGCATGTCTCTGATAACAATTCATGCTAGAGCCTGCAAACTTTTCTTATAGTACAGAAACTGTCCGTGAGAGCTTTGAGAACAGAAGATTGAAATCAGAATCACGGATTCTCGCTTTGCGAACGCGCGTGGAGAAAGAGCGCATGCGCGAACGATTTGTTCCTGGTTTCTGACTGCTTTGCGAACAAACCTTATATGATTTTATTTGAGGTAAGATGGCCATACGTGTACTTCTGTTAATTTCCGTCAGAGAGCCCTTAAGTTATGACCTTATAAAATCCTACCTTTGTATTCAGAATACAAACTTTAAAACGCTCTCCTGTAAAATTTAGTTTTTCTTAGTTGTGGCCATATTATTCTTAATGTGCGATTTAATGAACTAAGGCCGGACATACACGTAAAGTTGTTGGGAACGGAGTATGATCTATGGTCGAGGGCTCCGGGGGAGTTTTAGGAGAAAAAAAAGAACCTGATTAGTTTGCATGTACAAGTAAACATGTATAAGATGACGAGCCACACTCTTTATGGTTTTTCCATCAGTTGACCTCATTGCATTGACACACGACGATATGACGCGATCGCGGTGGTCGGTTTATTGCCAGCAACTAGCTTAAAAAAATAATAAAAAACTGTGTGCAGGTGTTGGGTAAATCAACTGCGCTGGTAGAAAGAATTTTTTTCGATTCTTCCTGTCTCGCCTTTCAGATCTGGCTGCCTGAACAGTTTCATCGATCGTTGGTGGCACCCACGCTCCGGTTTACATTGGCAGGTCAACTGTACAGGTATAGCCTACGTCAGTGTGGTCCAACCCTTAGTTACCCAAAGGCCAATCAAACTTTAGTATAGGAATGTGAGGGCCAGAGACATTCCAGAAAGAAAACGAATTACATAAACGAACTTTGTACAAAATATGTCATATTTTATTCAAAAACTTTTATTAAAATTTATAGTAAAAGAAGTTTAATATATTAGTTTAATGTACCACTTCATTTTACAGTCGAGAAATCAATATGATGATTGGCACTGCTTTCCTGATACAAGTTTATCGATGTCCACTGTAAGTTCAGTAAGGCAGAGTCTCAGGCTCAAGCACTTTCAATGCGAATTCTCGTTTTTGATTAATTTGTTTGAGAGCAGAAAAAGCACTTTCGCGCACATATGTATTGCCAAATAGCGATAACATTTGCAGAGAGAATTTAAGCAGTAGGCCTATAGAGAAACGTTCTTTAGAAATTTTCACACTTTTTAGCCTGGTAGAATTAATTGATCTGCCTGAAGATCACAACTTTCCATCTGAAGGTCGCAGGGCACCTCACTCATTTCAGTATCCATGGGGCTGTTGAACAGTGCAAGTTTTGGTTTTAGGGAGTCAAAATCCTGGCATCTTTCCTGGAACTGTTTCTTGATATCTATTATTATTTCATGGAACAAACTAAAATTTGTGTAACTTTTTTCTTCTTTCAACTGCTGACAAGATGGGAAGTGTGCCATATCATTTGCCTTCAGTGCAATGTGCAATACATCACTCTTTTTTTTTCCGGAAGCCCTCAATATGTCCATAAAGCTGGGAGATATTTTGTTTTCTGCCTTGTAGTTTCAGGTTTAAAGCATTTAGATGGGATGTTAAATCCGTCAGAAAAGCAAGATTATTTAAAAACTGGATTCCTTCCAGTTTTCTTGATACTCATACCCAATGTTTTCATTTCTGAGAAAAGCATGAATTTCATTCCTGAACCCAAAAAAAGGTTGCAGACAATTTTCTGCACTTAGCCAGTGCACTTCACTGTGCAATGAAATGTCACCATGTTCAGCTTCCAAATTGTCCATGAATGCAATAAAAGCTCTGTGAATATGTGTACAGTACAGTATTTACAACAGTTTAGACCGCCGGCGTCTTCTTGTGGGTAGTGTCGCTGACTACAGATCCGTCGGCCAGGGTTCCATCCCTGGTACCTCCTCGGATTTTTCTGAGGTAAGGAAGTCTGAAACGGGATGCTCTCAGGCTCGTGATTCCAATTGAGGAGCTACTTGATACAGAAGTAGTGGCTCAGATCATGGAAACCACCATTAACGGCCGTGGGTGTCGGCATGCTGATCATATACTCCAATCCTGCCATCTCCTATGGTAGATGACACAGCGGTCGGGTGGTCGGCCTTGTCCCTTCAGGGATGTAGCGCCACGGAGTTTAGTTTAATTTTATACTAATAGGCTAATTATATAAAAATAAGGTGGTACAAATACGAGGGTAAGTCAATACGTATTTGCACTTTTTGTGTAATCTTTTGTTGGTTGCCTGTGCCGGTTTGGCTCGCGCACGTCGACATGTTGTTCATTTCTCTCCGCTTGTGGAATGTTTGACCGTTATGACTCCAATGATATTGTCCATGCCCATAGTATAGAAAGTATCGATTTATAATTACGTCAGTATCTATCGCTGTTATTGATTTATAGGACTGAATTCTATCAAAACCCTCTAATTTGATCGATTATGTCAAATCCCAGATCATACAATTTCCAAAGGCAGCTGAGTACACTGCCAACGCTAGTGTTGTGATGGAGACGACTAATTGGCTTCAATACCATGCAGTATGAATTCCATACGGTGAATTCAGTGTATGATCTTCAATTATGTGTATGCCATTTTTAAACATGTTTTAACATAAACTAAATATTATATGCAAGTAGTTGGTTAAAATTCTACACAAGGTTACATTATTAATTGCTGTAGGTTTTGTATAAGTCGAGAAAAAGTGATGTTTTCAAAGAAAATTATTCTCTTCAGATCATTCTATCTTTACCACCAACAAGTTACTCTGCAGAAAGAATTATGAATAAGTTCAACAATTTCTAAAATAAGCTGAGACGCAGCATAGGAAATGGTATTTAATAAGCTGTTCATCCCCAGCATTAAAATTACTGGTAAATTTTCTTTAACAAGTGTACAAAGAGGAAAAATGCTCCCCTTCAAAGGCTACGGAAAGTAGATACTGAACAACAGCACTAATTTTACATGCAACAAATTAATTAGCATTATTTATATTATTTTGTTTATAAATCCAACTGTTAGCATAATAATGTATCGTAGGAATATGTTGAAATATGCAATATTACACTGTTATAACAAAACTCTGGACCTAATATACATATTTATAACTGTTTTTAGTACCGTTAATTTAACTCGGTTTGTAGCTTGAAATTTGTTAATAAAATGTTCTGGACCATAAACATTATCATATTGTTCTATAGAATGTGACTTATCAAAGGATAATTTTCTGGAATGTATGAAAGGAACAGCTACAGCTTTTCACCTGTGTTTTAAAAAAGATTTAAAATTGAGCTCTTAATAAACATTGGGCTAAGAGCGATGGGTTTTTTTATGGAGGGGATGGGCACCCTG
Organism: Ectobius pallidus; assembly: GCA_964059195.1. Classification (NCBI taxonomy): domain Eukaryota; kingdom Metazoa; phylum Arthropoda; class Insecta; order Blattodea; family Ectobiidae; genus Ectobius; species Ectobius pallidus. The sequence goes on from CAXKWD010000005.1 coordinate 19,141,511, forward strand.
CTGTGAATTGTTTTTCATAAAAAAAAACTTTTAAATACATCGCTAAGATGATAATGTGGATTAATTAAATGAAATATATTTACTTCATTTGAAATTACACATAATTCTTATCATATGTTCAGCAACAACATTTATTATGCCTTGTTAAACAGAATCAATCGTACAAAAGGCTCATCTGAACTCGCTTCTTTGAGGGAGCACTCGTGACGAACTTAGCTTTGGCGTAATAATGCAAACTTCGCGCGTTCGCTCCCACCCCAAGCCATAACAAATATAAAGTTATTATTATGAAGTTTATTTATTAAGTTCGCGATTTCTAATTGACAAGGTTTACTATGATTTTTAATAGACAATGAAGAATAAAACCCCTTAACATGTAAAATTGAACTTACACTGGAAGACATTGTAGATAGACATTTAGGTGCCGTAGTTGAAACTTCGTCCGCTACAGGTAACAATGGCAACTTTAGGAACCTAGGCCGATAAAACTATTCTAGCAGCCTGGGCTGATAAAGTGCTACTTTACGGCGAGTTAGCAGTCCGAGAAGCAGCCGTGTTGGAGAGCGTGTACTAAAAATTTAATTTTTGACGAGGAAGTTAAAATATATAGCAGTTTTTAAATATAAATTCCTTGTTCCTATCTCAGAATTTTGGTCGCCAATGACGATCTGGCGACCAGATATGTCGCGCCCGGGTTTAGGAGTGCAGTTATAGGCCTCTAGGCTACTCTGCATTTCTGTCGCTCCGTATGATGATTCACTCCAGTTGCCGTTCGTTTGTTCAAAAGAACATGGATACATACATGCATTAAGTATGACGTGACATTTGTAAACAGGCAAGCACGTACATTTTCTCATTTTAACCTCTTCGGTTATTTCAACAAGCTGGTCACAATCTGCGTCATAAAGGCACCTTTCCTTTATGAGAGCAAATTCTGCTGTGTATCAGTGAAACCCTCATCACATTAGTTTGTAAATTTATAAAATGCACGTACTGTTGACAAAGTACGCTAGATAGGATGGAATTACGAGTTGAAAAGCTGTGTAACATTATAAACATAATACAGGTAGTCTTGCACAGAGTTTACCTTGCGTCCATGCGGAATACAAATATGCAATTAGTTAATTAATTTCATTACACATACACACACCACAATCATAATTACATTAATACTCATTTCAAAGAGAAGCATAAAAAGAATAACAAGTAATAAACTGTCACAGCTAACGCACGAGTGACTTGGAAATTGCTGGTAAGTTTACTAGCGACGAAGTCGCAAGTATTAAGTAATGTCTAGGGCAAGTCATTTGATGATTTGCATCTTTTTTATATAAAAGTTAAAAGAAAGCTCTAATATGTATTTAAATGTGTATCATGAATTAATTGATTAAATAAGGGTAATTTGTTTGTGCATGTTTGCTTTATTTTGCATTTTTCGTAATTTTCCAAGAGATAGGCCTAGGTCATTTTCAACATTTTTAGGTTATGTTTCAGTGGAGGTAGAGAGGAGCTTTTCAATGTACAAATCATTACTTTCAGACAACAGACAATCGTTTTTATTTGGGAATCTCCGCCAAGTATTCACATTTCATTTTAATTCAAGTTTATTGCAAAAACGATCACAGTTTGTCTTATAAAAAAAAAATTAAAAAAAAAATCTTTCTTCTTAAATGGCCCATATTTGCTAGGGGCAATTTGATGGGCATGCCCGTTCAGAAATATTTTTTTTTTCTTAAGGGTGTCCAAGTAGTATAAATTTACTTACTTCTTTAGTAACAAAATAAGTATGTTTTATATTGTAAATTCATGTATAATGCACTGTCATCCATTAATTTGCTTTTAGCAATTCGTTACTTAAAAAACAATTATAAGCGAAAATGGTAAATTTGTTGGTGATTAAAAAAAATTATTTGCCATTTTTTAACTATTTTAAGGTCCTAAATACATTTTTTATTTTGCATTTATTTACTACTAGCTAAAACTCACTTAAGCATATTACCCATACACATAGCATGTAACCTTTTAAAGGCCTACACTTTTTAATGTTTACAACTTGTAATTACTGATTTTTTTAAAAATTATCTTTATTATTACAAATTGCAAAAAAAAACAAAATATTACAAATATTATAAACATAATTTTTACAATATTACAAAATGGAGTATTGTTTACCCCGCATGAGCATAGCTCGTGTTCGGGGTCAGTTCAGTCATACTAAATTATATTACGTAATTTATCTAACAAGTAGGCCCAGTAGGCCTATGAAAAAAAAGTAGGCCTATGTTAGTGAACAGGTAGAAAATTTGTAAGTCAAAATTTATAAGAGAGCTCAAAACAAACATATTATAGGTTTAAGCAGAAAAAATAAGATTCTTCATATGATATAAATACCTGAATAATGATACGAACAAATTAAGTAAAATAGCATAACAGAGATACAAAACAAAATACCTCATGTTAAAAATTACAATTGAGAATGAGTAATGGAATGAACAATGGAAAAACGAAGTGAGTAAACGTACAATTACAAATAAGTTTTAATCAATTCGGGTACTTGTTTCTTAAACAATTTATTGTTTAGTGGTGTCAGATTAGGGTTTCTTTTAGTAAAATTGTCCGAAATTTATACAGAGTGGACCAAAAGTCGCGATCGGATAATGTTTATATTGAAATAACTCATTTTCCGAAACCGAAAACTAATTAAAAACTATTCATAGGCTGAGAGGAATATTTACCCCCTTCATATACATTTTGTAGGATTAGTTTGTGAATTTTCCGATAGAGCAAGGACATTGTTATGTTTTAGTGACAAGCCAGAGTTTTCTTGCGCGCGGGTTTATTAGGCGATTGTTGTCGATGTGCAACGCTGTGTTATGTTTGTGTTGTAAGCATTGGCGGATACAAACAAATATACGATTGAGGAACGTCTTATTGTTAGTGTGTAAGTTCTTGAAAAAGAACAAACTGGCGAAACGTACGAAGAAATCAGACAGAACTTCTTTCTCCGTTTCGATAAAGCAGCTCCCACTGAAGCCAAACTACGGAAACTGGAAAAGAACACTTTCTCAAAAGGCTCTGTATTGGATGCAAAACGCAGCGGAAGAACTAAAAAATATTGCGGCGATGATGTCAGTAATCGTCTGAGTGAATCATTGGAAGGTTCACCGATGAAATCAACAAGGAAGCGATCGGCAGAAATGCAGATTCCAAGAACTTCGTTGTGCGACAACTGGCTCTGGTCCTCCTTAGAAGAAAATCTTGGGTTGGAATGATTCGGATGGATTCTGTTGAACAACTTAAGTGAGAGATCATACGTATCTTCAGAACGATCACTCCCGAAATGCTGAGGTGGGCAAGCAGCAAGGCTTGTAAACTACAGAGGTAGCGTATTCCGGCGAGTTTATAGGACAGGGGTTGCGGCGAGCAGGCGAGTGTGTGACGTCACAAGATTCCAGATCTCGCAATTTTCAGTTTTTACTCGGTCTAGAAAATCTTACACCGCGTGATTAAACTCGTAACCTTTTATTAACCCGTGGTCGGATTCCTGTGAAATTTATACAGAAATAATCTACACACATCAGCCCTACTGATGGTTAAAACAGAGCCTTAAAAAAGCGGACACAAATGTTTTTATTTCATTTTATAAACATCACCCGTTACACAAAATTCATGGAGGGAGAAGCAAATTTCACTATGCGACAATTTTTTGTATTTTTGTGTCCCGAAAAAACTTCAAGCGAGAAAGTTTTAGTGAAATAATTGAATTTTAATACAAATGAAGTTCCAGCCCCATATCTCGAATGGTTTACGAGTAATTGAGTGGTAATTATTTCGGGCGCTTCAAGATGTCAGAATGATTTGGCGCTTCAAGCACGACAGTAGAGAGCAGGGTGCCGCTGACAAAGCTTCTACTACTACTGATCTCGCAGTCTTTTAGGATAGATATTACCAGTACATACTGTTTTTAATAATACAAATGGAAGGTGCTTTAGAAAGTGCAATTAACTGAATCATTATGCCGGGCCAGATATGTGCTGTGGCAGTGCGTAACAGTAATTTTGTAGATTGTAGAAAACAGCTAAGATGTGAACTGTTCTGTTATTCAAGTTACTTAAAATGTTCTTCTGATTCTACAGCATTTGTCTTTAAAATCTTGTAAAAATCTCCCAAAGGATCTAGATTTGAATAGAAATTATATAATACAGGTAGGCCTATATAACAGCTAAAGGGTGATTTGTTCTAATATTTTGTTGCCTAGAAAATATTCCTCATTCTAGAGGTTATGTTAGTATAATTTGATGAAAATTTGTTAAAGAATGTATCCTATATTTGTATAGAAATTGTACCTTATAATAAGGGTAGAAAACAACTACGGGAATTTTTATGTATCAATATTAACATGTACAGTACTAATGTTATTATCATTGCGTAGACTATTGTAGAGTATTAATTTGTGTTAATATTGTAATCAAAGCAATACATTTATATTAATAATAATTTTCTCCGGGTTATATGGGGTAAGTTATGTAGGTAATGATTGGTGAAACACGGCCAAAAGTGTACATCTGTATACAAATTATGTGACGACAGAGATAATATAGACCTAATAAACTAAGGGATGGTTTGTGAATTGCAGGGCAGGGAAACTTTCATGAGCAGCACAACGAAAAGAGGCGCAGGATCTTTAAAATCGACGTCTCAACATAACAAAAAGGACACAAATTGCTTCGCAATGCATTCTACATAAATCACACAATATTTCAAAGGATTTTTCCATGAATTTTTCATTAAAAAGTATCATCGTCTTGCCCTAACTATAACCCGATAGCATGCTCTTAAAGCCTCGGCAATTCAATTTTAACTGTAATACGTTTTCATGTTGATAAATTATATTAAAATATGAAAAGGGCGTAACAAGATATTAAACTAATAAGGCATTTGATAAGGTAATTAGAAATAAAAGTTACTAGCACAAAGGATCAAAAAATAAAATAAATAATTCAACAAATATCTAAATAACAGTAGTGCAGATTTACAAGATTAGGAAAAAGTTTAATTCATTCTTTTTCCCCAGCGGGTCAATCTTTCAGTATGGGTACAAGTAGCCAGTTAATATCCTTTATTATTGAGTCCACGATTAAAATATTTAAGGATTTTTACGTAATTGCTAGTAGGCCTATTTTATAGAATAAAAAAGACCTCTGTACCGTTCCGATAGCTATATCGCCTTGAGTAATTACCACTCTATTACTCGTAAACCATTCAAAATATAAACGTGGTACTTGATGTATAATAAAATTCAAATATTTCCCTAAAGCTCACATGCTTGAATCATTTTCTGGTCACAGAAATAAAATAAGCTCACATGCTTGAATCATTTTCTGGTCACAGAAATAAAAAAATTGTCGCATAGTCAAATGTCTTCCTGAACATTTCACGGTCGTCACAAATCACTCCGACACTGAAGCGCATGGAATAATTACCACTTAATTACTCGTAAACCATTCGAGATATGGGGCTGGAACTTCATTTGTATTAAAATTCAATTATTTCACTAAAACTTTCTCGCTTGAAGTTTTTTCGGGACACAAAAATACAAAAAATTGTCGCATAGTGAAATTTGCTTCTCCCTCCATGAATTTTGTGTAACGGGTGATGTTTATAAAATGAAATAAAAACATTTGTATCCGCTTTTTTAAGGCTCTGTTTTAACCATCAGTAGGGCTGATGTGTGTAGATTATTTCTGTATAAATTTCACAGGAATCCGACCACGGGTTAATTAAAGGTTACGAGTTTAATCACGCGGTGTAAGATTTTCTAGACTGAGTAAAATCTGAAAATTGCGAGATCTGGAATCTTGTGACGTCACACACTCAAGTGCTGCGATTGGTCTATCCCGGAATACGCCAGCAGGGCATGGCGGCGCATTCAACCGTGCGCGGAAAACGATGGTGCACATACCGAAACTTGGGACGTTTAACAATGACTCTGACAGGCCCAGGGATCTTTATTTTACCATATTTCCATCCCTTAATGCTTGCTACTTCAATAAATAAAGTTTTCACGTCAATTGTGGGATTTTATTATTGCATAAACTAACATACAAAATATCCGATCGCGACTTTTGGTCCACCCTGTACTATGCCTTTGACCTGCTTCTGAGCACACTTTGGTTCGGAAAGAGGGCGAGAGATATTATACCTCCTTGTATTATAGTAGTGATTTCGGGTTAAGAATTTTTCATGATTTTATGGAAATAATTTAATCAAAACTTTAATAAAAATTATAGTTTTTGGAATCTTTGGTTCCTTAGACGCGATTCCTATTTCTCTCATGAATTGTTAGTGAGCCAATCGGTTTTTATTTTTTGAATACCTTCACAAGTAATGTCTGTATTAATAACCGTAAGGCTCTTGGACCTATGTCAGGCTCTCATGTTTTTGTCACTTAATTTAATGCTGCGTCAAGGCATTTAAACCTTGAATACAAACATTTGTTGACTCTATATACACAAGGTGTATCATTCTTCACGATGCATCTTGCTTTGCTCCTAAGTTTTATTTTTAGAGTAAATAAAATCATTACTATGCATAACAGCTATGAATATCACAAAGCATTATGATGACGCATATAAGCTAGCAAAATCTATATATATAGGCTTGCCAGATTTCTGAAATGTTCAACCGGGACACAGGAATGCCTCCCGGCGTCGCGGGTATTCAAGGGTACACACCCTTGGCGGGTTCTTAGAGTGTTTTAGAGGGTAGTTTATTCTCACTATGCTACAACTTAGCAGCACCGCTAAGTTACGGTACGTTGCAAGTTAATCTAGCCTATACCATCACCGGAAGAGTACACTCTATGCAGTCCGTACCTTGACTGTATAGGACAGCATAAAATACAACAAATAACATTAACAAAGTTAAAATAAAATTTTTACCGAACCAATTACTCTACCATGTTGAAATTTGTGGTAGATACTCCCCAGATCTTGGGATACATAGTGTTAAAACTTCAGATATCTAGGTCAAAAGATCTCGGAGGAGTAAGCGATCATACACACATCTCAGGGCGATTTAGTTTAGTAAGTCAGAAACTTGAATTGTCTCCACAAAATAGATTCTAACTGGCTTTCGAAAATCTGGTTGAATCAGGGGAGAGCTTCGCCAAACATGGTCAAGATGACCTTGTAGGTGACAAGAGGCTGTATAAAGACTACCACACCCAAAAGAAAAATATAAGCTTATAAAAATGATAACACACTTTCCATACCAAAAACACACTCACACACAAAAGAAAACATTAATAAAAATGTAAAGAAATATATTTCCAATTTTCCTTTAAAATGTACGTACTGCGTGTGCAAGTTTTAGATAGGTAAAACTATAAAGACATGTATATTTTTTCACAAATATAACTTAATTTTAGTTGTAATACTACTACACATGCATAACTAATGTTTTATCCTTCAAAATGATGTAGGATTAACAAACAAAACAATTAAAATCCAAAACTTATTGTTGAGTACAAAATAGAACCACAGTACAATTATGTTAAAGAATATTAAAAAAAGAAAGAAACGTAAAATACTGAACAGCACTTTCCTGCTTTTTTAAATTTAATTTTTAAAAGTCACTTCTGGATTGACCGGACGTCCGTACGAGCGGGGCCCATTGACTTCGTCTATTTCAGTTGTATAACTGTCTTATGGAAATAAAATTAATTGAATTGAACTGACACTGCATTAAACTCAACCATATTGAATACCTGCACGGCATTGAACCTCCGGGCTCCATAAAATAGATAATATTCCTTTAATTTGCTTAGAAATTGTCTATTGCCATTGAGTAAGTAAGTTTGCAACACATAAAAGAGTATATTTACTTCCCTGTGAGAGTAAGGATTTTTAATTTTTCAAAAAGCGGTTTACGAGATTCTCTTTTTTTCTTTTCTCATATTATTCTTATTGCTCGTTCTTGTAATCTAAATATTTTCTCTCTATGGGCAGAGTTGCCCCAGAATATGATTCCACACCACATTACTTACTTATTCAATGGCAATAGATAATTCCTCTGCAAGCTAAAGGAATATTATCTATTTTATGAAACCCGAAGGTTCATTGCCGTGCTTACCAGAGTCCGCCATTCAACCCTATTCTGTGCTAACTCCATCCATCATCCCTCGCAAATTCTACTTCCCTTAAATCTATCCTAATATTGTCCTTCCACCTACATCTGGGTCTTCCAAGTGGTCTTTTCCCTTCAGATCTCCCAGTCAATACTTTTGAGGTATGTCTTTCCTCCCCATGCACGCAGCATGTCCAGCCCATTTCAACCTCCGTGATTTAATTACCCTTACTATATCCGGTGAAGAGTACAGGTCATGAGACTCATTGTTATGCAGTTTTTTCCAGTCCCCATTTCCATCTCTCTTGGGCCAAAATATTTTCCTAAGCACCCTATTTTCGAACACTCTCAGATTATGTTCCTCAGTCCACACCTCGTTAAAGAGTGAAAACAGGCAAAATGTAGACTACAATGAGTAAGGAATCCTGTTGTAATATATCATTAAACATTCTTAAAGTGAAACACGCTTTTGGACTTAGCATTTCAAAGTGTGTCTTCCAGTCAAGATTTCGGTCAATTTGTGGTCCTAAAACTTTTATATTGCTATTTATTATATGATTTGTGTTGATAATTAATTATAGGTTCGATATACATCTATGTTTTTCCTTCATTGAATAAGGTGGGTCTTTTAAATATTGTCATTTTATTAGCTTGATATCATGTCATTAATTTGTGAAAAGCCTTTGTAGCTAATTTTGATAAATGTTCTTGTGATTCTCCTGTTACAAGTACAGCAGTATCATCTGCAAAAAACAATACCTTTGATTTGTAACTTAGGTTATGTGGCAAGTCATTGATGAAAATTAAAAGGAGCGAAGGTCCTAGCATCGATCCTTGAGGTACTCCATTTTTAACAATCTCTAAGTTAAATTAATTTCCATTTATTATTACCTTTTGAGTTAAATCAGACAGGTATGATTTGAATCACTTTAGTGTTAAATTATCCAACCCATAATGATCCAATTTTTTAAAGTAAAATTTCATTATTTATACAGCCAAACGCTTTAGCTAAGCCACAGAAAATTCCCAAGGCATATTTCCTTTTATCTAACGCTTCCAATATTTCTGTTGTGAGTTTAAACCTAGCATTCTTAGTGGATATGCCATTTCTAAATCCAACCTTAGATGATAAATGAATGTTATTAAAATTAAGATAGTGTATTATACCGTTGTACATAACTTTTACAAAACCTTTTGAAAATGAGGTTAAAAGCGACATAGGTCTATGATTGGATGATAGATCTTTGTCCCCTTTTTTTAAAAGAGGGGCATAACAATAACATGCTTCAGTCTTTCTGGAAATATTCCACTTTATAACGAACAATTACATTTATGACTGATAGGTTTACTATGTTCAGTTGAGCAACTTCTTAATAACTTATTACTTATCCCATCCTATTCAGATGAGCTTTTACTTTTGATCAACTTGATTATATTTTCAATTTATATAGAGGAAGTCAGTTTGCATTGAAATTTATGATTAGAAACTGTAGATTTTGTCAGTAGGTATAATCCCTTATTGAAAATATTATTAGTAGGAATACATTTATCTTATATATATGAAGTGACTATTAAAAGCATTTGTAATATCGGATAAATTATCTTAGTTTTTTGTCTTGGTACATTAGTGGCATGCAATCATTATTTATCTTTGTTCTCCCCTCTCGTTTTTTTTATTATATTCCATAATGTATTAACTTTAGTGTATGATTTATTACTTCCTTGTGAAAAATGCCCACTGCTTGCTTCTTTAACTACTTTCTTCCGTTTGTTGCAATACTTTTTTTTATAGTATTCATTATGAGTTTGGTTGTTACGGTTCTATATTTTAAATAGAGCTCTCTTTTCTTTGCACATGATAGTTTAATACCAGTAGTTAACCATGTTTTATTCCTTAACTCAGGTAAATTAGCAGTTTTCTTTTTGGAAAGTTGGCCTCAAAATGCTGCGACACAATATTTAGGAATTCATGTAATTTACTATCTACTTCGTCATAGGAATACATAGATCCCAGTTTTCATTCACAAGATCTTGTTTGAAATATAAAATTTAAGCATCATTCACTACTCTAGTCATATTACTATGGGTATCTTTGTTAGTCGAATGTACTTTATTATTGATCAACACTAACATTTGTGCATCATTGTCTGATAATCCATTTAATATTGATACTACTTAAAAAGACCTTTCTCTTTTTTCTTTATCTATGAATTTTATCTATTGTTGAGAGTTGTTTTGATTTCTAGTTTACTGTGAAATCTAAATTAAATGTTGGAAATGCTGTACAGTGCACGCCGTTTATTAGCCCAGTCAAATGTTACACAAAAAATACCTGATTACTAGAGATGATGAACCACAATGTACAACTTGTAATTCTCCACTGTCAGTGACCCATATTTTCACAGAATGTCGCCGCTTCGATCTCATCGAGGAAAAATACAAGATACCCAGCAATTTACAAGTTCTTAATAATCTAAAAATGTATAAAAACGTTATATTATTTCTAAAGGACATTAACGTTTATTGTAAAATTTGAAAGTTATTCCATCATTTGTAAAACACTGTTATTAACATTGTTCAAATATTCATAACTGGTTATTATATGTAAATGCACAGTCGCGATTAGACTCTGACGAGTCAAAGCGATTAAAAATAAGTCATATTAATAAAATGCATGAACTTACTCGTACATTAAATGGAGTATTAATCATTTTTGGAGAGGCGTTTGGGATCATCCAAATCCAGAATTTCATCCGTCAGAAACCTTATTGTTATCCCTTTGGGATGCCGCTAAACTGAGAATATTAACCGATTGATAATCGTAGCCGAAATAATTAATTGATCGATATTTATTCATATATCAGATCATACAGTACAAAACAGAATTAAAAGCTATTTATTCTTACATAAAAGATAATACGTAACTGTGAATCATTCAACCACTCATAATAGCCTGCAAACAACTATTGCAACTTAACTACTAATAACAAGTTTTTATTGTTTCCGTTTTCTCTTTGGAGTTCATTAATCAATATTTCTTACTCAAAGTGTTTTTGGAAGTTACTGACCTGTGGTGAACGCTGTCTGTTCAAGTCTTTTCATTTTACACTAATAATCACTGCATGTCTTCACTGTGACTTTTAAAAATAAAAAACAACAACTAAACTGAGAGGCGAAACATGTTTTACTGGTTAAAAGAGAAAGTGAGGGAGTACACACCCTCGAACAGGTCGTCCTTTGAGCTAAGAACACAACCCTTACTTCTAACACAACGCAGTACAGTTGAGTTAGAAACGAAATCCTTAAAAACAAAATTTTGAATGACGTACAGCCTCAAAACGGAAAATGTGATAACATAAACCGAATCTTTGCTCACAATAAACAGCATTTTTTCAATGTATGAGTATTAATATTCGTTCGGGACTTCATAAATGTGATAACAGTACCCGATTGATAACATTATCCGCGATTACATTAAGCGGCGTTCACTGTATTTAGATAGTAGATTTATACTGGATCAGCGAAACTAGCTGAAATAACATGCAACAATAATCTTTGAACTTGGAACAGTGGTGCTGTACGGTTGTGCAACATTTGGAGTAATCACTAGACTTCGGACTTTTAGGTCGCTAAAAATGCTGTTTTAGGTACCTAAAATAGGCTCTAAAAATTGGAAAATAGGTTCTAAAAATCGTAAAATAGTCTCTTATAAAATCGTTAAGTTGCCAATTTTCTGAAATACCTCAATTGCAATGCAGAATATTATATTTATTGAAGTCACCATTAATCAATAATCATCATAAAACACAGATAGGCCTATAGGCCTATGATACACAGAATTATATAGACCTATTACTAGGGCCTGTATTACTACCGTAACAGTGAAAACCTAGTCCCTGCGCCCAGAAGCTACGCATATCATACTAGCATATTCAACCCCTTGAACCCCTCAGTGATTCAGAGAACTACTTTTTTTTTTACTGGATGTGGGAGTCGGGAGAAAAACACTACATTTTCTTGGGAATTCCAAGGAATTTTTCTACTAAAGACGAAACCACGTCACAAATGTGTCATGTACTGCACATTCCGAGCTAAAAATTTAGTACGAACTGAAAATAAATTCTCGAATTTATAACAAAAAATGACTTATTTTGAATTTTAGAGGAAAAACAAGCAAAAAGGCAATATTAGGCTCTAACGTAAAAATAGGCTGTTTTAGGTCCTATAAAATTATCAGTTTTAGGCATAGTCAATTATGAAAAATGCATATACAAGTTTTCGTCCATATATCACTTAAGGATTAAAATAGGTTTTTACCTAAAATCCGAAGTCTAGTAATCACATTTGTAAGACCAGAAGGAAAAAGTGATCTTATAATTATGATGTAGCAGTTCTAGAGATGTAGGTTGATATTGGTCTTTTGATTGTGTGCTATGACGAGGGGAGAAAGGGTGTGATCTGATCGAATGACGTGGGCTGCGACACCTTCATTCGGGTGTGAACATTGGTTTCCGGTTCATTATAAGAAAGTAGCCCACATCTTGGAAGCCTCCTTCACACGATCTCGGAAGATGTTTCAAGTGCAGAATCCCATTTAAAGGAAGCACTTGATGTGTTAATAACCGGACTGTATACAACTTGACGATCGAGATCAACTGGTTGATGACGACATCATTTGTCATTAGTTCTCCTGACTGCTAATCATGATGTTCTGAGTTCGATTTACGGTCCTAAGGAGAGGAATTTTATATTTCATTGGTAGATTACCCTGTACCAACATGGTCTGGTCAGTAGGTAAGGATTTAGGATGAATGACACCCTGGCTACTACATTAATGAACTCAGCACTTCAATTCATCTGTGTAATTGAGCAGCGTTAGGTTTCCAAGCTGGCTACACTTCTGCCAAGGTAGGAGAGAATACATAAAATGCTATTAGTGCAATGGTGGAGTTTGAGGGAAAAATGTTCCTTCAGTGACGATTTTTGAAGGTAGAAACGAAAACCATAGATTTTATACTGCTATAACGTGACTCAATCCATGTGCGTGATTTGTATAATGAAATGAAAGCATTTCTAGAAAAAATAGTTTGAGGATTTAATGGTCTTTCAACCAGAACCAGTTAAAACAATATTAATATTAATGTCGAAATAATATTTATACTACTTTTGAAACAAAAAATAAACAAAAATATATTGGACTGAAAAATTGTGTAGGAAAATTATAATAGAAATCAACAAATCTTTGACTGTTGGACAATGACGTAATTATAGATTTTTCGGTTTAGTCTTACAAATTAAGAACATATTTAGAAGCATGTATTTGTCAACATAACTTCCTCAATCTTCCCACTTGAACTTTTACAAGTTTAGGCAATTTTTACAAATGAAGCTCTAAATTCACTTTGAAAAAAAATTGTAGTCTACTGTTAAATAGAGAATCAATTCAGTAATGACCAGGAATACAGAAGGGACTAGCCTACTAGAGGAAGTTATCTAAAAATATATTATCTTAAAGCAGGATACTTTAATACGGGAGAGTACAATTAGATGGTTTTAATGTCAGCATGTCTTGGTATCTCTGTAAACAAAGTGTTCCAAACGCGGTAGGAATTCGCGAATTTCATATACGTAATTTAATAGCTATTTATGTATCAAGTACGCAAAATAACGTTTAGCGGACGAATCTAGTATAGCGGCCGAGGCGAAAGCCAAGGCTGAAATACTGGATGAGTCCGCTAAAGATTTTGGGTACGTGGTGCATGCAATATTTTTTAGTAAAAGTTCTATAAATTATATGAAATAAAACAAAAATACCATATAATTAATTATAATGAAAGGCAGTCAGCCATTTATTAAAGTTCTCTCATGGCCATCTAGATCATAAAACAACAATGATCGTACGTACCAATACCAAATGTGGTACTGTATAATAGTATATACTAGTTCCAACTAAAGAATGAAGTAGATGTAAACAAAACCACGTGACATGATGGGTTCTGATTGGCAGTTGGACGCAGAACCCCTTCAGGCTCTTGCTTGTCGTCTTCTTCCGAGTATTAATGTAGTTTCTTCAAAACATAAAAAGTAAGTAATGTATTTGATGTAGGACTAAATTAAGCACGTTTCTCAAGTTTGTAGCAACACCTTCTATGTGATTTGAGCAATACCAATATTATTATTTGATATTATAGGTTGAATGTAATGCGACGCGCATGTCAGAAGACAACAAAGGTATGAAAACATAACACAGTCACTTGTCATGTATTCCTCGAAGACAGTTAACGTTTAATTCATACGGTGAAAACAAGCTTACTACAGCTATTATATAATAAAAGACAGCAATACAGTTCAATGGCTGAAGCTAATCAGGCCTCACCACCTCGTGTTGTTAAGCACAAGCGGAGAAATCCGTTAAATAGTGGCGAAAAAACTGTGATCTTGAATGCTTTTATTACATTTTTCAGTAGGTAGATTTTCATTATGACATTAAAATATTACAATTTCAAACGTAGGCATATGTAATATTTGTGAAATCCAGCTTTGTTTCTGTAGATGCTAGCTTACTTTGATCAATATTAACGAGTTCCTCTTGCATTGAAATTGCGACGTCTGCAACAAGTCAACGAACACGTGGTCGCGGAGTAATACATATCAGTGTGTTTGTTTACATCTACTTTATTCTTTAGTTGGAAATAGTATAGATGCATAATATATGAGTCCCTTGTTTGTAAACAATATTGCATACCAACTAGTATTTATGAAAAGCTTGTGAAAATATAAATGATAATACCTAGGAAATTTCAATCCAAGCCAGAAACATTGAATTGGAGCTGCTGCCAGCAACTTCACGGCAGAAGTAGACTATGAGAAGGGATATATTACGGCATTTAAATGCTGTTGCTTCCATGGTAACGAATGTTTTTCATGTGAACCAAAATGTGAAAAGCTGTTGGCTTATATTTGTTGTCATATGATGAAGTGGGCTACCGTGTTTTGCGAAAAATCCTGGTAAAGTTTCTGATTATCATAAAGAAACGTGTTGGCTTAAATTTGTTGTTTTATGACCAATTATATGCGTAAATCCATGTTAAAGTTGGTGTGACTGGTCAATGCCATCTGGGTTTTGTTTATAGATTGCCATGACGACTTTAAAGGACAAGGCCGATAAAAGTGCATTTTGAATGCAGTTTGAATGCATTTTTATGCAATTTCAGCGGCCTTGGTTGCTAAAATACAATTTTTCAGCGTGTTATCAGTTCGATAAGCAGCTGTTTTAGAAAGCGTGTACTAAAAAAATACTTTTTTCTGAGAGAAAAGTAAACTTTTCGCTTATATTTATTTTCTATTTCTGCTTCAAAATGACAATTATCTAAATGTTCAGTGGACTTCAGATACTGTGTTACCTGGTGGAAATAAATATTTTTACTATAAGAAGAATGCAAGAATAAGGTTTGACATGCCAGTAAAGAAATAGGACATCCAGAATTCTTACTTTCTTTGAAAGTCATTTATCAATTATGTTATCCAATTGGAATCCACAGTGTCACTGTCACTTATTAATACTGTATTTACTATTATTATTATTATTATTATTATTATTATTATTATTATTATTATTATTAACAGTGATCTATATTATTATTATTATTCTACCATTATCGGAAACAATATAGCCTATATGTGTGTATGTATATATAGGCTATATATATATATGTGTGTGTATAATTATATAATCAACAGTCCCTTTTCAGAATTGTATTGATGAGGAGAACTACTTTAGATACAGAACACAGAATATCGTTCACATTAAAATATGTATCCTGATCATATCTTCGTATGTTATCTTTTTAAGCAGTCTAGACTGATTTTAAATGTGTTGTTCTTGAATTCAATGCTTCCACTCTGATTCGATCATTAATATTTTTCTTCTTCTCCAATCCATCATAGAGATAGTCGAAAAACACTTTTTTCTTACCCCTCGTAACTGTCAAATGGGTACTACTTGTTCTCGGACATCTCTTTTGCTTTTCTTTCAAATTCCACAAATTCTTTTCCTGTTGTTTCCACAAGTTCTGTGAGAGGTTTTGTAGAGGTCTACAACTGTGGAAAGATCAATTTCAATATTCTGAAGTCGTCTGTTCGTTGCATTCAACCTCCCTAAGAGAAAACAATGTCATGAATGCAATCTAAAGGAATGCTTTGCAGCGTATGACACTTTTTAGCGTCTTTGCTGATAAGATCGAGACCCTCCTGAACGTCAATCCAAGAGTCACGCAGAAAATTGAGTTGCCCAGTGGAAAAGAGGCACATGCCACATATCGACCAATTTTGAGTTTTTGTTATGATTAAGTAGCTCATGAAATCTTGTGTCAGTTCCGATAACTATTTGCATGGTGGCATGTGCCTACTCTTCAACAAGGAGTATAACAAAATCTCTGATTTCTGAATGCTAGAAATAGCTGATCGAAAAGGGGCCCATGCCACACCTGATCGTCTTTTATCTCTTGTGGTTGAAGTCCCCTTTTTCGATAGGTTCTAAGAAGTACTCTAAGAAGTGATGGCACTATGGAGAGGATTGAAGTTGAGGACTTAAACGATAATGTTATGCAAAATGTAATAGTCTATAGGCCCAAGGGATTATTCTTTCAATAATGTAAGAGATTAATGTAGTTAGGCATGAAATATGTATTTAGAAGTTTTCATTTTCATTTTCACAGTTCCTGTTAACTTGAATTAACAATGAGTTGCATTATTTGGGGTTTATATCGCTATTTCATTTCTATAATTTCCTTTCCTTGTGATTAAAAACACTTAATATTAAGAATATTTCACCTAATATTTGATAACATATCCATTGTTCCACCTAATTCATGATCCAGTTAAAAAAATTATAAGAAGGTGTCAACATTCCACAAAAAACTGACTTTCAGAAATATCTCTTTTCTGTGAAAATGCTGTTCTGTGGCATGTGCCTCTATTCCACTGGGCAACTCAATTACATGCTGACCAATGTGTGTCAGGTTTACTTACTTACTTTTACTTACCCAATGGAAATAGACAATTCCTAAGTAAGCTAAAGGAATATTATCTATTTTATGGAACCCGAAGGATTATTGCCGCGCTTATCTGAGCCCGCCATTCAACCCTATTCTGTGCTAACTCCTTCCAATCATCCTTCGCAAATCCAACTTCCCTTAAATCGATCCTAATATCGTCCTCCCATTTACGTCTAGGCCTTCCAAGTGATCTTTTCCCTTCGGGTCTCCCCATCAATATTTTTGAGATATTATGTATTTCCTCTTCCATGCGCGCAACATGTCCAGCCCATTTCATCCTCCGTGATGTAACTATCCTTATTTTATCCGGTGACGAGTACAGGTTACGAAGCTCGTCATTATGCAATTTTCTCCAGTCCCCATTTTCATCTCTCTTAAGTCCGAATCTTTTCCCAAGCACCCTGTTTTCGAACACTCTCAGATTAGCCTACGTTCTTTCCGAAGAGTAAGCGACCATGTCTCACATCCATATAATACAACCGGCAAGATAATTGTCTTATACATTTTTTATTTTTACATTTCTGGACAGAAGACGAGAAGATAAGAGTTCCTGAACAGCATAAAACCATGTATTCCTGATTTGAGTCTACACTTAACTTCGGCCTTAATGTTATTTGTATCTGTAATTATTGCTCCCAAATGTTTAAATTTATTCACTTGTTCGAAAGATTTACCGGCTATTATAATATTTTGTAGAGCATTATTTTGACGTTTCGTGACCATGTAGGCCTACTTGATTTGTTCTGTTTTAATTTCCATCCAACATTCCTGCAAGCATCGAAAAGACTCTCTGCATTTCTCTCGATTGTGTTTATGTCATCACCCAACAGAAAAACATAGCCTGCATAAGCTAAAATAGGGTGACTGCCATTTAGTTCTGCGCCTACCTTGTGGCATATTCCATTAGGTCTATATCCGAGGAATCACGATCGTTTATCTTATAAAATGCTTGGTATTAATATGAGGAAGGGATTTTACCTGATAAAATGCTCAGCTCGTTATTGGACATGCAAGCATCAATGTGCCGTGATTATTATGTCACATGTTGCCATTAAGCAGCAGGAAAACAAATTATTTTATACAGCATAACTTTTTTGGAAATCGAAAAAAATATAAATAATAATGCCGGGCAGCAGCGACATTATTATCGACTGGAGGCATAGAACAAATTATGTTCTTGATGGCTACTGATCGAAAATCTTCGGGCGCAACCTGATGGATGGGTGTGGCGGTCGTGGTACTGCGATGTGGAAAGGAAATGGGAAGACTACCACATTATTTTTTCCCTGAAGACACTTGGGATTAGCGAATATGATGGCTGCTCCTGAAGCAAAATATTCCGGAGGTAAAATACTTCCCCAGTCGGATCTCCGGGCGGGAAGTGTTTCAGGGGGAGTGATCGATATTGAAAGAACAAACAATAGAAGACAGCAGCTTAAAATAGGAACATGGAATGTTAGGACACTTAGACATGCAGAAAAACTGGAGAACTTAACACTGGAATTAATAAAATGTACATTGGTTAAAACACAACTTCGATTCGGTGCAAGACAGACAGTTCGTGTGCTTTTATTCTGTTCTGCTGTCAGCTTACCTGAATTAAGTTACCTAACTGCACAATTTGTAGCACTGGTTACAACATGGTAACTCGAATCGATTCAGGGATGGTTGATTCATGGTATGCCGTGAACTCGTAGCTGTTAGTTTTGTTTTTATAGAATACAGCACGAAAGCAATTATTATTTGTATAATCCGTTACATTTTTATTCATGGAATAGTCTTAATAAATCCAAAAGAGTTGACGAGTTTCATCAGATAAAGTCGTACACTCTCGTGGGGTTACTTATGATAATTTAAAGCAGGCCTGTCGAGCAGTGCTCCGAAGGTGTGAAGTCATTCCCTACTTCCCCTCCCTTCGTAGCCTCCAAAGCGTAGCGATTAAGTTGCGCAACACTGCGCAGTATTGTTCGACAAGTCTGATCTAAAGTGAAAACTTCTGTGTCGAATGAAATTGATCCAGGAGATGTTTGCGTCCCTTTAATAAGTCATAGAATTCTGAACAACTCAATTTCAAATTACCTGTCATCAACAGTGCTGCTTTCATAATGTTTACTTTCAATTGAGTTTTCCCAGATGTACGTTAATCATCGCTTGATTGCTGTATCTATACCGAGAAGACCTAACAAATTCCACAATCTTAGAAATATTTTTATAAGATAACGGTATCGCTTCGAATGTGAAGTGCTGCACTCGTATTTTGTACGTAACACATATCAGTGCAGGTATTTTCTCTCTGCTCTATTTCTCAATTTGCTGAGGTATA
Organism: Ectobius pallidus; assembly: GCA_964059195.1. Taxonomy (NCBI): domain Eukaryota; kingdom Metazoa; phylum Arthropoda; class Insecta; order Blattodea; family Ectobiidae; genus Ectobius; species Ectobius pallidus. The sequence continues at coordinate 19,161,017 of CAXKWD010000005.1, forward strand.
ATAAACCACTGCATATTAATACACTCTCCGAACAAGACATTATCATAAATTTTGCAGTTTTTTAACACATTTGTTAGAGAGTCTCATCATTTCTGTGGCTTATCCTATGGAGTGTCGTTTGAGAAACGTGAATTGGTTAAAATCTAAAATTGAATTAATAACCGAAGATCCTGAACTGAATTCAATCATGACTGACATTGCTAGAAAAATAAAAATATATGTTGAAACCTGAAATGACCGGGAATTCTATTTGTTTTCTAACAACCGGAACGGCATCCCGGCAAACCCTAATGGGGACAAAAGGACTTTACTCCGAATATCGGAACTGTCCTGGCCAAATTGGGACGTCTGATTACTTTACCTAAAGCTCACATACCAAGCTGCAGGTTTGCAATAACAATTGAGCTTTTGGACAATTGAACAATCATAATTATTATTATTATTATTATTATTATTATTATTATTATTATTATTATTATTATTTTTTTTTTTTTCAGTTGTGTTTATACTCCTTTTAGCTTCGAGGCTATATAGGGATTTGTGTCTCTGTCTGTAGCCTACAGCAGGGTTGCCAGATCAGAAACGTAGAATAGTCGTACCAATATTCGAAAATAGTCGTATGCTAGTTGAATCTGTCGTATACTTTGTGGTTTTTCAGTGTAATTAACTTATTGCGTTAACAACAATAATAATAATAATAATTAATAATCGGTATTATACACCTTACATACAGTAGATCATGTAATTGTTAATAAATCATCTTATTTGTAAATGATTAGGCGTGTTTCATTGTCTTCCGATGTGCTAAATTTGATAAAATACAATAAAATTAAACAAACTGTAATTGCCACAGTGTTGTTGTTATTTTTAGCAACATGCTTACAACAAAAACCATGAGAAAACAAAGAGCTGGATATATGTATAAAAATTTTAAATTCGTCAGTAACTTAGATTGATTAAAAAAATATAAAACGCTATGTTAAAAATAGTCGTACAAATAGGCTTACGACTCATTGTTGCGTCGTACGTCGTACAAATGTATGATACTAGGAGGTGCCCGTGGCTTCGCCCACGATAATTCATTTAAAAATTAGAAAGCGCCCCCTGGGAAAACTATATTAGAATCGATTATGCAGTTCCAAAGGAACCTGTGAACACATAATACGTATTGTTTCTCAACTGTTTATTGACATGAATATGATGTGAATTTTATGTGATCAATTCAGTGTAATTTTCAGAAATTATATAATGTTTCAAGGGAAGGAATGGTTTGTTTGGATGATTATTATCAGCGATATTTCAAGAGATAAAACCATCAATATTTTACAGCTGTTGCCCCCGGCTTCGCCCGCCATTATTCATTGACTCCAGGATTTTTAAGAAATTTACACTGGTAGATTATTAAAAATATTTGTGGTTCAGAGCTATGAAAATTGTAAGTAAAAATAAAATTAGAATATTTGTTCATTGTGTTCATTTCACTTAGGCCTTATATAATAAAGAAACTGTTTGCCTAATTTTGTAGTCGTCATGAAAGTTTAGACTGCGAGAGACGAACATCGCCGAGTATACCCGATGTCTCACGAAGCGGGCGAGCGAGCAAGCACGCTATTTAGGGCCGTTGAATTGTATAAGAGTAGATAGTCGTATGTGTACGACTATAGTCGTACGTATGGCAACCCTGCTGTACAGTAGGGTAGGCCGTGGAACTATTGCTTGTCAATTGTTTCTATTGTCGGTGTATTTAATGGAGTACATTTCAACTGATATTAATTTAAATGGCTATGAAACAGGATGAAATGATGAGGATGATTCATGGTATGTAAATATCCAATTCGGCATTTGCCTTTACGACTGGGGAAACCATGAAAAACCCCATATCTTATTGGCCAGCCACAGGATTTGAACCTGGGATCTCCAGAATGCGAGACCAAGACGTTACCATCTCGGCCACCTCGCTCGGTATCATAAATATCGTTTTAAAAGGGTCTTTCTAAAATAACCTGTTTAGCGTAAACGGTGAAATTTAACTTTATTAAGATAAGGAATTTGCCAGGACCAAAGAAGAATATTGCTAAATGCTGGTTTATCGTACTGTCGACCTTCTTTATACAGAGGTTTGACTGTAAACTGTACATTGGTTACGTAATTGACCTAAGACAGAAGAAAATAAAATAAATGTATAACCCTTTAGCTCAACTTTTATTTATTTATTTATTTTCAAAATTGATTACAACCCGTGTTTCGCCATAGGGCATATCACGGGGAATTTACAGTGATATGTTCAGTCTAAGTATGATTATTCTTGCAGTGTGCAGAAGATGTGTCTCAGGAAGGCAGCGATCTCCACGGTGTGGAAGTGGTGTTTGAGAACCATTGGCAAAGGAGCTGTCAGTAGAACTCTAGGTCGACTTTTGATTAATATTATCACAAGTAACCGAGCAGGCGGGCGAGATGGTTACTTCGACAACTCCTGTTCGGGAGATCCCGGGTTTAAGTCTCATGGTTTCCTCTGTCACAAAAGCAAATGCCGGATTGGATTTTTACTTATGATTCATCGCCACTATTTAATTTCACTGACAAACATAACCATTAAACATAATCAATAACACTGCAACAATAGGAACAGAAGTAGGCTACATTAATAGTTACTCGGCCTCATGGTATATTTCTATAAGATATGTATTGTGGATGTCATTTCTTAAAGACGTTTTTTCCCCAAGAACTGCCTCTGCCTGCTGCCGCCCTAATCCTCTTCGACCTATCAATCTGTGAATAGAAAGGTAATTAGGTGTATTCACACTTGTCTGCAGTTCAGTACAATGTTGCCAAATACGTACCACAGTAAATTTACTTCACTTGAGAAGTTGTGAATGACATCGGCAACACTGGAGTAATCCACGCGACTACAAGAGCACCTGTTCTATGTATGTATCGGTGTCGGTACAGATTTTCGGATTAGAGAAAAATGCTATTATATTCTTTTGTACATAGACGATGGTTTGGAACGAGATCTTCTTAAAATGGCACGGACACTACACGTTCAGATACTGAACGCACATTATAACCTCGCAGTTGAAACGCATGCAAATGAAGCTAAAATCACAACAAATTGAGTTAGATGTACCCTATCACTTCTTTACCTTATTTTACTTATTTTTTTGATCGATCTCAACACCCAGCATAATGTAACACAGATCCAAAAGTTTTTTGCCTACTACATAAATTTTTTACTTAAGATTTACTCCAGAATAGAATTAAATAAATTGCAGTTTGATTACACAACTATCCTAACACCCAAGAGTTTTTAATTCATTATGCAACGAGCCTATAATGATATGTATTAAGGTGCGAGTATTTATAGTTTTTCTCGTTTCATAATTTTCACACGGGTATCTTAATTGTTGCATATGACTGTTTTTGTTCGACCATAATTAAATGTCTAGTTTTGAGATTTAAAAAAATCGGCTGACCGCGCGCAAATAGCTGTTAGCAAGTTCTAGTAGTTGTCTTCTGCGAGAGATGGGAGCTGATGGCGTACGGTCAAGTTAAAGCTTGTTCTTGTCCGCATTTTTGCATCGAACGGAATTTTACAAGAACTCAAGTTAGTAGCCTATTAGGACTAACACTAACATAGGTATTTTAGATAGATAAGCATTCATGAACCACAGACTAAGTACAGTAGAGCCTCGATTATCCGAAGTAATGTGGACCGAGGGTACCTCGGATAAGCGAAAACTCGGATAACAAGGACTCTGTCAAAAATTGAGAGGGAAACGTTTGGTAAACTGGTGAAATGAATGAAAACGTGGTCGAAGATGTGAAAAAAGGCTTCTACTGTATTATCAAATGAAAAACCAACGTAAAAATAAAATTAAAATACAAATACAAAATAGTAAAAAGACATACGGTTTAACTCATCTATCGCAAACCGAACTTCCGAACTTTTTTTTTTACTACCTCGGTTAACCCGGAACTCGGTTAGTCGGGGCTCGGATAACCGAGGCTCTACTGTATTTTATTTTCATTTCATTGTTTGGAGGAAGCTTACTAGTCAATAAGTGAATTTTTTCAGGACAAAAATGTATAATTTATATGGTTATTAAAAAAAAAGTTTCACCTCAAATTTCACATTTTTCGAAATCTGTATTTGTAAATATAGTACTAGTATTATACCACTGTATTTTCTTCTTCTTTTTCTTTTTTTGACGAGTCACCAGTTTACCAGCTTTTAAGCTATTTTGTAAATGTTTGTGAAATAAATTACTTACTTACTTACTTACTTACTGGCTGTTTATTACGCAGTTTAATTTGGTGCTCTCAAGATTTCAATATCGTTCTCTGTTCGATAATAATCGATTCCAAACCCTGTGATATAATGGAAATCTGTTTCGAAATGGATATCTTATGGTGCCGTTAGGTCACATGCATTAAGCTTATTATGGTATGATCGAACAAAAGTTAAGTTGTGATTTTACTTGTATCATAAAATAACAGAAAGAAAATGCCGCTGTTACCAGCAGCAAAGGGAGGTGTGAATTTGGCATCTTGTAACTGAGCAATGTGGGAGCTTGCGGGCCTATTAGACTCGCTACTTCTGAAACACCTCAGTGCTCTGAGCTCTATATCCTCTCGCCCCCCTCCCTCCCGCCGCTGGAGTTGCACACCATAAATCTCTCAAACTGCCGAGAGAGGATATCGATTCCCCAGTCTCCAACACATCTAAAATTGTTTCTACCAAAAAATATTGTGCTTTTACTTTCTGTTATTGCATTTTGTTTTTCAATTTCCCAAATTGAAATTCACATAGATTATACCGAGCTAATTCAGAGCTGGGGGTGTTAAAATAGAATTCGAGATGTCCTGATATTGCAAAAGAGAATTCTTAGAATCATTAAAAAAATGTCCCGGTAGGTCTCATTGTAAACCTATCTTCGTTGAGTATGAACTTTTAACGATTTATAAACCTTTATTTACACGTCCATACCAGGGTCATTGTCAGAATTATGGGAATTTCCCTCCACTAATAAGCTGGAATTCCGATTGTCACAGTATGGAATTTTATTGGTGCCAGCTTGTTTAATATGGTTGCCCTATTATCATGGATTGGCCATGCTAACTCAGCTGTAATATTTTGAAAAGCGATAGGCGTTAATAATAATAATAATAATAATAATTCTTTGCCAGAGGAGGTTACAAACCCATTACTCATTGTCAAGTATACTTTCGTTATTATTAATCTTTACAATAATTCATGTTCATGGGCCTGCTACATACAAATAACTCAATTTATATTATTAAGAGCCTAAAGTTTCCCGACATTCGTCTCATAGGTGAGGAAAATCCTGGAAAACCCCGCCTAGTAAACCTATGCTGACCAGAAATCGAACACGGGCTCGCTGCGTGAGGAGAGCGAATGCTTCCCCTGCGCCACAGAGGTGGACCATACAAGTTATTCACTCTTGATAATTTTCCGACGTGGACTCTCTGGGAATTGTGTTGTTAATATTACTTTGAAGTTAACGGTGAGTAGGCAGAAAACTGAAAGCTTGATCCTCTATTAATGGTTTATCTAAATACGAGGCGCGTCCACAAAGTAAGTTTCCCTGGGGCCGTTTACAGAAACAAAACACAATTTCAAGGAAATATTTATTGCAACAGACACAGCCCGTGTTCACCTATTTTTCAACATATTCGCCAGCGGATTTGAAACATTTGTCTTACCGTGGCTCCAACTTTTGAACACCTGTGTCATAGAAGCGTGCCGCCTGGGATTTGAACCATCGTGTGATAACAACCTCTCTCTCATTGTCTGTCATTCTTTATCATTTCCTGAGGTGCAGGAAAAGATGGAAATCACTGGGAGGGAGGTCCGGGCTTTAAGGTGAATGTTTAAACACCTTCCAGTCGAACTTCTGCAGGAGACTTCCTAGGTGGTGATTAAACATCCACCCTATAGCCAGGACTCCCAGTGATTTCCATCTTTTCCTACACCTAAAGAAATGACAGGGAATAACAGAGAATGACAGAGAGGCGGATATGTTTGTCACACACTGGTTCAAATCCCTGGCGGCAGACTTCTTCGACACAGGTGTTCAAAAATTGGTGTTACGGTAAGACAAATGTTTCAATTCCGGTGGCGAATATGTTGAAAAATAGCTGAACACTGGCTGTGTCTATTGCAGTAAATATTTCCATGAAATTGTGTTTTGTTTCTGTAAACGACCCCAGGGAAACTTACTTTATGGACGCGCCTCGTAGGCCTACTCTTTATTATCTGGCTGAAACGTTTTAATTGTCCACCTGTAAAATGAAGAACCTATTTTTCTCGTGTACCCTTCAATACAACACAGCGATACAAAAAGACTTATGTTTAAAGTCATACTAAACATCCGATATGACTCACACATTACTTATGTCTTAAAATGGATCTTGCGGGGTTCTCTCCCTTCACATCCCGGCATAGACAAGGCTGCTGCCAGTGTTTCCCCCCTCTCTATGTAAGGGGAGGTTTAATTGTTAAGGATTACAAAGCTTGCTATGAACATTTTGAAATGAAAGTTTAAGGACTACTCCAGGAGCTATTGTAAAAAACTTGTACCTTTACCATCCTTTACATCGCTGAATTTATACAATTATATAAGCAATCATCAAATGAAATCATCTGTGGGATCTAAGTTTGAAATCAATGGAGAATATTGCAAGAGAATAACTAGTTTCTATAGTTTACAGTTGTAACACAAGGATAAAAATTTTCACAATTTTACGTATATCTTTACTCTATAAATATTACATTTCCGGTTTTATACAGTTTTTGAAGTAACGAATTTATACATCAGGAACAGTGAGAAGGTTAACAGTATCGTTACAATACTTTCCGCACAGTTTCAGAAAACTTTAAATACGAGACGACAGTAGTGGGAAAATCTCGGGAAATGAACTTAGAAATAACACATAGGCCTACATACTTTACATAGAAATGGTATTTTCAGCTTCAGAGTTTCAAATATATTGTTAAAATTCGATATCGGATTTCAGGTGCGTGTGCAATACATCCTTCTTACATTAAGTTACATACCCTTATATTCTCGTCTTTTGTTCAGAAATCTAAAAATAAAAAATTATAAACAATTAGTCTGCCGTTTGTACTATATGGATGTGAAGCATGGTCGCTTACTCTTCGGGGAGAACATAATCTGAGAGTGTTCGAAAACAGGGTGCTTAGGAAAATATTTGGGCCTAAGAGAAATGAAAATGGGGACTGGAGAAAACTGCATAACGATGAGCTTCATAACCTGTACTCGTCACCAGATATAGTAAGGGCAATTAAATCACGGAGGATGAAATGGGCTGGACTTGTTGCGCGCATGGAGGAGGAAAGACATATCTAAAAAAATATTGACTGGAGACCCGAAGGGAAAAGACCACTTGGAAGACTTAAACGCAGGTGGGAGGACAATATTAGGATAGATTTAAGGGAAGTTGGATTTGCGAGGGATGTTTGGATGGTGTTAGCACAGAATAGGGTTGAATGGCGGGGTCAGGTAAGCGCGGCAGTGAACCTTCGGGTTCCATAAAATAGATAATATTCCTATAGATTACTTAAGAATTGCTATTGCCATTGAGTAATTAAGTACTGAAAGGATTGAACATACAGAAAGAATATATATTTAAATCAATTTAAATTATTGGACTATTTATTTTTCAGATACACTTGTTTCTTGGATTTTATTTTTACCCCGTTGTACGAATTCTGTATAAAACTTTCCTGCTGCAAGAGGCGGCCGAGATTTTAACAGTTTTGACGTTTCAGTTATTTTCATCTTCCTACTGAGCTGTATAATTTGATTTTATGAATATAAAGTCCACCTATGCTCAGTATGTAAGTAACTTTTTTTTAGACACCTAACGTATTTAAAAAAAAAACAAAATTTATCCTATGACATTTTACCTCGTATAAAAGCAGCATAAGCTACTAGTCTATAATTATATAAAAAAAAACTTATGTACATATGATACAATAGTCATAACCAGGGCCCGGATTCCGATGACCTAAAATTGTTTGAGAAATGACATATATAATGACCCTAAATTTTAAAGAAAATGACTTAATAATTGTAAAAAATGACCTAAAAACTGATATTTTATTTATAAAAAAACACACAAAGTTATAGACTAATATGTACATAATTCTAAAAACTGTAAATAGGCCTAACTTTACAGTTGTGAATGTTCTTTTCTCACGGAAATTTATACTGGCACTAAGGCACGGGCGAGTCAAACTTCGGCATTTCCTTTTGTGGTCTGCCGGATTATATTATTGTTTACTGATGGTAAACAGTAGTTTGCAGTCTCAAATCAAAGCAGGTGCAGACTCTGGTACCAAGTCAATCTAATAACAATAGTAATATAATACAACATTTTGGCGTTTCTTTGATTCTCATTTCCGACTGAGACATGTCAACACTTTAACGCCGAATTTTTCCTTCTTGCAAAAAACAAACATCACTTCAAAGACAGCACCGCTAGCGACGAAAAAACGTTAATACACTCAATGTAAAGACATGAAAATGACTAAATAAGGAAGCAAATGACAGGAAAATGACAAAATAATGACATAAAATTGAAATAAATACCCTAAAAATTTAAATTGCATAAATGAGAAAAAATGACCTAATAAAAGTGCATTTCTATAATCTAGAAGCCATGATTAGGATTTATCTACAAGTTGGGAATGTCTATGCAGCATCAATAAAAAGATGACATGTCATTAGAATCCGGGCCCTGGTCATAACCATATTAAAAATTCTTAACACATTTAAAAATATGTTTAAAGTCCTTAAAAATGCGGTCTTATAATAAAAAGCAGATGTCTTCTTCTTACGACGCGTTTCGACGTTAATTCGTCATTTTCAGGTGTATATTTTGAGTATTCGTGCAGACAGAATAACTGTAGGTTACATGCTTATCCGTGGGTTGTTGGACGTAAGAAGAAGACGTCTGCTTTTTATTATAAGATTGCATTTTTAAGGACTTTAAACATATTTTTAAATGTGTTAAGAATTTTTAATAGGGTTAGGCCTATGACTATTGTATCATATATACATACTTTTTTTTATATATTTATAGCCTAGTAGCTTATATGCTGCTTTTATACGAGGTATAATGTCATAGGATAAGTTATGTTTTTTATAAATATGTGAGGTGTCTAAAAACATTTCTTACATACTGAGCATAGGTGGACTTTATATTCATAAAATCAAAGTATTGACGTTATAATGGAAATATAACTTGGGATTGCCCGCCAATATTTATCCCTCACAAGCTTGTAATGTGTTGCATAGGGAAAATGTCGGCCCGTCTGTCCGTCCGTCTGTCTGTGTGTCTGTGTGTCTGTACGCGCGATAACTCAAATAAGCTTTATCGGATTTTCATGAAACTTAGTATAGACATTTATAACGTCCATGGAAAGAAGCCTATTGATATTGGATCTAATCGGTTGACCGGTTCAGGAGTAATGCCCAATTTAGTGCCTATTTTTTTTTGTAATATATTAGAAAAGCGCGATAACTCAAACACGCTTTATCGGATTTTCATGAGACTTGACATACGCATTCATGACGTCCATGGATCAAGCCAAAATAACGAGTATATCAATATTAATTTTGTAATGGCTATAAAACACTACAATATTATTTAATGCATGGCCCACTATATAATATTAAACATAACTTAAACTACCAATCGTTTATTGATATTGTTAGCCCGTCTTGATTGATTTATTTCTTCATAATGATGTCAGTGTAAATAATAGCGTAAATAAAAGATTTAAATCACAACTAGCCGTTGAATATTGATATTATATTGTGCATTCTATTGATACCGATATCTACATTATATTTTAATGTGAGTATTTTTCTTGTTCGTTCCTAAGCAGCAATATACCTAATGTAATTCTTGACAGATAAATTTCAGATTGACTTTTCATTCATTCATAACCTATACGGCTGCTTTAAATTTGAAACAAACATGTCAGCGAATCGTAGGCCTATTGTATCATTAATATTATTGCCAGCGCATTTTGTTTTGGAGTTTAACTCTGAGATCTATTACAAAAATAACTTCTTTTCTGCATGGGCCTATCATAATTGCAATTATCACTGATTTAAAAATGCATTCTGGCACTTTATTACATCAGTTTACCTGATTTTTATTTTTACAGCAGAAAATAGACTCACTTGATATTTTTATCTCAATTAGAAGCGAAGTGACGTCAGAGTGCTGGAGGCTGGTCGGGGCACCGGATGTCGTGACTGTCTCGGAGACTTCAGATAGAATTGTCTTTCCCATTTGCGATTGTGTGTCGAACTCCGTATCTTTTCCTTCAAATAGTCCAACTTGCTCTCCCGTGACGCTGATAAGGTAGAAAGCCTTTCAGTCCTTACGTTTCCCTCATCTCTTCTGTCTGGTCATTGGCTCTTAATTCAAACTACACGTGCCGCAATGTTGTGTTCCACCTGCCTTTTATCACACGTGTTATACGTGAAATAAAGCCATAAGCACTTCACAATTCATGGATGAAATCTAAGGGATGTTTTTAATTCACCCCCACAAAAAGGGTATCTTAAGCTTATTGTGAATTTTCAATGCACAAATTATCAAAGTAATGAATAGCTTTGAAATTATCGATAATTACACAGCAACACAGTACGATGTATCGAATGCACTGGTTGTATGTACGAGGGTCATTCAGTAATTAAAGAGACAAATTGACCTGGAGAAAAAAAAAACAGTTTATTTTTACAAAACAAATATTTTCCTACTTTTCAACATAATCCCCTCAATATTTATGCACTTGTCCCAACGGGTTACTAACTTTTTTATACCGGCTGAAAAGAACTCTTTGTCTTGGTGTCGGAGCCAATTTCCTACAAATTTCTTTACGTCCTCATTATCCTGGAAGTTCTTCCCATGTAATGCCTCCTTCAGTGGACCAAGCAAATGGAAATCAGAGGGCGCTAAATCGCAACTTCAACAGGCGGGCCAGAACGGTTTTTGTCAGTCACTGATTCTCGACCACTTTTGAACTGTTCTACCCACTTGTAAAAATTTCCACAGTTCATACAACTTTCACCATACACTTTAGTCATTATAGAGTATATATTAGCTGGTCTGTCACCTTCAGCAGAACGTTGTTCAACCAATGTGGAATTTTCAAGAAGACCCGACATCGTTAAACTTCATTTTGAGGTTATATACAGAGCAATGTTGAACAATCAGTTCATTAGAACTCATCCCAGTGATGCCAACTTAAAACCCTAAATGTATCAAACCTGTACTACTAACCGCCTTTTCCCCAGACCAATTTGTCTTTAATTATTATTGAATGACCCTGGCATAATCAGTACTTGACGAATAAAATGTAATAAATAAATTTACAAAAATATAAATTTGTGAATATATGAATAATTTGAAGGCCATATATTTAGAATGTGATCATGATATTAAATTACATTCAAGACGTAATCCATAAAGCAGTTCTCTGTGAACAAAATCGATCGCAAGCATTGCTCGCTGAAATATGAAAGCTACATATTTGAAATAAAATACGCGGGATGGGGCTTAAGTCATTGCAACTTCTGTATTTGTTGAAAATGTGGGATCATTTTGAAATTTTGAAGTATACAAATGAAAAGAATAGAATATATGTATGGTGCAGATTATGGGTAGGCCTACTAGATGTAGGATAGAGTAGGGAGCAGACACCCATAAACATCGGCATCGTGCCACTCTACTATATTGTGGTAGTTGGAAACATGAAAACACCCACAGCCCAACCTATAAAACCCTTGAAGTTCGGTGCGGAAGTTATAATGGGAAGTTATTCTTAAAGCTTCACCAGCTGTCTGAGGCATTCTCTGGCATTTTTGCTCTCAGAAAAAGCTGTTCTGACGTAAGAACGCTGTTCACATCTTGCCATATCCATTCTGCACGGCAGCTGATTAACAGCTTAATCCCACTGTGACTAAAAATGCCATTGAATTAAATGTCACGTAGGGGGCTGGTGAAAGAATTGGGAATAAGGACCTTACGAGGGTTTTATAGGTTGGGCTATGCGTGTTTTCATGCTTCGAACTACTGCAATACATTAGAGTGGCACGATGCCATCGTATAAGCATGTTTATTGGTGTCTCCCTACTCTTTCCTACAGATAGCACCCATAATCTGTGTCATACAGACATCCGTACCCTGCCCTTTTATTTGTGTATTTCAAAATATCAAAATGATCCCACTTTAAAAAAAAGTACAGTTCTTTTAAATACAGAATCACTTAATTATATCATTTTACAGCTCCCAGGAATGACGCAGAAAAAATTACTCCTAATTTCAGTATTTGAGTATTTTCTTGGAGTTATTAACTCAATTAACTTATGTGTTACGTATTTTTCAAAATTGTTTAAAATACATAGTAGACATTTTTTGTCTAAGCAAGTTTTAACTAATGTCTTGACAAATACGGAAAGCCATCCGGAATTTGGAAACTAAACTTTGAAATAAAAATATATGAAGACTAGGGAAGAATAATTTCGAAATATCAGTTTTACTAAGTTTACTTAAAAAAATTTGAAGGGTGCTTAGGAAAATATTTGGGCCTAAGAGAAATGAAAATGGGGACTGGAGAAAACTGCATAGCGACGAGGTTCACCGGTACTCTTCACCGGGTATAGTAAGCGTAATTAAATCACGGAGGATGAAATGGGCTGGACATGTTGCGCGCATGGGGGAGGAAAGACATATCTCAAAAGTATTGACTGGGAGACACGAAAGGGAAAAGACCACTTGGAAGACCTAGACGTAGGTGGGAGGACAATATTAGGATAGCTTTAAGGGAAGTAGGATTTGCGAGGGATGATTCGATGGAGTTAGCACAGAATAGGGTTGAATAGAGGGCTCAGGTAAGCGCGGCAATGAACCTTCGGGTTCCATAAAATAGATAATATTCCATTAGCTTGCTGAGGAATTTAAGTAAAGTAAGTTAAACAAAAAGTGGTGTTATTATATGAAAGGAAGGTGTGGAGTTTTTTTATGCGTTTCCAATAACTTATGGGTGAAAACACTAAGGGCCTAGCGTAAATTATAAGCAAACCTAACAGGGAAGATAGGAAGACGGATGAGACGATTCTGATGGAAAACCGATGATCTCTTCTTCTTTATATCATTAAAATGTGAGCGTTACTGTTTAGGAGCTGCTATTCATGGTTTATTGAACTTTTGCCTTTGGTTGGAACAATATCGGTAAAGTGATGTAGGCCTACTGGAGAGTCTTGATTGAATTGACGTAGGCCTAAATACATGTAGAATATTATCTTGTTTAATTATATTTATCATGCTTTACAGGTTTATTAATAACACAGGCCAACAGCCATTTTGGTGCCTTGGAATTTATACTTATTCTTGGGTATATTTCGGTCACTGATACCAATTGTGCCATTAGTTTTGGCCTATGAGCTTTAGTTTTGTGAGATATGGTATTAGCATTATGCATATTATCCCATTTTATGTTTGATATAAATAAAAAACATTAGCTTCTACATCATGCGAAGGAAAAAGGAACACACTAACATTACATTAACATTACAATAACAATATAACATGGGGTCTTTCAAAAAATTGATATTATCACATATTGTACGGTCGTTTATGACTTATGAGCTGTCAATTTGAGGGCCAAAAATAATCCAGCTTTTTGTTTTTCTGTAATTCGTACAGTTTTCATCCTACGTGTTCAAAGTATGGTCAAGAACCTTCACTAGCTATATTATCAAGCAAGATATTGTTTCGCTAGACTAAGAGTTCACGAATAAAATCTATATAAAAGTAGAGCTGGTAGAGAAAAACTGTTTACATATTTGGAATAAGCACACTAAGTATAGCCAAAATACGGTATAACATCTGAGACACCAAAGAAAAATATATTTTTTGTTGGTAAGCCCATCTTTTTCGTTGGGCTGTGTAATAGGCTTACAGAATAAAGGCTAAGGGTAATATTCACCATTATCTCCCCCACTGTGATGAGCATTAGTAGGTTACTGTTACGTTTTATCCAACACTGTCTAACAGGATGTTTTAAACTTACACTTTCATTATAAGAACATTGGTAAGTTTAATGGAAATTATATGTTCTCTTTTCTTGTGTAACACCTTGAAGATAAAGGGTTCAAACTTTCAAAATTATAAAATTAAAATGTGGATGAAGTATATGGCCTTCGAGTGGAGACTTCACTACTGAAGGCTAATTTTGAGTCTACTATTATTTCCTATAGAGAGAGGATAGAGGGACAGGTGGTAAGCCCATCGACTCGACGGCCAACTGAGAAAACTACGGTATCTTATCTTTTGGATATGAAAGGTCTGGGGAATTTGCTTCAGATTCAGAATTTGGCTCTGATTCCGGCTTAGAGATCTTAACGTGCCGTAAAATTACAACACGGGAACCCACGGTTTATAGTTTCTCCGGAAGGACTTCGTGGCCAGGATTTTTACGTTCTGAAAAATCTATCAACTGCCAAATTTGAAGCCGCAACTTTCGGATGCAAATGCACTATCCCTGCATCAGGGCGGCCGACATAAGTATGCGGTCTATATCCTTATTTTTACTCAAGTATCACATCAAGTCGTCTTTCTCTCCTGTCGTAGAGACGTTTATGTTATTCACGCCGCCCGCGTCTTACAGGACCGCGTCCTGACGGGAGAGGGGTTATCATTGGATTACAGGCATACCTTTTTGATCAGACTAGGACATGGAGAAACCTATCCCATAGACTAGGGTGTCCGCATAATGTTTATATAAAAACAGGACATTTCAATTCTTTTTTTGTAAGAAACCTGGGACAATTAAGGAAAAGAAGGGGACAACAATTCCATTCATGAAATTTTGGGAATATTTACAATTTATCTTTGTCTCATGCACACAGATTATCCCAAATGACTTAATTTTCTTCTGCAGACTGGTGTAGATAATTTATTCCACAGAAATAGATGCCTCATTGCCACTGCACATTTCACTTTTATGTATTCTGTCAAGAAGTGCGTTTTTTCTTATAATTTATCATAAAAGTCTGAACATATTACTCCATAAAAGTATGTTTTCACAATGAGCAAGACCTTCACTGTTGTAACTTCAATTAATACAGTACACTGGCCAATCACAATCACAAAAAAAAAGCGGGACATTTGAGTGTCCCCAATAAAACTTTCGGGACAATGGGTCATTTAGTTAAAAATAACGGGACTTTCGCGGGAAAAACGGGACGAATGGACACCCTAGCATAGACCTAGATAATTTGTCCTGACCGAGAATCGAACCCGGGGCGCCCCGCTGCGTGAGAGGAGCGAACCCGGATCTCCTGCGCCACAACGTTGGACCTCACATGAAGTACAGTCGGTCAAATAAAAAACGTCGGGCGGTATTTGATTAAGTATCACGAACGAGCATATGCGCATGTACAGGAAGACTTAAGGTTAGGTTCACACACGCCTCTTGTCTATCCATGTATTTTCTTGATTATTTAGTCAGTTTTGTTCCAAAACAAACATGTATAGAAGGCTGTGGCTATATGCCTCAAATCCGCCATATTCTTGGTTGCAAATTGTTATAATATTAATACTTAATAGATTCGCGAGGAATATGTTTATTCAAGGAGCATTTTTTAAAGATTTTATTTTATAATACCGGTACTTGTAGTGCAAAATCAATAACTTACGCTCAGCATCTGCAACCAATCTTAGCATCGAAATACGCGTCCGGCCAGATCAACGTTTGCTATGAAAACTTCCGGTCGCATTATAGTAACGTTCCCACCTCTGAGCTTCTTTTCATAGATATGGAACCTTCTCGCTGCTTCAGAGACCGAAAAATGCAGGTCAATTACAGCCCTAACCACACTTTCTCTCACGTTAGCATTTGTATGTGGCGATGACACAAAGCAAAATGAATTATGACAATGCATTAAGTTGAATATCGTGTGTTGCGATTTCCGCGATGTTCATTTTTTCCCTCCTTGTTCATATTTTCCCTCCTGCCGCATGGCCTCATATGTTCCGAAAATGACCTATATTTTGTGTTTTTTATAGGAAACTTGTGAACTAATGCGTCAAAACTTTAATTTTAACAGCATACGAGTCCCGACGTTTTTTATTTGACCGACTGTACCTTTACAAATTCTGTGGCTTTCATTTTCTTGCACAAATGAGATCTATGTATTGTTGAGCTCGGCTGGTCTTTATCTTTCGTATAATAAAAGTGCCAATGTATCTTGTTATTAATAGACATAATACAGAAACCTTGGAGGCCAATGTCGGAAGTTCACAGCAAAAAATGTTACTTCTACAAAGGCTTCAAAGTCAATTATCTCAAAAGCAAGTTTTATGACATTGACCCTTTTAGAACCAAGCCACAGAATTAACGTTTTCAGTCCATCCTCTTTAGTTTTTCTTGTGGAACATCCCTCTTTTTCCTTTTACCATAATGATGTACGGTGACGGTTTTACATATTGAATGCTAAAATAATGAATTTTATTAAAGGAGTTAAAATTGGCTAAATGAAGGTTATCTCGTGGATTCGAGAGCAAAATCTCGTCTTTCCTGGGAACCCTGAGGTGGGGGTTATACAAGGGAATGTGCCGGCATCAATACTGTCTTCAGGATCCTCCATAGAGTTAGAATGAAATAGCGGTGGCGGAAAGTGGCTGTGTTACTGTACGGAATGATAAGCTCAATGGATTACACGCAGGCATGTCATACATTATTAACAGACGGCACATTGTCTAGATTATTTAGCGCGCTCCCATAAATTACGTAACAACAAGACCGGATTAAGGTAATGCATCCTGTCAACCCACAATGCATATGACCGCACATCCACTCTCAAACAACATTTCCTATTTTCTCAGAGAATGCTACAAACAATTACATGTACCTATTCTACTAATAAGATTTCTCATTCTTAAGGTAACAAGATTGCAGCTCTAAACGTCTTCCGGATAACGACTTTGAGTCGGTACCGTATTGAAGATGATTTGTAGCGACGTTAGAATCAAATATACGAGGGCCACCCTTAAAGTAAGCTTCCCAGGAACCTCTTACAGAAACAAAACACAATTTCATGGAAATGTTTATTGCAACAGATACGGCAAGTGTTCAGGTATTTTTGAACATATTCGCCACTGGAATTGAAACATTGCCTTAACGTGGGACCTATGTTTGAATACCTGTGTCGAACTTCTCCAGGAAGTTCGGCTGGGAGGTGTTTAAAAATCCACCCTACAGCCCGGATTTCGCTCTCATTGATTTCCATCTTTTCCTACACCTCAAGAAATGACAGAGAATGACAAAGAGGCGGACATGGTTGCCACACATTGGTTCAAATCCCAGGTGGTAGACTTCTCCGACACAGGTATTCAAACGTTAGTCCCGACAAATGTTTCAATTCCGTTGGCGAATATGTTGAAAAATAGCTGAACACTTGCCGTATCTGTTGCAATAAACATTTCCATGAAATTCTGTAAATGGCCTCAGGGAAACTTACTTTATGGACGGCTCTCATATATTATACTTAGAGATCTCTGGAAATGGATTCATTTTAATATTTCGGTGTTATTACTAATTTGGCGGCGTTTTTTTTAAAAATACGATCTAAATATGCAGATTTTACAGTACTTCTTTTTTCCGTGAGTTTCACCTCCCTCTTGTAAGTACATTTTATTTATTTATTTATTTATTATGCTGAGAATATAACAGTTTCATTGCCCAATTACAATATTCTCTTATACTAATTACACCAGTTTACAACAGCAGTATTAGCTTTTAATGTAAAACTATTACTACAACTAATAAAAAAACAGAAAGAAGAAACAAGTAACACATACAATATGAAAATTACACGTGTATCGGTGGCTCCGCCACGTACAGCACCACCGCTGCTTTCGTACATCCTAGAAAAGTCGTGTGTCTTTTTTACTGCGCATGCGCGAGCTCCGGATTGCGAGGTTACTTGAGACGATCGCTGACTGATTAAAGCCAGTAGAGATGGGAACCTGTTACTTTTTTTGGAACAGTTACGTTACTGTTACAGTTACAGGAAAGTAACTGTTATTTATAACCGTTACCTGTTACTTTTTTTTTATATTACGTAGTTAATCGCCAGATCACTTCCCACTTGTAGGGGAATGCCCTTTTATCTCCCCCCCCCCGGTTGGGGCCGTAGCCAAGGCTGGGGCTCTAGGTAGGGACCCTCGAAATAAAATAACAGTTGAAAATTAAGCTTTCAATTAGGGATGAGCATCGATAGTTAAAATATCGAGGTTAAAATCGGAGATAACCATCGATATGATGATAATATCGACCTGAAAACATCGATATGACGATAATATCGGCCTGAAATCATCGATGTATTTAGAAAAAAAAAAAAGAAGTGTAATTTTGGTCCACCTCTCTACTTTAAGTGATATTTTTATTTTAAAAGCACGGAAAACGACCAAATTTGATGTTATATTATCCTTTAAAACCTATAGATTCCATTTATAAGCACCATATATTTGTTCAAAGGTCCTAAATATAAGTAAAAACGTGAAGAAGTAGGGACAAAATTAACCTAAAATGGCGCTGGGAACTGCTGTCAAAACACGAATCTCCATGCGCTGGCCGATGTTCTGTTTTCATGCAATCGGCCACGTGCTGATAATCCAATACTGGAAACCTAACGGTAAAAACCCGGTCTCAATGGCTCAGTCGGTATCGAGGCCGAGGTACGTACCTACTTCATATCTACCCCAGATTTGCCCCCAAGCCCCAGGACTCCCTTCCTGCTTTCCACCAGACCCCTTCAACCGAGGACGGTAACTTTGCATTAGCCCCGGATCCCTTTCTTGTTTTGCCCCCAAGCCCCACCAGGACCCCCTTCCAAGCTTCCATCAGACTCCCTTCACACCGGGAGCTTGGAGTGCGGTACTTATCATAAACTAACGGAGGAACCTAACCATATAACTCAAATGGAAAGCATGAGAATATAGAACTATTGGTAGCACTGGAGAAGCCTTTGGGAAAATGGCCGCCGGCCAATGGGAGTGTTGGTTTCCAACCGAGGGCCCGCATAACGATTGCAGCACGGCGCGTGGGAATTCTAGTAGAGTCGTGGACCATACCCTTTAAAAATTCCATGGTATCAGAAAATTAGGCAAAATTCACAAACCAACAGAAATATTTCCATGAAAACTATCGTTGTAAAAAATCATTCTTTTGGGAAATTAAGCTCCTGTAATTTAAATTATATCGTAGAACCAAGGTAGCCCATTAATTTTTTTTGTTACAAAAACATCGATGTCGGGGACAAACATCGATGTAGCAAAAACATCGGTTATTTTCCATGGATGTAAGAAACATCGATTATCGCCATGAAAATAAACTGTTTGCAATTTTCCTGTGGTTTACAGCCTAATGATATAAGTGTACCAAATTTCAAGTTTCTAGCTCATCTGGAAGTGGGCAAACATTAATGTCAGTGAACGTGCCCTTTTTCGGGGGTTATAGGGCTAAAACTTAAAAAAATACATTTTTTGGAATTTTTCGATGGTTTACAGCCTAAAAGCTATATGTGTAGGGCTACCAAATTTCAAGTTTCTAACTCTTCTGGAAGTGAGCAAACATTAATGTCAGTGAGCGAGCTCTTTTTCGGGAGTTTTTAGAGCTAAAAATTAAAAAAAAATACATTTTGGAATTTTCCTGTGGTTTTATAGCCTAATAGATTTATCTGTACCAAAATTCAAGTTTCTAGCTCATCTCGAAGTGAGCAAATATTAATGTCAGTGAGCGAGCTCTTTTTCGGGGGGTTTCAGGGTTAAAAATTAAAAAAAAATACTTTCTGGAATTCTCCTGTGGTTTACAGCCTAAAAGCTATATGTGTGCCAAATTTAAAGTTTCTAGCTCATCCGGAAGTGGGCAAACATTAATGTCAGTGAGCGAGCCCTTTTTCGGGAGTTTTTAGAGCTAAAGACTTAAAAAAAAATACATTTTGGAATTTTCCTGTGGTTTTATAGCCTAATAAATATATGTGTACCAACATTCAAGTTTCTTGCTCATCTCGAAGTGAGCAAATATTAATGTCAGTGAGCGAGCTCTTTTTCGGGGGGTTTCAGGGTTAAAAATTAAAAAAAAAATACTTTCTGGAATTCTCCTGTGGTTTACAGCCTAAAAGCTATATGTGTGCCAAATTTAAAGTTTCTAGCTCATCCGGAAGTGGGCAAACATTAATGTCAGTGAGCGAGCCCTTTTTCGGGAGTTTTTAGAGCTAAAGACTTAAAAAAAAATACATTTTGGAATTTTCCTGTGGTTTTATAGCCTAATAAATATATGTGTACCAAAATTCAAGTTTCTAGCTCATCTCGAAGTGAGCAAACATTAATGTCAGTGAGCGAGCTCTTTTTCGGGGGGTTTTAGGGCTAAAAAATTTAAAAAATACTTTTTGGAACTCTCCTGTGGTTTACAGCCTAAAAGCTATATGTGTGCCAAATTTAAAGTTTCTAGCTCATCCGGAAGTGGGCAAACATTAATGTCAGTGAGCGAGCCCCTTTTCGGGGGTTATAGGGCTAAAATTAAAAAAAAAATACTTTTTTGAAATTTTCCTGTGGTTTACAGCCTAAAAGCTATATGTGTACCAAATTTCAAGTTTCTAGCTCATCTGGAAGTGAGCAAACATCAATGTCAATGAGTGAGTGAGTCAGCCGTGTGGCTTTACATTATAGGGATTTTATTATTAGTAGTAAAATTATCAATATTATTATTTCGAATCCATATATATCCATATTGTAAGTTTAATTTATCCAATAAAGGCAATATCGTATTTTAATACATTTTTAAGTGGCATGAAAAGCTTATAATTACGATAATTACATGTTTTTTTAAATTAATTTTTTATTTTTTTTATTTTTTATTATTATGTTTTTATTTTATTTTTTCAAATATTGTAAATAACAGATGTAACAGAACAAGGCCAAAGTCACGGATAAAACACTTGTAACAGAAATATTAGAAGTAACTGTAACGGGTCAAAGTAACTGTAACTGGTCAGAGTAACTGTAACGGGTGAGAGTATCTGTCACTGCCGCTGTCACTGTAACTGCCCCTGTCACTGTAACTGCCGCTGTCACTGTAACTGCCCCTGTCACTGTAACTGCCGCTGTCACTGTTACAGCCGCTGTCACTGCCACTGCCGCTGTCACTGTCACTGCCGCTGTCACTGTAACTGGCGAGAATAACTGTCACTGTCAAAGTAGCTGTAACGGGTGAGAGTAATTGTAACGGGTCAGAGTTACTGTAACGAGTGAAAATAATGGTAACGGGTGTAACTCTTGTCACGTTACGACCAGTTACATTCGCTCGACACTGACATATTATCAATACAACTAAAAAATAAATAAAAATAATAATAATAATAAATAAGTAAATAAATAAATAAAATAAAAACCAAAACCAAAAATAAATGTATTTAAATAAATCCTGAGAAAAAGGAGAGTTGCTGAGAAATTTGGAAAAACCATACAGAATTCCTGGGATCGATACCATGTCATGACTTTCGAAAAAATTATTTTATATCTTTGCGTTTCATACCTCCCTAAGTACGAAACCACCGCCCGTTAATTTTTTTGTTTTGTATATTTATATATATCTTTACATGCTAACGGTCGTAATTTTGAAGATATTTGAACCAAATTTTATTATGTTATTTCTAGGCCCAATAGTTCGCACAAGTTCGTTAATGAGCAAAATTGGCCCAAGGGGAGGGGGGTTGAAATTTTGAAATATTTGTATCTCGGCCCCTATGAAGTATAGAGAGAAACTTTGTTGAAATAAAATAGAGTACTTCCTATGGAGTTCACAGTGACACCAACGATTCGGGGGTTTTAGGGGTAAGAGTGGGAGTGGGGGATGGAAATTCGAAATTTTTGAAACCACGTCTTATGGGGTATCGTTGAAAAGCTCTTGATGAGTACTCTGCAAATCAATAACTAGTTTCTCGATAGCTCATATAAAGCGAGATTTGAATGTTTGAAAATGTGCTCTTTCCTTTTTTTGGCAGTTATTATTGTGGGTTTGTCGTGTTTCCCCCCTTTTTTTTAACAAAAATCCCGGGGGAGGACCCCGGACCCCCATTTTTGGGATATTCCATACACACCAATAACAGCAAACTTTCGTCTGTGTCGGCCCCTTCTTTCAGTATTTTCTGATTCCGCCTTTGGTTGAGACGAAAATTAGATATCCTAGGAGGAGCTTTGGTAACCGTTACTTTTGATTTTTTGTAACAGGTCGTTACCGTTACATACATGTAACAGTTACAAAGTAACAGTTACAAGAAATATTCCCCATCTCTAAAAGCCAGTGGGTGAGTGTCTCCGTCCTAATCATGTAATCATGTTCTAATCGGTACTCCAATTTGGACCTTGGGAGTTCGTCAGCGGGCGGTCGAATCTTGGTGAGCCATGGAAAAACTATTCTAATCTTTTTTGGTGTTCAGTATCAAATGTTAAGATAAAATTCCCAGTACTTAAAAAAGAGCCTTGTGATAGCATATCCGATGATTTCGTATAGATCATTTAGGCCTACTCTTGTCTTGATGTTAAAGTTCTTACTCAAAGTTTTGGGGTGCCTCACAACTTTGATACTTATAGTCATTCTGTATTTTCTAACGTAAATTCTGTCTACTCAGTTGATTACGCCACGAGTCATATATTTGCCTTCCGTGTTAAGACATATGCACTTACAGGCTTACTAATAATCCAGTTGTAACATTTATACCAGGAATATACACAGCTGAGGAGAAAAAGTGTACTAATAATCCTTGCATAAGGCTGAATGTGTGCAACGCTTTACACAGCCTGGCCCCCTTGTATAAACTTGACGTAAATAATCAAGATGGCCGATATCCGTAACAGCCGGCCGTTTCGTAGATGTCTGAGATTGAATTTTGAGGCTATGCATATTCTGAGTTGCTTTTGCGGAATTATAAACATTGCTCCTTGTTTTCGGGATATATTTCCGTACTTGTACCCATGATTACAGCTTTCTGAAAACAATATAATGAAATACTAAAACAAGAATTACTGTCTGTAGACGATGCATCATTTTCCCGCTGCTCCGACAGATGGCGTTCAGCAGTCCCTTCATAGCCAGGGGGCTAGTAGCGTCACGACTAGAGTGACGTGTTTGATGACGTGCACGTACAAACCCGGTGTAAACCTCGGAAGTTACACTGCGTTTATTGGTAATACGGCTTATGTAGAACTTGTGCGGAGAACAACCAAACAACCGTTCAACACAGATATAAGCAGCTTTTATTAGTAAGGCTGTAAAAGCCTATATTGCTCCATTAGCAAGAAGCTATATTATCCTAAGCCATGATTTAAGGACACATGAAAGTAATGTATTAGTATTCAGCTTCCATCTATAGCATATTAGGTATGAGTAATACTATTCAAGTTGGCCACTTCACATACGAATTATGTATAGGTTCAGTCGCCATTTCTGTACTTATTATCAATATGTTACAATTATTTTATTTGGTGGATTATCATAGTGGCGTTCTATTAAGCGGATTTATGCATTAGGCCTGAGCTTGTTATATCTAACTTCAGCTTGGCATCTAGCGATAGTTTCGTAATACGAACATTCTACGTGATAGAGTACGATTACTTCCACAAAGTCTCTGGGTTTTTACGTATATACCTTTGGAGCGAGTGTCACCGTTCCTAGAGTTCTTGTCTATGGGAGGTAGCTGCACCCTGATTGGCTCAGCTCTTCTATCCCACTCCACGTGTTGTCTGTCTCTGTCTCGCTGCGGCATTATTCCTCCACTCAACTACTCGTATTATGGTCTTGATTGATAAACTTCATTCTGATATTTATAACTGATATTTATAATAATTCACTTGAAAGTATTAGACTACTTGTAAAAAGAATCTGACTCTTGTACATAATATCCTCAAGACAAAAACAGTGAACAGTGTGCAGTGTTATTTATTGGTAAGTTACTGGGAAGTATTTAGACCACTTGAGAGAAGAATTTTATTAATGGACATAGTAAGGTATGAACATCTGAATAACATGTAAAGTATTTTATTTGTAGGGTATAACAAATTTTAATACCATTTTAAACTTATTGCTTTTAAAGTCATAATATATGTATATATATAGACTAAGGCGACAATTAGTTGCTAGTTTTAAATATTGTCAGTTTGACTTGTATGTTTCTAAGTGTACATATAAAAAAAATATAGCTAATAATATAAATAGAATCCGTGTATCCAGATTAATCTACTGCAACTTAAATGTTTTGTGGTTAAGGTGGAACATTTGAGACACGTACATCGTATTATAGTATTTTCTATGACTGGCAACGTGCTGCATGATCTTCACTCCGTTCTCAACATTAGCAAAGTGATCTTATGCGCATGCGAGTCGGCGCAAGCTGATAACGAGACATAACTAGAAGCTCGCTGGCTGGGTAAGTCTTCAAGGCCAGAGACTTTGTGGAAGTAATCGGACGGTATAATCGCATTGTAGGGGGGCCCACTTTCAGAACCATTTTTCTTGTCACAAAACACCTAATATCACACGTATTTTGTTGTAGATTATTCTCTAGAAAGGAGATGTTGCCTCGACGAATGATTTTGTCCCACCTGCCTGCCCTAAACGTTACACTTTCTTTTATAACACGATCTAGCGAAAAGTGCCGTAAATTCCGCCATATTTTTATGTCCCTATGATGAAGAAATTCGTGATTGGACGTTACAGGTGTGACGTCTCACCAGCACACCACGTAGAATTCTGGGAAATAGGTTCACCAACCTAACAGAACCTGTCACTAATTACTAATTTCGGGAGAATTCAGAATGCCCTATTAAATTAATATGACTGTTCATAACCTAACAGAACCCGTCACTAATTAGTATCACCGTTCCTAACCTAACTGCCACTAAACTAAAATTTCTGGAGAATTCAGCAATGTACAAGAAGCGTCATGTTGGTCAACGTGCCTCGCTGGAAAACAAAAAACATCACCCGTCCGTGGAAACCTGCGCACATCGCGAGGTGGGCCCCCCTACATTGCGACTTGGCCAAAAGGACATTTAAAAAAACTTTACAGCAATGTTTGGTTGTTTATCCCACATATTAGTTGATAGTAAAATGATATATATATACGAGGCGCGTCCAGAAAGTAAGTTTCCTTGGGACAGTTTACAGAAACAACACAATTTAATGGAAATACTTATTGCAACAGATACAGCAAGAGTTCAGCTATTTTTCAACATATTCGCCACCGGAATTGTGATATTTGCCAAACCGTGTGACCAACGTTTACAATGCTGGTGTCATAGAAAACTGCCGCCTGGGATTTGAATCACTGTGTGACTACCATCTCTGCCTCTTTCATTCTTTGTCATTTCTTGAGGTGTAGGAAAAGATGAAAATAATTGGGAACGAGATTCGGGCTGTAGAGTGGATTTTTAAACACCTCCCAGCAAGTCTCCCTCAGAATTTCGGCTGGGAAGAGTTTAAACGTCCACCCTACAGCCCGGATCTCGCTCCCAGTGATATCCATCTTT
Organism: Ectobius pallidus; assembly: GCA_964059195.1. NCBI lineage: Eukaryota > Metazoa > Arthropoda > Insecta > Blattodea > Ectobiidae > Ectobius > Ectobius pallidus. The sequence continues at coordinate 19,186,673 of CAXKWD010000005.1, forward strand.
TCCTACACCTCAAGAAATGACAGGGAAGGACAGAGAAGCGGAAATGGTTGGCTCACAGTGGTTCAAATCGCAAGCGGCAGACTTCTACGACACAGGTATTCAAAAGTTTGTCCCACGGTAAAACAAACATTGTTAATTCCGGTGGCGAATTTTTTAAAAGTTGCTGAACACTTGCTGTATCTGTTGCAATAAATATTTCCATTAAATTGTGTTGTTTCTGTAAACTGTCCCAGAGAAACTTACTTTCTGAACACGCCTGGTATATGTAAGTTAATAATTGATTTCCTGTCGTAATATCAAGCGATGTTTTTACGTAACAAGGACTTGTCCAAGCCTCAAAAGTGCCGCATGTAGCACGTATTGCCGTGCCATGGCCACCCCTGTTTATAACATGTCCATTTTCAAGAGAGAGTGCTATAACATATACCAGCGCTGCTGTTTGTAATAAATTATTCCCTTGATAAAAGTGGGCGTATAAAAGTTAGAAACAGTTGAAAAGAGCAAAAATCTGTTTATGCGGGTTTGTGTGCGGGGGTGTTGAGAGATCATAAAGAGTAATGCTGCGTGAATTGAAGAAACGTGTAATTAGTTTTAGTAGAGTGACTACACTCTCCTCTCGCGTCAGCAACCTTTACGCCACCATCCCCACAGAAAAATGACAATCCCGGTGTTCAACTTAGCCGATAATGAAAATAGGAAGGCAGTGCTAATGTGCTGGTAAAAATCTCGTCCAGTGCAAACGACACGCTCTCATAATGACAGCACCATTTACTAAATTACGTGATAGGATGTTTGAAAGAAGCGATAATGGTGATGGTGGTAGTGGTGAGATGATGATAAATACCGAAGTATTCACAAGCTGAATGAAAATTGTCGGGTATATTCCGTAACATTAGATATATGTCCTTTCCAAAATAACGATAAAGTATTTTTAGTACACGCTCTCTAAAACAGGTGCTTTTCGGATTGGTAACACACCGAAAAATTGCATTTTAGCAACCTAGGCCGCTAAAATAGCATAAAACTGCAGTCAAAATACATTTAAAATGAATTTTTATTGGCCTAGGACGCTGATGTCATGGCAATCTATAAAAAACATCCAGTCACACCAACTTTAGGCCCTAACATGGATTTAAGCATACATTTAAACAAATTTAAGCCAACATGTTTCTTTATGATAACCGGAAACTTTACCAGGGTTTTTCGCAAAACACGGTAGCCTACTTCATCATATAACAACGAATATAAGCCAACAACTTTTCACGTCTTCTTTCACAAGAGAAAGATTGCTTACCGTGGATGCCCCAGCATTTAAATGCAATGCTGCCGTGATGTTGCTGGTAGCAGCTCCAATTATTTTTTTCTGGCTTGGATTGAAATTTCCTCGGGATTATCAATCAAATTTCCATAAGATTTTCATAAATACTAGTTAGTATGGAATATCGTTTACAAACAAGCGACTCAAATATTAATATTATGCATTAATACCGCATTTCGTATTGGTATGGTTTATGGTTCAGGTGCTGTGAGAATGTGACTTTTAACAAATGGCTGACTACCTTACATTATAATTAATTATAGGGTACAATAGTGTCAAACAAACCGGAATTTCATCTTTGATGGTTTATTTTGCCATAAAACAGTATAAACAGGTGATAGTAACGTATAAACAATATGAGGTATATTGCAACGTTTATGAATATCAGTAAAACAAAACGCCCTGTTTTTTTCTTTGGCACACGTAATGACTTTCACAAACATCCAGAAAACGTGTTAATGTGTTTAGTATGGGGTGTAACCACCTCTGGCAGCAATACAGGCCTCACAACGGCGTGGCATGCTGTGAATGTCATCAACCTCATTTTGAGGCAATAACGCCCTTTCTTCCTGCAGAGCAGCTCGCAACGCCTGGAGAGTGGTTGGTGAATGTTCATGTGAACCATGTCGTCTCCCTGGTGCATCCCAGAAATGCTCTATATGATTCAAATTGGGAGAGCAAGCAGGCCAATCCATGCGTGCAATATCTTCAGTTTCCAGGAAACCATCCACTACCTCTGTTCTATGAGGACGAGCATTATCATCCATCAGTATGAAGTCTGGGCCTACAGCACCTCGAAACAACAGCACAAGAGGTGCCAAGATCTCGTCACGATACCTGACAGCAGTTAAACCTTGCATATTTACCCGTACAACTTCATGAAGAGGTGTTGGGTAGTCAACAGAATTCCTGTCCATTCCATTATTGATCCACCTTCATATCGGTTTCTTTCCACAATGTTTGCGTCCCGAAATCGTGTTCCAGGTTCTCTCCAGATGCGAATCCGTCGAGAATCAATTTCAAGACAAAATCTGGATTCATCTGTAAAGAGAACATTGGCCCACTGTTCGACCGTCCAGTTGGCATTTTGATGACTCCACTCTAGTAGTACTCTTCTGTGAATACGCGTCAGGGGTACACATACAGCAGGTCTGCGACATTAAAGGCCTCTCTTCCGAAGCCTTCTGTACACTGTTTGTCTCGATACAACTGTTCCAATGGATGCTGTGAGGTCAGATGCCAGTTGTCGTGCAGTACTACGGCGGTACCGTCGTGCCCTTACAGCCAAATAACGGTCCTCATTTTCTGATGTTACTGTTGGTCGCCTTGCCCTGGTCTTCGGGATACATTTTCGGACTCTACAAACTGTTGCCACATCCGAGAAACAACAGAACATTCACATTAAGCCATCTGGCCACATTAGCTTGAGACTGTCCTGCCTCCATTCTTCCTATGGCCCTCCGCCGAAGAGAATCTTCTAGGCGTCTTCTCTGTGCCATCCTGCACCTGCAGCAAACGTTGATATTGGACTAAGCAACAAACATTATGCTGCAGTGCCCCGTTTGATAAGTGCACTGCCCTTTTGATTGGTGCACTGACGTCATCGTTTGCATGTTTGTGAGATGGCAGGAATGCAATCTTCAGTTCAGAACACGACTGTACGGACATAGCTTTACATTTTATATGAATATCGCGTATAGTAGACACAGGAAGGAGAAACATCAGTTTGTTGCTTTAATTTTGGACACTAGTGTACACTAATTGTTTCAGTGAAGGGAGAGAGCGACTTTTCCATATACAGTACAGAAAATCATTTGAGAATATCTGCACATTCTTCATCGTTCATTTCAATTCAAATTTATTGTATTCGTTTTAAATGGCACATATCCAAGTATCTAAGTAGCATTTAGTAACAAAATGCGTGTTTAATATTATAAATAAAATAAAATGCACTGTCATCCATTAAATTGCTCTCTAAAATCAACACATAGAAAATATTTACAGTAATAAAGGATACTTTATTGGCCATTTAAAAAAATTGTGTAACATTAAAAATATTTTAGGTCGTAAATAAATGATTTATTTCGCATTTTGCGCTTTTTTTTTCATTAAATGTCTTGCCCTAGTCATGAAGGAGTAGTGGTTGAGGCGCTGCGCTACAAACCGGAAGATCGCGGGTTCGATCCCCGGTCGTTGGGGTTTTTAATTGGCCTAATCCTTCTGGTAGCACTATGACCCTGGGGTCGACTCAGCCTCTAACAGAAATTAGTACCAGAAGCAATCCTGGGGAAAAGGCGGCCGGTGCGTAAGGCTGACAACTTTACCATCTTCATAATCCGAATATCTAAAAAATCTTGGAGCCTCAACCTTCTGGAACTCTCTGGGCCTTCATGGCCTGTATTTTACTTTTACCTTACTTTTTACCTAGTCATGAAATACAAAACGAAGCTTAGTCGAAAGTAATCAGGAGACTCAGAAATAAACTTGATAAATTATTACTCTCCCCGGGTATTCCAGAAGAGTACACAAGGGCTGATCGATAGATATGATAGTACCGCGAAGCCTCTTCCTGTAGTTGTGATTGGGGCGAGCGTTCTTTGCTAATGACACCACAGCACAGGAACGTGCTTGTGGGAGTAGTGCAGGCAAATTAAACACTCTGCATTGCAGCTCTCATCTCCCTTCTTTAGTTCACAGCACAAATCCTCTCCATCTGTTTTGTACAGAACACATCATACTGCAAGCGTATTAAGTCATCACTCCCGTTGAAGGTTAGTATGAAAATTCTCATTCCCTCAAATTACAATTACAATTTATTGTTCCAAATTACACGAAAAATACATACAAAAGTTGATACACCACCCGAAGAAGCAGAGCTTGTGTTCGGGGGTGGTTCAGTTCAATATAAGTTATTAGAAAAACTTATACTAAATAATTACTTAAAACAATACATAATTTGGAGAAGTATGACAAAATATTATGTATAAAAGGTTAGAACATGTTCTATTTACAATACAAAGGTACGAGGTAATACAATAATAAAAACCAAGAAATTAAGTTCTATCCAAATTTTAAAGTTTAATATGAAAAATGTTATAACAGTAATAGTAGAAAACAAAAGTAATAATTATATAAATTTTCTAATATTAGACCTAAATTGTTTGTTGTTTAAGCTATTTAGATCAGGATGGTTGGTAATAAATGAGTTGAATAGTCTTGGGCCGAAACTTGAACAGTGCTTAGCTCCAGCAGTTGTAACATTTTTTGGTTCAAGTAATAAATTAAATTGATTCCTTCGCGTGTTATATACGTGAGATTCTGACTTGTAATTGTCACGATGTTTATGAAAATAATTCAGTATGACGTACTTGTAAATTTGATCTATGGTGAAAACGTTAAATTAAGAAAATAATAAAATCAGGTAAACTGATGTAACAAAGTGCCAGAATGCTATGATATGCAGAAAGTAAGTTTTTTGACCTTCCAGGATCAGCAGAACTACAGATTTGTGATATATTGATAACCGAACACTCACATATAAATAAAAAATAAAAAATCCATGTCAAATTGGCCCGCTCCGGGATTTAAGCCAGGGACCTCCAGAATACGAGTCCAAGACGTTATCATTTCTGCCACCTCGCTCAGTTTAACGGTCTAGTTTGATAAGCATACGTGAAAAATAGTGTTATTTGTCAAAGCTAAATGTATTGTAACTTGAAATTCTTAAAATATGTCAACATTTCACAAAATTCAGTGGCAAAGAACTCCGCTAATTATTTCACAGTAATATACCTTCTGTATATAACAGTATCCATGTAGTACTCAATTTCAACTTGATCAACGAAATAAACAAACATCTGACTGCATTGGAGTCAAAGCCCTCAATAATTAGAAATGCGGCATTGTAGTATAGACACGATTAAAAAAAAAAACATATGGCCTTTAATTAGTTGTTACTCTGGTACCGGTCAATCAATTTGGTCCAAAATAAATAGGATTCTTGCCACGGACATTATAAATGCATATACCAAGTTCCATAAAAATCCGATAAAGCGTATTTGAACTATCGTGCTTTTAAAATAGGCACTAAATTGGGTTTTACTCCGGTACCGGTTTACCGATATGGTTCCATTATCAATAGGCTTCTTCCCATGGACGTCATAAATCCGTATACAAAGTTTGATGTAAATCCGATAAAGCGTATTTGAGTTATCGCGCCGTACAGACACACGGACGGACGGATGGACAAACATTTTTTCCGTCCCCCACACAATCTCATAAAGTACCATTCTGGAACTTAATAAAAGGGACCTTCTAAGGGGCTCCCCTGCCCCCGCTCACCCTTAACCTCAAAGACCTTTTAGTATGTTGTTCAGGACACTCCATTCGACAACTCTGCCAAATTTCAGAACTATATGTTTTCTTTTCTTCCTATTTTTCCTTCGTTGTCTGGACTATATTAGACCTTTGTTTTTTTCCCCCTTAAGCCCTGCTTAATGAATCGATCTGGAGATTAACTTGCAGATCGATTACAAAAATTCCACAGTTAAGTTATTCCTGTGTATTGTCCGATACCTGATTAAACAGAAGCGTGACATTATAAAGTAAAATATACAAAACTTAATCTAAGAGTTATGAATAGAAAATACAAGTTTTCACATTTATTCGATATAGATAGGAGAAAACTTTGTTATTTGTAGACAAGAAATATTAATTACAGTAAATTCGTGTAGACGTAATTTTCTATTCCTTTTTAAAATGATTATTAATGTATGGCTTAAGCGCCGAGGTTTCTGTGCTACGTAGTTGAACTCTATTTTGTAATGGGAAATAAGTTATAGCCGCACGAACTCGACCACTTTAACTTAAGTTAGCAGTTTGTGGTATCGAGGTCCCCTCAGATATCTTGTGTATTTTTTAATAAGGAATCGCGCACAATGTGCATTATCTTAACCTACCCAGTCCTGAACCCGGGAAAGGGATTTTTCACTACTGAAAAATCACCGACCCGGCCGGGAATCGAACCCGGGCCGCCGGAGTGGAAGGCAGGCGCGCTACCGACTCACCCACGGCGACGGACCAACAGTTTCTTTTTGCTACACGCTCGCTAAATCAGCTGATTTGTCTTATTGTTAACAGGCCAAAAAAAAGTTTTCATTTCAATATTACCTCACTTTGACAACGACTTAGGCAGTTTTCTTTCTTTTATTTATTTATTTATTTAACCTGGCGGAGTTAAGGCTATAAGGCCTTCTCTACCACTCAGCCAGGGCAAAAACATGAAATACATAATGATAACAATAATAATGATTAAAAATAAATTAGAAAAGAACTGATATACATGAATACAAGAAACGAACATTAAATACAAAGAAAAAATTAGAACATATATACTTGAATAATTAAGATACATTAAGATACATTAAGATACATTAAATGATAAAAAAGAAATTAATTGTTACAAATATGATTTAGTTATATAAAAGCATTAAGTGATAGAAACTGAAATTAACATAGGACATGAAAAAGATTAAGTACTACGTATATGTGCTGTTAACTGCGATCTGAAGGTTGACAGTTTTAGTTATTTCCATGGACGTTATAAATGCGTATAAGAAGTTTCATGAAAATTTGATAAAGGGTATTCGAGTTATCGCGTGTACAGACACACAGACAGACATTTTTACCGAACACCATAATAATCTTAGAAAGTACTATTCTAGCACTTAACATTATGACGCATAAGTAATTGTTACGCAATAGAGTAACTACGTTAAATTATGTTACTGAATTAAGGGGGGACATACAGCTTTCGGTGAAATTCTGAGGTGAGAAGTAGGTGAACTTCATTATTTTCTTTTTCTCAGCAATGAATTGCTCTACAGTCTTTCAATCTGACATACTCTACAATTATTGTATTGTATACTCTGACTCCTTCTACAATTATTGTATACTATTTTCAAAATTAATCAAATTATTACAGTTATGGGTAATTATCATTACAAAATGGCAGCCATGTTTTGTGCACCGAAATGCCGTTTCCTTGATAACTTCCACAAATATTAATATTTCTGATATTTTTCTGAGTATTTGTTAATATCATATGAACAACACTATCTAGCAATAATTCATTTAGCATTAACAGTTTACTTCTAAAAAATATATAAATTCTTATGTAAAAGGAAATCTACAATAATTTTTTTTCTTTTAAATACATGTAATGCAGATATTTCAAAGATTGTAGGGGATGTTGTTCATATGATGTTTGCAAATATAAAAAAGAATCACTAAAAACATGGCTATTTGTGGAAATTATCACGAAAAGGGCATATCAGTGCACGAAACGTGGCTGCCATTTTATAGCGATAATTACCCATAATTGCAACAGTTTAATTAATTCTGAAAATAGTATGCAATTGTAAAAGTAGCCAATAGAGAACATGCCAGATTACAAGGTTACAGAACAATTCAATGCTGAGAGAAAAATAATGAATTTCATTTATTTCTCATCTATGAATTTCACCCAAAGCAGTATGTCCGCCTTAAAATTACAATTATAAATGTTTATAAGAACAGTGGTCCCCAGATATCATCTGGTCGTCATTATCATCTTCATCCCATTATCATCTTCATCCCATCCTCGTCTTGTTCAGTGTCAATGTGAGTGTGAATGGTGTCTCGACCTATGTGTTTGTGTTGTCTCGGAGGTGGCCCCGGCATTGGGCTGATCACTCATCCGGGGAGGCCTCCCATATCCTTGTCTGGTCAAAAAAGTATGTATGTGATCCATAGAAAATTCCTCTCCCGACAGGTCGCAGCCCTGTAAGGCCCGGGCGGCTTGGGTCGCTTAAACGTTCCTAAAAGGGAGAGGTAAACCTATGAATAAGAAAGAAAGAAAGAAAGAAAGAAAGAAAGAAAGAAAGAAAGAAAATGAACAGTTCCTTACCATAGAATAAAAATACATTTTCTGTATTTAACTGATCATTATTTTAGTATTTTATTTGTGAATCATACAAGAGCCAATCACAACAAACGAGAAATAAGAAAATAGATCCTTAATCACGTGATTTTGTTTATATCAACTTCATTCTTTAGTTGGATTGTGTTTAGTGTAATGATAATAATTTAACATGTTGATTAAAAGATAATCAGATGGCTTGGATACGTACTTATTTAGTTTTTGCATCGTGTCGCTTCAATTACCAGGAGATAGGTCGACTCTACACGAGTTGCCATCAGTGGTTAAGTTACAGAAAATAGTAATTTATCTCTCTGTCACATAGCAATCATTAAGCACGTGTCTCGTAACACACGGAAAGCAACTTCTGCTCGTAAAATGTGTATGCTACAGGGCATTAAACTCATTACAGTTTGGTGCTCATAAGTTAATAATAAAGCGAAATAGGGTTAAAATGTTCGTTAAATTGACTTCATACCTTCCTAGTGATCGACCAAAATCTGATTCTTAATCATTCTTCAACAACTATATCATAATTTAGTATTTCCAAAATATGCAAAATTTACAGACTAATCAAATGACTCGCCGCCACTGCATTAGTGTTTTATTCATTTCTCCAGTGTTAACAACGAAGTTCCTTTGAATTCTTTTTTCCCCCAAATGTTAGAAGTCAGTGGCGGTCACGCCCAGGAAGATTTTATGCTGTAACAGAAAAAATTGAATCCATAGAGCAAACATCTCCCGATAAAAGTTGCTTGTCTATTTCCCCTCTATACACAGGTAAAATATTTCGGTGTTATTCATTAACACCCTGTAGAACAAGAAACCGAATTGCACAGAGTGCGTATTCAGTTGTTTCAGCCTCACGCAAGGATTTATTGTTCGTTAAGCATGACAAAACCTGAATTTATACAAACGATTGATAGCAAGTAACTACCCTTCAGAGAATTTCTGAGAAAAAAATATTCTAAGTAAACGTTTTAGCTCTAACTTGAAGCCCTTCGTGTATTAATTAGATCTCATGTACAAAATTTAAAGAATATCGTAATGGCCCTTTTTTTAAAGAAAGTTGCGAAAAATGAAATTTTCTTCATGTAACATAGTAACAGAAATAAGAAGTTGTCGTTGACCTATGTGTCACAATCCTAGACGACATTTAACCAAAATACAAAAATTCGTTTGAATAAGATTTTTCGTTCTCGAGCTGTCCACAGACACACAGATGGCTGAGAGCAGACACACTTACACACACACACACACACACACACATATTTCTGAAATTTTTATAGGATACGTTCGCTCCTCTCATGCAGCGGGCCCGGGTTCTAATCCTGGTCGGGACAAGTAACCTAGGTAAGGTTTTTTCGGGCCTTTTCCTCACCTGAGACAAATGTCTGGTAACCTTAGGCCCTTGTGGTCCCCGGATATCATCTGGCCGTCATTATCATCGTCATCCCATCCTCGCCTTGTTCGGAATAAGTGTGTGTGTGAATTGTGTCTCGTCCTATGTGTTCGTGTTGTTTCGGAGGTGGCCCCGGCAGTGGGCTGATCACTCATCCGGGGAGGCCCTCCATGTCTTTATCTGGTCAAAAAAGTATGTATGTGTTTCAAAGATAATCCCTCTCCCTGTAAGATCCGGGCGGCTTGGGTCGCTTAAATGTGAAACTCAGGTAAAGAAGTATTTTTTTTTTTTTTACACAGGAGATCTCATAACTTGTATTTATGCTGAAAACTCAACATCGAATTTCAGGGTCGAAAACAATAGCCCTACTTCCTCTACCTATTGTACATATAAGGGTAGAATATTTCCTCCTCATATATCCAAAATACACGTTTCAAAATAATATGCCACGGATTTTACATATTTATATCGATTGCTTAGTGCACACATGTATTAATCACAATTATTATGTTAAACAGGATTTCGTTTAGGTGTAAATTGATGTGAAATGTAGGCAACTAATCTAGCACAACATGTGTTCCCTATACAGGCCACGGAGGCCCCGAGGGTTCCAGGAAGTTGAATTTTAAATTTTATTTCCGCTATTTTATTACTGATTTGAGATAAACTATTATATCCTGTAGGATGCATTCTTTTTTATTTTATTTATTGTCGCTTTAACTTCCATGAGTCATTAGCGACATTCATTATTTACATTAATGTATTATAATAATATAAAATATGAACAATTGCATTAATTTTAAAATGTACGTTGCTTATTAGAGTTGGATTACCTCCACAACGTCTCTGGGTTTTTACGTATATACCTTAGGAGCGAGTCTCACAGCTCATAGAGTTCCTGGCTAGGGGAGGTAGCTGCACCCTGATTGGCTCAGCTCTCCTATCCCACTCCACGTGTTGTCTGTCTCTCTCGCAGGGGCATTATCCCTCCACTCAACTATTATAGTATTTTCTACGACTGGCATGATGTTCACTCTCTGCCCAGCGGTAGCTTACTGATCTTACGCGCACCGAATTCGCGCATCTTGGTAACGAGACATAACGAGAAGCTCGCTGGCTGGGTTTGTCTTCAAGGCCAGAGACTTTGTGGGAATAATCCAACTCTACTTTAAACACTAAATTAATTAAATAAATTTCAAATTTAACATGACGTACACTATATAATTGTGCTCCTTTACAGACTGTATAACTGAAATATGACATTAAATTAAAAATATGACCGAAATATGACCAAGACCACATAAGTGACCAAAATATGACTTTATTTGCAAAATAAAAAACTGAATATCAAATCTTTATGAGCTTACCGACCGATATTAAACAAACTTCAACAAACAAATCCGATGTGATATAAGGCAGCGTATTCACTTGTTTTGGCCTCGTGTACGCAAAGACTGAGTTTGTATGCAGAATCTGCTACTAGTTATACTAGTTCTTCATCCCTGACTGATCACACAATTAATCTTATCCCAGTGTTACTGTCTTTTATCAAACCTTACCTTCCACAAATCAAGTCTTTCATTGCAAGTATAATAAAATCAGGTAAACTGATGTAACAAAGTGCCAGTATGTTTTTGTTTAATCAGTTATGACTGCAATTATGATATGCAGAATATATATTTTTAAAAAAATTGATTTCCAAGTTAAGCTCCAGATTTATTCATTAAGCAGGGCTTACGGAAGAAGAAAGGTCTACCATCTCGGCCACCCGGGTCATTTTAACGCTCTAGTTGGATAAGCGCATGTAAATCAATATTTTTTTGTCATAGCTACCTGTATTTTAATTTCCAAGGCCTTATAAGATCACAGTAAAACAATAGGCTATGTTGTCAAGATAACTGATTTTCATTTTTTTAAATAAATTCTTTCGAATACGTATATTACCATAAAATAGGCACTAAATTGAGCATTACTCCGAAACAGGTCAACCGATTTTATCCATTATGAATAGACGTCTTCCCACGGACATTATAAAAGTGTATACCAAGTTTCATAAAAATCCGGTAAAGCGTATTTGAGTTACCGCGTCTTTAAAATATACACTAAATTGGGTTTTACTCCGGTACCGGTCTACCGATTTGGTCCAATATCAGTAGACGTCTTTCCACGTACATTATAAATGGCTATACAAAATTTCAGGAAAATCCAATAAAGCATATTTGAGTTATCGCGACTTCTTATATATTAACATAAAAACACTAAATTGGGCATTATTCCGGTACTGGCCAACCGATTTGGTCCAATATCAATAAACGTCTTTCCATGGACATTATAAATGCGTATACGAAGTTTCATAAATATCCGATAAAGCGTATTTGAGTTATTGCGCCTTTAAAGTAGACACTAAATTGGGTTTTACTCCGGTACCGGTCAACAGATTAGGTTCAAATTCAATAGGGCACTTCTCATGGACGTCATAAATGGGTATACCAAGTTTCATGGAAATCCGATACAGCGTATTTGAGTGATGGCGCCTTTCTATTAGAAAGGCGCCATAATCTATTAGAAAGGCGCCATAATCTATTAAAATAGGCACTAAATTGGGCATTACTCCGGTACCGGTGAACCGATTTGGTTCAATATCAATAGGGTTCTTCCCATGGACATTATAAATGTGTTTTCCAAGTTTCATGAAAATCCGAAAAAGCGTATTTGAGTTATGGTGCGTACAGACAGACGGACAGACAGACGGACAGACATTTTTTCGTCCACAACACAATCTCATAAAGTACCATACTGGCACTTAATAATTTGGAAGAATAGTCAGGAGGCTTAGATAAACAAATCTTTATGATGCGATTTTGAAGACAAAGCAAAGGGCTGAGGATCGTTTTTGCAACTCCTCCCCACCCAATTATGCCATATTGAATAATAGAATGAATTAGGGCTAAATAAATCGTACGTAAAACATGAGCAGGTAAACATGAACGGAGAATAACGAATTTATAAATGACTTTACGTAGCCTATTGCATAAATATTCAATGTACTTGTCCCATCTTAAATGTCATCAATTATGATGCCTAGATATTTCAATTGATTTGATTCACTTACAAGAGTTTTGCAGATGACAAACAGTTTGTCCGTCTCCTGCTTAGATACGCGGTCCAATCAGAGACGGCGAGACGGAAGGAAGACCCTTCCTGCTAGCGGTACTTCATTAGCTCGTACACGTGATTGGTAGTGAAGGAAAACGCTTCTCATTTGAAATTGAATTGTGTATTTTTAAGCTTAAATTTTTACTTACTTTAAATTGTTGCATACCGGTAGCTGTTAAAGCGAAAGGAACTAGCGTAACCATAACCATAAACTTAGGAAACAGATTGTTATCCTAAGTATATACGAGGCGCGTCCATAAAGTAAGTTTCCCTCGGGCCGTTTACAGAAACAAAACACAATTCCAAGGACATTTTTATTGCAACTGACACAGCCAGTGTTCAGCTATTTTTCAACATATTCGCCACCGGAATTGAAACATGGCACCAACTTTTTAATACCTGTGTCGTAGAAGTGTTCCGCCTGGGATTTGAACCACCGTGTGACAACCACCTTCACCTCGCTTGTCATTATTTGTCATTCTTTGTCATTCCATGAGGTGTAGGAAAAAATGGAAATCACTGGGAGCGAGGTCCGGGCTTTAGGGTGAATGTTTAAACACCTCCCAGCTGAACTTCTGCAGGAGACTTGCTAGGAGGTGTTTAGACATCCACCCTACAACCCGAACTTCGCTCCCAGTGATTTCCATCTTTTCCTACACTTACAGAAATGACAGGATATGACAGAGAATGACAGAGAGGCGGAGATGTTTGTCAAACAGTGGTTCAAATCCCTGGCGGCAGACTTCTACGACACAGGTGTTTAAAGGTTTGTTCCATAGTATGGTAAATGTTTCAGTTCCGGTGGTGATATGTTGAAACATAGCTGAACACTTGCTGTATCTGTTGGAATATATAATTCCATGAAATTATGTTTTGTTTCTCTAAACGGCCTCAGGGAAACTTACTTTATGGATGCGCCTCTTAATTGAATTGGGATTACTTGAGAATGAAGATACATGCTTTATTGCGTGCTCTGGTGGTTAGCGCCGCTGGCTATGGATCCGCGGGCCCGGGTGCGATCCCCGGTACCGCCTAGGATTTTTATAAGGTAGGGAGGTCTGGAACGGGGTGCACTCATCCTCGTGATCCAATAAGCTACTTGAACGAGAAGTGGCGACTCCGGTCAAGGAAACCATCATTAACGGCCGTGGGTATCTGCATGCTCACCACATGCCACTCAATCCTGCCATCTGCCCATGGTATATGACGCAGTTGTCGGATAGCGGCCCTGGCCCCTTCATGGATATAGCGCCCTGTGTGTGTCTATAGGCCTATATATATATATAATATATATGCATATATACATACATATATATACATATACATATACATATATATATATACATATATGTATATATATATGTATACATATATGTATATATATACATATATATACATATATACATATATATACATATATATATATATACACATACATACATACATACATACATCTGGATTCTGGAACATCATATACAACTCCATCCTGAACCTTAACTACACCAGCCACACGAAGGTAATAGCATTCGCTGACGATCTGGTCTTGCTGGTCAAAGGAGAAACAATAAGAGAAGTAGAAAATTACACAAACATCGAATTAAATAAAATCGCGGTATGGGCAAACAGAAACAAAATGAGATTCAACGAAAGCAAGTCTAAAGTTATGCTAATGACACGCAGAAAACGGAAAGAAGAGAAAGAAATCAGTATCTACCTCAACTACAAACCACTGCAACAAGTGAACACAATAAAGTACTTAGGAATCCTATTTGACTATAAACTAACATTTAGAGAACACATAAACTATGCTACAGAAAAATGCACCAAACTCATATTCATGCTTTCAAAATCTGCAAAACTAAACTGGGGCCTCCAGCACAAAGCCTTGATAACCATATATACGGGAGCACTTCTACCCCTACTATTATACGGAGCTCCGGTATGGAAAAACGCAATGGACAAAGCATTCTACAAAGCAAAAATGGTACGGGTCCAAAGACTAATCAACATAAAGATTGCAAAATCCTATCGCACAGTGTCCAACGATGCACTGTGCGCAATTACGGGAATAACCCCGATCCACATCAAGATAGCAGAACTGCTGAAGATCTATAACCTCAGTAAAGACAACCTATGTGATCTCGACATGGAAACAAAGAACTGGACTCACCCGGCAGACCACATGGACTGCAATGAAAGAAATGAGGAAACTCACCAGCTCAAAATATATACTGACGGAAGCAAGAGTCACCAAGGAGTAGGCTCAGGAATTGCTATATACTTAGGAAATATACTAAAACAACAACTTAAATACAGACTAAACGAAAGATGTACAAACAATCAGGCAGAACAATTAGCGATACTCAAGCCTTTACAACACATAGAAACAAATTATACCGAACATACAAAAGCAACGATCTACACAGATAGCAAAATAACAATAGATTCACTTACAAATAAAGATAATCACACTTACTTAATAGAAGCAATAAGAAGAAAAACTGTCAAAATGAACAAAGAAAATTGGATCATCAACTTCAATTGGATTAAAGCCCACGCAGGAAACCAGGGAAACGAACTTGCAGACCAGCTGGCCAAGGATGCGGCATCAGACAACGATCTAAAAGAATGTTACAAGAAGATACCGAAAAGTGTAATATCCAGTGAAGTGAGAGCTCTTAGTGTTGCCATCTGGCAAAACGAGTGGGACAACTCAACCAAAGGAGTGATAACAAAAACTTTCATCCCAAAAATAGCAGAGAGACTAAAATACAAAATTAATTTAACCCCTAATGTAACTGCAATGATAACTGGTCACGGCAAGACTAGAGCTTACCTACACAGATTTAAAATTATAGAAAACCCCACATGTCCTTGCGACGACGACCTGCAAACAGTAGACCACCTATTATATGACTGCAAATTAATCGAAACAGAAAGAGACTCACTAATCGCAACAGTACTAAAGACTGAAAACTGGCCCAACAAAAAAGAAGATTTACTAAAAAAAAATACTTCAAGAACTTTAATAAATTTGCAAACAGTTTACCTTTTGGCACCATATTGTAATCAAATTTTATCTTGATCAAAGTTAGTTTATGAACAAACAAAATTGTAAAATAGAACAAAAACAGTTGTAGAAGATAAAGAAATACATGTAGTATTACCTGTAATGGAACATGTAGTAAATAAAGTGAATTTATAAAAAAAAAAAAAATACATACATACATACATACATACATACATACATACATACATACATACATACTGGGTAGTCCTAAACTATATGTAAAAAATGTGAAGGTAGATAGAGGGGACCTAATTAAGCATATTTCGTATAGGAATGTGTTTGGGGTAATGACACATTAAAACGCTAGCTTGTAAAGCAGTATGAATCACAGGAAACTGGAAAGACAAGTAAAGACAAAAGAAAACACAAATTTATTCAAAGCCTTTAGAGCATCTCTTATAAACTGTTAATAAACTTTTATTTTCTTTTAACTTTACTTGTCTTTTCAGTTTCCTGTGATTCATACTGCTTTACAAGCTAGCGTTTTAATGCGTCATTATCCCAAACACATTCCTATACGAAATATGCTTAATTAGGTCCCTCTACCTACCGTTACATTTTTGACACATAGTTTAGGACCACCCGGTATATATATAATTTTCTACTTTGCAGCGGTGTGGGCGTTTTGGAGATTTTTGAGTAGTAAGAAAATTAGCAAAAATGAATGAAATTATGAAATATTTTGAACTGTGTTGAGTGTATTCATAACACAGCAGGAATTTGATTGTTATCTGTACTTCAAATTTTGGCCTTTGATGAATTGAATGTGAAATTACAAATAATAACTAAGTTTGAAGAATATTGTTTCCTTGAAAAGTACAGTACGTCAGCAGTTTGATATTTCCACTTCCAACCCTGACTCCTGTCTTGGATGGAAGGACTGATAAACCCCGTGGACGAGATAGAGGGCCTCCGAATGAAGGATAATTTAGTTACGCTTATTTTTATAGAGAGGACATAGGATCAAGTGGTAAGCTTATCGCCCCTAGAAGAAACTGACTCTTGTGTTGGGGAGATCTTATATGTAGAGCTAAAGATCGAATAATATGTTTGATCGGTCAATCGAACGCCTTCAATCGGTTAATCGGTCGATTAATCAAAGTTTAATTGGGTTGAAACTGTATATTTATAATTTCTATAAAAAAAACCTTACGTAATAAGATATATATATATATATATATATATATATATATATATATATATAATTCCACATGCTATTAAGTGGAAGATACATTTTAAAAAATATTTAAATTGTATTGATGTATATCACAAGCAACTAATAAATAGCAATTAATATTTAATACTGGTGATGGTATAATGATACAAAAGTGACAAGTTGACAGTCACGCCTTTTTTTGTCATCTTTCCACAATCGTTAGACCTTGTCAGCATCACCCATAATCATTAAAAACCGATGGGCAGTCACGTGTATGTGAACGAAAGAAAAACATTAATTTCCAAGAACTAGCTTTAGGAGAACTTTTTCCATTTATTATTGTAGTCGTTTGGCTATTTTCGGATGATACGAGGGTAGATCGAAAAGCAACGGTCAATCATTTTTTTCTGCGTTGGTATTGCGGCTGGGATGTTGAACTTTCGCCAAGATGGAGTTTGAAGCTTCCGCTACGACGCTATTTTATTCTCTTGTGTAGCTCTAGCGAGAGAAGCGTGAACTGTGCAACAAAGATGGCGCGCATGTTATTATCGTCCACTTGCAGTGATCTCAATATATAAACAGGATACACAACAGCTGTGCTTTGGAACTGCATAAATCGTGACGTTCACTTTTTGTTAAGTTGGCTAGTCCGTACCAATTGGTGAAGTGTGCTTCCTATGGTAAACGTATATTTATGAATGCGTTTTTGTTATTTTTCATGACAAAATGGTCAAATATTGCGTGGCATATGGCTCCACAGAGCTCCAGAGAAATGGAAGTGGACTTAAGCCCCTTCCCCCAGCAAAAGCTACGAACACGACTATTTTTAACTTCTTTTTCTATGGCTAGCCTTTTTGTCTTTCAGATCGTCTCCATGGGCTAAGCTATACGAAAAAATAAAAGCCAGAATAAGGGAGCGAACTCATGTAGTATTTAATGTATTTATTTATTAAATACAAACATATATTAGTCCAAAAATATTAAGTTAACTAATTAGCAAAATACAAACAGAAAAGGAACAGCCCTAACAGAGCTGATGGAAGAAGAGGGTTTCCAACTAGTCAACAACGAAAAAATCCCCACATACATCGCGCACAACGGAACGAGCACAATCGACCTAATTTTCCATCGTGGAGAAAACATTAAGCTAAGGGGTCACGCAGTTCTAGGAAAGGACTCCTGGGACACCACCCGGAAACATCTACCAGTAACGGCATCTTTCCAGGTGCAAAAGAACCCAGGTCGAGAGCCCAAGGAAACACGAAAATGGACACCGAGGCTGTTGGACATAGCAGCCCTCACCCGGACCCTTGAACAGGAGCAGGTCATGGGACTCATAGAAGCAGGAAAACTAGACGCCGCCGCAAGCTTGCTACAAGACTGTCTATTGGAAGCGACGCCTGCCCCGCCTCCCACGAGGAGAAGCAAGCCCTGGTTCGACACAGAGTGCTATGAAATGAGAAACAATGTTCTAGGAAGACTACGAGACCTAAAGAAACAACCAGACCAGGAGAAACGAGAAAAGTATACACAGGAAAGAAGGACATACGTAAATTTGCTCCGCGAAAAGAGGAAGGTTTACACGCACAAAAAAGAACAGCAACTTCTGAGAGAAGCGGAAAATAAACCGTACAAAGCCCTAGACACAAGAAGAAACTCAGTGGTACCAAAAGTCCCACTAGAAACCTGGGAAGCCCACTTTACGGAACTGTTCCAACAGACAGCCTTCAAACAACATGATGCACCAGGAGGACACACGGAAAGGGAAATCCCTCCAACCATAACAGAAGCAGAAGTCTGGTCGGTAATACAGAGAAGCAAGCCGAGAAAAGCAGCAGGACCAGATGGCATCTCAAATGAACTCATCAAGGCCTCACTTCCATACACAATTGGCATATGGACAGCACTTTACAATAAATGCTTAGAACTCCATAATATACCGGATACTTGGAGGAATTCAACAATCAAGATGTTGTACAAAGGCAGGGGACCTCAGAACGCACCCGATTCATACAGGGGGATTGCGCTAGAGTGTGCAGCCTTCAAGATGTTATCCAAGGTAATACAGGAAAGAATTTTTGAAAGAATAATGGAAGTCATGCCAGAAGAACAACATGGATTCATACCTGGAAGATCGACGACTCAAGCAATACAGAAAGTTCTAGAATATATAGGAGAAGCTTTAAGACAACCCAGAGGCAGCGCATACGCGACCTTCGTGGACTACCAAAAAGCATTTGACGGAGTGAATAGGAATATTCTCGTCCGAAAACTCAGGACAGTGCTAGGCTCAGAAGACCACCTCCTTAAACTCGTAACAAGCATCCTGGAACACAACGTAATAAACATAAGTGACGGTCAGTTAGAATCAGCGAACATAGTACAAACAAACGGAGTCTTACAAGGCGACCCCCTAAGCCCGATATTATTTAATATGCTCACAAATGACATCGTACAAAAGATCACAACGGAGGAGGTAAAAATACTTCTATACGCAGATGATATGGTGATCCTAAGTAAAGACAGGGCTAAGATGCAACAAGCGATCAACAAGTTAGAGGAATGGTCGAGAGAAAATGAACTGAAAATTAATCAAAACAAGACAAAGGTAATGAAATTCCGAAAAGGAGGACGAATCTCATCCAATGATGTTTTCACATGTGGAAATCACACACTAGATATAGCAAAATCATACAAATACCTAGGGTTAACCCTACAGGTAACCGGTTTTACCTTCACAAGACACGTCGAGGACAGAACAATAGCCGCAATAAAAGCCACAATGGAAATTAAAAGACTTAGAAGCCTCTCACTAGAAACAGCAACTTCACTGTTCAAACTGAAAATTGCCCCAATAGCATCCTACTCCATCGAATTAATTTGGTCACACCTAAATTACAAAAACATCAAAGCCCTGGACAGAGTCAAGGCCAGATACCTAAAGAAGACCCTTGGTGTATCGAAGTACGCCCCAACCCGTTTAGTATATCAGCTGGCGGGAACAACAACATTTATAGAAGACCTGATATCAACACACAATCTGATATCAACCCAAGCATGCGAAAAGTTCTTGGAGGAACGAACACAGAAAGCAGCAGAAATTGACCCCGCTTTCTACTGCACCCCAGCCATGAAAGAGGAGGAATGGAAAAGAGCCGACTTCGAACTTCGCCACCTCTACACCCGAGGGGCAATACACGGTTTCCACCACCGCATCTGCTGCAGGAAAGGATTCCACAACGCTGACAGTGAATGTGTCTGCGAGCTCTGCAACCAAGTCTGCACACAATATCACCTGTTCGAGTGTACCCAAAGAACATTACCACTCTCACATTATGCTAAGGACGAATGTCAGTAACTTCCCATGTACAACCCTTTGTACACATTGTGTTTAGTTCTATTTAATAAAATAAAATACAAATATGTGCATAATTAAAAAGTAATGAAATGGGAAAATGGTCATGTTTAAATATGACAAAAATTAGGACATGTTCTATTTTTCATCAGTTGAATGATGCATTTCAGCGCAGTATCGAACTACGCATCTCCTAGTAACCTCTCACAGCAGGAGACCAAAACATTGATAATAGGAGTCAATTTTTTGTAATTGGTAACACGTCAAATATGCAATATTTGTATTTAATACAAAAATTCCGATGATCAAAAAAAGAGGTGGAACATTAATTTTTATATTAGGGTGGGGCATCACTAGGGGCCCCCATAGTAAGTGGGGCCCGGGGCGGACCGCCCCGCCCTAGGAACGGCACTGGTCACCCACAGCGAACAGTACATTAAGCAGCAGACACCTGATTGCTATAATGTCAAGGTCTGGTGCACTCGTAAAATTACTAAGAGATGCTGTACCACCAGTCTTCAATTTTCTAGGACATCTTCAAAAAATGATTGTTCCAAAAAGACAAGTGGTTCGTAATGTGGTTAGTAGTAGGCCTACTTTAGGTACCATGTAGGAATATAAATTATGCAATATGTCAGTCATGTAAATATAACTTAGTATTCTTATGCATGTAGGCCTAAATTTTTCATGCTAGTTTTTAATCGCAGAAATAAGAGGAAGCAGAAGTTTTTGTATAAGACCTCGCTGAAAATTATACGAAAATAGATAAACAGACACAAACAGATGACCTCCCACCATCTCCTATCAAAACAGAATTGAGAAAAAACAAAAGGCTACAGACGATTGTCTGTCGCAAGAACAAGAAGATAAATAGCATGGCTAATTAATTTCAGATTTGAAGAAAAAGAAACTTCTAAGTAGTATTAAGACTTTAAGTATTTTGAAATTTCATTTCAGTGGCTTCCCTTTGCGCTAGTCTACAGGAAGTATTAAAAAAATAATAAATAATGTGAATTGTATCCAGTACAGTAACGGTACAGTTGAAGGTCACGGTTTATGCATTTCCAAAGCACTTAGCACAGATTTTGCCTATTCTCTTTATATATAGAAATGAAGCATAATATCGCAATATGTAGGCCTAATGTGAAGTTATTTTAAATTTTTAAATGCGAGTGTTTACAACTGTTTACCAATGCACATTCACGCCTGATTTAGATTAAAGAAATATTTTTACCAAACCATTACAATATGAAATTAGTTTTGTTATGTACTTAAAAAGCATCAAGTAGTTTATATTGAAACGCTTCATTCATAAAAGTTTTTAAAAACGCCAATACATCTTCATAATTCCATTAATTCACATGAGTTTGTTAGAAGGAGATACGGGATAGGAGCTAAAGTATACGTTCACTTTCATGGCGGACCGCGAACCCTGCCGTCACGATTTTTCATCATGCAGTGCTACCTCCAGTATGTAATAGAGCTCAATGTCCACTTGTGAAGAGTGCGATTTTAATGTGCTAAAGGGCATAACCTGAGTGAAAATCACAGGGACATGTGTGGCGTGTATGGGGACGACTGTTAGACCGTAGCACCAAGTGGTGTGCATTCTTCGAAGGTGGCCGTGATAACCTTTGTGATGCGCCATGTTCCATACAGTCCAGACATGGGACAGTCGGACTTTCATTTGTTTGGTCCCATGAAGAAATTCCTGACCGGTAATAGCTTTGCTTTAGATGCAGAAGTGAAAACAGCTTACTTGAATGGCATGTCAATCAGAAATGAGGCTATATGTCAAATAATATGCCGGTTTTGTGTTACACACAAAATTATTTTTTCTTCACACGACAAATTTAATCTGTTCGATCAACTGAAATTGATCAGTTAATCGAATTCTGAGTTTAATGGATTAATCGCCTCGATTAATTGATTAAATTAACAGTCTACTTAAATGTGCTGTCAGGTGAAGTAAGTAAAGTAAAAAATAATTGTTTATAGGCAGTGCCATTTTATTGACTCCATTGTTTCTATTTTAATTAACTTCAAGTTCCTTGTACAAAATTCTATAGTAAAGGTGCTCCCTTATTTCGAAGATAAATATCTGGTAGGCTTTTACTGAGGTGAGATACGCAAATATACTATAGGAGATTATGGACAGGTGTGTATAAAATGTTGAGTGAAAATAAACCGATAGAAACGAAAGAAGAGTAAAGGTATGGACACTTTGTAGCCAGATTGAAGGAATAAAATTGTGCCGAGTGTTGGCCATTTAATTGCTGCTTTACTCTTTATGTGAGAAGCGTGGCAATATTATTGCGTACAGAGCTGGAGCAAATGTTTGCTCTGGTTCTTGTATTGAGCCAATATTTTACACATTTCTAAATTGAATCTGACGCCGGCTGGAAATTACTTTGCACTATGTATGGTAATGACCTCTAGAGCGGGAACAATTGAGGGTATTATATTACCCCTTTCCACTCCAAGCTAAACTTTTCTCAGTTTGATAAAACTCGTGTGATTTGATACTTATGTGTCCATTCTCCTCCATAGCTTTCAACCGTGCGGAGTTTAAAGCAGACAGGTCCTTCAAGATGAGACCTTTTTGGTGTAACACAGTAATACCTTGGGCCCGGATTCTTAGGTTTTAAACTATTTTGTTCCTTGCTAGCTAACTGTGATATTTTAACACAATCATCCATTTTATAGTCATGGCAGTCACATAGTCCAGTCTTATAAAACCTAAAAATGGCTAAATAAGATGTTAGAAACTAAAAGTAGCTAAAACTGCTTTTCAAGTAAAATACGATAAATTAATAATAGGCATGATTATAATAATTAATCTAATTCGTTTTTATACTAAAAATTACAGTTTAAATATCTTCCTACATTTTTAATCTTGCTCATTGTTACCAGTACGTTTCTAGGAGAAAATGTAGCCTAGCATTTTGTAATTTTTTCACTTTTTACCCCATTCTTTCAGTACTGGTAAAGGAAATCTGAAGGTAACTGAAATTCCCGGTTTCTTTAGAAGTAAATTAAAGGCATTCTGAAGAAGCTTACACTTGGAGTTTATTCACAGTGTTTGTTCCAGCAAGACGCCGAAAATGAAGTATTCTAAAAGTTTATTGATTAATTGAAAAACGTTCTTGTTTTTGGTGGAGTTGGAAATGACGGGGATAGTTATAAAACTAAGCAAAAAAATATTCCTAAACTTTTGTGGTTTAAAGCCATGGAAATATAAGTAAAAATAAAATTACCGGTAATTAATATATTTTCCCAATATGTTTATTGTACTTATTAAAGTGCAACCTTAAAAAATCCTCTGAATGTGGAAAAACTAAAATCAACTATTTTAATATGTTTAAAAAAATAAAATAGGGTTTACAAAAACCTAAAACTCCGGGCCCTAGTAATGACGATCATAATGGCGTAGGTAAGGCAAGAAAGTAAATAATTACCCGCAGGAAATATTATACGACAATCATCGAGACATAAAAATAAACTACATCTAGCAGAGCTAAATCCCATTAGGGACAGAGCCTACCATCCGACTGCTGAGATATCTACCTCAGTCTTAGGACTTCACCGCAAGATGGTATAATTGGGGATGTGTCAGCATCCCGACTCCCATGACCGTAATTGGTAACAGCTTTTTAACAACGTGATAATAATGAAGGTACCGGGGATCGAATTCCACCTGTGGATCCCTAGTCAGCACCCTAGATCGAGCAGGACGTCTTCATCGAGACATAGCACAACATAAATTAAAGTTAAATAAAATCAAGTAAACTGATATAACAAAGTGTCAGAATGTTTTTGTTTTGTCATTGACAATTGCAATTACGAGTATTATGAGAGGCATATGCAGAAAATAAGTCATTTTTGTAAGATCTCCGAGTTAAGCTCCAGATCGATTCATTAAGCGGGGCTTGCGGAAGAACAAAGGTCTAAAGTTTGATTCATAACCTAAATTCATATTCGTATACACTGATATAACAACTTCTTAAAATATGTCAAGGCAAACGGTAACTGTAAGTAGTCCCTTATGCTCCGACCACTGCATTGCTATGGCGACCACACGCTTGTTATCTCGGCACTCCCGACCGTTCCTTCTCTTGACACTCCAGACCGTACCAAATACCAGCTACCAACCCTTGTACCAAAATGACAACCCACTAGCTCACTCGGCACTCCCGACCGTACCACAGTCACCTCTGCATATAGTTTAAATAATGCATAACACTATCCGCATAGTTAAGTGTGCGAAGCGGAGGCGGAAGCCGAATCGAAGCTCCCTTGCATTTTTGAATGATGTACGATACACTGTTTGTAGGTTTCAAAAATGTGGCTTATTATATCTTCCAGAGGTTTGTCAGCCTGTCACCTTTTGTTTAGCGTTATGACGTCACACCACCAACGTCCAATCACGAGTTCCTTCGTAATATGAGGACAGAAGAATTCGCTAGATCGTGGTATAAAAGAAAATGCATCGCAAGGATGTGGTGGGTGGGAACATTCATCCCAAGGTGCGACTTAAATTTACTTTTCCCTATGTCAACATTTCACAAAATGACTGGCAATAATATTAATGATGTAGACCTAAGTGTAGGTCCACGATTCGCTGACATGTTTGTTTCAGGTTTAAAGCAAGCGCATAGGTTATGAATGAATTAACGTCAACCTGAAATCAATTTGTCAGGAATTACATTAGGTCTATTGCTTCCACAAGAGCATTATAACTGAAAAATACTCACGTTAAAATATTATGTACATATTGGTTGCTTACAATTGGAATGCACGATATTATATCAACAGCAGCTGCGTTTATTTATTCAACGTCTAGGTAAGCGAGCGACAATGTGATATTTATGTTCAATATATCGTGGGCCATGCAGTATTATTGTAACATTATCAAATTAATATTCTGTTTGTATGCCGTCAAATGGAAAAAAATATTAAGATTTATGTAGTAAAGTACCAACTGGATAGAACTTCTAGAAATGAAAACATGCTCTTTAATAAGTAATATCACGTATTATTTCTACTTACAAAAACTGATAATGTGAACGTGTCTTGTTTACAATAGTTACGGGAACTCGGCCGATGATTGGTCGTCCGCGAGCCAGTCAAAATGCTTCGGGTGTTCGGATAACGCAGACTATGTTATAATAGATGTGACAGTTAATTAGTCGTTATTTCGGTACCGGTCAATGGATTTCTACCAAACTGAATGGGCTTCTTCCCACGGACGTTATGAATACGTATACCAAGTTTCATGAAAATCCGATAAAGCGTATTTGAGTTATTGCGCGTACAGACACACGGACAGACGGGCAGACGGACAGACAGACAAACAGATCACACAATCTCAGTAAGTACCATTCTGGCACTTAATAAAGTTATGTAACTTTTATAATATATGGTAATGTTGTATAAAGTAGCATCATTGCAGAATAATTACGAATTGACAAATTGAATATTTCAATAGAATTTTTCATTTTATATTGATCTAATGCTATTTTTCCTAATCATCGTCACATTATGGTATTTTCAATCCCGTCGTCATACAAATCTTGTAAACTATAGTGTAGTTACTGATTTTGGTCTTCTTACACTTCGTCCACCACATGTTATGTGATACCATTGCACTCATTTTTGACTTTGTCTACCCTAAACATAGGGAATATAACTTATTTCATACTATTGAAGGGAGTACGTAAGTTATTCAGTTCTTTCAGTATTACGCAAAGGTGTATTGTTCACCAAAGAAGAAGGCATATACACTGAATTTGTACTAACTATGGCTGGCTTATATGTACCATTCAGATTTTTTTTGTGTGAAAAAAGATCAAATCGAAGTTAAGCCCTTAGAGGAAGGACCTTGTGTACAACAAAATAGTTTGCGCCGTTTTAGGGAAATTCGCGATAAATGAAATTTTCTTCATGTACTTCATGTAGAAACAGTAAGTTAATGCAATCCTGTCGCCGATCTTTATGTTACGTCCCCATAAGATACAAGCCCATGACCCGAATGTTACATTTTGTTTTTATACGATTTTTTGTTCTCGGCCTTTGTTGTTCACACACACACACACACACACACACACACACAGAGAAAGACAGACATTATACAAACAGACACACAGACAATTCTGAAATTTGTGCTTTTGTTTTATGGGACATAAAAACATGTTTTAAAACTGAAAGCTCTACCTGAACGCAATACATTCATCATTTATAGCAAGTCCGTACAACCTGTCTTCTTTAATTTAGCAGATTGTGACGGAGCGCTGCGGACTACATGAGCTAGTGCTGGGCTGAATCGAATGATTTTAAGAATCGAGTAACCTATTCACGAGTAAAATAAATAATTGAATGATCATTCGAATGAAAAAGTTCTCGAATGAATGCAAGGATCCGAGAGGTCACGATGTGGGCTATGAGAACTCAGAACTACTAGAAATCAGTAGCAGTGAGCAGCCTACTTAGAAAATTAAATGTGTACAAGAAATGATCAAAACGTACACGTATTAATAAAAACCTTTCGACTGAGAAATCTGGTGTGAAACACTTCAATTTTTCTACATTTCATATTGAAAGATGAAGTAAGCGGCCGCATTGCGGGAATGTGCATTCATTGTCCAACCCTCATTCAGAGCAAGGCAATATTCGAGAAAATCTGAGTTTGCTCACGAGAAGGGTAGCTTATAGTTACCCTTCAGAAAATGAAATTTGTGAGACAGATGTTTCTAATAAAAGTTTAGCTCTTAGTAATATCAATTCGAATAGATTTTTTTAAACAAAATTATTAGGATCGTTATTGGGAAAATCTAAAAAAAAAAAAAAAAATCCTAGCGTCTATTGGTAGTAAAAATAAGCTAAGTTGCTGCCCTGCTTCGGGTCACATTCCCAGAATATGCTTAGCCAAGCATAATATTTAGTTTTTTTCTTTCGATTTTACGATATGCATTTTAGACAAACAGCCATATTTCCGAGTATTGTATTATTGTATTCAGGGATCCTCAAAACATATATTAATGCTTAAACTCTCGAATTTCAAGGTTAATCACAATATTTCCTCTAGCCTTGCTTACTTACTCAATGACAATAGACAATCCCTTAGCAAACTAAAGGAATACTATCTATTTTATGGAACCGGAAGGTTCATTGCCGCGCTTACCTGAGCCCGCCATTCAACCCTATTCTGTGCTAACTCCATCCAACCATCCTTCGCAAATCCTACTTCCCTTAAATCTATCCTAATATTTCATGCCTCCTATGTCTAGATCTTCCAAGTGGTCTTTTCCCTTCGGGTTTGCCAATAAATACTTTTTGAGATATGTCTTTCCTCCCCCATGCGCGCAACATGTCCAGTCCATTTCATCCTCCGTGATTTAATTACTCTTACTATATCCGGTGAAGAGTACAGGTGCAGTTTTCTCCAGTCCCCATTTTCATCTCTTTTAGGCCCAAATATTTTCCTAAGCACCCTGTTTTCGAACACTCTCAGATATGTTCATCCCGAAGATTAAGGGACCATGTCTCACATTCATACAATACAACCGGCAGGATAACAATCTTATAAATATAATGCAACCGGTAAGTTAATAGTCTTATAATTTTTTATTTTTAGATTTCTGGACAGAAGACCAGAAGATAAGAGTTTCAGAACTGCATAAAAACAGGCATTTCCTGATTTTAGTCGACACTTGACTTCTACATTAATATTATTTTTATATGTAATTATTGCTCCCAGATATTTGGATTTGTCCATTTGTTTTCTTTCGATTTACCGGCTATTCTAATATTTTATAACGCATTACTTTGACGTTTCATGACCAAGAACCTATAGTATGCCTCAGGGCCGTCGCGTGGGCGGGGCGAGCGGGGCGATCGCCCCGGGCGCCGCGACCCGGGGGGCGCCGTGGCAACGGCAAAAATAAAACCACAAAATTTGTAAAAATAAGTAGGATGTACATAACGTATTTTTTAAAGTTAGGTATAACTGAATTTTGAATATTGCTTTGTATGTTTTTATTGAACAAATAAATATTTGACACCAATAACTTTAGGCTTATATTTGCAAAGTTATCTTATCCCAAAATAAATATTTGCTTATAAAGACATATTTACGATCAACTACGTCACAGGAGAGACTGAATTCTCTGACCTTCTTGTCCATTGAAAACGACGAAGCACAAAAAATAGACTTGATGGAAATTCTAACGACATTTGCTCGTGCAAAAACCAGGCGAATGCCATTTAATGTTGAGTACCTTATCTTAATTTGATAAACGCGGTTCCTTTTTCCATATTCTATTCAATGTATGTAACGAGGTTTCCCATAGTATTAATTTGTAGTCTATTAATAACGCCTATAGTATTTTTTATGATTGTTAAGATTTTCTTACATTACTAAACTTGTATCAATTTGATTTTCAAACAATCTTATTAAAAAATTTAAATAATTGTATTTCTGGTATTTTTGTAAGGTAATCCGATTAGGTGTCTCTTTTGGGCTCAAAAACACAGACAGCGACGCAACCCGACGCGCAACTTTTGCTAACGAGCGACTGGACGCGATGCGGCTTGGAACTTGTCCAGTCCAAGTCGCCCCAAGTCGCGTCGCTCATTGCGTGTTTAACCCCATATGTTTATACGTATTTGATAGTGTCGCGTCAGGTCGCTCGCTGTGTGTTTGTGTTTGCTACTGTTTTTGCGGATCTGTCATTATAAATAATAATACAAAAAATCCCTACAGATAGGTGGAATGTCGGGAGGGTGCACGTGGGATTGAGTTTGGGGGGGGGGCGCCTGACGATATCTTGCCCCGGGCGCCAACAAACCATGCGACGGCCCTGGTATGCCTACTCGTAGAGAAAGTAACAATGTTATTGCCAGCATTTCAGCATTTAAAAACCGGTACACTATTATTGGCCGAGCGAAGCGAGGTCCTGTTTTAAGTCGACCGTTCGGCATTTCCTGTGTTTGTAAATGTGTGTGTATTACGCGGTTACGACCAATCTCATTATTCGATTTTCTTCCAATTTGGCATGAATAGTTCCTTGAATCATTTGTGTAAATTACTATTCAGATGGTTTAACATCACGGATCATGGCACGCTTTAAGCCTAGTAATGTGCCAGAAGTTTCAAACACGTCCCAATCCTGCCATCTGCCTTACAGTAGATGACGCAGCGGTCGGGCGGTAGCCCAAGTCCCTCCAGGGATGTAGCGCCACGGAGTTTAGTTTTAGTTAGAAGGTGGGAAGAGGGCAAGAAAAAAGTACAACAAATTTACCACGTAACTAAGGCAAAACTAACACATTTGCTCCTTATGGTGTTTTAACTATACATAGGCCTACTGGGCATGTACCAACCTAACTCATTTTATGTTTTGCACACATTAAGGGATCAGTGATCCCATTTGGATCCCTTCATGCACCTTTTTTTTCTGGAATTTCTAAGAAATGTAACGTTTACCAGGCCCCCCAGAATACATTATCGGTGGCAGGGAAAGACACTAATTTAATACCAGCTACCAACCACAAAGCCAAGCTACTGGTTTTCAGTAATAATTCAAACTTCAAATATTGTTATAAAAGGGTGTTTCTAAAACAGCTTCATCGTTATTAAGTGCCAGTATGGTACTTTATGAGATTGTGTGGTGGACGAAAAAATGTCTGTCCGTCTGTCTGTCCGTCTGTCCGTCTGTCCGTGTGTCTGTACGCACCATAACTCAAATAGGCTTTTTCGGATTTTCATGAAACTTGGAAAACACATTTATAATGTCCATGGGAAGAACCCTATTGATATTGAACCAAATCGGTTCACCGGTACCGGAGTAATGCCCAATTTAGGGCCTATTTTAATAGATTATGGCGCCTTTCTAATAGAAAGGCGCCATCACTCAAATACGCTGTATCGGATTTCCATACCCATTTATGACGTCCATAAGAAGTGCCTTATTGAATTTGAACCTAATCTGTTGACCGGTACCGGAGTAAAACCCAATTTAGTGTATATTTTAAAGACGCGGTAACTCAAATACGCTTTACCGGATTTTTATGAAACTTGGTATACACATTTATAATGTCCATGGGAAGACGTCTATTCATAATGGATAAAATCGGTTGACCTGTTTCGGAGTAATGCTCAATTTAGTGTCTATTTTATGGTAATATACGTATTCGAAAGAATTTATAAAAAAAAATGAAAATCACTTATCTTGACAACATAGCCTATTGTTTTACTGTGATCGTATAAGGCCTTGGAAATAAAATACAGGTAGCTATGACAAAAAACATATTGATTTACATGCGCTTATCCAACTAGACCGTTAAAATGACCCAGGTGGCCGAGATGGTAGACCTTTCTTCTTCCGTAAGCCCTGCTTAATGAATAAATCTGGAGCTTAACTTGGAAATCAATTTAAAAAAAAAACACATTCTGCATATCATAATTGCAGTCATAACTGATTTAAAAAAACATACTGGCACTTTGTTACATCAGTTTACCTGATTTTATAGTGAGTTACATTTAACATTATTAAGATAGGAAATTCGCCGGGACCAAAGAAAAATATTGTTATATGAGGGTTTATCATTATATCGATCTTCGTTTGACTCGTAAAACACGGCTATTTTATTGAAATGTTCCTTGGTAATTTAAAAATTATCTTCCGACCTCACGGTAAGGGTCCATAAATATCGTTCTACGGAGGTATGGCTGCATTTGAACCCAGGGATAACGATTTGAACTTAACATAGGGTAAAGCATATCTATAACTCGTATTTTATAATATTGTCGATTTGAAGTGGGCACGTAAACAAGTTTACTCGTGATCATGGCCACAGCAATTAAAATGTTAAAAACAACATTTGTGTAATGGCTTTTATTTTTTGATTCCCTTTGAAGATGAAGGGAGATCTTATATATTTTCGGATGCGGGGTCTATAGTTCACAGAATTATAGTTTTTATTATAATGGGAGGGAGGGAGGGAAGGCTGGCCGGGGTTCGACACTCCTCGGCAACGCTAAGTAGCTGCAGGGGACGATGGCGCTCTGTCGTGTCCTTAATGCATTAATCAATAGAATTCCTATAAATGATTATCATCTATTTTTTGACATGAAGTAAATTTCGAAGGTCCTAGGTTCTATTCTTAAGAGTTCAACTATTTTCTTATAGTTAGCCTAGGACTGCATTGCGAAAGATAGTAAGTAAAGTGTTCCTTATTATAGGCCATGGAGGCCCAGAGGGTTCCAAGAAGTTGAGGCTCCCGGATTTTTAGACAATCGGAACGTGAAGGTGGTAAGGTTGTCAGCCTTACGCACCGACCACCTTTACCCCGAGGTAATTCTTACAATATCAATAGATATAATTTCCTGATTAATTTCTATTTACCATATTATCTCTCTATCTTTACCTTAGTTTTTACCCCTCCCTTTTGGGGTCATTTAAGCGACCCACGTTGCCCGGGCCGTACAGGGCTGCGACCTGTCGGGAGAGGGATTATCTATGGATCACATACATACTTTCTTGACCAGACAAGGACATGGAGGGACTCCCGGATGAGTGATCACCCAAATGCCGGGGCCACCTCCGAGACAACACAAACATACAGGACGAGATACATAATTCACACACTCACTCTGAACAAGGCGAGGATGGGACGATGATGATGATGATACTGGCTGCCAGATGATATCCGGATACCACTAGGGCCTAAAGTTACCAGACATTTGTCTCACAGGTGAGGAAAATCCCAGAAGATACTCTACCTAGGTAACTTGTCCCGACCAGTATTCGAATCGGAGCCCGCTGCGTGAGATGAGCGAATGCATCCCCTATGCCCAGCTATTTACTGTGTGTTTGCCAAAATTGAAACAGAATGATAAAATTTTGTACATAATCAGAGTAAACTACGGGTGAAGGAGTATGTGGAATATAAATACGTCCACCGTGTTGGCTGGACGGCTGATGATTTATATAAGTAGGCTACATCTAATAGACTTTAAATTGTGTTCACTTAACCTACATATACCGTACATAAATCTAACAATGCGAGCATTGATGGGTCAGCTAGTGCAATATTATTTCCAAGTAAATTTTCATTATTTGAAACCGATAATATAACTTTTTGTATCTACAGAGGAAACATAAAAAATAATGAGCGGAAGAAATTCGAAGTAATTACTGCACAGAATTTTAAATAATAATAATATCAACATTTTATAAATCTGAGCAACGTCTTGTTCTCAAGGAATAAGAAATGTTCTTTTCTCGATCTCCGCTTTTTCTTTTCTGTGAACAAATAATCTCTCAAGAGTCTAAGGCGGAATGAATAGTGAAAAGGAGCATTCACAACATTTATGAATGACTTGTACTCCTCGGATATCAGAGCATTCTTCTAGATGCAGCAGCAGCAGCAGCAGCTTCCAATTTCTGATAATGGCTTTCTCAATTCCCCCAACTGCCTTGATTTTCCTATTAGGAGTTAAAGATAGATGTTATCATTACTGCAAATACTGCTAATTTACTATCGATGTATTTCAAATGAATTTCCGAAACTTTCTTATATTCAGATGTTACATTTACCAATATTGTATTGTTGCTTATGTGGCACGATAATTAGGTATACTGTTTTGTTAGGAACTAGTCGAGCTAAAATTATGATTTTTACACGTACGTGTGCAAAAATATGCAAAGGCGTACCGAGGGGAGGTTTTGGGGGTTTGAACCCCCCCCCCCCCATTGATTAAAAAAAGGAAAATTGTATAATTTTTTTAAGTCTGCCCATAAATTACTTAATACAAGTATAAAGCGTGGGAAGCTTAAAAGTCGTTGTTTTGAGTCTTAATTTTTAAAATTTTCCGGGGAGGACCACCGGAAGCTTAAAACTTGTTATTTTGCATCTTGATTTTTAAAATTTTCCGGGGAGAACCCCCGGACCCCCCTCTCCCGCGGATGTTATAACCCCCCCATATGGTCGGCCTGGTTACGCCTATGAAAATATGACCTCTTTCCCCATATACAATCTTTTCATGTCTGAATTCTCCGTGTGCGATAATGCAGTCTAACAGGGGTACTACTGTATGGCAACATTGCACAACTTTGAATAGACTGCGTATCGAAGCAAGGACTAATAATAATTAAGGAATCGCGCACAATGTGCATTATCTTAACCTAAGACTTAACTTACTGACAAACACCCAGTCCTGAACCCGGGGAGGGGATCTTTCACTTCTGAAAAATCCACGACCCGGCCGGAATCGAACCCGGGCCGCCGGAGTGGAAGGCAGGCGTGCTACCGACTCACCCACGGCGGGAAGCAAGGACTAAACGCTTCCCATTTGGAAAACATAGTAATCAACATTCATAATACAGTAGACTCTCTGCAGTACGGCACTTCGCTAATCCGACCCTCCAGTAGTCCGGCATTGCTTTTAGATAGGCGTGTTTCTTTTTAATGTACTAGTATAGCCATACGAATAAAAGCTTTTTTCAATTTTTTAAAAAGACAATTGAAATATTTTATATTTGTATTTTA
The DNA here is from genome assembly GCA_964059195.1 of Ectobius pallidus. Classification (NCBI taxonomy): domain Eukaryota; kingdom Metazoa; phylum Arthropoda; class Insecta; order Blattodea; family Ectobiidae; genus Ectobius; species Ectobius pallidus. The sequence goes on from CAXKWD010000005.1 coordinate 19,220,636, forward strand.
ATCAGCAGTGAAAAGCATTTACGTCAAATACAGTATTATGGGCATTGGATAAGAATATGTTCATATGTGCTTAAATTTTGCCATTTTAGTTTTTGTGAAATTCAAATTTGTAAATTAAAATACAGGATTAACTAATGTCCAGCTGGACAGAATAGGAACAGCAAGAAAAGCTTACGAATTCATCCATTTCAAAATGTTTCATTTCACAACAGCACAGTAATTTGAATCCTGTGTTAATTACAGGCCTATGGATATGTGTCTACATGTTTAAGTATTATGTTATATGACAGCATGTGTTACATTATGTTTGGTAATCGTAGGACTTTCTTTGCTTAAACAATAAATTAGCCATAGAAAAATAATACTAAAAACTCGCGAACGAAATTCTTTGAAATAATATATAAATGAACAAGTCGTTATATTATTTCCAAAGAAATACTAAAATCCTTCATTTCGAGTTGAGGAGGGTTTTCACATAACATGACATCTACAAAAATAAAAATTTTCAGAAGAGATATTTTTTTAATTAATTCACAAATTAAGTAGATTATTTTCGCAGCTAACAAGTTTAGAGAAAGGGATATAAATCAAATATAGTGTGGAAATCTTACATATTTTTTATAAGTAAATACTGCCTCTGAATTAATCTTGAAAATAAATTTTTACAAAAAGTCAACATCTACGGTACGTTCTTTTCAAATATTTTTGAAACTTGTTAATCAAGATTTTCAAGAAAACCCAACCTTTCTTTGACTTTTTAAAGCATATTTTGTAGTAAAAAGTGTATTAATAAATCTGAGGCATTGTTCTATTGTAGGCCTATCTAGTGGCGTACCAACGCGGGGTGGAAGGGGCAGTGCGCCCCAGGCCCATATTCGAACATAGGCCCTTAAATTGTATTTATCTATTTTTACCAGACAAATGACGAGTCTTGGTTGAGTGAATCAACAGTTGTCTAATAAACAACATTATAATTTTTAAAAGTAACGAATTAAATAAAAAACAGATTAGAAACAGCAACATCCGAATTACCGTACGCCTACTATAATAAGCTAACATAAGCCTTGACGAACATGAGAAGAGAATGCAATCTCGTTTGTCAACCTTAGCCCTGAGTACTCAGTTACAAAGAAAAGAAAAAAAAAATGTTTTATTTATTGTTTCTGTATCTGTATCTGGTACCCTATGATCCCCAGGTGGGGCGAAGGGGCCTCCAATGGAGGTTTCATTACCTATAGTCTACTAATTTTGATATGCTTATTTTCCGAGAGAGGGTAGAGGGACAGGTAGTAAGCCCATCGCCTCGCAACCTCGCAACCCCCCTCTGGAAACTAAGTATTTCTTGGACGTGAAAGGGCCGAGAAATTTTGTCCAGAGGCTCTAATTTAGGCTTGGAGTTCTTTTACGTGCCGTAAATCTACGACACGGGACACCCAGCTTAAAGTCCCTCCCGGAGGATTTTTACGTCCTGCCGCGGCCGGGTTTGATCCCGCGCCCTGCGGATCTAGAGGCGGGCACGCTACCTCTAGACCACCGCGGCCGACGTGTATTGTTTACTTTGTCATTAATCTGCTTTTTACATCTTTGCTGTTTGAGCTTATTTGATTTGTATCTGCATAAAATAATATTGTGAAATCACAACTATTTAGTTGAAATGTCTTTTCAATGCCATGGCTAAAGGAATTGCATATTATAGTGGATTTTCTCCGGCCACAAGTCAGTATAGGTACTGGTACTCTAAACAAACTTATGATAAAAACTTAATTTTGCCTAATGCATAATAAACATGTGAATGCCAAATGAAAAAATGTAATAGACTATTTTTAGTGTATTCAGGGTCCACGAAATGTAATGAAAAAGGCAGCTTACTATCGTATTATTTGTGTAGACTGTGTGATTGGTATAAATAGTGGATTCTGGCTAGGCCCTCATCACTGTGGGTACATCAATGGTTGTGCCATTGAATATATTCTGTCCAACAACAGTGTCGATAATAAGTCATAACTAGAGACGAGACTTTCATGCACTATAAAATTGCGAAATATGCATGCATTCATGCATTATCAAACCATGAAACATGCACTATCAAGGGAGAAATACACTAAAATATGCACTAACATTTATGGCTCAATTTCCTTACTTTACTTCACTTTTTTTGGCACAGTTGACAACCAACAGCATTTCTAAATTGTTTTCTGTAAGGTTCCTGCGCTTGTCAGTCAATATGTTTTTGTAGACAGAGAATGATCTTTCTAGATCACACGATGTTATGGGTGCAAACCTCAGTGAACACATTTGTGAAAGTGTCAGGTCAAATTCTTCATCCACGTTTTCATCACAAAGAACCTTCTTTAATGAGCAAAGGAATCCGTAGTCCGGGTTCGCATTTATGACCCTGGTTTTTAGTATTGTTTTACAAAACAAAACAAAACAAAACTGCCATAGAAAATATTCGGAAACCGAATAAAAGTGCTTACCTCTTTACTGCAACAGTCGCAGAAGACGACTTTCCCATCTGATCTAATAAAAACCTTACCCTTAATCCGCTTTTTGAACATTTAATTGGAGGCATAGTAAAATCACAGAACAGACAACCACATTAACCACTGCACACACTGTAAAGACACTGCAGGTTTCCCGAGCTCTGACAAAGTACAATGCACCCCAAGTGCGGGCCGGAAATAGCTAAGGGTGGACAAAGGCAAGGTCAAATTCCTTCCTTCTTTTCGCTCATATTCGCGCCACTTCACAAACGACTTTAAAAATGGGCAGTAAAAATGGAAGATAGGGAAACTTTGCCACGATGTCACTTTCGTGAAAACCCATTAAAACATGCATTTAAACTGAATATAATGTATATTATATGCATGATTTAGCCAAAAATACCCTAAATATGCTTTATGCAAGGTCAAAACATGCAAACATGCACGGAAAAAGTATGCATATTTGGAACCGGAAAGTAATGACTAGGGCCCGGGGGTTTAGCCAATAATTCGTCAAGTTAGTGGTGCACAAGGTGCACAAGCTTTCTGAGTTAGTAAACAACTTGCACTGCATGCGGCAGTTTAGTGTTCTGTTGACGTCGTTGTGTGTTGTGCGTTCTTGACAACCAGTGGCGGATCAAGCTAAAATGAGTGGGGGTGCTGCTCCAGAAAATGTTTAGCCTTTTGTTTAGAAAAGCTACTAAGTAATATCAAGTTCATTGCAAATAATTTCGGCAACTGTCTAGGTGTATCACTCTTCTAGAGAGACAAAATATGTAAATGGCACAAGCGAACAGACTCGTGGAGGAATTATTCATAGGAGAGTCAACCTGAAGATGGAATACTTCTACAGGTGCAGCAGAAATAAAATAAAAATTCTCCAGAAAAATGCAGGATTTTGCTACTGTTTTTACCTTTCGAGGTGCACTGGAAGGTTCTACAGAAGACCGATGTGTACCAACACAAGGGAAACACTAATATCTCATCCCCCCCCCCGTCACGTCATGAAACGTAGAGAGAAGTTTTTACCATTAAAGATATTCTTTGGAGGAAAATAGAAGATATTTTTCTTTTGAAAACTTCAAAATGTATATTGCCATTCACTGCAACAAAGCGTATGCACAGACGTAATGTATAAATTGTCTTTTAATTTTCACTGTGAATATTGTTAACAAATATTAAAGCATTGGTTGTTATATTTATGTTCGTTTTACTAGGAAATATATTTTGTGATTTACGATTAAATGTGCAAACTATTCTATGACGCTGTGTCTATCATTTCACCGGACTAGCTGCACTGTCCTTGAACTTGAATGTTCGTATTAAAGTGCGCCACTGAAAGCGAGTCACCCCTTCCCTCGTGTTTACATACGGCTATATCCCAGTCACCACTAACCTGATGTAATGTTTTTGTGGCTAAACCCCCGGGCCCTAGTAATGACATGGGTAAGTAGGCCTACTCAGTTTGAGCTATGTCCTAAGTTCTCATAAAAAAACATGCATTTGCATGAAAGTCTCGTCTCTAGTCATAACAATAACAGCACACCTCACTGTTATCGTCAATATGAAGCTAATTCATCAAGATGCACAGACGCTGCATTATCTTTACCATTCTTCTAACAATCCCGGTACACCTCTACAAAATGCATTCTTCTTCTGAAGACACATCAAAATAACTTCATGCCAGAACTCTTTTTTTTATCACTAAAATGATTCATGAAAGGAAGTTTCATAGCTGTATCAATGGTCTTTGCATTACTCATTCTCGGCTTAAGAACTTCAACCTCAATAATCTGGTATCTGGTACCCTATGATCCCCAGGTGGGGCGAAGGGGCCTCCAAGTGGAGGTTCCATTACCTATACTAATTTTGATATGCTTATTTTCCGAGAGAGGGTAGAGGGACAGGTGGTAAGCCCATCGCCTCGCAACCCCCCTCTGGAAACTAAGTATTTCTTGGACGTGAAAGGGCCGATAAATTTTGTCCAGAGGCTCTAATTTAGGCTTGGAGTTCTTTTACGTGCCGTAAATCTACGACACGGGACCCCCAGCTTAAAGTCCCTCCCGGAGGACTCCGTGCCCAGGATTTTTACGTCCTGAAAAATCCATCGACCGCGGCCGGGTTTGATCCCGCGCCCTGCGGATCTAGAGGCGGGCACGCTACCTCTAGACCACCGCGGCCGACCAACCTCAATAACGGGGCCTGTATATGTTTTCGTGGATACCTGTCCCTTCTTATATCGCAGTACATGGACGTTACTCATTTTGAATGGAAGCTTCTTCTTCAGAATGTCCTGAGATTTAGATTTTAAATAAAATATTTGCCAGTCTCTACCCAGAATTGACGACCGTTTTCACAAAACTCAACATCTCCATTTTTTGCCAAATTAGTTTTTTAATGGTTTTAGGTGCTATGAAATGAGATCTTTAAGATGGTGAAAAAAAGAACAGTCAACAGTGAAAAGTCAACATAACCAATTCATTTTGAAGCCTCAATATGCAAGGTTTCTATCTCCTCTATGTTAATAAGAAACTAAAGAAACCTTCTCGTGAACAATTTTTGTTTTGGCATATGTTGAGTTTTGTCAAAACGGTCCTCAATTTGACCCTCACCATGTAAATTTAAATAAAGAATATAAAGTTTCAGTGAATGATATGTAGATGTACACTTTTGTAAAAACTCGTTGCAAGTAGATGTTAAGTTTTGTGAAAACTCCTTCACTTCATCTGCCTTTTACGTCAGTAGATATTAAGTGTAGCTAAATTTAGACTGCTGGTGCTAAAACACCAGCTGGTGCTAAAACATAAGGATTCACCAAAATTGAAAATTTTGTACTTGTTAAGTTTTGTGAAACCTCTCTTCAAATTATTGTTACTTTGAAGAAATACGTAATACTAAAGAAAAATACTGATCATAACCTTCAAAATGAAGATAACACTGCCTAGAAGTAAAAAAAAAAAAAAGAAAAAAGAAAAAGAAATGTGTTTGTATATCTGTTCACCTGGTGTCCCTCGCCTGTTTAAACAACCCATTGCGGATAAACAGTGTATTGCATTCTAACAACTTTATTAGAACATATTTATGATACACAAAATACAAAATTTAAGTATAACACCAAAATGAGCATTGCCCTTGTGTGGGTGCCTTTCAGTATAAATTGTAAATATAACCCATTAGCAGTCGATAATATGGTAAGTAATTATTAAGAAAAATTATGTTCAGTTACAAAAGACTTGAGATAAAGACTAATTTACCAATTCACATACTGTTCACTAGAACTAGAAAAAAATAACCGTGAATAATAGAATTAAAAAGCTTAAATTAAAATTAAGAGAACGTGCAAATAATAAGATACCAGAAAGTGGACTGGAACTTTATAGGGATGTGGGACATGGCCCCTTACTCTTCGGGAAGAACATAATCTGAGAGTGTTCGAAAATAGGGGCTTAGGAAAATACTTGGGCCTAAGAGAGATGAAAACGGGGACTGGAGAAAACTGCATAACGACGAGCTTCATAACCTGTACTCTTCACCGGATTAATTAAATCACGGAGGATGCAATGGGCCCGACATATTGCATGCATGGGGGAGGAAAGATATACTTCTAAAATATTGACTGGAAGACCCGAAGGGATAAGACCACTTCTAAGATCTAGATGCGATTGTTTACACGACTGATAGATGTTTTATTCAAATCATTTATTTATCGTGGAATGCACTCAAAAGCCGGATTCGTAGCTGTTTCACTATAATTATTAATCGTTTAGTTAATGTCTGATTCGCGTGTAAGTGTCAATAAATTTATTTTAATTAATTTGCTCTTCATTTTTCATTTTTAAATTATCTCGGGCGAAGCCGCGGGCACCTGCTAGTATTACTTATTATTCATTAAATAATTATTATAAACGCAACTCTTCTAGACACTCGTGGCATTATGAACGTTAAGAGGCCACGACGTGAGTGAGTCGGTACCTAGTCTGGCTTCCAAACCCGACAGCGCGGTTTTGATTTACGATTCTGGACTACGTGTTGTATGTTGTATCTTATCCGTTGTCACAGGATTAGACCCTGCGTTGAGTTGGTCCCAAACACGGAGGAAAGAAAACACGGAGATGCCCTGAGACCGCAAGCGTGAAGCCAACTGTCCGAACGTTTGGTACTCTAAGGGGGCGTGTCACTGTGTTTATATGTTTATAGCGTGCACGGATAGCGTGGTTACTCGTCTTTGTTTCTTTGTTTCGAACAATTCAGAAGTGAAAATGAGTGCATGTTGTGCACTATTCTATGAACTTACCTTAAAAATTAATAATTTTGTAAAATTTAGGTACTGAAAATAGTCAATTTTTGGGATGAATGAATATGGGTATAATTGCTAAGCATAATTTACTTGTATTTTACACTAGGCTGCTAATTATTGATGTATTTTCTTTATAACTGCCTTAGGCTACTTGTAATTAATCAAATAAAATGCATTTATCTGAATTATTAGTAATACTAAGTAATTTATTGCTTTAGATTTCCAATATTTATATTAGTTGTCATTTATTGCGTTTAATCGAGTCAATAACCACATGGTGTAGCTATATAACTGTCCAGAATATTTTTCTCGTTCTGAATTATCATAGTCGCACGTTCACTTATTTATTTTCTGACTCATTATTTATACTCGCACATGTAAAGTTGCTCATTTGAAAGTTACATTTTTGGCTCTTCTGAGATAAGTTAATGCTTACTACCGGGTTTATTATGATGTCAGAGTATGTGGTTAATATATGAAATTGGAATATTACATATTTTCCCTACCGTTACGTTGTTATAACCAGTGAAACTTCGGAGTATTTGTGTGCTATTGTATATAGCAAGCCTCCCTTTTGGTACTCTAAGGGGGCGTGGTCATTGGCTTCATCTGTTTCCCATACAACATCGCAAGCACGGCGTCTCCGTGTTTTCTTTCCTCCGTGGTCCCAAACGACGGCGTACGTTTATGTTCCGTCTATTGTTGACTCATAGGCATTGGTGTTTGAGCCCTTCGACAGGGGAGGTTAAATAGGGATTAAGGAATACTTAAGTAAAAGAAGAATTAACATTAAAAAGAGTCAGTAGTAGAACAATTAATATAATGTCTGACGTAACAGAAACACTTTTTTTGCACGATGTAACTAATTAGTGGTACTTACGAATATTGTTGCCGTGGATCGTAACTTGACATTCCCACATACAATCTGGTTGCTATGAAAACAAAAGAAATCTCAATGCTGTAAAAATTACAAAAAGCACAAGTGCCGTAAGTAAAACCATCACAATACAAGTCTTTATCGAAGACCGGAACCAAGGCCCCCCAGTTTGTGGCGACTGTAAGAGGACACATATTCCGTCCCCATAACAACCAACACATGCGAATCACTTTCTGAAATACATCATCTATCTTCAGTAATGTATATACAAAATATTTTCAGCTAATATCTCAATTAATATAATTAAATTGATATAAATAATCATCGTGCAAAAAATAGCATGCAATACTCGTTCCCTAAGCTCATAACTGATCTCGGAAATTGAAACTCTTTACTCGATCCGTAAGCACAGCTTAGTATCACAATATACTATTGTAACATTGAACTAAAACATCTGCTAGAAGAGGATTATTTTACGACACTGGGAAATAGGTACAATAACTCGAAATTAGATTTATGAGCCTCATAATATAGGCTAGTCTTTATGTTGAAGACGTTCAAGTAATACATGGGTGATGTCAATATGATTCACACCAATGTAGTAAACGCCGCTTAATGTAATCGCGGATAATCTTATCAACAGGGTAATGTTATCACCAGGGCCCGGATTCTAATGACATGTCATCTTTTTATTGATGCTGCATAGACATTGCTAACTTGTGGATAAATCCTAATCATGGCCTCTAGATTGTATAAATGCATTTTTATTAGGTCATTTTTTGTCATTTTATGCAATTTTATATTTTTAGGGCATTTATTTCAATTTTAGGTCATTATTTTGTCATTTTCTTGTCATTTGCTCCCTTATTTAGTCATTTTCATGTATTTACATTGAATGTAATAACTTTTTTTCATCGCTAGTGGTGCTGTCTTTGAAGTGTTGTTTGTTTAATGCAAGAAGGAAAAATTTGGCGTTAAAGTGTTGACATGTCTCAGTCGGAAATGAGAATCAAAGAAATGCCAAAATTTTGCATTATATTACTATTGTTATTAGATTGACTTGGCACCAGAGTCAGCCACCTGCTTGGATTTGACAGTACAAACTACTGTTTACCCTCAATAAACAACAATATAATCCGACAGACCACATAAGGATGTGCTGAATTTTGACTCATCAGTGCCTCAGTGCCAGTATAAATTTCCGTGAGTTTTTACAATTATGTACAAACTAGTGTATAAAATTTGTGTGAATAATAATACATTTTTATAAATAAAATATCAGTTTTTAGGTCATTTTTTATAGCTTATTAGCCTTAATATTATAGCCTAATTATTAAGTAATTTTCTTTAAAATTTAAGGTCATTTTATAGGTCATTTTTCAAACAATTTTAGGTCATCAGAATCCGGGCCCTGGTTATCACTTTTATGAAGTCTCGTACGGATTAATACTGATACATTGAAAAAATATTGTTTATTGTGATCAAAGATTCATTTTATGTTATCACATTTTCCTTTTTGCGGCTTTATTACCATTCAAAATACGTCATTCAAAATTTAGTTTTTAAGGGTTTCGATCCTAACTCAACTGGATTGTGTTGTACTGGAGGAAGCAATACTGTTCCCAGCTCACAGGATAATCAGTTCTAGGGGGTGGCATTACCTAACTTTCTCTTTTAAGCAATAAACATGTTTCACCTCACAGTTAAGCTGAAGATTTTGATTTATGAAGATAACAGTGTTATCATGCAGCGATGGCTTGTATAAAACGAAAAGACTTGAACAGACGGGAGTTAGATGTTTTGTTACGCAGTGTTCACCACACATCAGTATAGACTTCCAAAAACACTCATAACTCGTAACTGAGTCTCGAGTATTGGTTAATGGACTCCTAAAGGAAAATAAAAAGAATTAACTATGTTACTGGTTGAAAAAATAGTTGTTTGCAGTCTAGTACTGTATTAGCCTATGAGTGGTTCAGCGATTCATAGTTATGTATTATTTTATGTGTAAGTATTTTAAATTCTGTTCTGTAGTGAATTGTCTTATATATTTCACTAGCTTAAAAGACCCGGCGTCGCCCGGGTTTTGTATTTTGTAATTGGAAATTAGCTTATGAAGGATTTTCAATTTTAAGTTCTAGGTCCTTATATAGGCATTTATAATTTGAAATAGGAATAACGACTTATTACACTCAAACTATTCCGTCAGAAAACGCTTGATATAGTTTTTTATGGCTCATAGAGGATCTAGAATTTTGCATCCCATCGCTTGTACAGTGCACAGCAAGCCTGGTAGAGGTTTAAATAAGAAGAAACAGAAATTCCTGTAACATAAAATTGTAATATCGAGGCGGGAAATTTCCCACTCTTATGTTACCATAAAGCCGTTTTGGAGATGAAATTAAATAGAAAGCATTATCACTTTCATACTTTTCTCTCCAAAAACCTGCGATATAATATAATAATATACACATTACCATACCTCGTTTTGTTTTCTCTATGCCCAGGGTAGTGAAAGTTATGTGATTCCATTATTTTAGTGGATTTCATTCTGTAATATTTATTTATAACATGAATTATTTTGATAACTTCTCTTATTTGTCAAAAGTGCATTTCATGTGTTTTTTCCAAGCCCACCTGATACCATTTGGCAACAATATATTCTGTGATTTGGAATGGATAATTCTATGTAAAAAGGGATTAAGTATTTCCAAAAACATTTAATTTTTGGCATTTAGAATCAGAATTTATCAAAATCCTTTCTTAGTGAGCACCTACATTATGAAACGAAGGTACTGTCAAAATTCCAAGTTTCTACCTGTTATAGTTTAGGCTGTACGTTGATTCCTGTCATTCAGTCAGTCAGTCATTCATTCAGTCAGTCAGTCAGGACAAAGCCTTTTATATATATAGAGATAAATAGCCTTCATTTAATTCCTTCGGCTACTGTTGTCAACCGATTAATATTTTATCAGATTAGCTGCGTCCCGAAGTGATCAGAATAAGCGGCATGCACTGTACTCCATATTTTAGCAATAGCTGTCGTTAAGCGATTTTGTTTGTATTCTAACCTCTGTGCTTCCCCATGCACTCTATAAAGGGAATGTAAAGCTCGCGACCTTTCTTGTTGGATTTAGCTACGAGCCTTGCTCGAGTGAAGGAGTGTGGAGAGTGCTGGCGGCCACTGGGATACTTGGGCCTAATAAGGAGCCTTGTTCCATGCTTCAGATTCAGTATTTTCAAGTTACGTGAATGTGGTCTTGTTGATCGGAACTACTCAGGATGAATTCTTCGCATGCCAGCCAATCAAGCCTTCAGGGTTTTATAGTGCTCAAGATTCTAAACAGGTTAGTTAATATGTAAATTCTCCTTATTCCCTAAAAAAAAAAAATTGAACATAGGAAAATATTCTTAACCTAAGTTGTATAACAACTTGGGTTTACTTGACTTTGCAAATATGTGTGCAAATATGAGCATCATCTCCTTAACCATAGCAATTTACCTTTCTGGAACCGAACACTTGCTTAAATATACTTACTTTCGTTAAAGGAATTGATTAAGGGGTGAAATTAGTGGTTTTTAGAACTTGATCTTGTATTTTTACCCATTTCAATCAGTTCATTGTTATTGCGAAAAAAAAAAAAAAAAAAAAAACACGCCAGCCATAGATCTATTAGCCAATGGTTCTGAGCGAAGCAGGATACCGACTGTCTTTCTTGCATTAAGGTAAATAGTGGCAGATAAATTTTATTTTAGTGGCAGTTAGGTTAGGCTAGGTTAGGTTAGGTTGGTTAGGTTAGGTTATGAACAGTCATATTAATTTAGCAGGGCATACCGAATACACGCGTTTCGAAAATGTGCCATATTATAGCTCCTGCGAGGTTTGTTGTGTTGGTCTACCTGTGTACCCACATAAGATGGTCGTCAGTTATATGTTAAGATCATGAATTACACATTTTAAGGTATGAGAATTAAAGGATGGTCTTCTTTATACATCTAATTTCGCACCTCACTATAATCCTTGCACCTAGGGGCCCATTTTTAACGTTGTTTCGTTTAGTAAAAATTAAAACTCTAATGGTTAAGGAGATAGTGCTAGTTCCGTGTTTTATTATGGTTGTACATAATTATACTTGTGACGTTGGAGTTAAAATTGAAATTAGCATACGACACACAAGCATCATAATATTAATTGAGCTGGTGTTTCCATTGATCGTATTCAATTGTGAAATTATTTGAAGGTGGCCATGCTCGTTTGCCGTATCAATTTTTAACATAAAGCATCAGGTTGTCGATTTTTTTCGATTTTGTTAGCCCGTTCTACTGGATTCATTTGTTTATAAATAGCAGGTGCCCGCGGCTTCGCCCACGATAATTAATTGAAAAATTAAAAATTAAAGAGTATAATAATTATTAAATCATTATATTTATTAACACTTGAACGCGAATCATTCATAAACTAAGCCATTAATAATTAATGAAACAGCTCAAATTCCGGCTTTAGAGTACATTCCACGATTAGAAAGCGCCGCCTGGGAAAACTATCTCAGATTAGAGTATGCAGTTCCAAAGTGACCTGTTAACACTGATAATACGTATTGTTTCTCAACTGTTTGTTGACAGATATATATGATGTGAGTTTTATTTGATAAATTCAGTGTAATTTTCAGAAATTGTATAATTTTTCAAGGGAAGGAGTTATTTTGTTTGGATTTTTATTGTCCGCGATACTGCCCGCGGCTTCGCCCGCCATTATTCATTGAATCCAGGATTTTAAGAAATTTACACTGGCAGTTTATTAAAAATGTTTGTGGTTCAGAGCTATGAAAATTGCAAGTAAAAATAAAATTAGAATATTTGTTCATTGTATTCATTTCACTTAGGCCTTATATAATAAAGAAAACGGTTTTCCTAATTTTGTACTCTTCGTGAAAGTTTAGACTGCGAGAGACGAACATCGCCGAGTATACCCGATGTTTCACGAAGCGGGCGAGCGAGTGAGCACGCTATTTAGGGCCGTTGAATTGTATAAGAGTAGATGTTATGAAACGCACATATCTGATATTTTTACTTCTGCCCGTACCATAGATACTTTAGGTAGAGGAAGTGTTGTTTTCGATCCCTGAATTCGAAGTTGAGTTTTTGAGGTGCCCTGAATCCAAAGAACACTCCCTTCGGAAACATGTTTGTGTGTGAACAGCCTAGCTCCAAAACGGAAAATCGCATAAAAACAACGTTTTGAACTTTGGGTTAGGTACCTTCTGAGAATGTGACAGCGACAACTTTCTCTTATTTTTAAAGGGACTTTTCATGAAGAAAATTTCGTTTTTCGCAATTTTCTCGAAAACGGCTCTAACGATTTTCTTTAAACTTTGCACATGTGTTACTTATACCAAGATCTAAAGCTTTTATTTGAATAATTTTTTCGAAAAAATGGCACGGGAGTCGAAGACCCGATTTTTATTTACAAACAGAATTGAGTTATAACTATCAACATATTATGACTTGCGTTGTATACTTTTATTTCAGCCCCGGATTAAAGCGATTTATTGTATATTTCATGTATTAAAAATATTAATATAACGGATTATTTTTATCTGCGCATTCATCCGACAGTCATGGCGGTTGAATGTTACCTCTCGATAATCGATTCTCAAGTATCGTGCGACTAGTCTGTACAATAAAGGCGGGCATATTGAACGTTCAAAATTACGAACAAATTGTGACGTCCTTTTCGGCAAAAGAAATAGAGATTATTATTGAACTGAAAATTCTGGTTTATTGAAAAATGACATGACTTGCATTCTATACTCTTTTTTAAGGCATGTTTTAGACAGATTTCGTTAATTAAAAATATAAATATATCGGATTATTTTTCTGCTCATTCGTACCAGAAGTCATGACGATTGAATTAGGTTAGGTTGGTCAGGTCAGGTAAGGTTAGGTTAGGTTAGGTTAGGTTAGGTTAGGTTAGGTTAGGTTAGGTTAGGTTAGGTTAGGTTAGGTTAGGTTAGGTTAGTTATGTTAGTTATGTTAGGTTGGGTTAGATTTGTTATGTTAGGTTGGGTTAGGTTAGGTTGTTATGTTAGGTTAGGCTGGATTAGTTTAGGTTTGTTACACTAGATTTGTTAGATTAGGTTTGGTTAGGTTAGGTTTGGTTTGGTTTGTTACATTAGATTTGTTAGATTAGGTTTCGTTAGGTTAGGTTTGTTTGCCCGTTTCATCCTAGTGGTACTATTTTTGCTAGTCATGACTGTAGGTTAATGACAATTAGGTTAGTGGTGGAAGCCATGGACAGCAAAGCGAGTCAAAGCCTTAGTTCGTGTTTCCCTAGAGTCCAAGTGCTATATAATTCCATCCAGATGTTCCTCTTTTTTGCGTATAGCACTTCCATGAGACTTTCATATGCAGTGGTGGATGGTAGGTACAGTTATAGTTGTAAGACTTTAATATAAAAGGTTTCTGTTACCATATAAGTTAGAGACAAACGAGTGAACTTTTGTTGATACGCACATTGTGCGCATTCCCGGTATCATTTGCATGTGTATTGCTTTTCTCCAGCCTCTTAACCTCGTCTTGCAATGTTCTTCCGCGCTAATTAGTTCGGCAATCTTTTTAACACAAGTTCACAATTGTGGCTTCTAGAAAGCTAATCCGGGGATTAAATTATTCAAGAAAAGATTTGTTATTTTCCTATACAGTGCCTTCCTTAATTTTCTTTCTCTATAAAAATCGGGTCTTGTACACCGGACCCGAAAAATTTATCTGAAAGGTAGTTATAAGCCACCCACTCTGAATTCGGGCACTTTACAATACGGCCTCTTGTAATGGGAAATCGTAAGAAAACTAAATTTTGTATGTAGGCCTAGGTTAGGTATCTTCTCGGGATGTGCTTTTGGACCACGGAACTCAATTTGAGGTCTTTTTTCCTAGAGGGCTGTTAAAAAAAAAAATAATAATAACTAAATAAAAATAAAAAATAAATAATAAAAAAACGTTCACCATATAACAGAACTGTATGTAAGTATATAAATAAACAATTTCTAACGTCCACCAAATTTCCTAATTTCTCAGTTCATAATTAAAGCTAATTAACTGAATATTTTCTTGTGCTAACATTTCCACGGGCAAAATGCACATTTTATGGTTCTTGAGTTATAATTTTTAAAAATTGTAAAGCACCTATTGTATAATGCTGAACAAAAATTTGCAATAGCTTACACTTGATGACTGTCTAACTAGTTGATGTCAACATGACCCATTAATTAATAACATTTCTACATTATCTAATACTAGCATGTGCCCGCGGCTTCGCCCGCTATAATTATTTCAAAAATTAAAAATCAATAGCATAATAGTTAAATCATTATATTTATTAACACCTAAATCACGTGGTCTACATACCACGATTAGATAGCCTGATAAAAGCGACCTCAGATTCGAGTTCCTTGTCCAAGAATACCCCTATATAGTGAGTTTCGTCCAAATCGTACAATGTTTGACCATATTTAGGCCTATATTGATTATCCCTCTTCCGTGTAGGTTGAGAATTTCATATGTCTGCGGACTTTGATATTCTAAACAAATGAATCGTCCAGGATGTACTTACAAAATCAAGCGATGGCCCGCGATAATTGTTAAAAAAATTAAAAATTAAGAGCATAATAGTTAAATCATTATATTTATTAACACCTAAATCACGTGGACAACATACCACGATTAGATAGCGTCGCCTGATAAAAGCGACCTCAGATTCAAGTTCCTTGGCCCAGAAAACCCCTGTATAGTGAGTTTCGTCAAAATAAAATAATGTTTGACCATATTTAGGGCTTACAACATTCAAGCGATCGCGAAAGTTTTATTTCCAAGGTATGACAAAAATAGCCAAAGCCAACTGTAATTTTATTGATTTGACATTGAAATGTATAACTGAAAACTGATGTTTCGAAAACGCATGTTCTCGAAGATTCAGATTTAGCTGTTTGCGAATAGTTTTTCAGAAAACCATAATAGGCAGACGAAATAAGAATTTCAGGACTCTCATGCACACCTCTCACCTGTCCAGATTGCCCCCTCTGAAAGTATTAGTGCATGTATTATTTTTAAATGTTTGCTGTTATTTATGTCACTGTTGCATATAGAGTCCGGCCTTGTTGCTATTTTAATATTTCATATTTTTTATATTCACGTTGGATTAAATATCTTACAAAATATGTTGTAGGAATCCACATGTGGCATGTGTACGTAAACAAGATAATTGAACATCTCTGTTTTTGTTTTGACGAATGTGTTGTTGTCAGAGAGCAGGTGTGGTTTATTTTTACATCATTTCACCACCGAGTGTGACATGTTGTTTATCAGTAGCAAACACGGTTTCATTTATTCGCCTTTTTCTTGCTTGAACAAAAATGGTAGAGCTTTAATAAGCTTACTATTAAACACTGAGTGTCGTTTGTTCGTCAAATAAAGTAATTAAGATATCATGAAAGTATAACACAATTTTATTTCTTTATTTTTAAGTACATAATACCATTGGGATGAGTTGGCACGCCTGGAAGATGACTGGGCATGAAGGAGCCTCTCAAATAATAAGATATTTTGCTCTTTACTAAGATAAAACGTTTTCATTAAATTTTTGCATTTTGCATTTTTCTGATATTTAAAATTTTTATGATTTAGGAAAATGTTTCTCAGGAACTATTGGAAGGATTTTAATGAAATTTTGCACACCTGTTTCTTGAAACAGCTTACATATTTAAGTTTAACAGAATTTCAGTGCAAAGAATATAGACAATATTATGATTGAAAAATCGCGGAAAATTTTGTAAAAAAGAATTCTCACATTCTAAAAGTACAGAAAATAATTGAGACAATGTGACATAGTGACAGAAAGTTACAGCCCTTAATTGTGTCCCTATTAGTGTAGATCATTTTTCTGTGGAGAGAATTTAAAATTTTTATTGGATAGGAAAAATATGTACCGAAAGATAGAAATGCGAAAAATTTTCAAAATTTAACTACACCATTAATAAATAAATAAATAAAAAATTTGTAAAAAAAATACCAAAAGCAGAGAAAATCTTCCTAAATATGTTTCAAATTTTAGTATGATATGTTCCAAAATGTAGGAGATATGGAATTGCAAATATGTCGGTGTAAATCACCCACCGTCTAACTTTAACTCGCGTTAACGTTAACCCTTAACGTTTTCTTCCTGTTCATTGTGAAGAACGCCTATGATGCAGAGGACAGAGCATGTCACAATCTGTGCGTATTTAAAGTTAATTCAGTATAATAAAGGAAATGTAATTCGGTCTTACTGCAACCTAACCTTCCAAGTAAGGAATTCAATATATGCGGTGTCGTAATCATAATGTCGTGCGTATTTAGAGTTGAAAAATGAGTTGTGTTAAAGGAAGTATAATTTTGTCATATTACAATCTATTTTTCAAATAAGGGTGTTGAAAGCAACATTAGTGTCGCACTGTTATTATTGCTTATGCTTTCGAATTATCTAAAATGTTTTTTCCACCTCTGTACTAGTGTTTTAAAAGACTTTTCTGAATGTAATGCTGATTACAAATATTTATTTATTAGCTAAGATACATTGACATAAAGTCCATGTTCAGTCAAAGTTAAAAATAGCCACTGATTCACTGTTAAAATTATTGATATTGTCTATATGATGAATGACTTGTTCTTCTTATTTGGAATAGCACCAACGTAAATGGAAGATTATATATTAATCAAGAAAAAGCATTTATGGTTGTGGTAAAAAGTATATTAAAATTATTTTAGGTTTAAAATAATGTTCATGTTATATTATGTTGTGGTAAAATTCTTCCAGACGTTAAAAACACTTTTATATAAGTTGATAGTGAATCGTTCTGTAATTGTCAATTAAAATTATTTTGGATGAAAATAATGTCCAAATTATAAAATGTCTTCTTCTTGGTAAAATTCTTCACTGTTAAAATCACTTACAGTATTTATAAATGTTGATTGGTGAAACGTTGTAATCAACATTTATAAATAAGTGATTTTAACAGTGAAGAATTTTACCAAGAAGAAGACATTTTATAATTTGGATATTATTTTCATCCAAAATAATTTTAATTGACAATTACAGAACGATTCACTATCAACTTATATAAAAGTGTTTTTAACGTCTGGAAGAATTTTACCACAACATAATATAACATGAACATTATTTTAAACCTAAAATAATTTTAATATATTTTTTTTACCACAACCATAAATGGTTTTCTTGATTAATATATCATCTTCCATTTACGTTGGTGCTATTCCAAATAAGAAGAACAAGTCATTCATCATATAGACAATATCAATAATTTTAACAGTGAATCAGTGGCTATTTTTAACTTTGACTGAACATGGACTTTACATCAATGTATATTAGCTAATAAATACATATTTGTAATCATCATTACATTCAGCAAAGTCTTTTAAAACACTAGTACAGAGGTGGAAAAAACATTTTAGATAATTCGTAAAATTGTACTAGTTGGAAAATTTAGTTGCTTCATAATGAAGTTTATAAATAAAAATTATGCTTTCGAGTTAAATAATGAACTTACTACTTGTCAAAAAGCAGGATAGGCCTACAATGTCGCACCCACACTGACATGAAAAATTAGAGTCGAGCTCATTGTCTGGTAGATTTCGTGTTAACAAGTGTGACAAGAACCGAGCAGGTGGCCGAGATGGTAACGTCTTGGATTCGCATTCGGCAGGTCCCAGGTTCAAATCCCGTGGTCGTCCAATTTGGCATGGGGTTTTTCATGGCTTCCCCAGTCTTAAAGGAAAATGCCGAATTGGATATTTGCATGTCATGAATCATCCTCACCATTTCATCCTGCATCATATCCATTTAAATTAATATCAGTTGAAATTTACTCCATTAAATACACAGACAATCGAAACAATTGACAAGCAATAATTCCATGGCCAACCCTATTGTACAGACACATCCCGAACATGATATAGCCTCGAAGCTAAAAGGAGTATAAGCACAGCTGAAATAAAAAAAAATGTCACAAGACTGCAGTGACAGTGTTATTAAGTGCCAGTATGGTACTTTATGAGATTGTGAGTGGTGGACGAAAAATGTCTGTCCGTCTGGCCGTCTGTCCTTGTGTCTGTACGTGCCACTCATATACGCTTTATCGGATTTTCATTAAACTTGGTATACGCATTTATAATGTCCATGGGAAGAACCCTATTGTTATTGAATCAAATCGGTTCACCGGTACCGGCGTCAAACCCAATTTAGTGTTTTTATTTAAAAGCGCCATAACTCAAATACGCGTTATCGGATTTGCATGAAACTTGGCATACAAATTTATAATGTCAATGGGAAGATGTCTGTTGATAGTGGACCAATTCGGTTGGCCGGTACCGGAATAATGCCCAATTTAGTGCATTTTTATGGTATTATGTAACAAAATGCCCCATAACTCAAACATGCTTTATCGGATTTTCACGAAACTTGGTATACGCATTTATAACGTCCATGGCAAGAAGCCTATTAATTTTGAAGCTAATCGGTTGACCGATACCAGAGTAACAACTAATTAAAGGTCACATGTTTTTTTAATTGTTGTCTACCGGTATAATTTTACAGTTAACACTATTTTTCGTCACTTAATCAACGACATCGTCAAACTGACTAAGTTGGCCAAATGGTAACGCCTTGGACTCGTATTCTGGAGGTCCCTGGACCGGAGCCGGACGGTTTGACATGGATTTTTTAATTTTATTTTTTATTTTTATGCGAGTGCGCGATTGTCAAGGTGTCACAAATCTGTAGTTCTGCTGACGATGTTCAATTTTAATCTGATTAGAAAAACTTATTTTCTGCATATGATAATTGCAATTATAATTGATTCAACAAAAACATACTGGCACTTTGTTATATCAGTTGACCTGATTTTATTAGCTTTGAAATGATTTGTTCTTTTATAAGCTTTCTCGTCCTTAATTTGTGACACACCTCGAAACTTGATGTACGGAGATACTGACAATGTAATCGTAGTCTTCGAGTTCTGGAACCTACAGTAGCTCTTGTGAGATATGAAATGGCTTCATTATGATAAGTAATTAATCATTTTTAGCGAATCGATAAATTAATTTGTTTCTGATCGGAGCATGTGTTTAAGAATGATGTCTTTACAAATGCGGAAGTTTACGAAGTGTATCACTTAGTATTTATAATGGCTTGTCAAGGAAAAGAAGACTTGGCTTAAATTATAGTGTCATTTAAGTTCAGACTACTCTTGGCATTATAGAGTTGTTTTATAAGTCATATGTAATATTCATGCTGTCATGCTTTTGTAGTTAGATATTCATTAAACTTTCATGCCGCTAACTTTAGAGTTGTTGCAGATGGAGTAATGAATAATTCAAAGATGCATCTTCCAAATTTTGGAGGACCTGTTGGTAAAACAATCACGTGGAAAAACGGTCGTAAAGACAGGTATATATACACCTCGTGCAGGTAACGACTGCACGGAAAAGTGGGTTATGCACCTTCACAGAAACGCGTGCAGACTCATATCTTCGTGTAGCGAGATGTTGAATTAATTCCTATACGTTAATAATTTAGTGGAATGCTCTAAACGAGTTCCATTACAGTGTTACTTTATATTTAAAACACAGAGTAGTGAGTGTATAGACCATGGAATGTAAATATTACTAGGAGGTGCCCGTGGCTTCGCCACGATAATTCTTTTAAAAATTTAAAATTAAGAGTATAATAATTATTAAAGCATTATATTTATTAACACTTGCACGCCAATCATTCATAAACTAAGCCATTAATAATTAATGAAACAGCTAAAATTCCTGCTTTAGAGTACATTCCACGACATGAAAGCGCCCCCTGGGAAATCTATATCAGAATCGATTATGCAGTTCCAAAGAACCTGTGAACACATAATACGTATTGTTTCTCAGCTGTTTATTGACATGAATATGATGTGAATTTTATTTTACCAATTCAGTGTAATTTTCTGAAATTATATAATGTTTCAAGGGAAGGAATGGTTTGTTTGGATTATTATTATCAGCGATATTTCAAGAGATAAAACCATCAATATTTTACAGCTGTTGCCCCCGGCTTCGCCCGCCATTATTAATTGACTCCAGGATTTTTAAGAAAATTACACTGGTAGATTATTAAAAATGTTTGTGGTTCAGAGCTATGAAAATTGTAAGTAAAAATAAAATTAGAATATTTGTTTATTGTGTTCATTTCACTTAGGCCTTATATAATAAAGAAACTGTTTTCCTTCCTAATTTTGTAGTCGTCATGAAAGTTTAGACTGCGAGAGACGAACATCGCCGAGTATACCCGATGTCTCACGAAGCGGGCGAGCAAGCACGCTATTAAGGGCCGTTGAATTGTATAAGAGTAGATGCTGATTCTTGGTGGGATGTATGAAAAATGGTTCTCCAGAAGCTGATTTTGATTTGTAACAGATACTCGTATAATGGCTATATAAACGAATGAACAAATGCCAAAGAGCAGAAACTTAAGAGCAGAAACTTAAGACAGATATATATATATGCAGAAACTTAAGACACACACACATATATATCTATATATAGATATATATATCTGTCTTAAGTTTCTGCTCTTTGGCATTTGTTCATTCGTTTATATAGCCATTATACGAGTATCTGTTACAAATCAAAATCAGCTTCTGGAGAACCAGACCCCCTATATATATATATATATATATATATAGGGGGGTCTGACAAAAATCTTATAGACAGATAGAGAGATTGACTAAAAGATAAAACTTAAACAGACAGAGAGGCGGAATTAAATAGATATAACTCGATCGGTAAGACCTGGGCCAAACAAACGGATGCGCAGTATTCTACAATGGAGTAATCTAGGCCTGCCTGACCTTCATAGCCTGACCTTCATGTGATGTTCCCTGCCAATTTATACTCCACAGACCGTGTAAAAACATGTTAGTTAGCCTCACAGCATTCAATAGTGAAATGTGATACGTTAATAAGATCAATAGAAGGCGAATGTAGTATTCTAGCAAAAAGGTTGGTGGTAGTAAAGTAATTCATAGTCAGAGTATAGCATAGTTGGAATATAGCATAGTATAAGCATTCTCTCCTGCCCTATCTTCATTGCTACCGATAAGCTATCTGTGCGTGTTTGGTTCAGGTCCTAGCGTCCCAGTTATACACAGGTATGAAGATGGAAGAATGAGTACATAAAAGATTTGGAGATAGACGAGAGAATGAATAACATAGGCAGGTAGATAGTGTGGAAAATGGAGGAAATAGTGAATACATAGATGGATAGCATATCTAATATATAAAATCGAAAGTGTGTATGTATGTATGTATGTATGTATGTTTGTTCCTTATACAAATCTACATTTCTTTACCAATTTACACGACATTTTGCACACATACCCAGTTAAGCCCGGGAAGTATAGCTGTCGACATTAAAATTGAAACAAATCAGTCCTTCCCTTGAAAATTATATAATTTCTGTGAATATTCTACTGAAAAAAATGAAATGTTGTTCAGTTCACATGGCAACAGTGAATTGTTTACTGTGATTACATAGGGCCTTGGCAACTATATAGCCTAATGCTGGACTTTAACGAATTATGATTCCATGTAATATATTGGCGAAAATAATTACTGAAAAATGAATTAAACGAAAATAAAGCACAGTGTGATGCAGTCACATAACTTTCTCTACCCTCGACATAAGAAATATTTTCTCACTTCACATTTTGATGTAGAATAAGAGGTCGTATTATTCGCACACTTTATCTTGAGCTAAACGCTCCATAATGCTGAAAACCGTCCATATAAAGAAGGCCTCGCTCGAAAAAATGAAGATCGCGACCCGTCTCCAGTATTACCATACCCAAAAACTTCCCGTTGAGGCATTCTTGAGCTACCTCATTTTTTTTATTTGTTTACATCATATTATTCTGAAAATGACAGAATAAATCCAGGGATTTTAGAAGAACAGTACTGGTGTTGTGGAAATGGTCGATATAAGTGACAACGAAGTAAAAATAAAGATTCTTTAAACCAAGAAGTATCGGAAATCAGCGAAATAATAAACCAAATAAATGAAATGGAAGGACAAGCAATTTAATGCGTTTAAGCTGAATCTGTCGGAAAAAAGAACAAGTCAAGTTTTATTATTTCGTTGTATTAATTACCTACAAACTTTCGCGAAAGGTATTTAGTTAAATTACTTCAATTCAGGCATGTGAAAGTACGTATTCAAGTAGGGCTACATGTATAATGCTACGACTTTTAAACGATTTTCTATATTCTGAAGACCGGGAGAGAAATTGTCTAAATAGGCCTAAATATATTACTTTATTAATTTCTCCAGCGATATATTCTGCTATAATATCGGAATCAATATAAAATCTTTAGTTTGGTAGCGAGGGTTGAAAGTGCTACAAATTACAATTAGTTCCATTGTGTACCAGCATAAAATACACACGTTATATTTTCTGGTAATTGGCAACCCTTCAGAAACAACGTCAATTTCAACTCACCGCCTTCTGCAATAGTCAGTCTCTTATACTGCATGCAATATCAGCTCCCCTCACCACCACATTTTTTCGGCTCAAGATAAAGTGTGAGCACAGTATTGCAGGAGCAACTTAAGTGTGTGAGTATGCTATATCAGAAGTCGGTAAATAGTCAGTTATCCATAGCTGTAGGCTTTTTATTAGTTGAGATTTATCATAGGCCCTAAGCATGGGATGGAACATTTTGAGTCCTATGCTCGCAGTGTATTATGTCCCGGGTTTTAGGGGAGGAAAGTATGAAAGTGATACTGCATTTCTATTTTATTTCAGCTCCGAAACGGTTGTATGGTAACATGAGAATGAGAAATAAAATTTTCCGTAAAGTCAATACAATCTTATGTAATTTATGTTTCTTCTTATTTCAACCCCTCCCAGGCATGATGAGTAGAAGCAACGGAATGCAGCATTCGACATCCTCTATGAACCATAAAAAGCTATATCTAGCGTTTTCTGAGGGAATAGTCTGAGTGCCATATGTTGTTCTTCCTCATTTCGAATTCTACATACATTATTATATCAGGACCTAGAGTTTCAACATCGAAAGTCCTCCATAAGTTAATTTCAAATTACAAAATACAAAGCCCGGGCGACGCCGGGCCTTTTCAGCTAGTATACATATATAATAGAATAGAAGAGTAATTATTATTGTCGCATACATATACAATAGCTGAGCACAAGCTCGGTAAACTGTCAACTCATCAACAAGATAGAACATAAATGTACATACACGCGATACGTGGGCGTGGAATGTGTGAAGGGCAGCGAAATTTGTTTTCAATTACTTTCTATAGTAATAATCGATTGCTTATGCATCACGTTCAGTATTGAGATCGATTATTAATTATCACACGCGTATATGAGAGCCATCTGCAGTGCAATAAAATTGTCGCGTTTATAAAAAGTGTTCTTTTTAGTCTGACAATTTACATTAATTTGCCTGTAAAATAAGGAAAACTTGTAATATTTATGAAACGTACAAATGTGATGACATCTTGACAAATTTGTCACACCTGCAGAGTTTTATGAAATATGGCCCTGTGTAGTCTTTACTACACGGAGTAATTCACAGTTGGCTATAAGCCTATAACTCATACGTATTTCTTTCGACTCGAACCAATAACATGTAAGAATGAGCTAGAAATCAGCCAATCACAGACCTGATTTTCTGAATCCTTATCGAATTTTCTTTATCTCCTCGTACAAAAGTGATAAAGACACGTCCTTTTTTCTTTATATTTTAATGAGGTCGGATACTCTAGGCAGTGACTTGTGCACACGTCACCAGTTGCGATATATTAAGATTTATTCTAGAAATAAAGTGCATATCACATTTACATCTGTTCAGGAATCAGCATTATAATATTTTACGGGAAAACGTATTCCATAGTTCAGGAACATTGACATTTGCTTGTTGTAATCTTCTCCTGTAAACATTATGAAGACGGTTGAGAAGGCTTATGAAGGCTTTAAGGCCTTAACTGTGCCAGATTATGTAAATAAATAGTTATTATTATAACCTCAACAGCATGGATGTACACTGGTCAAACGCGCTGAGGGCAGGCTGTTCAATGAGACAAACTCCCATTCGATATAGACTCGTTCAGGTAGATTTTTTAGTATTTTTAATACATAATGTTCCTATGTGTGTAGTATTTTTCAAGGAACAGTTCTTACCAGTATACTTCACTAGGAACTACAACAATAATATTATTATGATTTACGCAAGATATCTTCAATATTAAATTTCAGCAAACAATACTTTAATATATTGATGTTTTTCTTTAAATTTATTGTCTTTTGTTCAAAGAGAACAGCCACGTTGATTGTATGTTAGTATACTAGCAGGTGCCCGCGGCTTCGCCCAAGATAATTAATTGAAAAATTAAAAATCAAGAGTATAATTAATTATAAAGCATTATATTTATTAAAATTTTCACGCGAATCATTCATAAATTAAACCATTAATAATGAATGAAACAGCTAAAATTCCGGCTTTAGAGTACATTCCACGATTAGAAAGCGCCGCCTGGGAAAACGATCTCCGATTCGATTATGCAGCTCCAAAGCTACCTGTGAACACATAATACGTATTGTTTCTTAACTGTTTGTTGACAGATGAATACGATGTGAATTTTATTGGATAAATTCAGTGTAATTTTCAGAAATTATATAATTTTTCAAGGCAAGGAGTGGTTTGTTTGGATTGTTATTGTCCTCGATACTTTCAGGGTTAAACTATCAATAGCTGGTACCCGCGGCTTTGCCCGCCACTATTAATTGACTCCAGGATTTTTAAGAATTTTACACCGGCAGTTTATTAAAAATGTTGTGGTTCAGAGCTATGAAAATTGTAAGTAAAAATAAAATTAGAATATTTGTTCATTGTGTTCATTTCACTTAGACCTTATATAATAAAGAAACGGTTTTCCTAATTTTGTACTCTTCGTGAAAGTTTAGACTGCGAGAGACTAACATCGCCGAGTATACCCGATGTCTCACGAAGTGAGGGAGCGAGTGAGCACGCTATTTAGGGCCGTTGAATTGTATAAGAGTAGATACCTTTTAATTAGCTTAGTATGTTCTCAATCTAAAATACTTTCAAATAATTCAGTTTCAATATACTTTATTAATTCTCATTTATTACATATTTACCTTTTAATAGTGATTATAAATGCAACTCGTGATTCATAGATAGAGAATTTATGAACTATTTCCGAGTTACTCGTGGTATTACTATGATAATGTTCGCGTTTTCTCAATTGACCCACAAGGAGTGGGCGGGTGGCAGTGGAGCTCATCAGTTCAGGAATTCAGTCGCCTTGTTCAGGTTATAAGTAGGTGGTTGACAGATACTTGGATAGGTAACTGGATGCTTGAATGGATATACAGACTTCTCTCTGTACATATAATCCGTTAACTACTACAGTGAGTCCCACGCAAGAGTTGGCCAATGACGCGGGTTCCTGCGGCGCGGCTGGCACAGCTCCAACTCCCGAGCGATCGGGTGAAATATCTACGCTAATGAAGCCGCGATCGGTGTTATGATTCAGGTTCTCACATTTACAGTTAAAATTGCAACGAAGATAACCACGTACCTCATCACAAGAGATGTTGGAAATGTTCTCCTTTTGCATAGGGAATTTTCTTTCACGCGCGTAAGTTCAGCTTCCGAAATAGAGTTAATTTCTCTTGTGATATTGTCTTTAAGTTCTTATTATGTATGGGAAATTGACCTATACACTTTATTTTTCAAGTTTCCCCATAAATAATATTTACATACTGTTAGAAGAACTTAATGACAATATCACATAGACCTATCACAAGAGAAAGTAAGTATTGTGTGGATGCAAGAGGAGAACATTTCCAACATCTCTTGTGATGAGATACGTGATTATTTTCATTGTAATTTTTACTGTAAATGTGAGAACCTGAATCATTACAACGACCGCGGCATTATTTGCGTAGATATTTCACCCGATCGCTCGGGAGTTGGAGCTGTGCCAGCCGCGACGCAGAAACCCGCGTCATTGGCCAATTCTTGCGTGGGACTCACTGTATTTGGACACATAGGTTTGGTGAAACCTTGTTCTCACAATAAGCGTTGCACTGGAAAACCTGGTCTCAGATGTCTCAAGAGATAGCTTTATTCAAAACGTCGCGTGCCAGTTACCTAAAACTTTTTAGATTTGCACGTAGCACTTAGAGCAAGCTGTTCCGATACCTGAGAACCGGGTTTCTTTCGCAAGCTTATGTGTGGGAGCAAGGATTCACCAAAACAGAAAGTTAACATATCAGTGTACCTTAACGTGAACTATCCAGATATGAGGAACTGCATATTTTGATAGCCGGAGAGTTTGGACCAGATGCTCTAATTAAGGCTTGGAATTCTTTAATGTGACGTAAATCTACGACACTGTACCCACGGTTCATAGTCTCTCCCGGAGGACTTCCAGTCCAGGGTTTTTACATCCTGAAAAACGTAACCATCGCTGTCAGGATTGAACCCGCGACCTTCGGAGCTAGAAGATGGCACGCTACCTCTGCACCATCATGTTTTACTCTTGCATTATTATCATATAGGCTAATCACGCATTTTAAGGATACTCTCCTACATGGTGTTAGTACGATGGAATTTTGTTTTCCTAGATTGGATATCCCTATTTACATTTTCTCTTCTAATACTGAAGGTCACTTTCGTCGACTTACACATAAATTTGTGTTAGGTTTGACAAAATCAACTACGTGTCGTGCCTCTTTGAATCATCAGCATGTTTGTTGTTGTAAGTACGGATTATGTTTTCGCGAAATAAAGTCGGTTTTAACACAGGAAAAGAATGTCCATATTTCCGCAGTAATA
Source organism: Ectobius pallidus (assembly GCA_964059195.1). Classification (NCBI taxonomy): domain Eukaryota; kingdom Metazoa; phylum Arthropoda; class Insecta; order Blattodea; family Ectobiidae; genus Ectobius; species Ectobius pallidus. The sequence goes on from CAXKWD010000005.1 coordinate 19,248,267, forward strand.
AATGTCCATAATACTGATGCACATAAGCAGATATACTGTAATTGCATTATTGAAGTAAAATTTCTTTAGTGACGGTAGAGGGTAAATCTGGAAAATCAGTCACACTAAAACCGACACGAAATCAGTCACAATCAGTCACGAAATCAGTCACACTCTTACTTGTTTCGGTGCGGACTGCACAGAAAACAATCAACTCAATGATTAGGAGTAATCAAAGGAAATTTTTCAGACCTTACTTCCTCAATGGCAAAAGACAATTCCTAAGCAATCTAAAGGTATATTATCTATTTTATGGAACCCGGAGGTTCATTACCGCGCAAATCCAAAATTAAAAAATACAAATTCCAAAATTTAAAAAACAAAATTAAAAATTACAACATCCAAAAATCCAAAATTTAATAAATAATAAAATAAAAAAAAATTAAAAATAAAAAAATTAAAAAATAAAATAATAAACAATTCAAAGATCGAAAATTTAAAAAATCCAAAATTAAAAAGTCCAAAATCCAAAAATTAAAAAGTCCAAAAACCCAATATTAAAAAGTCCAATAATGCAAAATTGAAAAAATCCAATAATCAAAAATTGAAAAAATAAAAAAATAAAATAAAGTTTTACTTCTGTCGCGTGGCGTTCCACGCACTTTTTTTTATATTCTTATCTATTAAAGCAGACTGCAGCTGAACAAGGTATTCAGGAGGGAGTTATTTTATTCTTTGTTGTAACTCCATTCAAATATTACTCTTTCGGTGGGGATCAATAACTTGTAAGAATAAATCAGAAATAGCCAATCATGGTGTTCTATTTCGATAATTATAGATTATTCCTTTTATCAACGACCAGTTTCTCCATTTAAAAATATTTATTACCCTTTACAATGCTGAATATATACAATAATATAAGCAATCATCAAGTGAAATCATCAGTGGAATGTAAGTTTGAAGTCAATGGAGGGAATTGTAAGAGAATAACTAGTTTCTATAGATAACAGTCGTAAAACAAGAATAAAAAGCTCACAATTTTACATATACCTTTACTATATAAATATTACATGTGTGCTTTTATACGGATTTTGAAGTAATTAATTTATAAGTCAGGAGCAGTGAAAAGATAAGTGCAAAGAAAAATTGACCGTGAAGAGCGGTGGATATAACAGTTATAGGCTTATAGTCCAGTCAATAAACGTCGAAAAACACCAAATAGAAAAAAAAAATCGTGTAGTTTTGAAATTTTGCAGAGTTGTCAGAGGAAGTGTCCTGAACAACATACTAAAAGTCCCCGAAGGTGGGGGGTGAGCGGGGGGCAGGGGGGCCCGCAGAAGGTCCCTATTTTAGGTTTTTCGCTTATATCTAAACAATGGTGCATCGTAGAGGAAAAATTGCTATATACAAAATTCAAGCTGATAAAATTCCCTACAAGTTTGACTCTACACATTTCTTTCTATTCCCAATAGTTTACGAGATATCCGCCAGCAAAAATAACGAATTTTCGAAAAAAGCTCTTTCGCCTCGCGCTTTTCGACAAACTTTGCCTTTTAGCGCTTCAGCCCTTAGGTATACAGCAATGTTATCATGAAAGAAGTTGTAGGCAAGTAAATTATCTTGGAAATGAGTAGTCATTTGTTACTTTGTCTTCAAATGTTCAAAAGTTATAACAATTTTAAGATTCGGTCAAATTTCGAGATTTCGAAAGAAACCCGTATATCGCACTTTCTCTATATTTAGGGGTTATATCTTTGTACATAAGCTGTATATTGTGTATTTACATCATGAAACAAGTGGAGGAACATCACACAACCATTAAAGTTGAAATTATTAAAAATCCGATCACGGTACAAGCACAGTACATGTAATGGAAAATACATTATATTGCAGGCAAGAAAGGAAAAATAGGGACAAAAAAAATCATGTAGTTTTGAAATTTGGCAGAGATGTGGGGGAAAGTGTCCTAAACAACATAGTAAAAGTCCCCATGGGTAGGGGGTGAGCGGGGGGGTTGGGGGCACTTTTACCGGTAAATGTAATTTCCCTCAGTTTTCCCTAAATACACAAAAGACTATGGGTTCTAGCAAAAAACAGTTTATGCACAAAATTAAACTACATAAAAGTTCTTATAAAATTTATCTGAATGATATTTCTGTAGAATTAATAGTTCAGGAAATAGAAGGATATGAAGTATGACACAGTTCTGGAAATTCTGTTTTACGTACACCTATATATTATATTTTTTAACAAAAAAGAGATCAGATGTTAATTAAATTAGCATGATGTCAAGCAAGCAAACTAGTTCTTAGAATAATATTTGTACTAAAGGTAAACATCACACATAAAATATTAATAATAATAATAAGTATTATTATTATTATTATAAAGCTTACAAAAATACATGGTATGAGTGTACTTTATAAGAAATATAAATCAGGCCTATTAGCCGTTCTATTTTTCGCTTAAAATATCATTTGGAAAAATTGTAAGTAGTTAGAATTTGTAAATATTTAGACATTATAAGACCTAATAGGCCTACATTGTACTTTAAATAAATGTTTAGTTGTCTATTTTTTTCAGTCTCCAATACTGGAATCCTAGTACTGTACATCGTATGATAAGTTAGGGTTATATTTTCTATCTACCGACCACTCAGTATTTATACACATATATAACATGAATGAAGAATGTACAATTAATAGTTCAGGAAATAGAAGGATATGAAGTATGACACAGTTCTAGAAATTCTGTTTTAAAAACACCTATACCCATATTTTTTACCAAAAAAGTGATCGGATGATAATTAAATTAGCATGCTGTCAAGCAAGCAAACTAGTTCTTAGAATAGTATTTGTACTAAAGGTAAACATCACACATAAAACTATTATTATTATTATTATTATTATTATTATTATTATTGGTATAAAGCTTGTAAAAATCACATGGTATGAGTGTACTTGATAAGAAATATAAATCAGGCCTATTAGCCGTTCTATTTTTTGTTTTAAATATCATTTGGAAAAATTGTAAATAGTTAGAAATTGTAAATATTTAGAAATTATAAGACCTAGTAGGCCTACATAGTACTTTAAATAAATGTTTAGTTGTCTATTTTTTTCAGTCTCCAATACTGGAATCCTAGTACTGTACTCGTATGATATGTTATGATTTTTCTGTCTACCGGACATTCAGTATTTATACACATATACAACATTAATTGAAGAGTGCCTAAACAACTTATTTTGCTTGGACGTCATCAATTTCAATTCATCTTCTTCTTCTAATGGTATACTGTTGTATCAAGACAGGTTTCACAAACGGATGCGCATTTAATACTAGCTTTTCTGGATCCATATCTTCCACCACACCGAGTTGCACAGTGACAAAATATGATGTGCAAATATTCTCAGGAGCCACATAGACAAGTAAACGTTTATTTACTGCTATTCGTAGAATCTTTAAATATAATTGTCTAATTACTTACCATTTTTCAAAATACCGGTAATTATTTTAACGAAACATAAAACGTCTCAGCTTTACAAGAAGAATATTATTAATAATAATAATGATAATGAGTTTTATATGTAACATTAACCATTAGTAAGTATATTTTTCTAAGAACTAGTTTGCTTGCTTGGCATCTTGCTAATTTAATTATCATCTGCCTTCTCTTTTGTTAAAAATATAATATACAGGTGTATGTAAAACAGAATTTCCAGAACTATGTCATACTTCATATCCTTCTATTTCCTGAACTACTAATTCTACAGAAATAACATTCAGAAAAATTTTATAAGAACTTTTATGTAGTTTAATTTTGTACATAAACTGTTTTTTGCTAGAACCCATAGTTTTTTGTGTATTTAGGGAAAACTGAGGGAAATTACATTTACCGGTAAAAGTGCCCCCCACCCCCCACTCACCCCCTACCCATGGGGACTTTTACTATGTTGTTTAGGACACTTTCCCCCACATCTCTGCCAAATTTCAAAACTACATGATTTTTTTGTCCCTATTTTTCCTTTCTTGCATGCAATATAATGTATTTTCCATTACATGTACTGTGCTTGTACCGTGATCGGATTTTTAATAATTTCAACTTTAATGGTTGTGTGATGTTTCTCCGCTTGTTTCACGATGTAAATACACGATATACAGCTTATGTACAAAGATATAACCCCTAAATATAGAGAAAGTGCGATATACGGTTTTCTTTCGAAATCTCGAAATTTGACCGAATCTTAAAATTGTTATAACTTTTGAACATTTGAAGACAAAGTAACAAATGACTACTCATTTTCAAGATAATTTATTTGCCTACAACTTCTTTCATGATAACATTGCTGTATACCTAAGAACTGAAGCGCTAAAAGGCAAAGTGTGTCGAAAAGCGCGAGGCGAAAGAGCTTTTTTCGAAAATTCGTTATTTTCGCTGGCGGATATCTCGAAAACTATTGGGAATAGAAAGAAATGTGTAGAATCAAACTTGTAGGGAATTTTATCAGCTTGAATTTTGTATATAGCAACTTTTCCTCTACGATGTACCATTGTTTAGATATAAGCGAAAAACCTAAAATAGGGACCTTCTGCGGGCCCCCCTGCCCCCCGCTCACCCCCCACCTTCGGGGACTTTTAGTATGTTGTTCAGGACACTCCCTCTGACAACTCTGCAAAATTTCAAAACTACACGATTTTTTTTTTCTATTTTTCGTTCGTTGCCTGGACTATTAAGCAATATATCTACTGTTAGGTGAAGAAAACAACAAACGGGAAAAAAATTGAATAGTTAAAATCGTATCTTTCCAAACAAGCATGGAATTTTACTTGTAAAACAGAAAAAGTCAGATATGTAGAAGAAAACTCATCTAATTATGACTTATGAAGACACCGATAAATAATAATTATAATTACAATAATAACAATTGTATAATTACTATAATACCAATTATAATAATTACTATAATACCAATTATAATTACCAATTATAGTTATTACAAAAATGCACAGTAGTTATAGTAACAGCAATGTTTCCTTCTTCAATGACTGACACCATCAGGTGGGCGATATATATATATATATACACACACAATATATTGTGGTAAATTAAATATACATATGTTTTACAAACAATAATGACACACATAAAAAGTATTAAAATAAGCAGCTACTAAAGCTGGACTACTTGCTCAAGTGTTATAGAGGAGAAATCTCACTGGTGTCCCACGTTGGCCTGTGAAGAGTAAGCTGGATTAGTCATAACCACTAAACTCTGCTCGAAATGACAGTTCTGTAGAATGCAATAGCGAAATCTTTCTTTAATGTATTTTAGCCCTCGGCACACTAAATCTTGGTATAGCTAGGTGATGGCAAGAATGTTAAAGTCTGAAGATATTGCCCTAACCAAGAATTTTAATAACCGACATTGTTACTTGTTTATACGACATAACATTACAGACTTTTAGGAATTATAAAGAACTACCTCTTCCAATATTTGTTCCTTTTAAGTCACCATTTATTCGTTTTAAATATGCGCATTAAAATCAATTATATAAATAAAACATTTCTCCTTTATTTAGAAAGTCTATATACTAGTTTGTATTTTTTAGCATGGTGCCAACCAAATTTGTAACAATTGTTTGGAAGTATTTCAAACACATAGTAAGCTTTAATGGCTGTAACAAACGTGTTTATTATTACAGGAACTAGAGAAACGATTGGCTAAAAACTGAGGGAACTGAAACCAGTCAAAGTCTTGTGGTAAATAAAAAGTATATCCATAACTTCAGGATATTTCCGAATGTTTCCGAGTAAATTCGAATATTCATTCATCTTGTTCATGTGAAATTAGACTGCCTGTGGCAGTATATACTATTCAGTAAAACTTTTGTTGCGGAAGCTAAAATAAATATGTAAATGAGGTAGCAGTTTTTATAAATTAAATCTTTATCATCCATTTCAGAATTCTGGTCTTATCTGGCGAGTGGAAACTCTGCACCCTGGACTAATAAATACCTGCACTATAAACAGGACCAGGCATTTATGAGATCGCTATAATAACGGCATGCTAGGCATAGAACTGATTTTTGCAAATGAAGGGTCCACGGAAAGAATAGGCTAGTCGCTTTCTATAATTATTTCAGGAGATAAATTTTTAATTTTAAAACCAAAAAGCTATCCAACTTGACATAATCATAATTATTTTAAACGTACTATGTTGCGGAGAAACATATTAAAAATAAACCATTTATTTATAATCGAGTCTTTTTTAAAACCGTTTTGATACAATTAGACAAACGCTATCCTAAAGTAAAAGTAGAGGGAAGGAACATGCTAAGTTACATTTTATAAATTTTAAAGGAGAGTATTTGTAACTTTGCGACACTATCACACCTTCATTAATTTTTATCTATTTTTACTTATTTATTTTAAACATACTATGTTGCAACAGAATACAATTTAAATAAACGAGTTAGTTATCTTGAGCATTTTTGCTCCTATTTGACTTGCACTACCCTTATGTGTACAAAAAAGTGAAAGAATATGCGAAGTTTTGACTCCCTCTGAAATGATCAATGCTTACTACACTGTATAAAGTTTTAATTTCTTTTGAACTACACTTATCCGGCCATAACATTTCCTCATATTAGTGGTATGGTAGTTTCATTAACTATCTTTCACAGACATTATGCATACATTAACAGCTTCCAACACTAACAGATCTCTCTACAAGTCATTCAAGCAATGCCTTATCTCCTATGCATACTCCTAATGGTAAGAGAATTAGCCAAGGAACTACGCAACCATGTTAAAATTAATTATTTGCATTCATGGTATTGTGGTAAATACCAGTACCACCAAACCATTTATACTCTTTGTACAAAGCTCGAAATAGCAATATAATTTTATTTATGAAAAGTTGACGTTCAAGCAAAATTTATTAATAAAGCAACATCCAGTATTTAAAAAGAATACAAATGATGATTTGAGAACTGGATATTAATAAGATATACATGATTTTTACAAAGCTTTTTAATAACAAATCAAGTGAAATATATATATATATAAAACACTTTAACAGACTGCAATAATAGTGATGGAGATATTTTTACATTATATGTAAACACACTTAGGAAAGAGGCAAGGTCAGAAAGACTGCACAGATATTGACGTAGTAATAGTCTATGGAGTGTTAATGACATTTTAGATGAAACTGCTGACAAGGGTTAATAATTTTTCCATGGACTTTCCTACAAGGAGCGTAAATTATAGGAAAGTTTGTTCTGTCTCGTTCTCTTCCGCTCTGCTTCCTGCTGTAAGTCGCTGTGAAATATTTCACACAAGCACAATAACTTAAACTGCTACGTGTCCAAGACTAGGCGCAAAAACCAATCGGCCTTACCATAACGACACTCAAAGAAATACGTTGTATGTGAAATATTGCTGTGTTGTGTAGTCTTAATTTATTTTTACTACATGTTTCAAATTAAATAATATAACAGTGATTATAAGATAGAGTTCAACAATAATGATGAATAAAGAAATTAATTTGCTACTGATTACCCATGTAATCTGCGCCACGGTTGACACCTAATTTGAAATGGAATAAAAATGAGATATATAAACTGCGGCACACAGATATGTAAACTGCGCCACGGTAATATGTAGGTCATTTCACGCAAAATATAATTCGATGTTCTACCACTCTTCTCCCAACGTCTTCCTTGTGTTAGATGCACTTCTCCAGTTCCAAACAAGTGCCTACATAAAACTGAGAAATATTGAATAAGGGATACCTGTAAGAAAAACAGCTAAAATAAATGACAAGTATTCTCGTCTACTCAAGTGGAGAGAACAATATATAAACAATGAAATGTCCCGTTTTGATTTTATTAAGAAGGCGTCATATGAGAACAAAGTGCTCATGTAAAAAAAATTAGGGTAGTGTGTTTAACAATTTTATAAGTGACGAAGCGTTCATGCAAAAGAAATTAGGGTATTAAAAATGACAAAGCTACTAAGCCTAACATTTTTAACCACATCTATGCAATTTCATAGCCAGTCCTAAGTCTGGAGAAGTGGAAAGGAAAATTTTAGTGCGTTAATATGACGGTGACGCCATTTAAATGTCGATGGCGCAGTTTACATATGTCGGTGGCGCAGTTTACATCGTGTAGGCTGGGGAAAAGGTAGAAGTCTCGCAGATTACCTTTTCCCGAGACGACTGGACTCATCCCCTGTCCATTCCAGCTGCCAGATAGGAACGAAGAAGCATGCAAAACTGAATGAAACTCGCGAAAGATAACTTTCCCAGTGTTTTTTAGGAACTAATATCCTAATCAGGCTATTTGTTAAAATAAACTATAGCGAGACACATTTTGAAACGAGATGCGCAGGAGCACAAGCAGAAGGGCAGTGGCGCCAATTTATATGAGCCCGTGGGGCTCTAGCCCACCCGATAATTTGTCCTGTTATTATAACAATTATTTATTGCTATTACTCAAAATTCTGTTTATTTGTTGAATCACTGTAAAGCGACAATCAGGCTATTGTGGACATATATAGTACGGCATTCTCTGGTCCGATATAGCGTATTTCAGTTATCGCGCGTACAGACACACAGACGGACATACATTTTCCCATCCCCCACACAATTTCATAAAGTACCATTCTGGCACTTAATAAATAACAATACAATATTGCTAAATTAGGGCATCTGCGAAAATAGGATTGTTTGCTATGTCTTTTATGCATCGTATGACCTTTATATGATTTTCTATTAGTATTATAACATCAAAAGAAAAAAGATATATATAACAACTTGAAAACAAAACAATTAATCAGCTCGTTAACATGAATCGACTCATAAATTGTGCTTTATGATTTTAATAGGTGGATCATTTCGGATGCGTTATGAGGTATATGTTTCAAAACTATAGCCTACTCTCCATTCGACGAGAGCCTTCTCGTCTGTGCAATTCAAATTCCTTTTTCCCCAGAATATAATGCAGTATCTATATTTCAAGGCTATTAAGTGTCTTGCTGTATGCACAAGTACTACTGTAGGCCTATATTAGAATGATAATTCTAACTATTGTATATTCTTTACTCAAGAGGTACAATTAGATACGCCTATTAACTGGAAACGTCATCTGAGGGAAGAAATTGAGAAATGTCTGTCATCTAGTAGTCTACTTACTACATTATCGTTTCATGACGTGTATCCGATGACAATCTCGTTCAGAGGCGCCGACTTAAAAATATTTCGGAGGCAAGAATTGGATTTTTAGTTGTTATACAAAACAAACAAAATTGTTAGATCCGTTTTCGAAAGTAGATTGAAAAATGAAATTTTGATCATTAAGTCATTGCCATTCTTTATGTTCTATCCACATAAAAGTTGTAACGCAAATGTAAAATTTCATTTTATACGATTTTTTGTTGTCAAGCTATGCTGTTCACAGACATAACACGAAGGCATTTTTCTGATAATTGTATTTTTTAAAATTATATTTAAGACATTTCAAACTGTGAAAATCCGAGGAGGATTTTCTGAATCAAACCCAATACAGCAAACAAAAGCAAAAAATCCAGTTAGAACAAAATAAATTTGTACTTTAAATGAAACGACTCTCTTAAAAATTATAAGTCTCCATCGTTTTCGTTAAATAATTTCTAATTAAAAATGCTTCAACTTTTTGGATGTTGTTACGAATAATTAAGTCTAAATGAAATGATCATAAGTGTGGGATATTTCTGTCAAACCAGTTAACTCATGAAGATACATAGAGATAACCTTGGAAACTTATTTTTCGTTCATACATCGAATTTTTTTTTCGTTCTCATCCCAGGAATCTGAATATTGATATTCTGCCAGAGAATTGTTTAAAACAAAGCGAACCAACTGTTATTTCCAGATTCAAGCCAGTCAATAGCACTTAGTAAATTTTTCCCACATAGGGAAATGCATTTTTTAAAAATAAGTTATGTACATGTTGCCAAGATATTACTAAATTCTTGTTCGCCGTTAAATAACTTTGTTGCTAAGAGATCGCTCTTCATTTTCGGCGAGGATCAAAATTAGTAGTTATTTGAGAAACATTTCTGTTTCTCAAAAGCATATTAAAATGGAATCTCCGAAGACCACAACTTCCGAAATCACACACCATAGGCTTAGTATTCAGGTATTTATAGCATGTGGTTTTTGTCCTGGTCTCTTATATAACTTCGGCATGAGTACTGTATTCTTGTGTGGGTTTGCATATGTACTGATATGAGTTTTTAAATACTTTTATTTGAAACCTGGGAAGCGTATTTCTTGCGTGAATCCTCCAAATTAGAAGATAAAGCGTATAATTTTATTAAAAATGTTGCTTCATTTAATATCCAAAGGAGATATGGTTAAGGACTTCTGAATTTTATAGCCTGTAACGTTGTTTCAAACCGTAGCCTTATGTAATTAGTGCTGATGTAATCTTATCACACTTTTTTATGAAGTTGTAGCAGCACGTTCTATGCTGTACTGTAGTTAAGGGGAAAAATAAATGTAAGTCGCACCTTGGATGACTGTTCCCACCCACGACGCCCTCGCGATGCACTTTCTTTTATACCACGATCTAGCGAATTCTTCTGTCCTCATATTACGTAGAAATCGTGATTGGACGTTGGTGGTGCGACGTCATACCGCTAAACAAAAGGTGACAGGCTGACTAACTTCTGAAAGATATAATATGCCACATTTTCGAAACCTACAAACAGTGTATCGTACATTATTCGAAAATGCAAGGGCGCTTCGCTTCGGCTACCGCCTCCGGTTCGCGCACTTAATTTCGTGGATAGTGTTATGCATTATTTAGACTATATGCAGAGGTGATTGTGGTCTGATCGGGAATGCCGAGTGAGATAGCGGGTTGTCATTTTGGTGCAAGGGTTGGTAGCTGGTATACATTTGTTCACACACTTTCCTTTATACTCCACGAAGCTGCAACTACCTGGGTGTAGAGAGGCTTCACAAAATAAATCAAGAAGAAGAAGAAGAAGAAGGAACGGTCGGGAGTGCCGAGATAACAAGCGTGTGGTCGCCATAGCAACGCATTGTTCGGAGCATAAAGGGCGACTTACTCTTATCTTTCCGAAGAAAGATAACATTATCCTGATTAGGCAAAAGTGAACAAAACTGTTTTTAAATGCATAGCACTCTTTTGTCAATGGAACTGGGTTTGTTGGTTTTGTGGTTATTTAGCGATGAAGAAGTACTGTAACTTAGGCCTGTGATCGTCGCTGGTAAGCCTTAATTTTGTACAGCAGGAGTTACTTTATATGCCTGTAAATCTACAGACATGGTCCTATTATATTTATGCATACATAAATGTAGTAGACCTAGGCCGGGATAGAACTCTCAATCTTGGGCACAGAAAGCCAGCACGATACTGACCGTACCAAAGACGACTCACTTATTTGTAACCTGATACCATCCAGAAGGACAAATTCAACAAAGGGAGCCTACAAGCAAATCTATTCAAAATCAGAGTCTGAGCACAAAGTTTATCTGTGTTTGAGACTATGAGAATGTTTGGAGAATCTATGTTATTACATCTATCTCTTGAAGTATTGTAAATATAAATAAAATCGTTAAGAAATTCACACAAAATTAACCTAAAATGGCACTAAGAAATATGCCTAATGCGTGTTCACAGAATCGACAGCTGAGGGGGAGGGAATCGTTGGGTCACGTGGTGCAGGCAAGGGCTGAAACTTGATGGTGGTCTATATGGTGGTCAGAAAATAATTAGCTTTAATGAAATTAGTTTACACCATGTACTGGCATCGCCGGCGAATCATTTTCTTTGGTAGTTGACTCCTAAAAGAAACCTGTAATGCTTGGTTATTTCATTTTACCGGATAACTTATTCTATATAAAATACTACTGCAACCTAGAAAATACTACTGTGATCCCTTAAAAGTCCTGCAAGTAACTTATCTCAAAGGGTATCGTTACGCATATCACATTTTGAGGAGCACTGCATCTATGTATAGGCCTACTGGACCACTTAGACTATATTATTCTTTACCTTAACTTATTCTTTTAAATACTACCGTACTCCCTAGAAGTCCTGCAAATACCTTCAGGGGTACCGTTACTCATGTCACATTTTGAGAAACACTGCCTTTATGCATAGGCCTACTGAACCAATTAATTTATATTTACTTCATGATTGTCGGCCTAAGTTGCTTTTATTTCAGTAAACTAAACACAAACCTCGAAGGGAAAATCCAACCTTGCGTCTTCATTAACACATGGTAGGATGGTGAGGCCTGTGGCCAACGTGCATTCTGTCGTGTCCGATATTGTTTCCTGATCAGATTGCTAGTCCTACGAAATAGTATTTCCATGGAACTGATGCTCCCCAAATTGAATCTGAGAAGATCCGTGGTCAACAATGCTAATCACTGGAGACGGCCTATAAGGACAGTACTAAGATATAAATCATACTATAACGTAGACAATCCTTGGATAATACTTTAAAATACTTTTTTAGACAGTCGAAGGTAAAAAAAAGCTCTTTTAACGGCAGATGATATTAATTAAAAGGAGAAAATTATGCTACTGAGTGGTATAAAATTATAACATTCCAGGGTAACCAATTATGGTTTCAATATCTCCGATAATTCTGAGTTAAAAAATATTTGCATATGAATATTAAAAATACTCAGTTTGATAAAAATTGATAATGTTGAAATTCATTTACGCCTTTTTAAATACTGAATTTCTCACGGTTGTCACAAAACAAGTCACTTGGTGGCTGAAAAGCGTTGTCCACTCCATCCCATGATATGTTGGCAGCCATGCAGCAGAAAATCAATAGCCTCCGCAAGTGCATACTAGGTGGCAGGACGGCTGGAAAATCCCAATATTGCTGCACGGCACGCAATAAAATTAGTATTTTACAAATATTAACGGATAACTAAAAAAATATAGTATGATACACATGGTAAAATGGTTTTAGCTTGCTCGTAGGATTGATACTACACACGCCCTTACGGGCTCGTTCCGCGAACACAGAAAATCTCGTTTTCGCTACAAGTTTCATAAATAACTATTATTACACCTTTGGATTATTGTAAAAATACCGTATATTTTGCTCTTAAATAATAATAGGCATATCTTTTGTTACATCCCTTTTTGCAAATAACTCCAATGAGAATTCTTATTTCTTAAAAATCATTAAAGAACTCATTTTTTCATTATCTCTAACCCTACTATACCTTCAGGTGAAATAGACTTTAATCCAATTTTGGATATTCAATAAATATATAATATTTTTTTTTATGGAGGCTAGTAGTAGCAGCTCCATTAACGGCCGTGGGTGTCGGCATGCTGACCACATGCCTCCAATCCTGCCGTCTGACTATGGTAGACGACGCAGCGGTCGGGTGGTAGGCCTTGTCCCTTCTGGGATGTTAGCGCCACGGAGTTAGTTAGTTATGGAGGCTAGTGTTCACGGAATACAGTGATGAAATTCACTGCTTTACTAGGAATTCTTATAAGATAGAATAATAATTTCTTTAATAGTAAATGTTCTTAATTGTTTTTATGTACGTTATTTTTTATGCATAAGTAAGTTAATCATTTTAGAACTTATTTTTGAAGGACTCTATGCAATAACAAGATAAGTAAAAGACATTTGAAACTTTGTTCACGTCTTATATTAATGATACTACTAAAACCTCTACATGCATGCATAAATTTGGCTTTACGCAATTGACTATACAATATATGAGTGTTCAAGGTAAGTGTATATGCATTGATTATATTTAGGCGCGCAACATAACCAAGGTAAATTGACTTTCCTTCATATTGCAGAGATATCTTTATATCTTCAGTTATCATTGATTTAAACTAAGGAAGTATATATTTCTGCGAGTCAATACCCTGGAGATATTTCTTAATACTTGATACAAGTACTTTAAGAAGATTTCGTTTTAATACATTTCTGAACTGCTTATTTGGGTTAATCTCATCAACATATATATTCCACTATCAATGTCAATCACCTGAAACTAAGTCACATATCATAGATTTATTGCTAGCACATTATTTGATAATATTGACAAATATGATACCATATTACTCAATTATAAATATTATATAGACTCTTTTACAGAGTTTCAAGAATTCTAAGAAGAGGTGAATAGCTATTTATGTATCAAGTATGCAAAGCATGGCTTTAGCCTAAAACATGGGTTGTAGATTTTGACAGCTTATTCCTTCGGTTGAACAATAAAAAACTTTTAACAAAAATATCTTCATCGTCCTAGTTTCTTCTATTTAAGCTGTTTGTCTCTTTCCGATCTCCCTGGGGCCGGCCTTTTGAATATATTAGGTAATTCTCCCCTCTGTGTCTAGATCCTCAATAACTTGCACGAAACTGTGCTCTTCGAGCTACGAGTTCTGCCCAGCCATGTCTACATGATTATTAGGTGTTAGGTTCTATAGAAGTTGAATTGCATCACTGAATGTGTCCTTTATTCCCTTTTCATTCATCTCGTTATTGTCTGAAAAATTTTCTCTGTAGGTCTACCTTGTTCTCCAATATTATGAGTGTTTTGTTCTGAATTGTCGAAAACAGAATCTAGTTTCGCATCTACAGAGCATTACTCATAACTTAATATGATTATTTTACATAACCCAAATTTCAGATCCGTATAGAGCCAGAGAAGTTATATGAGCTTTGGATGATGCTGCCTTGGATGGTACGACATAGAATAGCACGAGAAAGGAGAGAGCGGCTCGGTTTAGAGAGATGTAGAAGTCATCATGAGGGAAGACAGTTTGTTACAGAACAGCAGAGGAGAGAGCAGTATAGGATAGCGCTGCAGAGGTTCCAGAATATTAGGATAGCGCGGCAGAGAAGACAGCAGAGTCGGAAGAGGAGGCAGAAGATTCGAGAAAGGAGACAGCAGAGGAGACGGCAGAGTCGGGAAAGGAGAGAGAAGATTCGGCAAAGGTATAGGGGACGGTCGAGGAATCGGTACAGGGGACAGCCGAATAGTCGGCTTAGGCGACGGTAGAGCAGCGGCGGAAGTGATGGCAGCAGATTAGGATAGAGCAGCGGAGGAGATAGCATCTCATGAGAGCAGCGGAGGAGATAGCAGCTCATGATAGAGCAGCAGAGGAGATATCAGCGGAGTAGGTAACAGCGGAGGAGATAGCAGCTCATGGTAGAGGAGTGGAGGAGATAGCAGCTCATGGTAGAGCAGCGAAGGAGATAGCAGCTCATGATAGAGCAACGGATGAGATAGCAGCTCATGATAGAGCAGAGGAGGTGATAAGCAGCGGAGGAGATAGCAGCTCATGGTAGAGGAGTGGAGGAGATAAAAGCTCATGGTAGAGGAGAGGAGGAGATAGCAGCTCATGGTAGAGGAGTGGAGGAGATAGCAGCTCATGATAGAGATGCGGAGGAGATAGCAGCTCATAATAGAGCAGCGGAGGGGATAGCAGCTCATGACAGAGGAGCGGAGGAGTTAGCAGCTCATGGTAGAGCATCGGATCACATACCAGCTCATGATAGAGCAGCGGAGGAGAGAGCAGCTCATGATAGAGAAGCGGAAGAGATAGCAGTGGAGTAGGAAACAAGAGAGGAGATAGCAGCTCATGGTAGAGGAGTGGACGAGATAGCAGCTCATGATAGAGCATCGGAGGACATGCCAGCTCATGATAGAGCAGCGGAGGAGAGAGCAGCTCATGATAGAGGAGCGGAAGAGATAGCAGTGGAGTAGAAAACAAGAGAGGAGATAGAAGCTCATGGTAGAGGAGTGGAGGAGATAGCAGCTCATGATAGAACAGCGGAGAAGATACCAGCTCATGATAGAGCAGCGGAGGAGAGAGCAGCTCATGATAGAGCATCGGAGGAAGTAGCAGCTCATGAAAGAGCAGCGGAGGAAATAGCAGCTCATGATAGAGGAGCGGAGAAGGTAGCGGCTCATGATAGAGCAGCGGAGGAGATAGCAGCTAGTGATAGAGCAGCGGAGGAGATAGCAGCTCATGATAGAGCATCGGTGGAGATAGCAGCGGTGGAGATAGCAGCTGAAGATAGAGCTTCGGTGGAGATACCGGCTCATGATAGAGCAGCGTAGGAAGTATCAGCTCATGATAGACGGTTGGAGGAGGTAGCAGCTCATGGTAGAGCAGCAGAGGATATAGCAGCTCATGATAGAGCTGCGGTGGAGATAGAAGCTCATGATAGAGCAGCGAGGGAGATAGCAGCTCATGATAGAGCAGCGGAGGAGACAGCAGCTCACGATAGAGCAGCGGAGGATATAAGCAGCTCATGATAGAGCAGCGGAGGAGATAGCAGCTCATGATAGAGCAGCGGTGGAGATAGGAGCTCAAGATAGAGCAGCGGTGGAGATAGCAGCTCAAGATAGAGCAGCGGTCGAGATAGCAGCTCATGATAGAGCAGCGGGGGAAGTAGCAGTTCATGATAGACGGACGGAGGAGGTAGCAGTTCATGATAGAGCAGCGGAGGAGATAGCAGCTCATGATAGAGCAGCGGAGGAGGTAGCAGCTCATAATAGTGAAGCGGTGGAGAAAGCAGCTCATGATAGAGCAGCGAAGGAAATAGCAGCTCATGATAGACGGGCAGAGGAGGTAGCAGCACATGATAGAGCAGCGGAGGAGAGAGCGGCTCACGATAGAGCAGCGGAGCAGATAGCAGCTCATGATAGAGGAGCTGAGGAGATAGCAGTTCATGAAAGTTCAGCGGAGGAGATAGCAGCTCATGAAAGACGAGCGGAGAAGGTAGCGGCTCATGAGAGAGCATTGGAGGAGATAGCAGCTCATGATAGAGCAGCGGAAGAGATAGCAGCTCATGATAGAGCAGCAAGGGAGATAGCAGCTCTTGATAGAGCAGCGAGGGAGATAGCAGCTCATGAAAGAGCAGCGGAGGAGACAGCAGGTCATGATAGAGCAGCGGAGGATATAGCAGCTCATGATAGAGCAGCGGAGGAGATTTCAGCTCATGATAGAGCAGCGGTGGAGATAGGAGCTCATGATAGAGCAGCGGTGGAGATAGCAGCTCATGATATAGAAGCGGAGGAAGTAGCAACTCTTGATAGACGGCCGGAGGAGGTAGCAGTTCATGATAGAGCAGCGGAGGAGATAGCAGCTCATGATAGAGCAGCGGAGGAGGTAGCAGCTCATGATAGAGCAGCGGAGGAGATAGTAGCTCATGAAAGAGTAGGGGAGGAGATAGCATTTCATGATAGAGCATCGGAGGACGTACCAGCTCATGATAGATCAGTGGAGGAGATAGCAGCTCGCGATAGAGCACCGGAGGAGATAGCAGCTTATGATAGAGCATCGGTGTAGAAAGCAGCTCAAGATAGAGCTTCGGTTGAGATACCAGCTATGATAGAGCAGCGGAGAAAGTAGCAGATCATGATAGACGGGTGGAAGAGGTAGCAGCTCATGATGGACGGGTGGAGGAGGTAGCCGCTCATGGTAGAACAGCAGAGGATATAGCAGGTCATGATAGAGCAGCCTAGGATATAGCAACTCATGATAGAGCAGCGGAGGAGATAACAGCTCACAATAGAGCAGCGGTGGAGAAAGCAGCTCATGATAGAGCAGCGGAGGAAATAGCAGCTCATGATAGACGGGCGGAGTAGGTAGCAGCTCATGATAGAGCAGCGGAGGAAATAGCAGCTCATGATAGACGGGCGGAGGAGGTAGCAGCTCATGATAGAGCAGCGGAGGAAATAGCAGCTCATTATAGAGCAACGGAGGAGACAGCGGCTCACGATAGAGCAGCGGAGGAGATAGCGGCTCACGATAGAGCAGCGGAGCAGATAGCAGCTCATGATAGAGGAGCGGAAGAGATAGCAGGTTATGAAAGTTCAGCGGAGGAGATAGCAGCTCATGACAGAGGAGCGGAGAAGGAAGCGGCTCATGAGAGAGCAGTGGAGGAAATAGCAGCTCATTATAGAGCAACGGAGGAGACAGCGGCTCACGATAGAGCAGCGGTGGAGATAGCGGCTCACGATAGAGCAGCGGAGCAGATAGCAGCTTATGATAGAGCAGCGGATTAGATAGCAGCTCATGATAGAGCAGCGGAATATATATCAGCTCATGATAGAGCAGCGGTGGAGATAGGAGCTCAAAATAGAGCACTGGAGGAGATAACAGCTGATGATAGAGCAGCGGAGGAGATAGCGGCTCATGATCTAGCAGCGGTGGAGATAGAAGCTCATGATACGGCAGCGGAGGAAGTAGCAGCTCATGATAGACGGGCAGAGGAGGTAGTAGCAGCTCTTGATAGAGCATTTGAGGAGATAGCAGTTCATAAAAGTTCAGCGGAGGAGATAGCAGCTCATGACAGAGGAGCGGAGAAGGTAGCGGCTCATGAGAGAGCAGTGGAGGAGATAGCAGCTCATGATAGAGGAACGAGGGAGATAGCATTTCATGATAGAGGATCGGACATACCAGCTCATGATAGAGCAGTGGAGGAGAGATCAGCTCATGATAGAGGAGCGGAAGAGGTAACAGTGGAGTAGGAAACAAAAGAGGAGATAGCAGCTCAAGGTAGAGCAGCGGAGGAGGTAGCAGCTCATGAAAGAGCAGCGGAGAAGGGAGCGGCTCATGATAGAGCAGTGGAGGAGATAGCAGCTCGTGATAGAGCACCGGAGGAGATAGCAGCTTATGATATAGCATCGGTGGAGAAAGCAGCTCAAGATAGAGCTTCGGTGGAGATACCAGCTATGATAGAGCAGCGGAGAAAGTAGCAGCTCATGATAGACGGGTGGAGGAGGTAGCAGCTCATGATAGACGGGTGGATGAGGTAGCAGCTCATGGTAGAGCAGCAGAGGAGATAGCAGCTCATTATAGAACACCCTAGGATGTAGCAACTCATGATAGAGCAGCGGAGGAGATAGCAGCTCATAATAGAACAGCGGTTGAGAAAGCAGCTCATGATAGAGCAGCGGAGGAAATAGCAGCTCATGATAGACAGGCGGAGGAGGTAGCAGCTCATGATAGAGCAGCGGAGGAAATAGCAGCTCATGATAGAGCAACGGAGGAGACAGCGGCTCATGATAGAGCAGCGGAGGAGATAGCGGAGCAGATAGCAGCTCATGATAGAGGAGCGGAGGAGATAGCAGTTCATGAAAGTTCAGCGGATGAGATAGCAGCTCATGACAGAGGAGCGGAGAAGGTAGCGGCTCATGATAGAGCAGCGGAGGATATAGCAGCTCATGATAGAGCAGCGGAGGATATAGCAGCTTATGATAGAGCAGTGGAGGAGGTAGCAGGTCATGATAGAGCAGCGGTGGAGATAGCAGCTCATGATAGAGCAGCGGTGGAGATAACAGTTCATGAGTGCGCAGTGGAGGAAGTAGCAGCTCTTGATAGACGGACGGAGGAGGTAGCAGTTCATGATAGAGCAGCGGAGGAGATAGCAGCTCATGATAGAGCAATTGAGGAGATACCAGATCTTGATAGAGCAGCGGAGGAGAGAGCAGCTTATGATAGAATAGCGGAGGAGATAGCAGCTCATGATAGAGCAGCGGAATAGATATCAGCTCATGATAGAGCAGCGAAGGAGATAGCAGCTCATGATAGAGCACCGGAGGAGATAGCAGCTGATGATAGAGCAGCGGAGGAGATAGCGGCTCATGATAGAGCAGCGGTGGTGATAGAAGCTCATGATAGAGCAGCGAAGGAAGTAGCAGCTCATGATAGACGGGCGGAGGAGGTAGCAGCAGCTCTTGATAGAGCATTTGAGGAGATAGCAGCTCATGATAGAGCAGCGGAGGAGATAGCAGTTCATGATAGAGCAGCCGTGTTGATAGAAGCTCATGATAGAGCAGCGGAGGAAGTAGCAGCTCACGGAAGACTGGCGGAAGAGGTAGCAGCTCTTGATAGAGCAGCGGAGGAGATAGCAGTTCATGATACAGCAGCGGAGGAGATAGCAGATCATGGTAGAGCTGCTTAGGAGATAGCAGCGGAGGAGATAGCAGCTCATGATTGAGCAGCAGAGGAGATAGCAGCTTATGATAGAGCAGCGGAGGAGGTAGCAGCTCACAGTAGATGAGCGGAGTAGGTAGCAGCTCATCTTAGATCAGCGGAGGAGATAGCAGCTCATGGTAGAGGAGTGGAGGAGGTAGGAGCTCATGATAGAGTAGCGAGGGAGAAGCGAGCTCAGGTTAGAGCAGGATGGAGTGGTTATATAAATTAAAAAAAATAATATTGAGACAAATCTTCAGTTGCCAAATATGGTTCCAACAATAAAGGCTCTTAACCAGACAGTCTGCAAATTTTTGTAGTTTTTCTCAATATTTTACACCTTAATATAAAGAAATAGGTTGATGATTGTGGAAGTTCTTTTATTTTAGTGTTATGAATTAGTTTCGTTGTTAAACTGACTTCCAGAACATAATCATTGATCCAAACGTGGGATAGAATAACTCTTTAAATGTAATATATTGCTGATCAGCGTTCCTAGGAATGTATGTAGGCTAATTAAAAAAATGTATTTTCATAGAAATCCTTGCCCTGCTGATCAGCGTTTACACGTCGTATCAATATTAAATCATTCTGCCAGTTTTGATTTCTATCTATATCCTAGAATAGTAATATTCATAGAATAATTTCGTATTGCTCGTATTTCGCGCACTAACGTAATAATAAATAAAATTTAAAAAAGCCATGTCAAATCTGCCGGTCCCGAGATTTGATCCAGGAACCTCCAGAATACGAGTCCAAGGCCAACTCAGTCAGTTTGACGTTCTAGTTTGATAAGCATATGTGAAAGAATAGTGTTATTTTTCAAATCTAAAATGTATTGCAACTTGAAATTCTTAAAATAGTCCTTTGTCTACATTTTACAAAATTCAGTGGAAAATAACTAAGCTAATTATTTCACAGTAATGTATCTTCTGTATATAACAGTATTCATGTAGTATTCAATTTCAACTAGATGAACGAAGTAAACAAACATCTGACTGCATTGCATCAAAACCCTTAATGGTAAAAAATGCGGCATTGTAGTATAGACGTGATTAAAAAAGTGACCATTAATTAGTTGTTACTCTGGTATCGGTCAACCGATTTGGTCCAAAATAAATAGGCTTATTGCCATGGTCATTATAAATGAGTAGACGAAGTTTCATGAAAATCCGATAAAGGGTATTTGACTTTACCGCGCCTTTTGTTATATAATACCATAAAAGGCACTAAATTGGGCATTATTCCTGTACCGGCCAACCGATTTGGTTCAATATCAACAGACGTCTTCCCATGGACATTTTAAATAGGTATTCCAAGTTTCATGAAAATCCGATAAAGCCTATTTGAGTTATGACGCCTTTAAAATAGACACTAAATTGGGTTTTACTCCGGTACCGGTCAACCGATTTGGTCCAATATCAATAGGGTTTTTCCCATGGACATTATAAATGTGTTTTCCAAGTTCCATGAAAATCCGAAAAAGCGTATTTGAGTTATGGCGCGTAAAGACACACGGACGGACGGACAGACATTTTCTCGTCCCCCACACAATGTCATAAAGTACCATACTGGCACTTAATAAATAGCTATTCATTGCTCATATAAATGATGTTGTATTAGCATTTGTTCCACAATACAACCTTCTATGTTCAGGCCGTTCCGGAAAGTAAACAAATAGAATTAACTTACTTTAAGTTTTGTCTCATCTTCTCATAGCATGTTGTATCCGAAATTGAGTTTGTTGATACTGTCTTATAATAGTTTTTTATAGCCATTCTCATTACAACAATTATTACGTCTTAAACTGCAGTTTAAACGGTAGAAAAGATCTTGTTAGGTTAAACTTAAGATAAACTAGTAGTTATCGTTTATAATACGCAAAAATCTGAAAAACCAAAGATTAAACTAAAACTGAAGGTTAAACTATGATTATAATACCGGCCCTAAGAGTTATTATAAATTATCCGTTTTGCTCATAAATAATATATCATAAATAAATAAATTAAATTGTCTCACAGAGACAGTTTTTTTAATTAATAAATTATTGTTTATAAATTTAACACTTGACACCTTTGTAATAAGTATCCATTGTTGTGGAAAGTAAATAAGAAATTCGGCATTTGCGACTGAAGACACCATGAAATAATCTGTCACAGTAACCGGGTTTGAACCCGAGCTTTCTCGAATCTACCGTTTTGGTCAGCACGCTTAGTTAGACAATATCATCACAGCGGTTGGCAAAAAATACGTCAATATGTTATTCGATGAGCAGGGCCGTAGCAAGGTCCTTCTGCGCCCTTGGCGAGTTTGACAAATCTGCGCCCTCCAAATGAAGAATTTTTTAAAATTTCTGTAAAACTGATTTTCTTAAATTCGCTTGCAGAAGGTTTTTTTTTGGTCCCATTTCTTTAAAAAACCACTGCCTAATAGATCAAAACTAATAATGTAGACTAAGCTATGATGGCCATGATAGTTTTAGTTGGCACATTTTTTTACTGAAATAATTCTTACCTATACAACAGAAGCAACGCCAACATGAACAAGAGACGAAACAACACAAACATTAATATTGTTTCACTGTTTAATTTAAAAATAGCTTATTTAAAAAAATACTATAATAATCAGAGCCCGGATTCTAATGACATGTCATCTTTTTTATTGATGCTGCATAGACATTGCCAATTTGTAGATAAATCATAATCATGGCCTCTAGATTATAGAAATGCATTTTTATTAGGTCATTTTTTGACATTGTATGCAATTTTATATTTTTAGGGCAATTATTTCGTCCCCAGCGGTGCTGTCTTTGAAGTGTTTGTTTAATGCAAGAAGGACACACTCTATGTTGAAGTGTTGTCATGTCTCAGTCGGAAACGAGAATCAAAGAAACGCCAAAATGTTGTAATACATTACTGTTGTTATTAGATTGACTTGGCACCAGAGTCTGCCACCTGCTTGTATTTGAGAGTGCAAACTACTGCTTACCCTCAATAAACAATATAATCCGGCAGACCGCAAAAGGAAATGCCGAAGTTTGACTCGCCAGTGCCTCAGTGCCAGTATAAATTTCCGTACGGAAAGAATATTCACAGCAAAAATCAAAGTTTTTAGACCTACAAAATCCTCTCTGAATTTAAGGTTTTAACAATTATGTACAAATTATTCTATAATTCTATAGGTGTACAATAATAATTTTTTATAAATAAAATATCAGTTTTTAGGTAATTCTTTATAATTATTAAGTCATTTTCTTTAAATTTTGGGGTCATTTTATAGGTCATGTTTCAAACAATTTTAAGTCATCAGAATCCGGGCCCTAATAATAATACAGTATAATAAAATTAAAAATAATAGCAGCGACTATAATATCAGCGCCGGCCTTAGAAGGGAACTTGATCAAAACAAACAGCATGTGTACTGCCAGCTGGCAGAGCGTGCATCGGCCGCGGATCACAACACATATTATTCAATGTAAAGTTACAGAAATTAATTTTAATGTAGGCCTACATTAATACATTATGTGATTAAAAAACTAAACATTTTTAAATTAAGAAATTTTAGTTCACACTTAATTTATAATAAAATAGTAATAACAAAAGGAATTGAGATCTGCGCATTCGGCTTTTTCTGTTGTAATAATATAGTTGGTCAGTCATTTTTGCATGTAGCATGTAACAGTATGAGCGATGTCATTGTTGATCGCTTTGTAATCAATCCTGCTGACAGTAGTAGCACTGAGGACGACAATCAGCTGGAAAGGGATTGAGTTGAACCACTTTCATCACAATAATAACATACATATTAATTTTCATTGTCGTTATATCTTTCCATACTGTTCATGATTTATGTTTTACTCTGTCAATATGAATCGTGTTAATTAAAGGACGTTGCATGACTGCTTTTTGCTTGTAGACAATCGGCATAATACTATAGGTATAGATAGTTCACGTGCATTAGGCCTAATCTATATTAATAAAAGGAAGTGTCTGTCCTTCTGTCCTCCGTCTGTCTGACCGCGATGCCCAGCGAAATCTACTCAACGCAGAGATCTGAAATTTTATACATAGGTGGACTAAAGGGTCGGAATGTGCACCTCGAAGCCGGAATTTTAATTTTCGCTTTCGTTCGTGAGTTATGAGATAAAAACTGGCAGAAAATGTGCATTTTTTTTCGATTTCGAAGCATCAGTTTCAGTAATATATTTCAATGTTAAATCAATTACAGCTGGCTTTGGCTATTTTTGTCATCATACCTCATAGCCTACCTTGGAAATAAAAGCATCGCGATCGCTTGATTTTGTAAGTCCATCTTGGACGATTCATTTGTTTAGAGTGTCAAGGCCCGCAGATATATGAAATTTTCAACCTACACGTAAGAAGGATATCAACATAGGCTTAATTATGGTCAAACATTGTTCGATTTCAACGAAACTCACTATACAGGGGTTTTCTGAGCCAAGGAACTGGAACCTGAGGTCGCTTTTTCTACCAGGGGACGCTACCTAATCGTGGAATACACTCCACGTGATTTAGGTGTTAATAAATATAATGATTTAACTATTATGCACTTAAGTTTTGAAATAATTATCGCGGGAGAAGCCGCGGGCACATGTTAGACTATCTTATAATAATAAAAGGACGTGTTTGTCTGTCTGTCCGCGATGCCCAGCGAAATCTACTGAACGCAGAGATCTGAAATTTTAAACATAGATGGACTGAAAGGTGGGCGAATGCACCTAGAAGCCGGATTTTTAATTTTAGCTTTCGTTCGCGAGTTATGAGTGAAAAACTGGCAGAAAACGTGATTTTAGCGCTGTCGAAGCATCAGATTTCAGTAATACATTTCAATGTCAAATCAATTGCATTTGGCTTTGGCTATTTTTGTCATACCTTGTAAATAAAAGCATCGCGTTCGCTTGAATGTTGTAAGCCCACGCTGGTTCATTTGTTTAGAATGTCAAGGCCCGTAGACATACGAAATCTTCAACCTACACGGAAGAGGGATAATCAACATAGACCTAAATATGGTTAAACATTGTTCGATTTGGACGAAACTCACTATACAGGGATTTTCTGGGTCAAGGAACTGGAATCTGAGATCGCTTTTGCCAGGCGACGCTATCTAATCGTGGTAAGTAGTCCACGTGGTTTAGGTGTTAATAAATATAATGTTTTAACTATTATGCTATTAATTTTTTATTTTTTATTTTTTATTTTTGAAATAATTATCATGCTAGTTTTTAATAACCTGAAAGATTTCTTCCACTAACGTGGAATTTATATTGCTTGATAAATTTCACCAGCCTAAAAAAGGCGGGATTTTTCATGGTTAATTTTGCGCCCTTCGTACCTGCGCCCTTGGCGGTCGCCCACCTAGCCACCGCCTAGCTACGGCCCTGTCGATAAGCAAGATGGTAAAAGTAGCATAGAGCTCGATCTACTCTCCCAAATTATGTGGAGCTTTATAAAAATTTCAGGTTGTGGCTGTCGAAGTTTACAAACCGTCTTCATGTATTAACATTTTATAAAGTAAACTCACGTGTAGGCACTTTTTTTTTTTTTTTTTTTTTTTTTTTTTTTTTTTTTTATTTTTTTATTTTATTGTACAAATAACTTATCACATTATCTAATGCTTATTGAGTAATACACTAAGTTTTAACAATACAGAACACTCAACAAGGTGATTGCACTGAAGTCTGATACAGTACCAGTAACAAAACAATCGATCACATTCCGCAGTGGGAGAAGTGAAACCAGATGAACTATGCCGTGTGGTGGGGATCCTAGTTGTGAGGTATTAAGTCAGAATGTTCCATATGGCATGCCCTAGCTCAACGATTACTTTGGTGTTACGTGCCGGGGGAGAAAATCTGAAATTTGGATATTGTACATAGTGGAACCCGAAGTACTGTTCCCGTATATTTAGAAAGCGGATGATCTTTTCTTTCGTGGTTTTCCAAATAGGAGATAGCAAACATTTTTCGAATCGATGGTGGAGAGTGTCAGTCGCACCACACGCGGCGCAAAGAGGCGATGGCTTGATTTTCCTCTTGTGTAATAAGTCACCTGATGGAATTAGGCCATTTATCAATTCATACCAAAGGCTTTTATGGTGAGATGGTAGATTCTTATTGTGCAAGTTTGTCCATACTCGCCTCCAATTGTAGACTGGTTTCTGAAGGACAACTCGAGGATCCGGGAGCTGGGCTATTTTCTCACGATAAATGTCCTTCGTTGTGAGTTCGTTCCCCCGACGAGTGAGACGACTATAACTGACACATTCGAGTAATTTCTTGACATGTGGTTCATGTGTAGATATGCCACGTAGATCCGGTGGGTTCAAAAGTTTATCATTGGGTAATCTGTGGGACAGGAAAGTGTGGCTATAGGGGTCACCAGTACCTTGAAGATGTTTCCAGTTGTTTTTCAAGAATAAACTGTCCGCTTTTAGCTGTGGATCAATTGCTTGCAAACCTCCTCTTGAGTAAGGTAAAGACAACTGGTCTCTATGGACTCGTAGAAGACGACCTGTCCATATGAACCAACCAGTGATGGATCGGAGTTTTTTACCATACATTTTTGGAAGTGGCAGGATCTGACTTGTATACCACACCTTTGATAGCGCATACATATTCACATATTGTACTCGCTGTATGAGATGCAATGATCTATAACGGTTATCACTCAACATTTGCCGAATGATATTAATAATCCGAGTCCAGTTTTGATGAAGGGTACCCATGAGGGAAGATGAAAAAGTAAGTCCTAATATTTTAATCTGAGGTTGTAAGTGTATCCAGGTTGGGAACTGTGTAGCAGTGTGGCCGATTGTTATAGCTTTAGTCTTGTTCACATTTAAGGCAGCGCCACTTGCGTTGCAGTATCTCTGAATAATGTCATGTATATGGGAAATACTCACATCAGGCGTAAGTATCAATGATACATCATCGGCATATGCGCGTACTAGGTTGTTGGGGTGCGCTTCAAGATATGTACCCAAGCTGCGTAACAAAGGGTCAATCGCTATCACAAACAAATGCATGGATAGAGGGCAGCCTTGTCGCACTGATCTGGTGATTGATATTGGTTCTGTAAAATAGCCATTTACCTGTATTTTCGTTGTAGCGTTCGTCATAATTCGACGAAGCAGCCCAATATACGCTGTGTCTACGCCAAGTCTATGCATTGTCCGAAAAAGGTATTGGTGATCCACTCTGTCGAAAGCATGGTCAAAATCCAAGGATAGTAAGAGTTTCTGCTTACGGGACCGATTGGCGTCGCTAATGGCGTCGCGAAGGGCGCTGAGTGCGTTAAAGATACTTCCATCTGAGCGGACACATTGTTGGGAAGAACACAAAACTTCATTCACTGCCGGATGGAGGCGGGTTTTTAAACAGCGCATGAGCAACTTATAGTCGCAGTTTAATAATGTTATAGGTCGGTAGTCTTTCACTGTCTGAGGTTTTGCAATTTTGGGGATCATAACTGTTATACCACTAGTGAAGGCACTGGGGACCGAAACCAATGTAACAATTTCATTGAATATATCTTCCAAGTCCTGCTTAATAGTGTTCCAAAACTTAGAGTAAAATTCAACAGTTAAGCCATCCGCACCCGGTGATTTATTCTTCGGGCAATGGAGTAAAGCAGAATTCATTTCATCAATGGTAAAAGGAGCAATGGACGATGAGTGCAAGCTTTCTTCTTCGATTGACAGTATGGTATCATGTTGAACAGGAGAATATAACTGAGAGAAAAATGTGTGGAAGATTTTGCGAATCCCTGGCTGTGACTTGACAACCGTACCATCGTCGTCTTTAATTTGATGAATGTACTTTCGTATGCCCCTTTTGTTTTCTTTGAGGACATGAAAAATCGAGGGCTGTTCATCTTGAAGGTCGACCGTTTTTGCCCTCACTTGAGTACCTCGTAAGTCTGCTAATTGTAGTTTCATTATCTTAGCCTTCACTTTCCGAATAAGTATAGACTGTTCTTGGGTAATAGTCTGTTTGTGATACAGGTCTCGTAAAACGGCATACAGAAAATTGCTGTATTGCTGCTGTAGTTGCCGTTTTTCACGAGCACAGCGTTGAAACCAGGATCTGATTTTAATTTTTATTGCTAGCCACCATTGTAATTTGGACTGGTAACGTTGTTGTTGTCGTTTCCAGATGTTCCACTGCAATATAAATTGTTCTTGTATATCTTCATCTGCTAGGAGAGTGGAATTTAACTGCCAGAAACCTCTGCCGTAAGGCTGAATTGTAATAGGCAAGCGAACAGATGTGATGAAACCACAATGATCTGATAATTCAGTGGGGCAGATATCAACCCCTCTGATTTCTATATCTGCATTTACATATATACGATCCAGGCGGCCAGCTGAGGTGTGACGTTGAAAAGTATACAGCAGGCGATTTTTGTGTATCGCTTCCCAAGTGTCGCGTAGCTTGAATTTGGACACAAGATTTTGCAAGGCTGGACAGGTGTCGTAATTGCCAGTATGGTCCTTATGGGATAAAATGGCGTTGAAGTCACCTCCAAGTAAAATATGCTTGGCGTTATTGAATAAAACAGCTACATCTTCACTGTAAAATTGGTGTCTTTCCTTACGTTTAGTAGATCCGGAAGGACCATAGACATTTATTATTGTCACATCTTCGACTCGTAAACTTATACCACGGCAGTCAGGTAGTAGTTTCACATCACAATAAGCAATGTTATGTTTTAGAAGAATAGCAGTCCCACGGGTGTTGTGATCGGTATTTACTTCAGCCGTATAACCCGCAACAGTATAAATATTAGTTGAACTCACTTCTTGTAACAAAGCAATATCTATATCTAGAGAATGGAGAGTTTTACTAAGTAATCGAAATTTATCTATAGTCTGGATATTATTAATGTTCAGTGTTAAAACCGTATACGTGAGCTGCATAAGTGGTAATAATATACCAAGACATGCACATATGCTCCTAGTGCGAAACATAATTGAGATTTGTTTTTATTTCGCAATCCGATGGAATCTTAGCTTAGAAGTTGTTTTAACTGGCGCGCTGTGTGTATGCTCTTCTCGAGCGAGCGGATTGTTTACGTCACTCGCAGAGGCCGGAGGAACGGAAGCAGGGGGACTGACCTGCTGTTGTTGTATGCCTGGATCCGGATCATGTGACGATCCAAGGGTCTCCTGACAGCGAGGCTCGTTTACTGCATCTGTAGTAGTAATTGTTGTAGGATCGATGATGTGTTCATCGGAAGATTTTAGTTTTTTTGCAGTAGGCTCTTGAGTACTCGGTTCTGTGCTAGAAGGGAGTGATGAGTCACCTCCGTCGGTAGGACTGGAACTTGTAGCAGCAACGGATACGTCCAGTTGATGCTGCTGCTTCTGGCTTTGGTGGAGATGTTTTTGGTGTTGTTGTTGTGAGGGTTGGCTTTCACGTGGAGTTATTTCCAATTGTACATCGTCATCACCATTAGTATTGGTGTCTGGCGGCTCCGTCAGAGTGGGCGGGACCAGTACATCAATTTCGGGTTTACGAAAGAGATCACTCAGCAAGAGAGGTTTACGGGGTTGAACTGTTGTCTTGTACGCGAACTTTCTGTATGTACACTGATCTTTGAGGTGACCTGATTCTCCACATAGATTGCAGGTTTGTAACTGTCCTGTATAAACAACATAGGCTTCATGACCGCCGATATTTATGTTTGAGGGAATGGGTTTAGTGATGGTCATGTACACAGAACGGATACCATTAGGAACTTTATATTTATAGCCAGAAGACCACAGTTCGTTTTCAAGTTTGTGTACAGGTCCATACGATTGTAAAGTGGACCTGATCTTGTCATTGGGCAGTTCTGGTGGGAGGTTGAAGACCCGGACATGTGTATGTTCCTCACTAGCGTCAGTAATAACAACTGATGTTACGGTGTTATCTTCTAGAATGTATTCACTCTTACCTTTATGTTCATTTAATAATTGTTCAAAGACCACTCGATTTTTCAATTTAATGAAAACCGCGTTGTGTTTCCCCACGAGTTGCAGAGCTTCCAAGTGATCTTCTGGTATATTCAATTTTTTCGTCCATCCAGCGATGTATATCCAGGGCAGATGGTCGTGGTTTATTTTTATCAAAGGCTGCTTTGATTGTGTTTTGCCTAAGTATCTTGCTCATGTTGGGATTTTCTTGAAGGGGCGTTTCTAGTACGAAGGAAGACGGATCGAAACCCGCTTAGAATTCTAACTTGTACGTTTATAACGCGAACAAGCAAACAACAAACAAAAATCACAATTATCACTGTAGAGTTGGAACTATAGCTGCGAGAGAGACCACGTCTGTTCAGTTCGAAGCTCACGTCGCGACTGGCACTCGGACTAAATCCGACGTGGTGGTTTTTAATCTTAGATGGTAGGATAGAATACGGTAAACGTACTAGCAAGCGAGACCTCAAATCAACAGTGCTTCTCATTCTACCTGTAACTATAAAATGACGTTATTACAGTTTTCTTATGAGCTGTAGCCTACATTAAGTTCGACTTAGCTGAAAAAATAGATTCAAAATTGTATTGTACTAAACGTCGATTCCGTGATATTTTTGAGTGATTCTTTTTGCTATCTATTTCCAAATATCATATGAACAACATCTACTAGTACAATCTTCGGAATATCTTCAGTATAAGTATTTAAAAAATAATTTCTTTACATTTTCTTTTTCATATATATATATATAATCTATTCATGTTAAATGAATGATTCTAGATAGTGTTGTTCATATGATATTAAATAATACACAGATAAATAAAAATCAGGTAAACTGATGTAACAAAGTGCCAGTATGTTTTTGTTTAATCAGTTATGACTGCAATTATGATATGCAGAATATGTTTTTTTTAATTGATTTCCAAGTTAAGCTCCAGATTTATTCATTAAGCAGGGCTTACGGAAGAAGAAAGGTCTACCATCTCAGCCACCTGGGTCATTTTAACGGTCTAATTGGATAAGCGCATGTAAATCAATAGTGTTTTTTGTCAAAGCTACCTGTATTTTAATTTCCAAGGCCTTATAAGATCACAGTAAAACAATAGGCTATGTTGTCAAGATAACTGATTTTCATTTTTTTTATAAATTCTTTCGAATACGTATATTACCATAAAATAGGCACTAAATTGAGCATTACTCCGAAACAGGTCAACCGATTTTATCCATTATGAATAGACGTCTTCCCATGGAAATTATAAATGTGTATACCAAGTTTCATAAAAATCCGGTAAAGCGTATTTGAGTTGCCGCATCTTTAAAATATACACTAAATTGGGTTTTACTCCGGTACCGGTCTACCGATTTGGTCCAATATCAGTAGACGTCTTTCCACGTACATTATAAATGGGTATACAAAATTTCAGGAAAATCCAATAAAGCATAATTGAGTTATCGCGACTTCTTATATATTAGCATAAAAACACTAAATTGGGCATTATTCC
Organism: Ectobius pallidus; assembly: GCA_964059195.1. NCBI lineage: Eukaryota > Metazoa > Arthropoda > Insecta > Blattodea > Ectobiidae > Ectobius > Ectobius pallidus. Next base: position 19,279,726 of record CAXKWD010000005.1, read on the forward strand.
GGTACTGGCCAACCGATTTGGTCCAGTATCAATAAACGTCTTCCCATGGACATTATAAATGCGTATACGAAGTTTCATAAATATCCGATAAAGCGTATTTGAGTTATTGCGCCTTTAAAGTAGACACTAAATTGGGGTTTACTACGGTACCGGTCAACAGATTAGGTTCAAATTCAATAGGGCACTTCTCGTGGACGTCATAAATGGGTATACCAAGTTTCATGGAAATCCGATACAATCTATTAAAATAGGCACTAAATTGGGCATTACTCCGGTACCGGTGAACCGATTTGGTTCAATATCAATAGGGTTTTTCCCATTGACATTATAAATGTGTTTTCCAAGTTTCATGAAAATCCGATAAAGCGTATTTGATTATGGCGCGTACAGACACACGGACGGACAGACAGACGGACAGACATTTTTCGTCCCCACACACAAATCTCATAAAGTACCATACTGGCACTTAATAAAATCAGGTAAACTGATGTAAAAAAGTGCCAGTATGTTTTTGTTTAATCAGTTATGACTGCAATTATGATATGCAGAATATGTTTTTTTTTTAAAATTGATTTCCAAGTTAAGCTCCAGATTTATTCATTAAGCAGGGCTTACGGAAGAAGAAAGGTCTACCATCTCGGCCACCTGGGTCATTTTAACGGTCTAGTTGGATAAGCGCATGTAAAACAATAGTGTTTTTTGTCATAGCTACCTGTATTTTAATTTCCAAGGCCTTATAAGATCACAGTAAAACAATAGGCTATGTTGTCAAGATAACTGATTTTCATTTTTTTTATAAATTCTTTCGAATACGCATATTGCCATAAAATAGGCACTAAATTGAGCATTACTCCGAAACAATCAACCGATTTTATCCATTATGAATAGACGTCTTCCCACGGACATTGTAAATGTGTACACCAAGTTTCATAAAAATCCGGTAAAGCGTATTTGAGTTACCGCGTCTTTAAAATATACACTAAATTGGGTTTTACTCCGGTACCGGTCAACAGATTAGGTTCAAATTCAATAGGGCACTTCTCATGGACGTCATAAATGGGTATACCAAGTTTCATGAAAATCTGTTACAGCGTATTTGAGTGATGGCGCCTTTCTATGAGAAAGGCGCCATAATCTATTAAAATAGGCACTAAATTGGACATTACTCCGGTACCGGTGAACCGATTTGGTTCAATATAAATAGGGTTCTTCCCATCGACATTATGAATGTTTATACCAAGTTTCATGAAAATCCGAAAAAGCGTACTTGAGTTATGGTGCGTACAGACGCACGGACGGACAGACAGACAGACGGACAGACATTTTTTCGTCCCCCACACAATCTCATAAAGTACCATACTGGCACTTAATTAATCACTGAGAAATATTGATATTTGTGGAAGTTATCAGGGAAACTGTAGTACAGTGCATTAAATGTGGCAGCCATTTTGAAACGATAATTGCCCATAACTTTAACAGTTTGAGAATACTTTAGGAGAAAAATTCCTCCGACACTGGGACTTGAACCCAGGACCTTTGGCTATTTGCGCCAATGCTCTACCAACTGAGCTAAGCCGGAGTTCAATTTACAGCGCCGGATGGAACCTCTCTCCTATGACTGATTGCCCTAATGGTCCACCTCACAGACAGACAAGTCATGTCATATGCAGTACTGTGAAGCACACTAATTAGTGATTTTTGTGACCGGGCTACCACTGTTATTGTACAGTTGACATTCAAGACAGATATAAGCTTTCATGAACCACAGATTATTGTCTTTGCTGCACACTAATTACCATGCATTTTGTAAAGCCTAAGGCTAAATGAATTTCCTTTTGTTGTTGTTATTAATTAATATAAGGACAATGAGTTACTGTAAAATTCAAAACACCTGGATTATAAAACCGAGATCAAGATTGAAAAAAAAAACAACTCCGGGATATTAAGAGAAGACTTGAAACATATTTTCCAGAAATTGTAGTGGAAGATGTGAAGGAAAAATCTGATGCGAAACTCAATTTAACTTCCTGAGCCCAAATAAAAGTTTGCCTCTTAGTATAATATTATTATGTATAACATTCTCTTCATTTAAATTGGTTGTAAAAATGGATAGAATCTCTTTAACCCATCGTATCGCATCCCGTAAAAATACACCACCCAATTTAAATCTGATTAATGCAATAACATAATTTTCTTTACTCAAAGCATGGGCAATACAACTTTATGACTTCACATTCTGATATAGAATAAGTCTGTCTCTCTGGAACCCTATAGCCCCTATGTTGGGGCGAAGTGGCCTCCAAGGGGAGGTTTCTGTTACCTATATTAATTTTGTTACGCTTATTTTCCGCGAGAGAGCAGAGGGACAGGTGATAAGCCCATCGCCTCTCAACCCCCCTCAGGAAACTTAAGGTGTTACTTGGACGTGAAAGGAGCGATAAATTTTGTCCAGAGGCTCTAATTGAGGCTTGGAGCTCTTTTACGTGCCGTAAATCTACGACAGCCTCCCGTTGGACTCCGTCCCCAGGATTTGCACGTCCTGAAAAACCCATCGACCGCGGGTTTGATCCCGCGACCTTCGGATCTAGAGGCGGGCACGCTAACCACCGCGGCCGACTGAAATAGAATAAAAGATCATAATTATTGTAAAGAGAGCATATTCAGTTGTTTGAACCTGATGCCAAGCTTTATTGTTCACCAGGCAAGACTGAATTCCTACAAACAGTAGGATGCTTATAACTACCCTTCAGAAATTAAAAAATGATTCAAATAAAATTTTTAGCTCTTAGTACATGTCAAGTAAATAGGTTAATATAGGGCACACCATGTAAATAGTCTAATTAAGGAAATACCATGCAGATAGGATAATTAAGTATACACCTAGTAAATAGACTCATTAAGGATATTAATATAGGACACATCATGTAAATAGAATAACTGAAGATATATAATGTAATAGAATAACTTAGGAAATAACAGGATAATTTAGGATATATCATGTAAATAGGCTAATTAAGGGTATTATGTAAATAGAGAAAATTAGGATATACTATGTAATCAGGCCAATGTAGGATATACTATGTAAATTGGTTAAATTAGGATATACAATGTGAATAAGTTATAGATTATGCATGTAATATTACTACTGTAATGGGGCATGCTGATAAAGAAACGAAATAAAAAAAAAGCACCCCATGTTCTAAACTTAAACAAAATCGTTAGGAAAATCAAGGAAATCGTGGAAAACAAAATTTTCTTCATGTGACGTCTTCTAAAATATAAGAGAAAGTCGTCGGCATTCTTCATGTCACATCCTCAGAAGGTACCCAACCCAAATACAACATTTTGCTTTCATACGATTTTCCGTTCTGGAGGTAGACTGTTCAGACACATACACACACAAACACACACAAACACACAAACACACAAACACATAAACACACATACACACATACACACATACACACATACACACACACACAGGGACATGTTTGTGAAAATAGTATCTTTAGTTTCAGGGGACCTAAAACGTGTATTTATGTTAAAAGCTCAATTTCAAATTTGGGGGTCGAACACAGTATTTTCGCTATTTATAGTAGGACTACCTATGGTAGGGCAGAGGAAGTAAAAAATATATAAACGTTCTGAACATTCAATACAAGGCAAAATATGGTAAGATAATATTCTTGTTTTACTGTTTGTTATAATATGCTACTAAATCCCAATATTGATATTAAAAAAAATGAAAATATTAAAAAATGAGAATATTAAAAAATGAAAATATATGTGAATTTGTCGGAATCCTTGTCCACAACCTTCTTATTCTCAGCCTTCCACACAGCCTTCTATATGTATACAGAAATTTGGCTTTTGTTAAAGATCTTTGCTGTAGTGTACTATACAGGGTGTTAATGAATAACACCAAAATATTTTACCTGTATATAGAGGGCACAAAGACAAGCAACTTTTATTGGGAAATTTTTGCTCTATGACGTAAAATGTGTGTGCTACAGGGCTTTAAAGTCATTATAATTTGGTGCTCTGAAGTCGATAATTATGCGAAATAGGGTTCAAATTTTCATTAAATTGACTTCATGCCTTCCTGATGATCCATAAAAACCTGATTCTTAATCATTCATCCACAGCTATTACATATTTTAGGGTTTTCATAATCTGCAAAATTTATAGACAAATCACTTGACTGGCCGTCACTGCATTACTCTTTTTTTATTCATAACTACTGACTACAGTATAAGATTTTAGGCTTCCGCGGCCCGAGTTGACAATAAAATCTTCTTGGCTTCCACGTCATATTTAAGAAGTCTGCCGACGTTTCGACCATCTTGCCGTGGTCTTTATCAAGGCTACTGACCGACTACAGAGTTAACAACGAAGTTCCTTTGTTTTGCATTTTTTTTCTAATGTTAGAATTCAGTGGCGGCAATACCCAGGGAGATTTTATGCTGTAACAGGAAAAATTTAATCCATAGAGCAAAAATCTCCTAATAAAAGTTCCTTATCTATGTCCCCTCTATACACAGGTAAAATATTTCGGTGTTATTCATTAACACCCTGTATAATTGATCATATCATCTTTTAATCTTGTTAAAGTTCTTTCCTCAGTTCATTTTTAAGAACTTTGACAGCGGTATACCGGCCTAATGTAGCGACTCCATTACCGTGAATACACTCAGAATGGCATCGGAGTGGTTGATACGAGCAGACAATGAAGCTTTATTTCGGGGACCAGTAGGAAAAAATTAGACTGATAAATTTTAGCTGCAATCTTTGCGTTTATTTTAACACATAGACCAATAATAATTTATTAAAAAACTAAACTCCCTGGCGCACCGTCACTGGAGGGAGTAGGCCTTCCATCCGACCGCTGCGTCATCTTCCATAGGCTGAAGGCAGGATTGAGGGCATGTGGTCAGTTTGCCAACACCCACAGCAACTTTTCAATGAAGTAGCTCCTCATTTTGTATCACGAAGCTGAGTGCACTCCGTTCCAGACCTCCTTACCTACGTGAAATTCCGAGGAGGTATCGGGATTTGAAACCAGGGACGCTAATCAAGAGACCACGCATGTGGTTTCTTTATTTAAAAAATGACTAGAAAATGATACACGACAAATTAAACTGAACAATCATTTTCAGGAAGGTTTAGTTTAAAAAGGACTAAATGTTATTCCTGTTGTTTCAGACCTAAGACAAGGTTCTAAGGACTGTATTCTCCAACATAGATAACATTTTTTATCTTTCATATTTAAAGCTGAGATTATATAGCATTAAGTTTGATGGAAAGTTCTTCGGATTTATTATCTCCATTTTCGAAAGCTCAGATTTGGTCTACTTCTTATCTGACCCTTAAAATTCCCATAAGAGAATCCAACGACATCTAACGGGTGTTATGTGAAACCGGCGAAAAGTGACTACTGGCTTGCGTCTTTTAATTTACAGCGCTATAGTTTGCAAAATTGCACATCAAATTACGATAATTACCCACTCGTATATTCTAAGCCAGGGTTTGCGAGCTTGCCCTTATTGAGTACGAGACGTACGGTATCCAGAAAGTAACATTCCCACATGCCATCAACGGAAACAAAACACAATTTAATGGAAACATATATTGTAACAGATAAAGGATGTATTCAGCTATTTTTCAACATATTCACCACCGGAATTCAGAAATTTCTCATACCGTGGGACCAACTTTTGTATCCCTGTATCATAGAAGTAAGCCGCCTGGGATTGGAACCACTGTTTGACAACCACTTCCGTATCTCTGTCATTCTTAAAATTCTGATGCTGATGCTGACCTGACAGGACTCTCTTGAGGTGTAGGAACAGATGGAAATCACTGGGAGCGAGGTCCGGGCTTTAGGGTGGATGTTTAAACACTTCCCAGCCGAACTTTTGCAGGAGACTTGCTAGGAGGTTGAGAATGTTATAGGGGAAAAATGCCTCTGATACTGGGATTTGAACCCAGGACCTTTGGCTATCCGTGCCAATGCACTACCAACTGAGCTAAGCCAGAGTTCACTTCACAGCACCAGTGCGACCCTCACGCACACATGAAGCATGCCAAGAAGTATGAGAAATGTATCGTTTCAGGTATTTGTTTACTTATAAACTGTAATAAATTGCAATTTTAGCTGCGACAAAATAATAACTGTTTACTAATAAATGTAACGATCAGCTTAATGTAATAACTTTTTATTAACATCAGAACTTCTAATCAGGGAAGTAAATGTGATCTATTGTAGAAGACGGCAGGAAACAGTTGTTAGAAAGTCTAAAACGTCCAAAACAGACAAATTCATACAAGACAGCAAAGAAATCACAGAAAATTGGCTCGTGTCAGCTACCTCATTTCTAAATTGATTGTGGGGAAAAATGAAAGTATTCAAAGTAGGGGAGAATGTTAAAGTCCGTTTAGCTTAGTAAGTACCACCACTTAAACTCGAACCGGTGGCAGTGACATTGAATTTACTCGTATAAGAGCGTGTAAAGAAACCCGTTTTTAGTTTCTGTTAATGCATTCACAAAGTTTCAATATATTCGATCATTATAGCTTGTCCTGTATAACTTTCACAAGTGTGCACTTCATACTCTCAGATAGTTAGTTATTCTGTTTATTTAAGCTGGCAGAGCTAAGGCCATTAGGCCTTCTCTTTCGCTCCACCAGTCAAACACAATATAACAAATTCATAATTTAACTATTTAAATCCTAAATACAATAAACTAAAATACTATTAAAATACATGTTAACTTAAACACTACACTCCTAATAAAATTACTTGAAACTTAATTACAAAAACAAAAAATTAATATTAACATTAAAGCCTAAACACTAACAGTTAGATACATTCCTAATATAAATTTAAAGTACATTATTTAGAATTAAGCTACTGACTTCTCTCTTAAATTCACCAAGCGTTCGACAGCCTCTGACAGTGCGAGGGATGGATATGCGAACTACTGATACAGAGAATGAAGATGAATAGGATGAAGAGCGGTGTAGAGGGATAGAAAGTACAATACTAAACTCTGATCGTGTGTTTAGGGTGTGATGAGAGGACAGGTTATGGAAACGACTAGATAAATATGATGGTGATGAAGTATGAAGAATTTTGAAGAGGAGACAAAGACAGTGAAATCTTCTTCGGTCATTCAGACGGAACCATGACAGCAGATAGTGCCTGTATAAGAAGTCACTGCAACGCCACTTATGCGGAATTGAAACCTATTCCATGTGCCTAGTAGGCCTACTGCAGAGCATTGGTGTTACGTTGTTTACATTGACCTATAATTTCGGTTCCCAATATCTCTTGAAAGTATCCACTGAAATTTTATTGGTCCTAGCTTAGTACTAAACTAATGTAAAATGTTCTGTCCTGTACAATTACACTTTGGTGTGTTACTTATGGATTCGCGTGAGTTGGTACAGCTAAAATGGTAAACATCAACGGAAAGAGGAGAAAAGGGGAAAATGTTTAGGTTATTCATACCCTCCCTCAGCGAGTCAGGTTCAGTCCTGTTTGGTATTGTTCATTTACCATGGAGGACAGTACGTCAAAGCGTAGGTTATTAACTAACTTCAGCCCTGAATGGGAGAAAACTTTTTTTTTTACTACAGTACAAGGTAATGTATGATCTTATAAGTAATATACTTCCGTAAAACAACGTGATTACAACATTTCGAATCAATTTGCATCGCAAAATTACACCTGTGCAATTAGGAGCCGCTATTGAGTTTACAAACAGCTCTCCTTGTGGTAGACGCTAACGAGAGTGGAGCATGTAAAGCCGGCTCCCTAGAGCTGCGTTCTGATGACGATTGACCTAAGCTAAGAAATGAGCGAGATTTATCCTGTTTACTGGCCGACCTTTCATTGGTAAAACTTTAGCCTGGGTAATATCGGAAAACCAAGTTACTGTAACTAGTGAAACGTAAAACGAAAGTTTCATAAGCTTTTCAGTCCCCAAACCAGGTTAAAATAGTATATTGGCCATTAAAGAACTAATGATCCCAACCTTCGGCTTTCCGTGCCGAAGTCATAGGAGACTGAGCGCTGTGAAACGAACTCTGGCTAGCTCAATTGGTAGGGCATCGGCATGAGAAACTGAAGGTAATGGATTCTAATCACAGTGTGAGAAGGAAATTTTCTCCTAAAATATTCACATGTAATGTTCAACAGAAACAACATTCTTTGGTTTCATGAACACGTGTCTACATATTTCTAGGGTAGGCCTATTTCTGTGAATAATAGACCTGGCATCTGAAAAACTCTGAGGTCTGCTCTTCATCAGTAAAATGGCTTGAAACGGGATAAAACGTACTAATCCGTACATGTATGTAGTTTTTAATGACTTCAAGCAACAATTGTGCCGAATTAGGTAAAAATTGAACAGTGCGTTTGGTCGTGAGTTCATAAAACACAACACAAAACAAAAACAGAGGAAATGCCTGTAAAAAACCATCAGTAAAAATGTACTGGAACAAAGTTATATAGTATATTGCGATACAAGTGCCGTAAGCGGTTCATACGGATCGAGGAAAGAGTTTGAAAAAACGAGATCAGTTATGCGCTTACGGCACGAGTATTGCATGCTATTTTTTGCACGATGATTATTTATATCAATTTATTTATATTAATTGAGATATTAGCTGAAAATATTATGTATAGGCCTATACACTATTGAAGATCGATGTTATATTTCAGAAAGTGATTCGCATGTGTTTGTTGTTATGGGAACCTAATATTTGTCCTGGGGGGCCTTGTCCAGAAAGGCTTGTATTATGATGAGTGCCGTAAGTAAATTCTTACCGCACGGAAATTTGTTTTGTTTCCATAGCAACAAGATTGCGTGCGGGAATGTCAACTTACGATCCACGGCAACAGTATTCGTAAGTACCACTAATTAGTTAAGTCGTGCAAAAACAATTTTAATACACAGGATTGGAAGTAGTCTTCAATTTTTTAAAAGCATGTACCCTTTGACTACAGTCATTGGATGATGCTGAACATTACATGAAACGGAACCATTAAAACGGCCACCATCTTGAAACGGAATACTCCGTGGCGCTACATCCCTGAAGGGACAAGACCTCCACCCGACCGCTGCGTCATCTACCTTAGGCAGACGGCAGGATTGGGGAGCATGTATCCAGCATGCCGACACCCATGGCCGTTAATGGTGAAACGGAATAAGAAAATAAAAATCCTTACATATACGTCGATTTTAATGACTTCAAGGAACATTTAGGCCTATGAAAAATTGGTATAAAATCGAACATAGATTTACTGACATACAGACGAAATGCCGGTACACCATTATTGTTACATAAAAATGTACTGGAATAAAATTGTGGAAAACTTTACATCCGAGAGCGTAGGCAGTCTTCATTTTTTTTTTATCATGAACAGTTTTGATGGAATAGTTGGAAGAAGCTGAATATTAAAATTGCCACCAAATTGAAATGGAATAAAAAAATAAAAATTCTCACACAAACGACTTCAAGGAAAATTATCCAAAATTGGAAGAAATCGAAAAACACGTTAGTTATAACTGCGTAACACTTAAATTTACAAACAGACGAAATGTCAAACGATCGAGTTAAAACAGGACCTCGTTGAATTAATATTATTACTATTTTGTCAGAAGATTAATTCATTTAAATTAAATGCCATGAACAAGTTACATCGGTCTCAGAGTTCGACATGTAGGGTCAAGAAATGACGTGAAGAGGCTCTGGCAGCAAGGCAGATGGATACCAATTCTCGCCCTCTCTTTTTTTTACCACGACGGAACGTGTTCGTGTCCATAGACAGCGCACTGGTTTTCCCTGCGGCTGGGTCGACGTTTCAGCCTATACGATTATTTTAAAAATGTTCAACAGTGATCCATTGATTTATGAAGGTTCCACTTACAGTAACTTCTCTGCACTTCGTTTTAAAGAATTCCGTTATTAGAGCCCGGATTTGTATGCATAATAAAGAAATAATATATGCATGCAAGTATGCATGAATAATTTTACAAATATGCACTTTTATATGCAAAAACAAATGAACAAATGTCAAATAGGCAATTTTTGGGGGATAATCTCTCTTTATTCGTGGCTATTACAGTAGATGAGAAAGTTGTCCTGAGGTTTTCATGTGTGAAGTGCCTACGTAACTTTTGTCAGTGAAGAAGATTTTATAGGATGAAAATGCCGTTTATATATCGCATGATGTCACAGGTGGATTGAAAAACACCACAAATCGTCTCAGTGAATTCCTCTCCTGTTACAGCTTTTTCACCACCACAAGCCAAAATTTTGCTGATTTGGCAGATTGTTTTGTAACCAGGATTTTTATTGAATACCTGACTAAGCTTATCGAATGCAATTTTAGCAACAACTTGAGTTTGTGAAGATAGTACATTTGAAATTTGATTTATCAGAGATAGTGAATACTCTAAATAATTATTTCGAGCCTCCAACTGTGTTATAATTTCAGGTAATTTGGAGAAGTGGCTATGAATATAATGGATCATTTTCTCAATGCCATCTTCTGAAAAACATTCCTGAGCTATCGTAATCTTCTGCTTTTAAGGGATCTATCAAGGGCTCCAGAGTTAAATGCATCCACCCACCCATCCATCCATTTATAAATAAATAAACATATAAATAAAAATATATAGGCTTATAAAGATTGAGAATATTGTAGGAGAAAAATTCCTCCGGCACTGGGACTTGAACCCTGGACCTTTGGCTATTCGCGCCAATGCTCTACCAACTGAGCTAAGCCGGAGCTCAATTCACAGCACCAGATAGAACTTCTCTCCTATGACTAATTGCCCTAATGTTCTACCTCACAGACAGACAAGTTATGTCACATACAGTACTGTGAGGCATACTAAGTAGTGATTTTTGTGACCGGGCTCCCACTGTTATTGTACAGTTAACATTCAAGATATATATAAGCAATCATCAACCACAGATTATGACATAACTTGTCTGTCTGTGAGGTAGACCATTAGGGCAATTAGTCGTAGGAGAGAGGTTCTATCTGGTGCTGTGAATTGAGCTCCGGCTTAGCTCAGTTGGTAGAGCATTGGCGCGAATAGCCAAAGGCCCTGGGTTCAAGTTCCAGTGCCGGAGGAATTTTTCTCCTACAATATTCTCATGTAGTGTCCAGCAGAGACAATAATCTGTGGTTCATGATTGCTTATATATATATATATATATATATATATATATATATATATATCTATTATAAAGATTGGTTGCAGATACTTTTTTAAGTACCAGTAATTATTAACTATCTAAAGAGGAAAATTAAATTTAATACCACATTTAAAAGTAAAACATGCACTTTTTAATTTAAAACTTACAATATGCATTTTCCCCCGGAATATGCATACCGGTGAAATTGTCTGGAAAAGCATGACTTACAAAATAACTTATATAATGTACGCATACTTTTAAATATAAAAAAGAACATGCACTTTGCATATAAATCCGGGCTCTATACGTTATTATTGTTGCAAAGTTAATAAGGGAAACAGAGTTGAAAATAAATTTTTATTTTTGATACTAAATACCAAAAGCCTCGTTTACTTTGCATACATTCCAGAAAATCTACAAACCATTCTTTATATTCCTGTTAATCAGGTATGGATGATGGATGCATCCTGTCCATTCCAAGTACGGAGTATACCAGGAGCGGAGGTTTCATTACGAAAGACTATTCTAGTTACGCTTATGTTCCTATAGAGCAGCGTTTCTCAACCTTTTTAAACCCGAGGACCTCTAAAATGTGTACATTTTTTTACGGACCCCTAATTTTACATCCCATTTTTAAAAGTAGGCTACATATAGGCCTATATTCGTAATATTTAGGTAATAATTATGGGTCATTATAACGAAATAATTCTAAATAAATTTTTTTAATTCGACGGAAACACAGTTATTGAATTTGAAGTAAACTATTGACAGTAAAAGTATATTTTGAACAGACTGTAATATTTATTACCAATTTGATAATATAATTAGGAATTATAACACAGGTTTACCGGTATCAGACACTCGGGCACCTACAACAATAAAACCCTTGTTAAGAGAGCGCCTCTAATAACAAATTCCGACAAAGTCTTATTTTTCAGGGTTTTGAATGAAAGAGGGAACCATAGACGTCAGTGCATCAGGGGTTTCAAACTGTGGTTCGTAACTGCAAAAGTAAGGAAGCTTGCAATAGGACCTGTATTTTCGAAGATTTTAAAAACTTTGACATCTAGTGTCCATTTTATGTGACAAATTTTTACTTCTTTACTTGCTTTATGATATTTTTTAATTATGTCTGCGGACCATCTGCACCATCTTCGCGGACCACCAGTGGTCCGCGGACCATAGGTTGAGAAACGCTGCTATAGAGCACAGAGAGACAGGTAATAAGCCCATCGTCTTGAAGACTATGTAGAGGAAACCAAGGCATTACTTAGACGTGAATACATCCCATGGCAAGACAGGACTTACCGTCATCCGCTGCGTTTTCTACCTACGTCATTTTCCTTGTTCAGTAGGTAGTGTGCATTATTGCAAATTTGCGGTAGGAAGTTTTGTTTACTTTTTTTTTAAATTTATTTGATAATTAGAATCAAGTGCGAAGTGTTTTATTTGATGACACTTTCTGCTCTTCTTCTTGTAATCCTCCTCCTCTTCCTACTCCTCCTCCTTGTACATCTGCTTAAAGCAAATTTTAAGCATAAAGGAGGATGAGGAGTGAATACATTTTGGTATTGATTTCTATACGCTCCATTAAGGTAGCTTAAGTCAGGATTACTTACTCATTTATACGATTAATATGGACACTTAGTCCACCTAGAATCATGCACTCTTTTTAGAGTCAAGTTTCACTTCTTAATATCCTCTTATGTTAAATGTAGGGAACAGTGATGGAGGGGATTGGTTGATGCCGAACAAATTATTTTAAGGGATAAATCTTGTGTTTGAGTTCACAAATATAAACGAACTGAAAGGAATCGTACGAAAGGAAGACCAAATTAAAGAAAGTACTAACACAGTATAAGTATTAATACAGTAAGGAAACTGTGTGTTAAAAGTCCTATGACAACTTGTTAGCTGGGCGACACTAGCGCTCCATGCGGCGGTTGAGTAAAACTGCATTCTCACCATATAAAATAACTTGGGAAAATGCATAAACACATAACAAAATATGTTATAATAAGAGAAAAAAAATCTTCTTTCAAAACTGAATTTTAAATTTAAGAAACAATGAAGCATGTATTATATTTTAGTTAAGATCAGGCACAATTTTTAAATGCCACTTACCTGTAACTTGCACTGCAGTTCCTAGGGCTCTTCTTATTACAAGTTTTAATAACTTCAAGATGATTCTTGGAAAACCAATTATAACTCATTTTTATTTTTAAAAGTTGCCTAATATTACATTAGAATAGAAATGTCATCATTTTACAAAAATAATACAATATTACATAAGATACAATACAAAATTCAAATAAAAATATAGGTTTCTATCAATATTTCTCAATTTCTAATACTCCAAAACTGCTTTTAGTATACAGTCGGTACAGCAGTTTTAATTAAAGAGTTCTTATTGGAATTCATAAACTGGCTGTTTTCGAAGTGTTCCAAACATAGGCGGCAATTTACATTTAAATATTTTACAGTTTTTGTTAGTAGGTCTTCTCGCCGACTATTGATGACCCATTTTTTACACCTGAAATCATTACAACAATTGAAGGTAGATCGAAGCCGTAAGATACAGAAACAAAATACAATCTATATAACTTAAACGTTGATTTTAAAGGTGGGAAAAACCTAGGACTAGATACGCTTCTTAACAGTAGCCTATTTTAGGTAAGCCTATTGCTTGCCTAGGTTTGGATAATGATGTCATGTTAGTTTACTGTCGCAAACACCTTAATGGCACATGTATCCGAGAATTTATGATGTAAGATTATGTTTTCGTCATCTTTACGCCTACATCGTGTTCGAGAAAATAAATATCGTACCGCCTGTAAAATCGGCTATGTGCACTTTTTTACGAAATTGAGTTATGTGCACTGATATTCCTTGGCATTGATCCTTACAACCGGGCATGTGGATCTTTGATTGTCAGGTTTGTGCAAGCAAAGAAAAAAAATCGGCTACATGCTGCAAAATGGCCATGTGCATTAGAGCTCACATAGCCATTCTTGACTGCCAACACGGCACACATGTTTGTATACATAACCGGCCCTGACATATACATTACAATGCCCATAGGAAATAAGCTGCACCGCAGCAAATATTGTGTTATCTTAAGCGATCACAATACGACATCCTAAATATTGTTATCTTTAACCGTGATATAGACTGCTGACATTTTCATTTCATTAGTATCTATTGTTAGAAATTACAACATAATTAAAGATAAAAATATTAACTTACATTAAAGTAAATGTAAACATAACCACACCAGAACATGTGTCAAGAGTAAGCCAGCAGGCATACAATAAATATTACGTATTTTTCTTCTTACCTTTCTGGATCTTTTGGGAAAGTGAAGAAATGCAATTCAGGATTTCTTCCTTTATTGTTACTGCAATTTATAGCAGAACAATAACATCCTTTCCAAACACGCATTGCTATAAAAATTCAAGACTCCTATTTATTTCCATTCTTCCCGCAGTAGTGATTGTAGTATTACTCATTGGCCGGTAGGATCGCATGGAATCTGCGCGCGCATGTCCGTATGGCAGAAAAACGGACTGAGTTTCTTTACTGTATTAATACGTATACTGTGGTACTAATTAAATCTTGAATCATTATATCTAGTAGCATTCATTTCAGTCAGCAGTAAAAGCATTTAACTCCGATTTCTAGAAGAAATACAATAATATTCTACTTTGGGAGAAATATAAACATCACTAATTAATAAAACCAGAATACTGATGAAAATACGTGTCAACGCAAGCTAAGGGTTTTTTCCAGCATCTTTATTATGTGCAGTGAATAGTTTTAATTCAAATCATCCGCTATGCCTTCTTGCGCCAAGTCATCTTTGAGTAGGCGTAATATTACATCATATCCTGATCACGAGTTCTTTGTGACGGGTATGCCCCTGTAGGGACGCTTCGAAGAGCGTCAGGAAGCCAAGTCAGTATTAAGTCTGCAGTTACAAGAACAAGTCACGTTCTGACACTGCTCTAATTTCCTAGTGAACAAAGGCACCTTCGCGCCATTTGTAATTATACTAGAAATCGTTGGAATAAAACTTCAGTACCAGTTTTATTCAATCCAAGTAAATTATTCAACATAATTTACGCATTTTAAATATTCAAAGTGCATAAGATTCGCGTATAAGTTCTACGGCAGTGTAGTGTGGTGACGTCATTGCTCATCCGAGAGGCTACCTTACGTGAACTATCAAGATCTAATAATTGTGAATATATTCAATCAACAGTAAATTTTATTACCTTTAAATGCATATATAATTCTTTGGTAAAATATAAAATTTACGAAATTACTTATAGTGGTGTAATACTTTACGCGCCATTTTCTAGTTCATTGTTTCAACGTGTTTCTTTAGTTATTATTCAGTTTTCATATATTCTTTCTTTAAGTGTTTACAAGTATTAATAAAGTGCAAAGTTTTCATAACATGTTCGATTGTTAAACCAATATAATTCCTAGGATCTCTGAATCCAGTGTCCTCGTGATATAGTCCACTCTTGCTCTAAATGGTCCTCCTCCCAGAGAATTTCTTCTATGTATTACACATACATGGTTTCACTTCTTTCCTAATTTATTCCTTTCTACTACTTACAATTTGTTCCTCTCGAACCTGATACCTAAACATTTTCCCTCTCTCGGACCGGATATATTTTCCGTCCAATCCCGAACAATACGTTTACATCTTTTTTAGAATATTTATTCAGGTAATATCTTTATATTCCAGTGATTAGAAGAATAAAGAATAATGAGGTTGTTACTTACGTCTCGTTATTTGTCTCCAAAGTAGCTTCTTCTTAAAGGAAACATTGCCCTGCATTTCTTTTCCTCATAATAAAACCAATTTACTCACAGTATCATCTTATTTTTCTCTTCTCTCTTTCTCCTTGCACATCGACGTTCTTTCCCACGATAAGAAGAAAGTTTCGGTTGTTTCAACACTGTTGTTTTCCCAAGTGGCGTTACACGCTGCTGATTTCAGACGGTAGGAGTTAATTTCTTTAAAATTGTTAAATTTAGCGGACGGAAGCTGCCAGGGGATTTTTTGGCTGTTACTTGAAAATATCTAATATCTCTAAAAGTATAGAGATAGCTGGTTAAACAGAACATACTGAAACGAAAACTACGATTTGTAAGATTAAATTCATTGTATTTCTTTATGTTATAAAAGGGCAGTATAAATTGAAAATATACTTTTTAGTATACGCTCTCTAAAACTGTCCCTTGTCGGACTGATAACACTCCGAAAAATAGCATTTTAGCGACCTAGGTGGCTAAAATTGCATACAAATTTATTTAAAATGGAATTTTATCGTCTAGGATGCTAAAGTCATATGGCAATCTATAAACAAAATCCAAATGGCATTGGCCAGTTACACCAACTTTAACATGGATTTAAGCATATATCTATATTAATAAAAGGAAGTGTCTGTCTTTCCTTCTGTCTGTCTGTCCGCGATGCCAGCGAAATCTACTCAACGCAGAGATCTGAAATTTTAATCACAGGTGGACTGAAGGGTCGGAAAATGTACTTCGAAGTCAGAACTTTAATTTTCGCTTTCGTTCGTGAGTTATGAGTGAAAAACGGACAGAAAACGTGTATTTTTTGCGTTTTCGAAGCATCAGTTTCGAGTAAAACATTTCAATGTCAAATCAATTACAGCAGGCTTTGGCTATTTTCGTCATACCTAGGAAATAAAAGCATCGCGATCGCTTGAATGTTGTGAGCTCACCCTGGTCTATTCGTTTGTTTATAATGTCAAGGTACGCAGATATCTGAAATTTTCAACACAGTCGGAAGAGGGATAATCAATGTAGGCCTGAATATGGTCAAACAATGTTCGATTTGAACGGAACTCACTATGCAGGGATTTTCTGGACCAGGGAACTCGAATCTGAGGTCGTTTTTCCCAAGTGGCGCCTTTTAATCGTGGAACTCACTTCAAAGTCGGTTTTTTTTATCTGTATCATTATAATTATTAATCGTATAATTTAGGCCTATGAATGTTTCGCCTGCAAGTATTAATAAATATAATGTTTTAATTATTTTGCACTAAATTTTTAATTTCTCAATTAATTAGAGACAGAAGTACTATTGAATTCTAGCAAATATGATTAAAATCCATTGTCTGCAGTAATAAAATATATCAAAATAATAGAGAGCTTGATATAATGAAACACGTGGGATGCAAAAAAGGAAAATATGCAGGTAGGTTAAGTCAACAGGATGTTTAAGTTTCCTCCATGACAACATGAATGGAAAAATGACGAAAGAAACTAAGCTTTTAAATGAGTTTCATTCTCCACGCTGTAAACGCCTGCAACACATCGTTTAGACTACACGCAAATCCGGAGAGTTGTCGACGTATGCCTAACCTGCAAGGGGTCGTAAAGCATTTTGTAATAGGCAGACTTCAAATTGATGGAACAAATACGACAAATACGATGCCCAGCAAAATCTACTGCATGCAGAGATATGAAATTTTAAACACAGATGGACTGAAGGGTGGCCGAATGCACTTCGAAGTCGGATTTTTAATTTTCACTTTACTTCGCGAGTTGTGAGTGAAAAAACTGGCAGAAAATGTGAATCGAAGCATCAGTTGTCAGTAATACATTTCATTTTTCAAATCAATTGCAGGTGGCTTTGACCGCTCTTTGTCATAAATTGGAAATAAATGTTTCGCGATTGCTTCAATATATCGCAGGGAATTATAGATCGCCTCGTTCTTAGGAGGCTATGGGTTCCAGCCCCGCCTCGGGCATGAGTGTTTGTTGTAATTATTTATATTTACAACTTGAAACAATATAATTAAAAGTAATATGATATAATTCATGCAAATTATGTAAAAACGATGTCAGTGTTATTAAATATGTTGTATTTATTTTTCTGTTTAATAAATCACAATTTAGAACAAGTAAAGGACTACTACAGGGTTGTCCTATGTCACCAATACTATTTAAAATTTATATAGATGTTAGTCTGAGGCAGTGGTCTCGGAAATTCAACAGAATGGGACTAGAAATAGCAGATGGAAAATATATACATCACTTACTTTTCGCAGATGACCAAGTGGTTATTGCACAAGATGGAGAAGATGCCAACTACATGTGTAACCAACTATTAAAGGAATACAAAAAATGGGGTTTGAAGATCAATTATAAAAAAAAAAACAGAATACTTAACCAATGATACAGATGAATTGTACATCGAAGGGGAAAGAATAAAAAAGGTTAACAACTTCTACTATTTAGGCACAATCTTAGAAAAAGGGGGGACATCAGACATGGATATCAATCAAAAGATAAATAATGGGAGGAAAGTAATTGGAATGTTGAACTCAGTCTTATGGAGCAGGAACATCATTTGTAGCACGAAGAGAATAATATTTAAGTCAATATTGCAAAGTATAGTGTTATATGGAGCAGAGATGTGGATAATGAACAGAAAACATATGAACAAACTGAAGGTATTGGAAATGGATTTTTGGAGAAGTTCAGCCAGAGTCTCACGAAGAGACAAAGTAAGGAATGCAGAAATACGAAGAATGATGGAAGTGGAAGAAGACATTAACAATACTATTGAGCGGAAGAGACTACAGTGGTATGGTCACGTACGAAGGATGGAAGAAGGAAGGATACCAAAATATATATTTGAATGGGAAATTGGAAGGAGAAGAAGAAGAGGGCGTCCTGCGACTACATGGATCAACAATGTACAGATACCAATGGGAAGAGTTGGTGCAGTGGAAGAAGATACACAGGACAGAGAAAAATGGAGACAGATTATTAACAAAAGATGACAAGCTCAGAAAAGTGTATTGATTATGTTGAAATGTGATATGTGGATACTTTGTTTTAATTTGTATTGTTTGGTTGGAGGATAGCCTCTGTATTGAGGGAAGACTCAGGATGTATGTATGAATATATTATTTAAATAAAACATCTAACAGTTGAGTAAATAATCGCGGGCGAAGCCGCGGGCACCTGCTAGTTTGGTCATAAAACAACAAATTTAAGCCAACATGTTTCTTTATGATATTCAGAAACTTTACCAGGGTATTTCGCAAAACAGGGTAGCCTTTTTCATCATATAACAACAAATATAAGCCAACAACTTTTCACTTCTTCGTTCTCAAGAGAATCATTGCTTACATGGATGTACCAGCATTTAATTGCAATATATTCCTTCTCATAGTCTACAGCTGCCGTGATGTTGCTGGCACCAGCTCCAATCCAATGTTTCTGACTTGGATTGGAATTTCCTCGGGATTATCATTCATATTTTCCCAAGCTTTTCATAAATACTAGTTCGTATGCATTATTGTTTACGAAAAGCGACTCATATATAATGCATCTATACCGCATTTCGTATTGGTACTGTTCATTGTTGTTCTGCTATTCAGGCACCTGTGAGAATATGACGTCAACAAATGACTGACTATACCTTTTATGTTAATTAATTATACGGTATTTTTATTTAATTTCATATAATTTAGAGAGTTTTTACTAAACAATATTGTGTGCACCACATACCGTACGCAAAAGTTTTAGCAAAAGTATATAGCTTTGTATGATAAGTTACTATAAATACGGGGACAAAAAGGCACCTCAAATTATGATATTCATTGACTCTGAAAACAACGTTGTTTTCACATTGAATGACTACATGGGCTAAATCTTTACAGATTGCAGTGAACAACATATCTTAGATTTTTTGATTTTTGTTTTTGGATGCAAGGTTTACTGTTCACAGAACATTACTAGTTTAACATCCTCGGAATGGACACCAATTCTAAAACTCACTGTTAACTACTCCAACCTTAATGGAGTGCCAGATAATACTACAGTGAATTTTTTTCTTCCTGACACTGGCGAAACGCGTGGAGGGGAAGGCCATTCGGAGGTAAGAGTTGAATTAAGAGAGACAGGAGATTTTTCCCTTCTGGCAGTCATGACAGTCATATCCGTATACCTTAGTCAGCATGACGCGACTCTCCTGATTACTGGCATACTAATGAAACATCACCCCTTCAAATGACAATATTTCGATAGTGGACTTGTCCATGCTACTGCGATTTCTCCGAGCAGGGCCAGGTAGAAGAAATTTAATTCTACAGGGAAAGTGGTTCCCTTTGCAGATTTGAAAAGGAGTCTGAAATACCGTCATGTACTTCGATCTGGCCCAATTAATTCCCTCTTATGAAACAAAAAGCTCCACATAATGAAAGATGCAATTTCAAGAATTGTAAGAGAAAAAGGTACACGTAGTCGACAGAAAAGGAATTAACAAATTTGCAGATACAGTAGCATTCAAGAAATCATCGTTCAACTGGGAGATATGACAATGACAACAAAGATTGATTGTAGACAGAAATCAAAATTGCATTCCTTTTTAAAATATAAATTCTGAGAGTGTTTTGGCAAAAGGAATTATGGTGTCCATGGGCTACTCTTTATCCTGTGATGAAGCTATTTGGAAATCTGAAGCTTGATAAACAATATCTTCTAGGCGGGTATTTTGGAAAATACAGTGAAAATAATTGTAAGTTACATCTAATTGGGCATTATACATTAAAAGGTGAAAGTGATTATGTCTAATTAATTTAGTACTACATTAATAAGAGTTAAAACTTATATAAACTAAGTATTATTTATAATTTCAAAAAATTGTCCAAATAGGATTGAATGGTAGGCTGTGTCATATGGCTCATTCTGTAAAACAAGCAACTTAGATTTAATAATAATTATTATATTATAATTAATTCTACTATTTATATTATTAGTATTATTATTCTAGGAAGGATAATAATTATTTAAAGTATTGCATAACATCTAGTGATAATGTCATCATATATCTTCATATTGTACACATAATAATGTTTCGTGTAATAGTACCTCGGGATGGAGGAAATTTTATCTGAAGCAGAATTCGATTCCAGGCGCCTCGTGTATAGATTAAACGTCAACAAGTAGGATGAATTGCTGCTTTAAAACACATTGAAATATTAGTTTAAAGTGAAACTTCAATTTCAGTAATTACTTCCGACACATTGTTAATTATAGCCAAGTGGTGTTCGCTCACTTTCATATTCACTCAATAGCCTCGCATTATCAATAGCCTCTTTTACTCTTGATCTCTTTCAAAACACGCTCTCGTGTCCATTTCCCTGTCTCTGTATTTTCGACTTGTATACTTTTTAAACATTCTCCGAGTTACGGCACAACAAAAAGGTATTCGCATCTACAATAATTATTCAAATAAAAAGATCCACATATGAAATGATCCTAGGGATATTGTCCTATTAGGCATTGGTCCAGGAAAGGAAAAATAATTACTAAAATATACTATAAACAAAAAGATCTACCAGACAAAAATGTTCAACTAATAATAACGTCCAGCGAAATTATAATAAAATTACAATAAACATTTAAAGGTAAAGTGATCCTGCATGAGCCGTGGAGACCCTTAGGGTTCCAAGAGCTTGAGGCTCCCAGACTGAGACATTCGGCACATGAAGGTGGTAAGGTTGTCAGCCCTAGGCACTACTTGTTAGTTCCGAAAGTCGACACAAACATGGGAAACTATAAAGTAGTTATCACTTACATGTTTAATACACTCCTGGTTTACGAAAACAGAGATGGTAATCTACGTGGATTAGACATTAGTATTGAATGGGAATGGAGTAAGATCCGGTCCGTGAGGAGCAAAATGATGGGATAACACAGGAACAAATGATAGGTATTTCGGAGGACCAGGTGTTTTTACACCACTTAAGATTACACAAAGGAGAACTAGGACTGTAGGTCAGCTGGAACAGAGATTTAGATCTGAGGATTTTGCAATAATATATTTTCAGGAAGCCTGAACTCTGAATAATGAAGAATAATATAAACACTTAACAAGAATACAGTTACTATTTCTAGAAGCACTACAACACTCCCGACAGATAGTATATACAAGCGCTAGCAACAGTCCTTTGTTCACTGCACGTGTTGGCTAGGCTATGAAGACAATGGAAGTTATTGTAAATTACACTAAAATACAATGTAATTCCCGGAACTTCACACGTAAGCTGCCTACAACTTTAGGAGCAAATAAGGTGTGGAATTGAAGATGAGCACTAAATATACAGAGCGAAAATTGTCCTCGATTAGGAGCAATTGTGACGCTTGCCTGCACACTGTCTGGTCTCGATCTCAACTAAACTGGCACTGGCGTGGCATGGCAAGCTACAGGCCAGAGCATGCACAGGACATGACTAATTAGGCGGCAAATAATTGGCGGTCGCGCCAATTAACACAAAGGCAAATTTAAACCATATAAACTTATAGACTCCTGATCTAACAAGTATTATCAACACAGTTACAGATGTTTCCAATCTTACAACATAATTAGCTGCACACAGTACAAAGCAAGATAAGTATAGAGTCCGTAAACATGGGGGAATGAACGCTGAGATGGGAATCCCAATGGGATACTTTCTTATTGCATTTGGTACATCCAGTGCATATTGTGTTGAAGAATTTGTGTGGTATGTATCTGGGTATTTTCAGCACAAATCTATGGATGGCTGTAATCTTTGTTTGCATTGTATATATCGTTGTTTTTCTATTTCATCCAAAGTGGAATGTGATATTTCGAACAGAAGCGTGACTGACGTTCGAGGAGGGATTTTAACAATGATTTACCACAGGCTGTTCGAGGTTTTCCAAGCAAGTATTCCTACTTCCTACTTCACACACGCCATCTGGAAGAATATCTGGAGCCTTTTTTACTCTCTGGCTATTTTACAGTTTGCAGATTTATACTGCATATCAATCAAATCTCGTTTCAGCTCTCACCAAACGAGACAGATATCCAAAGATATCGAGCATTGCAGAAATTAACGACTCTTATATAGGTCTGTATGCACTCCGTTACCAGTATGGAGACTTGAAACATCCAAACCAGGCGGTTGGAAAATTATACAGCAAAGTTATCAGACGTAATTTTCCAATGGTCAGTGGGAACAACTTCCTCTGGGTGAACGTCCTTAAAACAATACAAAACGCTATGTTTACCAGGCAGCCACTTGTCGTGTAACAGTGTTATATAAAAGAATGATATAGTGAAACTTTTGTAATACATTTATTTTAGGGAAATTTCAAGTAATATTTTGTGACAAATTTATGATTGAATGTTAAAGTTAATGTAAGAGTGCCAGTTTTGCACGCATTGATAAGTATGCGAGTCGCTTTCTAGTGTCTCTCATATGACCAGGAAAGCGGATGCAATACCATGCATAATATCGCATTACAGCAGACCCGATTCATCAATGCTTTTAGTAATGTCATTTTTAAGACAATAATACTAATTATACAAGCAGTTTTGTTGCTGATATGAAGGTTAATCTTCTCCCATTTCTCTAACAAAGCAGGAAATAAAATGTCATTAATGACGTATTATTTTGCATAAAAACTCTGGATATTTGTTATTCAGGGGGCACAATGTAACTTGAACGTCGACAGTTGACTACTGTCAATTCTTCATTACTGTATACTTTGATTGGAATAAACTATAGAACTACTGTTATTCATTACGTCAATACTTCGTACTTATTTTAGTAATTAATTATTCTCCTCATCTAGACTTCAGTGCTTCAAATAAACAACTAGACTACATCTACAAGAAAAGCTTATATTCAAGAGCTTAGCTTTTCTCAAGGGGAAAGCCGAATTCACAGAAGAAATAAATATTTGACGTAGAAGAAATTAATATTTGCGGTATCGTAATATAGCTACCAGTACGATTACACGTCACACTTGAAGATGTGTATACCACCACCCTCTCCGTGGTGTTTACCAGGGACCAGGACAGTAACACTCATAGCACCGTACTTTCGCCAAGAAATCCTAAGGAAATGCAATGGGACACATACTTTCCCCTTTTCCTCCTAAAATATCCCGCATAACACTACTATCATCTTCGCGAAAGGATTTTTACATTCTTGTTGCATAGAGGTCCTATAGAAGGGGGCATAAATGCCACGTAAAATCTTATGTTATCTTGAAAATTTGGCCAATTTAGTAGAAACATAATTGCATTTGGTTTTAGTATAAAGTCTTCGCGTAATTTTATATCCAATGGATTTCTTATGGCTCTGACTAGAACGAAGCGTTTACTCAACTCTCTCTGTTTGAACAGTGTCTTCCCATTTTGTGTAACTATTTTTTCTTCCTAGTATCGGATATGAGGCCTGTGCAAAAACCGTATCTTCAGGACTGAGATACCATTCAGTGATGTTCAGCAAACATTCTAGAAGTCTTGATGGCGTTGATTGATTCATGAACCACGTTCAGTTTCAGGTTTCCCAACTGGAAGAAACTCGTTAGTGTGAGTTAGAGTGAGTAATACTATTCCTGCTGACGGTCATCCTGGGGAGAGAAATATCTGTGAAAGTAATATGGAAACAAAACTTTTAATAGTTATGATGATGAAAATAATAATAATAATAATAATAATGATAATAAGTTATGTAATCTGGCAGAAGCGGTAAATATCATTGACAACCAAAATCATTTAAATAGATACGAAGGAGACCTTGGAGAAGTGTGGTTGAATATGATCAAAAATTTTAAAAACTGTAGACGGACTGTTACCTTTCCCTCCCCTCCTGATATCGGTAATTTAGACACCCCTTATAACATCCCGGATGAGTGGATTAAAAGGTTCGGAAGAACTTCTAGTTTTCACGTCGATATTCCGGATATTCCAGAAGGCGGTGGATCCGGCGTTTTGACATGAGTCATATCCATGGAAACTTCTCGAGTTTTTTCTTCTTGCTGTACCTGATGAAGGCCTTATGGATTGTGCCGAAACGTTGTATTAAGAATAATAAAATATATCCATTGTAAACTTAAATATAATTTTGTTTTGCTTGTAGTATACATACAATGGAAAAAGGACTTCCTACTACTTTATGTTTAAAATATTATAAATACAGCTCAAAACATGACATGGATATGTAAAGATAATATGTAGTAGGGGATGAAAACAGCACATGACTGGTTTAAGGAAATTTTAATTTTGCATATATTTATCTTAGGTCTGTGCAAAACATTTAGTCGATATTAGTGTTGCTTAAATATATTTTCTCCTGATTCTCTGGGATCTGTGTGTTTGTATAGAGGTGAGATATAATCAGGAGATTTAAATAAATAAGGGTGTAAGATTTGAGGCTTTCCTGGCGAAGCTTATGTAGAAAATCTTCTCGGGTTTGCAGCCAGGTGAGAAGTTTGTTGTGGGGTTGGTATCGTATATCCCCTACATGTCAAAACTCGACACTTCAGATTCCCTGAGGATGGAGGCAGCGTCAGCCTCGGAAACGTTGGACCACAACAAACTTCTCACCTGGCTGCAAACCCGAGAAGATTTTCTATATAAATAAGGGCACGTTTGCAAAAGAATGTAGTTTTGTATAGAGAAAATATTACTCTCCGCCGGGATTGAAAATAAAGTACGAGTTAAATTTTTATAACTTTCAATGTTTCTGTTTTTAAATCATGTCGTTCATATGAGGCTAGTTCTTCAATACGTTCACTGAAATTAGTTTTGATTGATGCCTCATTCATGTATAACAACTCAGTTTAAGGGGCACTAAAGTAGATAAAGAGGTTTTGAAAACCTTCTCTATGCACATGTCTAATGGCCGGTTTCTATAAACTCGCGAATTACCTATGGGTAAATTATCCCATGAACAGAATTTACACAAGGAAAACTCTTACGAACAGAAATAATTTAAAGATAACGATCACACACAGTTTTGGCGAGTTTCTAGATAAAAGTCCACTGGGTAAATATGAAAATGAGAGAAAAAATGTTTCTATAAACTAGGGCTAGATCTTTCCAAGGGTAAATCTTTGGGTTAATTTATCTTTTCATGGATGGCTGGATAAAATTTAACCTCTCGTAGGATAAATATGGCGGACGTACACGGATTGCAGTACCTGTAAAATACAGTTTTAGAAGTGCTGAGATGATCTGTAATGTTGATTTTGTTTCTCCGTAATAGGATGGACTTATCAGAATTTATATACATATTTCGTATTGAAATTTTCATGTACCGTACATTGTCGCTAATGACTGTATTTGCCGGTATTTGGTAGCACTGAGTGTGCGAACATTGCAAACTAGAGTCGTACTTCTCATTTTTCCTTCCTCTTACGCATTAGATCTCGACAGTAGTAGTATTTATATGAAGATAATGTTCTTCCGAACTAATTAGTATGATATATATTGCAAAACCATGTCTTGACTTGCAGTAGTGGAATCATAGGCTGAAACAATTACATCTCCGTTATTCAAGATGCATTCTCAGTGTTCACCGTAGCTCATTGTCAGCGTGCTGGATTACGGTTCAAGAGGTCCACTGTTCGATCCCCGGCATGGTAGGATATATTATTTTTTATTTCCTCATTATACCATTAGTGCTCTGGTGGGTGATTCTGGAACTAAGTTGTCCATTGGATAATTTACCCATAGGTATTTCGCGAGTTTATAGAAACCGGGCATAAGTCACTGTATAGGATTGTGTAGGCTAAGAGTGTACCAAATTAACTAACTATATGTCAAGTTTTCCTGAGCACCTGTCAAAAGAGAGACGGGTTTACTAATGCTGAATAAAAGCTAAGAGAGTCTTTCAAAGTATTTACCATAATAAGTCTTTCAATAGTACAACTACTATCTGGATATTTTCACCCATGAGCAGAAGGGTTATAAATGTGAACTGAAGTCAGAATATTGATATATAGAATTCTAGATCTAGGTGCTGAACTTACCTCTAGAAGTCTTGGGTTTCGAAACTCGAATACGGTAGCTAAGGTACCTGGTAACCATAAACAATTGGTTGTGTAATATATCTTATTACAGAAACTACTTGACGCAACATGGCAATAAATTACATTACAATATGGAAGTAACTTTTTATAAAGTATCCTTTTAAAGTTAATTATAGATGGTTAAAGGATCGAATTTTTGTGGAAATAACTAGAAATTTATTTCATTTCATTCAGGCTGTGTGAAAACCAGTTATTAATGAACAAATATGCTTTTTTGTATTTTAGTTGTGAATTGTAATTCATTGCTTATAATAATTGCCCGCGTTTACTAATTCTACTGCTATTTAGCAATAAATATTTGAAACGTTATTATTATTATTGATAATGACATCGTTTTCACATACATTTTTAATTACGTTGTTATACGTAGAATAAAAGTAACTTAAAATTGTAAAATAAACGGTAGCTTCATAATCTTTACTTCAAGCAAATCATTCATAAATAATAATTAAAAGAATAAATAATTGAAGCTAAAATTCAGGCTTTCAAGTAGAATTCAGCTCCGTCCGGGACGAAACCACTTGGGACTCGAGTTTACTGGATAAAAAAAATCTCATAGAGAGAAAAATAGTTCTTCGGTTTTAATGAAGCTTATAAACAATAATGAACCAAGGAGAGCGTGCCAGGACAATTTGATGCGTTCTGCTGCTAAAAGTGAAAAATAAATCTCCAAATTTACGGTACATTCTCTGCATGCCGTGGGTTTGGCTATGCATTTTCAACAAAAAGACAAACACTTGTCTGCTCTCTTGTAGCCAGATTCGTAACTAATTGTATAAATCACGGGAAATTTGATATTGTCACCTTAGAAGTGTTTTCTTGAGCTTTTTATGTTGAGGTATAATCCGAGATTGTACTTAACCCAGATCCTTCATTGCATACTGCTCCATCACTTTCACTTGCTTCGTGTAACGTGCACACTGATTTTTATAACAGGGCACAAACATTTCATTTCGAGCTTTGCTGCCTACACTTTCTTGTCTGATATTTTGTAAGGAAACCTCGAAAGACGCGAGATTACAACATCAACCAAGAGAAAGTAGGTTTTCTTTACGTTCAGCGAATAAAAATCAATAAGCTATTTAGGTCCACCGCTGTGGCTCAGGGGATGCGTTCAATCCTCGGGCGGGCCCGGGTTCGATTCCTGGTCGGGACAAGTTACCTAGGTGGGGTTTTTTCTGGGGTTTTTCCTCACCTTTGAGACAAATGTCGGGTAACTTTAGGCCCTTGTGGTCCCCAGATATCATCTGGCCGTCATTATCATCTTCATCCCATCCTCGCCTTGTTCTGAGTGAGTGTGTGTGTGAATGGTGTGTCTCATCCTATGTGTTCGTGTTGTCTCGGAGATGGCCCCGGCATTGGGCTGATCACTCATCCGGGGAGGCCCTCCATGTCCTTGTCTGGTCAAAAAAGTATGTATGTGATCCAAAGATAATCCCTCTCCCGACAGGTAGCGGTCCTGTAAGGCCCGGGCGGCTTGGGTCGCTTAAATCCTAAAAGGGAGAGGTGAAACTACGGTAAAGAAAGAAAGCTATTTAGGATAATTACGGGTAGTAACTCTTGTTAAAAGAGTTCACCAACTAAACCTGTATTATACATACTTGCACTTTTTCCTGTGTGTCACTTTGTTAACATTAATATTCATAGTGCTGACCTCTGTGTACTATATGCGCAAACACCTGCATTGCGTACACATGTCTAATTGTTTATGTCCCCAGTTTAAATTCCACGCTCCATGCTTATAGTGCAAAACAAAGGCGCCGAGGCGTTACCAAGTTTACATTCAAGACACAATTTGTGTTTAGGTCTTGAGCATTTCTACTTGAATCAGGACTTAGACTGAATATAAATATAGACATGCATCTAATGTAAATACGAAAACACAATTACTGGAATTTTTAGAATCTAAAATATAACCTGATATTTAAAAAAAATCCCTTTAGGCAAGCCTAGGCTGAGGTAGATTTCAAAGTGCTTTTGGTTTAATTTACTGTCGCTGCGTAGCACTCTTCTTCTTTAGCCTTGGCATGACAAACCCGCAATAATAATGGCAAAACAGAGGCAAGAGCACTTTTTCAAACATTCAAATCTCGCCTTAAATGAGAGCTATCGAGAAACTAGTTATTGATTTGTAGAGTACTCATCAAGAGCTTTTCAATGATACCCCACAAGACGTGGTTTCAAAAATTTCGAATTTCCATCTCGCCACCCCACCCCCACTCGTACCCCCAAAACCCCCGAATCGTTGATGTCACTGTGAACTCCATAGGGAGTACTCTAATTTATTCAAACAAAGTTTCCCTCTATACTTCATAGGGGCCGAGATATAAATGTTTTAAAATTTCAACCCCCTCCCCCGACCACCCCCTTGGGCCAATTTTGCTCATTAACGAACTTCTCCGAACTATTGGGCCTAGAAATAACATAATAAAATTTGGTTCAAATATCTTCAAAATTACGGCCGCTATCGTGTAAAGATATATAATATATATAAATATCACAATTTTTTTTTGAACGGGCGGTGGTTTCGTACTTAGGGAAGCATGAAACGTAAAGATATGAAAGAATTTTTCGAAAATCATGACATGGTATCCATTGCAATAGGTACATTTTTCTTCGAAATCTACCTAATACACCAAACCATTTTATTGTTTTACTGAGAAAAGATTTACGAAAATACAACTTACAAAATCTGAAGAATGAATACGTGCAGAGAGTACCGCCTTCATTTATCTCAATTATTAATCGCTTAGTTTATGAATGATTCGCGTGTAAGTGTTGATAAATATATTTTTTTAATTATTTTGTTCTTAATTTTTTTCTTTGAATTAATTATCGTGGGCGAACTCGCTGGCCCCTGCTGGTACCTTATAAGAAGTATGAATGATTTAATGAAGTGCTTTTACTCGTATTGTTAACAATAATACCTATCTTTTTACATTATTCGTTGCATAAGCCCTTAGGCTGTCCATGTTTAACTGTGCACAAGCAAAAATATAACCTAAAATTAAAATTAATAACACACAGACGAACAGTTAAAACATACAAACAAAACGCCACACACACACACACACACACACACACACACACTTCTTACAAAAATAGCAAATACACCAACAATTCCCTTAAGCACACCAACAGAATTATCAAACAAATATATTTTACATACTATCCTACATACAGCTAGCCACCACGGAACCCTCCTCTTACTCCTCGCTCTCACTCTCTCGGCCAGTTCCATCCTAAGCTGCCTCACTTTGGACATAAATTTCCCCATCCCCTAAAAAATCTAGTTATGAACAATAGAGTTTTGTAGTTTTGGTAAAACTTCATGTGCAATCTATAAAAGTACTTAATACAAATTATTTTGATACAGAACTAGAATGGCAAAACATAACCATAATAATTCTAAGGGTAAAGTAGGAAGGAATATTAATTATGAACTCAAAGTAATAAAGAGCCGACAGAGAAAATATTAATATTAAAGACATAATTATTTATATACCTATGTGTTTTTATTAGCGTTTTGTCTATTTCACTTATATTTTTCATTCCCGCTTTTCTAATTATTTAATCTTACAAGCTGTCCTTTGTAAAATGGTACAAGTCTTCTTTTCGTGGCATGACCTTCTATGTAGAGACTGCATTGACTCCAATTCGCATTGGGACAAATTAGCTGCTTGAGACTATTCCACCGAGATTTCTCTCGTAGTATGGTAGATAAAATGAAAGATGTAAAAATCACAGTCTCTACTCATCATAGCTTTATTCTCTATTCTCAGTCCCTGGAACTTGGTCTTTGTGGACCGGAGTTATATAGTGCAATATTTGTGACGTGCTCAGCGGACTGTATCTCCTTGGTAATAATTATATAGGCGCTAAATTAAGCGTAAGCACATCACATCCCGAGGGATTGAACGATACATGGGAAATTATAAATAATAAACCCTTGAAATAACACTGACACTAATTTTCTTGAATCACTCACACTCGATGAAGCTGGACCGATGTCTTGATTCTTGCTTTAGAATGGAGCGATGAACAATTCCGCCGTAAATAAAGAGCTTGTTGGGTTTTAACACAGCTTTATTAACAAATCTGGAGGACCATTCGACCTTATTAGCGTCGAAGACTAATGTGAATGTTAGTTACAAATATATAAGCAGCAACTGTATGCTGTGATTGTAATTTAAGGTTAATCCTGTGAAGCTTGCATTCACAATTCACAAGGCGCAAAAACAATGTCATTCAATTGCTTGCGTGCAAATAAATCAAGGTAATGTAAACCTTTAAACACTCACAGTTATAATGAATCCTTTTCGAGGTGAATATCACATAAAGGAATAATCCTGTAGTTGAAACAGGCTACAATAAAACCTGGTAGAAATCCAGCAGCAGCAAGAAGAAAAATTTCACCATTTAGCGATGAAATAATATATTAGGTCTGCTTCTATGCAGTAAAAATCACTCAAGACGAATCTTTGTATCGCTGAGGACGAAATAATGTGCTTAAGGTTGAATAACCACTGCTGATTGAGTTGAAAAAAGGATTATAAACCCACTAGAAGGATTATGCTAGTGATGACGATGCAAGACGAAGAAGGAATGAATTAATTTGAATAATAATGCTACGTAATAATATTAGTAAAAGCAATCCCATTGGACGAAGATTACGAGCAATTGAGCGATTATATTAATAAGAGAAAAAGATTGTGAAGCAATCATAGACAGTAAAAGCAGAATGAATAAAATATATTTATAGTTAATGACTGCTAGAAAAATAATAAATATGTAGTTGAAAATAAAGGTTAATTTGACATCTATAAGAAAAGAATTTGAAGATCGATTGTTTTTTGACAATAAAAATAATAATTACTAGGCGGCAGTGAAATTAACATTGAATAAAAATATTACCAAAGCCGCAAGAAGACAAGAATAAAATATTATAGTATTATTAAGGATAGCCATGATAACAAAAAACTCTATCAAGGCTCAAGTATCAAACATAACTGAACAATATTCAAGTGATAGAAAAGGCCGGAGTCCACCGCTATGGCTCAGGGGATGCGTTCAATCCTCTGACGCAGCGGGCCCAGGTTCGATTCCTGGTCGGGACAAGTTACCTAGGTGAGGTTTTTTCCGGGGTTTTCCCTCACCTGTGAGATAAATGTCAGGCAACTTTAGGCCCTTGTGGTCCCCGTCATCTGGCCGTTATTATCATCTTCATCCCCATCCTCGCCTTCTTCTGAGTGAGTGTGTGTGTGTGTGAATGGTGTGTATCGTCCTGTGTGTTCGTGTTGTCTCGGAGGTGGCACCGGCATTCGGTTGATCACTCATCCGGGGAAGTCCTCCATGTCCTTGTCTGGTCAAAAAAGTATGTATGTGATCCAAAGATAATTCTTCTCCGGACAGGTCGCGGCCCTGTAAGGCCCGGGCGGCTTGGGTCGCTTAAATCCTAAAAGGAGAGTTAAAACTACGACAAAGAAAGAAAGAAAGAAAAAGGAAAAGGCCGGGTGAGAGTAGCAAGTGTCAAATCTTGATGTTTTTAGAGTTTCATTATTATAAGTAATATGATTATTGATTTTGAATTTTGCGATAATTATTTGCTAATGTTCAGATTATCATGAAGTGATTAACAAAACTATTCTTCATACAATGTGTAAAATTTAATAAAAAATCCATAACAGGCATAATAATAAAGTATATTAAATTTCATGGCGCTATACTCTAAAGAAGGAAAAAGTCCATTATCCCACGAAAACATCATATATATATATCCATCTTTTCACTTCTCAGGTAGACAACAAGGTTGGTTCACGTGGTCAGTTGGGTGTAGGAAGTTGCAAATAATCATAAACGGCATAACAACATTAAGCACTTAATTATGCAGGATCATGAGTTACAGGTGGCATAACGCAGTCATAAATTGAATATCTTCCATATCTCATAAAAGCGAAGTCGTTCCGTGTCTTCTATCTCTGAAAAATTCGCATAGTTACATAAGAGGCCCCATAACCGCAACTAATGGACCATAAAAGTGACCCATACTAGTCATATAAATTCCTTCATGCTTCATCCCATGTTGCATAAATGATGTGCATTGTATAATCTTGTATAATAATGTAAAAACCAGGTTTCATATTGATCCTATAAATTCTAAATACGTAATTAAAACAATTACGAAATAGCCGTCATAATTAAAAAGTTACAACTTATCATCTTAAAAAAAAGGGAATACATAATCGGCTCGTCCAGGCCCACTCCTCATCCCTGCGCATATCCTTTCTTCACGTTGGCGGATTCGCAGAAGAGACTAATTCTTGATGCATTGTTTACCATATTTTCTTCACCCTTTCGCCCCTGAACCTGAAACCAACCTATGTTATTAGGTTAATGCTTTAGTGCCAGACTTTTGACTGCAAACCAATACGAATCGGACTCATTCAGGTGCTGATTCAGACAATCGTTGTGACATATGCATTTTAACCATTCAAATTAAGTGTTTCCATACTCCACGCCCATTTCATCGCTTACCTAGGCTTGAGCGTAGTTCATAGGCTTGTGTTCGGACTTGAATTCAACCCTATAAGAGATTTACTCACTCAGGGCTCGTGTGGTACACAGATGATACGGGGATTAAATGCCAACTTTAAATAAAGAAAAGCACTAGAAGAAACTAGAAGCATCGGAAAGTTTCGTCACAATCTCTATATCTATATCTATATCTATATATATATGAGGTTTTGTCCTGACTGACTTAATGAATGACTGATAGAGAATCAACGTAGAGCCTAAACTATAATAGGTAGAGCCTTGGAATTTTGATAGTACCTTCGTTTCATAATGTAAATGCTCAGTAAGGAAGGATTTTGCAAAATTTTGATTTGAAAAATCTGAAATAACATGTTTTAGAGGAGACATAATACATTTTTACTCCTAAACTATAATAGGTAGAGACTTGGAATTTTGATAGTACCTTCGTTTCATAATGTAAATGCTCAGTAAGGAAGGATTTTGCAAAATTTTGATTTGAAAAGTCTGAAATAACATGTTTTAGAGGAGACATAATACCTTTTTATACAAAATTATCAAATCCAAAACAAATTGCATACACAGTTATCATGACAATAGTGTATTTATTGTTGGCACAGTTAGATTTGGAAGTAAATGATACGGGACTTTGACAGAATACAGAAGCTATCGATATAAATAATTGGTGTAAATAAATAATGAAATCCGCGAAAATAATGCACAATGTGATACAATCACATAATTTTGTCTACTCTGGACAAAGAGAATACCATTTTCTCATTTCACTTTTTGATGTAGAATAAGAGTTCGTATTGCAGGGGCAGCTTTTTCAGTTGTTTCAGTCTGAGTGTGTGCCAACAAGTATGCCATATCAGAAGTCTGTAAAAAATTCTATCCACTGATACGTTATTCACAGCTGTAGGCTTTGTATTTTTGGTTGAGAAATATGGATGTTTATCAGGGTCCGGATTCTGATGACCTAAAATTGTTTTAATAATGACCTATAAAAAGACTCTAAATTTGAAAGAAAGTGACTTAATAATTATAAAGAATGACCTAAAAACTGATATTTTATTTATATATTTTTTTATTCTACACACAAAGCTATAGACTACTTTGTACATAACTGTAAAAACTGTAAAAGCAGAAAGGGTGCTGTAGGTGTAAAAACTTTGTTCTTTCTTCTTGATTGGAGCACTTGAGAAGAAAAGTAAGAAAATTGTTTTTAAAGTAGATCCTACAAAAATATTGCATTATAGTAACCTAGCACTTTATTGAGGGTAAACAGTAGTTTGCACTTTCAGATCCAAGTACATGACAGGCTTGTTGTCAAGTCAATCCTATAACAGTAGTAATGTTATACAAAATTTTGGCGTTTCTCTGATTCTCGTTTCCAACTGAGACATGGCAACACTTCAACCAGGAGTCTGTCCTTCTTACATTATACAAATAACACTTCAAAGACAGCACCGCTGGGGACGATGATACTACAATAAAAAAATAGTTTACGTACTCAATGTAAATGCATGAAAATGACTAAATAGTGAAGCAAATGTCACGAAAATGGCAAAATAATGACGTGAAATTGAAATAAATGCTCTAAAAATAAAAAAATGCATAAAATTACCAAAAATGCCCTAATACAAATGCATTTCTGTAATCTAGAAGCCATGATTAGGATTTATCTACAAGTTGGCAATGCGTATGGAGCAAGAATAAGAAGATGACATGTCATTAGAATCCGGGCCCTGTTTATCATAGACCTTAAGCATGTAAAAGGAGAAAAAATAGGATGGATGTTAATTAAGTAATTTAAACAAAACATCTAGTAGTTGAGTAAATAATCGCGGGCGAAGCCGCGGACACATGCTAGTTTCAGTATAATGTGCAAAATAACTTTGCTACAATTGTAATAACTTGTAACTACAATATAAATACAATGAAGAAATATTGTTTACAAAAAAGTAAAAATACAGGCTGATATCTCAGTTATATAAAACCGTAATAGCGTAAATCGCTATCGCTCTACATCTTTGCTCTGTAGAGCCCGGTCATCATGAATATCCATGCTAAGTTGTATATGGTTGAACCCACAGGCCCTGCGCCACCTATCTATTAATTTCCCGGAGGATAGCCTGGGTCCATATCGACTAATTTAAGAGTTGTGTTGCGGTTTCCAACTTCTCCCTTAACTTCCGGCCGCATTAACTCGATTGCTTTGTACTGGCTACTACAGAAAGTAGACCTGATTTCATTAGCAAATTCTGTTCCTCAATACCACTGCCCCTTCAGCATTGTCAATCAATGCATAGACATGACGGTCGGTTAATGCCCCAGAAAATTTGAAATGTAGGATTTATATAAGCACGGACTTTATTCAGGCTGGAAGCATAGATGTAGCATCATCGCACTAATCAGCTGTTAAGGCTGATTGGTATGAATTATCACAGGTTCAATTCTTGTGATATGATAGGTCTACATGACTTTTTACGGGAAAGATTAAATCATCTTTATATTAGGTAACACAATAACTAGAGCCCACGCACAAGTTAAAGGCTTCACAGATGGAGTTACAGAAAACATCTGCCAATGACATGGTTCGTACTATCTCAAACTGCAAAATTCTAAGCGGTGTAATAGGGCTGTTCTCCGACAATTCAAAGCATTTTGATTGGCTCGCGGCCAACCAATCAGCGGCCGAGCTCACGTAACTGATGTCCTAATAGGCTATTAAAAATTCTGTAAACAGAAATAATAGGCGAAATTACTTATTAAAGAGCATACTTTCATTTCCAGTTTAATATAAGTATTAATTTTGTAATGGATATAACACGCTACAATTTAGCATGCCCACAATATACAGGGTGGGCCAAAAGTCACGCATCATAGGGATATAATTTGTTTTACAGTGGATTGGTCGTAGAGGACGAGTGGAGTGGTCCTCGATCCCCTGATTTAAATCCATTGGATTTTGCAATATGGGGGTACCTGAAGGCATAAGTGTACGAGGTGAAGATCGGGGATGAAAACCATCTTTGAGAGCGAATTGTAGCAGAGTGCCGTGCTGTCACGCCAAACTTGGTGTCCAATGTTTTACGGAACATGGGCGACCGTTTACAGACGTGTTTTGATTTGAACGGTTCTCACATTGAAAACCAAATCACAGAATAGTATAATCCCCAAGGTGCGTGACTATTGGCCCACCCTGTATTAAACATAACTTAACAAATTGCCAATCGTTTATTGATATTGTTAACCCGCCTTGATTGATTCCTTTCTTCATAACAATGTCAGTGTAAGTAAATGTAAATAAAAGATTTAAAACACAACTAGCCGTTGAATACTGATATAATATTGTTCATTCCATCGATAAGTATTACCGAAATCTACATTATATTTTAATGTATTTTTCTTATTCGTTACTTAATACTTAATGGAATTCCTGACAGATAGATTTTTATTCATTCATAACCTATACGGCTGCTTTAAATTTGAAACAAACATGTCAGCGAATCGTAGGCCTATTATACCATTAATATTATTGCCAATGGATTTTGTAAAATGTTGACATATTTTAAGAATTATTATATCAGTATTAATAAATTTCATTTTGCCACTAGTGCTAATTGTAATTCTAAAAGTATGTATATATTTCAACTATATGCACTAGTAATAATATAAGAAATAATATAACGTTGATAAGGAATCAATAAAAAGCGTTAAGTATATTGTCTAAATTACATTGTATTGAGAAAATATAAAAAGAGCTAGTAAATAGGCCTACTAATGAACAATATGTACACAAAATCTAGAATAAAAACTGCAAGACAGTCAGTATGTAATCTTAAACTAGGTATGTATTGAAGTATTATCATATTTTTAAGAAAAAAGAATATGTTCATATATACGCTTAAATAGAGAAAGTTCTTATACAAGCATAAGAAACCTAAAAAACAACAATCATAGAAGATACGTCAAGAATTTTTTAAAACATATGTACAAATTGTAGGACAAATTTGCTGATTAATCTTCTATATTGTAGTCACTTTCAAGAACAGTTGAGTACATCAGAGTTAGGTTAAAACTTTGCTCACACAAATTTGTTAACGTAGTTTGTAAAACACATGTAGATTTTATAAAACTGGTGCAGTATGGTGTTAGTTGTATTGATTCCTTTTCAATCTATTATTCCTTTCTATAAAGTTTTTTCTAGGATATGCATTTCGAAGCCCTTTGCTTCATCCTCAGTCCCAAGAAACAGTTTCTTCATGTACTTGCGGAAACTGGTGTGTGTGAGTCATGAGTCATGAGTAGAAGGACTAGGACACACACACACCAGTTTCTGCAAGTACATGAAGAAACTGTTTCTTGGGACTGAGGATGAAGCAAAGGGCTTCGAAATGCATATCCTAGAAAAAACTTTATAGAAAGGAATAATAGATTGAAAAGGAATCAATACAACTAACACCACACTGCACCAGTTTTATAAAATCTACATGTGTTTTACAAACTACGTTGTGTGAGCAAAGTTTTAACCTAACTCTGATGTACTCAACTGTTCTTGAAAGTGACTACAATATAGAAGATTAATCAGCAAATTTGTCCTACAATTTGTACATATGTTTTTAAAAATTCTTGACGTATCTTCTATGATTGTTGTTTTTTAGGTTTCTTATGCTTGTATAAGAACTTTCTCTATTTAAGCGTATATATGAAAATATTCTTTTTTCTTAAAAATATGATAATACTTCAATAGATACCTAGTTTAAGATTACATACTGACTGTCTTGCAGTTTTTATTCTAGATTTTGTGTACATATTGTTCATTAGTAGGCCTATTTACTAGCTCTTTTTATATTTTCTCAATACAATGTAATTTAGACAATATACTTAACGCTTCTTATTGATTCCTTATCAACGTTATATTATTTCTTATATTATTACTAGTGCATATGGTTGAAATATATACATACTTTTAGAATTATTATATCAGTGTTTACGAATATGAATTAAGGTTAAGAATCAAAATTTAGACCTTTGATCTTCCGTAAGCCCTGCTTAATGAATCGATCTGGAGTTTAACTCGGTGATCTATTTCAAAAATAACTTCTTTTCTGCATGGACCTATCATAATTGCAATTATCACTGATTTAAAAAAGCATTCTGGCACTTCGTTATATCAGTTTACTTGATTTTATTTTCATGTTAAACTGGCACAATCCACGTGTGTCGTAAGTACTATCATATGCTTCTTTATATTCTGTCATCATATACTTGAAAAACAGAAAGATGGATCAAGGCCAACTTCCACCTGGCCGAGTCTCATCTGTAACCATATTTGAGTATTCGTCATGATAATAATTTTATCACTCTTGCACAAATGTTTGTGATCGAGGAATCGTCCAAGGAATATGGTTTAATATATTTTAAAAATATTTTGGCTGATGGGGTCTGCTTCTTATTGCTACTGTGGAGAGTACACAATCACAGAGAATTTTATTTACCCTGAGATTTGTTGAATAACTAATCTCTATGTAGTGAAAATGGTTTGAAGCTGCTGTGGATGTGGATTTTGTGGATGTTTAGCCACTATTAATATTTGATAACGTAAACGTAAACTTTGTAAACCTGTTTTGCTTAGTAATTTACTAGCAGGTGCCCGCAGCTTCGCCCGTGATAATTAATTCAGAAATAAAAAATTAAGATCAACATAATTAAAACATTATGTTTATTAACATGCGCGAATCATTCATAAACTAAACGATTAATAATTATAATGAAACAGCTAAAAATCCGTCTTTTGGAGTTTATTCCACGTTTAGAAAGCGTCGCTTGGTAAAAACAACCTCAGATTCGAGTTCCCTGGCCCAGAAATCCCCTGCATAGTGAGTTCCGTCCAAATGGATAAATGTTTGCCGATTTAGGCCTACATTCATTATTCAGCTTCCGTATATGTTGAAAATTTCAGACATTGACATTACAAGCAAATGAATCGACCAGGGTGGGCTTACAAAATTCAAGCGATCGCGATGCTTTTATTTCCAAGGAATGACAAAAATATGCAATGCCTCCTGGAATTGATTTAACAATTGAAATGTATTACTGAAAACTGATGCTTCGAAAGCGCAAGAAATGCACGTTTTCTGCCTGTTTTTCACTCGTAAATCGCGAACGAAAGTGAAATTCGAAAATCCGGCTTCGAGGTGCATTCGGCCACTCTTCAGTCCATCTACGTTTAAAATTTCAAATCTCTGAGTTCAGTAGATTTCGCTGGGCATCGTGTACAGACAGACAGAAAGACAAACAATTCTTCCCTCTTATTATATAGATTTAAAATTTCGTTTCGTAGGAAGGTAATAGAGTGTAACCTAACAGACATATATATATATATACCAACTCTTGCGATGAGGCAATAAATAGCTGAACTTCACTCCTGCGCTGTATCATGTCGTTACGTACGAGCCTATGAATGGCTGAACTTGAATCTTGTAATTAAGGTAGCTTGTTGATGTAAGTGTAAGAAAGTGTATAAAGCTGTTGTGTGTGAGGAGAATAATAGTGACATCACCCTGTGTGTGAGTCCTGGGAGACAGGTTGTAATCCATCACACCGCTCGAGATGAAGTCGGAACGCATTATTGCTCTGTGATGGATTGCCAGAGTGCTCCCAGGCATATTCCTTCACTCAACCATTGTACTGACTGCCTGCTTGCCTGCATCAATCACATTTTCAATCAATTGACAACATTTCTGTTATATATCTATGATTTAATATGCAAAAAATGTATTTCCTTTAGGTTGAAAACAAGATAGGTCCACTAAACCTTCGTAGTATCATTAGGGCCAATATGACACCGAAAGCTCTTTTGAAATAAATACTTCCACTGCGCTGGTTTTAAAAATATGATTTTCAAAATTTGGGACATTATCCCTCTGAGTGAAATGTATCCAGTCGCTTTTCATGAATTTTTTATATTTTAAAACATTAAAATGTATTCATTGTTTTTAAACAGAGTACCATTGAGGTCGATACAACCTTTTTCGAAACTGACTTCTTTTCTTTGAATGTAACATTATGCAAAATGATTATATACTCGTACATAGATGTCCTGTTATCAATAAAAAATAAAAAATGTTTGTTGCGACAGTTCATAAAAAATTGTAATACTACCAATATATCCCATGTAAATTACTTGGGATCTTTATGATCCCTGTGGTACTCCATGTAACAAAGATAACCTGGCAGTAGAAAGGGTCAGTGTAAAAATTCTTATATAAGGTATATAAATACCGATAGTTCTCCGGTTTTAAGGTAAATATATATTTATACGCCACTTTATAAAACATGATTATCGATATATCTCATTTAAATTACTTGAGGTCTTCATGACCTTAATGGTAATCAGTGTAAAAAAAACCTGGTAGTAGGAAAGTATATCAGTGTTATGTTAGTATTTACACTAAAAACGTTCAAGAACAAAATGGATATACTATGAACAGCAAGTCAGAACGAGAAGATAATTAAAAGCGCATGCCTGTTTAGATTGTTATTGACGTGCTGATAAATTATTTATATTTCATCTGCATCACGCAGAAGGCAATGGTGAACCACCTCGGTATCACATTGCCTACACGCCGTGGGCGGACCGTAGTCTTCACCTCATGGCCCGCATATTTTGAAAGCCTTCATTTGTTCAATCCAGAAATCTAAAAATAAGGATTTATAAGACAATTGTCCTGCCGGTTGTATTATATGGATGTGAGACATGGTCGCTTACTCTTCGGGAAGAACATTATTGAAGTGTGTTCGAAAACAGGGTGCTTAGGAAAATATTTGGGCCTAAGAGATGAAAAGAGGGACTGGAGAAAACTGCATAACGACGAGCTTCAAAACCTGTACTCTTTACCGGATATAGTAAGGGTAATTAAATCGCGAAGGATGAAATGGGCTGGACATGTTGCTCACATAGGGGAGGAAAGACATATCTCAAAAGTACTGCCCGGGAGACCCGAAGGGAAAAGACCACCTGGAAGACCTAGACGTAGGTGGGAGGCCAATATTAGGATAGATTTAAGATAAGTAAGATTTGCGAGGGATGTTTGGATGGAATTAGCACAGAATAGGGTTGAATGGCGGGCTCAGGTAAGCGCGGCAATGAACCTTCGGGTTTCATAAAATAGATAATATTCCTTTAGCTTCCTGAGGAATTGTCTATTACCATTGAGTAAATAAGTAAGTTCATTTGTTCAATCAATCATCGTCGTCATCATCATCATCTTTACATATTACAGGTATGTCTGAATTAAGCGTGTATGTTTATGTAGACACGTGTCGTGTCTTTGTGTTTGGATAACGTCACCTTGTTACCGAGTCCAATCCCAACGTGCACTCTCGGGAATCAATTATAACATAGAGTACACTGGTGAAAAAGCACACACACGGAAACGCCTGTAGAGATCTGATTAGACTGCACGCATTACTCCTCAGACGAAGAAGATGCCGCTCTATCGTATGGATATGAATGCAAAATATAATTACCGTACCTAGTTATTTTCTATCGTCATGCACGCGAGTGTTCTCCCAGTGGAGTAGGTTTAAAAACTGCGAAATATAAAACTGTAGTATGTCCTATATAAATAAACTTTAGTTAAGATTTAAGACATTATATCAGAGCAAAACTAATTATTAAAAACTGGAATGTTAATTCTTTCACACTGGCCGTGTGTAGGCTAAGATGGAAATTCAATGCCATGGCCGAGATTTGAACCAGGATCTTCGACTCTCCGTGCAGCTGCTCTTACCAACTGAGCTACCATGGCTACATGTCGGTACAACATTAAATTCTCCAACTGACTCACATATCCCAGTATAGCACTAGACGTTCCCAATATGAGATAGCCTAGGCCTACTAACCCAGTGGCGACTTACAAACTCGTAAGTGCTTTAAGACCCGGGCTTCTTAGTAAACCACTTATAGGTTACAGTCAAAGACGTTCTATATATATACCTAGACTTACAATGTGCGACGCAGCAGTGGCTAAAATTGAACAACTCGCGCATCCGCCAACATGGCGGCATGTGTTATGCTTCTGACACACGTGAGAATGTCAATAGTGAGATATTTTAAATATTAAAAACTAAATGTAAGCTTAGAATTACAGTGTTTGTGTTCATTTTAGTATTGTGTGCTATTTAGTAATTGCATGAAGTGTAGTGAGCTATAATATGGTTATTACTATTGCGGATACATTTCAATATTGTAGGTCACGTGTGTTGGTTAGAATTTATATTTTCGACCCGTGTTTTTTATAGTGTTCCTGGGATTACTAAAAATATGGTGCGTTCTTGTGCAGCATACAACTGCACAAATCGTCAGAAGAAGGATTCGGGGATTTCTTTCCACAAGTAAGTAATATAGCCTAGTTATATTATAGGTTAGGAGCGGTGTTGTATTTTGGAATGGATTGCACAACTGTAATTTTCCATAGTAATGTACTATATAGGGCTAGACCCCTATATTCTATAGGTTGAGAACAGTAATTTTAAATTTCATATCTTAATGACTAATGACATTCCATAAAATGACATATTTCAGGACCCGAAGGGCTATGTTTAAAGATTACAACTTACATTATTCACTAAAATGACTGAGAAAAATGACTTACTGGGAATGTCAACACAGGCCTATGATGTTGTGTTATTGCGTCCACATGCGATAAATGCAGGTAATTATGTTTAGTTCTTACACTTATTTATAGCGAAATTACTCTTAACTCGTGTTTAATTAATTTTTTTCATTATTTATGAGATTAAATACCGATAGGTTTATGTTTCCTTTTACGTTTAACAGCTGTATGTCGTCTGCTAAATGATTTCTTGCAGACAAGATGGCGGCGAGCGATCACTTCTATTTGGAGCCATTTCACGCCGTCTGCGCAGCTGGTGGTGTGGGGACTTGGTTACAGTGGAATGATAATTC
Organism: Ectobius pallidus; assembly: GCA_964059195.1. Lineage (NCBI taxonomy): Eukaryota > Metazoa > Arthropoda > Insecta > Blattodea > Ectobiidae > Ectobius > Ectobius pallidus. The sequence goes on from CAXKWD010000005.1 coordinate 19,323,359, forward strand.
TTTCACACTGGCCGTATGTAGCTAAGAAGGAAAGGTGAAGTCAGAGTGAAGAATTCAATGCCATAGCCGAGATTTGAACCAGGATCTTAGGCTCTCCATGCCGCTGCTCTAACCATGACAACATGCTGGTACAACATAAATTCACCTTTCCATTAAAAAAAATATGTTGCACATTTTCAGAAAAGCGAATATTACTCTACATAGAAAAAACTTCAATAATACATTGCCTATTTTTCTGTTAAAAAATGTTTTATTTATTTCTGAGCCAGACAAAATCTTCGTCAAAATTGAATCTCTGAAATTAAAAAGAAAAACATTCCAGTATTCGGCCATTTTAAACTGAGGTAGCTTTTTATGTAGTTTCTTAACACTGCTCGAATCAATTGACCTGAAGAAGAAAAATATTATTTAAATTTTAACATGTTAAAGATAAGCTGTTAATTTTCACTGACTGCAAGAATAAAATATTTCGGGAATATTCTTCTTCTTGCATAAGATTTTTCTTAGTATTATTCATTTAAAATGCGCATCTTCTTGAAATGAAGAACGAATTTTATGTCTTCATCACCCAATTGTGACAACTTTTATGTTTGGTTTCATTGGTTGGTTGGTATATGCAGGGCCGTAGCAAGGTCCTTCTGCGCCCTTGGCGAGTTTGACAAATCTGCGCCCTCCAATACTGGGGGATCTGAATTTTCTTTTTTTTAAATTTCTGTAAAATTGTTTGTTATTTTAATATAAAAACACTGTTATTATCAAACAAAACCTAAGCCTCAATTTTAAAATGACGACAGTCAGCTGGAAAGGGATTGAGTTGAACCACTTTCATCTCAATAATAAAATACATTTTAATTTTTATTGTCGTTATATCGTTCCATACTGTTCATGATTTGTTATCACACTCTGTCAATAAGGAACGTGTTAATTAAAGAACGTTGCATGACTGCTTTTTCTTTGTAGACAATCGGCATAATACTACAGATAGTTCACGTGCAGTAATTTTTAATAACCTGACAGATTTCTTCCATTAACGTGGAACTTTTATTGCTTGATAAATTGCACCAGTCTAAAAAAGGTGGGATTTTTCATGGTTAATTTTGCGCCCTCTTTGTACCTGCGCCCTTGGCGGGGGCCCATCTCGCCACCGCCTAGCTACGGCCCTGGGTATATGGTTATTTAACGACGGGCATGTACTGCAACTTAGGCCTGTGATCGTCGCCGGTGTGATAGAATTTTGTCCCGTAGGAGACATGGGCCTGCCACATTTATGCAAACATAAATGCCATCGACCAGGGCCGGGAGCGAACCCGCAACCTTGGGCACAGAAAACCAGCGCGATTGTTTTTTCATCGTATGAGTTAAATTGTAGTCACGAGGTACCATGATTAGGACATTTTTAATTCACTGTTTTAAAGAAGAGTGGCATTCAGACAAGACTCAATGGGATGTAAAAGGAAATAATCCTATGTTACACGATTAAGAAACTAAAAATATGTTTACACAAGAATTAGTACACCACTGAGAAACCATAGAGACTGCCGACGTGGTCTTGTGGTTAGCGTCGCTGACTGCAGATCCGTCGGCCTGGGTTCGATCCCTCGGATTTTTCTGAGGTAGGGAGGTCTGGAACAGGGTGCACTCAGCCTCGTGATTCAAATTGAGGAGCTCTTTGATAGAGACGTAGCGGCTCCGGTCATGGAAACCACTGTTAACGATCTTGGGTATCGGTATGCTGACCACATGCCCCCAATCCTGCCATCTGTCTATGGAAGATGACGCAGCGGTCGGGTGGTAGGCCTAGTCCCTTTAGGGACGTAGCGCCATGGAGTTTAGTTTAGTATAGGAAACATTTACTATAATCTACCTCGGTGTAGGCGCATTATATTTTCCAGTGTTCAGTGCCCCGAAGCATTTCGATTGGCTATCAAGGATATAGGTTAAGAATTCAGTATTACAGAAGGCTGGCTGCTGTTATGACTCAAAACCATCTCCATTTGTCTGTACATCTTTATAATGTATATTACTGCTCGAGTAAACTTATACAACTTAAAATACAAGTTTATGGTAATGTATTAGCATTAGTGAAATTAATGTATTCTATTATTAAAAAGAAATCAGATCGTGAAGAAGATTTTGATATCAATACTGATCTGACTGTCCTTTTAAATGCAGGCCCTGAAATGTTTTCAGTTGTACCATTGAATGTTATCGAGACCCCATGGAGCTAGGCAGGGAAAGATTATCCCAGCGCTAATTCCCCTCCGATTTCAACAGTGTTTTTTTTTTATCAGCGTTTGTGAAAATCTATAGGACCTACATATAAATTGCATACTGAGGTGATATTTTTTTCTACTGATATTTGATTCAACTAGAAGTGTGAGATTTATGTAACTCCGTGGCGCGACATCCCCGAAGGGACAAAGCCTACCACCCGACCGCTGCGTCATCTACCTATAGGCAGATGGCAGGATTGGGGGGCATGTAGTCAGCATGACGACACCCACGGCCGTTAATGGTGGTTTCCATGACCGGAGCCGCTACTTCTCTATCATGTAGCTCCTCAATTTGAATCACGAGGCTGAGTGCACCCCTACCAGACCTCCCTACCTCAGAAAAATCCGAGGAGGTACCGGGGATCGAATCCGACGCTAACCACAAGACCACGCCGGCGGTCGTGAGATTTATGTACTCGTAATATATTTCCTCGTTTCGGTATTCCAAAGCTCCTGTAAGTTACATTTAACTCAGGCCGGATTCATATTATATATTGAAGCAACCAACACTGCATTGTACTTTTAATGGGAGTATTTTTCACCTTAAACGCTACTTACCTACGTACAAGTAATAGGAATAGCCTAATGTAATTCCTGACTGATTGTTTTAAGATTGAATGCGATTTAGTTGAAACCACTGACCTCAATGGCTGTAACCTATCCCTAACCTATAAATTACGGCTGCTGTAAAGCTAATAATTATTACCGGTGCATTATGTAATTTTACTCTAATGATGTTTGATTCAACTAAAAGTGTTTGATTTAAGTAATGTATACAAGTTCGTAAATGTAATCTAAATAAAATATTTTATGCCAACAAATTGCAAAATCATTCGTGTCATAGTTTTGTGTGTACTGTGGCTGAGTAGACGCATTACGAACTGGAAAATCATTTTTAGAATAATCGTACCAACATTATGAATAATAATTAACAATAATGTTCATTTGAGAAAATTGATGAATATTTTTGTTAAAGATTTTGAGATGTAATAGGAAAATATTCGACTTACCTTGGTGATTCACTATGAGGCTGCGTAATTGGAAACATGCAGAGGCTTCCCACACCAACAAGTATTAAAAACCACCAATAGTACATTTTATCTGTAGTGAAGAGTATCTTCCTTAAACAGTTTTTTTTTCGTTTTTATGAAAATCATGCAACTTGGAATTTTCTACATGTGCATCTCTAGGTGCAATACTAGTGGTCAAGACGGAAAAAAATATAAAATCCTACTAAGCACTAGTTTAAAATGAAATTCATCAATAATCATGTTGAACGAATTGGAACTTATAAGTAAATTGATATGTTAAAGTGACTTTCTAAATAAGATTTTTCTACATGGTGTAGGATGAGCAATCCATAAGATAACTCTTAATCATTTTTAATATTATTATCATTATTATTACTATTATTATTATTTTTTACTTTGGCTTGGTTTCTTGTGCTTCCAATTACTTACGTTTGGTTACTTGTGTTTACTATTCATTTTCAGTTTGGTTAAGCTTGGTTGTATGTAATACTGCATGCGTTTTCCTTCTCTTCAAATATTGTCATCTGCCTTAGAAACATACCCTCTTAATTTCGGGGTCGGTGAATTGCCACAAAATTGCGGTTGGGTCAGTGTAAGATAGGTAAATTGAAAAAAAGAAAGTCTATGTGAATTGATACAAAGGAATATGTGAATTGTCACAAAGGAATATTTGAGTTGCCACAAAGATACATTTTCCTTCCCACTTTTTACACACTTAGGACTAGGCATAGGTTAAAGTATTGTTATATACATGAAAGATATTAACATTATAAACATTTAGAAAATCCTATTTTGCGTTTTAAGCGCTATAACTTAAAAAAGTCTTAGGCCTACTATCATTCTATTTTGTTCTTAAATGCAACTTTTTTTCCAAATTCAAATCGCGTGATTTATCTAATTTTTTCAACAATTAGGTTTTCCTGGATGTATTAATTTATTGTGTAGTACTTCTAGATTTGACGTTAGTGGTCTGCAATTTCTGTAGGACTTCAATAAATTTAAATATATTATGGGGGTGATGGTGGTAAAAGTTTTTCGTTGATCAAATTGAATACTTTTTATATACAGAAGGTATATTACTGTGAAATAATTAGGCCTGCGTAAATTAAGTGGAGTTCTTCGGCAGTGTATTTTGTGAAATGTTGGCATATTTTAAGAATTTGTTATATCAGTGTAGGCCTATAAGAGTTTGAATTAAGGTTAAGTATGTTCTTCCACAAGCCCTTCTTAATGAATTGATCTGGAGCCTAACTCGGAGATAGATTACAAAAATAACTTATTTTTTCATATCATAATTGCAATTAACTTATCACTGATTAAATAAAAGCATTTTGGCACTTTGTTATATCAGTTTACCTGATTTTATTTATTTTATGGGTTTCGATGCTTCTGTATTATCCTCAGAGCATCTTGCTTAGCATCTTGATATATCAATAATTGAAAATTATAAACGGCATTGTTTTCCAGGCTTGTCATTGTGATAAATGGGTAAAAGCTTTCAGCTTTAATAAAACACTTACAATTCCTATGCTCTTTCTTCTTGTTAAGAATTTACCGTTGTGACTTAACATAAAGAAATAGTGATAGAATATAAAAGAACAGAATTTTCCTTATTTTTCATTAACAAAATGTCTTTTTTTTATTGATCTTCTCATGCCATCTATAAATATTAGTTTCTGAGACTGAGATGGACAGACCTCTTCAAAGAGCAAGCAGGGAAGCAGTGGTCACGAGTAGCGAGAGGAAGAAACGTCTGGAAATCCCTAGAGGCACATCTATATAGTGACTAGATAGTGAAAACCCAGTGTAAATGTGTAACAGTGTTCTTACCCAAGAGTGACTAAATAGTGTACCACAACACAATCAGTAAAAAGGTGTCATTGTGTATGAACAACACCTAACGTGGAGTACCTCACCACGTTGTGTAAATGAGCTTTCCCTATTCGATAGGAGACCTTTGCCCTTCACGGGACATAATGGCTATTTTCATTCATTTAAATGTGATTAATGTTTATGTAATTTTAGAATTAAGTAAATTTGATGTTTTATGGTTTTTAAGCCGTCAATATAAATCAGAATTGAGGACCGATAACCTTCAAATTTAACGAGAAAGAGTGAACTAGAAAATTCGTATTTCTGACAGGCCGTGAGGGATGGCAGCAGTCCTGAGAATGACTCCAAAACAACTCATCAATTATGAACAAGTTGTAACCGAACTAGTCGGAGTTATTGTATGTGTCTGTGTGCTGTCATGTTCACGTGGAATTACCACATTTTAGATTCAATAATAATAATAGTAATCATCAGGGCCAGATTCTGATGACCTAAAACTGTTTGAAAAAATGACCTATAAAATGACCCTAAATTTTAAAGAAAATGACTTAATAATTGTAAAGAATTACCTAAAAACTTATATTTTATTAAAAAATTATTATTCTACACAAAGTTATAAACTAATTTGTACATAATTGTAAAAACTGTAATTGCAGAAAGGATGTTGTAGATAAAAAAAACTTTGTTCTTGATTGGAGCATTTGAGGAGAAAAATAAGAAAGTCGTTTTTAAAATAGATCCTACTAAAAATTTTGCATTATACTAACCTAGTAATTTATTTAAATAATACCCTATGAGAAAAGAAGGATAAGATGCATGTTACATCAATCTAATAAAAAAAATAAAAAAAATATATATATATATAAAAATAGAACAAGGTAATAATTCAAAAGTGCTGTAAAAAAATCACGAAATGATTGTACACATATTATTATCTAATTATTAATAGCTGTATTGTATATAACATCTTTCTAAATTCTTAAATAACTATTGTAGTAAGGTGTACTAGAACGTGTATTGTTGTAACAATCAATCATGTAGTATTACTAATGTAATGGGACATGATGTTAATAAATAAAACACCCTATGAGAAAAAAAGACGACAAAAATGTTAATATACTCAATATAAATGCATGAAAATGACTAAATAAGGAAGGAAATGACACGAAAATGACAAAATGATGACGTAAAATTGAAATAAATGCCCTAAAAATATAAAATTGCATAAAATGACAAAAAATGACCTAATAAAAATTCATTTCTATAATCTAGAGGCCATGATTAGGAGTTATCTACAAGTTGGCAATGTCTGAGCAGCATCAATAAAAAGATGACATGTCATTAGAATCCGGGCCCTGGTAATCATAATTTCAGTAACAATAAAATCAGTTAAACTGATGTAAAAAAGTGCCAGAATGCTTTTGTTCAATAAGTTATAATTGAAATTATGATATGCTGAAAATTAAGTTTAAAAAAATCTATTTCCTAGTAAAACTCCAGATCAATTCATTAAGCAGGGCTTACGGAAGAACAAAGGTCTAGTTTTAAAAAAATCAGATTAACATCGTCCAGCATCAGCAGAACTGTACAGATTTGTGATATCTTGACAATCGCACACTCACATAAAAATACAAAGAAATCATGTAAAATTGGCCGGTTACGGGATTTGAAGCAGGCATCTCAGGAATGCGAGTCCAAGACATTACTATCTCGGCCTCCTCGCTCAGTTTAACGGTTTAGTTTGATAAGCATATGTGAAAGAAAAATGTTATTTGTCAACGCTAACTGTATTGAGACTTCCGAGGCCGTATAGGGGGGAAATCCTGTTAGGATAGCTTGCCTTAAATTAAGGGTGCCAATGAGACACAGCCTAATGAAAACAATTCTAAGAACCATTTATATTTATTAATGTAAGAATTAATTTGTCTAATTATCAATATTCATGTCTTTTTATATTGGATTTTAAAGCAGCTAACAATATATAGTACATACATTGGAGAAAAAAGTACATGGCGATAGACAGTAAAGTGCGCATTTACAAAACAATATTAAGACCAATTTTAACATATGCAGCAGAAACTCACCCACTTCGAAGCCCGAGAAACAATAATACAAGTAACTTACTATTTATTTCAATGTTGTATAAATTATAAGGTGATTTATTTAATTATTAACATATTGTATTATGTTATTTGATCTTAAATATTATATTAGGTCAGAAAACTATAACTACTTTTCAAACATTTGAATTAAAAATTACCTGCAGCAGATTATATCGGAAAACTCGTTGACGGGATTATCCAAAGTAAGATTTAAATATGGCAGAGCGAACACAATTGCCAAAGGGTAGTTTTATATACCTTGTGCCAAAGGCAATATACTCTCCCCATATAGAAAATGTGAATGTTTATATTAATGTAACTAAATAACCTTTTAAAATAAACATGCAAAATATGTTGCACAAACTGTATTATTGTAAAACAATATATTGCCATGATAACTCATTTATATTTAATAAATTCTTTCTAAAATATTACCACTAAATTGGACTTTACTTCGGTACCGGTCAACCGATTTGGTCCAAAATCAATAAGCTTCTTCCCATGGACGTTATAAATGCGTATACCAAGTTTCATGCAAATCCTATAGGCTAAAGCGTATTTGAGTTATCGCGCGTGCAGACATACGGACGGACGGATAGACATTTTCCCGTCCCCCACACAATCTTATAAAGTACCATTCTGGCACTTGATAGCTAATAATGGTAGTGATCATAATAAAAACAACAATAATAACAGTCTTGGTGGGGTGCTACATCTATGTGATAGCTTGCTGCACACACTTTATGGCGTTGCTCGAAATGGCTTGGCGGCACGTGGAGTCTGACTGTATTCTTCTTTTTGAGGTAAGTGACGTGCTTTCAGGAACGCCAAGATAGTGGTAGCGGAACTGTATTGTTCTTTCCACAATGTGAAACTGTTGTGCTCGCTCAAGCAACACCTTGCATTATTATAAAATGCTATACCTGTCTAATCATACGCTCTTGTAAGTTTTATGGACTTACCTGTCTCCCCAGGAGACTCCATCAACGGTTGCTGTAGAAATGAGGTAGTTAATTTACCTACAGCATTATATGATGAAACATACTGGTTTTATCCCGCACGTTTGCCTAAGTGTTCAGTGAATTGTTAAACCAAATGAGAGTCAAATTTCTTTCTACATGTTTGTATGAACATGTACGGTATCATTATATGGCTAACTGACAGGCTGCTCACTGACATTAATGTTTATTGGTATTGGTATTGGTATAATTTATTATAGTTATTGTTATGGAAATTATTATCACTACTAGAAAGTTGATATTTGGCACACTTATAGCTTTTAACCTGTAACCGATGAAAAATTCCAAATGTTCAAAGTTTAATTTTTGTAATTCCCAAAATGGCGGACGGTGCTTTAAAGACGCAGGGGACCTTATCTTTGGAAACCTATAATACCCCGATAGCTAAACTGTAAGTTATGTCATAAAACTGAAGTGCGGATACTTAGTGATTTTCCCTCGTAATAAGAGTCTTTTTAGTATGGTCGAACAAAAAATATTGTTAATCTCAACTTTCCTAGTGTAGTTTAAAATTGATAAGCTTTTAAAACATGGAATTGGTTCTAGGATCTCTTCTGAAAATAATTGTGAACTCCAGATATAGACGTAATCGTGTGTTAGAAAGTGTAATTTTGGACAGAATACCAAAACAAAGAACCAGTGTTGTTGTGTATAATATTGTGTATATAATATTTCCTATTGTTGTAATAACAGAATATTGCAGTTAGCCAATTAGTGACATTTTGCCACAGGAGAGTCGATTTCGGCTTCAAATAAATTTGTATCATAGGTCTATAAAAAATTACTTAACTGTATCCCTCACCTAAAATTAGACCGCACGCCACTGCTATCTGCCTTGTATGTGTGGAAAAAGTGAATGGACACCCGTGACGTATATCAATCAATAAAATAAAGGGTTCCCTATACAGGCCATGGAGGACCAGAGGGTTCCAGGAGGCTGAGGCTTCCAGATTTTAGACATTCGGAACGTGAAGGTGATAAGGTTGTCACTCTTACGCAAGGCCGCTTTTACCCGCAGGGTCGCTCCTGGTACTAATTCCTGTCAGGGGCTGAGTCGATCCCAGGACCATAGTTCCACGAGAAGGATTAGGCCAATTGAAAATCGCCAACGACCTCATCGGGGATCGAACCCGCAACCATCCGGTTTGTAGCCATCAATCTATGAGAGTCTAAATTACCCATTCACTGGCATTGTTTACCCATTTCCCTATGACCTATAAACTTGATATTTGGCTGCTTTATTAGCTTGTGGTCTGTAATCGACGGACATTTTTTTAAAAAGTTAAAGTTTTTAATTTTTTACCCCCGAAAAAATCGAAATGTTTCACTGACATTAATGTTTGCCCACTTCCAGAAACCTGAAACTTAGCAGACTTCTAGCTTTTAGCCTGTAAGCGACGAAATAATTCCAAAAAGTTCAAATTTATAATTTTTATCATAGGTAATCCCACGAGAGTTGACGAGTTTATCGATAGATTCGCGACTGCGAATAGTGCTTATAAGACATAGTTAACTTCATTCTGGTAAGCCAACAGCAGAATAGAATAAAAGCACACCAACTGGCTTGCACCGAATCGAAACTGTGTTTTATACAATGTACATTTTTATTATTTCAATTTACAAACAAGTTATGTTGTATAAAGTAATCTGTTTTCGTGCCGCTTAGTGGAAGCAATCACTGCACACTGATACTTACATGCCCAGTAACGAGCACACGATTTTACCCCAATAAAACGGCCTTCTGGCGATCCCTACAAGAATATTGTATGGTAAACGGCCGTGATTGGTCTATACCCGAAGAATTGCTTAACGTTATTGGTCAATATCAAACACGCGGCGTATGAGTGGAATAGTCCCCACAAAATCTTAAAGTCGTTCTGCACATTTTAAGGATTATTATAGCTAAACGATAATAGACCAATACGGCAGTGTAAATACACTAGGAGGTGCCCGTGGCTTCGCCACGATAATTCTTTTAAAAATGAAAAATGAAAAATGAAAAATTAAGAGTATAATAATTATTAAAGCATTATATTTATTAACACTTGCACGCGAATCATTCATAAACTAAGCCATTAATAATTAATGAAACAGCTAAAATTCCTGCTTTAGAGTACATTCCACGACATGAAACTGCCCCCTGGGAAAACTATATCAGAATCGATTATGCAGTTCCAAAGAACCTGTGAACACATAATACGTATTGTTTCTCAGCTGTTTATTGACATGAATATGAAGTGAATTTTATTTTATCAATTCAGTGTAATTTTCAGAAATTATATAATGTTTCAAGGGCAGGAATGGTTTGTTTGGATTATTATTATCAGCGATATTTCAAGAGATAAAACCATCAATATTTTACAGCTGTTGCCCCCGGCTTCGCCCGCCATTATTCATTGACTCCAGGATTTTTAAGAAAATTACACTGGTAGATTATTAAAAATGTTTGTGGTTCAGAGCTATGAAAATTGTAAGTAAAAATAAAATTAGAATATTTGTTCATTGTGTTCATTTCACTTAGGCCTTATATAATAAAGAAACGGTTTTCCTAATCTTGTAGTCGTCATGAAAGTTTAGACTGCGAGAGACGAACACCGCCGAGTATACCCGATGTCTCACGAAGCGGGCGAGCAAGCACGCTATTTAGGGCCGTTGAATTGTATAAGAGTAGATAGATACAGTGTCAGTTCATAAAAAAAGCTTTTCCAGATTACCTCACTGGGAGTTGGGGGCAGAGCCCCCAACGAGCGAAGCGATGGCTAACTGACTGACTGACTCACATTAATGTTTGCCCACTTCTAGATGAGCTAGAAACTTGAAATCTGGCACACTTATAGGTTTTATCTGGTAATCGATAAGATAATTCAAAAAGATAATTTTTTATTTTTTACACCCAAAAAATCTTCAAAACGGGGGACGAAGCTTGGAAGTCGCTGTAGACCATTTTTTGGAAGAGTATAGTAGCTAAACGTTATATCGTATCATAAAACCGATTGCACTTCCAGTAACGGATTTTGAGAGAAGTAGGCCTACAAGTTTTCCCATTGTACGTTTTGTCATATCTCCATAGGCTATGAATTTTATGAAGATATTACTTTATTTTAGGTAAATTTCGTAGATTTTCCACACATTACGTCATTTTTAACGCATTTGAAGGTCAGGTAAAATCATAAAATCCGGCAGAAATATTAACATATTAAATTTCCATAAGCATTCCAAATGAAGTGATTCTGTCTGCATTATAACTGTGAAAAATGTTCCTGGACAGGAACAGCCAAATCTAGAACAGACTAAATTACCAATTTACTGACATTAATGTTTACCGATTTTCCCATGCGCTAGAAACTTGAAATTACGCAGCCTTGTAGGCTGTAACCGACACGAAATTCCGAAAAGTTCAAATCTTTAATATCTTATCCCCGAAAAAAACCCAGTTGAGCTAGAAGCTTGAAATTTGGCAGACATAACTTTTAGCCTGTAACCGATGAGAAAATTCCCAAAAAGATGCAATATTGTACCCCCGAAAAATCTTATTAGTCATTCCGCACTTCTTTAGATTTATTATGGCTAAACGGCAATATACGGAAGACTAAATAAAAGGACTCTAGCTCCGATACTGTGTCAATTCATTAAAACATCTCGAGAACCTCACAAGGTTTTCGGGGCAGATCTCCCTACGAGCGAAGCGAATAAAAGTTAATAAAAACACAAATTTGAGGTAGGCCTAAGTTTATTAAATTCAACTTTATTTGTACTGCACGGAGTATCGAGATCGTTTGTTTTGTTTAGTTTCGGAATCATAACAAAAATGTTCATATGATCTGAAAGATATAGAACATCATATATCAAGGCGGGTGACGATAGTGGACGAACTAATTGGTTGGTTTCTGGTGTTGTGTATTTCTGTCAGGCCAGTAGCACGGTAGCTAGAAAATCAGAAGGAGGCTTTCCCGCATTCTGGATGCCATGGTACAATGCTTCAGTTTTGTTGGGAAACTGCAACATAAATACAATGAAATTAAAATCAGATCACAATATTAAGAGTTCAATGGAAAAAGCTCATGACACCATACTCTTGAGCATAAGGTCATGAATCTTACATATTTTATTTATTTGTAACGTCATTAAGTAATATAACATTACAATAGGTTTAGTCAAGAAATACACAATGCAAAAACAATCATTCAAAGTCACAATCAAGATATTCCTGTACAGTGTAAAAATTACTACATATAAACATCTTTTTTATTTTGCTTTTAAAGGTATTAATGTTTCTTATGTTTCTGATGTTGTTTTAAACCTTGTTATGTAGCCTGATTCCTAATACATTATGGCTGTTCTGTGACTTAATTAGTCTAAATTTAGGAATAACCAAGTTGTGGTCATTCCAAGTCCCATGTGTATGCACAGTATTAATAACAACATGATTCTGAAAGTGTTCATGTACATGTACTAAGTTTGTAAATAAATATTGTGAGGGGAGCATGAGAATTCCAACTTCCTTAAAAAAATGGGTTGACATTGAGTTTTGGGGCCACATCCCTTAACAATACTTTCGTAGAATATATACGTCTTCTTTTGCATCTGGTAGTTTCCCCACAACAGTTAACCATAAGTCAGATGAGAGGGGAAAAACTCACAATAGGCATCTAATAGTGCTATTAAAATAAATGTCGGATACTGTTTAGCTCGATCAATGAAATAAAATAGATATGATACCAGCTGCTCAACGAAAATGTATTTTATAATTCCCCGCCTAGGCCTTTCGGTGCGCATGCACCATCTTCAGGGCATCTGTCAGGCTCCTCTGCAGTGTCATGGTGACCGCATAGGAGCCTGACAGATTCTCTGAAGATGGTGCAAGCGTACCGAAAGGCCTAGGCGGCGAATCATAAAACACACTTTCGTTGAGCAGCTGGTGTCACATCTACCGTATTTTACGGACCATAAGACGCTCCGGACCATAAGACGCACCTTGATTTTAGGACGGAAATTTAAATTAAAATAATGTGATTCTAAACTAAATATTTTAAAGGGAATAATATACTTCATTGCATAAGCAAATTATAACCTTGTACAATGAAATAGGTGTAAATCACTTCTAACATAAAACCTGCGTTATATGAAAATCTCTTCTGTACAGGTGGCATCGCGTAAATTTTAAGAACTGAACTGATTTCTCATGAAATACTGAAAATATTTTTACACCCTCTAACCTTCAATTCACCATACGGTAAGTGTAACGGGACAAGGCTGTTTAGAGGTCATTGTATCCATTTAAACCACCCGGCGAAGATACTCCTTTTGTATAAAAGAACTCAACTTTCCTTTCTTTTTGCATTGTATACATGGTTTCCAGCCACCCTCATTTTACGATTGTGACAAGTGCAGTGATGTACAGTCTGTGCCAAATTTGTAACTGGCTTATCGTTTACAATACCTTGTCTATAACTATGGTATTCCAGCAATATTTACCATAATTTTAATCTTTTTAGTGTTCTTCGGACCATTAGACGCACCCAACTTTCAAGGATCTGTTTTCAAGGTAAAAAAGTGCGTCTTATGGTCCGTAAAATACGGTATTTTATTTCATCTAATAGTGCATTAGTTGGAACCACTGTTTTAACCTTCTGAACAGAAAAATCGATTGTATGTGTTGCTTTCAATATAGTTTACTATCCAGGTGAAAACCTAGTAGTTTATTAATATTAACGTCGCTTTAACTAAAAAGTCATATCGCGACTATAACACAAATACAATGGATTTGCATAATCAATATGTTGTCATTACAAAGTTAGTGTCATTAAAATTTAAAATAACTTGAAGATATTCAAATTGGGTTCAGAATCCACTTAGATTCCACTGAAGTATTGTTAGCTCGCAATTCATATTAGAGTAGTAGTGCTGGTATTCTTCCAGCACCACTGGTTTAGTGGCTAATAATTTCTTCTCAATTCGGGTGGTTCTGTTCCTCAGGCTCCTACTTGATAAGTGAGGGTGTAGCTTACGAAGAGTGATAGCTAATCCATGTATGTTGTCAGTGTAACTTTCAGCTACTTTCACGACGAGGCATTTTCGTAGAAACTGACAAGTTGGATAAAATTCAGTACATATTCTTCAGGATTATCTTCAATAACGTGTTTAACAGGTAAAAGGTCTTCACACAAGGAATGAGTTTTTGCTTATGCCTTCAGTTTCTTTGTCGTTGGCTTGTTAAGAGGTTTCAAGATATCATCATCAGTAGTTTAGTGAAATGTTCACTACGTATATTATTAAAGAGACTGAAGACACTGAAGTGTTTTGTTAAGATTGAGATTGAGGCTATTGACGCTGAACCATTCAGACAATCCAGAACTAATTAGTTATAAAAAAGGAACACAAGAGAACAGAGTGATGCGACTCACCAGTATCGATGTTTATACTGGGCTTCCCTACTGCAGCGTCGCTTCAGCTTCTTTGCCATGGGCCCATCTTAGCTAATTTAAGGACCCATGGCCTTAAGCCGGTTGTCGACCAAGAGCTAAGCTAAGTTAGTTTAGCTTAGCTCACATACAGTGCGGGATTTCATATGTAGTTATGTCGACAAAACTACATATGAAATCCGGCACAACTATATATGAAATCCCTCACTGTATGTGAGCTAAGCTAAACTAAGTTAGCTTAGCTCTTGGTCGACAACCGGCATCCGCGACGCTTCTTTCGGTACTCATATTCATGGAGACTTGCGGAACTGCAACATATAATTATAAAAGTGAAATGAAAACCCAATTCTGAATAGTTCACTCTACTAAGATCACATCACCATACTTTTGAGCATAAGGCCCACGAATCTCTCATTTAAACTATGCGTTAATAAAAAAGAAACACAAGACTTTTTTTTTGTGAAATAAAGCGGTTGATTTTGGTGTTAACTTCCTTCCATTTCGTGGATATTCCACGAAATAAATTATTTTATAGAGCACGCTTACTACAATTTGACATTCAAAAAATAAACCCAATTATCAGGCCTACATTAGTATTCAAATAATATAGCGTTGAAAAATAAAAACGAAATTTTTATGAAACATTATTTGGCAATAAAAATAAATGCTAGTTCAGTGTTGAAAGATAAAACATAATCAAACTATAAGGTAAGCTCATTTAGGTTTCTTATTTATTTATTTACTTTAGTTTATCGTATATGTGATATTAAATTTTTATTTTAACCTAAGTTCTATTGTTTGTACCACTTTGTCCGAGCGGCAGACTCGAATGAAGGAAGTTTTTCTTAACCAAAAATAGTAGTTTGCAAACAGCAGTGTCAACCATATTCCATATTTCATGGAATGTGTTGAATATTGTAAACTAATCTTCGCTGTAATCTATCATAAGTATATAACTAACCACTCGGCAGTCATAGAGACAGAATAAAACGAGAACAGGCTAAGGGAATGAAAAAGAAATATCAAACACATTCACATTTTAAATATCATTATCGTATACATTTCTGATCTTTCGTCTTGTATTTCTCATGTATGTACACATTTCGTGAAATCCAACAAATTTCGCAATATTTAGTAGATACAATTATTTTAATAGGGGTAATTTAAGCATCTATAAAACTAAATACAGCTAAGATATATTGTTTTGTAAAATTTCGAGGTTATCGATGTTACCAGAACTACTGTCCCTAACAAAATAATATGAAACATGAAATTAAAACCAGTCAGAATCTGAATAGTTGAGTGGAGAAAGATCACGACAACATGCTCTTCAGCATGAGGCCATGAATCTCTCATCTGAACTATTCAGAATATAAAGGAACTTAAGGACTCCAGAGCAATGCAACTCACCATTATTCAAGTTATACGGAGCTTCCCTACTACAGCGTCGCTTCAACTATCTCGCCATGGACCCACCTCTTGAATTCTTAAGGGTCCATGACCTTATCCGCGACGCTTCCTTCGGTACTGATATTGATGAAGAATTCTTCGGTGCGGAACTGCAAACATATCATTATAAAAGTGGAATTAAGACCAGATCACAATCTGAATAGTTCAATCGACAAAGATCAAGAGACCATATTTTTCAGTATAAGGCCACGAATCTCTCATCTGAACTATTTATTTATAGAAAAAAGGAAAACTAGACTGATTTTTTGTGTGTGAAATAAAACGACTGATTCCGTATTAATGTCCTGTTTCGGTGGATATTTTGCGAAATAAATTATTTTATAGATTACACTTACTACATTTTACGTTGAGAAAGTTAACCCTACATTATCAAGCCTACATTAACTCTCAAATATAGCATTAAAAAATATAACTAAAATTATAATGGTATCGGTATGTCATTTGGCATTGCTTTCAGTGTTAAAAGATAAACCATAATAAAATTTTGCAGTCGCCTTATATAGGGTTTTTAATTTATTTTTGGTTTTTTGTATATGTTAGGCTATATTTAAAATTTTTTTCTAATATAAATTCTATTGTTTGTATCACTTTCTTCCGAGGAGCAGACTCTAACGAAGGAAGAGTTTTTTAACAAAAATACGCATTTGCAAACAGAAGTGTCGACCACATTGCATATTTCATGGAATGGGTTGAATACTGTAAACTATCTGTAATGTATCATAAATATAACTTCCCGGCAGTCATAGAGACAGCATAAAACGAAAACATGCTAAGTAAATGAAAAGAAAAGTCCAATACGATTACAGTTTAAATCATATTTTCGCACAATTTCTCATACTTCGTCTTGTATTTTGCAATTATTTACAGATTTCGTGAAATCCTATAGATTTCCCGATACTTCGTGGATATAGTTTGTTTAATAGGGATAATTTAAACATCTATAAAGACAAATATAGCTAAGATACGTCGCTTTTTTAAATTTAGGGCTTATCGTTGTTACCTGAAACTGCGTTACGTTTCCAGCAACATCATATAAAAAAGTGAAATTAAAACCAGTCAAAATCTGAATAGTTCAGTGGAGAAAGATCGAAACAACATTTTCTTCAGCATTTTCTCATCTGCACTATTCAGAATAAAAAGGAACGTAAAGACTCACCATTATTCAAGTTATACGGAGCTTCCCTACTGCAGCGTCGCTTTAACTATCTCGCCACGGGCCCACCTCTCAAAATCTTAAGGGCCCATGACTTTTATCGGGACGCTGTTTCGGTACTGATAGAGGAGAATTTTTTCTTTGCCGGTGATCTGCAACATAATACAAAAAATGATATTAAACCCGGTTCGCAATCTGAATAGTTCAGTATGGAAAAAATCATGGCACCACACTCTTCGGCATAAGGCCATGATTCCCTCATCTGAACTATTCAGTTATAAAGGAGTAGTGCTAGTATAAAGACTCTGAGCGACGCAACTCACAAATATTGTAATTATATGGATCCTCCTTCCTTCAGCGTCGCTTTAACTTCCCCTAAAATGATTCCATCTCAGGATATCATCAGTGTTCATAACCTTCAACAAGACGCTGTTTCGTTACTTGCAGATGAAGTCTTCGGCGGGCAACTGCAACATACAGATAATGAAATTAAAACCGGTTCATAATCTGAATAGTTCACTGTACAAAGATCACCACAACATAGTCTTCAGCATAGAGCAATGAATTTCTCATTGGAACTATTCAGTTATAAAAGAGGAACATTAGGGGCCTTTTCACACTAGGTCACTTGTGACGGTCACCGGTTTTTGTAGTGAACACACCTGGGTCACTTGTGGCGGTCACCGCTAACAATTTTTAATCGCTTTTGGCATCCCAAATGGCAAGTCGACATTCCACTTCACTTATAAAATCTTCCGTATTAATCAAATCTAAACTCATGGCCGGGTAACTAGTTTCGCTGAGCTTCATTATACAACTGAATTATGTATAGGCCTATGCAACTTGCATTGTTGGCAATCATAATAAAAGTGACTGTACGGTGATTGTCACAAGTGACCCAGTGTGAATGCTCCCCCCTATTTAAACCAATGCTTCTTCGCCGGTGACCGGTGACCCAGTGTGAATACTCCCGTTTAAAACGTTCAATGCTTCTTCGCCGGTGACGAAGTGACCGTCACAAGTGACCGAGTGTGAAAAGGCTCTAAGACTCAAGAGTGATGTAACTTACCAGTATCAAGAGTTTACGAGGCTTCCCTAGTACAGCGTCCTTTGCCTTCCCGCCATGGACCCATCTCCGGAAATCTTCAGGGTCCATGACCTTCGCGGCGACGCTGTTTCGGTACTGACAAACGCAGTCTTCGTCTTGGGTGGAAAACTGCAAAATATAAGTTATCAAAATTAAATTAAAAATAATTCACAATCTGAATAGTTCACTGGACAAAGAAATCTACACCAAACTCTTCAGAGTAAGGCCATGATTCCTCGTCTGATCTGTTCAGTTATATAAGAATAACATAAAAACTCCAGAGCTATGCAACTCACCAATTTTGAAGTTAATTTAGGGCTTTCCTACTCCAGCGTCGCTTTATCTTGCTCGCCATGGACCCATCTTCGGAAATATTTAGGGTCCATGGCCTCCCCGGGACGCTGTTTCGGTATTGGCATTGATGAAATCATCGTCTTCGTGTGGGTATCTGTCACATTCCACACGTGCATATCTATGGAAACAGGTTTTTCTGAAGTTAAAATTTAATTGATAAAGGTCGAAATTAGCTTTGTACCAAGAAATCTATGACACTCAGGAGGTATTAGATTGATAATATTATATCATTATTAGTTAACCTAATTTATGGCTTTACATTTTGGATATTTAATTAAAATACCTTTTAAAAAGTAGTATTTAATTTACTTTGGATTTTGTTTCTATGGTTTTCATAAAATTCGTGACGTTGCTCAGCAAACAGCTTGCATTTTTTCGTTTATAAATATTTTGATTTTAAACTCGTTATTTACTTAAATAGAACAGCCTAATATTAGCACCCCATGCACACGAATGATTTGTGAGATTTTTGTAATCACTTATAGAAAAATCCTTATTTTTTGGATTGTTTAGGATATCCAGTCAGACTTGCATTAACTTCATTTCTTTTGAGCTTAAGGATCTAGCCACAACTCTAAGAGAGGAGAACGCCATCCGTTTTCACCGAATGTTGCAATACTTTAAGGTATAATAGTCCATTACTTGCTTTAATATCGGAGTAAGATTCTAGTTGAATGATGGATAATTTTCAGTGTCTCTGACTCCAAATTTCGAACCATTAAACTGCAATTAATGGCCTACGCATAATGTAAAGTACTTACTATTATACAGACTAGTATGTGTGTGAGTGTGTGTGTGCATGTATGTATGTATATATATATATATATATATATTATATATTATATATAGTGAAACAAGAAATGTGACGTTAGCTGATAAATGTTAAACTTTACATCAGCTCAGTCATACTAAATAACTTACTTGGAGTTACTATATCTTTTCTTGCTTTTTTGATGGAAAGGAATTAAACAATTAACAAGTTAAAATTTAGAAAGCTAAAGCTCTACCTTAGATTTTACAGTTAAGCTGTATTCTTCTTGATCACTGATTCAAAAACAAACTTCTTGATAAGCCGAATTTTGTTCATTTTCTTTCCCTTTGCAAGCTCATCATGCAGAGGTCATCTAGTCTCTAAGGAAACCATCTCAAATATTATACAGTTCAACAGTAAAAGTATACATTTCATCAGCTTCAGTATTTACTAAAATCTGTCATTGGTTATCATTCGCTCTGCTACTTTACAACTGAAAGAATATTTAATTTCATTTTAAGGAATTTTTTATTAATTCTAATGCTGGCTCCAAAAGATTTTTGTTACTTTCATAGAAATACGAATTACACAAGCTGGCGTCCATGCAAGTATACTGGAAACTTAGTGTTGAAGGAAAGGTTTACTTAAACGTTCATTCATAAATCCTTATTCGCTACCTATTCTGATTTGAATTGTTTTATTCGTCCAATATATCATTACATGATATGGGACACGTCATACAATAATAATCATACAATAATAATACAATAACAATATTACAATAATACAATAATAATAATCATAGAATAATTTAACTTAATGAATATAATAAATACATATACAATTTACCCATCTAATAACACAAATATTCATCTACAGAATAGTACGATTCATTACATAGGAAAGCAGATAATTGAGTCTTGAATTTGGTAAAATTTTTAATTTCTTTAATTTTGAAAAGTTGTATTCCATTATGTGTGAGAGAATTTTCAAATAATTTTGTATTGTGACTGATTAAGGCTAAATTCGATTTTCCTCTTGTATTATGAGAATGTATTGCTGAATTTGTTGTGAATTTATTAATGAACGATTTTACGTGCAAAATAACATAGAACAGGTACATACATGGTAACGTAATAATGCTTAACCTTTTGAAATATTGATTAGCTTCAGTTTTCTCCAGTGGTATAAATATATAATTAGTTAGTTTATGTAAATTCCGCCTATATACCACTAATATTAAAAACAAAAAGCTGAAGTTTATATGAGAAGTAAAAGAGAAACTAAAATATGCTGTAAATTTAGCTTTTATTGTGTATTAAAATAGTTAATAAATTAAATTAATGTGTGAATGCTTCAGCTTAAATTCACATGTTTTAATCTATACTATATTTTAAATAATAAGTGACAAAGTCAATTTTATAATTTTTATTACTAATTATTGTAAATATTTTATTATGACAATACATTGAGCTCAATGTCGTTTTAATATCTTATAAAGTAATGAATTAATTTAATTTATTAACTATTTTAATACACAATAAAAGCTAAATTTACAGCATATTTTAGTTTCTCTTTTACTTCTCATATAAACTTCAGCTTTTTGTTTTTAATATCAGTGGTATATAGGCGGAATTTACATAAACTAACTAATTTTGAAATATTGTTTACAGCTTTCGAATCTTGGAATATTACAGATTATTCTATACAGCAAACAAACCACTACATCCACCAATACATCATTTCATTGTGAATTATTGTTGTAGATAATTGTCTACAGATGATGGTGGTTATATTCCATCAAACAACAATATACAGTGTTTGTTTATCTCAGTATACTTGGAGCTATAACGTAGAAGAAGGCAGGGGGTGTATTATAAAAATACAAATGATATGGCTATACATAAGAATTTTACCAATATTCTGGTACCCGGAGGATACAGTTTAAGTGATTTTAATATTTCACATGGGTTTACTAGGAAGAAAGGGAAGATGTTATTTTTGCAGCCTTTGGGGCGTTGTGCGCAGGGCTGATGAGGTTATGAAAGTATATTTACTGAAGGATTCCTTTCAGGCAGATGGAGCCACCTTTCCTCCGCAAATATAGGATTGGGATAGCAATCCATCTTATGACGTCAGAAAACGGGTCTTCTGCTATTACTTTACCAGCATCCTACCCTTATTTTGCAAGGCGATTGATGTGGATGTATGACTCTATGGTTACAAGACACAAATATATAAGTTATTTCTCGAAATTGGAAAAATAGATCCACTCTGCTTCTCTTCTTGTTTTCCTTGTTATATTTTATCCAATTCATCGCGTCGCTCTCCTGCCTACTTACTGTTCATACAAATTGTAAGTGATACTTAGCTAAATAACTAGCTTCTACAGCGACATAATAATGTGCAACCTCTATTTTTATTTTTCCTATTTAGTGAAGTACAGTTTCTTAGAATGTAATTTCAGTTTTGGAAAGTATTAAGAAAAGACAATGTTGTAATCACATTCTCGAAATGTATACTAAATTCTGATAGAATTGCTTTTAGTATTACATTTGTTTTTTAGTTATGCTATTCAAACACATTAACCCCATAAAATTAAATAACGAATTCTATCAGATCCTATACTTAGTTCCGAAATTTAGTTCCAATGAAAACTCTAATTATCTTTACAGAGCCTTCATTAAAGCTGCCCTCTCAATATGGCAACCCAGCGTCAAAACGTGGATTTCTGAATTTGTTATTACTTTTGTGAAAAGTTTGTGTAACAAACATCTCAACTATTTCTTAACATCAACTAAACGTTCCCCAAATATATTCTTGACACTTCCCCTTCCCTCCAAAAAATTGAGATCCAATTACAATAAAATAAGCAGTATTCACGTTTGGAACCAAACAACGAAATAAAATTTGAAAATATAATCTGAAATTACACAAAACATAAGTGAGAAACACAGCATAATAGGCTAATAAAAAAATGTACCCTCTATTATTTCATTTATCTAATGCGTGTTACACATTTTTTAATACGGCAAGTTGGTAAGACACTTTTTTATGTCCAAATTTCTTTAGATTTACAGGCATGTAAAAGAACACTTGTGAGACTGAACTCCCGCAGGATTGGGTGCATATGGTCAGCATATTGATGGTTGTCATCGATGGTCTTGATGACTGGTTTGTTTTTTGGATTCAGATAATAAGTTCTGAATTGTTCTCGAAATATTGAGGAAATCCCGCGCCGACTTACCTTCCTATGAAAAACATTGAAGGTACCAATGGTCAACCCGGGCTTCCATATCTGACGTAAGTTAATGAATGGTCTGTACTAGAATCTTTGCATAAGGCCCTGTATACTGACTGTAAAAAATCATTAGACCTAACTGGAGCAAAGTGTGAGGTTTTATTTATTAAGAATGGTTAGTAAATCAATCGTATCCCATAGCCATACTAGTAGACCGCCCACATGGCTGAGTGGTTAGACCGACTCGCCTTCCACCGCTGGGACCCAGGTTCGAATCACGGTGGGTCCATGTGGATTTTGGGATGGACAAAATGGGGTCGGGGCAGGTTTTCTGGGTGTCCTCCTGTTTCCCCTGCCATATATAATTCCAACATATCTTCATTTATCATACTATGACCATTGGTATACAGGCCATGGATGCACAGAGGGTCCCAGGAGGTTGAGGCTCCCAGATTTTAGAATTTCGGCACATGAAGATGGTATGGTTGTCAGTCTTACGCAATGGCCGCCTTTACCTCCAGGATTGCTCCTGATACTCATTTATGTTGGAGGCTGAGTCGACCCCAGGACCATAGTGCCACCAGAAGTATTATGCCAATATAAAAACACCAACGACCTCTTCGGGAATCGAACACGCGGTTTTTAGCGCAGCGCCTTAGCCATTACGCTACGGATTACCCCGCTATATTATCGTGGTAAGCATTAATTATTTAGAACTACTTAAAACTCAACGTTGTCGCAGACGTACATTCTGGTACAAACTCTAAGGCCAGTTAATGTAAATTTGAGTTTCTTTGTGCTTTCAACAGTAGGAAAGTCAACATGCTTTTTTTGATTTTTAAAAGATATTGGTAAAAGCCTTTTCCATGCCAAATATATCAATTAATAAAATCAGGCAAACTGATGTAACCAAGTGCCAGAATGCATTTGTTTATTCATTGTTCTAATCGATTTCCGAGTTAACCTCCAGATCGGGAAAATGTCTGTCCCTCTGTTTGTTTGTCTGTCTGTCCGTCCGTGTGTCTGCACGCGCAATAACTTAAATACGCTTTATCGGTTTTTCATGAAACTTGGTATACGCTTTTAAAACGTCCATGGGAAGAAGCCTATTGACATGGGACCATAGAGGTTAACCTGTACCGGAGTAGTGCCCAATTTAGTGCCTGTTTTATGGTAATATATTAGAAAGAATTTATCAAATGCAAATCAGTTCTCATGGCAGCATATTGATTTACAGTGTTCATATACGGCTTTGGAAGTTGCAATACAGGTAAGTTTGACAAATAACACTCTCCATACATTCCTTCACAAATGCTTATCAATCTTCAGACCTTTGTTTCTCCGTAAGCCCTGCTTAATGAATCGGTGTGGAGGTTAATTCGGAAATCGATTACAAAAATAACTTATTTTATGCATATTATAATTGCAATCATCACTGATTAAAGAAAACCATTCTGGCACATGCTTACATCAGTTTACTTGATTTTATTTTTCCCATCTTGGTTGCCGAGTAATCCGAACTGCCGGGATATCGAGTGCCGAGTCTATTAATTTCCAATCCAAAGCATTACATCACCTAACTAGCGTTGTAAATGCATCTTAATTAATAACATTATTCTCATCACACATGGTAGTGCATGCCCGTTTAACACCACTATTTTATACTTAGTAAGTTTATTTATAACTGCCTCTTACGAAATGTTCCATAGGCCAGTAGGCCACGAACCGTATACAAATTAGTAGCAATAAAAGGGGTGACTTAATGTCTGAATACTCGGAATGTAGAGAGGGAATATTAAAATGGCGAAGATGCTAAGATGACAGTCAAATAACTATACATTCGAGGTTATACTCAGAGGTTACCTAAAGACTGAGCTAATGAATTTATGTTCTGATAGCACTGTTCTGTACCTTGTTATAATTACTCCAATTAGTTTGCGTATATAGTAATACGAAATTATTCCATGAATATTACTATTCTAGGATATAGATAGAAATCAAAACTGGCAGAATGATTTAATATTGATGCGAAATTGCTGTAAACGCTGATCAGCAGTTCTAGGATTTCTATGTAAATACATATTTGTTTTTTTAGCCTACAAACATTCCTAGGATTGCTGATCAGCATTATATACTTTTACAGAGTTATTCTATCCTACGTTTGGATCAATGATTCTGTTCTGGAAGTGGATTGAAAAAGCCGGGCATCTTCCAAACGATAAAAAATTAAGCTTATATAGAGTAATATTATGGTTGAAAATTTTGACTCTTGCCGTAATTTAGGTGTCAACTACAAAGCTGTTTAACAACGAAGCTAATTCATTACACTAAAATAAAAGAACTTATACATTCATCAAATTACTTCTTTATTTTAAGGTGTACAATGTTGATAGAAACTTTACAAAAATTTGCAAACTGTTTGGTTAAAGGGCTTAGTTGTTGGAACCATACATGAAAACTGAAGATTTTTCTCAATATCATTTTTCTTAAATTCTTATAACCACTCCATCCTGCTCTATCCTGAGCTGCTTTCACCTTCGCTGCTCTATACTGAGCTGCTATCTCCTCCGCTGCCCTATTATGAGCTGCTATCTCCTCCGCTGCTCTATTATGAGCACATATCGCCTCCGCTGCTCTATCATGAGCTGTTATCTCCTCCGCTGCCCTATTATGAGCTGCTATCTCCTCCGCTGCTCTATTATGAGCACATATCTCCTCCGCTGCTCTATCATGAGCTGCTATCTCCTCCGACGCTCTATCATGAGCTGCTATCTCCTCCGCTGCTGGCAGATTAGCTGTTATCACCTCCGGTGCTCTATCACGATCTGCTATCTTCTCCGCTGCCCTATTATGAGCTGCTATCTCCTCCGCTGCTCTATTATGAGCACATATCTCCTCCGCTGGTCTATCATGAGCTGCTATCTCCTCCGCTGCTCTATCATGAGCTGCTATCTCCTCAGCTGCCCTATTATGAGCTGCTATCTCCTCCGCTGCTCTATCATGAGCTGCTATCTCCTCCGCTGCTCTATCATGAGCTGCTATCTACTCCGCTGCTGAAAGATGAGCTGTTATCACCTCCGCTGCTCTATCATGAGCTGCTATCTCCTCCGCTGCCCTATTATGAGCTGCTATCTCCTCCGCTGCTGTATCATGAGCTGCTATCTCCTCCGCTGCTCTATTATGAGCTGCTATCTCCTCCGCTTCTGTAAGAGAAGCTGTTATCCCCTCCGCTGCTCTATCATGAGCTGCTATCTCCTCCGCTGCTGTATCATGAGCTGCTATCTCCTCCGCTTCTGTAAGATGAGCTGTTATCACCTCCGCTGCTCTATCATGAGCTGCTATCTCCTCCGCTGCTCTATCATGAGCTGTTATCTCCTCCGCTTCTGTAAGATGAGCTGTTATCACCTCCGCTGCTCTATCATGAGCTGCTATCTCCTCCGCTGCCCTATTATGAGCTGCTATCTCCTTTGCTGCTCTATTATGAGCTGCTATCTCCTCCGCTGCTGTACCATGAGCTGCTATCTCCTCCGCTGCTATATCATAAGCTGCTATCTCCTCCGCTGCTGTAAGATGAGCTGTTATCACCTCCGCTGCTCTATCATGAGCTGCTATCTACTCCGCTGCCCTATTATGAGCTGCTATCTCCTCCGCTTCTGTAAGATGAGCTGTTATCACCTCCGCTGCTCTATCATGAGCTGCTATCTCCTCCGCTGCCCTATTATGAGCTGCTATCTCCTCCGCTGCTGTATCATGAGCTGCTATCTCCTCCGCTGCCCTATTATGAGCTGCTATCTCCTCCGCTGCTGTATCATGAGCTGCTATCTCCTCCGCTGCTCTATTATGAGCTGCTATCTCCTCCGCTTCTGTAAGATGAGCTGTTATCACCTCCGCTGCTCTATCATGAGCTGCTATCTCCTCCGCTGCTGTATCATGAGCTGCTATCTCCTCCGCTTCTGTAAGATGAGCTGTTATCACCTCCGCTGCTCTATCATGAGCTGCTATCTCCTCCGCTGCTCTATCATGAGCTGCTATCTCCTCCGCTTCTGTAAGATGAGCTGTTATCACCTCCGCTGCTCTATCATGAGCTGCTATCTCCTCCGCTGCCCTATTATGAGCTGCTATCTCCTTTGCTGCTCTATTATGAGCTGCTATCTCCTCCGCTGCTGTATCATGAGCTGCTATCTCCTTCGCTGCTCTATCATGAGCTGCTATCTCCTCCGCTGCTGTAAGATGAGCTGTTATCACCTCCGCTGCTCTATCATGAGCTGCTATCTCCTCCGCTTCTGTAAGATGAGCTGTTATCACCTCCGCTGCTCTATCATGAGCTGCTATCTCCTCCGCTTCTGTAAGTTGAGCTGTTATCACCTCCGCTGCTCTATCATGAGCTGCTATCTCCTCCGCTAGCCTATTATGAGCTGCTATCTCCTCCGCTGCTGTACCATGAGCTGCTATCTCCTCCGCTGCTGTAAGATGAGCTGTTATCACCTCCGCTGCTCTATCATGAGCTGCTATCTCCTCCGCTGCCCTATTATGAGCTGCTATCTTCTCCGCTGCTGTATCATGAGCTGCTATCTCCTCCGCTGCTGTATCATGAGCTGCTATCTCCTCCGCTGCTGTAAGATGAGCTGTTATCACCTCCGCTGCTCTATCATGAGCTGCTATCTCCTCCGCTGCCCTATTATGAGCTGCTATCTCCTCCGCTGCTGTATCATGAGCTGCTATCTCCTCCGCTTCTGTAAGTTGAGCTGTTATCACCTCCGCTGCTCTATCATGAGCTGCTATCTCCTCCGCTGCCCTATTATGAGCTGCTATCTCCTCCGCTGCTGTATCATGAGCTGCTATCTCCTCCGCTGCTTTATCATGAGCTGCTATCTCCTCCGCTGCTATCTCCTCCGCTGCTGTAAGATGAGCTGTTATCACCTCCGCTGCTCTATCATGAGCTGCTATCTCCTCCGCTGCCCTATTATGAGCTGCTATCTCCTCCGCTGCTTTATCATGAGCTGCTATCTCCTCCGCTGCTATCTCCTCCGCTGCTCTATCATGAGCTGCTACCTCCTCCGCTTCTGTAAGATGAGCTGTTATCACCTCCGCTGCTCTGTTATGAGCTGCTATCTCCTCCGCTGCTCTATTATGAGCTGCTATCTCCTCCGCTGCTCGATCATGTGCTGCTATCTCCTCCGCTGCTCTATTATGAGCTGCTATCTCCTCCGCTGCTCTATTATGAGCTGCTATCTCCTCCGCTTCTGTAAGATGAGCTGTTATCACCTCCGCTGCTCTATCATGAGCTGCTATCTCCTCCGCTGCCCTATTATGAACTGCTATCTCCTCCGCTGCTGTATCATGAGCTGCTATCTCCTCCGCTGCTCTATTATGAGCTGCTATCTCCTCCGCTTCTGTAAGTTGAGCTGTTATCACCTCCGCTGCTCTATCATGAGCTGCTATCTCCTCCGCTGCTCTATTATGAGCTGCTATCTCCTCCGCTGCTGTATCATGAGCTGCTATCTCCTCCGCTGCCCTATTATGAACTGCTATCTCCTCCGCTGCTGTATCATGAGCTGCTATCTCCTCCGCTGCTCTATCATGAGCTGATATCTCCTCCGCTGCTGTAAGATGAGCTGTTATCACCTCCGCTGCTCTATCATGAGCTGCTATCTCCTCCGCTTCTGTAAGATGAGCTGTTATCACCTTCCCTGCTCTGTTATGAGCTGCTATCTCCTCCGCTGCTCTATTATGAGCTGCTATCTCCTCCGCTGCTCGATCATGAGCTGCTAACTCCTCCGCTGCTCTATTATGAGCTGCTATCTCCTCCGCTGCTCTATCATGAGCTGCTATCTCCTCCGCTGCTCTATCATGAGCTGCTATCTCCTCCGCTTCTGTAAGATGAGCTGTTATCACCTCCGCTGCTCTATCATGAGCTGCTATCTCTTCCTCTGCCCTATTATGAGCTGCTATCTCCTCCGCTGTTATATCATGAGCTGCTATCTCCTCCGCTGCTCTATTATGAGCTGCTATCTCCTCCGCTTCTGTAAGTTGAGCTGTTATCACCTCCGCTGCTCTATTATGAGCTCGTATCTCCTCCGCCGCTCTATCATGAACTGCTATCTCCTCCGCTGCTCTATCATGAGCTGCTATCTCCTCCGCTGCTGTATCATGAGCTGAAATTTGGGTTATGTAAAACAATTATATTATGAGTAGTGCTCTGTAGATGCGAAACTGGATTCGTTTTTCGACAATTCAGAACAAAAAACTCAGAATATTCGAGAACAAGGTAGACCTACAGAGAAAATTTTTCAGACAATACCGAGATAAATGAAACGGGAATGAAGGACACATTTAGTGATGAAATTCAACTTCTATATAACCTAACACCTAATAATCATGTAGACATGGTTGGGCAGAACTCGTAGCTCGAAGAACACAGTTTCGTGCAAGTTATTGAGGACCTAGACACAGAGGGGAGAATTACCTAATATATTCAAAAGACCCGCCACAGGAGATCGGAAAGAGACAAGGTGCTTAAGCAGAAGAAACTAGGACGATGAATATTTTTTTGTTGAAAGTTTGTTATTATTCTACCGAAGGAATAAGCTGTAAAAGTCTACATCCCATGTTTTTGGCTAAAGCTATGCTTTGCCTACTCGATACATAAATAGCAATTAACCTCTTCTTAGAATTCTTGAATGTCTGTGAAAGGGCCTATATAATATTTATAATTGAGTAATATGGTATCATATTTGTCAATATTAGCAAATAATGTGCTAGCAATAAATCTGTGATATGTGACTTAGTTTTAGGTGAGTGAAATTGATGGTGGAATATGTCGTTGAGATTAACCCGAATAAACAGTTCTAAAATGTATTAAAACGAACTCTTCTTAAAGTACTCATGTCAAGTATTGAGAAATCTCTCCAGGGTATTGACTCGCAGAAATATATACTTCCTTAGTTTAAATCAATGATAACTGAAGATATAAAGATATCTTCAATATGAAGGAAAGTCAATTTACCTTGGTTATGTTGCGCGCCTAAATAAAATCAATGCATATACACTTACCTTGAACACTCATATATTGCATAGCCAATTGCGTAAATCCAAATTTGTGCCTCCATGTAGAGGTTTCTGTAGTATCTCTTTATATATAAAAGGCTTTGTCCTGACTGACCGAATGAATGACTGACTGACTGATTGACTGAATGACAGGAATCAACGTACAGCCTAAACTATAACAGGTAGAGACTTGGAATTTTGACAGTACCTTCGTTTCATAATGTAGGTGCTCACTAAGAAAGGATTTTGAAAAATTCTGATTCTAAATGCCAAAAGTTAAATGTTTTTGAAAATACTTAATCCCTTTTTACATAGAATTATCAATTCCAAATCACAGAATATATTGTTGCCAAATGGTATCAGGTGGGCTTGGAAAAAACAAATGAAATGCAATTTTGACAAATAAGAGAAGTTATCAAAATAATTCATGTTATAAATAAATATTACAGAATGAAATCCACTAAAATAATGGAATCACATAACTTTCTCTACCCTGGACATAGAGAAAACAAAACGAGGTATGGTAATGTGTATATTATTATATTAGGCCTATATCGCAGGTTTTTGGAGAGAAAAGTATGAAAGTGATAATGCTTTATGGTAACATAAGGGTGGGAAATTTCCCGCCTCGATATTACAATTTTATGTTACAGGAATTTCTGTTTCTTCTTATTTAAACCTCTACCAGGCTTGCTGTCCACTGTACAAGCGATGGGATGCAACATTCTAGATCCTCTATGAGCCATAAAAAACTATATCAAGCGTTTTCTGAGGGAATAGTTTGAGTGTAATAAGTCGTTCATCCTATTTCAAATTATAAATGCCTATATAAGGACCTTGAATTTAAAATTGAAAATCCTTCATAAGCTAATTTCCAATTACAAAATACAAAACCCGGGCGACGCCGGGTCTTTTAAGCTAGTCATTAATATAAGTCGTGAACAAAGTTTCAAATGTTTTTTACTTACCTTGTTATGGCATAATGCTTCAAAAATAAGTTCTAAAACGATTAAGTTACTTATGCATAAAAAAAACACAAATTAAAACAATTAACAACATTTAATGTTAAAGAAATTATTCTTCTATCTTATAAGAATTTCTAGTAAAGCAGTTAATTTCATCACTGTCATTCCGTGAACACTAGCCTCGATAAGAAAACATATTTTGGTAATCCTTGGTCGCTGAAAAGCGTTGTCCACTCCATCCCATAATATGTTGGGAGCCATGCACCAGAAAATCAAAGCCTTGCTGCACAAGTGCATACTAGGTGGCAGGACGGCTGGAAATTCCCAATATCGCTGCACGGCACGCAATAAAATTTGTATTTCACAAATATTAACGTCTGTCTAAAACATATTGTATGTTACACATGGTAAAATGGTTTTAGTTTGCTCGTAGGATTGCTACACACGCTCTTACGGGCTCGTTTCGCGAACATAGAAAATTTCGTTTTCGCCACTTGTTTCATAAATAACTATTGTTAACTCATTTTTTCATTATCTCTAACCCTAATATACCTTCAGGCGAAATAGGGTTTAATCCAATTTTGGATATTCAATAAAAATACGGTACATGGTCTAATCTAATTTCATTAAAGCTAATTATTTGCTGATCACCATATAGACCGCCATCAAGTTTCAGCCCTTGCCTGCACCACGTGACCCAACGATTCCCTCCCCCTGAGCAGTCGATTCTGTAAACACACATTATTTCATTGCGCCATTTTAGGTTAATTTTGTGTGAACTTCTTAGCGATTTTATTTATATTTACAATACTCCAAGAAACAGATGTAATAACATGGATTCTCCAAACATTCTCATAGTCTCAAACGCAGATATCTTTGTGCTCAAACTCTGATTTTCAGTATATTTGTTTGCAAGGATGTTATAAACCGAACAAGTCTTCCTTTGTTGAACTTATTCCTTCTGGATTGCATCAGTTTACAAATAAGTGAGTCGGCTTTGGTACAGTCAGTATCGTGCTGGCTTTCTGTGCGCAAGATTGAGAGTTCGATCCCGGACCAGGTCTACTACATTTATGTATGCAGGTTGATGTTATCTTTGTTCGCTCGTATCAACATTTTCTCTACGCTAAGGACCTGATCAAACTCTTCCGCGGCCGGCGGGTTAGGCCTATACGAGGAACTCTGTGTACCTCTGCTGTAGACTATCAATAAATGACTTGTATCTACAGTACAACATGAGACGCGCTGCTAGGCCTATAACTTCATAAAAAACGTTGTTCTAAAATTACATAAGCACTAATTCCATTAGGCAACATTCCAAAATACGGTTTGAAATAACGTTATAGGCTATAAAAGTCTGAAGTTCTTAAACCATTATCTCCTACATGGATATAATGGGCTCTTTAATATTAAATGAAGCAATAATATTTATTAAAATTATACGCTTTATCTTCTAATTTGGGTGTTTCACGCAAGAAATACGCTTCCAAGATTACAAATAAAATTATTTAAATACCCACATCAACACAGGTGCAAACCCACATAAGAATACAGTACTCATGCCGAAGTTATAAAAGAAACCAGGACAAAAACCACAGGCTATAAATACCTGAATTCTGAGCCTAGTGAGTGTGGTTTCGGAAGTTGAAGTCTTCGGAGATTCCATTTTATATGCTTTTGAGAAACAGAAATATTTCTCAAATCACTACTAATTTTGATCCACGCCGAAAATGAAGAACGATCTCTTAGCAACAAAATTCTTTGATGGCGTACAAGAATTTAGTAATATCTTGGGAACATGTACATAACTTATTTTTAAAAATGTATTTCTCTATGTGGGAAAAAATTACTAAGTGCTATTGACCGGCTTGAATCTGGAAATAACAGTTGGTTCGGTATGTTTTGAACAATTCTCTGGCAGCATATCAATATTCAGATTCCTGGGATGACTTCTCATATACTAACATAAAAGGCACTAAATTTGGGATTATTCCGGTACTGGACAACCGATTTGGTCCAATATCAATAGACGTTTTCCCATGGACATTATAAATGCGTATACGAAGTATCATAAAATCCGATAAAGCGCATTTGAGTTATTGCGCCTTTAAAATAGACACCAAATTGGGTTTTACTCCGGTACCGGACAACAGATTAGGTTCAAATTCAATAGGGAACTTTTCATGGATTTCATAAATTCGTATACCAAGTTTAATGGAAATCCGATATAGCGTACTTGAGTTATGGCGCCATTCTATTAGAAAAGCGCCGTAATCTATAAAAATAGGCACTAAATTGGGCATTACTCCGGTACCGGTGAACCGATTTGGTTCAATATCAATAGGGTTCTTCCCATGGACATTATAAATGTGTTTTCCAAGTTTCATGAAAATCCGAAGAAGCGTATTTGAGTTATGGTGCGTACAGACGCACGGACGGACAGACAGACAGACGGACAGACATTTTTTCGTCCCCCACACAATCTCATAAAGTACCATACTGGCTCTTAATAATAACGGAAACGTTAACATGACTTACCGCCGCATTGTGTACTATCATAATAGCTAAGATTGCACATCAATTAAAATGCCCAGCAGATGTACTAAATACATATGAAAACAATACAAAAAAAATTCTTTCTTTCTTTATCTTAGTGTCACCTCTCCCTTTAAGGATTTAAGCGACCCAAGCTGCCCGGGCCTTACAGGGCCACGACTGTCGGGAGAGGGATTATTTTTGGATCACATAATACTTTTTTGACCAGACAAGGACATGGAGGGCCTCCCCGGATGAGTGATCAGCCCAATGCCGGGGCCACCTCCGAGACAACACGAACACATAGGACGAGACACACCTTTCCCATACACACTCAAGGCGAGGATGGGATGATAATGACTGCCAGATGATATCCGGGGACCACAAGTGCCTATAATTACCCCACATTTGTCTCACAGGTGAGGAAAAACCCCAGAAATAAACACCACCGAGGTAACTTTGTCCCGACCAGGATTCGAACCCGGGCCCGTTGCATGAGAGGAGCGATCGCATCCCCCAAGCCACAGCGGTGAACAAGAAAAGATGTAGGCCTAAAGTATATCAAAGTTACATGGTCCACTGGTTTGATGAAAGATTCTTGAACAAGCGACGTGACGTATATGCGTTAAAGCATGTAGGCCTATAAATACAACCAAAAAAAACTATTTAATGCAAATCTCTTTTCATAAATTATATTAAAAAAACACTGAATGATGTAAATATCCCGAGGCATTATTTTATTCCAGTTATTTGAACAGTGTAGCTTTAATAACATTGGAAATGCGCCTTCATAACAGAATATTCAAGAATTAAGCAAATTCTATGAAACTTGTTAAGCATGTAATTGCTTTTGCGAGATGTAGAAAGTTTGTCTTCACAGTTCAACGAACTGTAATTTATGCAATTGAATAGCGGTTTCAGATAGTTTTCTTTTATTCCTCCAGTCTTCAATTTTTTCGTCCACTGTTATTCTCATGCAACATAAATATCGCTCCTAAGTTGCAAAGTAACAATATATCACACAGTTCTTTCTAAATACTTTAGTCTTCATTATGCGTAACAGATAATTATAAGAGTTTATTTATTAAGTGCCAGAATGGTATTTTAAGAGACAGTGTGGGGAACGGAAAAATGTCTGTCCGTCTGTTTGTCTGTGTGACTGTACGCGAGATAACTCAAATACGCTTTATCGGATTTTCATGAAACTTGGTATACGCATACATATATCGTCCATGGGAAGAAGCCTATTGATATTGGATCAAATCGGTTGACCGGTACCGGAGTAATGCCCAATTTAATGCCTATTTTATGGTAATATATTAGAAAAAATTTATCAAATGCAAATCAGTTCTCGTGACAAATATTGTTTTACAGTGTTCATATACGGCTTTGGAAGTTGCAATATAGGTAGCTTTGACAAATAACACTATACACACTTCAGACCTTTATTTTTCCGTAAGCCCTGCTTAATGAATCGATTACAAAAATAACTTATTTTCTGCATACCATAATTGCAATTATCACTGATTAAACAAAAGTATTCTGGCACTTGGTTACATAGTTCACATGATTTTCTTTATTTATTTTAAGTCTTTGCCCCCACTATCCTTCGGCACCATAATTTCTTTCCTGTTCTTAAATTTTATTATTATTTCCAGGTACTTACAATGTTTTTGTCTTCTCATCTCGGGAAACTTTTCCTTACTATTGTTTGTTTCCGTTTATGTACGTGCTTCTTTTGTTTCCGTATTTCTTGTCATCAGGTTAGAATCAATTATTATTTTGGGGTGCTTTCTATTCTTATAGAAAGTGTTTTGCTTCTCGCGACTGCCCCCGTTTCCGGTTGGGCGATGTTAGTCTGTGACAGTAATGTAAACAGTAAACATCTCTCTCTAGAGCAGGGCGCTTCGTCATCCTATCTGCAGGTATGATGGCCATTCTACTTTAGTTCGTGAGTTAACTTAGTTTCTTTTATATTAATTTCTGGTGGGTACTCTTCTATTGGTATTACTAAGTGTTTATATTTATATGTTTACTTAGTTCAGGTTTCATTGGAGATTTTCAATGGTCCTAATCCTTCTGGTGGCACTATGGCCCTGAGGTCGATTCACCCTCTAACAGAAATGAGTACCACAATCCTGGGGGTAAAGGCTGACCACCTTATAATGTTCCGATTGTCTAAAAATCTGGGAGCCTCAACCTCCTGGAACCCTCTGGGCCTCCATGGCCTGTAATAGGGAACAAAGTTCATGTTGGGTTAGTTACCCATCAGTTTTCTATATTCAGTTCATTTTTAGTTTCTAATTTTTCTATCGTTCTGTTCATTTTTCGTTTCCCGTCTATTTTGCTTTGCCGAGATGAGACGACCTGTTTCAATAATTTTGGTTAGAGTTTCTGTTATATACTGCATCATTAAATTCAAGTGCTGGTCGTGGCTTACGCTTGTTGCAAGGCAATTGCTTATTAAATAATTATGTAAGTTATTTTATAGAAATCTTTATATACCGTTGAATGTTTAGAGTCTAATAAAAGTTGTATGTTAATTGTTTTCAATGATTTATTCATAAAATCTCTCTATATATAAAAGGCTTTGTCCTGACTGACAGGAATCAACGTAGAGCCTAAACTATAACAGGTAGAGACTTGGAATTTTGACAGTACCTTCGTTTCATAATGTAGGTGCTCACTAAGAAAGGATTTTGAAAAATTCTGATTTTAAATGCCAAAAATCAAATGTTTTTGATAATACTTAATCCCTTTTTACACAGAATTATCGAATCCAATTCACATTTGACATTAAAACATATTGTTGCCAGTTTGCCTCAGATGGGTTTGGAATTAAATTAAATGGAAGTTTGACAATTACAGTTGACTTTGTCTATTTTTGTCATACCTTGGAAATTAAACTTTCGCGATCGCTTGAATGTTGTAAGCCCTAATATGGTCAAACATTGTTTTATTTGGACGAAACTCATTATACAGGGGTTTTGTGGACCAAGGAACTCGAATCTGAGGTCACTTTTACCAGGCGACGCTATCTAATCGTGGTATGTAGTCCACGTGATTTATGTGTTAATAAATATAATGATTTAACTATTATGCTCTTAATTTTTAATTTTTGAAATAATTATCGCGGGCGAAGCCGCGGGCACATGCTAGTTAAATATATAACTGTTTACTAAATTGAAACCTCTGAGAAAATCATCTATGGGCTAGGAAGCACCTCAAGTCTACTAAACTAAAAAAAAAAAAAATAGTAGACGCTTTGACAATCAAATAAAGAGCAACAAAAGAACACTAAAACAAACCAATTAAAACATTACACTCTCAATTACAATAAGTACAAATGAAAAAGTTTTCAAATAAAAGAACAATAAGTACATTGCTTTGTGACTTGATGACTGCATGCTATAAATTTTGCAAATATTTTTATAGAAGGCTGTTCTGGATTGAAATATATCTTTATCACATTCATTACATAGATTGCATGCATAGGGGAGAATTCCTGTAATAATTTGTTCGTGCATAATTTATATAACATTTTCTATTACGTCTACAGTTTATAGGAGGAGAATACAGATGTTATTGTGATATTAACTTACACAGTCTCGGAGGTGGCCCCGGCATTGTGCTGATCATTTCATCCGGGGAGGCCCTTCATATCCTTATCTGGTCAAAAAAAGTATGTATGTGATCCAAAGATAATCCCTCTCCCGACAGGTCGCGGCACTGTAAGGCCCGGGTGGCTTGGGTCGCTTAAATCCTAAAAGGGAGAGGTGAAACTAAGATAAGGAAAGAAAGAAAGAAAGAAAGAACTTAAACAGTTCACCAGAATGTATTAAATTACACAAAAATTTAAACAATTAACCTTTCGCCTAACAACTAATGAATCAGTGTTGAAAATTGATAATAACATAGAATAGGGAATATTGATGTATTTTATTGAACAATGTCCAAAACTTCTAAGAATTACACATTTAAAAAAATCGTTTTTGGATGGACTCTAATAGATTTATATGGCTCATTCTCTAGAAATGGGGGTTTTCAGCTTATAATTTAATTTTTTTCTTAAATATGTGTAATTTTGTCTTTATTTTAGAAGTGTAGAGTGAAATTAATTACCTTACTTTAATTGTCGAGCTCAATATTAATTTTATCTTTTCTTAATTAGCACTTGAATTAGGCGTAAGAAACCATTATTATATTTCAATGTTGTGGCCCCCTCCCCCCAAAAATGGTAAATAAATACTTTTAATATTATTTCCACCATAGGCAACCAATAAAAGAAATAGGAGTTTTCAGTAAGCAAAAAAAAAAAAAAACAAAAAAAAAAAAACAAATTATAACACATTAATTTATTGCATGGAGTATATTTATTCCAGGAGTTGATTATTATTCCATGGAGTTGACGAATTTCCAGTTAAAGCTTGCATATGGCTTCAAGAGTTAGATTAGGATATCATTAGTTTGTTTACACAATCAGATTAACATTTTGTATGATTATCTAAAAAATAAAAAAATAAAACTTTAAGAACATAGATATTATTTATGGCATGGAGTTGATGATGAATTAGTGTGACATGCCTGGAATTCTGTTTTAATCTTCAATAAAATCGTACATTGGATCAGCACATGGTTTCTTTCATAACAAGAGTAAAAAACGTGGCCGACATTATTTTGGATGTATTTCTCCTTGCATTCGGAGAAACCAATATAAGATTAAATACTAAATTTCCCTTTGTCCATGGAATTGACATAAAACTGGGTTTCATATTTCTGGCAAAAAATTCCAGAAATTAGCAAGTTTTATAACATTGGCCCTCATTTGGACCGTGTTTCCCTTTTTTCCAATATTTTCTCGTTTCCACCACCACCTATATAATAATAATTTATTTCACTACCTATTGACCGTTGGTCCTTATTTGGACCGATTCTACTTCTCTAATGTTTCCCTCCTGTTCTTACAGCACCCATCTGTTTCCTGATTGGTTGGTCTTCAACAAATCCTTTCTCCAATCCGGATGTCCCCATTCACAGCAGTCCTATAAATACACGCCATCTAATCCCGGCATTTCATTCTCCTTGACAATGAAGCCTCAGTTTGGTTTCGAAACGTCGGAATTAATCCAATTCACCACCTGGTTAGTAGCCCGGGAAAATATCATATAAGTTTTATAACAGTTTCCAATAATGCATGTTTTTGAATATAGTTTAGACTTTAGGAAAAAAAGGTTACATTAAGAAAATTAAATTAAGTGCACTTAATATTTTCCAGTTACATAAAATGCCCGTTTTTGGAGAATTAGCCATATATTTAATCTGCTGAGGGTTCCACACAGCACTGCAGTATTATGGCCAAAGATGAGTAGAACTGTTTCAACTATTTTAATGAAATAAAAATACATTAATTAGCTTTACCATTTTATATTTGCCCATACGAAGAAACTTGACGTAGAGCCTAATCAGTAGTTAATTAGTGAAAATCGTTAATTCAGCAGTTTTCCTCAATGTGGATTGTCTAATGACTAGGGCTCGGACTTTTAGGTGCTTATAAAAACGAAAATATTTATTTTTATGTGTTTAAAAAGTAGAAAATATGTTAAAAAATATGAAAATATTTTAATTAACTTATTTAACCAATATTTACAGAACTAGCCCTACTCATCTAGTCATTCTAGTCAGCAAGTGTAGAACTGTTGCAGTGAACGACAAAAATAGATCTTAAGTTGTGAATCTTAAATCTGTGACGATTTTCACGGAACAGAGACTTGTATCTTGAAAATGTACGTTCAACATCTTGCATATTTGTAACACTGACACTCAGATGTTCCATCTGCTCCAAGTTCTCTACACTGTTACCCGTTAAAATTTCTGAAATCTTGCGCAACACTTGTAACCCTTCATTCTTATTTAGGCATGACAGGAATTTTTCTTTGATTTTGTTTGCTTTTGAACCACTGATTTTGTTAAGTTTGTTTTCAATGTGTTTGATTTCTTTTTATTGATTCTGTCAACAATTGTTTTGTTGTTTCCAACTTAGTAATGCAGTGTGAGAGGAAACAGAAATTGGCACAAATGAAGGTCAAATCCGCCCTGATTTATTCTCTAACTGAACATAACAACGCAACACATTGAAAATATGGCGCAATTTTCCAAAAACTGTCAAAATATTCATTTCTAATCATGATATGTGGTAAAATATTACAAAAACTGTCAAAATATTCATTTATAAACATGATATGTGGTAAAATATGTAAAAATAATTAAGTTACCAAAAATATTTATTCAAATAAGAAATATCGAAAATATATTTTTTTTTAATGTGATATGCAACTCAGTA
Organism: Ectobius pallidus; assembly: GCA_964059195.1. Classification (NCBI taxonomy): domain Eukaryota; kingdom Metazoa; phylum Arthropoda; class Insecta; order Blattodea; family Ectobiidae; genus Ectobius; species Ectobius pallidus. The sequence continues at coordinate 19,362,982 of CAXKWD010000005.1, forward strand.
TTTTGAATCCAAAGGTCCCTACCGAAACTTTGACAAAGTCCAGAAATCATAAGTTATAGCAAAAAAAAAATGTATTTACCTAAAAGTCCTATCCCTACTAATGACAATTGAAATGGACGGCGTTTTGGGGACCCCCGGTATGTAATACTGTATACAGATAAATAACAGAACTTACATTTTCATAATAGCACGTTTACATATGATCTCATATGAGTTGGAACGGACAGATTTTTGTCTTGTAAGAAGCATGATAACCACTCGACCTTTGTTGTCTTTTGACAGCAACATGCGTTTACTTTGTTTGCAAATCCCACACAACGAGATCGATGCACGTTTGCTCAAGGTAAATTTGTACTACATTGTACAACTTGCCTGATTCGTTGTTTCGTTTGATTACTTCTGTTACTATCATTATTATGTATGTATAACTCGATCGGTAAGACCTGAGCCAAACACGCGCAGATAGCTTATCGTCCGCCGGGAGCAATGGAGTAAGGGTAGAAGAGAATACTGTACTATTCATTCCAAACTATGCGGTTCATAATAGCCCGTAACTATTGAAAACAAACATAAAGTGAATAAAGTATTTGTATTTTTAGTTATGAAATATTATTTAAGTAATGGTATGTAATCTCACAGAATATCGCTGTTTGGTCTTCACTATTGAATACTGTGAGGTTAAATAAGATGTTTTTACATGGTCTGTACAGTATGAACTGGCAAAGAAAGTTGGGAAAGTCAGATAGGTCTAGATTACGTCATCGTAGACTACTGTGCAGCCGTTTGTTTGGCTCAGGTCTTACCGATCGAGTTACATGTTTTCAATGCCAGCATGATTTTGTTGTGAGAAGCCAGCGACACCGGGCACGCAGCCTACTGGGTCGAGGGACAGCATAGTCTCCCTAATCCGGACTAGATGGGACAGGAATCACCGAATCACCGAAAGTTCAGATTAAACGGAATTTTCCTCCAAATGCACGTTCTGTACTGTACTGCATGTGTTAGATTGGTAAAACTATAGATATTGATTTTTTAAATAAATAGGCTATAACTTTTCCTACAAATTAACTTTAGTTTTAATACTTTTCTATACGTAGACATAACATAGGCGTAACCAGGCCGACCATATGGGGGGGGGGGTTATAACATTCGTGGGGTCTGGGGGGTCCGGGGGTCATTCCCCGGACAATTTAAAAAAATAAGATGCAAAAAACGAGTTTGAAGCTTCCGGGGGTCCTCCCCCGGAAAATTTTAAAAATTCAAGACGCAAAATAACGAGTTTTAAGCATCCCACGCTTTATAATTGTATTAAGTAATTTATGGGCAGACTTAAAAAAATTATACAATATTACTTTTTTTAATCAATGGGGGGGGGGTTCAAACCCCCAAAACCCCCCCTCGGGACGCCTATGAGACATAAATAAGTTTTTAACTTCTTTTAGATTGAAATTCAAAATTTATTGATTGTTCAGTACAAAAATATCCGTCCGGAATAACCGGAACAAACGGGGACTACTGTACATTATAGTCCATTCCAACTCAAAGTAGTGTCTACGTCATCTCTTGCACTTAAAACTATTGATAGCTGCGTTTTTTTTTTACTTTTAAAATAATTGACTCGTTAACTTATGCACAATATTGCAAGAATCATCAGTTTCTGAACAACTTACCTTAACATCTTTTTAAAGTAACTTTTCGCCTATAATGAATGTTCGAGATCAGTGGCGGCTCGCGTATAGGCACTATGGAACTGCAGCACCTATTTCCATTTTATATTATCGATAACATTTTAATATGAGTCCTTTTTCCTTTATACTTGTACAATATATAATCCTTAAGCTTAATGTCAGTAGCCAACCCCGGTTTATAAATAAGATACAAAAATCTTTGTATGGGACTCTGCGTTTCCAGCGGATTTAATTTTCACAGCTATCTCTCCATGAGAAAGTTGCACTTAAGAAAAGAGGTCGTTCAACACCTGATATTCTAATCTCAGCCAGGCATAAGCGACAACAAGAAATATATTCGTGGAACTATGAAACTGTTAAAAATTCTCTTAACAGTTCCCATGACTACATCAGAGGCAGAACACTGCTTTCCAACATTTAAAAGAATAAAAACTCTTCTAAGAAGCACTACGAATTTTGAAAGACTAAATGCGCTTGCAGTGCTTTCAATGGAGAAAATAATTGTAAGTTGTCATCCAGAGATTAAGGAGAAAATTATTTATTCTTTCGCGCAAATTGAAACAGTAAGAATGTCTTTTATTTTTAAATGAATAGATCAAGCTTGAACTGTAACAATCTAGGTTAAAGTAAGTAAAAGAGTTTGATTTTGTTATTTTGGATTTTATCAAGTTTATGAATAATTTTTTTATGCATGTTTGTTTCCTTTTACACAATTTTAAAACAAAGGGTAAAACGTTTCTGAAGGCACCCCGACTAATTTTTTCTATGAGCCGCCACTGTTCGAGATATTAATTACATGGAAAGTGTTCTGAAGATAGAATGATAAGGTAATAGAAAAAAAACCTACATTAAAATTTCGCACACGATAAATCACAAACTATCACGTTGTATTATAGAGTAGGATTACTTCCACAAAGTCTCTGGGTTTTTACCTATATACCTTAGGAGCGAGTCTCACCGTTCCTAGAGTTCCTGCCTAGGGGAGGTAGCTGCACCCTGATTGGCTCAGCTCTTCTGTCCCACTCCACGTGTTGTCTGTCTCTCTCGCTGCAGCATTATCCATCCACTCAACTATTATAGTATTTTCTACGACTGTCAAGGTGTTGCATGATGTTCACTCTGTGCTCAACAGCAACTCACTGATCTTACGCGCAGCGAATCCGCGCAAGACGTAACGAGAAGCTCGCTGGCTGGGTTAGTCTTCAAGGCCAGAGACTTTGTGGAAGTAATCCTACTCTACAAGTGCGTCACTTGCTTGTTGAGAGGCGATCCGTCACCAAGCATCGCTCGAAAAACTGATCGAACATAAAGTCCTATCTGTAATTAGATTATCCGTACATGCCGATAAAGAGAACGATGCCCATTCTTTTATGAAGTTAAGGTTTGTACATATGCCTATTATTTTTACAAGTTTATCTTGTAGGGTGCAAATTACCATTTCCTATGCGCAATAATAATGCATTATAATATGAAGCAGGTGAGAGAGAGCACTACATGCCACCATGATAGTGAGGTAAATAAATAACACTCAAGTCCATTATATCCAAAACAAACATACAAAATTTAGAATTGGATACTGAAAAGGAGTAAAATATTTGTTTTATTATGCGAGTGATTTAAAAAAAAACTGTTTATCACACGTTTTCAAGAAAATGAAACTTAATAAAACATTTATTTGAATAAAAACACTTTCTTAACGCACTTTATTTTACCTTAGTAAACTTCTGGACGGCCGTTTCGCAGGTGGTGTTCCTGCATCATCAGCAGAGTGCCAACTTTATTTTTTTTTATTCAAATATTTGTACACAACGCTAAAGTCGGACACAAGAATGAATAATAAAACATTTCTTTTCGCTCTCATGCAAAGTTCCATATTTGTGACATAGTGCTCATTACCTCCTGGGCTGTGTTTCATAGAACTTGCTAATAATATTAGTCAATAATACCAGAACTCATAATATTATTTAATAGCTAACAAAATCTTTTTTCATAGAGATATGAACACTACTCATTAAATCTCTTCACTAAAATTATTAGTTCATTAGTCGGCTGATTGATTTGGAGGTTATGTCTGGATTGTTGTTTGTGTTTTTTCCCTTCTTGTTCTTTTTATTAGTAACTATTTCAAAGCACCACGGCCTACATGTATTTTCATAAATATAACAAATAATAACTAGCTCTAAGAAATGAATAAATCAGTCAGGCCCTTATTTAGGGTAGCAGTAGGCTTATGTACTAAAATCTAACATCAAATCCTAAAAACTTGTTTTAACAAAAATTCCTTTTATAGCGTATGTAAGCCTTTTCTAAATTGATAATTAAATTATAGTGAATCATTTTCCACAAACTTTTTTTCTTTCTTTCTTTCTTTATCGTAGTTTTACCTCTCCATTTTAGGATTTAATCGACCAAAGCCGACCGGGCCTTACAGGGCCGCGACCTGTCGGGAGAGGGATTATCTTTGGATTACATACATACTTTTTCGACAAGACAAGGATATGGAGGGCCTCCCCGGATGAGTGATCAGCCCAATGCCGGGGCCACCTCCGAGACAACACGAACACATAGGACGAGACACACCATTGACACACACATACACACACACTCATTACGAACAAGGCGAGGATGGGATGAAGATGATAATGACGGCCAGTTGATACCTGGGGACCACAAGGGCTTAAAGTTACCCGACATTTGTCTCACAGGTGAGGAGAAACTCCAGAAAAAAAACCCACCCGGGTAACTTGTCCCGACGAGGAATCGAACTCGCTCCTCTCACGCATCTCCTACGCCACAATTTCACAAACTTAGGATCACGAAATCTGAATTACATGGGTTTAAGAATAAGTTATTGGTTCAAAAACACTTATAGAAAAACGTATAATATTATCAATAATTTTATTAATTCTGCAGTCTGTGAAACAGTTTACTAATAATATTAACAATATTTACTAATAATTTAGTGCCATGAACTCATAACTAACATTATTAGCTAATATTCATATGAAACAGAAGACTAATAATAATAACTGATATTATTATGTATTTGCTAATAATATGAGTGCAAGAAAAGGGCCCAATGTACAGATATACTTTCAGAGTATTAAAAATGTCACAACTTGCCAGTTCGTTAATTTACACTGTTAAGACTTGTCTACGGTGAGGAAGTGACACTTTTTGGATAGCAGCTTGTGAGCCTGTGTGTCTGGGTGGAATTGTCTGCTCAGAGTGTCCGGCAACTTTGGTTGTGAAGACAGTAAGCTATATAGTCTCCTCATAAGCTCCTCGTGAGTTTGGTCTGTATCTGTAACATGAAGCACACAGCAAAACCATAGCAACTTCTGTCCTGCGTGCTAAAATACTACGGCACAGCTGCACCACAGCACTACACGACACGGGAAAACTCGTTCACAGAACAGTCCCATCTTATATCAGAAACTTTCAGTAATAGTAAAGCTGACTTCAGAGAGAAACAAACTTAAAACTTAGGGTTATTAGGAGTGCTGGATTATGAGAAGTCTTTATGTCACAGCCTTTGAGTATGTTTATATATTTTTACTTCTTTAGTTAATGAGCGCACGCCGGATTCTTTCCCCTACTTTTTTGCCCTCCACCACCCCTCGAGCCCTCGACCATGGGCTATACTCCGGTCCCAACAACCTTTCAGCGCATTTGTTCTATTGCTCCATTTCCCGTTCTTGTAAGTCCTAAATCAAAGGGGAAATATGTGTTGAGCTGGCTGATTGCTTCAGCATTAAATAACTATATATTCTCTCTATGTTCAGTCATCTGTCTCGCGTGGGTCGAATCTCCCACCCGGTATTCACCTTGCAGAGTGAAGAAAACCCCGAGAAAACTTACTCCGATCAGCGACTAGATCATGGAGTAGTTCAGGAATCATTTTTAAAGGAAAAGAAAAGTTAATTGGACAAATGTTAAGACATGTCTCTTAGTTTGTAATAATAACGGCCGAAAATGGAATACTAAAGATAAAGAGCATGTAGAATCGTACTAGTTATGAAATACAATATATTTAATTTAAATGAATCTACGGACTGTCATTGAGAAAGTAAATTTAATTTAAACACAAACAATCTGAAATTACTTATTTACTCAAACTTCCAAAATTATTCAGTGCCTAGGCCTATCCTTCTTGACCTTTCCATTACCACTAACGTATAAATTCTTCACATAAAAAAATGTATAAAAGCGGAGATATCAGGTAAATAGGGTAATGCTTTGTGTGTAAAATATGTGGATTTCTATCCTCGTATTAGGATTGTCGTTCATGAAAACCTTAAACCAGATATTCTATTAAAAATGCCCTCCTTTATTTCGGAACTCTGAAACTACTGATGATTTCACTTGACGATTGCTTATAATGGATTACGTAAGTTAAAGGATTAAATAAGTGATTGAGAATTAGGCTATAAAGATTTCTAAAAAAAAAAAAAAAGTCGGGTGCGTTGAACGCCATGCGACAGAAGTGAACCTTGGATTTTTTAAATTTTGGGATTTTTTCAATTTTGGATTTTTTCAATTTTGGATTGTTGGACTTTTTAATTTTGGGTTTTTGAATTTTTTCAATTTTGGATCATTGAATTTTTTTATTTGTTGGATTTCTTTTTTAAATTTTGAATCTTCAAATCTTTTAATTATTTGGATTTTTAATTTTTGGTTTTTAAATTTTAAATTTTTAAATTTTTAGAATTATAAATTATGGATTTTTGATGTTTAATTTTTGATTTTTTAAATTTTTTATTTTTTATAATGGCGAAGGGCTCACCACGCCACTAGCTCGAAGCAGTAATAAGCCCCCGACTCAGTGCCTGATACCTTTCCCCCGCTCGCTCCCGTAATTTTTTTTAATTTTGTATTTTTGGATTTTTAATTTTGGATTTTTAGATATTTTAATTTGAATTTTTGGGTGTTTTAAATTTTGGATAAGCCTAATCATTGAGTTGATTGTTTTCTGTGCAGTCCGTCACAGCCCCACTACTTTCGTGACGATTCTGTTCGTAACGCAACTTTGGATTAGCTCTCGATTTACTCCAAGCGCGCCAAAGAAGTTTCACTTCAAAAAAACTCCAGATCGTTTTTATACAGTTCGTGTATGTAATTTTATAAATATTATTAACAATTCTATCGCGCTTTCCAGTATTGGAAAGATAAGTGTTAATAATATAATGTGATATAGATTCAATAAAAGTACGAAACCTCAATGAGATTGAATAAAACCTTCGGTAAAGCTTTCACGGAAGAAATAATTTCTATTAAACTTAAATTTATACACCGAAATGAAAATAAAATTCAAATAGATTTCTTCCTATCTTCGCTAATATTGCTTTATTATTTAAATCACACGGGATAACGCTAGGTTTACGTGCTTGGAATTTACAAGATGTGAAGTAAAATTAGATGACCATCTTTTTGTGCTTTTCATGCAGTGCTAGAATACATGCTGCATATGAAACCCACATACATGCAGGCGTCTTCACCACCGCCCTCTAGATTAAACTTGACTGCCTGCCTTATTTTAATAAATTCCACATTCTCTATCCTTGGTTAAGATTGCACTATTCCTAAGAGACTTGTTCTTTTCTTTTTTATCTACAAGGAAAGTAGACAAGACTGAATTTCACCTATAGTTTAATGTATTAAAATTCCATAGAAATAGCTCAATTTAGAAGCAGACCTGTGCTTGGTATAGACCTTCCCATAATGTTATTGGATCAGTGCCTGCATATCCTTCCAATTACGCGGTACTTCGAAATATGAGCACACATTTCGAAGCACTGGGGAAGAAAACGTGAAAATCATGCCAAGTGGGATCGTTTCTTATAAACACAGAAGCTAATGAGAATATTTTAGTAGAATAATTCCTCCGTCAGCATGGTTCGAACCTGTGACTTTTGACTTTCCGTGCCGATGCTCTCCGAACTGAGCTAGCCAGAGTTCGATTCACAGCTCCTGATAGAATCTTTCTTTTGTGTAATGTTTAGCAGAAAGAGTAGCCTGTTTTTACATTTTACTTCTTAAATCTTACTTTACGTTAATAGAGGAAACCCGGTCTCAAAATCACTGAGTGTGCCTCACAATACTGTATATGACGTAAATGTCTTCCATTGAGGGCAAACAAGGAGAGAGAGTCAATTGACGCCGCGAATCGAACTATGGCTATCTCAGTTGAAAAAACATACTCACTTACTTCTTACTTACTTCTTACTTACTTACCTACTTACTTACTTCTTACTTACTTCTTACTTACTTACCTACCTACTTACTTACTTCTTACTTACGTACTTATTTCCTACTTACTTACTTACCTTCTTACTTCTTACTTACTTACCTACTTACTTCTTACTTACTTACCTACTTACTTATTTCTTACTTACCTACTTACTTATTTCTTACTTACCTGCTTACTTATTTCTTACTTACAAACTTATAACTGGGGCCCTAGGACCTGAACCAAACACGCGCAGATAGCTTATCGTCCGCCGTTAGCAGAAGAGAATGCATATATACTGTACTATTCATTCCAAACTATGCGGTTCATAATAGCCCGTACCTATTGAAAACAAAAATAAAGTGAATAAAGTATTTGCTTCTTCAGTTATGAAATATTATATAAGTAATAGGAAGTAACTCACAGAATATCGCTGTTGGGTCTACAAAGCTTCAACACCAGACATAGTACAAGCGTCATAGTCATCATCCTCATCATCATCATCATCAACATCATCATCACCATCGTCGTCGTCGTCGTCATCTGCGCCACTCTCATCTCCCACTTGAATTACCAGCCGTTCTGTTACTGCATCAGTGGCCGGTTCTTGGGCAATGTACGTTTCTTCAATGTCTCGAACATGTCGGCATCTTGAAATCCAGTCTTCGGATGTCATGGACTGACATTTCTCTTCTACCAATTGCATTGAAAAGTCCAAAGTAAAATGTACATTTTTCTTTTTCACGTGGTTTTTGAGTGACTTCCAAATTAATTCTATGGGATTTAGGTCGGGATGGTAAGGTGGAAGTTGTAGAAAGGAATGTCCATGTTGAAAAGGAAGGGCGTCAATTTTGAATGTTTTGAAAGCGGGCTTTCTGAGTTTATTAATTCTGGTTTCAGCATTTTCGAGTGAAATGAAAAACCATGTAATGTAAGCCAATCCATCATGACTGCTTTCCTGCATGAGGAAATTGGAGCGGGGTTATGTTCTACTTTGTGGTATGGTGCATTACCAGAACACAGTTTTGGGGAAGGTTGTTACGTAAATTGCTCTTATTAACGTATTCCACTTCACTATTGAATGCTGTGAGGCTAATTAAAATGTTTTTACACGGTCCGTACAGTATGAACTGGCAGGGATCATCTCGTGCTATGAAGGTCAGGCAGGTCTAGATTACGACATCGTAGACTACTACGCATCCGTTTGTTTGGCTCAGGTCTTACCGATCGAGTTATACTTACATGAGCTGATGCTCAAATGATTCCTCTAAATGAAATGAGGCATTGTCAACGCAATCAGTTGGCGTTGAGAAAGAAAAGTACGACGTCCATATAGCCTACCATTAATTCTCAGGTTGGTATATGGTTATTTAACGACGGAATGTACTACAACTTAGGCCTGTGACCGTCGCGGTGTGCCGGGAGTTTATCCCCAGGAGTTCTTTTACATGCCTGTAAATCTACAGACATGGGCCTGTCACATTTATGCCATCGACCTGGGCCGGGATCGAACCTTGGGCACATAAAGCCAGCGCGATACTGACTGCGCCACCCAGGCCGACAATAAAATTCTCCACTGTACTGAGAAATAGTCTACCATTGTGCTGGGATTAGTTATAAGAACGGGAGGAACTGGACCAAATTTATTTCTTTACTTTTGTAGACATTGATGAACTTCATTTTGAAGTTATTAAATGAAATCAACTAGTACAAATATTATATAATTTGGTGAGAATTTTCAGCCTATGTACTAGTAACTTACACCACAAATAACGTGTCTTAACTGAATATGAAAGAATTTGGGGAATGTATGGACAACCTTTTTATTTAATATTTAGTATAAGCTATTAATTTATTATGATAAATTTTACGGATTAATAAATTACCCTTTAATATACAAATTCAGTCAGTTTCTTTATCTATAAGTAATTTCTATACACAGTATGTTTTGCAAACAGTACATATATGTCACTCTTGTATTCTATACAAATTACAGTAATATTATTCATACAATAAAATTAGTGTTTATAATGTATTGGTTAAAATCTGTTAGCTTGTTTAACCTCCTCGTTTATAACTGAATATATTATTTAAAATCTGTTTGCTTATTGAACCTTATTATTTATACCATAATATTTAATTAAGTATAATAATTCTTAAAGTAGTATTATATTTTCTTAACTTCTGGTTAGGGTAAAAGTTTATGTTTACAAAGTACACCTCGTACTTAAACAATTGTTAAAATTGGTAAGCTAAACATGCAGTTCTTTCACACTTGCAAAATTTTCACTATGAGCTAAATTTCTTTAAGCTATATCTACGATACCAATTGTAAAAAATGAATTATTTCTATTCATAAATGTTTATTCGTTTAGTAAGATTTCTCTCTGGCAGCCTTCGAATGGAGGAAGCGAAATAAAATTTCCAAACACATATGGGTTATATTTTCTGCTTCCTCGACATATACCATATTATTGGTTCTTGCATCCAACCCTCCAAGTACGTGTATATTGAAGGAACTCACGTGATTATTCGTTAGAAAGATCCAAAGCTAATTATTTAATTTCTTTCATAATGCCTGATCTACGAGGGATGTTCCAAAAGTAAGTTTCGTCGTTTTTTTAAAAAGTGAAGATGGTAAAGCAGATGAAGCAAACAACTGCCATAAGAATCGACACCTATTGCTGGTTCAACGACGGAAAGAGCGTCAGCAGAGGAGAAACGATGCATGAGTAGAGTCCCGAAGAAGAGAGAGTAGCAGTAGACTGGCGTGCCCGAGGTTATTTGAGTACAAATCACGATGGCAGATGGACGTGTACTGAAAACGTGGTCGACAATGGAAGTACATGCTGTTATCCGGTATGAATGGGCATGTAGGACTAGTGTGTCCATCATCCATGGACGCCTACAGACTGTATATGGTGAAGAGGTCATGTCTCATCAAATTGTTGGTCGCTGGTGTTGCATGTTCAGTGAAGGAAGGCACCTGTTCCATGCAATGAAAGCCGCACTCTCGGGACGTCACTTCCAAAACAATGCTGAGGTGGAGAAGGCTGTGCGACAATTCCTTGCATAGCAGGGCACCGAGTTTTACCAGAGTGGTTTCTTCAAACTGATTGCAAGCTATGACAAATGTCTCAATGTCGGTGGAGACTATGTTGAACAATAGTGCAAGGGGTATATTTCATGATTGCATGGTGCATTTGTTTTGGTAATAAAGTTTCCATGTGAAAAAAAAAATGACGAAACTTACTTTCAGAACATCCCTCGTAGGTTTATATTTTCTTACATGAAGGAAATCTGAGGAGTTTTAAGTCAGAATAACCTAAGTTCATAAGCAGTTTTTAATTCTAGGTTTCACAGATTTAATGGCGAAGATTTTCGTCTGTAGGCGTCAAAAACAATTCTCACTTCCCTAACTTGTTTAGAAGGATTGCACTAGAAAATCTGTGGATTTTGTGGTGTAATTAAGAAATATTTTTTCTTTATCTTACGGGGTACGCCGTAGTGTAGTGGTTAAGGTATTACGTTCAAACCGGAAGGACGTGGGTTCGATTCCCGATGAGGTCGTTGAGATTATCAATTGGCCTAACCCTTCTGGTGGCTCTATGTCCCTGGGGTCGACTCAGCCTCTAACAGAAATGACTACCAGAAGTATTCCTGGGGGTAAATAACGGCCGGTGCGTAGGGCTGACAAACTTACCACCTTCATGTGCCGTATGTCACACTCCGGGAGCCTTAACCTCATGGAAACCTACGGATCTCCATGGCCCATATACGGATCGCTTTATCTTTTTTATCTTACGGGTGTTTGAATCCCCTGGTGAGTCTGATGGAAGACCATGTTACTGCTGATGACTCTACTAGAAGAATATGGGATCTCTTCAAACCTATGTACCAGGACCATTATTTCTCTAATAGATATAACGTAAAACAAATCCTGTTACTTATAAACGGTGTCCCAATAAGAAAGCCGGATTTGAATTGGCCGCCATTTTTATGCTGTGGAATTGGCAGCACTGTAGTTAGCTTTTCTGTTTCCTGTATTTGTTGCAATTACTTGGTATGGAGCGCTACACTGCTGAACAACGAGTTTTAATTGTCAAAATTCATTACAAGAATGGTGAGTGTTATGCTCAAACTGTTCAAAGGCTTCGTGCGCTCTTAGGCCGGAATAATGCGCCTAATGAATCAACTGTTCATAGGCTTCTTTCTTTGGGGGTTTCTTAAATCGCAGGTTTATGAACACAATCCCCGAACCATACAAGACCTGAAGCAGGAAATTTGATGTGTCATCGCCCAAATCCAGGCACAAGACTAAGAATTATCACAAATTTCATGGACAGAGTCACTAGCTGCAGAGGAGGACGTGGTGGACATATGCCAGATATCAGTTTTCATACATAAATCTGAACATGTGCCCTTTGTATTCATGTATAAATATATGTCATTTCTTGAAAACAAAATGTATTTTGTGCATTATTATATCCGGCGTTCTTATTGGGACACCCTATATGTTGGATGGTAATATACACTACTTTCAATTCCATTCAGATAGTTTATTCCACTTACTAACGAAATATCCACTATTTGAATGTTGACTGATTTTTATGCACTGCTGCAGAACTTTACATTAAAATTGTAATGATGGCGTTAAAATGTGACCCCTCTGCATCATATGACATAAATGTTGAATATAAAACTTTCTGCCTTTGCCGGTTTAACTCCGATGTTTACTAGAATTGGTAAATAATTAACTTTCCTGTAATTAGTGATGCAAATGGGTTTTGCATAAAACATAGTTTAAAAAGCTTCTATTCATACAGTATAATTCCTTTCCGTGTTTAAAAAATAGGGATATCGATTGCATTATATTTTCTATGTAACACTGTTTTAGTACTGTTTAATCTATTGTAGGTGTAATTGCTTCCGTTCCACAGTTTGGAGAAATATAGGGCAATCTTTAAATATAGGTATCTCACATCACACTAGTCTTCTGCTTTTAGATCCACTACCAGAAGAAAGGATTGCATGAGTGCACCACCACAGCCAAGAGAGAAATTATAAATATTAAATTACTCACCGACTAGCTTGAATGTTTTTAATTCTTGTTTCTGTGCTCTAAAACACATACAAAGCTTTCTCAATCGCAACCATGAGTTATGCTATTTGCTGTATCATAAGAAAGATTTTGTTATTTTCTCGCTTCTGATTTTAGTTCTTGTAATACAACCTTAAACATTAAGGGCCTGATTACCCCCTCTCGACAATTCCTCCCGGTTCCACGTAGCTTAACTTGAAGATGTCTTGTAATACCACCTCAACTACTGTCTGCAAGAACGCAGTAAAATGTTGTAAAAGGATCCTTAGCTCGTTGAGCGAAGTGGTGTGTTTATTGTAGTTCCGTAGGAGGCAACTCGAATTTGTATTTGTAAAGTTAAATTGCATAATACCATATCGTTTTAAGTGCATTGATCAATTTGTGCAATTCTATTTCAATCAAGTGTGAGCTTAAAACGGCATTATTGTGTAAGTTAAATCTTCCAGTCTCAATTATTAAATACAGGTAGTTAGAAAGCTTCGTAGCACTGCCATATTGTTTCTTCATGCTTCCCTAACTGATAGTTGGTAGTTTATCAGTCACTCCATCCTCCTAGTAGCTTAACTAGGAGTTAACTTTCCAGACAGATTTTGTCAGGAGATCATAGTACACAATTCTTGGCCAACTTCCAGATAAGTTCTTTACCTGGCAGATAAATAAGGTACATGCCCCTAGTTTACTATTTCGTTGCCACTGATTGCACCTCTTAAAACATTCTCACGATTTCCTCTATCCTCAAAACGAATTTGCTTTTTCTCGCTTTTGATTCCAGTTCTTGCAACACTCTGGACGTTCACTACCTTAAGAAATAAAGAGAAAGCCATGTGTTACGAGAGCTAGAATCAAATGCGAAAAATAGTAGTTCTAGTAGAGATAGTCGTGAGAATGTTTCAGGATGTTGAGAAAGCCATGTGAGTGTGTAGGTGTAGCTGTAGCTGGCTGATGCATAGAGCCGAAAACTCTGAACTCAGCAAACATTAACAACAAATCCAAAGATCGGAAAGAAATCCAAAATTGACTGAGGAATTACCAGCAAAATTTTCTACTCTTACAGAATAAGAAGTGAAATGAAGGTAGGAGTCAAAAGCTAAGGAAATAAAAGAATCCAGTAATGAAGTGTGTATCAGGATAGCCGATTATGGATGGCACAGTAACTTAAATAAATATATACAGTGTTTTATTGAAAGTATTTAACACTGTACAAATATGACAAAGTGGCTGTAATTATTATATGCTTGAAATGTAGTTACATTACGTTACTGATATTGTGTTCGTGAACTTGCTACGTACTGTAGCTGTTTGACTTACTGACCTTGACCTAGGTAACAGGTGCAATGCACTAAAGTTCAATTTGTATGTTTGTAAATAATAAGCGTATGACGTAGGCTCTGTGGCCAAGAGATATATGTTAACAGCTAATATGGCTGTTTAGCTTGACACGTGTAACCGGCAGATTTACGCCCTAAATTCCAGATTCATTTAAACATTCTGTATTACCATATAAGTGTGTTCAAGTATTGAATGTCTTGTTTTATAAGAACAAGAGAGTCTGACATTGCTCTAAACATTATGAAAACAGACATTACTTTGTATTGTCAAAATATTAAAAGCTGCTTGTCTCAATAACAATAATGTGAAAAATGGGAATCCCATCAAACGAGAAAAAAGATTCCAATGAATATAATTGCAATATATACATTGTGTATGTATTCTAAATGTAGGCCTTTTGGTTCAAAAGGTTGCTTGTTAAGTTCTAAAGTGTTACCCTATGCCAGTTATAGTATTCTTTATATTACATACCGATGACTGGAAAGTAAAATCTTGAGTCTTGAGGTAGAATACTTAACTCAGCGTATTGTAATATTGAGGGCATTATGCCCGCTGCCTAGGCTACGACAGATTTCCTTGCAGATTGACGTCGGCTACTGGTGTGTTGCAAAGGAAGCCAACAGAAATCTTAAACCCAAACTGTCAATCACGCAGGGTGTGTTCAAAATCAAACAATAAGCAGTTTGAACTCAAACCTGCTACGAACAAAGAATACAGGCAATGCATTAGTCTGAAAAAAACTATATATATATAACTCATTTGCAATAAATATGTGATCAAATAATTAGTATTATATTAATAAAGGAAGTCAATCGATAATCGATCTTACAATGTACTTATCGATAGATTCAATGGGTATTTGATTACTTAATCGATAAAAGGTCTCATTAACAAATTCTTTAATTTCTTCTCAAAATCTAGCAGACTGTTCTAGAATACGATGGTGTTGTACTCTTGCGATCCTACCTTCAGATAGCGGAAATACGAACAGAAGACTGCAACCGAACGAGGTGACCGAGATGGTAACGTCTTGGACTCACATTTGGGAGGTCCAGTTCAAATCCCGTACCCGGCCAATTTGACATTGGTTTTTTCGTGGTTTCCCCAGTCGTAAAGGCAAATACCAAATTAGATATTTGCTTACGATCCTCGCTATTTCATCTTGGAATATATTTTACCCAGTCGTAAAGGCAAATACCGTATTGGATATTTGCTTACCATTCTGTATTATATCCATAGAAATTAATAAAAGTTGAAAACACACGAACAATAGAAAATAGTTGAGCATCAATAGTTGCATGGCCTAGTGGTATACACACAGAACCTGAACTCGTGATATGGCCTCGATGCTCAAAGGAGTATAAATACAAAAAAATCCCTTTAGGCAGGCCTACAGGCGGAGGTAGATTTCGAAGTGCTTTTGGTTTAATTTATTGTCGCTGCATAGCACTCTTCTTCTTTAGCCTTGGCATGGCAAACCTGCAGTAAAGAGGAAGAGCCTACAATCAATTGTTTTGACAACAATAATAGGATATAATATTCTGGGAGGCCGTGCGCAAGATCAGCAATGAATAAAATTAGCAAAGCCGCTAAACAAGACAAAATTATGATATTATAATAATTCTTTCAAGTGTTATTATTTTCAAAAATTAAAATCTCGCGTCATATGAGAGCTATCAAGAAACTATTTATTGATTTGTAGAGTACTCATCAAGAGCTTTTCAACGATACCCCACAAGACGTGGTTTCAAAAGTTTCGAATTTTCATCCCCCACCCCCACCCTCACTCGAACCCCCGAATCGTTGGTGTCACTGTGAATTCCATAGGGAGTACTCTAATTTATTCAAACAAAGTTTCCCTCTATACTTCATAGGGGCCGAGATATACATTTTTAAAAATTTCAACCCCCTCCCCCGACCACCCCCTTGGGCCAATTTTGCCCATTAACGAACTTGTCCGAACTATTGAGCCTAGAAATAACATAATAAAATTTGGTTCAAATATCTTCAAAATTACGGCCGCTATCGTGTAAAGATATAAATATATATATAAATATCACAACATTTTTTTTTGAACGGGCGGTGGTTTCGTACTTAGGGGAGCATGAAACGTAAAGATATGAAAGAATTTTTCGAAAATCATAAAGTGGTATCCATTGCAATAGGTAGATTTTTCTTTAGAAATGCATGTTCCCACAGATTATAACATTATCATAGGTAATCCCACGACAGTTTAGAAGTTTATCGATAGATTGGCGAGAACGAAGTTCGAGCAAATATATCTGATTTATTAAAACTATTCCATGAATAAAATGTAAAGGATTTTGTAAATAATAATAATTTTCTTATTTTGTTGTCAATATTCTGTCAGCCGTAAGATCACGACGTACTAGATGAATGAACAGTTCACGAATCGATTCAATAAATCGATCCGAGTTCCTAATGCTAACAAGTTGGAGGGCGTCGTGATAGATGCTTACATCAAAACGCTATAAAAGCACATGAATTGGCTTGCACTAAATCGAAATTATGTTTTAAATCAATGGACATTTTACAATTTCCAAAGAAGTTATGTTGTATAAAATAATGTGCTCTCATTGTGCTCATGGCAGCATGTGACGTATTAATCACCGCACGTCGATGGCTGACGTGTCCTTTAACGAGCTGACACTTTATCAGATAAAATTGCATTCTTGCGATCCGAGGAAGCATATTATAAGATAAACGATCGTGATTGATCTATATCCGAGGAATTGCTAAACGTTATTGATCAATATCAAACACGCGGCGTATGAATGGATTAGTCACTGAAAAATCGGAATTTCCTATATACAAATTATATTTAACGAAGTAAAATCGAGTGATACCAGAGTTAGAAACTTAAATGCTACAAGTATACCATAAGTTAAAATAACTGGAAACGTGAAAATAATGTATGAGGAAATTAGGTTATCTGTCTTTACCTTAGTTTCACCTCTCCCTTTTAGGGACATTTAAGCGACCCCAAGCCATCCGGGCCTTACAGGGCCGCGACCTGTCGGGAGAGGGATTATCTATGGATCACATACATACTTTTTTGACCAGACAAGGACACGGAGGGCCTCCCTGGGTGAGTGATCAGCCCAATGTCGGGGCCACCTCCGAGACATCACGAACACATAGGACGAGACACACCGTTCACACACACACCCACTCCAAACAAGGCAATGATGGGATGAAGATGATAATGACGTCCAGATGATATCTGGGGACCACAAGGGCCTAAAGATACCCGACATTTGTCTCACAAGTGAAGAAAAACCCCACCTAGGTAAATTATCCCGACCAGAAATCGAACCCGGGCCCTAATTAGGATATAGTAGGTCAAATTTTTTATATAGTGGTGCTTTTGTCATTTACCGCCGGCGTGGTCTTGTGGTTACCATCGCTGACTACAGATCCGTCGACCAGGGTTCGATCCCCGGTACCTCCTCGGATTTTTCTGAGGTAGGAAGGCCTCGTAGGGGTGCACTCAGTCTCGTATTTCAAATTGAGGAGCTACTTTATAGAGAAGTAGCGGCTCCGGTCATGAAAACCACCATTAACGGCCGTGGGTGTCGGCATGCTGACCACATGCCCCCAACCCTGCCGTCTGCCTATGGTAGATGAAGCAGCGGTCGGGTGGTAGGCCTTGTCCCTTCTGGGATGTTAGCGCCATGGAGTTAGATGGAGCTTTTGTCATTATGTGTAAATTTGTATTAGTATTGGGACTCTTAGACCAATTTGTTTGTGCCATAGGGTCATATGATTTCTTATACAGTTACCTTCTTCCTCAAGGATTCACAGTAGGTCTGTGTTCTAATTTATAGTCCATTAAAACTGCCGTTTATAGTCCTGTAAAGGGCTGTGTGGGGAAAATGTTTTCAAGGCCAGTAATTTAGCCTAGGAGTGGAATGTAAGCACGTGTCATGCTGGTAGCATCACCGCAACACAAGGCGCACCGCAATGCGCCTCTATTTCTACAAACACAAACTCGTATGCAACTCCACTACTAGCTATAACCCTAACCAATTCTGTTAGCACTCACAAGACATGCCGTAGTGCTACTGTACAGCATCTACGCCTCAAACGCAATATCGATTGCATTAATAATGTAACAACTTTAGCTTTCGATTCTCTGAATGTATGCAAGTCAACTTTTAATAACTAGAAACGCTGCCACGAATTTAATTTGGTTTAGCGGGCTTATGTTAACTTTGATTATTAATTGTGATTGGATACATTCCATGTTCAGTTATAAGTTTTGTAACGGTTCGCGGGTTACGAAACCAATTACAGCCACGGTTTCGCTACAGTCAGAGCAGAGATTATCTTCAGTATCAGCAGGGGCAAAATCTGGGTATTTATAGTTCTTAGAAACAGTCTACTTTATATTCAGATGCAATTAAAACTCACTGGTTAACTGGTAAGAGTGTTGTTTATTTTACTATAATTATCAAACAGTTAATAGGCTTTTGCAGAATACTCGTCGTATGTGAACTTTGACTTCAGATGAGTGGATGTCGCTATTAAGGTGTCTTTCTCCCTAACCTCGTGTATTCACTAGAATACCTTGTAAAGTCGTTGATTCACTGGTACTTACAGTTTGATACACACTGAATTTAAGTTGGTACTCAGCTATAATTAAGCCGTACCTCAAACCTGAATATATTCGTAGATTTAAATAATACTGCAGTAAATGATACTTAAATCATTTACTGACCGAAGAATATTAATAGCTTCCCGACTTCTACTAAGTCGGAAGCTGGATGCTGAGAAGATCGCTCCGCTCACTCAGAGCGTAGACGAGAGAGTGTCGATACCATGTACTGCGTGTCCCCACTTCTCATCGTTCAAAGTCCAATACGCCTAGTATTTCTTTTACCCTCTAATAGCTATGTTTACATCAGATTTCATTGTGTTTCCGAATCTTCGGATACAAACCCTTATTTCATTGGCTATGCTCCTTACCCAGCATAGACGCTAATACACGTGGCTAGCAGTGCTTGGCCACGCTGTCAGTAATAAGAAATGATGCTAGATTCCCCGAAGCGCTATAGTGTAAGAACTTTCCCACCTACTAAGCCTTTAAATTTCAATAGAGTCAGTAAGCTCTTCTTTCTCTGCGTTTTTAATTCAATAGCAGTGAGTTTCGTGATGAATGACTGTCTCCTACACCCCACTGAGACCCTTTAGTTTAGTTCTTAAGTCTATTCTTACGTTCCGGGAAATCCGTCTCGTTTCAATATTCACACAAGTCCAACCGGAATATAATATTGCAAATATTATGTTCTTATTCCATTTCTGCTGTAACTTGTTCAGATAATTTTAGTGAATTTGACTTATTCCTATAATGTTATTAGAAATGCAAAGCCATAATTGATTAATATTTATCTTATTATTCTAATTAATAAGTTTATATAATAAACTTATTTTGTTCATTATAATGATATGGGCGGAGTAATTCAATTGCAAAGTAGCAATCGTCTCACATGCCCAAGAGAATTCTACGAAAATTTATGTTTTGTATTCAAAATTTCAAATTTACGGAGTAATTCTGTTTTACTCCTGACATGAAGTGCTTAGTGTGACGTAAGTGAGCAGAGTTTGTTATGGATCCCAGTACAATGACCTTCGTGCTAACTCGTATTCTATTACATGGAACAGCTTCCAACCTTCTCACAGTACTACTATTTGTTTTGATGAGTGAATGACATTTCCTATACCTGGCACAACTGCTTCATTCACACTTCCCATACTACAATATTTTCTTACTCTCTCACACACCACACCCTTCGCACACGGTAGGCTATCTTAGATCATGACCACAGATACCTCACCTCATCAGGTAATAATGAAACATTAATACAAAACCTAATTTACCCTATGAATACAAACACTTGAAAACACTTACTAAATATATTCTAACCTAGATAAAAGCGCGACCGGATATATTTGGTACAACGTCCAGATTTAAAAAGAGATAACAATAATAAAAGATCGACGGATTTAAGTGTCGAGGTCCATATTACAATTAAATAACAACAATATAATCGGCATAGGATATATTTTATGCACGTCCCAAGAATTTCACACTTTTGAGGTTAAACTGCAAGCCTACATTTCGCTTCATATTTGCTCCACGGACATGTATACTTACAATAATAATACCCTCAGTGTCAGTGCCTTAATTCTAGTGAAATGACCCAAGCCTATCACCATACTATTGCACCTTTTCTTTTATTTAGATTATAGTTTTAATCTCAGCAAATTAATATATGTTCTCATTATTTTGTATTACTAGTACAGTACTTATTTTTCTGTCATGTTTCACACAATAAACACGGAAGGGTTCGGTGCCGCTAATGTTTACATCATGTCTCTAGGCCTATCCTCTCTCTCGTAATATTCATCAGCATGGGAATTTCTTAATCTGCTATATGCCTGTTCGCTATTGCGGTAATAATCCCCGTTATTCCTATGTTTAGTGCCCCTGTTATCTCTCCACTCGCTATCTCTGTGATCCCTATCTCTACTTGCGATCTCAGCTTCTTGGAATGCTCTGTTACTCACGGGCACATGCCGTGGCATTGACCTAGTTCCATTCCTGTCATTCCTGTTACGCCAGTCGTAATTCTGTTGACTAACTTCATAACTGTCATTATTATTATTACGTCTGTTATTTCTGCCGACGTAATAACTACTATCATTCTGTCTACTTGCATTCTGACCCCTGTCAAAATAATTATTCCTGCTATATTGAATCTGACCTGTGATTTCGCGATCATATTGCTTATTAGCGCGGTTTTGCAAGTAATGATTGTTTCCTTCCTCAAATTCTGTTAAAAGATTTAACATCTCCGCAAAAGAGCTTGGTTTCGCGACTATCAAAAGATTACGAACTTCCATTTCATAATGTCTTGTTATTGTTTGCAAGACCTCCCTTTCATTAGAGACCAAATTCAATGCCCTCGCAATTTTAACTAAGTTCATGAAGTGAGTTTCCATTGTCACCCCTGATCTTTCATCATATTTACCGGAATATAGCTCCATCTTAGCTTGATTCTGTCTATTTATACTCCAATAACGTTCCAGAAATAACTTCCTGAATTCTAAATAGCTTATTCCCTCAGACATAATAAACTCACACCACCCTTTACATTTTCCGACTAATCCCTTTTGAACTACTAACATTTGGTACTCGTTAGGAATTCCCTTTATTTCAAAATAAACTTCCATGTCATTAAGAAACATATGTGGATCATTTAACTGCTCATTATCAAATTCCGGAATGTTCCATTCTATTCCAAGATTCACATGCAATTGCGTGGGAGTATGATGTGTTAATGGCGCAACAGTATAGTGGTTACAGCTTACATCACTTCGCAATTGTTCCGACACGTTACCGATATTCAGGTTTTGCTGATCTCCGTTATTTCTTTCATTTACTGGCAAAGGTGCCTTATTTGCAACATTTACATGCGGAGACTGCTTTCCCCTTATATCCGTATCGTTTCGTTCCCTTGAAATGTCATTATTAACTCGGTCAGTTTTGTCAACAACCTCCTTCATTTTATCAGCTAATTTACTCACTTCATTAGCAATACTATTTTGTACTATCCCAACTTTATCAAATTCGCTGGAAAATTTTCCTTCTATTTCATCTAGCTTGCCCTGAAATGCTTTACTTATTTCATCAAAATTCTTTGACCATTCTTTGACTAATTGATCTTCTAGATTTTTGTTTTTAGCCTGTACCTCTTTTGTTAACAAACTACAATTATCTTTACACATTGCGCTTACTACTTTGATTTTATTTTCAATTACTTGTTCGATTTCCCTATCTTTCATCACAAGTTTCTCTTCTATTTCTTGTCTAGTGATTTTACATTCACTTTCTACAGTTTTAATTTTCTCAGTTAACTCCGCATTATTAAATTGAATTTTGTCCGTTAATTCATCTAGCCTATTCTTAGTTCCCATGTCAATTTTATCAATCTTTTCCCCTAGCTTATTTATTGCCATGAAAATTTGAGTTGTGAATTGCTTTGCCCAAGAAGGCATTTCCTCCTCAATATCTACGGTTTCCTGCATACTATTCCCTTCAGTTTGCTCCATATTGTTATCATCAATTATCCCTTTTATTAATGAATACATAACTCGTCACCCTAATTCTTACGGTCACTGCACTTGGATCACTGAGTATATAAAAAGCATGCTCACTCACCTTTGAATACATATAAATCAAACCCTTCACAGAACACCAATACATATAATACCCTCTTATAGCTAGCAATAATACCCTCTTATAAACTATATTTTTACAAGGCTTTTTACTGCTGCTCCGGTATTCTATCTTCGGTCTGCCCACTCCTGATTCTTCTTACTCGGATCTTGAATTTATCTATCCCGTTAATCGTTGCAATGTCTGTAGTCTCTACTTAATGATGTGTGTAACAGTTATTGTTTTAATTTAAAATATTCTGAGTCAACACAATTTAGCTTCGAGCCTTTTCAAGCCCCACAGATTGGGTAAGCCACGTATGTAACGGTTCGCGGGTTACGAAACCAATTACAGCCACGGTTTCGCTACAGTCAGAGCAGAGATTATCTTCAGTATCAGCAGGGGCAAAATCTGGGTATTTATAGTTCTTAGAAACAGTCTACTTTATATTCAGATGCAATTAAAACTCACTGGTTAACTGGTAAGAGTGTTGTTTATTTTACTATAATTATCAAACAGTTAATAGGCTTTTGCAGAATACTCGTCGTATGTGAACTTTGACTTCAGATGAGTGGATGTCGCTATTAAGGTGTCTTTCTCCCTAACCTCGTGTATTCACTAGAATACCTTGTAAAGTCGTTGATTCACTGGTACTTACAGTTTGATACACACTGAATTTAAGTTGGTACTCAGCTATAATTAAGCCGTACCTCAAACCTGAATATATTCGTAGATTTAAATAATACTGCAGTAAATGATACTTAAATCATTTACTGACCGAAGAATATTAATAGCTTCCCGACTTCTACTAAGTCGGAAGCTGGATGCTGAGAAGATCGCTCCGCTCACTCAGAGCGTAGACGAGAGAGTGTCGATACCATGTACTGCGTGTCCCCACTTCTCATCGTTCAAAGTCCAATACGCCTAGTATTTCTTTTACCCTCTAATAGCTATGTTTACATCAGATTTCATTGTGTTTCCGAATCTTCGGATACAAACCCTTATTTCATTGGCTATGCTCCTTACCCAGCATAGACGCTAATACACGTGGCTAGCAGTGCTTGGCCACGCTGTCAGTAATAAGAAATGATGCTAGATTCCCCGAAGCGCTATAGTGTAAGAACTTTCCCACCTACTAAGCCTTTAAATTTCAATAGAGTCAGTAAGCTCTTCTTTCTCTGCGTTTTTAATTCAATAGCAGTGAGTTTCGTGATGAATGACTGTCTCCTACACCCCACTGAGACCCTTTAGTTTAGTTCTTAAGTCTATTCTTACGTTCCGGGAAATCCGTCTCGTTTCAATATTCACACAAGTCCAACCGGAATATAATATTGCAAATATTATGTTCTTATTCCATTTCTGCTGTAACTTGTTCAGATAATTTTAGTGAATTTGACTTATTCCTATAATGTTATTAGAAATGCAAAGCCATAATTGATTAATATTTATCTTATTATTCTAATTAATAAGTTTATATAATAAACTTATTTTGTTCATTATAATGATATGGGCGGAGTAATTCAATTGCAAAGTAGCAATCGTCTCAGTTTTGAAAGCCTAGATTATTTATGTTCTGAATAAACTTACGAGTGGGAGTTGTATAATTTAATTATCCCGTTAAAGGGATATAGAGTTGTCTATTACTACTATTAAACATTATTAATAAATTTAGTGTACAATAACATTTAGGAATTGATGCTAATTAGTAATATATTTTAATTTCCATTATATTTTGTAATAACTAAGAATGTATTTGTTTAGACTTTCATCTTTTTTTTTATTTCTTTATATTTAGTCGATTGTATTATATATACATATTGTTCAAGTACTTATGTTAGAACTTGTTCTTTGTATTTAATGTACGTTTCTTGTATTCATGTATATCAGTTCTTTTTAAATTTATTATTAATCATTATTATTATTATTATCATCATTATGTATTTCATGTTTTTGCCCTGGCTGAGTGGTAGAGAAGGCCTTATGGCCTTAACTCCGCCAGGTTAAATAAATAAACAAATGCATACAAAGATGGTGAAGGAAGAAAGAGTTTGTAAATTGAAGCGTATAAAGCGTATACGACTTATATTTAATTTATAGGCATTATTTTATATTAAATTTTTATCACCTTTTAAACATTTTATGAAAGAAGTGGAATAGGTAACCACGATGCTAGGAAACTAATGCGTAAAGTTATTTTGGTGAGGCATTTATAATCATGAGTAAATATTCGTACTTGGGTACATTTCAGTGATAGTTATGTAACTATAGGCCTAATAGGATTAAATGTAACAATTGTTTCTTATTAATCACTTATTTTAAATTTCTTCAAAATGAGTTAACCAATTTTTATCATCTTTAGTCTGTCCCCAGAACTGTTTACAGCAGGGAGATATCTAAATCGTGTATTCAGTTGGAGCGCTGTGAAGTCACTTAGTCACTTATTTACTTATATCAAACGTAAAATGGGATAATATGCATAAATGGTAATACCATATATATCAAAAAACTAAAGCTAATAGCGCAAAACTAATGGCACATTTGGCATCGGTGACCTAAATATACCCAAGAATAAGTATAAATTCTAAGGCACCAAAATGGCTGTTAGCCTGTGTTATCTTAAGATGAATGACGATTGAAATGTTTTATTTTTTCTTCAGTTTTTTTACTTCCTCTGACCGTACTACAGTAGAGGAAGTACCATTGGTAATACAGTAAAACCTGTCTTAAAGACCACCCCTCTTTAGCGACCACCTCCTTTAAAGACCAATTTTTCCAGGAACCGACAGTAAAACCCATAAGGCCAATGTTATTTGTACCCCTATTAAACGACCACCACACTCCCCGACCAACGACCAGAGTTTCATTTTCGTTAAACTTCTCTATAATGACCAAAATCATAAAGAATATTTACTCAAATGGTAGGCATTAATCAGCATTTAAACAGAAATACTGATGTGGGCACTGCAAGACGTCTCTTCAGTTTTCAGTACAGTACTTCTACAAGAGTGATGGACAGAAATGTGAATATGGTTGAACAATGCTTTGGGCTGTTTTCCCTTTCGCGTTCTGGGAAATACTTACAGTAGACAGCATACAAGTACCGTACAGAACAGATTCCATAGATTAAAGTGTCTTATTGTTGTGCTGCAATTTGAAATACAGTAAAAGTAAGTAAGAATCAACTGTGTGTTACATAATACACCTACTGTATTTTACCGTATTTATTATATTGCATTTTCAGTTTCAAGACATAAAAAAGCATTCCCCCTATTAAGAGACCACCCCTCTTAGAGACCACTTTTCCGTGGAACCAGCGATGGTCGTTATATAGAGGTTTTGCTATGTCCGCTAAACACTTGATAGGTCCCTATTTCTTTGATGGCTGAGTCAATCAACACTCCTATCTCGCCATGTTACATACATTATTAAGGAGAAGGTATCACAACAAGGACACCAAACAACAGAACAATTGAGGGACACTGTTAGGACTGCCTTTGAGACAATAATCAACAGAAATGTGCTTCGTAAAATATCATACAGGTCATGGCGACGCATGATTTTGTGCCACGAAAATAATGGTGGTCACATTCTGGATGCGTAAATAAGGACCATCCTGGTTGACGTTGAATCCATACTACCTTATACTATATTATATAATATATATATTATATTGTATTATTATAAAGTTATGTAAAAGTATGGGGGTAACAAGACATATGGACTCCCCGTACTTGAATAATGGAAGATTTTAAACTCGGGCTCAGCTGTTACAAGAACTGAATGCTTAATATTCCTATAAAAGATGTTCTAATAAGACGTTATGCATAAATTTGAATATGATTTTACTTGGCTCGTTTTATGTGAGCTTCATTAATCATTTACTCCTTAGCGCGAATTACCATTGACAGAAAGAATAAAATCAGGTAAACTGATGTAACAAAGTGCCAGAATGCTTTCTTTGAATCAATTATAAGTGCAATTATGATATGAAGAAAATAATTGCTTTTAATCAGGTTAAAATCGTCCGGCATCATCAGAACTACAGTTTTGTAATATCTTGACAATCGCACAATCACATACAAATAAAATTAAAATAAAAAACATCTGACAGCATTACAGTCAAAGCCCGCAATGATTATAAATGCGGCATTGTAGTATAGAAATGACTTTAAAAAAGTGAAACTTTTAATTAGTTGTTACTCTGGTACCGGTCAACAGATTTGGTCCAAAATGATTTGGCTTCTTTTCATGGAAGTTATAAATGCGTATACAAAGTTTCATGAAAATACGATTAAGCCTATTTGAGTCATCGCGCCTTTTGTTATACATTACCATAAAAAGGCACTAATTGGGCATTATTCCGGTACCGGCCAACCGATTTGGTCCAATATCAATAAACGTTTTTCCATGGTCATTATAAACACGTATACTGATTTTCATGAAAATCCGATGAAACGTATTTGAGTTTTACTCCGGTACCGGTCAACCGATTTGGTCCAATATCAATAGGGTTCTTTCCATGGACATTATAAACGTGCATAGGCGTAACCAGGCCGACCATATGGGGCGTTATAACATCCGCGGGGTCTGGGAAAGGGGGGTCCGGGGGTCCTCCCCCGGAAAATTTTAAAAATTAAGACACAAAATAACGAGTTTTAAGCTTCCCACGCTTTATACTTGTATTAAGTAATTTATGGGCAGACTTAAAAAATTATACAATTTTCCTCTTTTTAATCAATGGGGGGGGGGGGGTTCAAACCCCCAAACCCCCCCCTCGGTACGCCTATGTAAACGTGTATACCAAGTTTCATTAAAATCTGGTAAAGCGTATTTGAGTTATCGCTCGTACGGACAGACGGGTGAACGGACAGACGGACAGACATATTCCCGTCCCCCACACAATCTCATAAAGTACCATACTGGCACTTAATAACAGTATATCTTTCAATAATATTATATCTTATTAACAGTTATATTATATATTTTATTATATTAACAGTTATATTATATATTATATTATATATCTTAATAACAGTATATCTTTCAATAATAGTTTACTGGACTGCAATTCTGTTGTTATTATTAATTTATGGAAATATGTACTATACTCAGGCAGAGTTAATGTCTTCCGGTCATCTTTTCCACTCGACACTGATTTTACCTGATATTGTTGCTGTTCATTTACAAAGTACATAGCTGCAACAGCTGAGAAGTTCCTTGGCGTAATATTATTCACCCGAGTGGTTGGAATCCATCTCGCTCATAGTTAATTGCGACACTGTATGCCAGTGTCCTGCCTTGTTTTTAGTATTGTAAGAATGCACTTGTGTTTCGATCAGTTCTTTAGTAGCTTATAATAAAACTTATTTTTAGTGCATGCTCTTTAAAACAGCTGCTTGTCGGAGTGGTAGCAACCAAGGCCGCTAAAATTGCATAAAACTGCATTAAAATTGCATTCAAAATGCAGTTTTATCGACCTAGTACTTTAAAGTCGTCATGGCAATCTATTAAACAAAATCCAGATGGGATTGACCAGTCACACCAACCTTAACATACATTTAAGCACATAAGTGGCCATAAAAACAAATTTTAGCCAACATGTTTCTTTATGATAACCAGAAACTTTACCAGGGTTTTTCGCAAAACAGGGTTGCCTACATCATCACATAACAACAAATATAAGCCAACAACTTTTCACACCTTCGTTCACAAGAGAATCATTCTTCATTTAATTGCCATATATTCCTTCTCATAGTCTACTGCTACTGTGGTGTTGCTGGCACCAGCTGTTTCTAACTTGGATTAAAATTTCCTCGGGATTGTCATTCGGAATATTTTCGAAAGCTTTTAATAAATAATAGTTCGTATGCATTATTGTTTACAAAAAGCGACTCATAT
Source organism: Ectobius pallidus (assembly GCA_964059195.1). Lineage (NCBI taxonomy): Eukaryota > Metazoa > Arthropoda > Insecta > Blattodea > Ectobiidae > Ectobius > Ectobius pallidus. Next base: position 19,391,469 of record CAXKWD010000005.1, read on the forward strand.
ACAAAGCATCAATACTGCATTTCGTATTGGTACGTACGGTTCACTGTTGTTCCGGATTCAGGTGGCAGTGACAATGTGATGTCAACAAATGGCTGACTACCTTTGATTATAATTAATTGTACGGTATTTTTTATTCATTTTGTATAATTTAGAGGGCTTTTATTAAAAATATTGTATACACCACGTACGCATAAACTTTATCGAACTCATCCAATATTTCTCTATACTAGATTCGTCCGCTAAAAAGTGATTATTTAAATAGCTATTTTACACAGTTGGAGGTAAAAGAAGTCCTTTTAAGGGTAGGCCTACATGATATTAATTAAAATGAAAAAATGAGGCCACTGAGTGGCATAAAATTACAACACTCCAGGGTTATCAATTTTTATTGCTTTTCATGGAAAATACTATTTTAGTTAAATTTTTTTCATAATTATGATTATTAAATAGACTCAGTTTCATAAAACTAAACATTTTAAAATTCACTTCACCTTTTTAAATGTGAAATTTCTCACGGGTGGGTGAAATGCGTTGTCCTTTAGTTGGAAACCATGTACCAGAAAATCTATAAAAGGTATCTGCTTGCTGCAATATGGCTAGCTCTAGGGTGCGTAATTAATTACAATAAATCTAACATTTATGAATATTTCACAGAATTTAACCACTGCCTAAATAATAGTGTATGATACACAAGGCAAAACGTTTTTATTTTGCTCGTCCTCACGGGTTCCTTTGCAGACATGCCTACCCGAGAAATAAAATCCCGTTTTTACCACTTGGATTATAAAAATCCTATTTCTTCCTATTTGGTAAATAATAGGGATATATATAATACACATATGCGTGCATGACTGTATACTTTAATATACAATACAAACTCAATAGAAATTCGGCAAATTAAACATTTCAAAATATTATAAAATCTATTAAAATACCATGTTTGTATTTAATTATTTGAAATAGGATTTTAATGCAGTTAGCTACAATGAAAATGACTGGAGAATAAAACAGCCAGTGTTTTACACTTTACACTCTTTAAAGCCTGAATTTAATCGCATTAACCTACTAATTTATTTGCAATTTGCAAATAGCCTGCATATTGATTTGTTATTATATTTTAATTACATCTTTTATTATATTTAGTACGTTATTTATTATTTACGTATTACTCAATTTTATATCACATGAGAATTTTGGTTCTAGTAATGTCGCAATCCTCATTTGGTTATGCGGATTAGATCCCCACATGAGCCTAATAACTAGCTCTCCCTCAAAAGAGGAGGCCATAGGCCTTCAGTAACATAAATGGATATTCATTCATTCATTCATTCATTCATTCAATGTCGCCGTAGGTAGTACATACCTGGAAACTGACAAGGAGCTTTTCATTAAATTCAGATGGATACAGAAAAACTAAAACAGATTGTATATTCTCAGGCTTAAATATATATCTTTGAATAATATTTTCCTCCTTATTCCATCTAATAATAGGAATAATACACTGTGACACTTAGGGACAACTCTAGTTTATTGACTTGTTATACAAGAAATTATATTGTGTAGTACATTTATAGACATGAAATATATGTAATACCATGGGGGCTAATGAAATAGCCACATAATTTTAATTGATATTAACAAATGCATATATAGAGCATTATTTTAATTTCTTTCTGTCACCACAGATTGCAAAACACAAAGAATACCATTCAATTAAACAAACAGGGAAAAACAAACCACAGTAGAAAGATATGTAGTACAACAAACTCAACGAACTGAAACAAAATAAAACAGTATGCAATCTATGAAACATGAAAACATTAATCCTAGGAACACACTCTATTAGAAAATGAAAAAAAGTACTTGTATGTAGTTTCAGTATAACCTACATTACGAGAGTGACCATATAGATGGTTACGCATGATCTGCACAGAGTCCCTCAATACGAGCAGACTTATTTCAGAATACAGATGTTTGTGTAGGCAGAACGATCTGCAGAAGTCCATGAACATCTTGGTGATTGTTCCAAGACTACCAATCATCAGTCCAATTACAGATATTTCTTGTATACGGTACTTTTCTTTCAAGTATTGGACCGTGGGTTCATAAATTTCCTTTTTTTTTGCAGTCTACTTCTTGTGGCTGCTCGGAATCCCGTTCAAATCGAACAGTTGGATCAATTATATAGCCCAGGTCCTTCTTTCTGTCAAAAGCAATGATGTCTACTCTTCTGTTGCTTCCATTATCAGCAACGCAATGGACTTCTTCGTAGACTTCGAGCCCTTTTTGTGTCAGGGAGGTAGCTATTTTGCTCCTAATGCGATGGTGACGAGTGTTCCGCAGGAGTTCACCATGTGGACAGCAGCCTAGAACATGAGCCAATGTTTCTATCTCGCTACAGTGCCTGCAAATATAACTGTGAAATAGGCCTATATTGCCAACTAATAATGGTGATGATAATAAAACTATATCTTATAACTTTCCAATTATATTGTTCGGAGTGTCTTATGCAAGATATGTGTGCAAATCATTACAAACATATGTACAAATTATAAATAATGAAATGACATAAGTTGCACACAGGATTATGTTGTCAAACATTAAAATGTAGATGGGTAAATGAGTTTCCCTTTTTTATACTGTCTTATATATATTTCATTTCATTTCATAAGGCCCTCTTGAGTAATACTAGAAACAAATAAATTTACCTCATTGTGAATTTTAAAGCGTTTTTATATTTAATTTTTTTTTAAATTATGGAATACAAACGAAAAGAGTTCACAGTAACAAGATTCAGAGTTTAATAGTTTCATATAAATTTTTCTATTTAATAGAAATTTAATTTGTTTAAGTGGTATGAAATGTATTAAGTTATATTGCAATTCCCACGAGAAAGACTTATATTCTGCAATTCCTCAAGTAACTGGTTTAAAGAAGGAAAACAATACAAGTAATGGAATAAGCAAAAAGCACTGCACCAATCTAGGTACAAATCCGTGAGAACCGAGACTCTGTAGGAGATTAGAGCACAACATGAAGGACAGAAGCATATTTTTTTATGACGTAAGGGATTAAAAACTACTGTTTCCTGCAGCGTATGACCTAATTCTTTCTTACAATATTCTGCCATTACTTATGTTTGTATAGGATTGGTTATTTTTACTTCCTGGATCCCACAATGTGAAGTTAAAACTCAGTACTTGCATAATACCGTACCTTTAGTATATAGACGAACTTGAGCCAACGATTGAAGTAACATAAAAAAATAAGATACTTTAGTTTAATATAGGCCTTCGCAATAAAGTTTCAGGTATGAATTATTTGGTGTTAGGTCGGGTTAATTTCTTTTATTATAAATTAATATTAACTCTATGTTGGGCCTGCAAGAGTCATCATGCTATAATACGTTAATGTAAAGTCATTTGTCGTCCCGAATGGGTTGGCCGAGATGGTCACGAATTCATATTCAAGAGGTCTGGAGTTCGAATCCCGTTGCCAGTTAATCTGAGTGTGACTTAACACCTACCCAAGACATTCTCTATTCGTTATTTTTAAATATTTGTGTTATCTTGCGTCATGCTGATCACACCCTCTAACTTATGTTCTGTTTAATAATGTGATCAAAAGATTTGTTCTATCCTAGGGGCATTGGAGTCCAAGACCCTTGAAAAGATAGCTAAATCGGTTAAAGAAGAGAAAAAAGGATAATTTTAAAGTTACAATTGATACGTAATATGCTTATTGATAATGCAAAATTGAATCCGTGAACTTTAGGTCCTGGTCTTCGGCCTATAACATGTAAAAAATAACATTTTCACTACGAATAACATATAGAGTGAGTCCCACGCAAGAGTTGGCCAATGATGCGGGTTTCTGCGTCGCGGCCGGCACTGCTCCAACTCCCGAGCGATCGGGTGAAATATCTACGCAAATAAAGCCGCGATTGGTGTAGTGATTCAGATTCTCACATTTTCAATTAAAATTCCAATGAAAATAACCACGTACCTAATCACAAGAGATGTTGGAAATATTCTCCTCTTGCATCCACACAATACTGGCACCTTTTTAGGAAATTTTCTTTCACGCGCATAAGTTCAGCTTCCGAGACAGAGTTAATTTCTCTTGTGATATTGTCTTTAAGTTCTTCTAACAGTATGTGAATATTATTTATGGGGAAATTTGAAAAATAAAGTGTATAAGTCAATTTACCATACATTAGAAGAATTTTGAAAGAAAATTTCCTAAAAAAGGTGCCAGTATTGTGTGGATGCAACAGGAAAACATATATCCATCGTGAAATATATTGTAGTTACGAATTTACAAATGTTGGTAGTCTGTCAGTTAATTTGGGGTGCTCACTATAATTTAAGAACGTGGATTTATAAATGAGTTTTAATCTATAATGAGCAATTCAATTTGACGGTTCAGAAATACGAAACTCGCTTACATAGTTCCAAATTCAGCAGTCTAAATTGAATTTCAGAAGTAGTAAGGTTGTTGATTGATTTCGAAAGAACTTCTAGTTTAAAATATACAAAATATAAAATACTAGCTTAAAAGACCCGGCGTCGCCCGGGTTTTGTATTTTGTAATTGGAAATTAGCTTATGAAGGATTTTCAATTTTAAATTCTAGGTCCTTATATAGGCATTTATAATTTGAAATAGGATGAACGACTTATTACACTCAAACTATTCCCTCAGAAAACGCTTGATATACCTTTTTATGGCTCTAGAGGATGTAGAATTTTGCATCCCATCGCTTGTACAGTGCACAGCAAGCCTGGTAGAGGTTTAAATAAGAAGAAACAGAAATTCCTGTAACATAAAATTGTAATATCGAGGCGGGAAATTTCCCACTCTTATGTTACCATAAAGCCGTTTTGGGGATGAAATTAAACAGAAAGCATTATCACTTTCATACTTTTCTCTCCAAAAACCTGCGATATAATATAATAATATACACATTACCATACCTCGTTTTGTTTTCTCTATGTCCAGGGTAGAGAAAGTTATGTGATTCCATTATTTTAGTGGATTTCATTCTGTAATATTTATTTTAACATGAATTATTTTGATAACTTCTCTTATTTGTCAAAAGTGCATTTCATTTGGTTTTTCCAAGCCCACCTGATACCATTTGGCAACAATATATTCTGTGATTTGGAATTGATAATTCTATGTAAAAAGGGATTAAGTATTTTCAAAAACATTTAATTTTTGGCATTTAGAATCAGAACTTTTCAAAATCCTTTCTTAGTGAGCACCTACATTATGAAACGAAGGTACTGTCAAAATTCCAAGTCTCTACCTGTTATAGTTTAGGCTGTACGTTGATTCCTGTCATTCAGTCAATCAGTCAGTCATTCATTCAGTCAGTCAGGACAAAGCCTTTTATATATATAGAGATTCTGTGGAAGAGTCGAAGGAAATATCCGTCCGTCCCACTCTATTTTTTCCATTTCAAATTGTTTCTCAATAGCATTAAACGATAATGCTAACATGAGAAAGACGAACAAGGAAATAAGGTGAAAACAACGGGAGAGAAAAGGAAAGGTTGCGGCGAGAGCGGAGACTGGAGAGAGAAAGAGATAGAAATAAGGAAGTCCTAGAAAAAATTACTGGAAGTTTTCATCTTCATTATTCTGGGAATAATAGAGAATCGTTAGTGTATCTCTATATATATAAAAGGCTTTGTCCTGACTGACTGAATGACTGACTGAATGACAGGAATCAACGTACAGCCTAAACTATAATAGGTAGAGACTTGGAATTTTGACAGTATCTTCGTTTCACAATGTAAGTGCTCACTAAGAAAGGATTTTGAAAAATTCAGATTCTAAATGCCAAAAATCAAATGTTTTTGAGAATACTTAATCCCTTCTTACACAGAATTATCGAATCCAAATCACATTTGACATTAAAACATATTGTTACCAGCGAGTCTCAGATGGCCTTGGAAAGAAAATGAAAGTAGAATAAATTTGACATATGAGAGAAACAAATGAGAGAACTATCAATATCCACGAAAATAATGCAGTCACATAACTTTCTTTACCCTGGACATAGAGAAAACAATACGAGGTAAGGTAATATGTTTTGGGAAGAGATGTATGAAAGTGATATTGTATTTCTGTTTAATTTCATTCCGAAAACGGTTTTATGGTAACATGACAGTGAGAAACAAAATTTTCAGCCACGATAATACAATTTTATGTTACCGTAATTTCGGTTTCTTCTTATTAGAACCCCTCCCGGGCTTACTGTGTACTGTACAAGCGATGGGATGCAAAATTCTACATATAGCCATAAAAGCTATTTCAAACATTTTCTTAGGGGATAGTTTGAGTGTGATAAGTCGTTCTTTCTACTTCAAATTATAAATACCTATATAAGGACCTAGAATTTATAAATCTAAAGTCCTTCATAAGTTAATTTCCAATTACAAAATAAAAAACCCGGGCGACGCCGGGCCTTTTAAGCTAGTTTATATATAAAGGAGAATCAGACTGCTCAGTTTTACTAATGTTGTCAGTAGCCTTAAGGTTAAACAGTGGGTTTCTAAATTATTTCCTCGGACATGCAGCGGTAGATTTTCTGCTTTCCGGCTGATCCAGAATCGATTCCCACCAGGAATAAGGGATTTCGCTTCTTCTCCCCAGGGTATATGTGTTCAGAGATATCCGTTTGCTCCCTGGAGAATGCTGTAGTGATTCAATGATTCTGCCTGTGCATTTCAACTGGAGTTCACGTTTATAGAATTGTCATGAAGATAATGATGATGGTTTAAATGACTTTGTATGAATTTATTTTAAATACATGAAGATAGTGTGACGGATTAACTTTTCATCTGCCACGGAGTTTAATGCTTAACGTTTGCTCGCACGGCAGGTTATTCAATTTGAACGCTAAGTGTTAGGCTAAATAAGTAAAAATAAAATCATGTAAACTGATAAAATAAGGTGCCACATGAAGTTAAAGGCAATATTTAAGAAACTATTGAGTTTTAGACCATGGTTTCTTGAGATAGTTAGATCAGTATATTTGAAGGAATAAGTAGAATAACTATTGAAATGCCTCACGCCAACAATATACCTTTACTTTTTGCAAAAACATGTGAAAGCGTATAAATACGCAGTCAAAACATTTCAAAGTTTTTTTGGAGGATACAAAATTAAAAATCTGATCTCTTTTGAATTTTTCCATCGGTTGTAGGATAAAAGCTATGAGTTTGACAAATTTCAAGTTTCTAGCTCATCTGGAAGTGGGTAAACATCATTGTTCATGGGTGGATGAAGGGTGGAAAATAGGATCACAGGCTAAAATCGTCCCTTATGGGAGCAAAAACGTACTTTGAGGTAGCTTGTTATTTCAACATGTACAAAATATGCTATTCAAACACCATAAGGAACAACGTTTTTAGTTTTACCTTAGCTACGTGTTGAATTTACTTGCCTTTCTCTTCTCTCTTCCCACAACTACGAGTTTGAAACTTCTGACACATGGCTAGGCTCAAAGCGAGCCATGATCCATGATGTTAAACCAGTCTGAATGGTTATTTTTTTTAGTGTGCGGGTGTAAAGTAGCTATGGTTACGATTCAACGGAAGTCAGTAAGTTAAGTAACAAAATTAGTGTTCTACTTCTTCACATGTCCGTTCCATGAATAAAATGATCGTGTAGATCACAAGTTTTCTGCATGAGTCTTTCTAATATGTGGTAAATAACAAACCCTCAATGTAACTATAGCCCTCATACATTCTGACAGGGCCCAGAAATATCGTTATACGGAGGTTTGACTGTATATGAGTACATTCATCGCCTCTTGTAGAATTGAGTTTCTTTATTGAATGTCTTTTAGGTAGATTTCGAAGAAAAATCTATATATAAGATATACCGGTATATATATATATATATATATATATATATATATATATATATATATATATACGGCTAGCGGCCGTAATTTTGAAGATATTTGAACCAAATTTTATTATGATATTTCTAGGCCCAATAGTTCGGAAAAGTTCGTTAATGAGCAAAATTGACCTAATGGGGGTCGGGGAGGGGGCTGAGATTTTGAAAGATTTATATATCGGCCCCTATGAAGTATAGAGGGAAACTCTGTTTGAATAAATTAGAGTACTCCCTATGGAGTTCACAGTGACACCAACGATTTGCGGGTTTTGGGGGTAAGAGTGGGGGTGGGGATGGGGGATGGAAATTCGAAATTTTTGAAACCACGTCCTGTGGGGTATTAATGAAAAGCTCTTGATGAGTACTCTACAAATCAATAACTGGTTTCTCGATAGCTCTCGTATAAGGCGAGATTTGAATGTTTGAAAAAGTGCTCTTTCCTCTTTTTTGCAGTTATTATTGCGATTTTGTCTTGCCAAGGGTAAAGAAGAAGAGTGCTGTGCAGCGACAATAAATTAAACCAAAAGCACTTTGCAATCTACCTCAGCCTGTAGGCCTGCCTAAAGGTACTTTTTTTTTTCTAAACGAGACATTATTTCCTGCATTGCCCAGCTCTCACGTCTTTGTTTGTATAGCTGTTCTCTTCAAGAAGTCTAACAATTTGAACGCATGACACGCGCATGCGCAAAATGTAGTCTGTGGTACCTACCAACAAAATTATAATGGAATAATACGTAATTACTAGGGCAAAGCATTTAATGACCATAAAATAGTAAAAAAAGATGCAAAATAGAAAATCCATTTATGACCTAAAAATAGTGAAAAAATGACCCAACATTAAAAAAAGACCAATAAATTTACCATTATTACTTATAATTTGGGATGGGTCCTCGATACTTTCGATAACTCGATACTCTCGATACTTGCATGGTATCGGTAACGAGCTATACTTCAGAAAACTCGCTCGGTACTTTTTCGATACTTTGGTAATTCTGCAATTTAAGGAAATGCGGTATCTCTTTCTGCTTTTAGTAGTCTACTAAATATAGTAATACTTCTATTTCTCCTTGAAATGGAGAAAACCACTCTGTGACTTTTGTCTACTCATAAATGAAGACTTTCCGATTTCTAAAATCCAAACAGAACAGATTCTTAATTGTTTTGTTTCCCTTCAAACGTTTAGTAGAGTTTAAAATAATTATAGGCTACTGATGATATTAAATTTTGTCTCTCATTAAATATGCACATTTAATTAATTTAGCTAGTATTACGCAGTTCTCTCAAATTTTAATTTTTAATGTATCTATTTATTGAAACTGGAAATATTGACGGTATCGAGTATCGAGGAAAAAATCAGGTATCGGTATCGAGTATCGAGAAAATCTGGTATCGACCCATCTCTACTTATTAGTTTTTTCTTAAGTAATGAATTGCTAAAAACAGTTTATGACGGTGCGTTACATATGAATTTATATTATAAAACACTAATTTTGTTATTAAAGAAGTAAATTTATACTTACTTGGACACCCTTAGGGAAAAAGAAATTCTTTCTGGATTGGCATGCCCATCAAATTGGCCCTAGCAAATATGTACCATTTAAAAAGGAAGAAAAAAACATTTATTGCTACAAGAAAACTGCTATGGAGTTTACAACAAACCTGAATTAAAATGAACTATGAACACTTGGCGGAGATTCTCAAATAAAAAGATTGTCTGTTGTCTGAAAGTAACGATCTGTGCATGAAAAAGCTCCTCTCTGTCTCCACTGCCGAAAATGACCTAAAATGCCGAAAATGACCTAAAATGCCGAAAATCACCTAAAATTGCCAAAAAATGACCTAGGCCTATCTCTTGAAAAATAACGAAAATAATTTATTTATGCCCGGTTTCTATAAACACATGAAATACCTATTTTCGTATTTGTAACACATTTTTGTATTTGTATTTGTACATAAGTTTGTAAATGTAATTTAAATAAATAAATTAAATAAATAAATAAATAAAACCTATGGATACATTATCCATGGGCAATTAGTTCCAGAATCACCCACAATGATATAATGAGCAAGACCTTGGAGTTGTACAGTTAATTTAATTAAGAAGGCTTTGATTCTCATTGTTTAAATTATTATTGATCCTACAAAGAGGTTAAATTTTATCCAGCCATCCATGAAAGAATAAATTAACCCGACGATTTACCCTTGGAAAGATCTAGCCTGAGTTTGTAGGAACATTTTTTCTGCCATTTTCATATTTACCCAGAGGACATTTATCTAGAAACTCGCCACAAGTGTAACCGATTGCTATCTTTAAATTATTTGTGTTTGTGTGGTGTTATTCTTGTGTAAATGCTGTCCATTGGATAATTTACCCATAGGTAATTCGCGAGTTTATAGAAACCGGGCATTAAGGAGGAAATACAGCTTTGGGTGAAATTCATAGGTTAGAAATGGGTGAAATTCATTTTTTTTCTCGGCATGAATTGTTCTACAACTTTGCAATTTGACATACTCTTTATTAACTACTTCTACAATTGTATTCTATTTTCAAAATTAATCAAACTGTTACAGTTAAGGGTAATTATCGTTTCAAAATGGCAGCCACGATTCATGCATAACTTCCTTGATAACTTGATAACTTCCACAAATATCAATATTTCGAAGTGATTATTTTCTGTGTATTTGTTAATATCATATGAATATCACTATTTACAATCATTAATAGTTTATTTTTTAAGTATTTATGTTCTAATGAAAAATAAAAATTGAAACAATTGATTTAAAAAAATACTTATACTGTAGATACTTCAAAGATTGTAGACGATGTTGTTCATGTGATATTTACAAATAGAAATAAAAAGAATCACTCATAAATATTGCCATTTGTGGAAATTATTACGGAAACGGCATTTTAGTGCATGAAATATGGCTGCCATTTTGTAACGATAATTATCCATACCTCTAACAGTTTAATTAATTCTGAAAATAGTATGTAATTTTAGAGGTAGTCAATAAAGAACTTTCCAGACTACAAGGTTTCAGAACAATTCATTGCTGAGAAAAATAATGAACTTCACCTATTTCTCACCTATGAATTTCACCCAAAGCTGTTTTTCCCCTTTAAACAGACAATCACAACTTAATCCCTATATATATAAAAGGCTTTGTCCTGACTGACTGAATGAATGACTGACTGACTGAATGAATGACAGGAATCAACGCACAGCCTAAACTATAACAGGTAGAGACTTGGAATTTTGACAGTACCTTCGTTTCATAATGTAGGTGCTCACTAAGAAAGGATTTTGAAAAATTCTGATTCTAAATGCCAAAAATTAAATGTTTTTGAAAATACTTAATCCCTTTTTACATAGAATTATCAATTCCAAATCACAGAATATATTGTTGCCAAATGGTATCAGATGGGCTTGGAAAAAACAAATGAAATGCACTTTTGACAAATAAGAGAAGTTATCAAAATAATTCATGTTATAAATAAATATTACAGAATGAAATCCACTGTTTCTTCTTATTTAAACCTCTACCAGGCTTGCTGTGCACTGTACAAGCGATGGGATGCAAAATTCTAGATCCTCTATGAGCCATAAAAAACTATATCAAGCGTTTTATGAGGGAATAGTTTGAGTGTAATAAGTCGTTCTTCCTATTTCAAATTATAAATGCCTATATAAGGACCTAGAATTTAAAATTGAAAATCCTTCATAAGTTAATTTCCAATTACAAAATACAAAATCCGGGCGACGCCGGGTCTTTTAAGCTAGTAGTTAATAAATACTTAATAGTTTTTCAGTCAGTCGATGGAATTTGCTGCTAATGTTGCACCTCGGGCTATTATTTCTATATTACCAGTAGGTCATATTTACAGCGGCATTGGCATTCAGCGTTTTGTTTCGGAACAATTGCATAATCAAAAGAGCGTTTTGTCATTCGGTTTTTATTCTCTCCTAATACAACAGCGATTTCGACGCTAGTACAAATATTTGCCGTGCGTACTGAAAGCGGATCGAGTCGCTCATTAAGAGGGGGTCAATGCAGTTTTTAGTCCCTTTGTTTTTCCTGATATATAACACTGGCCGGTCAGATGCTGCAGAGTTTCGAATAATTTCATAATATAAAAGCACTGTGTGTAATTTCTGTGAGCAGACAGAATGAGATTTTATAGTTTTCATATAATCATTATTAGGGCAAGGCATTTGATGATTTTGCATCTTTTTTATATGAAGGTTAAAAGATAGCTCGAATATATATAAATGTGTATCATGAAATAATTAATTTAATAAGGGCAATTTATTTTTGCATTATTCTGCTTTATTTTGCATTTTTCGTCATCTTCAAGAGATAAGTCATTTTTTGGCAATTTTTAGGTAATTTTCGGCATTTTTAGGTCATTTTTGGTATTTTAGGTCATGTTTCAGTGGAGATAGAGAGGAGCATTTCCATGTACAAATTATTACTTTCTGACAACAGACAGTCGTTTTCATTTGAGAATCTCCGCCAAGTGTTCATAGTTCATTTTAATTCAGGTTTATTGTAAACATCACAGGAGTCTGTTTTGTGGCAATAATAGTATATTGCGATACAAGTGCCGTAAGGCACGTTTACGGGTCGAGGAAACAGATTGAAAACCCGAGGCGCAGCCGAGGGTTTTTAAGTTTTCGAGACCCGTAAATGCCTTTACGGCCCGTGTGTTGCATGCTATTTTTTGCACGATGATTATTTATATCAATTTAATTATATTAATTGTGATATTACCTGAAAATATTATCTATATACAGTCTTGAAGAGTGGTGCTTATTTCAGAAAGGGATTCGCATTTGTTATTGTTTATGGCAACCGAATATTTGTCCTGGGGGCCGTGCCCATAAAGGCTTGTGTTATGAAGTGTATCGTAATGAATTATGACGTGGCGCTTGGACCGTAAGTAATTTAACCTCATCGCAACGGCCATAGCAACAAGACTGTGTGGGAATGTCAACTTACGATCCATGTAAACAACTTTCGTAAGTAACACTTAATAGCTAAGGAGTGCAAAAAGATTTTTTCTTTCATTTTAAGTGGCACATATTTGCTAGGGACAATTTGATGGGCATGCCAGTTCAGAAATAATTTCTTTTTCACTAAGTGTGTCCAAGTAGTATAAATTTACTTCTTTAGTAACAAAATAAGTGTTCTATAATATAAATTCATATTAACGCATCATCATAAACTGGGTCATTTTTCCACTATTTTCAGGTTATAAATGCATTTTCTATTTTGCATTTTTTCCACTTTTTTATGGTCATTAAATGCCATGCCCTAATCATTATGTTTACAGAAAAGATTCAATTACTTGTCTAATTTTAATTTCTAAATAGATTCACGACGTTCCAGTTATAGTATTCTCTCTGTTTTAATTAGTTATCTCATCTCCCAGGGAGAAGAGGAAATTAGTAGAGTTTAGAATGATTTGTTGTAGTTCATTTTATCTTGATTGATAAATGATCGCTAAATTACTGAATCTTTAAGTAAACTTAAATTTAATTTTTTGTACGTAACTTTTGCATGTAACCTAAAGTATAATAATTATGGAATATAAATAAGAAGTTATGAGACGAAAATGAAACTTTATATAAAAACAGTTAACATTAAGATAATCTAAATATCAGCGATAGATGATGTAGCGTATGACAAGAGCACTCAATGGATTTGAGGAGTTATGCAAGAGCTTTCTTTTTAATATAGTTAAAATAAGCTTTAAAATGGCATAGACCTATGTAGTCATAGAAAGTATACTTAAACCTTAAGTGTACTCACTTGGTTTAGCCGAGACCTTATAGTTATTTAACTCCTATTGAAATAATTTATCGTTTATAGGAGTTACGTATTATCCCTACGCATAATATACAAGAATACATGCATTTACTACTCTATAAAATAGCCTATAAACAGATCAGACTATAGCAAATAAGCTAAATGAGGTCGGAGGATTGCGGGGCCCGACTCTGTTCCTTACCTACATACAAAATGCATTGCTGGAGATGAAAACTGTTTCCTATCCTAAAACTTAAATATGCATACGCTGAAGATGTTTCGTATAGGGTTGAACCTCTTCAGGACAAGTAGGCCTATAATGGGATTTAGGGGTCGGACCGTCTCTCTTTTATAATATATAGTTCCGGAATTCAGCTTGCATCCAGGGAAAACCACGGAAAACCCTGGTCGGAACTTACAAGGGGATTTGTTCGTGGTCCTCTTTTCTGAAATGTCTGGTGGGAGTTGAGCCCATCAGTTAGGATACGTATCAGTTGAAAGGCTTATCCGTATATGTTTACAAGCATACAGAACGATTTGGTTTAAAATACAATTCACAACACATATGAGTATTTTTAAAAATATAGCTCAATAAACGACACTTGCATTAAATTAAATCGAAACGAAATTAAATGAAGTACGTTATCCCCTCGTGTGTGCAAACACTCGTATTCCTGGTAGATATAATTATTGTAATATTATTAAAAGAGAAAAGAGTTGTTCAGTGATAAATGAATTCCAATAAACAAACACTAAATTGAAGCTATAAATGCAATCAACTAGTATTATGCTAAACGAGTGTTAACGATTGGTAGATTTTGTAACTATTTTTCATGTATAACATGAATTAATAATTCATTAGCTGAGAGCAACAATTAGATACACAATAATTAAAATATCGAGGTAATATATACTATCCGCGCGCCATATCTTGAGCGCTGGATTTACGGGGAAGTGAGGGTTGGGGGGAACAAAACATAGCTACTCCGCCAGTCTTTCTGCAGTGTTGTCAACCAAAGAAATCATATTTCAGCAGAATCGCGAATATGGTAAGCGCACGTCAACAGCGTAAGTGTGGATGCCGAATTATAATTATTTCCGATGAATCATCCTCGCTATTTTATGTAGTGACATTTAATAGACAAGGATTTTAATGCAGTCCAATAATATAACGTGGTGACGGTATTGCGTAACAATTAATAACACGTCACAAGGCTTTAGTTATGAAATAAATCATTTTCCTCCGGGAAGAGAATGTTATATAAATAGGCTCAATATATTTACACTGGATGACTAGTTTTAAGCATGAAGAAGAGTCTTAGCAGAACATGCTTCACCATTTCGTGTTGTAAAACATAAGAGAGGTAAGGCATCTAAAAGTGGAGAAAATTAGAGGCCTAATTTTAAACGTATTTAATACGTTTTGTGAAAAGTTCGCTCAACTTTCAGTCCATGAAATTGACATCAGAGTTCTCGGGAGTGTCAGAAATTAGCACATACGGAATTCTTAAAGAGGTGAGGAAAGTGTTGGATGTACAGTGACGTGTTTGTGAAATAAGCAATTCGAAAAATTGTATTTTTCCACATAACTCCATGCGTCAGAAAAGATGTCAATAAATAAATAAGGTTCCTGAGACAGAATGAAAGTTTAGTATTGAAGCCACTAGATGTCAGGGTGTATAGCGTACTTCGTGTTTCAATGTTGTCAGCTCAACCTACGAAGTTGAACGAAACCTACCGAATGAGGACTAGGGAGCCGAGCGCTCAAGATTTGGCGCGCGGATAGTATACACATTTATTTAATTTTAAATTATATTTAAACCTACCGTACACTTTTTTAAGATATTGAAAAACCAAATTATGGCATATAATAATACAAAAATTAAAGCCAGAGAATTTTGCATATGGGTGGGAGCAGCAGGGAAAACGTTAGGTTTGCGGTTCAGAGTTTAGTGAGTCTTTGCATTCATTTCAGCAATCGTCAAACATTTCGACTTACAACGTAAAATGGTAAAGGTTGTTGCTTCTATACCCTAGTCGAGCTAAGAAGGAAACCTCAAGTAAACAAAAACCAGTGATGCCAGTCTCTCTCTTTGGTCATACGAGTAATGTGGTAGAGTGAAACAGGTATATTGGTTTTTGTTTACTTCAGGTTTCCTTCTTAGAACGACCAGACTTTAGTGTCAAGTTTACACCAACATATGTTACCATTATTTCGTTTTGTTCTTAGAATTAAAACAATTAAACGTTTAATATATTTTAGTATGGAACTGTAAAATAGGATGGTAGATGAAGTTTCAGCCTATTTAATATAGCTAACGGGCATTAAGTATTTTTCTTTTGTAACCCTTTATGTACAAAATAACGATGTTTTTGGGTTGTATTTTGTCTCCTTTATTATTTAATATGTTTATAGACGATGTTGTTGATGTTATGGGAAGGTACATATGGGAGCACCTGAAGTGGGGAATGTACACGTTCCTGTGCTTTTATACGCGGATGACATGGTGTTAGGCCTATGTTCAACGACGATTCACGGACTACAACTGGGACTAGACAGGCTTCAAACTTACTGCGAGGAATGGTCACTTACCGTTAATACAAAAAAGACTAAGACTATGGCCTTTAAGAACGGATCAGTTTATAGCAGGGAAGAGACATGGACGTATGCGGGACAATCTTTGGATAACGTGAAGAACTTCGTGTATTTAGGATTGACGCTTACTATGAACGGACGATGGGCAAAGCACATTGAGGTGATGAAACATACAGCGGGACTGAAATCAGCTGAGACTCTTCGGATACGTAGCAAAATTCCAGACATGCCAATAGGTGTTATGGAAACTCTGTACGGGGCAATAGTGAGATCGACGATTACTTATGACTTATGTTGGGAAGAAACAGGGAATCTAGATCAGGTCAGGATGCGTTTTTTGAAACGGATTTTGGGGGTAGGGGGCACTGCAAACTGTGGCATTATGGGAGAGTTTGGAGCGCATAGTGAGACTATAGAACATACTTGAGCAACTGAGGGGAAACGCTTCAGTCCCCCGTCCACTGATGTGACGTAATGTTCAGTGTCGAACTGATTCGCCCTTGCGATTACTTGTGTGTTTACTAAATCGTGATAAAAGATCACCCTGCTTTAGTAATTGATTTTATATGAAGTTAAGTTTATTTACTTCTCTGTGATAGCATTTAGAAGCGTTTGGATCTCGCTAATTCTTCAATGGCAGGCAATAAAGATGTTGTACACAGTCGAAGCAACGAACCTAAATGCTTATCGGTTAATTTAGATCGTACATCACTTTTAATGAAACTCATTTAAAAAAAAACGTTTGCAGGCTACACCAAGTATGTAGTGCCAAAAGTTACACATATCTCCGACAGATAGTTGGTGATCCCACTGTTTTCAAATCTGTAACAATAAGAAAATAGGAGGAAGCGTTTGTCTGTTTATCTGTCTGTATATGCGTGATGCCCAGCGAAATCTACTGCATGCAGAGATCTGAAATTTTAATTGTAGATGGACTGAAGGGTGGCCGAATGCACCTCGAAGCCGGATTTTAATTTTAGTTTTCGTTTGCGAGTTATAAGTGAAAAACTGACGGAAAACGTCAATTTTTTTTGCACTATCGAAGCATCAGTTTTCGGTAATACATTTCAATTGTCAAATCATTTGCATGTGACTTTGCTATTTTTGTTGTAACTTGAACTCAATTTTTTCAACACAGTGCATACATATCGCATGGAATTAACTATCGTTTCAATTTTATAAGCCCACCTTGGCCGATTCATTTGTTTATAATGTCAAGGCCCGGAACGTCTGAAATTTTCAACATATACGGAAGAGGGATAATGAATATAGGCTTAAGTGGGCAAAGGTTGATCGATTTGGACGGAACTAACTATGAAGGGGTTTTCTGGGTTAGAGAACTCGAATCTGAGGTCGTTTTCTTAGGCGGCGCTTTCTAAACTTAGAATGCAGTCCAAAGCTGGAATTTTAGCTGTTTCGTTATAATTGACAATCGTTTAGTTTATGAATAATTTGCGTGTAAGTGTTAACAAATATAATGCTTTAATTATTGTGCTCTTAATTTTTATTTTTTGGAATAATTATCATTGGGGAAGCCGCGGGCACCTGCTAGTGTGGCCTATATATGTATTTACTGATGCGGTTAATGAAACAATGCTTTCATTCTCTGCTTGTTCAAGGAATCAAAATGGTCACACAAGTCCGTCATAAATACCAAGTCGCCCACCCATTGGGGCTGTGATAATTCTGGAATTGTTGCGCCCTGCAAGAAATATACTCTGATTAATTTATGTAATTGTGCATGTGCGACAAAATAATAGTTTTCCCAGTTAGCATGGAAAAGTCGTCGCCTTGATGACAAGCTGTTGTGTGCTTTTACGCTCGCTACAGCACTCATTACTCTTGGTATAGTGAACTGCTGTAAAGACCAAACATCGAACCAGTGCTGCGCTGTCCTCATATCACGTCGAAACTGCTTTATACTGACGTCAAGGGCGACTGTAGTGGGAGACATTACATCACCGCACAGTGACACAATGTAAAATTAGGGTGGTGAAATATTGGTTACAACTTATGCTGGGGGATCAGTCTCTAATTAGAGCAATATGTTATACGAACAGCTAAGGATAGGAGGAAATTCGTGGGCTTCCAAATTAAGAAAGGGATTAGAAACAATTGGAGTGGGATACGTTTGGATGGATGGGCAGGGAAATAGGAGAAGTGTGTGGAGGAAGGTTAAGAACCGTTTGAAGGATATTGATAGACAACAGACAAATGCGCAATGTAAGACTATGGTTTCACTCGAATTACAATCGCTGTTAAAATCGGAATAGGGGAAGGAGCAGTACATAGGAAAAGGATAGAAAGTCAGTAAACTGGGGCTCGCTTGGATTAGACTCTGTGCGTGGCGAATGATTAAGATCATAGATGAAAACGGAATGACAGTTTGTCCCATATGTAAGGGGGAAGAATCATGGTTTCATATTTTGGCGAATTGTGAAGGTTTGGAAAATTGGAGGGAAAACTATCTACCAGTATCTTTTATGGATTCAAATAGGCAGCAACGAAAATGTTTGTAGAAACTGATGAACAAAAATATTTACGAAAGCATTGGGAACTTTTTAATGAAGCGTGACAGCTCAGGTTTGAAAAAGTGGCAGATTGAAGAGCGGGTTTGGAGGGTGAGGAATAGATTTGTTTGTGTTATTTTGTATTTTATATTATTTGTTCTATTTCTTTTTGTTGTGTTTTGCGTAAGCATGTACGGTCCATGCGGACTCATGCGTCTGTTTGCATTGGAATTTGTAAAATGCTAATTACTATAATAAACACTTACACTACTACTACTACTACAGGATGGTACATGTAACAAATTCAGTATTGTATAGAATTATATAAGCTTTATGCTGATATATTTTGTTATTTTGACAGCTTTGCTTTCGTGCCTGACCAACAGTGGGACCTCACTACCGAAGTACATACTAATAGGAAATCAGAAAACTGAAAGAAACATATTATTTAAGGTAAGTGACAGTTACCTTTAGAATTTTGCCTGATCAAGAGCAACCCCAAGTGTTGGCCACAGAAGCCGCCCAAGTGAAAAATTACAAACAAAAACGCGCATTGATTAAAGTTAGACTCACATGCTTTAAGCAATATGTGAAAGACTTAAGCATAGACGATTACAATTTAGATGAAGCTAAAGATCCCTGCACACGGGGAGAAGTGCCAGAAGTGGCAGCCAATGGAATGGCCGGAGGACAGTAATGACTTCCATTTTAAATGTTCTATACTTAAGATGTGTACGGAGCAAAAGTAAACAACAGACTTCCCTTGATTAACTGTATCCTGTCTTTTCATTGGTTAATCGCATCTGCGCATACTTCACGATAGTGCGACAAGCTCAATTATATGTTTACTTCCATTCCGCACACATCTTACGATTATTTATTTATGTAATTGTGAAAACATAAGTTCTGTTAATTGAGTTGCTTGCTTTCGTATTTATATCATAGGCTTACATGTTTTACAACATAGATCTAGCAAACAAAATTTCATTTGTTTTTATCGTTGCCTTAGCAAATTTGTTGTTCTGAAGAAAAACAAGTGACATATATTACTAAATATAAGACATATTTTATTGCCGGTACATAATTAATTCGTACACTTTCCATTTACATAATATGTGATGAAGTGCGCCACATATTGTAAGTAAAAATAAAAGGCATAGCCTCTAATAATTTGTATTATAGAAGAAAATTGCGAGCCAGGGTCTTAACAACTTACGTTACCAAACGTGCGAGGAAGAGGGTTTTCCAGCGGCGAGAAAATACAGATTGTAAATATATACAAAACAGTGGGAATCGAACCCGGGATCCTTGGCGCTTAGTCTAGAAAAGAAAGTTCAATTGACTTTACTGTATGTAATCGACTAAACAATCTCAAAAACGAACTCTTGTGAACTGTGCTTTGTACTTTCACACTAGGTTGTTTACTTTTGCTCCGTACACTTCTTGGATCAAGTATAGTAGCAGCCAGTAACCAGTAGTGTCGTTTATCTCAAGTGGAATCCTTTTTCAAAGAGTTCGACGACTATCAAACTAAACTTCAAGCCCTCGACGCTGACCGTACTGGGAGCGAGAGCTGCTACAGTTGCCCTTAGGGACAAGTTTCGCAAACAAAACCTACCTGCAAAATAAAATGTCGTTTTAAACACTTGGATCATAAATAACTAATCTCAAATGCAGCCTACAGTACGTATGGCGTTTATTATTTTGTTCTCATACATCATATCGTTAACAACGAGTAAAAATATGTTCATTTCTAACCCCAAACACGAGCTTTGCTCCTTTGGGGTAATTTATGTAACTCTTTCTGTATTAATTTAAAAAAGTAAATAAATATAAATATAAATAAATATAAATATTTGCATTGTTACAACTTAAGACAGGAAAGAAGGCTACATTAATAGCTTCTTATGTATCAGTACGCAAAATAACGCTTTAGTGAACGAATCTAGTATAGCTTACGCCTCGGGCGAATTACTGGATGAATCCGATAAAGCTTTTGCGTACGTGGTGCATACAATATTTTTTTAGTAAAAGCTCTCTAAATTACATGAAATGAATTATAATGAAATATATAGTCAGCCATTTGTTAATGTCAAATTCTTACAGACACCTGAATCGCAGAGCAACAATGAACCGTACCAATGCAAAATACGGTATAGATTCATGATATATGAGTACAGTAGCTTCTTTATGAACAGTAATGCATACCAACTAGTATTTATGAAAAGCTTATAAAAATATGAGTGATAATCCCGAGAAATTTCACTCCAAGTCAAAAACATTGAATTGGAGCTGGTGCCAGCAACATCACGGCAGAAGGAATAGGGAACATATTGCAATTAAATGCTGGTGCATCCATGGTAAGCTATGTTTCCCTTGTTAGCTTATATTTGTTGTTATGTGATGAAGTAGGCTACCGTGTTTTGCGAAAACCCCTGGTAAAGTTTCTGATTATCATATAGAAACGTTTTGGTTTAATGTTTTATGACCAAATATTTGTTTAAATCCATGTTAAAGTTGGTGTGACTGATCAATGCCATCTGTGTTTTCTTTATAGATAGCCATGATGACTTTTGCGTCATAGGCTGATAAAACTGCATTTTGAATGTTTCAGAGAGCGTGTACTAAAAAATGTAACAGTTATCAACAGAACTGTTACTAATAGCTACGTAAATGGAACATGCTGGTACTTGGATAATTATCAGAGTACAGTTTCTCTCCGTATTATGTACTGTAAAATATAGATAATTTGTAAAGTACAGTGAACAACAAATTCTTAATCCCGATCCACAGTCTGTAGTCGGAGAATTCATCTTCGATTGCGGACTGCACGACTGTAAGTTACATATTACGAGATTAAACATTATTTTCTACTGCAAATAAATATAGTAGCATACTACGAAAGAGGAAAATCTATTTATTATATTTATAATGAATTATAAATCAAATCCTCCATATTTTTGTACTATGAAATGATTCCCAACCTCAATGTCGACTGCACATTATGGATAGAGCTTAAGGACAAACTTACATAAAATTTTACAGGTTTTCTCTCCGTAGTGTATTACATGGCAAAGGGAGGCTTGTTGTTCTTGAGCGATAGAGCGTTGCATTCGCATGGTATCTAGTATCCTCGACGTGTGATTGGCTTTAAAAACATAATTGCTGTTGCGCACATTTTCCGATATGCCTGGTCGCTTTGTTGAGTAGTACAATTACAGATTGTTATTCCGGTGTCTCGATAGATTGCTGCAACATGCCTTGCAACATCTAATTGTAATCTCTTAGCCAGCCTGATGCAATTAATGTTCTCGGACAGACGACATTGCTCTAACATTTGTAGAATTTGTTGAATGATTACAACGCATAATTATGAGAATTTGTTCTGTTGTAGAAAAAACAAAGAACATTAGATTTGTTAGCTGTTTTGAAGTAGTCTATTAATGGAAAATATTAGCAAGGAAAATTTAGATTGTCCAGAAAATCATTGTTGGTTATTCTGAAACGGTGAACATTTTTGAATCTATTATAGTTCTATATTTTTTCCGGCATATTTCCATGTAAGCTTTCAGCTCTATCAGTATGAAGTTTTTTTGTGTGTGAAGAAGCAACAGGGTATCAAATTTCACCCAAACTGCTAAGGATAGTAGAGGAAACCAAAACAAACTTTGTGAACTGTTAAAGAACCATTGGTCGGGAACTGAGTACTGAATATTGCTGACTATTCAACTCATACGCCGCGTGTTTGATATTGACCAATAACATTTAGTAATTCTTCGGATATAGACCAATCACGGCCGTTTTCCAATCGCGAGGATGGCAGCAGGAGCAGCAGGAGCGAATTTATCTGATGAAACTCGTCAACTCGAGTTGGATTTATTAAGACTATTCAATGAATAAAAATCCACCAGATTATACAAATAATAATAACTTTCGTGCTTTGTTCTACAAAAAGAAAAACTAAGACCTGCGAGATCACGGCACACTATGAATCAACCGTCCATGAATCGATTCGAGCTGTTTTGGTGTAATCAGTGCTACCACCAGAGCATATAAGACATAGTTAACTTCATTCAATTAAGCTAAAAGCAGAACAGAATAAACGCACACGAACTGGCTTGCACAGAATCGAAATTGTGTTCTTAATCAATGTACATTTCTATTATTTCAATTTCCAAACAAATTATGTTGTATGAAATAATCTGTTTTCGTGCCGCTTAGTGGCACCATCTGACTATTAATCACTGCACACTGATACTTGCGTCTCCAGTAACGACCAGACCATTTTACCCGATAAAATGCCATCCTCGCGATTCCTACAAGAATATTGTAAGATAAACGGCCGTGATTGGTCTATATCCGAGGAATTGCTAAACGTTATTGGTCAATATCAAACACGCGGCGTATGAGTTGAATAGTCGTAATAAAACCATCTGCTCGTCACTGGAGGCGCGAGTAACAGCGTGCAGTGATTAATAGTCACTGCTGCCACTAAGCGGCACGAAAACAGATTATTTTATACAACATAACTAGTTTGGAAATTGAAATAATAGAAATGTAAATTGATTAAGAACACAATTTCGATTCAGTGCAAGCCAGTTCGTGTGCGTTTATTCTGTTCTGCTGTTAGCTTACCTGAATGAAGTTAACTATGTCTTATATGCACCATTGGTAGCTCTGATTACACCACGGTTGCTCGAATCGATTCATGGATGGTTGATTCACAGTATGCCGTGATCTCACAACTGTCAGTTTTGTTTTTATATAACAAAGCACGAAAGTAATTATTATTTATATATTCCGTTACATTTTATTCATACAATAGTCTTAATAAATCCAACACGAGTTGACGAGTTGCATCAGATAAATTCGCCCCTGCTGCGCAGTCGCAAATCTATCGATAAACTCTTCAACTCTCGTGGGATTACCTATGATAATACGACATGAGAGGAAATTATCGGACATGACTGTGACATGTTTTTCATGACTTTTTGTGGAAAAACATTGCTAAATTACAGTAGATGTTTAAAAATGACCATGACCATGACCATGATTTTATAAGAAAACACGTTGATTTTTTCTTCTTTATCATCTTTAATAGTTTGAAGTTATGTACACTGAAGATAAGATACAATATTAGGCTCATTATGTAGATTTGTATAGTTTTTTTTGGGGGGGGGGCTATGCCTTCGATACGATTTCGAGTCCAGTTATTCTTTGCATACCCAGGCGGCTTCCTTTTGTTAGGAGGAAATGCTTGCCGACAGCTCAACACATGCTCTTTATTTTTACCGCACTAATCAGCTAGTTACCTCATCAAATAAAAATCTAAGAATGTCCTGTGTTGGCTGTGACAGCTACCCGTCTACTCCGCTTGGAGCGAAACGCGGGGTTGCCAGAACTAGGTACAGTAAACAATAACACGTGTGCATTGATTAAAGCGAGGGAAGAACTGAGGTCAGTTAGATTAAGGGTTTTTTTTCACACTGAGTCACTTGTGAATACACCTGGGCCACTTGTGACGGGCAATAGTAGCTACATGATAAAACAATTTGTAATCGCTTTTGACTTCCCAAATGACAGGTCGACATTCTACTTCGCTTATAAAATCCTCAGTATTAATCAAATCGAAACTCATGGCTGGATAACTAGTTTCGCTGAGCTCGATTATACAACATAACTATGTATATAACTAACTAACTCCGTGACGCTAACATCCCTGTAGGGACTTGGCCCACCACCCGACCGCTGCTTTATGTACCATAGGCAGACGGCAGATTGGGGGTAATGGTCAGCATGTCGACACCCACGGCCGTAACCCAGATAGCGCGGAATTATTTTTAACACGTTTTCTTTTATTAAATTGCATCAAACACTTCATTTTAACTAAAGATTCATACAGTAATGAGATTTATTATTGTAACTTACATACTTCCTGAAATAATGCCCATGCTCCTGGAAGGACGTCAGCGTAATGCACATTGAAATTTACCTATCACTGAAAATAATTAAATACATTCTTCGAGTACTTTATTGTTGTTATTCACTTTGCTTTGTGTGATAAGCAACGAAACATGTTACACGAAGTGACAAAACACATTTCACGCACTGATTTGTAGCTTTCTTGTGGCATTGTCAGCAATGGAGCGGTTTTTTCTTTCCTGTAACACTGTCTGGTTGTAGGTCGGCAACATAATGCTCCAATTTTTCTAACCGAGGATGAGCCTTTGATGAACCATATGGCCGTCCTCTTGAAGCCACTCTTCTATTTGACTCCAAAATAGTAGTGACTAGTCTTCGGCGAAAGTATAGATCTAATTTACCGCCATCTTGCCGGTAAAGTTGCCACACATTTTGTTCAGCAACAGTGCAACGTTAGGGAAATAACATTTCTTGATACAAGGGGCAAAGAAATGTTTTGGTCAGCTCTGTCAAAGCCTCCCATGTGTGTATTATACGTAGTTGTGGATGACTGTGGTTGATCGACACTAATTAGCTTTTTTGCTTTTTTGAGTAGCGAGATACCTGTCGAGTTGGTAAAACTTTATCAAAGTTAGTAGCCACATTCACCACACTATCATCATTCCATCTAGTAACGAGGACGTAGCTTGTGTCATCAGACCTGAAGTCGTATGTACCCCGTGGTGTTTTCTTCATCACTGTTGGCCATATCGCACTCTTTCCCAATTCTATTGGCTCTCATTGCCCCTGTGGCTTCAATTCCTCTTTTATGCAGATCCCTAAGTAAAGGTATTGAGGTAAAGAAATTGCCAAAATACCCTCTATAGGGCAATTGTTCCAGCTTGTGAATATAAGTCAGCACATCAAAGTCTTTTTTCAGCATATTTATCTGGTAATTTAGCTTCTTGATATGGCCCGAGACAGCATAGGTACCCAAAACTAGGTCCACCACACCAGAACTCATAGCCATACCTAATTGGCTCTCCATGGATGAATTTTTTTGCACTAGGCCTATGTTTACCAAAGTAAGGTACCATGCTCTCATCTACGGAGTGGTTTTGTATATGTGAACTGTACTCTACACATTTCTCATTTATTTTATCTATTAGTGGCCGTACTTTAGCAAATCGATTACCTAAAGGTAGTTCCACATTATGGGTGGCGTGCACCAAACTCATGCCATTTACTCTTTTAGTAAGCCTTACTTCTTTAGTTCTAACTACTTTAGTAAGCTACTCTTTTAGTAACCGTACTCTTTTAGTAAGGACGGCGTGCACCAACCAGGAGTAAACTAAACTCGGCGGCTTTCAACATAGAGGAATGTACTAAAGAAGTAAAAATTTTATTTACTCCCAGAGTAAATGAACTTACTCCACAAGTGGTGGAGAGCACCAACACGGAGTACGTTACTAACGTAGTAAGTTGTGGAGTAAATAAGGCCAATATTTACTCCTACTCAGGGGGTGGAGTAAGTTGTGGAGTAAATGTGTTCTGTGGCATTTGCGTGAGTTATGAGTTACATATCACATTAAATGGATTACATAGTTCAAACTGAGGATAAGTTATTGAGATGAAGAAGGTTGTATACCAAAAATGAGAGTTGTGGCAGGTGATTTAATAAATATTAAGCAAACCATACCTAGTAGGGCATTTAATAACGTAAATAATTAAGCTCATAAATCCTTACATGAAATTTTGGCGTTTGGAAGAAACGATGTCAGATTCTCACTACATCCATGTGATTTCAGCCAGTCAAATGTGGAAATATCATTGCGGAGATCGGTCCAACTAGGAAGACGTCCACCAAAGGTGAGGGGGAGAGTGAGTGGAAGGGACGTTTGCATTGCACGGTACAAGCAGCGCATGTGCTCTCAAATATCTTCCTAGCTGGATCGGCCTTTAGATGTTGCAGTTCTCCCTAACTTTGGGTCAGAAAACGACGATGTATTTCAAGCTAATCACATGGATACAGATATCGGCGAGGTATAGTACATTCCAAAAAATGAAAGCCTCCGTTCTTGGAGCTACCCAGAAAACACTTCCCCCTGCTACATAACCATAGAATTACTGAACAATAGGTGATTCTCATTGTTAAACGATTTAATGTAATTATTGTAAATTAATTTTATTACATTACACTTCTATAGCTTAACTTAAAGCACAACATTGCGAATGCCAGATTATAATAATAATTATAACAG
This sequence comes from Ectobius pallidus, assembly GCA_964059195.1. NCBI lineage: Eukaryota > Metazoa > Arthropoda > Insecta > Blattodea > Ectobiidae > Ectobius > Ectobius pallidus. Next base: position 19,418,462 of record CAXKWD010000005.1, read on the forward strand.
CTAAAAGTTCAATAGTTGCACCCGCAGTGTTAATGAATAATATGTCCTTTTTTCTAACCCAGGTGTAAAAATGTCCAAACAAGACACATTGGAAGAAAATTTGACTGACTCTGGGATTAGCGTACATTGAGAAGGGGACACATTGTAAAACCATTCCTTAAAGACTCCCCAAGTCTCGAATGGTGGAGTGAGACGAGACTTGCATGTTTGGGAATAAACTATAACAGATGCTGCAGGTCTATAGTATGCTGCTAACTATTTAATTAACCCTGTGGACAGGAAAGTGAGAAGCATTATAAACTATACCCTAGGTATAGAAAAAAAATGCCAACATGAGTGCCGAAAGAAAATTTTAAGGAGGGGCCCGGAGGTTGAAGCTGCACAGGATCTAGAGAAGTAGTCACTGAAATTATTTTTAAACACACAACCATCAACATAATTATTATTGGAGTTCATAGCTTCCGAAATATTGTACCGCCATTTTTTGTTTAAATATTACATTTCTCAGTTGTAATATTATTATTTTTATAAGGTAATATTTTTAAGTAAATGTTCTGTGCATTTGAAAAAGGACAGAAACATAATGCCCCTTATTAGTTTTGTTATCCTTTTTATCCCCCCTTTTTCATGATTTTGTGTAATACTTCTTATTAATATTGTTAAACAGTCAATAAGTATTAATAATTCATTATAGTGAGATTTATGATAAACAACTATAGAATAATTGATTTATCGTTTTTGGGGAAGAATATGTAACTTTAGGAAGTATAAATATTTTAATATATTTTAGAACTTTATTATTATTATTATGAGAGAAATAATTATAATATTGACAGTGAATCAATTATGAAAATCAACTGGAAATTCCAATTGTTTGCATTATAATACAGAAATAGTTTGCACAAAAATACGTACCCATACGTAGGCTACTAAACTGAAAATACTCAATTGAAGGAATTAAAATTAGTAATGAATAAAACATTACTATTAGACCTATTTTAAAACATGAAGATTGTCATTAGTAATATTTGGAACAACCCAAATTCATATTCATTGTTTCAGCGAACCTTTCCTTTTCATTATCTGGCACTTGAATAATACTGGCAATTGAAATGCACGTGTTCTGCTGCGCTGCACTAACGTTTCTGCTCTGTTCTGCGCAGAATTCGACTACTTCTTTAGTAAAAATCGCTTACTACTTTAGTAACAACTAAAGAAGTAACTATCAATTGAGCTCTCCAACACCAACTAAAAGAGTAAGTTACTAAAAGAGTAGCACTAAAGTAGTAAATTTAGGAAGGGAACCTTACGTAACAAAAACCGGTTTGTCTGTCTCACTCTAGCACATACATTAGTATGACTTAAGAGTGAGACAGATGTACTGGTTCTTGTATACTCCAGGTCTCCGTCTTAAATTTACTACTTTAGTAAGATTTACTCCTGGATGGTGCACGCCACCCTATAAATCGGAATAGATATCTTGCTATAGTTTCGGAAATCAATATGTTATGGGCGTTTGGTGACTTTTCCCAATATATGTTATCTTTCTGTGGCAGGTCAACAAACCACTCAATAAAAGCTATGAAACACTTCATCTCTTCTTTAGAACGGTCTCCAACCTATTTCTTTTTGCGGCGTACTGATTTGTATATGTCAACCAGCAAATTTATCACGTCATCATCGAAAAAAACTCATGGGACTCTTAGTCTGACACAAAGAAAGATATATTTACGTCATCTTCCCATTAATATTCACTTATAGATATTTTTTTACAATAATGAAACACCAGGTTTTATTCTTCAAAAGAATTTCACAAACAAATTTTTAGGCTCCCATTACGCTCCCATTACGTCCTTCTGGAAGGAAGCGTTACGAAAGTCGGCTGTGGGGCCTACAATATTGTTCGTAATGTTTGTTTGGTGAATCACTATGGTAAAGAAGATATTTAAGGCAATAAATGAATAACAATTTGCAACAAAAGAATAAGAAGAAACATAGAACACAGACCCATCTATCCGAAGGTCTTCGACATATTCCATTTTGTTAGAAACGTAACTTCACAGCTAAATATCACTACTAACCTCTCAACAACGAAGACTAAAATAACATAAAAATTAAAGCTTGCAGTTTCTAGTTACGAAATATGATGCTGCATTCGGGCGAGTAATTGAAGAACTTTCGAAAAATAAACATGTTACCTACTTCTGCTCGCATCCTTCTGGAAGGACGTCAGCGTTATCTGGGTTTGGTGGTTTCCATGACCGGAGCCGCTACTTCTCTATCAAGTAGCTCCTCAACTTCAATCACGAGGCTGAGTTCATCCCTACCAGACCTCCCTACTTCAGAAAAATCCGAGGAGGTACTGGGGATCGAACCCGGGCCGATGCTAACCACAAGACCACGCCGGCGGTCGAATTATATATATATATATATATATATATATACAGCTTATCTTGTTGGCAATCATAATAAAAGTGACCGTGCAGTGACCGTCAAAGTGTGAAAAGGCTATAACATAAAGAAACACCGACATAATGGTTTATTCCTTTGAAGCCGCCTGGATATGCAATGAAAAACTCTACTATACCACTGATGCCACTACAAAACATGGTAGTGCAGTTTTTGTGGATTACAACAGCATAGTACTTTAAATTCTGTCCATATTTTGTACAACCTCCCCTCACGCGACGAGATCGTCATTTGAATGACATCTAGTGGCTCTACTAGCTTGTTTTCACGTTTTCACTAATTTGAAGAGAGCATTTTGCGTTTCCAGGTAACTGCTCTTTCCCGGAACTGTGCAGCGACACTGTAAACAAGTAGGGTTTAGCAACATCACAGCAAAACAAACTGTGACGCGTGGAATGTTTCTGAAAAGGGTCAACAGCTCCCAGTGATTACGAAAATAAAGTTCTTACTGCTTTCATTATTCCAACTGCCCTGCATCATTGGCAGTGACGTTGTAGTAGAATGTTGAATCTCTATAAATATCTTTTTTGTCAGCTTTTTTGGACACTTCGGGACGCAGCTAATCTGATAATATTAACCGATTGATAACAGTAGCTGAAGGGTTTAAATTAAAGCTATTTATTCATATACAAGATAACACACTACAAAACAGAATTTAAAATATCTATTCATAAAATAATACCCTAACTGTGAATCATTGAACCACTCTTAAGGCTAGTTTACACGACGAAATTAGGTTTCGTAACTGAGTTTCGCAACTTTTTTTACTTGAATGCGCAAGCGCTAGATGTTCTGGCGACAATGAGTTACGACACTACGCAGTTTCGGCTGATTCTAACTTTTCACGAAACTATAATAGTAATTTTGAGTTTATACGCTTATTTAGCTTGTTCGCATTTCGTAAAATGAAATGGGGAAGTGAGGAAATTGTGAATTGCCGGTATTAATACGTTTTTCAAACGTTTGTATGGGATTTTAACAACTTTAACTTCAGAAATAACATGAAATGTGCGGTTTCATTGGGAAGAAAATGTGTGTAGAAATCACTTTCATGAAAGTGGTTACGAAACCTAGTGTCATCGTGTAAACTAGCCTTAAGGCTAATGCAGTAATAGACTGCAAGCAACTATTTTTTCAACCAGTACCAAATATTTTAATTTCTTTTACTTTCCTTTAGGAGTCCATTAATAAATACTCCATACTCATTTACGAGTTACGTGTGTTTTTGGAAGTCTATACTGATCTGTGGTGAACACCGCGTAGCAAAACATCCAACGTTTGTCTGTTCAAGTCTTTTCATTTTACACTGGCCATCACTGCATGTCAACACTGTTATTTTCATAAATAAGAAGTTGCAGTTTAACTGTGGGAGAACATGTTTATTGCTTAAAAGAGAAAGTTAGATAATGCCACCACCTTGAACTGGTCATCCTGTGAGCTGGGAAGAGAATTGCTACCTCCGGTATAACTACAGCAATACAATTGAATTAGAAACGAAACCCTTAAAAACAAAATTTTGACTGACGTGCTATACTTGGAAAATAATAAAGCCGCAAAAAGGAAAATGTGATAACATATACCAAAGCTTTGATCTCAACAAACAGCAATTTTCCAATTAATCCATATGGGACTTCATAAAAGTGATTACATTACCCGATTGATAACATTATCCACGATTACATTAAGCGGCGTTCACTGTATTAGGAAAAGCCACGAAGAGCTTAGTTGTACACTGAAGTAGATTGCAGTGAATGAAATTAAATAAAAAAAGTGTTTTAAGATTTTGGTTGTTAGATTTATGTGTTACTGATCTTTCTTTCTTTTTCGTAGTTTTACCTCTTCCTTTTAGGATTTAAGCGACCCAAGCCGCCCGGGCCTTGCAGGACCGCGACATGTCGGGAGAGGGATTACCTTTGGATCACATATATACTTTTTTGACCAGACAAGGATATGGAGGGCCTCCCCGGATGAGTGATCAGCCCAATGCCGGGGCCACCTCCGAGACAACACGAACACATAGGACGATACACACCATTCACACACACGCTCACTCAGAACAAGGCGAGGATGGGGATGAAGATGATAATGACGGCCAGATGATATCCGGGGACCGCAAGGGCCTAAAGTTACCTGACATTTGTCTCACAGGTGAGGGAAAACCCCGGAAAAAACCTCACCTAGGTGACTTGTCCCGACCAGGAATCGAACCCGAGCCCGCTGCGTGAGGGGTTTGAACGCATCCCCTGAGCCACAGCGGTGGACAACTTAATTTTCGACATATATAATTACAATTATAACTGATTAAACAAACGCATTCTGGCACTTTGTTACATCAGTTTATCTGATTTTATTTGAAATGTTAAACAGAACGACTTATCGCGACATCTGTAAGAAGCATCGCCATCTGCTAACATAACCTAGTAAGCACAGGCCCATTCTGGATAGCTTATGCATTGACTTTCTTTTTACTAAATGAGGTTATATACTGCACTTATAAGCCTTCGCAGAAGTTATGTTTCATGCCGTAAATTTACAAATATTGGACTGTTGCATTTATGCAAAACTATGTGCTGATAGTTTAGATCAAAGTACTAAATTTTGAGAATTCAAAATGCTAATGATATAAATTTAACAGAGGTCTTCAGAAGAGTAGGAGACAGATCAGTGACAGAAAACCCCTACCTCCCAATAATACACACATTTCTGGTTAATTTATGGTTAACAATAACAAGAGTAAACCTTTAATTGATATAAAAGATCTTACAATATAACGTCTTCCTCTGCATAGATGTTGGCATGAAGGTAACTAGAAACCTTTTTCTATAGAAAATATGGCCACAAAAAAAAAACAAACAAACAAAGAAACAAACCCTGAAAACTAACTAGGTCTGTCTCAAGTAGCATTCTGTCTACCTGTCTTAAGTACCAGTGGACTTTGCAACGGTATTATAAGTAAGTGAGCAGTATAGACCTTAAATCAAAAGGAACATCCCTATTCATGAAATAAATAAATAAAAAGAAGAAAAAAAGCACAAAATTCCTACATAATAAATAAATGCAAAGTAAAGAGAAAATAGAAATAAAAAAATTACCTAAACCATGAATACAAGGAAAACTAGAATGAAGAAAACCAAAATAAATCAGAAAGGCATTAGGTTAAGGCATAATTAACTTGCCGTAGCAAACTAAAACCTTACATAATAAAAGTTATAAAAATTGCTGCAAGGCAGATGGCCAAATGCAATCAATAAGAAAATGTAAAATTACATGAGCAATGGGTCACGCACCAGACTAGAATCCAACTGGCCAATTGAAGAGCTAATCCAAGACTGTTTATCCAAGATGGATGACGCCAACGCCCTCCGTATGGGTGAGGAACCTTGACGTCAGCAAACTTATCGAGTGACGTAATAGAAATGAAAAAACTGGAAAAGTCGATAGAAAGTCAACTAGTCAGAAATCCATAATCGATATACCAAGAGAAACCGTACACATGTGAGTTCGGCACTTAAACAAAACACATGTGAGAAAATAATTCTAGAGTGATAGGGAAAAAGCGAATAAGTCAAAATACCAAAGTTTTAGGAGAGACAAATAACGATTTATTCCCACGGCATTTTTACAATATTTAGATCAGTCCACCCAGATATTTTAACATAGTATAAGATACTGTGTAAAAATATCTGGTGGACTGAACTAAATAGTGTAACAATGCTGTGGAAATAAATTGTTTTTTGTCTTTCCTGAAACTTTGGAATTTTGACTTATTCGCTTCTTCCCTATCACTCTAGAATTATAGCAGAGAATACGCACGGTACAACCACAGTATAAGTATTAATACAGTAAAGAAACTATGTGTTAAAAGTCCTATGACAACATGTTGGCTGGACGACACTAGCGCTCCATGCGGAGATTAGGTAAAACTGCATTCTCATCATATCAAATGACTTGGGAAAATACATAAACACATCGCAAAATATGTTATGTTAAAAGAGAAAATTACAGAATATTTTTATTTAATGAAAATCTAATTTTAAATTTAAGAAATAATAAAACAGATACTGTATTATATTCTAGTTAAGAAGAGGTAAACAATACCTAAATAGGCTACTGTTAAGGACTGTATCTAGGCCTAGTACTTTTCCTTTAAAATCATTGCCCTTTAATATAATTTATAATTCAAATTATGATATTAAATAGCCTACGTATTAATTACGTAAATTATATTATAGGTCTGTCACGTTGTTCATCCTGCACGTCATTGTTGACAGTGTATTTTGATTCTTTACCTTATATGGCAATATACGACTTCAATTTATTGTAGGTCTATGTAGCGTCAATTACTGAAGGATGGACTCCATTAAACAAAAGAAAAAATTCTGGAGCATTTGGAATTGAAGGCCCCGTCGGTACAGCAGTTTTAATTAACGAGTTTTTATAGGAATTCATAAACTGTCTGTTTTCGGCGTGTGTTAAGCATAGACGGTAATTTTCACTCAAATATTTTACATATTTTGTTACTAGGTTTTCTTGTCGACCATTAATGACCTATTTTATACACCAGAAATCATTACAACAGAATAAAATATAAAAATATTACATTAAAGTAACTTGAAACATAACCACACCAGAATCACGAGTAAGCCAGTAGGCCTACAATAATATTACTTATTTTCGTTCTTACCTTTCTGGATGTTTCAAGAAAGTGAAGAAATGCAATTCAGGATTTTGTCTTTTATTAAGTGCCAATATGGTACTTTATGAGATTGTGTGGGGGACGAAAAAATGTCTGTCCGTCTGTCTGTCTGTCTGTCCGTCCGTCTGTCCGTGCGTCTGTACGCACCATAACTCAAGTACGCTTTTTCGGATTTTCATGAAACTTGGTATAAACATTCATAATGTCGATGGGAAGAACCCTATTGATATTGAACCAAATCGGTTCACCCGTACCGGAGTAACGTCCAATTTAGTGCCTATTTTAATAGATTATGGCGCCTTTCTCATAGAAAGGCGCCATCACTCAAATACGCTGTAACGGATTTTCATGAAACTTGGTATACCCATTTATGACGTCCATGAGAAGTGCCCTATTGAATTTGAACCTAATCTGTTGACCGGTACCGGAGTAAAACCCAATTTAGTGTATATTTTAAAGACGCGGTAACTCAAATACGCTTTACCGGATTTTTATGAAACTTGGTATACACATTTAAAATGTCCATGGGAAGACGTCTACTCATAATGGATAAAATCGGTTTATCTGTTTTGGAGTAATGCTCAATTTAGTGCCTATTTTATGGCAATATACGTATTCGAAAGAATTTATAAAAAAAATGAAAATCAGTTATCTTGACAACATAGCCTATTGTTTTACTGTGATCTTATAAGGCCATGGAAATTAAAATACAGGTAGCTATGACAAAAAAACTATTGTTTTACATGCGCTTATCCAACTAGACCGTTAAAATGACCCAGGTGGCCGAGATGGTAGACCTTTCTTCATCCGTAAGCCCTGCTTAATGAATAAATCTGGAGCTTAACTTGGAAATCAATTAAAAAAAAAACATATTCTGCATATCATAATTGCAGTCATAACTGATTAAACAAAAACATACTGGCACTTTTTTACATCAGTTTACCTGATTTTATTATTATTGAAATTTACAGCAGAATAATAAGGTCCTTTCGAATATCGCGTGTTCTAATAAATACAACATTCCTATTTATTTACATACTTCCCGGAGTAGTTTCTGTAGTCTTATTTTATGGCCGCTACGATCGCTAGTAAATGCGCGCGCATGCTCGTCTGGCAGAGTTTCTGTACTGTATTAATACTTATACTGTGGTACAACTAAATACATTTGAATCCGCGAACTTCGAGATTTATACGAATTTACAGATACGATCTAACGGAAACATGGCTGGGAATGTATCATACATATGTCCGTAAATTATGTTCTACAGAACCTTTCTTAACATAACATCTTTGCTTTGGAAAAATTTACATAACTGTACTTTTATTACAGGCTAAGCAAGGAAAGAAATAATGTTTATAAATATTTTCTTAAAGAGACAATGAAGTACGCTTACTGATATTAAGTTATGTCATATTTAGAAGATCAGCATTGTCGGATCCTTTAGTTTAATGAACATATAAATAATACGTATATTCTCTCCAAAATGTAAATATACTTAAAATATTTTCTTTATTTTAAATGTAGGCTTATTAAATGGTACATACAGCACACCCTCGTTTTAAACCACGAACTGAGAATGCCTCGAATAAGAAACTCAAACGCTATTGCCTATATCAAGAAACAACAACAATGAAACAACAAATACAACGACAGGTGGTGGATAAAACAGTGAAATTTCCTTAATGAAGCCACAAACAATTTTATTAATTCAGGGATACTATGCGAGGATTCCTTCAATTTTTGTACCGTTATCTTTATAAGATCGAATGTCTTAACTTACATCTGTAGCAGAGAGAAAAGTTACCAGAGAGATTTTCTAAACGTATTGAACAGATTGTGAACTGTGTTTGCTGCTTTATGTCAATTTAAACAACATGAAAATAATTTAACGTAAACATTTTATTCAATAAAGGTGTGCAAATAATTTACAAATATTTTACAAGAAAACTAACATAAATGTGCAGAACAATTAAAAATTTTAATTAAAAAATGTCGCATTTTACATAAGTTACATCACGTTTTTTCTTTTTTCTTCATTTATTAATTTTTTTCTCTCTGCTCTTCATCTCTCCTTTTTTACTCTGCTTTCTTTGGATTTGCATATGAGCACGAGCAATCTTGCTCATTCGGATGTATTCTTAATATTATAATTATAGTATATTATGTAGTCTATCACAAAATTTGTAATTTTTTGTGTTTTATCGATCTTTTTTCGAAGTAGAAATGTTTTAACCTGGATTTTTGTAATTTGAAATGTTGTAATATTAAAATATTAAACAAATGAATATTATATAAATAATACAAAATAAATATATCATTTTACAAGGGAAGTTAACATAAAAAAGAAGAATCTTTTGGAAATAAAATTTTGTAAAAAAGTCAAGTTATATAAATATGCAATGACCGAAATAACATGAGGATTGAATTGGAAATTTTATCTTAATCTTCCGAGGAATAAATTTCTTATTCATTGAACGCTATTATGATTCATTTTATTTGTAGAATATTTTACAGCTCATTTACGGATTTATGTAATTTTTAATCCATCATGTTCATAGCGCATGTCGATTTTCCATCAAATGTCTATTTGTCGAGAAGCCTAGATACTCTGCACTGTAATGTTTCGCATCCAGTTCTCCCTCACATTGACTGATTTGAAGGGACGGTTATTCGGATATGTAGTAAAACGTATAATAGTTGAACTGGCAATATGTGGTGTTGTCACAGATAGATGCATCCTTTTATTTCGATTGAATTTAACATGTATCAATTTGTGATTTAGATTGAATATTTTTGCACCATGTTATTCAGAATTTCGTCCTACACCACATTGTGCTTTATTAATGAAACCATGAAAACGAATGAGAGATGCTATTAAAAAAGTCACGCAGTAAAAGAGAAGAGTGGTAGGATACAATAGCAAAGGCCGGATAGAATGAAATATTATTACTTTTTTTGCAGCTGCAGTCACTGCAGGACGGATAACTGAGTTTAAAAAATGAAATATGAGTTGGCATTTTACATCGTTGTTTTTATTTAATATGGAGGACAATGCAAGCACGGAATATAGATAAGAAACAAAATACTCTCCTATGCAGTGTATAATTATGTGTATTGGTGTTCTAACTTAACTTCCTGTTCTTTTAATCCTGTAACTGTAAAAATGTTTATTTCAAAAAAGAAATTTAAAATAACGGAAGTTTGGGAATTAAATATATTTCATCTTGCTTTTACATTCGCTGTATAGCCTAAATGAGTGCCTTCAGCTATCTCGAAAATTGTAAGAGAAGTGGTAACGGTAGTAATTTTAATTCTTATCGGAATGGTAAAAAAATCAGCATAATAAGGGTAGTTTTAAGATGACTCCAGAGAATATTGAAGATTAATTCAATATATTTCCAAAGATATTTATTTAATGACTGCCTGCGTGGTCTCGTGGTTAGCATCGCTACTACATATTTACAGGCCCGGGTTCAATCCCCGGTACCTTCTTGGATTTTTCTGAGTGAGTGAAGTCAGCCTCGTGATTCAAACTGAGGAGCTACTCGATAGAGAAGTAGAGGCTCCGGTCACGGAAACCACAATTAACGGCCGTGGATGTCGGCATGCTGACCACATGACGCCACTCCTGTCATCTACCGATGGTAAAGAAAATTTATAAGAATAAAAGTAATGCTTAAAGTCAACATAATGAAATCATTTTGGAATTTTTGTAATGCCGTCTTTACAGAACCAATTTGTTTAAATTTTAAGATGATTACTGATTATTATGATTAATTATAATTAATCATTATAATAATTAATAATTATTAATGTTCTTATTGAAGTTTCCGTATTTTCACTCCACACTTTTTCTTCTTTTTCCTCTTCCTCAGGCTTCTGGTCTGTTTATTTGGTTACCCGAGACGTACCTTTGGCCAGTGTTTTATAAATTTAATTTCTGGCACCTGCGTATAGTCCAGTTATTCATTGCATGGCCAGGCGGCTTCCTTTCGTTAGGAGGGGAAGTTTGCCGACAGTTCAATCCATTGCTTTGTTTTTACCGCACCAATCAACTAGTTACCCCAGCCATTCAAAATCTAAGAATGTCCTGTGACAATTTTGACAGCTACTCGTCAACTCCGCGTGGAGTGAAATGCGCGGTTGTAAGATCAAGTTACAGTAAACAATAACACGTGTTAATTCATTAAAGAGAAGGAAAAACTGAGGTCAATGATAACAATGAGAGAATATTGCAACGTTGCTTCTGTTTTGGAAAGCGGAAGCCAAGAGTGATTTAGTCAGATCAACTAACATAAAGAAACACCGACTTAATGGTTTATTCCTTTGATGCCGCCTGGCCATGCAATGAATAACTGCACTATACGAAGCCTCGCTTGCCAAGCAAAGAGCGTAAAAGGCCAAGAGTACACTTTCCTATCCGTTTCGTAATCTATGGTTCAATGTCTTTAAGTTTATTTATTTCTGCCAGCAATTCATGTTGACGTCACCTTCCATGAGTCACTTGTGTTGTCTGGAAGTTCTGCTGATCCCACTCTTGAATCTGCCACCGTTAGCTTTGCAAGTTAACAGACACAGCGAACTGTTTCACTTTTATTCTACATATTCAACTTAAAAACCGATGGTACCTCCTAGTTGATCTGCGCTGTTTAGTACTGAATGAGAGTATGAACTACATTCATTTATCATCTGGAATTGAGATTGCTGAATTTTGCCTTGGACGTTGTAGAATCTCCATGCCATGTGTTGTATAAATCTACTAGCAGCCATTATCCTGTGACGAATTTTAGTTCTGAAGAACTTCATGCAACGGCAGTTATTTAACGTAAGTGTTTTTCACTGCATTCTTCCAAGTTACATTTTAAATTCTCTACCTTAATATAGACTTATTTATATCAGTATTGCCAGTAAGTTCCCTTAAGGGGGAAGTACACCTTTGAGGGTAAAGGAAATAATTTTTCAAATTAATTTTTTCTCTGTAGTACGCACTTTTCTATCCAGTTTGGTGAAAGCTTTTATTTTATGTATATATATATATATATATATATATATATATGTGTGTGTGTGTGTGTGTGTGTATAGGCGTAATGCTTCCGGAGGTATGGCTATAAATGTTGACGGACGTTATTTGCTTTGTCACTTTAAATTCCCTTCGGTAAGTTTGTCACTCGTTTTCCGCAATGTTCAATTTTATGTACTGTTTACATCATAACTTGGAACCCATTTAAGATTTTAAGTGAACTTTTTGTACTGGTGTAGTTTAACTATTTGAACAACATAAAGCAGGAATTTTTCTTTGGCATTTGTAGTTTATATTTTAATAATTCATTTTATCATAAAAACTTCAAATTTGCATCATACATTTGCAATGTACAGTGGTATTCATCAGAGGTGGCAGTCAGATGCGCGTGAGAGAGGTGACGCATGTAGGAGGAATCATGGGGAGGGGTAAGAATGTTGAACTGCTCTTGCGGGAGAGGAGAAGCGATTGTAACAAGGTCTCTTGTTTCTTCACTGCATCATACGATCTTACCGCTCTGAAAGCAACGACACAACTAACCCATACACCCCTCCATGCAGTACGAATGTTTGTTGGACTCGTCTGCATCTACAGAGCATCCATGCTTGGACTGCCACGTCTGATGAATACCACTGTAGCAGCAGTGTGTTCCATTCCCGGTCGGTCCCTTGACGGAGCCTGGTGCAGATACTGCCCGGAGATAGAAACCCTTGCACACGTCTTGGGACAATGTGACCGTGGAACGCTGTTTAGAAATTCTCGGCACCATATTGTGCGTGCCATGCTGGCTGCTGCATTGAGGAAAAAGGGATGGACAGTGGAAGAAGAGGTTTCTTGTGTAGCCACTAATGGTTCAGCAAGGCGGGTTGATATTCTGGCATTTAAGACAAATGGAAATGGAATAATTGTTGACCCTACCATCAGGTTTGAGCAAGGTTGTCATCAGGCCATGGAAGTCCACACGGAGAATGTTAACATCTACCAGCCTACGGAAGAATATTTTAAGATCAAATATCATCTGCTGGATCTTAAAGTGTATGGACTTCTGATTGGTGCCCGTGGAGCTATCCCGAAGTTTTTTGAGGATTTCAGGAAGGAATTCAACCTACCAGCTTCCTTGAGGGACAGCATTGTGCTATCGGTCCCACATAAATCTTGTCAAATCCTCCACAACCATGTTTTTCATTGATGGACCATGTACTTGTTGGACTTTTGTTCTTTTTCTAACTTATCATTCTTTGTTATTGTTATTTTGTTAGTATACTGAGTCCACTGGGCTACCTCCAATGGGAGGCAGTTTGTTTGTTTGTTTGTTTCAGAAATTAAGACAAAAAATACATTTCCAACAGATATGAAAAAAATCCAGCTTCATGTTCTAGATGTAAATATTAGAAATAAATTCATAAGAAAATTTAAGTAATTGAGAATTTTAGTATGTAAACCATGACGGACTGCACATAAATAAAATAGGTATCGAATGAAATGTCGTTCAGAATGTCCATAAAGCTCTTAATGATGCAGACGTAATATATGTTATGTACGCCAACTTCAGTTCAGCTGGTCTTCAGGTTCCTGAAATATAAACTGTTAAAGTTCTCTGATTTTGCCCCGTGTACCTCCCCGCAGTAAACACAGAATTTGATGAGAATGCCGAGTGGGTGAAGTGCGTACAACTGCTACACCCTGTTTGTGAATTAGTTAAACGCAGATAAGGATAGCAAGCGATTCTTTATCTTCATCCTGTTTAACATTTATTATGTTATTTCTAAATTCGTAATTGTAATTGTGTTTGCTTGCACAGGGCTTCTTATTGATTTGCTTTTCGTGCTAGTGTTATTATACCACTTGTAATATTTGTCATTATTTTGCCTAAGTTGATCGGCTACTACTAATTGATCAAAGTACTTGTTTGATATTTTTTAACATTTTCAGAACTGTGTATTACACATTTTCAGTACTTTTTTTTTTGGTCCTCCTGAAAATATAATAATATTATTTACAATTGTAAATCTGTAAATTAAACAAACACTGGCTAAGAAAAATATAATTTCGTTTATAAGAAGCAGATTCATTGTGTCGTGTGCAATTCCACACATGCAGTGTTTTGATAATTCAATTGCATTAGTTTTGCCACAGTAACTTCCGTCTTGAATACTGTTATTGGCGACTGTTTATGCCACAATAAGCGTTGGTCCATATACGCTCCAGGTACTTCACACACGCCTTATAAGAAGCAGATTCAAAGTAACCGCACGCCATCTATTGCAAAGGATGAGAACGGCGAGAACCTACTAACAGCTGATTTCTGAGCTCTCCGTTAGTTTGATAAATTTATTCTCTCAAAACGTAAACATTTAATTACGGTCGAACAAAAACAGTCGTATTGCAACTTGTCTATAATGCTAATTCCTAAGCAATCTAAAGGAATATTATCTATGTAATAGAACCTGTGTCTACCATTCAACCCTATTCTGTGCTAACTCCATCCAGCCATCCCTCGCAAGTCCTACTTGCTTTAAATCTATCCTAATATTGTCCTCCCATCTACGTCTAGGTCTTCCAAGTGGTCTTTTCTCTTCGGGTCTGCCAGTAAATATTTTTCAGATAGGCCTATGTCTTTCCTCCCACATGCGCGCAACATGTCCAGCTCATGTCATCCTCCGTGATTTAATTACCCTTATCCGGTGACGAGTACAGGTTATGAAGCTCGTCGTTATGCAGTTTTCTCCAGTCCCCATTCTCATCTCTCTTAGGCCAAAATATTTTGCTAAGCACCCTGGTTTCGAACACTCTCAGATTATGTTCTTCCCGATGAAAATTATGAAACTCGCTTAGACGCAATTACAAGTTACAGACATACAAGGAAGGCATGTGGCAATCGTGCATTCCAGTTATGGATTTTCGAAATATGTCCCAAGGGAAAGAATTGGCCCAGCATGAATGTTCTGTTGACTTTGCCCAGGAGAATAGCAAGTAAAATAGAAGGGACGAGTTCATCGCTATATGGAGAAGAGTAATATTTCATTGTACGGGGAGGTCCTGAGCAATCGGAAGAGAATAGTGTAGCACATGAACACCGGAATAATTGCCGAGTCTCATGAGAACCAAAGCAATTTACTGTGGAAGCATTTACAGCAACTCTGTGTAATAAAATGCTACTCTCAATGTTCACTTAAACCATAGTTAAGAGATTTTCACTTTCCCACTTTCCTCTTTGTTGTATAATTAAGTTAGAACATGCGAATAAAAGGAGGATTTCGCTGAAACTTAATTTGGCACTTGTTTTCTTGTTCGTAAATTAATCAAATTGCATTTTAACTATCGTTTTAATAGCAAGCAGCAATTTATGAGTGCTTTGAGAGTGGTTTTCAACGAAAAACAGTAAAAATGTGTCAACTGCAAAATAGGGGAAAATATACCAAGCCTTATTTCTGTAATAAAGAATATTCAGGATTAGTGGAAACAGCACCGAATTTAGTAGCTAAATAGAAATCATATAAAGAAATTATAATATTGATAGTTTATCTTTCGTGGCAGAGTTAGAAGACAATAACTGAATAATAAGTAATTACTAAGCAATCAAAAGTATTACATTTATATAAGATTCACAGTGTTTAAGCCCAATAGTTGTATGGCATACTACAGTTTCTTCAGATTAATTTTTATTTTATTTTTACGTTCTGTATTCTAAGAGTTTATGTTTCCTGTATTGCTTCCTCTTTCCGTTCTAAAGGTACTACAGGTAGCCTAGATTTGTTCGGCCCCGAAATTCGATGTTGCGTTTTCAACGTTTTGAGGTTAACTTATTCCAAAAACACTATTTTTAGAAACATGTCTGTGTGTCCGCCTGTGTCTCTGCTTGTCCGTATATTTGTCAAAAGCATAGTTGGAGAACGAAAAATCTTATATAAAGAAAATTCGGTATTTGGATTAGGTACCTTCTGTGGAAGTGACTCGGAGATTACGACGACTTTCTCTTACTTTTAATGCCACTTTACATTAAGAAAATTTAGTTTTTCATGATTCCATAGAAAATGGCTCTAAAGTTTTTATTTAAATTTTGTACATAACGTGGTTATGCCAAGAGCTAAAACTTTTATTTGAAATATTTTTTTCGAAAAATTCGTTGAAAGGTAGTTATAAGCCAGGCACAGTTCATTGATACTCACTCGTCTGGTGAAAATAAGTCTTAGTATAAAGCTGAAACAACTGAATACTTTTTCCTTGCAATGCGGCCTTGCAATTTACGTTAGGTTTGTTCGCAAAGCAGTCAGAAACCAGGAACAAATCGTTCGCGCATGCGCTCTTTCTCCACACGCGTTCGCAAAGCGAGAATCCGTGATTCTGATTTCAATCTTCTGTTCGCAAAGCTCTCACGGACAGTTTCTGTACTATAAGAAAAATTTGCAGGCTCTACCATGAATTGTTATCAGAGACATGCGCAGTAACCTATTTTCACGCGCCTGACTCCTCCCTCCAAATCCTTGCTCCAGATTTATAAGCATAGGCTACTTATATGTATGAATAATGGAAGATAATTAAAAGTTTCCCAAAATATAGTTTATACTGCCGATGTATATTGCATGTATAACATGTTAAAGGGAAATATATATTTTATTTGCATATCATATCGATTAAACGCAGAAACTATCGATTCCAAATTCTTGTAACTGTTCGCAAAGTGCAAATCACGGATAAGTTACAGACTGGACATGCGCAGTACAACCAATTCTCAAGCCGTCACGGATTTGCTTTGCGAACAAACCTATTAGAATGTAAATTAAGAAGGGTATATCCCCCATGTTAACGCAAAGAAAGTTATGTGCGCTACATCATATTCCGTTTGAGTTGCGCATACTTCGGAGATGTGACACGAAGGGTGGAAGCGACATTCTTTTCATTTTACAACCGCTTTATGTGAAGAGATTTTCATTTTATCTATTTTTGGTAAACTGCATTAACGATGTTGAAATTTTTTACAAGAATTGGATAATATGCGTAGTATATGTATGTTATGTATTATAATATTTACTAAAAGCCAAAACTTTTATTCGAATTTTTTAAAAATAAATTCTCTAAAGAATAGTTATAAGTTACTTATTTTGTACACAAACTTGGGTTTTAGGTCTTGGCTATTTGACCTTGAATGTTGCTAAGACAACTGAATGCGCATTACTGCAATACAACCGTGTAGTGTATACTGGAATATATTAAGGGTACAGGAGTTATGTGTCTCAGACGTTATTTTTAATTTTTCTGGCTCAAAATGTTTCGTGTTTCCATTCTTCTATCTCTATCCTCTTTCGCCATTTCCCTCTTTATGTCTTGTTTGATTTAATTTATTTTTGTCCATTCTTTCTCATTCCTTTCTTCCTTTGTTCTTTTTTCTTTCGTTTATTTTTCTTCCTTCCTTCATTTCCTTTCCTTCCTTCCTTCCTTGATAATTCCTCCTTCATTCATTTCTTTTATTTATGTCTCCCTTTTTTTTTCCTTTTTATTTTTTGTCTTAATTCTTCTCTCTTTCACTTATTCACTATATCGTTAATTTATTCTTTACATCATTAATTAATTTATTATTGATTAATATTTTTTTGTTTTTTCATGTATTTTTCTTTCTTTAATTCCCTTTCATCATTTCCTTTTTATTTATTTTCACTTTTTTCTTTTTTCTCTTCATTTATCTTCTTATCTTTTGATTTCATTTTTATTTTTATTTCCTTTTTACTTTTTATTTCTCTTTTAATTCTTCTTTAATCTTTACTCTTTTATTTTTCAATTCCCTTTCTTCCCGTCTCCCATACTTCATCCTTTATTAATTTTATATTCTTTCTCCTTGCTTGTTTGGTTCTCATTCCCTTCACATTTCCATCTCGCCCTTGATCTTCATGCAGCTGGCTGGCGTAGATTTATTAGAAGACTCTGGTTTTTGAGTGTCCAGAGAGACATACACGTACATTCAGTTAAGCGTCATGACGCCGAGCGACGCGGACGTGACGCCGGTTCCAGTGCACGTGACCTTTCGCAGTTTCCTTGCATTGCTATCCATCTTCGACATGCGATACCTTCCCTGGTCAGAGTATCTTCATATCGGTTAGGTGGTTAATTCATTAATAGGATGTTTCATCTCCCTGTATCAATACGAAATGCATTTGAATGTGGCTATGTCGCATTATTGCAAAGTTATTTTTTTATTTGTATAATGAACAGTACACAATAAAAACTAAGATAATTGCTTGATTAGATCCTGGTGTGTAGTCTTCTATACCTATATCTCCTAAAGGTTTCACTTATAGGGGTACCTTCTTTTCCAGATTTTCACCAACGACAATACAAGAAAGTCTGCGTCGGGAGGCCTACATAACTTTTTATTCCCAGTTTAAGGATACTAAATTTCTCTTATTTTTCTAGCACAGCCTATAGTAATCGAGCACACACAAGGAGGATTATGCAGTCCTCTAGCCTACACTAGGAAGATTTTTGGACGAGGCAATTGAAGTTATAATTACGTTTAGAAAATTATTTCAATAAATTACTTTGATCGCTACAAGCAGCAATTCTGCGGTGTTAACAAAATAATCGAAAACACAAATAAGAAAGAAAAAACAAATTTTAAAATATGATTTTCACCATAGGATAAAAGTTGTTGAAAACAGTCATAGGTCGTGTGTGGTTCGGAAGTTGTTTGCGTATTAACTTTCCTCAAACAGATTTTCATAAACCTACTTCTGGTAATTTCAGACAGAATAGTCTCACATAGACCGAGATAAATTGAGCACTCAGAAGTTTTCACTTTATACAAAGATAAGAATTCTTGCATAATTTAGTAGATAAACTGTGTAGATAAACTCCAGCAGGAGAAATGTCGTGAGCTGTGTGATAGGGTATTGCAGGACGAATGATAATAATAATAATAATAATAATAATAATACCAATAATAATAATAGAAATAATAATAGAATTAATAATAATAATAATAATAATAATAATAATAATAATAATAATAATAATAATAATAATAATAATAGAAACAATAATCTGGTTTCCTATGTCCCCTATTGTGGGGCGAAGGGCCTCCAAGTGGAGGTTTCTGTTACCTATGTGAATTTTGTTATGCTTAATTTCCGAGAGAGGGCAGAGGGACAGGTGGTAAGCCCATCGCCTCTCAACCCCCTTCCGGAAACGGTATTACTAGGACGTGAAAGGGCCGAGAAATTTTGTCCAGAGGCTTTAATTTAGGCTTGGAGTTCTTTTACGTGCCGTAAATCTACGACACGACCCCCCCAGCTTAAAGTCCCTCCCGGAGGACTACGTGCCCAGGATTTTTACGTTGAAATAATAATAATAATAATAATAATAATAATAATAATAATAATTCATTATTTATTGACCGATTTCCTCATTTCTGAGGTTCAACTCCACCAACACAACAACTCTATTACAATAACATTTGTATAAAAGTTCCTTAATTTCTAACCAAATTTTAGATTACAATTAACCCAAATTTTTACATATTTTAAATAAAATTAGCATATTTCCAAAGAATGTTCAATGTGTTGCATGGTACCACTTATCCCTGTCCGTTTAACTGAAAATTTTGAAAGAAGTCTCGAACAGAATGATCCCATTTTCTAATAATAATAATAATATTAATAATAATAATAGAAATAATAAATAGCACCTTCTATGGAAATAAGGACAAAATATAGGTAAATAGATAAAGAATTCCAATAAGAATGTAAAATATAAAAATACCTAAAATATGTTTTAAGGAGCCTCGGACGCGGTGAAAATTTCAATTTCTATCTTACTGCTACAAATTACAATATAAAATATTAGGCTATACAAATGTGATTTCGAACGTCACCCGAAGAAGTAGAGCTTGTGCTCTGGGGTGGAAATGACCGTAAAGTTTAAATTCTTAATAAAATATTAGTATCCACTGGCCTCACGAATCGACCAGGCTACTGGACATTGGAATTTGGCCTTTAACTTTCTTTTGTTTTGTTGTACGAATGGTTTATCATATCATGTTACTAGTAGGTCAATATACCATAGCGCGGCCATTAGTGTAGACTTGAAATTGCTGTATCTACTAAAAGTAATCAAATTTTTAGGGGTGGTGGTTTTGCAATATGAGTAGACAAAGCCTATATCCGCCGTGTGTGTGTGTGTGTGTGCGTGTGCGTGCGTGCGTGAGGGTGCGCGCGAGAGGGAGAGGAGGAAAGAGGGAAAGAGAAGCTTACACTTAGACTACTTAGAGTTTGTATTTGAAATCTACTCTCGACGTCAAAAGCACTAGGCCTCATTTACCACCATTTTAGGAAAGTAAACAAATAGATAGGTAGTTTGTAAAACAAACGTAAGTACGAAAAAATTTAAGCATAGTTGCAATTAAGTTATTTTAACCGTCTAATGTAGATTTCCTCATAAATAAAGTTTCAAAAATTCTCCAACTGACTTTAATGATTCACCGGCATGTTGCCATGACAGCTCAGTTGGTAAGAGCAGCGGCACGGAGAGCCGAAGATCCTGGCTCAAATGCCGGTTATGACATTGAATTTTTCAGTCTGACTTCACCTTTCCACCTTAGCCTACGTACGTCCAGTGTGAAAGAATTATCATTCCAAAGATAATTATACTTTTTAAGAGGATAGTCCTAACGAAGCGGTCAAAAGAACCGCGCGCGACCCCGCATGAACACCAAGGTTCTTAAATACCATGAACACGACCCTTATTGTAGTACAAAGTCGGACACTTTCTGCATCTTATCAGATGTTAAGAACAGCAAAAATTCCTCTGGTTTTAAGTGACAATCGATCCCTCGAACCCTCTAAGCGGGACACCCCCTGTATTATTTCTTTAAGGCAAATCCTTTTTTTTTCTCCGCAAATATTATGGTTACTTCTTTATAAGTGAGGAAGAGTGAGAAAGGTCTGCTTACTGGACACTGGACAAGCAAGTTATTATTATTATTATTATTATTATTATTATTATTATTATTATTTGTATAAGATATCCAAACGTTTCAAAAATAACCATTCATAAATAACCTAAACTAATAATGATGGTTTCACGGGCTATAAGCCGAGTAAGAGGATATATTGCATCCAAGCTTTCGGTCGCTGGTATCTCTGCAGCCTTCCTCATGGAAATGAGTGTAGAATTTCATTTTCACTCAAAAACATATATAAGCTCTCTCTTCCCTTTTTCTACACTCATTTCCCTGAGGAAGGCCGCAGAGATGTCAGCGACCGTAAGCTTGTTGGCAATATATACTTTTACTCGGCTTAGGGCCTATAGCCCGTAAAACCATCATTAGGAATCAACACCGAGAAAGCCTCAAGTCTAACAAAAACTAATGTTTTCACTATATGGAAAAAAAAATTGTAGATGTATCGATAAATCGATTTTTCCGGTGGATACAAATCGATCGTAAATCTGCAGCAGTGACTTACGTTTTTGACACATTTTCAACAAAGAGTACATTTTCTTTTTTATTATTACTCACTATATTATTTTCCTCTGTTTCAGTCTACTTATTTTGGTACCTGACACCAAGCTCCAACTTAACACAGTATTCATGTAAAGAAATCTGAGTTTAGTTAGGCCTATCGCTATTTTGCGGGAACGAGGGCCAATGCGGGAATAATCGCACGGGTGCAGCTTGTAGTCATTAATACTCATAACTGTAAGTTATACAGGTTTACTTCATATTTCCTAGTATGCAAGCCACATACACGTCCAGATATTCGAAATGAATGCACTATGAATAAATTAAATACATGCGGTTTGAAATATTCCATTCATTACAATAAATCAGCTGATTTTACAAAATCAAAAGTTACAACTCTTTCCCTCACAGGCCACAAAAATCTGTTACATGCATCAAGCCAATAAAGCCAATTTCCCCACCGACCGTTATATCAGTGTAGTCATAAAAATAAGCATCCATGCGCTGGTTTAATCCTCTTTTTGTCCTGACATTAACCTCCCCCCTCCACACTTTATTAACGAATCAAGTCAACAGTATTAAATATCTGGACGTTTTATCACCGTCATATTTTTAAGCATCGTTTAGTAGCGATTCCCACCAATGTCAGGTAGTCAGTGTGTGGTGGAGTTAGAAAACTTTATTGCAGCATAAAACTGCGTCATATATTGGAAAACTCCTACATTCAGTGTTTTTTGTGGAAGATTTTTATATGATCCATGGGGTGACATGCTCCTATAAATTTCACAATAACAGAGTTGTAAATACTGATTGAGAGAGTGGGGTACCATTTACAGATCAGTCCAAGCTAGAAAATATGTTTCGCATATTGTAAACCTGAGGGGCATACGTTAATATTTCGGTTGGATACTGCTTGTCTACCTTAAATTGCTGAAAGACAGGAACTTCATTCCTTGTCGCATAGGAAAGCAAATAAACCTTGGCTCATCCTCTCTTACATAATAGTGCAATACGTTAGCAGGTAATGATGAATCAATTTTTTGACAAAGTGCTATTATATTCTCTGTTCTATAACACTTCATATTCATACACCCTTATAACGAAGACTGATATTTAACACATCCGACATGACTATTGTGCTTTCATTCGCTTTTAAAACTTTTATCATATGTCATCCGTTTATAAGAAAAATAATTAATGTACATGGAAAATTCGCTTGCGTGCGGGCAAAGAGAGTTAAGTCCACTGTCCTCAAAAATTGAGATATGTCCACAGAGTTGTAGAAACAAATGTTCTCTACAATCGTGTTAAGTCCACTAAGTCATATGCCAAAAAGCACTGCAATTATGGAGGTGTGTCTCATGAGTTTATTCATCTCTGGGTGGGTAAAGTGTGTTAAGTCATTCTAATGGGACCTAACACTCTTTACCCAGGGGCCGAGAAGATTCTAGTTTTAATATCAGTGAGAAAAGTCCTATATAAATGGACTTAGCCCTTTTTACCCGACTATACATTTTCCTAGAGGTAAATTTTATTTATACATATCTCTCTAGTCTATGTCAGAAAGAATACGAAGAGCATTTAAAACAGGCAGAGATGGCATATTCTGTGAAGTCTAAATACCTAGAACTGTCTGAGGATGACTGCGGAAGATAGACACTTTTCTTTGACATGCAGCAGTGCCCTTCATGTACACATTTATGACTCGCATTTATGTAGAGTAGGATTACCTCCACAACGTCTGTGGGTTTTTACGTATATACCTTAGGAGCGCGTCTCACCGCTCGTAGAGTTCCTGGCTAGGGGAGGTAGCTGCACCCTGATTGGCTTTCCCACTCCACGTGTTGTCTGTCTCTGTCTATGCGGCATTATCCCTCCACTCAACTATTACAGTATTTTCTACCACTGGCAACGTGGACCATGATCTTTACTCTCTGCCTAGCAGTAGGTCACTGATCTTACGCGCAGCGATTCCGCGCATCTTGGTAACGAGACGTAACGAGAAGCTCGCTGGCTGGGTTAGTCTTCAAGGCCAGAGACGTTGTGGGAGTAATCCTACTCTACACAACTCTTGAACTAGGTAACGGAAAGTTTGTACAACTGGGACGCTAGGACCTGAACCAAACACGCGCAGACAGCTTAATTATCGTCCGCCGGTAGGAATGGGGTAGGGTCAGAAGAGAATGCATATATTGTACTATTCATATCAAACTATGCGGTTCATAACAGCCCTAACCTATTTCCATACTCAGACTGTGAATCACTTTACTACCACAAACCTCTTTGCTAGAATAACTACATTCGCCTTCCATTGCTCTTATTAACGTATCACACTTCACTATTGAATGCTGCGAGGCTAACTAAGATGTTTTTATACGGTCTGTACAGTATGAACTGGCAGGGAACATCACGTGATATGAAGGTCTAGGTCTAGATTACGTCATCGTAGACTGCTCCGCAGCCGTTTGTTTGGCTCAGGTCTTACAGATCGAGTTATACCTATCTGACTACTCCACAAAGCGCGTATGACCATACATCATTTTATCAGTCCGCTTGGGTGGCGTAGTCAGTATGGCGCTGGCATTCTGTGCCAAAGATGGGTTTGAAACCGGCCCTGGTCGAAGTTATTTATATGTGCATAAATGTTACAAGCCCATGTCTGTAGATTTACGGGTATGCAAAAGAACTCTTGCTGGCCAATATTTCGGCTCACGGACATCGGTTACAGGCCTAAATTGCATCACACCTGTAAATAACTAAAAAGTAACCCCTGCATAAATAAAACAAATTATTACTCCTTCATTGACATTACTTCTTGCAAGAAATACTAGAAAAAGAAACAGAAACTGGTTGAAGAAACTATCCCCCTTCTCCTATGTTAATTAGCTACCAAATTGTATAAATAGAAGAAAAGAAGAAGAAAATACAATTGCCTCTTTCGTTTTAATATAGGTAATTAGTGAATGCAATAGTGACCGATTATTCTGAGATTAATTCATTTTTAATTAATACGCAACACCTATCTATTACCTGAACCCGGCCGCAGTCGATGGGTTTTTCAGGACGTAAAAATCCTGGGCACGGAGTCCTCCGGGAGGGACTTTAAGCTGGGGGGCCCGTGTTGTAGATTTACGGCAAGTAAAAGAACTCCAAACCTAAATTAGAGCCTCTGGACAAAATTTCTCGGCCCTTTCACGTCCAAGTAATACCTTAGTTTCCGGAGAGGGGTTAAGGGGCGATGGGCTTACCAACTGTCCCTCTGCCCTCTCTAGGAAAATAAGCGTATCACAATTCACATAGGTACAGAAACCTCCGTTTGGAGGCCCTACGCCCCAACAAGGGGGCACAGGATTAGAGAGAGAGAAAGATCTATTACCTGAATTTACAATATTAACCTTGCATCTTCAATCAGCGCATTCTCACAACAATTCATTGAAACTTCAAGTACTACATATGAAGGCCTGGGGGAATATCGATGAATACCATATTTTCACTGTTACTAGATATTTTCATTCTAATGTTTGAAACGCTAGATATTATCCTGACACATATACACATAATACTAGTTATGAGAAAGTTGTTCAATACTGACAGTGAATTTACAACGTTTCATGGATTTCTGCTCAAAAACAAAGGGGAAAAGACAACAATAACCTTGTATTGTAAAGGCTAAGATGTAATAATGATGAAGGTATATCCAGTTTTTAATTCAAGAGTATTCTTTAAGTCAGTGTTTCTTAACTTTTTAATATAAGGACACCCTTCCTCTTGAACTCATTGGCGCGACCTCCACCTCTAAATTATTTTGTGAGAAAACTCAAAGTTAGGGCATCGAGAGCAAAAAATGGGAATTTTGAAAGCTTTATACTCACCAATTTTGTGTTTTGGTTTATGAATTGAAAATTACTTTCCTGCCATAAGATCATTGTCAAAGTTGGTATCAGATCACTTACAATCACTTCGTACTAGATTATGGGTTACATTCCTCACTAAGAAAATTTAGATTTGAGATGAGTGGTAAACCCTTGAACTTCACGACTAGCCGACTAAGTTATTTACTGACAAATGTTTACAATTACAATTCATTAGTGAAGAACTGGAAAAGTTCTGGCTACAGAGAAGGAATGAGTATCCTGGATTGTGTTATTTATTTCTGAGGGGACGCAATTCACAGGTTTAGCAATTATTCTCGAATGAAAACAAACTTGAGATATAAGAGCATACACATTATATTAGAACTTGATTTTGCTATAGACCCTACAAGAGGTGTTAATCCGGTATCACTGGACGTATTCTGGTATTCAGTTTTACAAGTTATTATGAACAAGTAAAAGCAATCTCAATTTTAAATAGGAAAAAAAATGAATACCAAACAATTTAATAAATAACAATCACCACCCCTAAGCACTAAATTTCAATTGTTAAGCGAGAAAAGTAGAATGGACAATCATCGTTTATCCACGAAATACCTGGCTCCTCATCGGTCTTCGATCTTCTCAGATAACGTTCAACACGACTCTTACCTTAAACGAAAATACACTCAACTCAAAAGTTTCTTTATCAAATGGCGTTAAACCCCCCCCCCCTCTCTTTCTCTCTCTCTAGTTTCCTATATCCTCTAGTGTTGGGGCCTAGGGCCTCCAATTGGAGGTTTCCATTACCTAAGTGAATTTTGTTACACTCATTTTCCGAGAGAGGGTAGAGGGACAGATGGTAAGTCCATCGCCTCTCAACACCCTGGGAAATTAAGCGTGGGCTACTTGGACGTGAAAGAGCCGAGGAATTTTGTCCAGAGGCTCTAATTTAGTCTTGGGGTTTTTATATATGCCGTAACATGAGCCCCCCTGCTTAAAGTCCCTCCCGGAGGACTCCGTGCCCAGGATTTTTACGTCCTCAAAAATCCTTCGGCCGCGGCCAGGTTTGATCCCGCGACCTTCGGATCTAGAGGCGTGCTCGCTACCTCTATACCGCCTAAAAATTAGAAAAAATGAACTTTCATCGTTATCCAAGTCTTCATATTTGAGTTAGTAGCTAACACGTAAGATATAACTTACACAGTGATTTATAGTACTCGGTATAAATTTACTCGGAAGTACTTAAAAAGAAACATTTATGAGGCTCTACTTGCAGTTATAAACGTTATTGCTGCTAAGTTTACATTACTCTTTGCATAGTAAGCGTAGAACACTGTTATTCATAAAAGATGTTCTCTGAATTGAATTAAATGTTGTTTTAGTATATCAAACAGCCATTTTCAATCCTTAGGACCATAAACTCTTACGAATAGTGATGATAATGTCAACTTGATACGCATCTCTGGATAGAAGCATGAGATGGATTCATAAAACTGTTATGACGTAATTGTGAAGTCGTAGAAACTACGCAGTCTAAGTGCAGTAAATTATGTCGTTCAGAGTAAACATTAATGGTCTTCTTCGTCGTATTCATTTCGCTTTTATTGTAATTACTCTCTGGTTATTTTATGGAGCTATTTCCTTCAGGCATTCAAACTATAAAAATAAAGAGCTCATTGTGAAAATTAAACTGCAATTTACTGCTTTAAACAGACGACGGTCTCCAGTAATAAATGCTATTCAGTATTTAAAGTCTATTCTTTGATTTAGAATGTTATGGAGGAATAAATTAATGAGTTGACTTGCAACTCACATAGATTTTAATTCCCAGTTCCAAATCAATTCGGAGTATGTGTAGCATGAGAATGTGTACGTTCTTAATTTAATCCAGAAATACGTGTTACTAGTAATTGCAGTTCGTTTTGTTTTGTTGCGAACCATCCAAGACGCTTAGTGGCAATGTGACGAGAGCATAGTATGAAAATTTTAAACTTTTAAACACATCCATTTTGAGCAGTTATTGTATTGTTTTATAAATTATTAATCAAACGTTTTCAATAACAGCACAAAATTTATATTTCCAATATAGTGATGGCATAGAATAGCGGTTCCCAACCGGTGGGTCGCGGAAGGGTTACAGGTGGGTCGCGACTCGATCCAAGAACTATCAGAAATCATCGATAAACCATCATAAAAGATAAGAAAAATCGAAACAAATCAAATTGTGTTTTGACTGTTTTCTTGGTTCTTGATTTTTGGCATCTGGGGCAGACAACAGAACCACTACATCCCTCCCAGATGATTCGCACAGTCACACAAGTGTTGCATATATAAGCTTATATATATTTACAATAATTGATGGTAAATTATATATGCATAAGGAAGGGATTCGATATAAATAAGGTATTTTACTCCACCATGAACCAATGGACCGTGGAGGTATTCCGATAAGGAAAGGTGGGTCGCCGGCTGAAAAAGGTTGGGAACCACTGGCATAGATAAATAAGATGTGTATTAACGTACAAAAGAAAACCTTCGATAATAGTTGCAGTTTGTAACGCGAAATCCTCTGGTGGCACGGTAATTGTAGAGACGAAAAGTTGTGAAAGACTGGAGGAATTTGTAATTGAAAAAAGAATTAGATATAATTAAATTGGATATCCAACCACCTTCTCAAATAGAATAAGTGCAGAACAGAACATCAACATATCTTTAACAAATGACTCAGCAGCGCAACTTTTGGTAACTGGAGGGTCACTGAAAACATGACAATTGTTAGTGATCATAACTTAATATCATTTGAGATTTCAAAATTGATAAGATAATTTGGATAATGCAAATGAATGCATAGAACAACCCTTCAACCTAAAACTGGCGAGCTGGGATAGATACGTAGAGTTCCTCCTTCAGTCTCCCCCCCCCCCCGCCCCCGCTCTGTGTAGCCAGGAAATGACACTGATGAGGCTGCCAAAAGCATAACCAAAAGTATAACATGCTTATACTGAATTGAATTGAATTAACTCTTTCTACAATTATTCAGGTAGAATTTATTATAATTATAACAATGCCATAAGTCTTAAAATTAGTGCAATAAATAAGTTTAGAAAGTACAGTGTCCGATTTCTCCTGATTGAGTCTTGTGGCTCTCCAAACTACAAGGAACCTGATTTCCCAGTAATTTCCTTAAAACCGCTGATTATAGCAGGGATAGACTGAAATTATGAATTTATCAGTGGTTTAATACTGCTGATTGGCGCTCAACAAATACTCAGTCTCATCTGATACTCGGCATTCTCAAAATATGATGTCATACCAACAAGTTTCTTGTCGGTTTATCGGAAATTTCGCCTCTTTCAGCCAGATCGTTATACAGAGTGTAGAGGACCTTACCAAAAAAAGTTGGAGATGACAAGTCATACAGAGAGGACCATTTTTTGTTCAGGAATATATACTACCAAACATGTCGTTTATGAGTTATGCGTATGAGTCAAGGTATTCGCCTATAGGGCTCGAACATTACATAACACAGTTGTGCACAAATTACATTTTATTGAATGGAATGTTCTCGTTCAAACAGTCGACTCTCTGCCTCATTACCTACTTCATATCACAGCAACAATCCCAAAGCTTTGTCGAGCATTGCATGATTCTGTCTGATGTGGCCAATTGCAGCAATCATTCGGGCTGAGGTCTGGTAGCAACTGGAATTGCGTATACCATACTCTTGACATGCCCCCAAAGAAAAAATCATGGATAGTTTAATCGGGCGAACGCGTTGGCCATACAGAAGTCCTGCCTGTGTGAAGCCTGTAAGCAGCAACAGAGTCAACTGTTCGAACACCTTGAATACATTGCCTTTCAAAATTTAATTGTGCACAATTACGTTTATGTAACGTATAAACCTTGTATGTGAGCATCTCGATTCATGCGCATAATTCATAACGACGTGTTTGGAATATATGTTCCTGAACAAAACATGATCCTCTCTGCAATACCTGTCATCCCTAACAGTTTCTTCGGTGAGGTCCTGTTACACCATGCATAAAAGAAAGTGTATTATTTAGGGCGGGCGATTTTGATTGCCGGTAATAATAACGGTTTCCACAATAATTACGGTTATATAGGCTATGAGTATCGAATCAGTATTTTGCAATGCCGGTATTCTGTCCAAATCTGAATTATTCCGGTATTCGGTCACCGCATTGTACACTTGGTCTCAATCGGTGCGGCCTGGCTGAGACGGCGATCAAGGAATTCTCGAGTTTGGCGGCAAAGTTATCTAAAGTAACGATATGAATTTGAGCTCTTTCTTATATCACAAGTATGGCAACAAAATTATAATTTCCCTTTATGCACAAAGATTTTAGATAAATTATTCCTTATAAGTTGTATTTAATCTCTTATCTCAAAGTGTCGCTTGAATTATATTTTCTATTCAAACCCCACAGAACACAGCGTTATTTCAAAGTATTTCTTACAATGTATAGGGGTGCAAATCTGTTACTAAACTTGCATCACATGGGGCAGTGAATAGAATTAACAACTAACAACTTTCTCTTCAGACATTACTGTAGCGAACCTAACTCCTGTCCAATCGCTATACATAATAATAATATTAGGGCAAAACCGGGTGACGCGCCGCACTTTTGTGTAAATTCGTCTACCTCAAAACAGGATTGAATATTCTGAAAACTCTTTTTGAGATTCCAAGCTATGATCTTCCCTCCCTTTATTTCAGCAACGAAAATATTTATAAAATAATAATTAAATATGTAAATACAATTATTAAATTGAAAGACAAAGCGGGAGAGATGCCGCTTTACAGGGTGCTATGCCGCACGTATGGGAGACATGCCGCATTCATAATAACAGTCTAAATTTACATCCAAGGCACATGTAAAACAAAAGAGAACCTATCTACACAATCTCTGGACATGGGTGACCAGCCTTTTTTCATTTTCTGTATCAAATAATCCTTCAGGCCCAAGTGAGGGTTTTCCCAATTTCCTGTGTCCATGCGCCTACGAATAGTCCTCTCTGGCATAAGATAGCAACGTTCGGCTTCCCGAATCTAAATTTCCCATGCCTTAATTCGCCGAACAGCTTCTTGTAGGTCATTGTCATTCCATAGGCCACAATGTTTAGCTCCTTCCCTTCCCCTATACCTAGTTGACATGTTTATTGTTGAAAAGAGCAGAAAAAATAATTTTGGGGGGTAATTATACTGCAAGACATTGTGCGGCGTGTCACCCTTGAAAGCTGTGCGGCATGTGACCCAAAACTCAGGTACACGCGCCGCACTCATCTGTAGAGCTTATTGTTATTGTTGTTATGGCTAACTTCACTCACAATATCTTTACAACCTCTAAATAGTCTATTAAAAGTAGTACACGCAGAAAAAAATGGAACAAATACAGATGAGGAAAGAATAAAGTAATGCGTCCAAAAAAGTTTCGCAGTGAAACTAGTGCACTTACCCGATAAATGTCGCTACAACAATGAAATAAACACCACAAACAATGAACTTACGCGATCCAATTACTCTAGAGAGGGAACAGGAGATGGTATCACGACAACTAGCGGTATCTAGTGTCAAATGTCCGGCATCTATCCCGGTGCGGCGCGTCACCCGGTTTTGCCCTATCAATAAATATTTAAAATAAATAATCCATGCTTCGTATACATGTATGCCTATAGGCATATATACCTGTATATATATAAGGGGTGGGTCTCTGTCACCACGGCATGGCGCGTCCTCAGATTGCGGATAGAGGATACGGCCTCCAGATATGGAGGGTAGCTGCGAATATATTGAATAAGCAGTCGCGGACAGACGACATGAGGTGGTCCTCCAGCTTGGGGGCTTGGCGTGAGGTTAACAACGTCTCACAGTAAATAAATAAAATAAAAAAAATAAATAAAAATAATAAAATTAAAAAATAATAATATTAAGAAATGCTTGCCTGTAAATTTCCCTCAGTGTAAAATTTTCCGGATGTAAAATAGTCCCTCGTTCGGATCTCCGGATCTGAGGGAGTCTGGAAATCGTAGGAACTATAGATTAGGAACGTGCAATGTTAGGAGCTTGTATAGGCCTGGGGCTTTTAAATCAGATTTAAGGGAAGTCAGAATTGAGAATGATGGTTGGATGGAGTTAGCACAGAATAGTGTTGAATGGCGGCAGTGGCGTAGGAAGGGGGGTGCGGGCCGCACCCGGGGGGTGACAAAATAAAAATGTGTCTTTGTAAGTAAAAATCGCTCAAGGGAATTTAAAGAAAATAATATTATTTAAAACAATTAAATAAGCTTAACAACTTTCTACAAGTCAACAAAGGTATAATAATAAAACGCGGCTGAACTGGCCGCTGTGTAGATACGAAGAATAATATTATGGTTAGGGGGAGGGGTGTTTACTTCTGCAGGTGCTTGTATCTGCAGTTTTATAAATTTAAATGAGACTTCAACAATCGGTGATATTTTATATCACTCAAGCCGCAACCAATTCTACCCGCTGCGGCAGTCATGACTTTGGCGAAAATAAACTTCGAATGTTAGTTGACCCCGAAGTCTCCGGCAATCTAGATTTCGAACTGGTATGTGCGCATATTTAAGAATAGATTATTAGTAATACAGTTCCGTAAAATAGTTACATTACTTGTTTATGAAATTTATTAGGATCAACCCATAAAAAAAATGAGTCCGCCGGCGTGGTCTTGTGGTTAGCGTCGCTACAGATCTGTCGGCCCGGGTTCGATTCCCGGTACCTCCTCGGATTTTTCTGAGGTAGGGAGGTCTGGTAGGGGTGCACTCAGCCTCGTGATTCAGAATTGAGGAGCTACTTGATAGAGAAGTAGCGGCTCCGGTCAAGAAAACCATCATTAACGGCCGTGGGTGTCGGCATGCTGACCACATGCCCCCCAATCCTGCCATCTGCCTACGGGAGATGACGCAGCGGTCGGGTGGTAGGCCAAGTCCCTCCGGGGATGTAGTGCCACGGAGTTTTTTTTTTTAGTTCATAAAAAAATGATGTATAATTCACATAACTTCCTCTGCCCAAATAAAAGCTAGCCTCCCCTTAAAAATAAGAGAAAGTAGTCGCCAATCTTTGTGTCACATCCCCAAAGGGTACCTAACCCAAATACAAAATTTTATTTTCGTAAGATTTTCCGTTGGAAGAGGCCGTATTGCAAAGAGCGCGTATTCAGAGTGGGAGGCTTAACTGATCTTGGGTGGCTTATAACTACCCTTCAGAGAATTATTTCGAAAACGTGTTTCAAATAAAAGTTTTAGCTCTTAGTGTAAGCAACCCACGTGCAAAATGTAAAGAAAGCCGTTTTCGAGAAAACTTTCTGTATGTAAAAATAATGAGAACCTGTCTCCAATCTTCGGTTCACATCTTGAAAGGTACCTGACATGAATAGAAAATTTTGTCCTTTTGTCAAAATTCATCTTTCGAAAATTCGAGATTTCGCTCGGAAAACAAAATATAAGAATATAAAAAAATCACTCCAGAAATAAAACTTTGCACAATTTCGGGAGTGTATTCTGGCCTAGATGTTCGTTTTATTAACGGTAACACCCACAATTCGTGAATCTGTCGCTCAATAAAACAATGTATATCTGTCTGTCTATAACGTACTTTAGATTAATAATAATAATAATAATAATAATAATAATAATAATAATAATAATAATAATAATAATAATAATTTCTCGGAAGTTTAACCGATTTGAAAGTTAGTTATGCCCAGGGTATAGGAGAAAGTTCTAGATTCCTGTACAACGTGAGGTGTTGGTAAACATAGGAAATGTTCAAGAGCTCGATACGGTCTGTGAGTGGGTTTACGACTTGCCTCGTTGTTAGACATTATTGGTCGTTGATGACGAAGACAAGACTTTGAAAAAAAAAAAAGACTGAATAAAATATACGACAGTGATTATTTTTTCTTCGAATCAGTTAAGTATGCAATCAGCAATGCAGTATGCGAGTCGAGGAACTTAGAAATTGCTGAAGCTATCAGACTCGTGAAGGATTTATTCATATTAGATGAGAATAAAGTTAATTCTAGAATAACTTTGCTGGTTTGTACTCAAGAGAAATGTGGGCTTTTTACTTCTAGTAATATTCGAGATGAATTAGCTGGCTCGGAAGAAAAAATAGCAGTAAATATGAATAAATAATTAATATCGCCTGTATAACTTCATGTGACGTTGAAAGAGGCGTTCGCCAGTGCAAAAATATAAGAACCTTATCATTTGATAATTTATTACAATTTGATATTATATATATATATATATATATATATATTATAAACCCTACATAATACTGCAGATGAAAAAAGAAAATGAAACTGTATTCAAACAGGAAGCATGCATTTTATTTGTAATTTAACTAAGTTAGCTCTTTGAGAAGAACATCTATTTTGTTACTGACTGTAATCTGCAGACATTACGACCCAACATTATGTTGACATTGAACCTTCCGTTCATCCGCGTAGACTAGAGTTTAGCATTCATTGTTTGGCTTAATTTCCGGCTCTTAATATAATAATAATAATAATACTTTTACGTTCCGTGTTTTTATTAATAAATTCTAGCATTAGTTAATTTCAGTACATAGTATTTTCACTATCTTACTTTTTCTTGAGGCGAAATAACTAATGCCCGTTCCCATTTTAAATCCGTTAATACCAGTGTGATTTCAAATACTGCCATTTAGCAAAGAAAGTACGGTATGAAGAACTTAAGAAGAGTACCGGTATGTTAATGAAGTGCTTATTTTGTGTTGTATGCCAAAGAAGTGTTTGTTTTCATCTTCAATAAACAATCTCCTTGTTTAGGCCTATACTAATTTACAAAACGCTGCGGGAGGAAGTTTCTCACGTCGGCCATTGCTGTGAAGCTAATTGGAATTTTGTCTTCAATTTCAGGGTCTTGTCATGGAGATAGGCAGCTAATCTTTTGCGTGTGACCTTGATTTGGTACATAAATTCAGTCATCAAAATTTCAATGTCGGTTTCGATACGGTACTTTCCTTGTGAGGTGGAATGGATAATATGGAGGATATGAAATGTAATAAAGAGTTAATACTAAGGCAAAACATAGACTGGAATCGAAACTTTATTCAGAGGTTTGATAATATTTATGTCTTATCCCTGTGAGCGCTGAAGGCAATATGTCGTGGTAATTGTAACTCTACCAGTTGTGTACTTGTTTGTGATTGGCTTCTGTAGCATGTTGAAATGAGAAATCCTCCATGCGGAAGTACACGAAAACTGTACCGAGAAAACGATGAAATTAATGTGCAGCAGACACAACCCCTCACGGAGTTCCCTCTGTAAATAAACAGATGTATTTGCTATTGAGGTAAGCAGAGGAAGGAAATATATCTTATCAAATAACGTACCGGGAACCTTGGTCGATGCCAGAATATTGGACAAAACAATAGGTAACCGAGAGTTTCTGCTGTACACGTTTAATATATTATGCTTTATATGGGAAGGGAGGGGTACGCCGTAGCGTAGTGGTTGAGGCGCTGCGCTACAAACCGGAAGGTCGCGGGTTCGATCCCCGATGAGGTCGTTGGAGTTTTTCAATTGGCCTAATCCTTCTGGTGGCCCTATGGCCCTGGGGTCGACTGAGCCTCTAACAGAAATGAGTACCAGGAGCAATCCTGGGGGTAAAGGCGGCCGGTGCGTAAGGCTGACAACCTTACCACCTTCATGTGCCGATGTCTAAAAAATCTGGGAGCCTCAACCTCCTGGAACCCTCTGGGCCTCCATGGCCTGTAATAGCGAACACTTTACTTTTTTTACTATATGGGAAGGGAATAAGGCCTGTGGGATCGTTGTTGTGTACAAATAATCACAAATATCTTTATAAATAATTTATGGTTGACCACTTCATATGGTACCTAGACTTCTGGCATCACTGCATGGAAATCTGGGAACAATTTTTATTTATATTTAATATACAGTCTATAGCAAAAAATGCAGGGCTTTTGACAATTTACAAATAAATCACAAACAAGAAAAATGACAACATACTTCCAATAACTTTTAAGTTTAAAAGTTCATAAAGAGTATAAAATTATTAACCATTTGAAAAAGCATGTTTGAAAACCACTGCTACGATAATTCCCACAAGTCATGTGGGAGACCCAACAACCGAAGTCAAGGAACTACTTTTCATTCCGCATTTAAAATTGCATCTAATGTGACACAATACTTACTTTTGAACATTGTACACACTGTTTAGGTTAAGTGTGGAAATAATTAACTAGTGGAGCAATTGGATATATTTAAATATTTGAAAGAACTACGAGTACAGAGTACGATTTTCTTATAAGAGATTTGTTATTTTTTTTTAAGTTCCCTATACGAGCCCTGGTGGCTCTTTCGGTTCCAGCAGGTTGAGGCTCCCAGAATTTTAGTCAAGAATACAGAACACGATTTTATTATAGACTATCAGATTTTCTATTTTATTTCTGTAATTCTTTTAAGTTTCCTATACGGGCCCTGGAGGCTTTTACGGTTCCAGCAGGTTGAGGGTCCTAGATTTTTAGTCATTCGGTGGGTTAACCTTGTAAGGTTGTCAGCCTTAAGCATCTGCCTTTACCTCCAGGACTGCTCCTGGTACTCATTTCTCTTAGAGGCTGAGTCGTCCCTGGGCTATAGTGTCACGAAAAGAATTAGACAATTGAATAATCCCAGCAACTTAATCGGGATCTAATCCACAACTTTCCTGTGTGTAATGCAGTATCTCAACCAACTATGCTACGGTGTACTCCGTACAATTCCTTTACAGTCATAAACTACCTACCAAACAAAATTTAATATATGAATATTTGGATTTGAGAGCATATTTATTGAAATAAAGGTGGTATTTAGGCCCACTTTTATTATTTTTGATACAAACTTATGCTATTTTTTTCTACGAAATGAATTATGTTACAATGCAATATATTTTATTCGTATCAATAATATGAAACAAATAATTAATACTACACAACAATTGTTGAGACAATCCCATATAAGCTACTGCTTGTGACCGATAATTCAGTTAACAAGAAAATAAATATTAGTTACTATAAATGTTAAAATCAATTAGAACAGACGATTTGAAATAATCGTGTAGTTTGCTTAATATCATCATGAATTTGTGTTTCCTTTTTAAATAATTACTTATTGTTACACAAGCTAAATTTTCACTTGTTATGGTCGGCGTGGAATTGTTTTGAACACTGAGATGGGTAAGTATTGTCCACTCTAGAACCGGATATAATGTAAACAAGTATCTGTTTGTCACTCTTAAATAAATATGAGTACTGCTCTAGAGTGAGACAGAGCCGGTTTACTTCAGAGCCGCTTCCACTGTCTACAATTTTTGCGCAGACTATATGTAAGAGAAATATTCGATAAATTTCGGAAATTATTCTTTACGGCGGAAAGTTCAATAAACGTCTGCAGTCACTTGTTCTTTTTTTTAAGTTTGAGATATTTATAGGATAATTAGCGTAAAATTGTGTCTTGCGATTCTGTAAAAGGATATGTGAATACTGCTAACTTTTATTTGGGCAGAGGAAGTTATGTGACTTTCACATCAGATTTTTGTAGATTGGAAAGTGTCTATTTCTTGGTTAAGGACGAAACGAGTGAACGGGTAGTTTTTACAGCTTCAATAATCAGTCAGTGAGCATTCACAGTCACACAAGCCTAAGATCGTAAGTGTAATACTTTCTGCATGCAGACTGACTAATGATGGTGTTATTATAACAGCCTGGATTTATACCTTAATATGGGTACCGCTATTCCCCTCTCCGGTACGATTCACTTAAAATGAGTGTCAGATGTGAAGGTAAATTCTTACCAGAGGATCGCTGCTAAGAAACATCTCAAACGCAATGTGCTTGTTAACGCATTTTCCTGGGCGAAGTAGCGCTTTTTCCTTTCTTCATTAATTTTCATGTGTTATTAGGTGTCAGAATGATACTTTTTGAGATTGTTTGGTAGGCGGGAAAATGTCTGTCCGTCTGTCCATCTGTCTGTCCGTATGTCTGTACGCGCGATAACTCAAATATGCTATATCGGATTTGCATGAAACTTGGTGTATGCATTTTTATCGTCCATGGGAGGAAGCTTATTCATTTTGGACCAAGTCCGTTGAATGGTACCGGAGTAATGCCCAATTTAGTGCCTATTTTATGGTAATATATTAGAAATAATTTATCAAGTGCAAATCAGTTATCATGGCAACAGTGTTCATATACGGCTTTGGAAGTTTCAATACAGATAGCTTTGACAGTTAACACTACCCACATATTTATCCACATATGCTTTATCAGACTACACCTTTGTTTTTCCGTAAGCCCTGCTTAATGAATCGATCTGGCGCTTAACTCGGAAATCGATTAAAACAATAACTTATTTTCTGCATTTCATAATTGTAATTATCATTGATTAGAAAAAAGCATTCTGGCAGTTTGCTACAGCAGTTCACCTGATTTTATTTTACACGCTATCCTTCAACTATTTGCATCAGAAAGTGTATAATTTTAATGTAGGCCTAGTATGACATTTTATGGGAAATTTTCTGTTTTTATAAATTCCTTAACTTTTAAAACAGGGAGTTTAATATCGAGTTATATTGCAGCTTACCTCTTGAAAATAAAATCCCTTTAAGAATTGAAGAATGAATATTAAGTACGAAAAATGTAGGAAAATGTGAAATTCATTGTGAACAAACTCTACATTAAACTGGAAACAACTCAATGGACAGGGATTACGGTAAATATATCTGTATAAAAGGGATCGTTACGATTCCAAAATAATGTAGGCGTAGGCTGTTATTATTTCCGTAATGTTGTTTCAGTTTTGTACGTTCGTTATTTTGTCCGATAAAAAGAAATTAATCTGGATATCACAAATTTATCCTTTAGAATCCACAGGTAATACAATTAAACTTTATTAAAGCAGATATATCAATCGGATAAACTACATGAACTTCACAATAGTCTAAAGGCTATGGCACGAAAATTGGTGTATGGTATGGTGTGGTATGGTATGGTGTGGTATGGTATGGTATGGTATGGTATGGAATGGAATGGAATGATAAGGTGCTTCTTTATTCTTATATACACATTAAATACATTTTCAATAGAACAAATCCAGCCTAGACGGCCGTTCGTGCTTTTACTATGCACAAGACAAAGAAAGAGAAATGTAACAATAATAACACATTACAATATAATATGATATAATATAATAATGCTATACTAAGATGAAGAAAGAAACAATAGTAATAATAATAGAAGAGATTGATAATACTGTGTATGGGGGTGACTCTTACGAGCTCATAGATAAAACTGCATTAAAAAAAAAACCCAAAGTCAAGAAGGAGAGGTTCAAAGTCAAAATAAAAACCAAACGAATGATCCAGATCAGTGAAGACGAAAGAAAAGCAAGATAAGAAAGAATGAAGCAATACTGGGCTAAAATTAAAACACAAAACACTAAGAAGTGATTGATTTAACGTACCCCAAAGTTGGGTGAAACGGAGAAGAAGAAGAATAGAAGACATATGACAATAATAATACAATATAATACAAAACAATACATAGACAAAGATTACTCCCCTGCCCTCTCGCCCATCCTTTTCTACCCCTGAGCTGTTGGACTTTAGACAAAAAAAGGTGTACGTCCAGTTACTTTATAAAATAAGGAATTTATTTACAGTATTATACTCGTTATTGGAGTTCTAATGAAACACGTAAAATACACAATTCCCGTGTACTGAAGCTTTTCCCTTTAAAAATCCAGAGGAGTTCCATTAGATCTGTCGGACTTGTGTGGATTGTAGCCAACATGCCAGAGGCAATATCGTCCGCTCTGTATCTGCGTCGTCCTGACGTGACCGCTGCTCTGAAGCTAGTGTCTACAATTCTGCTGCTACAGCACGGAAAATGCTTCATAAAGAGTACGAGCATGTCAGATTTCAATGTTCTAGGAGTCAATTTGTTGTGCTCAATAACTTTGAATAACAAACCTTATAGAAATAATTTATGTATATGTACCCAGTAAAAACAGTAGATTAAGAAAACTATTTTTTACTCCTAGAGTAAACATAGACCTGTACAAATATTAACCAATAAACAGAACTTTGAATAGGTACAATCAAATCCACCCACTTAATATAGATATATTTGAAATGAATGTTAAACAATTTAATTCTGCTGCAAGCCAACTGTTAAAAATTGTCCAAAATGGTAATTCATAGGAATCTGTGTGTGAATAGTAACACCGTGTATGATAATGTCAACTAACATATTTTTCATTGTTTTATTTTACTTGTTTTACTCTTATTTCATTTTATTTTTCTGTACATTCTTCATGCTTGCTTTCTTCTTATCTATCTTATTCTCTTTACTCTCTACTATTCTCTTTACTTCTTACCTTACAGAACATTGTAATTGGGTGTACACCTGTAATGTTCATTCTTGATTAAATAAATAAATAAATAAACTTTATGTGGCGAATCCGAATTAACTTACATTAAAATCGATGCAAGTTATTATGTCTACACGAAACAACCGGCATGGGAAGAGACTCACAGCAAAATTAAAGAACCAGATTACAAAAGTAGGAAGGATCACAAACACAAAATCAAGGGTACACCTAAGAGAACAAATATTGCCAAATTTTATTTTTTAAATAGAGGGATTCAGGATTGGATATATTTTGTGTTTTTTCCAATTTAAATTACTATCTACTATAACGCCTAAAAGTTTTGTTGATGTCTTCAGACTACTGTTAAATTGTGTTTTTGAATTCGTATTATACAGAATGTCCACGCTAGAGGGATCGAGAGTAGTAAAGAACCTGTTTCTCGGAGTGTTCTGTCCCATTGGAGAATCGCTTTATGACCAGGTGGATCCACATTCCATGTACGACGAAAACGGCGTTGCACCCGAGTAACAGATTTCTCTTCTGCTAGCCATAA
The DNA here is from genome assembly GCA_964059195.1 of Ectobius pallidus. Classification (NCBI taxonomy): domain Eukaryota; kingdom Metazoa; phylum Arthropoda; class Insecta; order Blattodea; family Ectobiidae; genus Ectobius; species Ectobius pallidus. The sequence continues at coordinate 19,458,950 of CAXKWD010000005.1, forward strand.
CACGCACTGAACTTTCTGTTGCGGTGTCCACATTTCGAGACAAAAGCTTTTGACGCGCATGCGCATGCGCGTGGAGCTGTCTGAAAACAGTGTTGCACAATCTCGGAGTGTTTCCCTTTCCTGTCATATGCAGAATGCAGCAATATCCTTATCTCGTTTTAACTGGCGAGCATTTATTTCTCGATCCCTCTAGCGTGGACACACTGTATATTGGTTTTTACTGGACAGATTACTAGGAAATCAGGTAGTATACTTTATAGATAAAATATTTACTAAATTTTCAATTTGTCAGATGAGTGGCGCCATAATCACATTGGTGGTGTACAACAGAAGTTTCTGAAATATGGATATTGTTTCAGAAAAGGAACAAAATAACTGCAACATGCACCGGACGTGCCCGTACAGCAACATTTTTAAATATTGAGACTGTTTTTATGCAAGAAGGAAATGAATACTTTATGGTTCACAAATTCACACTAATACGCGTAAATATTTTACGCGGAATACAGCATACGGGCAGCTGCAGTGCATTTTACAGTTCATGTATAACACTAGAAAATAGCCCGTGGCTTTGCCACGGTTAAAATGATGCTTAAATACAAAACTTACATGTCTAGATTCCTGAAGGCACTGACAATATATTTACAAAAGTCAGCGCTGGCTTCACAAATTTTTATTTAAAATATCTCATCATATACTATCAAGTGTCGCTTTTTCCTTTAGAATATAATTCGTTCCTACCAGTACGTAGATTTCAGAAATTAATTATATCATAAGTTTTATACAGTTCAAAAGCTACCTGTGAACACTGATAATACGTATTTTTCTTAACTGTTTGTTGACAGATGAATATAATGTGAAATTGATATTCATAAATTATATAATTTATGAAGGGAAGGAGTGGTTTGTTAGGATTTTTACTGTCCGCGATACTATCAATATATTATAGATAGTGCCCGCGGCTTCACCCGCCATTATTAATTGACTTCAGGATTTTAAAGAAATTTACACTGGCAGTTTATTAAAAATATTTGTTGTTCAGAGCTATGAAAATTGTAAGTAAAAATAAAATTAAAATATTTGTTCATTGTGTTCGTTTCACTTAGGCCTTATATAATAAAGAAACGGTTTTCCTAATTTAGTACTCTTCGTGAAAGTTTAGACTGCGAGAGACGAACATCGCCGAGTATACCCGATGTCTCACGAAGTGAGGGAGTGAGCACGCTATTTATGGCCGTTGAATTGTATAAAAGTAGATTCTAAGGAATACAAGCTTCTGTAGCAACAAAGTAGAATAGCATAAATTCCTGTGACAACATGACCAAACCGACATGTTGCTTACTTTTAGTATAATCTGACGGAATATAATTATATTCAACTGTTAGTGGTTTCAACAACTCAGTTTCAACGATTTTAACTTCGAATGTAAAGGTCTACTAAATGTGCATATCATTGAATAATACTTATTAATGTATTACATTATCTAAATAAAAAACGGCCGACTAGTTATTTACTATTGTTGGTCATTCCGGCTAGAGGAATGTTTTGGAATCATCGAACAACTGGTTTGGGTTACAACTGTTTTATTTTTAAACATTTTTAAACATGTGTTTTATTGCACTTGTTCCAACGTCTACTGGTTTCTGCTTGCCTGCAGAAAAAAAATATATCCTCGATTGACCAGCAATCCATACCTCTTCACACAGTCCAAACTTTTGTGAAACTGGGTTCCGATGTATTGGATCAACCTGTACACAATGCCCATCTCGCTCCATGAGACTATAATGTTTTTGATTCGCTTAATCATGCCGTCTATTCACCTTAGACGAAGAAGTGAAGGAAGCTATGCAAGAATGGAAAAAAAAATATATATATATTTTTTCTGTGAGCATCCAGAATCTACTGGAACGTTGGAACAAGCTTATTGATACGCAATGGGACTATATCTATAAGTTATAATAAGAGGAAGTGTTTGTTTGTCTGTCTGTCTGTACGCGATGGCCAGCAAAATCTACTGAACGCAGAGATCTGAAATTTTAAACGTAGATGGACTGAAGGATGACCGAATGCACCTTTCTTTCGTTCGCGAGTTATGAGTGATAAACTGGCAGAAAACTTTTATTTCTTTTTCGCTATCGAAGCATGAGTATTGAAAATTTTGCATCGAAATCAATATGTATAGATATACCAATATAATATATCGAAACACTCTCTTATATATAGGCCTATATCGATATATATCAGTGGCGGCTATTCAGGGGAAGTAGGTGAAGTAACACTTCACCAGTATTTTCCCTTTACAATACGTATTTTTAAAGTTTATTTTCCATATCACGAATTGGTTTTTACTATAAATGTATCTGTATTTTTGAACTGCCCGCCACGCCATCACCTGGTGGCAAAGCTAGGAGACACTGAGATCCTGAGACCGCTGCGTGCTTCAAGTCGGCCGTGTGAAGGTGAACTGGAAACCACGCCCTCCGTTGCATGGGTAGTCAAATAAAAAATGAAGATGGCAAGCAGCAGTTTTCTCGCTTATCCCACGTCTGCTAGGTGACGAGAACAGACTACCCAAGAAGCAGTCCCCCTTGTTCAGGCATTTTCTTCGCCGCGCCAGCACCTCACAGTCAGCTCGGAGAAAGAGGTGGGCACGTTAGATCTTCCACCGTCTGACGGTCTAACGCCGCCAAATTCGAATGTGTTAAATTCAGAAAAACCCGGATTCCACAACCCCGATTAAGTATTCTGTCGCACTGGGAACACTAAGCGACTTTCTCTACCTCGATCATTAAAAATACTATTTTTTCGTCTCTTATTCCATTTCCGGGGAACTCTCACGCGATTTGCCCTGTCCTAATTATTATTATTATTGTTGTTATTATTACTATTATTATCATTATTACTATCATTATTATTGTTATTATTATTATTATTTTTGTGCTATTTTCTCTCGTCACACAACTCGCACAACGTTCGACGAGACGAGAGAAATTAGCAAAAAAATAATCGCGTGAGAGTTCCCAGAGATGGATTAAGAGACGAGCAGTTTAGATAGGCCTACTAATAATTTTTTAAAATATTTTAAGTTTGCTGTATGAAATGATATTTGCAGCACATCCTCGTTTTGAGCCACGAGCCGCTATTGGGTGAATTCCGTTATTAACATAAGCATGTGGCATTTTTTCTCTTCACCTAATTTTCCGGCCACGAGCCGCCACTGATATATATCGAAATTCAATATCACTTTCATACTGAGGTCATCAGAGGTCGTTTTCCCAGGCAGCGCTTTCTAATCGTGTAATGCGTTCCATAGCCGGATTTTTAGTTGTTTCGTTATACACGGTGTTTCAAAATGAATATCGGGGTTTTAAGGCTTTGTAGAATTTAGTACATTTAACATACAATTATAAATAATACATCAAATGAAAGAGCAACTCAAACAGTTTTGTTGGTACTCAAACAGTTTTGTTGGTACTCATAATCGCATCTGGGGACCCGAAAATCCCCACGAGATGGTACAGTTGCAACGAGACTCCCCTAAATTGAATGTTTTTTGTGCCATATCCCGGCGGAAAGTTTATGGGCTCTTCTTTTTCCTTGAAGCAAGTGTAATTGGAAATTCTTATCTTGATGCGCTACAACTATGGCTCTTTCCTCAATTGGAAGAAGCTGAACCAGAGAACGTGGTATTTGGCAGCAAGATGGTGCACCACCTCTCTGGCATCATTCAGTACGCGAATGGTTAAACAATGTTGTATCCAACCGATGGATTGGCCGGAAGGAGCCAGATGACCGAACTTGTTTCGCATGGCCTCCACGTTCACCCGATCTGACGCCATGTGATTTTTACCTTTGGAGATTCATAAAGGATCAAGTGTAGGGTGCCGCCACTACCAATTGACCTACCCGACTCAAGACACATGATTGAAGCAGTTGTTGCAACAATTACTCCGGACACACTGATCAAGGTTTGGGAAGAACTCGCCTATCAACTTCGTGTGTGCCATGTGATGAATGGTGCTCACATTGAATACTTGTAGGAAAAACTGTTTGAGTTGCTCTTTCATTTGATGTATTATTTATAATTGTATGTTAAATATACTTAATTCTACAAAGCCTTAAAACCCCGATATTCATTTTGAAACACCCGTTAATTACGTATTAATCGGTTAGTAAGTTTATATGAATGATTCGCGCGTAAGTGTTAATAAATAAATTTCTTTAATTATGTTGCTCTTAATTTTTAATTTCTGAAATAATTACCGCGGGCATAGTTGCGGGCATAGTTGCGGGCACCTGTCTGTCTTTGTGTGTGCGATGCCCAGCAATATCTACTGCACGCAGAAGCATGAAATTTTAAGCATAGATGGACTGAAGGGTGGCAAAATGCACCTGGCAACTGGATATTTAATTTTCGCTTTCGTTCGTGAGTTATGAGTAAAAGCAAACTGACAAAAAAGCGTTATATTTGCCGCTAATATTTTTCAAGGAAAGGCACTTAATATAATTTATAAAGAAGCTCCATTGAGAGACACCATCATGGGCTAGTATGTAGATCATTTAGCGTTATCCAGGGTACACCACGGGGAGGCGATCTACTTTACAGTCTCTCCCTTTTCGGACTAACTATGAGCATCAACCTAGACAACTTAAAACCCAGAGAGGATTTCTGCAATATGTAAATGACTTAAAACCAAAATATCTTCCAGTAATAACACCAGAAGCACTACCGACACCTGTTTCACCTCTTCAGCAACCTAACATCCAACTGCAACTAGATCTAACAGAAAAAGTAAAGAAGTCTGAAAATAATCAAGAAGTATTGAAACAACTAACAGTAGAAACAGTAAATAAATTCTATCCCTCACAAAATTGGCTTCATATATTTACTGATGGTTCAAAATTTGGAAAAGAAGGCACTGCTGGAATAGGAATACACAGCAAGCTATTCAATTTTTACCACACACTAGGCAAATTTCGGTCAAACTTTGATGGAGAATTAGAAGCAATAAGAGTGGCTTTGGAACAACTACATCCGAGACTGAACAGTTTTCAAAATGCAGTTCTCCTGTGTGACTCTCAAGCAGCATTGCAAGCTATAGCCGAACATCAAACCACCAATTCCAGTGTAATTTTCATCAGAAACTTAATCTATGAAATACAAAATGAAGGAAAACAAATAAAACTACAATGGATTCCCTCACACTGTGGAGTGAATGGAAATGAAGCAGCTGATTACTTAACAAAAAAAGGAACACAAATTCTTGAAAGACCCAACCGCAAAATGCCGTTCCTCTCAGTCAAGCAACACATAAATAGAAAAGTACAGGAAGAAATGTTTGAAAAGTACACAAAAGCGAGTGAAAACAAGAAATGGAGCTGTCTACTCACATCAAAACAAATCATCCCAAACCAACCACGCAGAGAAACAGTGGCATCATTTCGTATCTTCACTGGTCACGACCTCCACAAGATCTCCATAATGACATCACCAGTATGTGTGTTGTGCAAGGATAATGACAGTATCATGAACTGGGACCATATTTTGAAATGTAGTGTTTTGAAAGACTTCCAGTATAAAACAACAGGTGAACTCTATTGGGAAGTACGAAGACGAATGACTTTATGTCAAGTGTCTGGGCATTAAATTAAATAAATAAATAAAGAAGCTCTGTAAGAAAGAATTCATCAGTAGGACAGGACATTTTAAAGCACTTAATATGTTACAGTATGAAAGTAATATAGCGCTTTTCACAATAAAAATACTTTAAATATTTTGTCGAACTAATAAGCGCGGTCGAACCGCGGGAATATGCTAGTTTAAGAATAATACAATTGTAAAGATAGGGGAAAAAAGCGGACCGACTAAAATATCTAAGTTGACGATATGAGCCACTGCGATAGCACGGAATGTACTGAAATTTGTTCTAGATAATATAGACAATCGATTGGGAAATAATTTCACGCAATTTGCATTGTTTGTGAAAAAAAAAAGTTTCCGTTACATCTCTTACATTTGTTTACATATCACAGGACTCTGAAATCAGCTACAAGAGTAGGTCCGGTTATTTTCCCCCTACCTGTACATTGTTTAAAAAAATTATAGAAATTGTTGGGGGATTTATTGAATTGTTGTCCTAGTAGAAAGCTTGATATTATATGCCTACATAAAACTTGATAATCATATTTCAAAATAAGGCCATAGGAATTTAGTTATCTGCAGTGCAAATTTTCTTGGAACCTTAATTACCAATTAGTTAAAGGAATTTTAAGTGGTTCACATATATAAACATAGAAAGTAAAGGCATTTTTCACTTGGGCTCTCGGGAGATCCACTTTACTGCTTGCTTTACCTTACAATTACTAATTACCTTCCAGCGCCAACCGAATTAATTAACTTTTTCTTCATTTTATATACATGTAAAGAACACAAAGTAAATTGAAGGTTCATAACATTATTTTAAAATTAAAAAGCGGAGAACTCTGACTTGGAAATAAATTAATAGGCCTTCTGTAAAAATCTAAAAATTCATCATATTCAATTTACAGAAATTGTTTTTTCATGCAGATATTTAAATATTACAAGTTGCATATGTAATATATGATTTGTTCCCTAGAAGATACATCACTTTTTTTTAATTATTGGTGCTTGGAAATTAAAAGACGTGATCCTTAACATTCTATAATACTCATTATTACTTCTAGATGACAGATCTCTAACTAATACCTTGAGTAAGAAGTCACTTATAACAATGATAACTAAATATTATAAGAATAGGCAAACTGACTATAAATAGAAATTATTTATTTCATTAAGAAATTTATATTATTCTAATTGCAACTACGAGGGTTGAATGAAAAGTAATGCCTCCACCTTCATAACTTGGGTTTCGATGGGAGTATTTTAATAAATCAACACAGAATGTGCCCTTTAATTACCTATATTCACTTTTCCACATAATCACCAGACAATTGGATACATTTCTGCCAACGATAAACATGTTTTTTTCAAGGAAGGGCACTTAATAAAATGTATAAAGAAGCTCTGTAAGAAAGAATTCATCAGTAGGACAGGACATTGGAAAGCACTTAATACGTTACTAAACTTCTTCATCAGATGCATAGTGATGTCCTCGTAGATCTTCTTTCATTATCTGAAACAGATAAAAGTCAGACGGCACTAAATCTGGACCGTATGGAGAATGCCGTATGGTGGTGAGCTTCAGTCTCCACACCACAGCAGAACATCAGATTTAGCGCCGTCTGACTTTCATCTGTTTCCAATAATGAAAAAAGATCTGCGAGGACATCACTATGCATCTGATGAAGAAGTTGAGAGAACTGTGAGAGGCTGGTTGCGGAAACAGTGTGTCGACTTCTTCCGTGACGGCTTGAAAAAACATGTTCATCGTTGGCAGAAGATGAAGAAGTGTATTGTCTGGTGATTATATAAAAAAGTGAATATAGGTAATTAAAGGGCACATTCTAAGGATTCTATCTGTGTTTGATTTATTAAAATACTCCCATCGAAACCCAAGTTATGAAGGTAGAGGCATAACTTTTCATTCAACCCTCGTACATACCATTTTATATTTTTCATGTTTCTTTACATTCAATTAGGTCTATTGTTATCCACAATTAGCCTGATGGATAATTCAACCGCAGGAATAGTAGGCAGAAATTCTGACTAGACCATGTGGCCAGTCATAACTACAGAAGCATAATATTTCAATAACACAACTAACTTTGGTAACAACAAAAATTTGCTAATGCTGTTGTACTATCTTCCCCAAACCACAATACTCAGAGTTGACAACTAGCTGTTGAGAAGTTCCACTGGATGTCATATGAATCTTTCTATTTTACCACAAAATCTGATATTTTTAAAAACTGATCATACACAATTTACTATTGTATAAAAATGAATATGGTATTTCAATTGCACACATAAATAAATGGTTAACGTACATTTTTTCAGTGGAATGAAATCACTAATAATTTGCCTGTACGGTCCTAACAATTAAGCCTATCCTTTTTATGGTTTCAGTAAACTCTTTGTTGCAGCAAATTAATATGTACTACCACTTAGAAAGAAAAGGAAAGTATTCACAAACATCAAATCTAACTTTCTCCTAGAATTTATAGTAGTTCGATCACCGATCACATTTGATTTTCCTCCCACTCAGTAGCGCCTCGTGGCTCAAAACGAGGGTGTGCTGCAAATACCATTTCATACAGCAAACCTAAAATATTTTTAAAAATTATTAGTAGGCCTATCTAAACTGCTCGTCTCTAAATCCATCTCTGGGAACTCTCACGCGATTTTCTCTACCCTAATTATTTTTTTTGCTAATTTCTCTAGTCTCGTCGAACGTTGTGTGAGTTGTGTGACGAGAGAAAATAGCAAAAAATAAAAATAAAAATAATAACATAATGATAATAATAATGATAATAATGATGATGATGATGATGATGATTATAATAATAATAATAATAATTAGGGCAGGGAAAATCGCGTGAGAGTTCCCCGAAACGGAATAAGAGACGAGAAAATAGTATTTTTAATGATCGAGGTAGAGGAAGTCGCTTAGTGTTCCCAGTGCGACAGAATACTTAATCAGGGTTGTGGAATCCGGGTTTTTCTGAATTTAACACATTCGAATTTGGCGGAGAAGATGAAAAGCATTGCTTACTCGACTATGACGGTCCTCCACGCTACTTCACGGCCCCCTACCGTCAGTCGGTGGAAGGTCTTCTCACATAACTAACAGCGCGCCCGCCGGTGAGACGTGAAGTGATTAGTAAAGCCTCAGAATCTCACTCTGGGCTGCCCGCTGCCGCAGCACATTCTGCAGGTTAAAACTCCCATATACGCCATGCAGTCAAGGTTGAGCATGACGTCACAGCCCTACGAAAAATGTGCTGTTCACAGAATCCCAACATGGTGCCGGATAGGTAGTATTCACATTACCGACTCTTGACTCCCAAGCTACCAGCTAAGAAATTCTCGCGTGGAGGCGCTAAGTTCAAAATCTACGCAAAAGAAAATATAATATTGCGTTTGAAAATAACATTATATGACGAGCAGAAAACAAGCTGTGTGCTGCAGCACTGCAGCACAATAGGAGGAACCGCCACTGCTCCCACTTTTAGTTTGTCCAAAGAGACTTTAATTTGTAGTTAGCGGATTTCGATTGACCGACTGGTGGGTGAAATTTAATGTACGCTGCTGGCGAGATGTGTGGCGGCATTCAAAATCTAACGAAATTAATTTCATATAGACCTATTAAAAACCTAGGATTACTGTGTTTAAATTGTAAAAATTCAGATAAACGTTATCATATAACATAAGTCTATTACCGAAAATATATTTTTAAATAATAGAAATATTCTTTGCAAATTACAGAAAAATAAAAACCTGGGTTATTTTGGTGTAATTAATTCAATTAGCGCAAACAATTTTAATTTCCCAACAAAAGAGCACACAGTCCATTCAACCCACATTTGTTGAACAAAATATACAAGGGTTATAGAATTAAATTATTGTTAATTGGAGTCTTAAAAGTATGAAAGCTATATACTATGATGATCAGTTTAATAACGGTATGAACAATGACATAAATTCAAGCAACTTATGGAAGAAGCTACTGACTTACTTACTCAGTGGCAATACACAATTCCTCAGCAAGCTAAAGGAATATTATCTAGTTTATGGAACCCGAAGGTTCATTGCCGCGCTTACCTGAGTCCGCCATTCAACCCTATTCTGTGCTAACTCCATCCAATCATCCCTAGCAAATCCTACTTCCCTTAAATCCATTCTAAGATTGTCCTCCCACCTACGTCTAGGTCTTCCGCGTAGTCTTTTCCCTTCGGGTCTCCCACTCAATACTTTTGAGATATGTCTTTCCTCCCCCATGCGTGCAACATGATTAACCCATTTCATCCTTCGCGGTTTAATTACCCTTACTATATCCGGTGAAGTGTACAGGTCATGAAGCTCTTCGTTATGCAATTTTCTCCAGTCCCCATTTTCATCTCTCTTAGGCCCAAATATTTTTCTAAGCACCCTCTTTTCGAACACTCTCAGACTATGTTCTTCCCGATCAGTAAGCTACTGACAGGGAATTAAATGAAACAAAGCCATGATGATGGTACTTGATTTGAAGTGCAAACATAATATAAGTTATGTAAAACATACCTCTCAACTTTTAAAGGCAGGACATGTAATTTTCTCCAAAATGAAAATGAAAACTGTGAAAATGTCATGATAAATTTTTTTCGACCATACTATAATACACGTATTACGTGTAAGGTAACGGTATTATAATGACACTCATTTCGATGATGCTTATCATTTCAACATCTGTGTTTTGTCGATTATTAGTATCGAACACGGAACGATCTTGAGACGTTGAGAGAGTACTACGTAATAAATAGCCTATATCTTTAATAAAATAAATTCTGTTCGTGTTAAATTTTAATGTCATATTAAAATGTATTTAATTCCTGTTGTCAAAATCCGTTGCTTTCACGAAAGCAACGATTAAGGTAGCTTCGATTTGACCGACGCCATTACCAGCCATCTCTCGTAGAAGAAAACTACGACAATCAGCTGACGCGAAGGGCATGGTGGGGCCATTGAAGTTTGTTTGAGTGAATCTAAAATCTCAAAATGTAAACATTTAGAGTGATTATGGTAGAACAAAAACTGTCGTATGTAACTTAGGCCTACCTATAATGGTATTTAAGACACGCGTTGCTCGTTTCATTAATAGCCTCGTGTCATAATAAATCTCATTATAGGCTTCTTGCATAATGTATCTAATATATAAAGTCGAATGTGTGTTTGTGGATATGTGGGTTTGTATGTATGTATGTTCCTTATACAAATCCACATTTCTTTACCAATTTACACGAAATTTTGCACACATACCCAGTTAAGCCCAGGAAGTAACGCGGTCAACATTAAAATTCTAACAAAATACTCCTTCCCTTGAAAATTATATAATTTCTGAGAATTTTATACTGAAAAAAATGAAATGCTGTTTAGTTCACATGACAACAGTGAATTGTTTACTGTGATGACATAGGGCCTTGGCGACTATATAATGCTGGACTGTAACGAATTATGATTCCATTGATGTAATATATTGTCGAAAATAATCACTGAAATTGAAATCCACGAAAATAAAGCACAGTGTGATGTAGTCACATAACTTTCTCTACCCTCGACATAAGAAATATTTTCTCACTTCACATTTTGATGTAGAATAAGTCGTATTGCACGGATAACTTAAGTGTGTGAGTATGCTATATCAGAAGTCTGTAAATAATCCTTTCCGCTGATACGTTATCCATAGGCTTTGTATTAGTTGAGATTTATCATAGGCCCTAAGCATGGGATGGAACATTTTCAGTCCTATGCTCGCAGTATATTATGTCCCGGGTTTTAGGGGAGGAAAGTATGAAAGTGATACTGCATTTCTCTTTTATTTCAGCCCCGAAACGGTTGTAACATGAGAATGAGAAATAAAATTTTCCGTCAAGCCAATACAATCTTATGTAATTTATGTTTCTTCTTATTTCAACCCATCCCAGGCATGATGTGTAGAAGCATCGGAATGCAGCATTCGACATCCTCTATGAGCCATAAAAAGCTATATCTAGCGTTTTCTGATGGAATAGTTTGATAAATCGTTTTCTTCATTTCAAGTTCTACATACATATTATATAAGGACCTAGAGTTTCAAAATCGAAAGTCCTCCATAAGCTAATTTCAAATTAAAAAATACAAAGCCCGGGCGACGCCGTGCCTTTTCAGCTAGTTAATCTATATGTGTCGTCTTGTATTATGACTGAAAAACGATATAATTAATATTGTAAAGAAATTGTTGCTCCTGGCATGGATGAAAGTATGAACATAACTCTGCAGTAAAAGACTTCCTCATTTTATATTTCATTTATGTTTTTCACGAGGTATATGTAAAATAGATTTAATTAATGTTATGGACGTACCTATGTATAATATAGGGGATAGAAATAAATTAAATAATAGACAAGCCCATTTCTCTACTGCCAAGCAGCTAAAATATAAAAAAAAAAGTATGAATAGTAGGTTAATACATACTTGTCAACAGATGATGCCATGTTTACGGTTACATGTACTAAGAAAATTATTATATTGGAATTTGATGCTGGAAACAAATTAACCCTGATGACCATAGTATTCTTGCGACAAAATTATATGGTATTGGCATTAGGGAGAATCGTTTAAATTTATTTATGTTACACTTAAGTTATAATAATCATATATTATATCATAACAGAGGCTACAGAAATTTATAATGACAAAAAATGATTTGATATTTAATATTTAGATACATCACTGAAAAAAAATTATGCTAAGCTTCGCTACCGATACTATACTGTGTCATTCAGTGTTATATTTTTTGGATTATTCGTGGACAATTTTGTACTATGCAGAGTATTTCCAAGATAATACTGTTCTTTGGATAATTTTAGATAAAAATGATAAGCCCGACAATATATACTCCAAGCTTTACAAATGAAATATAATTGCAACTACAGGACGGATTCAAATTCTGTTCAAAGTGACTTCCTGTCCAGTTGTAACAACATTGCCTTGAGGATTTAAATTCATTTTTGGATGCATAACATTGCATATATATTCGTATTGAAAGCTTTTTTTTGTTTTAACTAGCTATTAGCTACTAAACAATCTCCTGTCAGTCTATCGAAAAAACTCTTCAACTCTCGTGGGATTACCTATGATAAATTCGTGGACTCACATCCGGGAAGTCCCGGTTTTAAATCCTGCAGCCAAACAATCTCATCGTATATCTCCTTTGGATCTTCTAAACTCACAAAGGCGAATGTCTTATTGCAAAATACGTCTTCTCTACCGCGATTGTTCCTGCTCGTTGTCCTATGTGTTTCTTTAGTCCTGTGTAGAATATTCGTCCTTCACTAGGGAGCTCATCCATGTCTCTCTTGGGTAGATCCAGAAATGGGACTAAGAAATAAATCTTGACCAAAACTTTACAGGAACATAGTCACTGAAAAGTTTTAGATTTTATCTCACTGAAGACATCGATATATTGTAAAGAGTTCGCTTAGGACAAATTTCCTTATACAGAATATACTAAAAATCTCTTCAATCAGTAAATTCTACAGTGTGTTTGTTTATACAACAATTCAGTCGCCATTTTTGAAGGCTTAAGTGCGCTTAATTCCATTGAATAATGGGATAGAATTGTAGATGTATTAGTGAGAATAAGTCGAGACACTATAGAACCTGATAACTGATTCACTAGCTTAAACATGAAGGGTGGAATTGATGAGGCAGAAGTCGACTGAAGTTCTCACCCACTTTGCGGATGGAAACTGGTCTGGATAGAAAAATAACACAAAAAAAGGTTTCCATGAGGAACGAGCTTGTAATGTTTATACACGGATAGAATTTTATATCATCCACTTCATCAATATTCGTGTCGACCCGCGTATTCAGAGTAGGGAAGACTGCAATGGTCTAAGTAAACAGACCAATTCTTTTTTATCTTACCATCTCTCCTTTTCACTTTCAACAAAAAAGGGAAGAGATATAAATATGGAAAGCGGCAGAGGAAGGAAAAAAATAAGAGTTTGGGCTCTTCTCTGCTTCTAATATCACAAGGCTTTGCTTTCTTGCTGCAGCTTCTAAGCTTTTTCTGTACCCACTTAATGATTATTCACAGAATTATTTTCAGTGATTTAAAATGAAGGTACTTGAAGACCTCGTTTTTACGCAGGTTGTGATAATTACAATTTGTAATAAACGAATTGTAAGTCGCTGGTGTATATAAGTTAAAATTTTCAAATAAGCTATTTTAATACTTTCCTTCTTTTCTCAAAATGTTTATTCCCACAACCCTAAAACGTAAGAAATGAAATCAGGTAAACTGATATAACAAAGTGCCAGAATGCTTTTTTAATCAGTGATAATTGCAATTATGATAGGCCCATGAAGAAAAGAAGTTATTTTTGTAATATATCTCCGAGTTAAACTCCAAAAACAAAATACACTGGCAATAATATTAATGATGCAATAGGCCTACGATTCGCTGATATGTTTGCTTCAAGGTTAAAGCAGCCGTGTAGGTTATGAATGAATAAAAAGTCAATTTGAAATCTACCTGTCAGGAATTACATTAGGTGTATTGCTGCACAGGAACGAATAAGAAAAATACTCATATTAAAGTATAACGTAGATATCGGCTTGTCACGGCGTCGGTAACATAGAATTCCTCCCATATTTTGCGTTTCATCTCGTGTAGTTCACGCAGTAGGTTCACGCTGGTGTCGCTGGCAGTAGGAACTTCAATCTCAGCTCTTCTATGTAGAAGGGCTCTCTGGCGATTTCATATACGAGCCGCGAGGGTGTATATTTGGAGAGACAGAGCACACTTTTCAAGCATTTGGCCTTTAGCTTCTCTATTTTTTGAGATTTTTTTCTTTAAATGTGCCCATATGTTTTCCAGCCCATACGTTGCAAGGGGGTCAACTTTGAATTCAAACAGTTGTAGGGCTGTTCCCAGAGAGAATTTGCTTATTGACTTGATGTCGCTTATGGCTCTTGTCGCGGCGTTTACTTTGTCATTTATATGACGTGTGAGTACATTTTCCTGTGTCTGGAGAGTGACTCCCAGGTATGTGAAGCTGGTGACTGTTATAATTATTTAACAAAAACTTATCAAACAGTAATATAATACCAACAAACTGCTCGTATAGGAAAGCACACTTCAGAAACGTTAGATAAACAGAGCAAGTAGTATCCATTAAATATAAAACTCTAATAATATAGTACTGTATTTAATGGATTTGTACAAGTAGGCCGAAACTGAAAAGATTACGGACATAATGAGGAAATGTTCAAATTCCATTTGGTCAGGATGGGCAACAAGAGATTGACCATAAAGGTTCTTTGAATACAATATAGGATTACAGGCAACCACGAAGTGGGCGGAAGAGGTTGAGAAGGTTGCAGAAGAGACTGGAATTATAGCAGACAAACTACACAAGAGAAGGGAATTCAGAAGCCCCGTCCATCCCTAGATAACGTAGGTAAAGCGGTCCCTATTTGGGCCATGGAGACCCTTAGGGTTTCCAGAACTCTCCAGAAAGTAGACAAACAAACATAAAATATCAGAGGAGCAGATGTGAAAGAACGAAGAAGATCTGGGAAGCAAAGAATATATTGACCACATTCGTAGTCAACATCTGGACAAAGTCTATGATAAAAACATAGCTTACTGGCATGGGAAAGTTGGAAAAAGATTAATATGGAGGTCTGAAAGCCTATTTAACCTATATACATATATATATGTATTTTAGACAGCTTGAATTGAAAGTAGAACTTCTAGCACAAGCCACACGAAGTAAAAGTTATATATTATCGTACTGGTACTATAAAATCTTTATGCTAGCACAAGCCACACGAAGTAAAAGTTATATATTATCGTACTGGTACTATAAAATCTTTATGCTACTCCATTGGTACCAACTTTGGTATCCATCACATGGAAAACACTCATTTAGTAAAAAAATATTTGCATATGATTATTAAATAGACACAGTTTGATAAAAATTGACAATTTCAAAATTCACTACGCTTTTCTAAATGTGGAATTTCTCACGGTGAATACAAAAGTCGTTATATTTGGTGGTGAAACGGATTTTCATGGGCAGCAGTGAAAGAGAAAATCAGTAACAGTTGTCAGCTGTCTGCGCGCTGCAAGATGGCTGGCTCTACGGTGCGTAATTCATTACATTAAAGTTTATTATTATTTCACAAATGTTAGCCTCTGTTTAAAAAAATCCCTTTAGGCAGGCCTACAGGCGGAGGTAGATTTCGAAGTGCTTTTGGTTTAATTTATTGTCGCTGCATAGCACTCTTCTTCTTTAGCCTTGGCATGGTAAACCTGCAGTAATAAGAACTGAATTCGGTAAAGAGGAAGAGCCTACAATCATTTGTTTTGACAACAAGAATAGGATATAATATTCTGGGAGGCCGTGCGCAAATCAGCAATGAATAAAATTAGCAAAGCCGCTAAACAAGACAAAATTATGATATTATAATAATTCTTTTAAGTGTTATTATTTTCAAACATTAAAATCTCGCGTAATATGAGAGCTATCAAGAAACTATTTATTGATTTGTAGAGTACTCATCAAGAGCTTTTCAACGATACCCACAAGACGTGGTTTCAAAAGTTTCGAATTTTCATCCCCCACCCCCACCTCCACCCCCACCTCCACCCCCAACCTCACTCGAACCCCCGAATCGTTGGTGTCACTGTGAACTCCATAGGGAGTACTCTAATTTATTCAAAGAAAGTTTCCCTCTATACTTCATAGGGGCCGAGATATACATTTTTAAAAATTTCAACCCCCTCCCCCGACCACCCCCTTGGGCCAATTTTGCCCATTAACGAACTTGTCCGAACTATTGGGCCTAGAAATAACATAATAAAATTTGGTTCAAATATCTTCAAAATTACGGCCGCTATCGTGTAAAGATATATATATAAATATATATATATATATATATATATATATATATATATATATATATATATATATATATATAAATATATATATAAATATCACAAAATTTTTTTTTGAACGGGCGGTGGTTTCGTACTTAGGGGAGCATGAAACGTAAAGATATGAAAGAATTTTTCGAAAATCATAAAGTGGTTTCCATTGCAATAGGTAGATTTTTCTTCGAAAATCTACCTAATAGTATATGTCACGCGTGTTAATGCAATTTTATTCTGCTCGCAGGATTACTCAACTAGCTACGCTCTTCCCGCAATAATTCCTACTCACAGAATGAAATCTCGCTTGTAACCCTTATATCATAAATTACTCTTCTTATACTGCCAGTCGATGTTTGGTTTACTGTGGAAAACGTTTTTAATGTTCAGAGTCGTGCTTATATTCTATACAAGGCGTCCCTTCTTTTGTTTTGGCTTCAGTAATTGGTAGTAACTTTTAATGAGTTCTCAAGAGCGCCACATTCAATGCAATGAATTAATCGGAAATCCCCGGAAGTTGTGGAGTGCGCTGTCGGAAAGAACAATAGATATTATGCTTGTTGGCAATGCAGCAAGTATCCTAACAACTTGGTTATGTAGTGCAGCATTCAGATGCTTGGTGTTAGAACCAGCAGAGTGTATATACCAGCCTGGAGTTAAACTAATTACTGAGCTGGACAGGTAGCAACCAACTTCCTGCAGCGAATTATTATTGTTGCTAATTTCACCTAGATATCACTGCATTATTATGTCCTGTTAACTACGAGGGCCGTCCATAAAGTAAGTTTCCATGGGACCGTATACAGAAACAAAACACAATTTGATGGAAATGTTTATTGCAAAAAATACTGCAAGTGTTCAGGTATTTTTCGAAATATTCGCTACCGGAATTGCTACATTTTTCATACCGTGAGACCAACTTTTGAATATCTGTGTCGTAGAAGTCTGCTGCCTGGGATTTGAACCACCGTGTGACAACCGTCTCTGTTATTCTCTGTCATTTCTTGAGGTGTAGGAAAATATGGAAATCACTGGGAGCGAGGTCTGGGCTGTAAGGTGAATGTTTAAACACCTCCCAGTCGAACTTCTGTGGGAGACTTGCTGGGAGGTGTTTAAACATCCACCCTACAGCCCGGATCTCGCTCCCATTGATTTCCATCTTTTCCTACACTTTCAGAAATGACAGGGAATGGCAGAGAATGACGAAGAGGCGGACATGGTTTCTACACAATGGTTCAAATCCTAGGCGGCAGACTTCTCCGACACGGATTCAAACGTTGGTCACACGGTATAAAAATGTCTCAATTCTGTTGGCGAATATGTTGAAAAATAGCTGAACACTTGCTGCTTCTGTTGCAATAAACATTGCCATGAAATGAAATTGTGTTTTGTTTCTGTAAACGGCCTCAGGGAAACTTAATTTATGGACAACCCTCAAATCTCTTTAGTGTATTGCAGGACGAAAGCAGTTAGTACCATCTGAGTTTCTCTGAGATATTAATTAATTCTTACACGCCTTACAATTGTTTAAATAAATCTTGCAAATTACTTAAATAAGTACCATACTCCTTAAAACCTGCATCGACCTCAACGGTATTCGAAACGCTAACCATTAGGCCACGAGACATAAAGAAAGAGAATTTGTACAAATACCTGGGCGTAACATTACAGATGAATAGAAGATCCTTTTCAATACATAGTTTTTAATTTAACCCCGGAAAAACATTCAAAATGGTGGACGTAACTTTGAGGTTTGTGCAGACCTTCTTTGGAGGCTTAGTAGCTAAACGGTAAGTCGTATAAAAAATCCGATTCCACTAGCAGTAACAGATCTTGCGAGTTCTACAAGTTTAGTTCTATGCTTTTTGTCTTATCTCCATTGGCTATACCTGACATAGAGTTAGATATTTTTATTTTAAGTAAGTTTTCTATATTTTCCTCACATTGTTAAATTTTTTACGCATTTTTGGGACAGCTAATATCGTAAAATTTTGCAGGATTATTGGCACATCCATCTTCCTTAAACGTGCAAGATTTGGTTGCATAGCTGCCCTATAAGTGTGGAAAAACTGGCAGGATAGCCATGATATTATTCACATCAATGACAGTCTAGACTCAAGACCATCCACTCATTAACATTGATGTTTACTTCCTTCCGAATGTACTAGAAACTTGAAATTTTACAAACTTATAGCTTTTAGCCTATAACCTGTGGGAAAATTCTAGAAAGTTCGTTTTTTTAATTATTACCCTCCAAAAGAAAATTTCAAAAGGTTTTTACTACGTATTATACACCTTCAGATGTTTTGGCATAAATAAAAGATTATTTTTCAGATGAAGAATTTGTTTTAAATCCGTTCTATTAATATTCTAATTATCCTACTTATTCCTTCACATATCCTGATCAAACTTAAAAAAGCAGTGGTCTAAGACTCTATAATTTCTTAAAAATGACCTATTTACTCCATCTGGCGCTACGTTTTATCAGTTTACTTGATTTCGTTTCTTCTAAGTTGGCATGTCTTAGCTCCAGTAATTAAAATAATTTTGAATGCGTTTTACCTCATATCCGTTTTATTAAAACGGTTTGAAGGTTTTTATTAGGTCTTTATACAGAGATCAGGAGACAGGAACTATGGAACTCTGTATAAGAAAAAATTCATTCGAAAATACATTCCTCACGAGTGAAGAGCCACGGGGATTTATGAATATTACCTAATTGATAAATTAGCTAAAAAAAAGTAGAAATGGAATTATAACAAAATACGCTTGAGAGATGAGCTAATTACAAAACTGAAATGTATAACTCTGAAAAAGAAATTAGGATCAACAACGGAATGGCAACCATCACTCCATTGCCTTAGGCTGTACAAGGGTAATCCTGTCCCATTAATAAGTGAAATGTATGTGAAACGTTCATATCATATGTTGATAGTAGGAAGGGATCTGATAATATATATTACTATTAAGGTATCTCCTGTTTTCCTTCTTAGCCCTAACAATATGTTTACATACTAAAAACCAAATGAATATGTCTGTACTGTACTGCACTGCCTGAGGCATTTGCTGAACAAATTGTACAAATTTTGGTTGGTTGTTATGGTTCTACTGCGATAACCGTCGCCTGTGCGGCGAAATTTTGTCAGCAGGAGTTCTTTTACATGCCCATAAATCTTCAAATAGGAGCGATGGAACGTTTATGCACACATAAATGCCATTGACTTGGGCCGGGATGAAATCAGCTACCTTGGGCACAAAAAGTCAGCATGATACTAACTCCGCCATCCAGGCCGATACAAATTTTGGGTAGAGTATATTTATTTAATTTGTTCAGAATTCTTAAGTGCTTTATGTGACTGTGTGGGAGACGGGAAAATACAGAGTGTTTCAGAAAAATGTATACACACTTTGAACTGTTATAGAAAATTTATTTCCCGTTCTACAAGGTTAAATTTCTGGGAGAAAGTAATGTTATATTTCTTCAACAGATGACAGCAGAATAGATTCATTAATCGTCCAACAAACGTGCCATAATCACCCAACAATATAAAGTGCCTAACAATGCTTGCTCATTCCATATTCCCTGCCATTCGTGCATTATACGGTTTTATTACCAACAAGATGGCGCTCCGCCGCACTGTCAAAGGACGTACGAGCATACCTGAACCGAAATTTGCCAAGGCGGTGGATAGGACGCAGGGAGCCAATCGAGTTTCCTGTATGCTCTCCAGACCTAACGCCGCTGGATTTCTTCTTAAGGGGCACAGTAAAAGATGTGTACAAACGTAAACAACGTAACTTAGACACACTTTGGAATGAGATTCAAGCGGTGTGCGCAGAAATCTCATTGTACACTTTGGTACGATGTACGAAATCAGTGGTGACTCGTACTCAGAAATGTATTGATGTTGAAGGCTACCATTTTGAACATTTGAACAATCACATTTTCATTAGAAAGCAATTTATTTTTCAAATTGGACATTAAGCTTTCAATTTCCAGAAATTTAACCTCGTAGAACGGAAAATAGATTTTCTATGACACTTCAAAGTGTGTATACATTTTTCTGAAGCACTCTGTATATGCCCGTCTGTCCGTCTGTTCCTCCGTGTACGCGCGATAACTCAGATGCGCTTTATCGGATTTTCATGAAACTTGGTATACGCATTTGTAATGTCCATGGGAAGAAGCCTGTTGATATTGAACCAAATCAGTGACCGGTACCGGAGTAATGCCCAATTTAGTGCATATTTAATGGTAATACATATATTAGAAATAATTCATCAAATGCAAATCAGTTCTCCGGCTTTGGAAGTTACAATATAGTTAGCTATGACAAATAACACTACCCACATATTCCTTCACATATGCTTATCAATCTAGTCAGATGTTTGTTTATTTCGTTGATCACGTTGAAATGAGTAGACTACTACATGAATACTAGCATATAGCCTATAAAAGGTACGAGTTGCATAGTTCACGGTTCTCTCGCTAGAGCTACACAAGAGAACAAAATAACGTCCGTAGTGGAAGCTTCATACTCCATCTTCTGAAAGTTCAACATCCAGCCGCAATACCAACGCAGAAAAACATTATTGTGTGTTACTTTTCGATCCACCCTCGTATTTCGGTTCTATCTCGGTACTTGTTAATAAAGAAATGTGTGTGGCAAAAAATGTTAATTTTAATTGTCACTACAATTTTACTATGCTAGATATTCATGTTTCTTCCTTCTATCGTAGTTGTCACTTCCTGGAAAAATTTAAAATTAACACGAGCAAACTATCCCCAACGGAAATTTTACAGAAAAACAAATATAGCCATTTTATTAGTTACGGATATAAGTATTGAAACTTACATTTATTTTAAATAATTTTTCATAAATTGAAATTCTGAAAAGGATTTCATGAAAACTACCCTTAATATTTTGGTTTTTGAAACCAATTTCTAGGGGTCGCAGTAAAAGTTCAAACATTCCATTATCCAAAATAGAAGTAAATACAATGTTCCGTCCACCCGCAGCAAGCCTGCGCTGACAGACAGACAGATACAATTCCAAAAATATGTATCTTGATTTAGGTATCGTGAGACATATTTTCTCTTTATTATGTCGATTTAAATTTTTTTCACATTTTCAGCACTTTCTCTTTATTACATAAATGCGAGAAAGTAACAGTAATAATAATTAAAGGTAATGAGATCGCTGAAATTATGTTTTATTATAATCCGAACATAACGGTAGATTACACATAGGTTTATAAAGTGTAAGCAATTAAGAATTGTACAGCTTCGATGAAACTGGAGCTCGCTATAGGATCGTTTCAATGAAGAAGGCTGTAATACTTCGTTCGGTGGGCGCAGATTAGGGAAGAGAACTCTGAAATAAAAACCTTAATTGGAGGATTAAGGGGAATATCTTTCCTCGAAACTCCTTACCGAAGCAAACTAACTTAATTAAACTCTAGTACTGCATGAAATTCTTATGAAGCACAAGTTAAAGAAGTTCACATTTTAGTTATTGAAAATACCAAACCTTGTATTAATTCCAATACTGTTTACAATCTCATAGGAAATGTTTTAATGAACTTCGCGGTGAACTTCACTAGAAGAAAATTCTAATAAATATTCTGTAATGCAGGAAATTTTCACCTTAAGTTATGCAGTTTTAAAGAATGGAAATATAATCACTCATTTGTTATCAATGTGTAATTCCTCCACACATATGCACATTGTCACACACAAATAATATACATACACATATAAAGGGGAGATTGCCCCGGTACCATTCAATGTGAACTGAAATTTTGCTCAGAATCTCTACAAAAGGTAGCAAATAAAATTTTTAAGTGCAGTATGTCTAAGTGTTGTATTAGGCCTTTCAAAGTAACAAAGGATTGTTAATTTGTTGGTAAGTAACCATATTTTATTTACAAGCAAGTCCAGAATACTAGTACTTTTTGTTCCCATATGCATAAGGAAATATACTACTGTATACCCGTTAAAGGATGAAAATAGTTGTGCACGAAAGAACATTTTATATTAAGCGATAGGTTATTTAAAACTAGGGATGGGTCCTCGATACTTTCGATACCTCGATACTCTCGATACTTGCATGGTATCGGCATCGAACGATACTTCAGAAAACTCCGCCGATACTTTTTCGATAATTTTGTAATTCTGCAATTCTGCAATTATGTGAGAACGCTAGTATTTTTTAACAAAACTTGTAAGTGGACTGTTTAAAAAACTCATTTTAGTTTTAATGTAGAGTTTAAAAATAATTATAGGCTACTGATGATATTAAATTTTGTCTCATTAAATATGCAGACTTTATTAATTTAGTTGCTATTACACAGTTCTCTCAAATTTTAATTTTTAATGTACCTATTTATTGAAACTGGAAATGTTGAAGGTATCGAGTATCGATGTATCGAGTATCGAGGAAAAAATCATGTATCGGTATCGAGTATCGAGTATCGAGAAAATCTGGTATCGACCCATCCCTGTTTAAAACATAAAATAAAAATAAATAATTAATATGGAAGCATGTAAATCCGTGTTACTATAGTGAGTCCCACGCAAAAATTGGCCAATCATGCGGGTTTCTGCGTCGCGGCGGCCCCTGCTCTGCATCCACTGGCATCTTTTCAGGAAATTTTCTTTCAGGCACATAAATTCAGCTTCAGAGATAGAGTTAATTTCTCTTTTCATATTGTCTTTAAGCTCTTCTAACAGTATGTGACTATTATTTATGGGGAAACTTGAAAATTAAAGTGTTTAGGTCAATTTCCCATACATTAGAAGTAGCCTACTTAAAGACAATATCACAAGAAAAATTAACTCTATCTCGGAAGCAGAACTTATGTGAGTAAAGATAGTTTCCTGAAAAGATGCCAGTATTGTGTGGATGCAAGAGGAGGACATTTCCAACATATCTTGTGATGAGGTACGTGGTTATTTTCATTGTAATTCCAACTGCAAATGGGAGAACCTGAACCATTACACCGTTTGCAGCTTTCTTTGCGTAGATATTTCACCCGATCACTCGGGAGTTAGAACAGGGGCCGCCGCGACGAGGAAACCCGCATGATTGGCCAACTCTTGCGTCGGACTCACTGTATTATTGATAATGTCGATTTTTGTACATTGTGTACAAAAATCGATCACTTTTGCTTTAAAACATGCAAGTTAGTAATTTCAATATAGACAAGTATGTTAACCGCTCTACCAGTGAGACTTTTGGAAGGGATATCACTGTGCTGATTTTAACCGATTATTCCTTCGGTAGAAATTTCCACAAATTTAAAATACCGTATTTGTCTCTGGTGAGTACTTTCCTCAGAAAAGAAAATTTCTCTAAAATTCATGGAATACTCGATAAGTACTATCCGTACTGTTCTATTTTCGCATCAGAAGAAGAAAGAAAAAGGAATAAATTTTACTTATGCGAGTTTTTCCAATGAATTTAGTAGTTCTCTTGTAAATGAAATACAGAAATTATTGTGCGACAAACAAATTCTATGCAGTTTGGCAATGGTATGAGTGACAGACAAAATCAATACCTCTGCGTCAGCGATCTGTCAGAGCGCTGTTGCAATTCAGTGGGGCTAATAATCTATCTCTTAAACCATGGATTTCATCATAAGATGCCAAATAGGTTTTATATGTACGGTATTTTAATATTATCTCCTGCACCTTTAATCTGCACAATACCCTTTGCACTCTGTATACTGAAATGCTTTGATTTCAACAGAATATTGCTCCGGCATGGGTTTGTGAAGTTTCCATATTAGGGCCTACAGTAGGAACCCGGTTATGGAAGCCAAAATTAACCGAGAATGGCTTTTTTCGGGAATTTTTAATCTAGTATATGTGGCAATTATCAATATATGACGGTAACATTATGAAAACATCTTAAAAAAAATTAAAGTGATAGAGCAAGTAAACTACAAGTTAGCGAGTATAGGCATATCTAATTCTATTGTAAAATTAAGTATTAAGGACGTAAGAATATATTTTCCCACAGTATTACAGGTAGGGCTATATAAACTACTAAAATTCATAGCGCTACATCCCTTTGGGGGTCTAGGCCTGCCATCCGATCGCTGCTTCGTGTGCCCTTCGCAGATAATAGGAATGTGGGCATGTGGTCATCTTCCCACTGTTACGACCGGTTTTGATGGCTTATTGAACTGGAGCCCCTACTTCTTTATCAAGTAGCTCCTCAGTTTGTGTCACAAGACTCAGTGCACCCCGTTCCAGACCTCCCTACCTCAGAAAAATCCAAGGAGATACCGGTGATCGAATCTTGACCTGCGAATCCATGGTGAGCAAGGCTAACCACTAGATCAAGCAGGCGATCAAGCAGGTCTATGTATAGTAGTTAGGGGGGATTGCCCCGGTACCGGTCAGGCCTCATTACCGGTCAACAAGGTTTCCTCTAAAACGGCGAGACAAACACGGGCTCTATGCGAGGAATAAAGTTCCTTTTGTTCCTGCCTGCCACTTCATAACTGTTTTCTGCTGCTATCTAGCGCCATTTTAGAGGAAACCTTGTTGACCGGTAACTAGGCCTGACCGGTACCGGGGCAACTCCTATAGGCCTAGGCCTGATTTTCATTAAGCCTATTGATATCAATTATATGAAACAACAGAATAAATACCAGCTGTTTGTATTATCCTAAACTTCATGTATACCAATTCATGTTAACTCCATAATCAAGGACGATTATTTATTTCTTACTAGTATCGATTTTCATTTGGAGAATGTCTTTACATTTTGACATTAATTCTTGCAGTAATGAGTCCAAACAACAAAAGTATTAGATGCGATTTCTGTCCGGGATTGGAACTTAATTTCTGTGACTTCTCTGGTAACGACTGAACTTAAAATCAGATAAAGATAAAGAGTAGTTCAGAAACTATTGCAGACGAACATGAAGTAGTTTACATCGTCTACTAAGACAGATTTACGGGTATAATTTGAAGATCTAATAAGGTCGGTTTATATCGAAACTGTGTACACAGAGAGAACGATTGCCATTCTTCCATAGCTGTAATTTTTGTTTTGTCGCAGAGTAAACAAAACTTGTTATTCCTATCAGAATTGTCTTTCTTTTGTTTGGTACGTGGAGATATTTTCTGTAAAATGCATCCTTCGGAACAAATCTATCCCTTGGGTATCGTCAGTAAACAGTCTTCTATTAATAGGAGCTAAAAAGTTTTGTTCTGGCACTAGATAACAGTTGTGGCCCACTTTAACTTATTTATTATGACGTTTCACTCATTGAAGAATTCTTTATTCTATTGGCAATTGTCAGAGTATGCAAATTGGACTTCTTTCTTTTGTCTTGCTCTTTTATTCCCTATAGATATCTCTTATTTGTAGAGCAGCGATAAAGGAGTCAGTGAACTTGGCTGAAATAACTCTGTGGAACACAGTTATGGATATTATTATTAGTTACTACTATCATTGTTATTGTTGTTAGAGTTGCTTTTGTTTTTATCATAATTTTATTTTAGTTCATTACTTGTATTTTCCCTTCAGATTAGCGACAAAAAATAAATAAAAATCATACTTTTGACTATCTAGCTTATGAAACAGATGGATCATAAGAGTATATGGACTTCTATCTGTCACGAAGACTTACCTTGTAACTACATGCATATATCAATCGATTTTATTTATAAAAATCACTGATGATGATGATTGTTCTGCCCGAAGGCAGGTCCAGATACAAAATCTCGCGGGATGGGAATGAAAGGACACAACACAACACCCAGTCCTGAACCCAGGAAGGAAAAATCCCCGGCCGGGAATCGAACCCGGGCCGCCAGGGTGGAAGGTAGTCACGCTACCAACTCACCCACGGCGGCGGACGACAATTACTAACTAAAGCAATTTACAATTTTATTTAAATTTAAATTTAATTAACTATATTATACACAAAAAGATGTTCCGGTTATGATTTTGCATTTTATATTCTTCTGTATTAGCTGTAATACTTGAATTATATTATAATTAAGAAATCACGCACATTGTGCATTATCTAACCTATCGATCCCGGACCACCGGGGTGGAAAGTAGGAACGCAACCGATACACCCACAGCGGCGGACAATTTAAACATTATTGAGGCTTACAATGACTTTTGTTTATACAGTAATACAAGTAAGATATGCCACATGTATAACTCGATCGGTAAGACCTGAGCCAAACAAACGGCTGCGCATTAGTCTATGATCACGTAATCTAGACCTGCCTGACTTTCATAGCACGTGATGTTCTTTGCTAGTTCATACTGTACAGACCGTGTAAAAACATCTTAGTTAGCCTCACAGCATTCAATAGTGAAGACCTAACGACGTGATATTCTGTGAGTTACATACCATTACTTAAATAATATTTCATGATATTCCACTTTATTTCTTTTTCAATGGTTACGGGCTATTATGAACCGCATAATTTGAAATGAATGGTACAGTATATGCATTCTCTTGTGCCCTTACTCGATTGCAAACGGCGGACGATAAGCTATCTGCGCGTGTTTGGCTCAGGTCTTACCGATCGAAATATAGGCTAAATATTGATACCACGTAAAAGTAGATAACACTACATTTAACGAAAAATTACAGCACAAACAAGTAAAGTAGTTATTGCAAACATATTCTATTTCCATTAAAACAGTTTAATTTTTAGTGCAAAATTGAAATTGTAATTTAATAACACGGAAAGATGACGAAAATAGCATTTGAAATACTAACAGCACAAAAAACTTAGGTAAAATCCCTGACACTGGACTCATTTTTTTTAGACCAAGATTCTCTTCATAAAAGACCTAATACCACACGTATATTCTTATACATAAATCTAATGGAGAAGAGATGTTATCTTGGCGAATGATTCGGTCCAATCCGCCCAGTCTAAATTATACACCACGATCTAGCGAAAAGTAGTGAAATCTCCGCCATATTATCTTCTTGAAACGGTAAAGATTTTCGTGATTGGACGTCAGAGCTGTGATGTCACACCACCAGAGCAGGTAGAATTCTGGGTTAACAGATTGAACAACAGGACAAACCTCGCGGGAGATATAATATTTTCGACACGCGACACGTGCCCTACTAGACTAATATCATTGTTCATAACCTAGCCAACCTAACCTAACCTAACTGCCACTAAAGTAGAATCTACCTGCTACTACTTATTTCCCTCAGAAAAAAAATCACATCGCCCATACAAGCGTGCATATAGGATAAATGGGTCTAATGTCGTGGGATTATGCCAAAATTTCACCTACAAGAATCATTGCTCAAACAAACAAAAATAAGTCACTAAGTATAATGTTAATTGACAGGTAGCAGTTACCAAGATAGTAAGTAAATAAGGCGTAAAGAATAATATTAGAGATAATCTCTGACAAAAACCAACTAAAATGACACATAGAAATTTTAATAATAATAATATAATATGTCAAGTTAAATTTACTCCTTACCTTGACGAATTCACATACAAGGTTAGCTAGCGGGTAGTTACTAAAAACACTATAATCGTATTTTAAAATTACTTGAATAATATTACATTATAATTCACAAATATGATTTATAAGTAGAGTTCGGTGTAGGGTACCCAAATCAGGAAAGCTTTGCGTAGGTTGAGGCGAGAGCGTGGCGTCACTCGTTGCCGCAACATGTAAACATTCAGTCACAGTACGGTACAAAATAATTGTTCACATTTACAGTTATAATATAGGCTAGTACATTACATTTCTGGTTTAGCAATGGTTTGCTTAGCATTGAGTATTTCAGTCTACTTTATGATCTACATGTTTTGATAATCTGAAATAAATTTTGGCTTCTGCGAAGAAAAAGAATATATTCCCATATATTCTGTTTTTGCACCACTTTTCTAATCTGATTTAGTATATCGTCACGACAAGGTCTTAAAGAATTTTTTCTTAGGGTCGGCTCCAGATAAACTTGTTTACCCATATATTTTTTCAAGAAATTTTTAACAATATTTATTTTCGACTTTGTTGAAAGTGATGTTGGTAAGTACGTACCAACTTTATACACAAATATCTGTAACATTCGGTTTGATCTTCAGTGTCTGTTTTTATACCAAATGCCTGTCTTGAATGTGTAATTTAATATTTCTCATATTCCTTTTGTTATACAGTGTTTTCAGACAATCGAGTTATACGTAATCGTATATCTCTTGTGAGCAATTTTTTAAAAATGCAGTGTTGTTTCTTTTTACATACACATATTCCCTTCCGTAAGTTCCTTCTGAAAAGAACGCTTCGTGTTCTCAATTTTCATCTTGTTCCTCAGTACCGTGAATTCCAAAATAGCAGAATTAACACTAATATGAATAATGAAATAATAATTAAAGTGAAACTTCTTTGGCAACGTTTAGAGTGAAATAGAGGAATACATATAATTATATAGAACGGAAGAAGGAAATCATCAGAATAAAATAAGAAATTAACTTTTCGGCATTTTAAATCGAATACGTATAAAACAATAACACAGTTGTGATGAACTAATACCCAAACTGTCACTGATCGTAGTCAGCTGTGTTTATTTGCGTGAACGGGACGCTTTGGTTAAATTTCCGAGAACGTTAATGACGTGTAAACGATGCTCACGCAACGAGTAGAGCCATCTATAATGGTTAAGGGCTCACCACGCCACTAGCTCGAAGCAGTAATAGTCCCCCACTCAAAGCCTGATACCTTTCCCTCGCGCGCTCCCGTGGCCCCACTCTTTCGATAACAACTCTATGCTTACTACTTTCCCCCACTACTTTCGTGACGATTTTCTTCGTAACGCTGGAGCGTACAGCAACTTTGGGTTAGCTCTTGATTTACTCCTAGCGTGCTTAAAGAAGTTCCACTTCAATAATAGAAATTAATTAACTGTCTTCTTGGACAATTTGAATTTATATCCAGAATGTCGAGAACTTATCAAAAGGTTTAAAACACCATTTTCGACCGGTTAACAGAGAGACAGCTCATTGAATTTTTAATACTGTTGAGGCATAGTCTATGGGTGGCGTGCACCAAACTCATGCCTTTTATTCTTTTAGTAAACCTTACTTCTTTAGTTCTAACTACTTTAGTAAGCTACTCTTTTAGTAACCGTACTCTTTTAGTAAGGACGGCGTGCACCAACCAGGAGTACATTAAACTCGGCGACCTTCAACCTAGAGCAATGTACTAAAGAAGTAAATATTTTATTTACTCCCAGAGTAAATGAACTTACTCCACAAGTGGTGGAGAGCACCAACACGGAGTACGTTACTAACGTAGTAAGTTGTGGAGTAAATAAGGCCAATATTTACTCCTACTCAGGGGGTGGAGTAAAGTTGTATAGTAAGTGTGTTCTGTGGCATTTGCGTGAGTTATGAGTTACATATCACATTAAATGGATTACATAATTCAAACTGACGATAAGTTATTGAGATGAAGAAGGTGGTATACCAAAAATGAGAGTTGTGGCAGGTGATTTAATAAATATTAAGCGAACCACACCTAGAAGGGCATTTAATAACGTAAATAATTAAGCTCATAAATCCTTACAAGAAATTTTGGCGTTTGGAAGAAACGATGTCAGATTCTCACTACATCCATGTGATTTCAGCCAGTCAAATGTGGAAATATCATTGCGGAGAGCGATCCAACTAGGAAGACGTCCACCAAAGGTGAGGGGGAGAGTGAGTGGAAGGGACGTTTGCATTGCACGGTACAAGGAGCGCATGTGCTCTCAAATATCTTCCTAGCTGGATCGGCCTTTAGATGCTGCAGTTCTCCCTAACTTTGGGATAGAAAACGACGATGTATTTCAAGCTAATCCTATGGATACAGATATCGGCGAGGTATAGTATATTCCAATAAATGAAAGCCTCCGTTCTTGGAGCTACCCAGAAAACCCTTCCCCCTGCTACTTAACCATAGAGATTACTGAACAATAGGTGATTCTCATTGTTAAACGATTTAATGTTATTATTGTAAATTAATTTTATTACATTACACTTCTATAGCTTAACTTGAAGCACAACATTGCGAATGCCAGAATTATAATAATAATTATAAGAGCTAAAAGTTCAATAGTTGCACCCGCAGTGTTAATGAATAATATGTCCTTTTTTCGGACCCAGGTGTAAAAATGTCCAAACAGGCCACATCGGAAGAAAATTTGACTGACTCTGGGATTAGCGTACATTGAGAAGGGGACACATTGTAAAACCATTCCTTAAAGTCTCCCCAAGTCTCGAATGGTGGAGTGAGACGAGACTTTCATGTTTGGGAATAAACTATAGCAGATGCTGCAGGTCTATAGTATGCTGCTAACTATTTTAATTAACCCCGTGGACAGGGAAGTGAGAAGCATTATAAACTATATAGAAAAAAAAATGCTAACATGAGTGCCGAAAGAAAATTTTAAGGAGGGGCACTGGAGGTTGAAGCTGCACAGGATCTAGAGAAGTAGTAACTGAAATTATTTTTAAACACACAACCATCTACATAATTATTATTGGAGTTCATAGCTTCCGAAATATTGTACCGCCATTTTTTGTTTAAATATTACATTTCTCAGTTGTAATATTATTATTTTTATAAGGTAATTTTTTTTAAGTAAATGTTCTGTGCATTTGAAAAAGGACAGAAACATAATGCTCCTTATTAGTTTTGTTATCCTTTTTATCCCCCTCTTTTTCATGATTTTGTGTAATACTTCTTATTAATATTGTTAAACAGTCAATAAGTATTAATAATTCATTATAGTGAGATTTATGATAAACAACTATAGAATAATTGATTTATCGTTTTTGGGGAAGAATATGTAATTTTAGGAAGTATAAATATTTTAATATATTTTAGAACTTTATTATTATTATGAGAGAAATAATTATAATATTGACAGTGAATCAATTATGAAAATCAACTGGAAATTCCAATTGTTTGCATTATAATACAGAAATAGTTTGCACAAAAATTGTAATCACAGTACCCTAACGTAGGCTACTAAACTGAAAATATTCAATTGAAGGAATAAAAATTAGTAATGAATAAAACATTACTATTAGACCTATTTTAAAACATGAAGATTGTCATTAGTAATATTTGGAACAACCGAAATTCATATTCATTGTTTCAGCGAACCTTTCCTTTTTCATTATCTGGCACTTGAATAATACTGGCAATTGAAATGCACGTGTTCTGCTGCGCTGCACTAACGTTTCTGCTCTGTTCTGCGCAGAATTCGACTACTTCTTTAGTAAAAATCGTTTACTACTTTAGTTAGAACTAAAGAAGTAACTATCAATTGAGCTCTCCAACACCAACTAAAAGAGTAAGTTACTAAAAGAGAAGCACTAAAGTAGTAAATCTAAGACGGGAACCTGACGCAACAAAAACCGGTTTGTCTGTCTCACTCTCGCACATTACTCGTATGACTTAAAGAGTGAGACAGATGTACTGGTTCTTGTATACTCCAGGTCTCCGTCTTAAATTTACTACTTTAGTTTGGTTTACTCCTGGATGGTGCACGCCACCCTATGTGGTGATCACAAATCTATTTTTCTCTGAGATATGATGGATATTTAATCTGGTGAAAGTGGCATAAACTTCCTCTATTTCAGTAAGATTCTACACTATTCGAAAATCAATCCCCGTACACCTGTAAGCCCAGCAAACGAGTGAGAAACTTAGTCGCGTTTTTTGAAGTAGGAATAGTAAAAAATGTATTTAAAAGGACTGATTACATCCTCAACAGAAGCATTTTTTTACTTTTTTACCAAAGCCTCTTAATTGTTTCAGTCATAAAGTCGCGGAAGTACTTGGATCCATGGTAAATAAAATGCTTTAATCAGGATTCTTTGCGAATCAACCAAAAGTTGGAAAGACAAGAGTTTTCAATAATTCTGCTTGCAAAGAAGTACCAGCATTTTTTTATTACAGACAAGTGAACGGTTTCGAACATTAAGTACAAATATACAAATATACGTCCCATGAATATTGACTTATTAATGACAATTTAAATTTAAAAGTGCAGCATAACTTTTAAGTTAGGTTTTGAAACTGAAAATTTTTAAACTAATTTGTTTTATTTATGGAACGTCCACAATTCCTTAATAGTCTTGTAGTAAATTCTGATACATGCTCCATAAATAGCCTCTTCCAGACATCTCCTTTATATAACCCATAATGGAATGCTGTCCTTATATAAATGAAACCCAACTTCAATATACTATTTAATGTAGAAGACAAGTTATTATAGAAGTTAATAAATATATTTAAAGCAATGTGTTCAATTGTAAGTAAACTTCTAATAAGTACTGCGACAGTTATCTCAAACTGATTTTTTCAGTTCGGTTGCACAAGTGGTTATGTGCATTTCAGAGGAATCTTTCAAAACATCAAGGGACATATTTCAAAACAGCACGGGAAAAATGTTGAAAATGTTTGGAATGTTTACATTAAATCGTGTAATTCCCCTACGTACAAATACCAAGAACTGCCCACTGGTAATGTACAGAGACTCCGAGAATGAGTGGGGTTTCAATGGGTTCCTTGCTTGTAATGAATTAAAAATGCTCTTTATTTAAGCAATTCTAACTGATTGCGTTCATGTGGTTTTGTCGGTCAAGGTCGTCGCCATAAAAGTCTTTTTTGCTAAGTTTATCATTTTGCGTTCTTGCCGTTAGATGCTGATCCGACCCTAACAGAAATAGAAACTGCTATAGGTAAAATAAAAACAGCCGTTTACGAAATTCCAAATTCTAGGAAGGTGGAAATAGATTAAATTCAGCGATTCATAGCTCGTTTGTATGATTTGGAGAAAGGAAGAATTACCACAGGAATGGAAAGAATCTATGATTTTACCGATCCACAGAAAGGGAGATAGGGCTAATGTGCTAGGTATCGAGGAATTTCTCTCTTACAAAATTTTGTCTAATATAATTCTGTCAAGATTAACGCCATTTGCAGACGAAATCGTTGTAGATTACCAATGTGGTTTTAGGCGAAATAGATCTACCATTAATCAAATATTTTGTACTCGTCAAATTTTGGAGAAAAAGTGGGAATAGGCCTATAATAAATCTGTGTTCACCAGCTTTTCATGTATTTTAAGAAAGCATATGAGACAAATCGTGTAAATTCCACATTGAGTTTGGGATACCAAAAAAGTTATTTAGTATGTTCAAATTATGACTACTGAAATCTTTAGCAGAGGCAGGCAGGCATGATATTCCTGGATTCCTGGAGATAACTTCCCCAGAAGGTCAAGGGTTTGAATCCCATTTTGAGCTCTTGTCCCTTCACATTTTTATTGTTAAGTAATGACCTTGGGCATTTTTTTTAATGCGTTGTTTCTTTTTGTTGATAGTAGATGTTTATGCGTAAGGAGTAATTCTGTTTTTTTAAATTTATTATTATTTTTCCTATGTACTTGAAACTTCTTAGGAAGTTTAAACTTAATTATTAATTGAACTATTTGGTTAGTGAGATATATGTACATAATATTACTTATTTACAAGGTTCCTTATTCTAATGTTTACAAACTAGGAACTTATATAAGATAGGATTGCCTTTAAAAGTGACTTGAAGCAAGGAGATGCATTATCGCCGTTGCTTTTGAATTTCGCGTTGGTATATGCCATTGGGAAAGTTCAGGAAAACAAAGTAATCTTAGAATTAAACTGCAGTCACCAGAGTTTAGCTTATGCAGGTGATGTTTGTAGTTGGACGATGACGTAAACACAGTCGGGAGAAATGCAGAAAGCTTTTTCGATTCCTGCAGGAATGTTGGATTAGAAATTAATACCAAAGAAACTAAGCGTATGATTAAGAAACATCAAAATAATGCGCTACAGAATATTAGAATAGCATTCGAACAAGTGGCAAAAATCAAAGAGCTTTGACTTCGGTGTTCCTGCTATCCCAGAACCCGTAGGAATCGGCCCATCTGACTGTAAACATCCAGACGATTTGACACTAATTCTACGGAGATAAAGCAAATCCTTGATGTGGGATGCAACATATTATATTAACACAGTAGCACCATCTCATTTATCCTCCACTTGTAAACATGCTGGTTCCGTTGCTGAATCCGCTAAAGAGTTCGAAAAATCGAGCAATTATAGACAATTTGATCTTTAATGTCTTTGCAGTGGAACCTTTGGTCCCTGCTACTTTGAAGGCAAAGCCTTAGTGACTGAATTGGGCAAACTTCTACAGTCCATGACTAGTAATCCTCACGCCACTGAATAAATATTCAGCGTACAGGCAATTGTCTTGAAAGTATTATGTATATGAGGTATTTACATAAAACTGAAATAGCTATTTACGATGTAAGACCGCTTAAAGAACTTAACAGGCAAGCACGAAGTTAACGAAACGCACGCTACGAGTTTTGTTATTCATGTGAGTTTAAGTTCTTATAACGGTCGAACGGTCCAACATTGTATAACGTTTTATGTTATTTTGCAAAGTGAATTTTAGAAGGAAAATAACTTCAGTTTGCTTATGCTTAGAACAGTAACCAAAAATAATTTTGGTAATTTCTTGTGTAGCAGAATTCAAGCTCTTTTTGGTTGGCAACGGTTTGTTTTAATAGAAATGACTGACAAATGGCAAATTACATACCAGAAACATATATATATATTTCTTGAAGTTAAAAATACGAAAGACAAATAATAAACAATCATTTAAAATCATTTGCTATGACAAGGAGTTGCAGGCTTTCAATTAATGAAGAGAAATTAATTTCGTACGATATGCTTTGTGCGAAACTATATATTGCGTTGGCTTACGATTGTGCTTTATCAGAAACTTAACTGCCGGTTTCTACATTAAGGACCAAATTTGTATGGTCGAAATTTGTCTTATTTTGAATATTGTAAATGATGGCGTAGGGGATGCGTTCGCTCCTCTCACACCCGGGTTCGAATCCTGGTCGGTACACGTTACCTAGGTGGGGATTTTCCGGGGTTTTCCTCACCTGTAAGATAAATGGCGGGCAACTTTGGGCCCTTGTGCTCCCCGGATATCATCTGGCCGTCATTATCGCCTTCATCCCATCATCGCCTTGTTCAATTTGAGTGTTTATGCGAATGGTGTGTCTCGTCCTCTGTGCTCGCTTGAACAGACTCGGAGGTGGCCTCGGCATTGAGCTGTTCACTCACTCATGGGAGGCCCTCCATGTCCTTGTCTGGTCAAAAAAGTATGTATGTGATCCATAGATAATCCCTCTCCCGACAGGTCGTGGCTCTGTAAGGACTGGGCGGCGGTGGTTGCTTAAAGTCCCTAAAAGGGAGAGGTAAACTAAGGTATAGAAAGAAAGTAAATGATTAATAGGTACACGATAATAGTAGTAGTAGGAATAATGGTATTTGTACTGGTTACAATGAAGGAAATTGATAATTATTAATTTGTACAAAATGGAAGGGAACGACAGTGACATTTGGTTTCTTACCATAACGGGCTTAGCCCATAAAATTAATCTTTACATAGAATGAGAGAGTTTTGTTAAACATTGTTTATGAATCATAAAATATTCTAAGATGCATTTTGAAAAAAAAAAGGTAATGACGCGCCAAACAATAGAACATGCTACATTAATTATTAAGTGCCAGTATGGTACTTTATGAGATTGTGTGTGGGGACGAAAAATGTCTGTCCGTCTGTCCGTCCGTCCGTGTGTCTGTACGCGCCATAACTCAAATACGCTTTTTGGGATTTTCATCAAACTTGGAAAACAGATTTATAATGTCCATGGGAAGAACCCTATTGATATTGAACCAAATCGGTTCACCGGTACCGGAGCAATGCCCAATTTAGTGCCTATTTTAATAGCTTATGGCGCCTTAGAAAGGCGCCATAACTCAAATACGCTGTATCGGATTTCCATGAAACTTGGTATACGCATTTATGACGTCCATGAAAAGTACCCTATTGAATTTGAACCAAATCTATTGACCGGCACCGGAGTAAAACCCAATTTAGTGTCTATTTTAAAGGCGCAATAACTCAAATACGCTTTATCGGTTTTTTTATGGAACTTCGTATAGTATTTATAATGTCCATGG
The DNA here is from genome assembly GCA_964059195.1 of Ectobius pallidus. Classification (NCBI taxonomy): domain Eukaryota; kingdom Metazoa; phylum Arthropoda; class Insecta; order Blattodea; family Ectobiidae; genus Ectobius; species Ectobius pallidus. The sequence goes on from CAXKWD010000005.1 coordinate 19,495,640, forward strand.
GAAGACATCTATTGATATTCGACTAAATCGGTTGGCCAGTACCGGAATAATGTACAATTTAGTGCCTTTTATGTTAATATATAAGAAGTCGCGATAACTCAAATATGCTTTATTGGATTTTCCTGAAACTTTGTATACCCATTTATAATGTACATGGGAAGACGTCTACTGATATTGGACCAAATCGGTAGACCGGTACCGGAATAAAACCCAATTTAGTGTATATTTTAAAGACGCGGTAACTCAAATACGCTTTACCTGATTTTTATGAAACTTGGTATACACATTTATAATGTCCATGGGAAGACGTCTATTGATATTGGATAAAATCGGTTGGCCTGTTTCGGAGTAATGCTCAATTTAGTGCCTATTTTATGGTAATATACGTATTCGAAAGAATTTATGAAATGCAAATCAGTTATCATGACAACATAGTCAATTGTTTCACTGTGATTTTATAAGGCTTTGGCAATTAAACTACAGTTAGCTATGACAACACTATTGCTTTACATGCTCTTATCCAATTAGACCGTTAAACTGACCCATGTGGCTGAGATGGTAACGTCTTGGCCTCACATTCTGGAGTTCCATGGTTCAAATCCCGAAACCGGCCAATTTGACTTTTCTTTTGTATTCTGCATATCATAATTGCAGTCATAACTGATTAAACAAAAACATACTGGCACTTTGTTACATCAGTTTACCTGATTTTATTAAATGCCAGTATGGTACTTTATAAGATTGTTTGGGGGACGGGAAAATGTCGATCCGTCCGTCTGTCCGTCCGTCTGTCCGTCCGTCCGTGTGTCTGTATGAGCTTAGTTGGAATTTCATGAAAATTGGTATACGCATTTATAACGTCCATGAGAAAACCCTATTGATTTTGAACCAAATTGGTTCACCGGTACCGGAGTAATGCCCAATTTAGTGGCTATTTTAATAATATTATATTAGAAAGGCGCCATAACTCGAATATGCCTTATCAGATTTTTATGAAACTTAATATACGCATTTATGACGTTTATGAAAAGTAATCTATTGAATTTGGATCTAATCGGTTGACCGATACCAGAGTAAAACCCAATTTATTTCCTAATTTAAAGGCACGATAACTCAAATACGTTTTATCGGGTTTTTATGAAACTTGGTATACACATTTGTAATGTCCATGGGAAGATGTTTGTAGATATTTGACAGAATTGGTTGGGCGGTACCGGAATAACGCCCAATTTAGTGCCTTTTAAGGTAATATATTATAAAAAATTTAACAAATGCAAATCTGTTATCCTGACAACATATCGTTTCACATTGTTCATATACGGCTTTGGAATTTGCAATAGGTTGCCATGACACATCCCTTCGCATTTGATTATTATCAAACTAGTCAGATGTTTATTTCGTTCATCAAGTTGAATACTGTTACATACAGAAGACGTATTACTCTGAATTAATTAGGCCTACATACATTAAGTGGAGTTCTTCGCCAGTGTATTTTGTGAAATGTTAACATATTTTAAGAATGTCTTATATCAGTGTATACGCGTTTGAATTAAGGCTAAGTATCAAACTTTAGACCTTTGTTCTTCCGTAAGTCCTGCTTAATGAATCGATCTGTAGCTTAACTCGGAAATCGATAACAAAAATAATTTATTCTCTGCATATCATAATTGCAATTAACTTTTTACTGATTAAACAAAAGCATTGTGGCACTTTGTTATATCAGTTTACCTGATTTTATTTAGTTCATATAATCGCTCTACTTTCGACCATTGAAGTGTAATGAATTTAAAATTTCAATTAATCATGTTTAACCTTCTTCATAAAATATCACGCAGCATTTGCCTGGTTTCATCGCTTCCATTATATTTGTTTCCAGTTCTATCGCTGCTCTGTTTCTCTATGACTAATGAAAACTGGTTTTTCCGGTAGGCGCAATTCAACAGATTTAGCCTGAACAGCGAAACCATCGAGTTGCTTTGAATCAAAGACTGGCGCACACGGTAAGCAAATATGTAAATAATTACAGTAAGTAATTTATTTGTTTTAATTAAGTAATTATTTCCTACTATTTGTGAAACAGTCATATTAAATGCAACCTCTAGTAGCCTATGTTATGTTCCAGAGATTGACAAATAAATCAATAATGATTTTTCCAAATTAATTGACTCTCAACTGTTTACGAGTATATCGTAAATTTATTGGTATGTTGTCAAACTATAGTAGTATTGCCGTTGATAATTTTAAAAATTCAGCTTTGTTTATACTTCTTTGAACTTCGTGGTCATATTGCGAGTCAGTCTCTATATGTACAGTATACCAATAGCCCATGTAACTATTGACTTTATCTTTTTTTGATGTGTTATGGCTTCTGTTAATATCCAGTACGGCATTTGCCTTTACGACTGAGGAAACCATGGAAAAACCGAAGTCAAATTGGCCTCTCATGGGGTTTAACTCGGAACTCCTGAATGCCATTACAAGGCGCTACAATCTCTCCTAGCTCGCTAGGTGATAATTTTCTTGTGCTAATAGATAATAATATTAAATTATTCTCATTGAGATTTTTTCCTTCTCATTCGTGGTCCACGCTTAGTTCCGATGCCAAACAAAACTGCGAATTAAGAACAAAAGAGAAAGAAGAATGAAACACGGGTAAAATGTTGGAGAGAAAATAGAATTCTAGAATTGAACCAGAGGAAGGAAACAAATGGCAGAAATGTAAGAGAGAACTAGAAATAAAGAACGGACGAAGGTATATAGTATGGGACGATGGGAGGTGTTCCGTTTGGAAGGCAATCGTGGAAACCATTCAACTCTCAGCGAAGTAAACAAGAAGAGGAAAGGAAATGCAGTAGGACGTTGCATTACACCACACAAGCCATTGGTATTTCTCAGATGAAATTCTTTCTCAGGGAGTAAAAATCCTACACCGCACCGTGATGTCAAAATCTTTCTATTTCTGCAGTAGCGAATGCGTGGTTCTCAATATAGCTAGACATTTTTGTAATTTATAACAATTGATTCGGGCTGGTTATTTTGTTTTTATCTGTGGAAAAGAAGTCTTCATCCAAACCGGGCATTATTATGAAGTCTATTTAAAAAAAAAAATGGATACTAAGGGTTATCTACTTACCTGTTTCAAAGAGTTTTTCCGTTACTTTCGTATAGAATTCCCTGCAGACTTTTAAAAAAGTGTCATAATGACAGTTATACACGTACGGGGATTAGAGTTGCCAGGTCTCTCTCTCTCTCTCTCTCTCTAAAATAAAAAAAGGAAGATTTTCCATGGATGACCCCAAACTAATTAGAACATCATTTATATACTAACTACATTTCATTTACTCCTTCTGGAACTTCTTAACAATTGTTCATTCTATTTTGAAAATTGATATCACGTTTATTATGTGAAAGAGGTATGTTGTACAATTTATAGTTCTGCTTTCATCGGCTTAATGGTTATGGCTTCTTACATCTATCCACTTATTCTTCCTTAGAGGGAACCCTTTTTACAGAGGCATTCGAACCTTGAATTCTTGGTAAAAACCCTATGACTGGGAACATTTTCATACAAACTTGGGGAAAAAAATTAAAGCACTTGCCACTTCCTTGATAACGATTACATTCTAATAAAACATCACTACCGGTATTCTCACAAAATTTCTCATTAAAAAGTTAATAAATTCTGTGATCTCATATGAACTGCATTTTAAAACTCAGAATAGCTTAATTCTTTACTCAGTGAAAAGCTATATAGCTTTGAATATTGATTATTTCCTGGAAAAAATTAAGTACTTTTCACGATATGTTGTATTTTCTTGTATATTCTGTTCCGGCTATATGAGAAGTTTTCAGGAGCTGTTTTGTAGCATTTCCAAAAGAACTGATCTCTGATTATTGGTTTAATTTTACACTTTAGTGAGGTCATACATTTAATGGATTCTAGTACATTCAATTCACTTTTCTCCAGAGCTTTAATGGAAGTATCAAGTAGTTTTCCAGCTTGAAAGATACAAAAGATACAGAGAATCACGAAGAAAGAGTAAAAAAAATTAAAATACAGAAAAAAACGACGAAGTTACTAAAATGAAGAAATTCCATGTGATTTAAAATAATTTCTATGTTCTTGGATCAGAGAACGAAAGGAAGAAATGTTCTTAAAGGCAAAAGAAAAACTTAGACCGTAAGATATAAAAAAAATTACGGGAAAACCGTAAGACGTGGCAATCCTTACTGAGGTTCACTATAAGAACCAAAGCTAAAGTAAACAAAAACCAGTACATCAGTCTCCTCTTTGACATAAGTTGTGCTGTTTTTGTATACTGTATCTTCGATCTTTTTGGTGCAAGGAATTTATGCTGTGATACCGAGGACTTATATTAGGGAAGTTCAATTTCCGAAGCTGATAAAGTGTAGATTTATTCCATGAGGACCTCCGTGGCCCGGTGGTTAGAATTAGTGAACACAGTTTTGTTCGACCCCCGCACCTCGTCACATGTTTCTGAGAAGGAAATTTTAGGACTACGGCGCACCCAGCCTATAGAGGATCGGCGATAAAGAAGTAACTTTTCTGACGAAGAAGATCATAGATGCCGGCGGACTACATTCCCTAATCCTAACATTTACCAATTAAGTCTATAGAGAAATGTAGGCCTATATTAAAATGGGACCGTCCCTTCAAGAGATGTATCGCCAAGGAGTTTATTAAGTTTATTCGAAGCATGGGTCTCCTCTCCTTGTACACGATATAGCCTATATCATGACCATTGAAGAGAACAACAAATAATGGGGAAGTATAAAAAGACAAAAATATTATAACCTGTATATTTGTAATACTGTAAAGAAAGTACCAATTCTTTCAAGTATTGTCCAAATTTATTAAAAAGTACATTTTGCTTCACAAATTTTCGTACAAAGAGGTGAAGTCACAACTAGAAGAGCGTAGGCTACTGTATACCCCCCATCCCCCCCCCCCCCCGTGGGAATTTCCGACTCATATTTTTTTTGTTGGTATTGCCATCTAGTTTCAGTTTTTAGTTGTTTGCCCCTTATCAATTACAGCATTTACCCGGAAACCCCGGAAAACTACGGAAATCCGGAAAAAATGAGTTTTTCTTTGTTCTTTGCTCCTAATATGGCCAGGTAATTTCTGACTCACATATTTTTTGTTGGTATTGCCATCTAGTTTAAGTCTTTAGTTCTTTGCCCTTTATCAATTACAGCATTTACCCGGAAACCCCGGAAAACTATGGAAATCCGAAGAAAATGAGTTTTTCCTTGTTCTTTGCTCCTAATATGCCCAAGGAATTTCTGATTCACATATTTTTTGTTGGAATTGTCATCTAGTTTAAGGTTTCAGTTGTTTGCCTCTTACCAATTACAACATATCCCCGCAAAACCCGGAAAACCACGTATATACGGAGAAAATGACAATGTTTTATTTTTTAAATCTTTGTTCTTTGCTTCTAATATTCAAAGGGAATTTCTAACTCATATGTTTTTTGTTGGTATTGCCATCCAGATTAAGGTTTCAGTTGTTTTCCCCTTATCAATTACAGCATATCCCCGGAAAACTCCGAAAACCACGAAAATCCGCAGAAAATTATTTTCGTGGTTTTCGGAGTTTTCCGGAGATATGATGTAATTGATAAGGGGAAAACAACTGACCCCTTAATCTAGATGGCAATACCAACACAAAAGCATATGAGTCACACATTCTCTGAATATTAGGAGCAAAGAACTACGATAAAAAAAATAAAAAACAGTAATTTTATTCTGATTTCCGTGGTTTTCAGGGTTTACGTGGATATGCTGTAATTGATAACGGGCAAACAACTGAAACCTTAAACTAGATGGCAATACCAACAAAAAAAAACACATGAGTCAGAAATTCCCTTGGAATATTAGGAGCGAAGAACAAAGATTTTAAAGGAATATTTAAAAAGTAAAAATCTCTGGATTTCCGTGGTTTTCGGAGTTTTCTGGAGATAAGCTATAATTCATAAGGGGAAAACAACTGAAACCTTAATCTAGATGGCAATACCAACAAAAATCATACGAATCAGAAATTCCCTTTGAATATTAGGAGTAAAGAACAAAGATTTAAAAAATAAAACATAGTCATTTTCTTCGTCTATACGTGTTTTTCCGGGTTTTCCTGGTTTATGCTGTAATTGGTAAGGGGAAAACAACTGAAACCTTAATCTAGATGGAAATATCAACTCAAAAACATATGATTCACCAATTCCCTTTGAATACCAGGAGCAAAGAACAAAGATTTTAAAAAATTTAAACGAAGTCATTTTCTCCGGATTTCCGATGTTTTCGGAGTTTTCCGGGGATATGCTGTAATTGATAAGAGGAAAACAACTGAAACCTTAAACTAGATGCCAATACAAACAAAAATGTGTGAGTCAGAAATTCCCTGGGAATATTAGGAGCAAAGAACAAAGAAAAATTAAAACAAATTAATTTTCTCCGGATTTCCATGGTTTTCTGGGTAAATGCTGTAATTGACAAGGGGCAAACAACTAAAAACTTGAACTAGATGGCAATACCAACAAAAAAATATATGTGTCGGAAATTCCCACGGGGGGGGGGGAGGGATTCATATTAGTTAATCAGATTCACAGATTTACAGACAATCTAGACATATAAAATTCAGTATCTGAGTGTGTAGACGAAAATGTTTCGGACCTACAGGTCCATCTTCTTCTCTTCCGTAGGATGTTAATTATGTTGATCAAGCCGTGCTGGCTTTTAAGGTCTTGTGAGAGATTGAGTTATAGTTTCGTATACACGAAACGTTATATAACTTTCTTATGGAGTACAAAATGTGTCAGCGGTTGAACGTTTAAGGTGGAGGGGAGAGGGATTCCACTTGCAGAAATAAACGCTTGTTGGAATATATTTATTCTTGACTTACGAACAAATGTGTACAATGAATGCCATTTCATAAGCCTAAAAATTAATAATAATGATAGGTATAATTATAATATTATTATTATAATCATAATAATAATGGAAGTAATTCTAATGATAATTATGATAAGACTAATATTATTCATAATATTAACAATAGTGTAACAAACCGCTGGCAGAAACAGTAGTCATAAGTTTTGTTTTCAAACTTTGACAAAGCCGGTAAGGTATGAATATTGTTTTCTGTGGTATAATTAATATTGGTTATTTATTATAGAACTGTTGCAACGTCTGACTGACTGACTCTGTCCTATATCCCCAGCGTCGGGGGAAGGGCCTCTAATTGGAGGTTTCTGATACCGATATGAATTTTGTTACGCTTATTTTCCGAGAGAGGGCAGAGGGACAGGTGGTAAGCCCATCGCCTCACAACCCCCAGGAAACTAAGGTACTTATTACTTGGACATGAAAGGCCGGGAAATTTTGTCCAGAGTGTCTAATTTAGGCTTGGAGTTCTTTAACGTGCCGTAAATCTACGACACGGGCCCCCCAGCTTAAAGTCCCTCCCGGAGGGCTCCGTGCCCGGATTTTTACGTCCGGAAAAATCCATCGACCGCGGCCAGGTTTGATCTAGAGGCGGGCACGCTATCCCCAGACCACCGCGGCCGACGTTGCAACGTCTACTGTGTATATGTGTGTTGACACATTTCTATTGCCGGTTGTGACAGTCGTTTCAACAGTCGCTCCAGATATCAAGCAAAAATAACATTGCTCAGTTCATTTTTCATTTTTAGGTTGAAGTTTTTCACCACCTCTTTTCTTTGCTGAATCCATAATGGGGTTATACAGCAGTAAGTAAATGATAAGATGAGAAGGAATGAGCAGAAATGCCTGTTAGCAGGTGCAAGAAAATCCCATACAGCTAATTCTTAACATTAACTTCCTTCAAAACATTAACGGCACCTTCACAAAATATTGGCGCGCCAATGAGAATGCGCTGTGAAATCCGTGCTGGAAATTTGAAGGAACCAAATTATCAATGATGGAATGTTTGAATGTCAACCTCTAATAGTAATCACAATGATAATATTGGGGACTCTTGTGAATTAGTGGTCATACCTCTTAATCCCAAATCCTCATCACGTGTTAAGCAATGAAAAGTTGGGAAATTGTTGAAACCTCATTATTAGGGCAAGGCATTTAATGACCATAAAGTAGTGAAAAAATGCAAAATAAAAAATGCATTTATGACCTAAAAATAGTGAAAAAATGACCCGAAATCTTAAAAAAAAGACCAATAAATTTACCATTATTACTTATAATTAAAGTTTAGTTTTAAATTTATTACTTGACAAGCAAACTTTGATTTACCTTTGGTAATCCGGACGGCCGTTTCGCACTACTTTAGTGATGCTTTAGTGATTACATTGATGCACTAAAGTAGTGCGAAACGGCCGTCCGGATTACCAAAAGTAAATCAAAGTTTGCTTGTCAAGTAATAAATTTAAAACTAAACTTTTGTTAAAGCAATCAAGAATGGACAACACTCAAACATACAGTTACTTATAATTAGTTGTCCTTAAGTAATGAATTGCTAAATACAGTTTATGAAGGTGCGTTATATATGAATTTACATTATAAAACACACTTATTTTGATACTAAAGAAGTAAGTAAATTTATTCTACTTGGACACCCTTAGCGAAAAAGAAATTCTTTCTGAACTGGCATGCCAATCAAATTGCCCCTAGCAAATATGTGTCATTTAAAAAGAAAGAAAAAATCCTTATTGCTACAAGACAAAATGCTATGAATTAAAATGAACTATGAACACTTCGAGGAAATTCTCAAATAAAAACGATCGTCTGTTGTCTAAAAGAAATTATTTGTACATAGGAAAGAACCTCTCTATCTCCACTGAAACATTTAAAATGCCGAAAAATTATCTAAAATGCTGAAAATGACCTATAAATGCCAAAAATGACCTAAAAATTGCCAAAAAATGACCTATCTCTTGAAAATGACGAAAAATGCAAAATAACGCAAAGTAATGCAAAATCAAATCGCCCTGATTTAATAAATTTTTTCATGAAACATATTTATATATAGTCGAGCTATCTTTTAACCTTCATATAAAAAAGATGCAAAATCATCAAATGCCTTGCCCTACTCATTATTATAAGCTACAATTAACTCTAGCTCCGGCTGGAAACTATAAACATAGCATTTAGACTTACAGCCTTACTAATAAAAGCTGCTTATATCTGCGTTGAACGGTTGTTTGGTTGTTCACCGTGCAAGTTCTACATAAGCCGTATTACCAATAAACGGAGTGTAACTGCCGAGGTTTACACCGGGTTTGTACGTCCAACGTCATCAACACGTCACTCTAGTTGTGACGTTACTAGCCCCTGGCTATGAATGGACTGCTGAACGTCATCTGTTGGTGCAACGGGCAAACAACGATGGATCGTCTGCAGACAGTAATTCTAGTTTCAGTATTTCATTATATTGTTTTCAGAAAGCAGTAATCATGGGTACAAGTATGGAAATATGTCCCGCAAACAAGGAACAATGTTTATAATTCCGCAAAAGCAGCTCAAATTATGCGTAGCCTCAAAATTCAATCTCAGACATCTACGAAACGACCGGCTGTTACGGATATCGGCCATCTTGATTATTTACGTCAAGTTTATACAAGGGGGCCAGGCTGTGTAAAGCGTTGCACACATTCAGCCTTATGCAAGGATTATTAGTACACTTTTTCTCCTCAGCTGTGTATATTCCTGGTATAAATGTTACAACTGGATTATTAGTAAGACTGTTAGTATTTTAAAAGACTGCATTGTACTATAACTACTAAGGATTTCACGGCCGGCGTTCAATGATATTTCCATTTCCGGGCTGCATGGCCGTGGTCTGTCCGTTGATATTGCTGACGTTTCGCCACGAACTACGTCGAGCATCTTCAGAGCTGGTTACAGCTAGGTGATTGGCTGCGAACTGCTGACAAGCTCTCAAACTACTGGTATTATTACCTCCTCCTCGCGCTCTGGTTGGTCGGCGCTCGGCTGTCGTGATTCATCCTCTCTTCCGATAGGTCCAGATAGGACCTAGAAGTGAGAGGAATCCATGTTCTGTGAACTCTTTGCATTTATTCTTTTCCGTTGAAGTTGCTGGTGTGTTTCTGAATCTCAATAGCTTCCCGGTATAACCTGGGGACGTAATGTGTGGTGGAACTGAGAACTTCTGTTTCTTGAAGCCGATGTCATGGCCTGATTGTAGTGCGTGCTTTGCGACTGCCAATTTTTCAATGTTTCCCAATCTACATTGACCATTATGCTCTTTTAGTCTAGTATTAATGCTTCTCTCCGCTGTGCCGATATAGACGCTCCAGCAACTGCGTGGTATTCTGTACACGCCCGCCTTACCAAGGGGGTCCTGTTCATCTTTAGCAGAATTGAGATACTGTTAATTTTCTTTGTAGGCTTGTAGATGGTCCTAATATTATGTCTTTTGTCTTGAAGCGCACTGATCCCATGTGGTTCAAATTCCTAATAAAATTGATTATTTATGCTTGTGTAATAAAATTTCAGTAGTCACCCAACCGAAACAGTGAGATCTTTCCCTTAAGGACTCATAAGCCACCACCCGAGTAAAATTTCATGAAAAAGTCCATTATTAGCCAAGAAAATGTGCCAAAATGTGTAGACACTAGGCGTACATTATTAATTGGAAGAATAGGAGGTTCAATAGATCAAAAATATATAATTTTTTAGATATTAATAAATAGTTATTCATTAACAATCAACAGTTTGGAAACATTAATAGGCCTATTTTCATTGCGTTACTTCCTTGGACTACCTACATTGTTATCATGTTCCAGAGAAGACGACGGCATAGCGTACATATGCATAGAAGCTTTGATATAATGGGCTGATGATACTCTTAAATCCGTCCCCTTGGCAACGGGTGTGGTATATATAGCCACATGGAGATAAAATCGTTGATGTTCGTGGAAAAATGTCGTACCGGCAAGTTAAAACTTCCAACTTTTCAAGAAAGGAAAAACTGAAAATGATAATAACACATAACCATCTATCCTACCAATAACCTGTAATGAAAGAAAATATGTTTTATCCACCAAAATATTACAGTAATCGCGCCTAGGACATGGACTGAGGTGAAGAGTTTCTCATGAGATAATTCGCAGGAATTACTGAACAGGCAAAGAACATGTGACATTTTGTAAATGTTGAATTACTGGGCTCTTATTGGTAAAAAACTTGAGATATTTTGCAGTTATTTGCAAAAACTGAAATAACCCTTGTTTAGAGGAAGAAAAAATCAGTTTTTTAACATTACATTTTGCACGAACACCAACGAAATCTAAATTTTGTTTACTCTCCTGTATTCAAGATAACTTGTTCGAATGGTTTTATATTATGTAACTTGGTTTCTTCTCATCTAACGAAATATTATTTTGCTTACATATTATATAAGGAACAGATGCAATACATGTTATAATTATAATTGCAGTTATGATATGCAGATTTTTTTAAAAATCGATTTCCGAGTTAACTCCAGATTAAGTCATTAAGCAGGGCTTACGGAAGAACAAAGGTCTAGTTTTTTTAAATCAGATTAACATCGTCCAGCATCAGCAGAACTGTACAGATTTGTGATATCCTGACAATTGCACACTCACATAAAGATAGAAAAAAAGTCAAATTGCCATCTACGGGATTTGAGCCAGGGATCTCCAGAATGCGAATATAATGCGTTACCATTTCGCCCACCTCGCTCAGTTTAAAGGTTTAGTTTGATAAGCACATGTGAAGGAGTAGAATTATTTGTCATATTTGTCGTATTCTTTCTATTATATTACCATAAATTAAGTACTAAATTGGGCTTTTACTCCGGTACCGGTTAACCAATTTGGACCAATATAAATAGGTTTCTTTCCATGGACGTTATAAATGCGTTCACGGATGGACGGACGACAGACGGACATACATTTTCCCGTCCCTACACAGTCTTATAAAGGTCCATTCTGGCACTTAATAACAATAAGAAACTAAACTCCTAGCTAAGAAAAATCCGAGAAGGTTCAGAGGTTCGCACCCACCCTTCCGGATCTGAAGTTAGGACCGCTATCCACAAGACCAGCAGAAGGTCTAGGACAGTAAAGCTGTACGTCAAAATAATAAAGTTTAAAGCATTGTGATAACTTTAGGATATTGTTTTGATTATATACTTTTACTTTTATTTAAGTCAGACAGATACGAGTGTTAAAATATAATTCTTAAATTTGGTATGGTCAGTTATCGATACTAAATTTTCTTATAATTAATTTACTTAAAAGCTTATAAAAAGGGGAACCCATTACAAGCATGAAATGAAAAATGCCACTTTAGACGTGTAATTCTATTTGTTATACATGATTCTAGAAGCTTAATGGGTTATATACACTAATTAAGGAAAAACACAATAAAATATAATTATTTAAGAAAATAAAGCATAGAACATAAAATAGAAAATAACGTCTAAATAAATCGTAGTTCTTAAAAATTTGAATTAATCTGAAGTAGGCAGCATTATTAATACTTTGAGATAACTTCTGGCATTGACCAACAGGCAGTTGTAAGATTATTGGCGTTCTAATTATTTTTAAGTTACCTATAATTGAAACAAACATAGTACTGGGTAATTTGAAGTTACCAACTTAATGGGATTGTTAAATTGATTTTCTATCAGTGTACATTCCGCTTGAGTCAATTCACATCTATGAAATACCCCAGCACTACAATTTATTTAAACCTTGCCTAAACACATGTAACTGCAATTCAACGGATTCGGTTGTATTTGAACAATCACTTTGTGGCATGTACCAGTAAATTGTGCTCAGCGTCTGTAAACTTGAAAAAGAATCACACTATCCTAAAACATGTGAAGAATGGCAAACACAGATCACGGTAACACGAGGTTGTCGAGAATTAAAATTCAGCTCTAGTTTGTAACACTTCTGTAAAATTAATCCATACCATACTTCAAGGTTGGCAGCATAAAATCAAACAAACGGTAGAAGCATTCATTTCTGCTAGTATTGTACTTTACCTCTTTTGAAATGAACAGCTTAAGGAATGGATAGGAACAGGATTTGATTTAATCTGATAAAAATAAATAAGCAATGTATTTTTTGGATATTTGATTACCACTACTAGAATTTACTCCAATATTATGTGTCGAAAGATAGTAAGTTCTACGGACTTCTTTCAAAATACTGACTACTCTTTATTTACCACTGTGTATATTCATAATTGTACATAGACTCTACAATTATGGTTTTTTAAGAATTAAATTAAAATGTTAAATTAAGATAATGATATTTGTAGCCCCTAGTAGAATGTATTGTTATATGAGGGTTATTGTTATTTTGAGGGGTCGTAATATACCACACATTAGAAGGCTGCTTGCAGAAAACTATAATCTACAGTATAATTCATGGGAAGGACATGCGAAAAAGTAAAATAATGAACCACAAAAAAGCTAATTTTGTTAACTCAACTTACTGACTTCCGTTGAATTGTAACCATAGCTACTTTACACTCTCACACTAAAAAATTACTATCCAGACTGGCTTAACATCACGGATCATGGCACGTTTTGAACCAGCCATATGTCAGAAATTTCAAACTCGGTAGATGGTGGGAAGAGGGAAGAAAAAGACAAGACAAAGCTAAAGCAAAACAGTGCCTCCTTATGGTGTTTTAATTGTAAGTTTTGCACAGGTAGGGACACAAAGCGGACCGACTCTTGTAGCTGATTTCAGAGCCTTGTGATACGTAAATAAATGTAAGAGATGTAACGGAAAGTTTGTTTTCACAAGCAATGCAAATTACGTGAAATTATTTCTCAATTTAAGCAATGTTCATTTCAATACATTCCCTGCTATCCTGTGAATGCCGCTAGGCATTCGCAGTGGCTCATATAGGAAACTTAGATATTTTAGTCTATCCGCTTTTTTCCCCCTACATGTACATGTTGAAATAACAAGCTAACTCACAGTACATTTGTGCACACATAAGGGAATATTTTTAGCTTCAGTTATCCTATTTTCCACCCCTCATGAACGTTTCTTTTCTGGAATTTCTAAGAAATGTTACAGATATCAGGCACCCAGAAAATAATATTGGTGGTTGGGAAGGATACTGATCTGATACCAGCTACCATCCTTAGGGCTAAGATAATGGTTTGAAGTAATAATTCAACCTATCGTTATAAAAGGGTGTTTGTAAAATAGCTTCATCGGTATAGTGAGTTACATTTAACATTATTAAGATAGGAATTTCGCCGGGACCAAACAAAAATATTGCTATAAGCGGGTTTATCGTTATATCGATCTTCGTTATACAGAGGTTTGACTGTGTTATGTTTCAGGGGTTTGTAACTTTGTACGAAGGCTTCACTCGTCCATTGAGAAATCACTAGTATAAACATATTTTTTGTATTCAGCACATTTAAAGCAGGACCTGATGTTATCATTTTAATGTCGAAATGCTCAAAATGGGTAGATATATTTTAAAGTGCATCAACATCAGATACCACTTACATGAAGGAAGGGAATGGGGAATGAAGAGAGAGGATCAGAGGGAGACTGAGGATTTGAAAATGAAGCTCTATGATTACTTCAGTGGCCAAAGGGAAGTCACAAAATATTTTATATAATTTTTGCCGGTTTGGAATTTGACCGGCAAATTTTCAGTTTGGGAATCTTGACGCTAAGGGCCTTGACCCTTTACTCAATCACATGGCACCAAAATCACTTTTATATCACATCGGTCTGCTTAATACTGTACAGTCGGTCAAATAAAAAACGTCGGGCGGTATTTGATTAAGTATCACGAACGAGCATATGCGCATGTACAGGAATACTTAAGGTTAGGTTCACACACGCCTCTTGTCTATCCATGTATTTTCTTGATTATTTAGTCAGTTTTGTTCTAAAACAAACATGTATAGAAGGCTGTGGCTATATGCCTCAAATCCGCAATATTCTTGGTTGCAAATTTTTATAATATTAATAATTAATAGATTCGCGAGGAATATGTTTATTCAAGGAGCATTTTTCTAAGATTTTATTTTATAATACCGGTACTTCTAGTGCAAAATCAATAACTTACGCTCAACTTCTGCAACCAATCTTAGCATCGAAATACGCGTCCGGCCAGATCAACGTTTGCTATGAAAACTTCCGGTCGCATTATAGTAAAGTTCCCACCTCTGAGCTGCTCTTTCATAAATATGGAACCTTCTCGCTGCTTCAGAGACCGAAAAATGCAGGTCAATTACAGCCCTAACTACACTTTCTCTCACGTTAGCATTTGTATGTGGCGATGACACAAAGCAAAATGAATTATGACAATGCATTAAGTTGAATATCGTGTGTTGCGCTTTCCGCGTTGTTCATTTTTTCCCTCCTTGTTCATATTTTCCCTCCTGCCGCATGGCCTCATATGTTCCGAAAATGACCTGTATTTTGTGTTTTTTTTGGAAACTTGTGAACTTTGCGTCAAAACTTTAATTTTAACAGCATACCAGTCCCGACGTTTTTTATTTGACCGACTGTACAAGTAGACCTACCGTTCAATTAAAACTGACATAGTAATGACTTTAATGATCTAAACAGGGCAGTATAAGGTATATTTCTGTAATGCGTTCCTTCATCGAGTTTGCTTCGTTATCAACCAATAAATTAATTGTTCAGTATTTCAATTATTTTCATTTTCCTACTGAGGTATACAATTTGCTTTTAAATTATAGTTTCAACCTATCTTCAGTATTTAACACATTAAAAATCTAACCTACTTTAAAAAAACATAACTTATCTTAATATAGTCAATATGTAAGGTATACGTAGCATAAGCTACTAGTCAAGAAATATAAAAACTGGTGTACATACATTAAATTAGTCATGGGAATTACTAAGAATTCTTACAACTGTTAAAAATGTATTTGGAGTTCATAAAATAAAAGTCTTATACTAAAATGTAGATGTTGTTTTCTTCCTAAAACGCGTTTCGACGCTAATAAATCATCTTCAGGTAAAATTCTGCGTGAGTTGTAAAAATCTGTTTTTGCAGTCCTCAGCTAGTAAGTGTTACTTACGAAAGTTGTTTACATGGATCGTAAGTTGACATTCCCACACAGTCTTGTTGCTAAGGGCGGTTGCGATGAGGTTAAATTACTTACGGTCCAAGCGCCACGTCATAATTCATTACGATACACTTCATAATACAAGTCTTTATGGACAAAGCCCCCAGGACAAATATTCGGTTCCCATAACAACACACACATGCGAATCACTTTCTGAAATAAACATATATTTTCAAGAATGTATTTACATAATCTTTTCAGGTAATATCACAATTAATATAATTAAATTGATATAAATAATCATCGTGCAAAAAATAGCATGCAACACACGGGCCGTAAAGGCATTTACGGGTCTCGAAAACTTAAAAACCCTCGGCTGCGCCTCGGGTTTTCAATCTGTTTCCTCGACCCGTAAACGTGCCTTACGGCACTTGTATCGCAATATACTATATGCTGTGGGCTGGATGGTCAGCCTTCTGCCGATAGATGTGTACTCTAGACTAGAAGCTTAGGCTACTAACATATATATATATATATATATATATATATATATATATACACATATTACTTATATACTCACTCAATGGCAATAGACAATTCCTAAGCAAGCTAAAGGAATATTATCTATTTTGTGAAACCCGAAGGTTCATTGCCGCGCTTACCTGAGTCCACCATTCAACCTTATTCTGTGCTAACTCCATCCAATCATCCCTCGCAAATCCTACTTCCCTTAAATCCATTCTAAGATTGTTCTCCCGCCTAGGCCTACATCTTCCAGGTGGACTTTTCCCTTGGGGTCTCCCAATCAATACTTTTGAGATATGTCTTTCCTCCCCCATGCGTGCAAACGTCCAGCCCATTTCATCCTTCGCGATTTAATATATATATATATATATATATATATATATATATTGACTATAATAAGGTACCTTTTTTTAAGTAGGTTAGATTTTAATGTGTTAAATACTGAGCATAGGTGGAAATTGCAACTTAAAAGCAAAATCGTCTAGTATTTATAGGTTCCCAAGAAATAAATACTTCTACGCAAGATGTTAACAACAGTTTCATATTGAACAAATAAAAATGTTCGTGTATGCTTGACGCCCTTAGTGCAGGTTTACCACATTAGAGGAAGTAATTGTACCTGAGTGCTGTAGCTAAGTCATGTACACAGTCTCCAGGGTATAATAGAGGTCAGGAATGGTATAATCCCACAGTCCCTTACCTTGGGTCGAATCCCGAACCGCTCATTATCTAATTGCGTAACCAGGCGTAAAAGCATGGGGCTCTCGTTGGACTCTCCTCTCCGTTTAGGTACCATTGTTGCAGCCTTACATGTGTCCATTGCTCTTCAATCAGTTGTACACATGTTCTATATGTCTTCGATAAGATTTTGCGATAATTATGTTAATAACAGTAGGAAGCCCTCAACTCTCACTAGCGGTGTATGAAACAGAAGCTGCAATGTTATGCTATAATATGTTCTAAGTAATATCCAATAATATTATACAAGTTCTTCTGATATTTTCTTAAAACATCATCTATAAATACTTAATATAGTGAGACAACAGCTCTGTTTTGCATCTATAAATATTTATAAGGTTTTCTTAACAGCAGTGGACAATTTCATATAAATATTAAGCGAAAATGAATATTAAGTCTAGAATATTTCGTACTTTTTAGGTTTAATTGTTATTATTCCAAACGTGTTATTTTTAAATTTATATTCTGTGTTTGTATATACATTAAAAACTAAACTCCTTAGCGCTACATCCCTTGAGAGACTTGGCATACCTTCCGACCGCTGTGTCATTTACCTGAGGCAGATGGCAGAATTGGGGCATGTGGTCAGCGTGCCGACACCCACGGCAGTTAATGATGGTTTCCCTGACCGGAGCCACTACTTCTCAATCAAGTAGCTCTCCGTTCCAGACCTCTCTAACTCAGATAAATCCGAGAAGTACCGGGGACCGAACCCGGGCTTGCTGAACCGTAGTCAGCGACGCTAACCACGAGACCACGCATACGTTCATTTGTTTATATTATTGTATATTATTTTCTTGGAAGAGAAGTACACTTCATTCACCTGGTGAAAAAAATTGAAATCTTAAAAAAAATTAAAGGTCAAAATGTATTGTATTGCATTCCATTCTATTGTTTATTGACTTGGCCATGTTATATATATATATATATATTATTTTATGTTTGGAGGCACAAATTTCAAGTAATTATCTGGTGGATCTAGCCTGTTATGAAACAAAGGCTTTTATGGAAGGCTGGATTAGTCTATTCCATCAGGCAGTTTATTATCAGTATTTTAAACCTTAGCATAAGCACCACTTGTAGCCTAAAGTAAACCAGGCCAATTCCACTTCACACTACGAAGGTTGAAATAAGTCACAAAATATATCTTGATGTAAAATCTTTCTTGAACATTATTTCGCAGAGGCAAGAAGCATTTTATTCCGAGGGTAAAATTTCCCTAGGTGGAAATCGAGTCCTGTTTTCAGCTTGGTACGCTAATACCAGTATCATTCTCCTCCCCACGAACTATCCCTTATCATTCAAACTATTCCTTATACCTCCTATACCTCTCTACAGACACTAGGAATCTGAATAGCCTCGTCCGCTTCAATACAAGCCTAACAGTATGTGACTATTATTTATGGAAGGAACTTCAAAATAAAGTATACAAGTCGAACCTCTGTACATTAGAAGAACTTAAAGTCATTATCACAATAGACATTAACTATATCTCGGAAGCTGAACTTATGCTCGTGAAAAAAAATCCTAAAAACGGTGTCAGTGTTGTATGGAGGCAAGAGGAGAACATTTCCAACATCTCTTGTGATGAGGTACGTGGTTGTTTTCATTGTAATCTTAACTGTAACTGTGAGAACCTGAATTATTACACCGTTCGCGGCTTTACTTGCGTTGATTTTTCACCCGATGGCTCGGGAGTTAGAGCTGTGGCCACCACGATGCAGAAACCCGCATGATCTGCCAACTTGTACGTGAAACACACTGTATAAAGAGCCTCTTAATAAAATTAAGAGTTTATTTTCAATATTATAGTAACTAAATAATTTAATGAACCTATATAATCGTAAATTAGTAAGTTGCAAATTGTAAAGTGCATATAGGGGCTTCTAACAGGAATCCAGGACAGGGGCCAATAAGTATTAAAGTATTAAATTAAATTAAATTATATTATAGAAACTAATATTGGTTTCTGATGTGCCTTCGTTGTATTTTCCGAAAAAAAAGGACCACGCCAGCTTTTTTTTCGTTTCGATTTTCGATGGAAGTTTTAATTTCAGTAAAGACTTAATATAAGATTAAATCAGGTAAACTGATATAACCAAGTGCCAGTATGTTTTTGTTGAATCAATTATGATATGCAGAAAATAAGTTTTTCCTAATCAGATTAAAATCGACCAGCGTCAGCAGAACTACAGATTTGTGAAACCTTGACAATCGCGCTCTCACATAAAAATAAAAAAATTAAATTAAAAAATCCATGTCAAATCGGACGGCTCCGGGATTTGATCCGGGGACCTCCAGAATACGAGTCCAAGGCGTTACCATTTGGCCAACTCAGTCAGTTTGACGGTGTCCTTTGATAAGCATAAGTGAAGAATAGTGTTAACTGTCAAATTATACAGGTAGATAAAAATTAAAAAAACATGTGAACTTTAATTAGTCGTTACTCTGGTACAGCTCAACCGATTAAGTCCAAAATGAACAGGCTTCTTGCCATGGACATTATAAATGCGTATACCAAGTTTCATGAAAATCCGATAAAGCATATTTGAGTTATGGGGCCTTTTGTTTTATAATACCATAAAAATGCACTAAATTGGGCATTATTCCGGTACCGGCCAACCGATTTGGTCCAATATCAACAGACGTCTTTTCCATGGACATTATAAATGTGTATACCAATTTTCATGAAAATCCGATAAAACGTATTTGAGTTATGGCGCTTTTAAATAAAAACACTAAATTGGGTTTGACGCCGGTACCGATGAACCAATTTGGTTCAATAACAATAGGGTTCTTCCCATGGACATTGTAAATGCCTATACCAAGTTTCATGAAAATCCGATAAAGCGTATTTGAGTTATGGCGCGTACAGACACACGGACAGACAGACAGACGGACAGACATTTTTCGTCCCCCACACACAATCTCATAAAGTACCATACTGGCACTTAATAACTTATTAATTTCGTACGTGTGACGTCAACGTGGACAGAGAAGTACAAGGTTATACGTCAGTAATATAATACTTAATTCTAAAACTTTCACCTTATTCTGTCAAGTGTACTTGAGGTTGCAAACTTTTATGATAAGCTTACTTAGAGTTTCCACCTTATTTTGTGAGGAATACTATGAATTATTAGCAACCTGTTGTATCATAACTACTTTGGATGTTCACCCTAATGCCAGGACTACTTTGAATTTGCACCCTATTATGTAAATATTGCTTTGAGTTTACAGCCTATTATAGAGGGAGACAGGGGGACATTAGGGAAGATACTGACAGGAAGGAAGAGACAGAGAGAATTCAATTGAATTGATTTTATTTTAAGGATTGTAAGCGTAGAACTTAAAAGTTCCTTTTATGCAAACAATCCGCTCACAACGACAGAAAAAATTACAAATAAATTATAAACATAATAATTTCAGACACGAGAGAGAGAGAGAGAGAGAGAGAGAGAGAGAGGGAGAGAGAGAGAGAGAAAGAGAGAGGAGAGGGAGGAAGAGAGTAGATATACACAAACTTGAAAATATCATAGATAGTAAATAGGTACTGGATAGGTACTGAAATGAGTAGATTAACTACTTAATATTTTTAAGAATTAATCAAAAATGACGTTGTGATTAAAGTTTTATTTGCAGGATAGATTGCGTATTCTGTAAACTGTATAAAACCACCCAGGTCTACTTGGGAAATGTATTTATTGAGGGGAAAATTATTTTTCTGAATCAGAAAGGCGTTTACATTAAGCCGATTATACGGCTCTCTGACACTAATACTTGAAGTGAGAAATTTCATGGGTTTAAGCAGATGTACGCTGCATACGGTACAAAGAACAGACTATAAACACAGTCAGAGAGAAGATGTTTGAGCATCAGTATTATAAATCGAAAAAAAGCTCTGGACTTCATTAAAAGATCCGATTCCATATTTTAATAATATTTTAAATATTCTGTGAAGATTTACTAGAACAGAACCTTAAAAGATAATTAAATTCTAAACATTTTGGGATAGTGAATACTATTCCAATTATTTCCGTTTTACATTAAATTGAAATGTTGCTTAATACAAGGAATTTTTACAATCATAGGCCTAATTCTCTCAGATTCAGTTGAATCTGGGAGACAAAATAAAATACACGTAGGCATACACTATAGCCCAGTATTTTGTTGTACATATTTTTTGGGAACTTCTGAAATCCTTTAGGAACTTTAATTGGAAATTGTGCTTTCCTATAGTGATAACTATCAGTAATAACTCATCTAATTTGTTATATTTATAGATAAAAAATTATACAGTTGAAAATAATAGCCAAGTTACGTTCTTGACATATTAGCAGGGCCCGGATTCTAATGACATGTCATCTTTTTATTGATGCTGCATAGACATTGCTAACTTGTGGATAAATCCTAATCATGGCCTCTAGATTATAGAAATGCATTTTTATTAGGTCATTTTTTGCATTTTTATATTTTTAGGGCATTTATTTCAATTTTAGGTCATTATTTTGTCATTTTCGTGTCATTTGCTTCCTTATTTAGTCAATTTCATGTATTTACATTGAGTGTATTAACTTTTTTTTTGTCACTAGCGGTTCTCTCTTTGAAGTGTTGTTTGTTTAATGCAAGAAGGAAAAATTCGGCATTAAAGTGTTTATATGTCTCAGTCGGAAGTGAGAATCAAAGAAACGCCAAAATTGTGTATAGTGCAGTTACTCATTGCATGGCCAGTCGTCTTCAAAGATTTCGGTGTTTCTTTATGTTAATATTGATCTGACAAAATCGGTCTTGGGCTTCCGCTTTCCAAAAAAAAAAAAAAAAACAACGTTGCAATATTCTCTCATTGTTATCACTGACCTCAGTTCTTCCATTGCTTTATTCAATTCACACGTGTTATTGTTTACTGTAACTTGACCTTGCAACCGCGCATTTCACTCCACGCGGAGTAGACGAGTAGCTGTCAAAATTGCCACAGGACATTCTTAGATTCTGATTGGCTGGAGTAATTAGCTGATTGGTGCGGTAAAAACAAAGAACATGGGTTGAGCTATCGGCAAACTTTTCCTCCTAACGAAAGGAAGCCACCTGGCCATGCAATGAATAACTGGACTTTATTATATTACTATTGTTGTTAGATTGACTTGGCACCAGAGTCTGCCACCTGCTTGGATTTCAGAGTGCAAACTACTGTTTATCCACAATAAACAACAATATAATCCGGCAGACCACAAGGAAATGCCGAATTTTGACTCGCCAGTGCCTCAGTGCCAGTATAAATTTCCGTGAGGAAAGAACATTCACAACAATAGAGTTATTTACAATTTTTACAATTATGTACAAACTAGTCTACAATGTGTGTACAATGATTTTTTATAAATAAAATTTCAGTTTTTAGGTCATTTTTAATGTTTTTTACGTCATTTTCTTTAAAATTTAGGGTCATTTTATAGGTCATTTTTCAAACAATTTTAGGTCATCAGAATCCGGGCCCTGCATATTACCATAAAAAGTTATATCTAGCATTTTCTGAGGGAATAGTCTGATAAGTCGTTCTTCTTCATTTCAATTTCTAAATACTCATATAAGGACATAGAGTGTGAAAATCGGAAGTCCATCATAAGTTAATATCGAATTACAAAATTAAAAACCCCGAGCGACGCCGGGTCTTTTAAGCGCTACAGCCGTTTTGCGTCTCCCTGCAGTCGAATAGTGAACGAGTTGATTCCCACTTTCAATAAATTCGCCGAACAATAACACCCGTGTTGATTCCGCTAACTTTCGGTAAGTTTCGGTAACTATGTAAGTAGTCAGTGCACTGTATGTGAGCGATGGAGGTTGATATAATATCAAGTGAAAAGGGTGAGAAACTGTTAGTGATAGACGATTATAAATTCTGTTTCCAAAAGTGTCTCGTCGATGGCGTTGATAGATACAAGTGTTCATTTTTTAACCATACCTACTGCATGCAGATAGTCCTAAGTCTGTGTAAAATGGGAAGGGAAATGTTATGGCACTGTTGTTAGCTGATGGGAATCAACACGTCCGCTGTCGGATAAATACGGTGGCAGCTAATGGAAATCAACACTTCCATTTCGGAATCAATTCGGTATCTAGTAGAGATATATTGTAACACTTTCACTTGAAGTATTGTAGCCCATACGTTTGTGTAACATCTGAGGGAATATGTATTAGATAAATAAAAACGACAGTAATGCAGAGAGGATGTGAACACAAGGTATAGCAGGAAATGGCGAAACTGATTGGATCAGAGATTGTCGAGAATACAATGAGATTTATCGAGTTTGAGTTTCGAATCACGTCCGACTCAAAGTTTAGTAGAAAGCAGAAAAACCCAACTGGTCGGAAGATCAATCAAAACCACAACAAAAACACCCTACAACTTAACTTGAATCCCTGTCAGCACTTCTAAACGCTGACTGATGCTTTCCAGTGCAGCGCTGAGCTCAGCTACGCACCAGACCTGACTTCGAATCTATATAATCCCTAACAGGCCTTTATGTTCTATTAACCTGAAAATCAATTTTAGTAGATTCAGTTATTCAGCATGACATTCTTCATTGCTTTGAAAAACGCGAATAAATTATTATATTTTGGAGTAAAAGCACATCATCGCCAAGTAATTAATACTATTCAAAACCAGGGCAGGAATATTCATGAAAATTGCTATTAAAATACTACCTTATTGTTATTGTAGTGACATTTTTAACTAATTTAGAAGTCCTACAGGCATTGTAGATCAAGTGTTAAATCCACTGTGTCTTATGGAATTTACCTGAGGTTCGTTCCCATTGTCTCACACAATTTACCAAACCAGTGCTATGTGGTATATATAGACAATGTAGAAAATGAAATTACATATTACATAAAAACAAATATTTATTTTATTTATGCTAACAAACCAGATATCGGTACTTTAATCTTTACCAGTAATTGACACAGGAAAATGCATAAATTCATAAGAAAAGATTTACAAATGCAATATACATAACATACACGATCATATCCTGAGACGGAGGAAATATCTTTATCGTTAAATGACTATAACTAGTCAAATAATCCTATAAATAACCTGTCAGATTTAAGGGGTTAGTACATAACATTAAAATAAGTCTAAAATATATTTTACGTTTTGTGTTTAAGTCTATGAGTAAGGAGATAATTAAGCTAATAATCTTCACAGAATGGCAAAAGCGCACGGCCGGATCCCTCTTTCGGTATAAATAACCTGACTGCTACCAGTATAAAAACATACACAGAGCGTGAATACGCTTGTCTGGACATTGCAGTGTTTTGGGGAGGTTGCATTTCATTTGCGCGAAAAGATAAAAATCTATTCCTTATTCCTTCCTCTGCTGATATGAAAAATATAATTATGACATTGCGGATAGTACTTTTCAAGTAAATTATGGTTAAATTTAGATGCAGAAATTAATTTTCTGAGAGTAATAGTGACTTCGGACAGACATGGTATGTGAGTTTTTGTTTTGATTTTCTGCTGAAGGAAACATATTAAAATCTGCACAGTTATATTACTTTCCTCTATATAATATTCCGGACCCATAGTCTCCAGGATATCAACAATTTGCAAAGCCTGAAATATACAGGGAGCACACATCATACCTATACCGATATGTGAAGTGCGTAACAGAATCCCTACAATGCAATGAACTGATAATACGAGTTTTAGTGAAAATCAACTGTACTTGATCCAAGGTATGTACGGAGCAAAAGTAAACAACAGACTTGCCTTGACTAACTGAAACCTGTAGTTTGATTGGTTAATCGCACTTCACGATAGTGCGACATGTTTACTTCCATTCCGCACACATAGTAAAATATTTTATGTAATTGTGAACACATAAGTTCTGTTAAGCGAGTTGTTTGCTTTCGTATTTATATCACACATGTTTACAACATATATCTAGCTAACAAGATTTCATTTGTTTTTAAAATTGCCTTGGCAAATTTGTTGATTGTGAAGAAACATAAGTTTCTAAACACAAGACGTATTTTATAACATAATTAATTCGTTGTACTTTTATTTACATAATGTGTGATCAAATACACCATATATTGTATATAAAAGTAATAGGGATAGTCTCTAATAATTTTTTTTGCAGAAGACATTGCGAGCCAAAGCCTTCAGAACTTACGTCAAAGTTCGAGAAAAAGATTTGTCCGGTAGGTGAGAAGATACAGATTGTAAATATATACAATACATTGGGAATCGAAACCGGAGCCCTTGGCGCTTAATCTAAAAAAGAAAGTTCAATTGACTTTACTGTATGTATGCTTTGTATTTTCACATTAGGTTGTTTACTTTTGCTCCGTACACATCTTGGATCAAGTATAGTATTTTACTAACGTAAAGTGAAAATGAAATTGTAGTACGGTGTAATTACAGATTTATGAGAGTCAATCTTGAGAAGAACCAAAGTATAAAAAAATATACAAGGACACACCAGTTAACTTTAATTTAATACAGAGTGAAATAAAAGGACATGATGTAAAGAAAATGTAAACGTAACTAAAACATTAAAGGAAAGAATGGAAAAAATAAAGTTTGTAAAAGAGAACTGAAAAATACATTTAAATTATTATGTAAAACGGATGATAATAAAACATAGTAATTCAAATGTGAGTCTGTTTGGTGTAGAAACATATTATTGTGTCGTCTGCATATTGCCATGTTTTCCACTTGGTATTAATTAGTGCGCAGAGAACAGAGCTGAGTAGAGTTGTGTGATTATAGAAACATGTTGAGTACTAACTTCTCGCTGCTCTGCCATCATTTCCTGTTTCTGGGAAACGTGTGTGAATATGAGTCTTCATTTGCATACCCAATTCTGTGTGTCTCTCTCTTTCCCAGGAAGAGTGTGTTTGTCACGCCATCGTCATCAACCTCGTTATCTTTTATCGTTAAAGTTGAAAACCTTTTCCCACCTCATCAAATGTACATTCCACTTGTTTCACGTTGGTTGATGTTGCTGAGATCACTAATTGAGATGACAGGAAATAATGAACCTGGTGATTCATTACAACCCAAATACACTGCATTAAACATGAAAGCTAAGAAATTAAATAGTAAGTTTCAAAATGAGAAATAAGTCGAATGTTAAGCCAAAAATGGGAATAATGAACCTGGTAATTCATTAGAACCCAAATACACTTCATTAAACATGAAAGCTAAGAAAAGAAATAGTAAGTTGCGAAATGAGAAATAAGTCGAATGTTAAACGAAAAATGGGAATAATGAACCTGGTAATTCAATACAACCCCAATACACTCTATTAAACATGAAAGCTAAGAAAAGAAATAGTAAGTTGCAAAACGATAAAAGTCGAATGATAAGCCAAAAATGGGAATAATGAACATGGCAATTCATTACAACTCAAATACACTCCATTAAACAGCTAAGAAAGCTAAGAAAAGAAATGGTAAGTTGCAAGATGACAAATAAGTTGAATGTTAAACCAAAAATGGGAATAATGAACCTGCTAATTCAATACAACCCCAATACACTCTATTAAACATGAAAGCTAAGAAAAGAAATAGTAAGTTGCAAAACGATAAAAGTCGAATGATAAGCCAAAAATGGGAATAATGAACATGGCAATTCATTACAACTCAAATACACTCCATTAAACAGCTAAGAAAGCTAAGAAAAGAAATGGTAAGTTGCAAGATGACAAATAAGTTGAATGTTAAACCAAAAATGGGAATAATGAACCTGCTAATTCATTACAACCCCAATACACTCCATTAAACATGAAAGCTAAGAAAAGAAATGGTAAGTTGCAAAATGACAAATAAGTCGAATGTGAAGCCAAAAATGGGAATAATGAACCTGGTACTTTATTACAACCCCAATGCACTCCATTAAGCATGAAAGCTAAGAAAATAAATGGTAAGTTACAAAATGACAAGTAAGTTGAATGTTAAGCCAAAAATGGGAATGAAGAACCTAGTAATTCATTACAACCCCAATACACTCCATTAAACAGCTAAGAAAGATAAGAAAAGAAATGGTAAGTTGAAAAATGACACATAAGCCGAATTTTAGGCCAAAAATGCTAAAAATGAAGAATTTTTTATAATTCCAAGATTTGTAAGTGTTAAAACACTTGTAAACAAGGGAATATTGGCGATGAGGTAGATATAAAACGCAGGTCTTTATCTTAGAACTTGTAATCAATATACAGTATTAAAGGCAGAGAAGTTCTAACGGGAATAGAATTTCAGAGGTTTTATTTTACTGTTATTTTCGAGTGCAGTAAACATTAGACTTTAATCCTGTGTCTTTGCTTTAGATACATGTACCTGCTTCTTCATCTGTCTGTCCTATTGTTTCCGTTTCACGGGACTTCTTTATAAAATGCTCACATAGTCTCATGTTATAAACATTATTTTGAATCATCATTATACTATTGTCATATTTCATCTTGAAACTGCGATAAAGTTGACTGTTGCATCTTGGTTTCCATGGGTTTCGGTTCTTCCACTCACTCTGTTAGGCATATGATTAAGATCACAGATGAAAATGGAATGAGAGTTTGTCTATTATGTAAGTGGGAAGAATCATGGTTTCATATTTTAGCGAATTGTGAAGGTTTGGAAAATTGGAGGGGAAAATATTTACCATTATCTTTTATGGAATCAAATAGAGAGGAACGGGAATGTTTGGAGTTACTGACGGGAAAAAACGTTGAGGAAGGCATTGGGAAGTTTTTAATGAAGGCGAGACAGCTCAGGTTTGAAAAAGCGACAAATTGGAGAGCGGGTGTGGAGGGTGAGGAATAGATTTAGTTTGTTTGTGTTATTTTGTATTTATATTATTTGTTCTTTTTTGTTGTGTGTTTTGCGTAAGCATGTACGGTCCATGCGGACCCATGCGAATGTTTGCATTGGAATTTGTAAAAAGTTAATTATTGTAATAAACACTTATGATATGATACTCCTATGTTCTCTAGGACACCTTCATCATCATCATCTTTGCTTTCAAACTTGGTTCGTAAACCTCTTTGCCCATTTAGGCCTACCTCCCTTAATTTTGTATACTTTCACATATCGCTTTCTTATATAAATGCAGCGCTTTTATTTTGTTTAACAATTCTAGTATACACAATAGCCTCTAAAAATTCCTCTCCGTTCATGGAATCTTGTTCTCCTCCGATTGTTCAGTATTTTCTCCAGACTCCGATTCCACACATAGCTTCTATTTAGTTTCGACAGTAGTTTTTTTAAAATTATTTATTGTTCGTTTTCTGTATTGAGTATTGATAAAACCCTATGCAATGGATTCCTCATTAACTAATTTTCCTTTATCAATGCGACTCTGGTTTTCATATCTAACATTTTTGTAATAACAATTGCCAAATATTTATAAGAGTCAACTCCTCCCATTAATCGCAGATCTAATACTAGATCTCGATTAATGTTTCAGACTTCCAAGAATTCCATTTTCTCAATGTTAATGGTTTTAACCGGAGTCTTGGGGAATTTCCGGCCCGCACTCGTCGACAGTTCACCAAGATGACGTCACAAACCCAGTGCTGCCGTGGCGGCGTGACTACGCTTGGACCCATGGACGTCTTATGATATTATTTTAAAAAATTGATTCTCCTCAATAGGTTTGGAAATAATATTCATATAATTTAATTCAACGGTAAATATGGAATGAAATGTGTGGTGTTAATATTACCGTTTTCAGAAGTAGTGATCCACCATATTTTAGAAATCGTCCCTTTGTGCACAGAGAAATTCAATGTTTTTCCTACTGTGTACAACAAAACACGCGAGTAGGCCTTATTCATTTTGGTTTTTACCTATTTACGTAATTATTAAAATGGATACTTTATATGCATTTAATTAACTTTAATAATGCTTCTATTTCTGGTTAGAGCTATGTTGTTTAATTTCGCGGATGGAAGCTTATTGTGTAATCAGTTTTATGCTTATCTGTACATATTCATTTTTATTAATATTTTCATTAATTCAGTGGCATAACTGAAGGCCCCCCAGACCTCGCGAAGCAGGGAGCCCAATGCCATAGGGGGACAAAATGAAAAGAAAAAAAGTTAATACACTCAATGTAAATACATAAAAATAACTAAAATAAGAAAGCAAATGACACTAAAATGACAAAATAATGACCTAAAATTGAAATAAATGCCCTAAAAATATAAAATTGCATAAAATGACAAATAATGACCTAATAAAAATGCATTTCTATAATCTAGAGGCCATGATTAAGATTTATCCGCAAGTTGGCAATGTCTATGGAGCATCAATAAAAAGATGACATGTCATTAGAATCCGGGCCCTGGATATTACTAACTGCTGAGTTTTACTATCGAAAATTAATTATTCATTGCAGAAGGTAAACGGTAAGCACTCCTGAGGTTCTTCCCCTAACTCTTCCCCACGTTATAGAGAAATAATGAACGACGCTTTCTGAATATGTGTGAAGCTTCATATGTCTTTGTATGTAGAGCCCATACTAGAAAAATGACGTATACTCTATCTGATATTTCTGTACTAAATAGCTTTCAAGTTAGTCTACACAGGTGTAAATTAATATGAAATGAAATTTAATTTAAGCTTGGATAGATAGAAGAACGCCAAGCAAATATGTAGAATTGTATTTAATTATCTTCGTACGGCAGCTCGGTTTTATAAGAGGAGCAGAGGAACCTTCTACACAGAGAAATCTAATATCGGCTGATTCGATTTTTGTTTCAAATAGGCCTACTGTACCTGGCATCCAATTTTATCACAAATAACTCAGTAACGAAATTCTGCCGTCTGACAGGGCCTTTGCACGTTTGCGTGTATAGAGTTTCATGTTTCAGCTTTTTTGCTACCAAACAACAACTGTAAGGCAAAGAATTCGACCACTTTTATCCAGAGGATGTGTTCAATTAGAACAACGTCGTCATTGTTCGTCAAGCTAGCATTTAACGTTTCTTAAGATAGCGTCTACTATTTAAGGTTTGACTTAAATAGTAAAACCTTATGGAGTTAACTAAATTTAATTCAATATTATATTTCTAGGGGTTTCTCTTTCCAGAGCTTATGTAACAACCTAAACTACCGATGTTGTTACGACATAAACATGGTAAATGTAGTTAATCTGCAGAAAATCATATGGAATAACAGGAATTATGACGTTCAGTAGAACATTATTATTATTATTACTATTATTATTATCATCATCAACATCTTCTTGGAATGATATCATTAAGGTTAACTTTATGTAGTAAACTCTTTAAAAGATGGATTTGTCAGTATCTTCGTTGCACAAACATAAACATGTTTTAATCAAGTTGTCCTTTCGAAATACGGTACATATTGAAAAAGCCATAAATAAGTTCTTACTACTAATGCTATGAAACTATTATTAACTTTCAGGAATCGAATAATTCCGATTTTTTCATTCGAGAACTTCCATCGCTAATCGAGAGGGCACATGAGTGCGGGTCATTTGACAGAGAGCGCAGAAAAAGAGATAGAATTACAGAGCTGCCACAATGTGGTGCATTTCTGTGTATTTCTGTGTAAAACCACTCGTTTAGCATTTATGGAACTATTTTATCTCCCCGTCTGCTAATGGATGTTTGCAAGTTTCCTCTTGCTGCCCACTTGGAGCGCTAGAGTCGCGCCATCCGCCAGTGGGAAGTATTTTCCTTTCATTAGAGCTCGCTACTGTAGTGTACTGTGTAATGCTTTAATATGGCCAGACTCCTGTCAATTATAATATGTCATATTAAAGATGATATTAATTGAAATATTATAAGGAAATTAATGACCATCAGAATATTATAGGGAGCATTTATTAAGTATAATAAAATCAGGTAAAACTGACATAACAAAGTGCCAGAAAGCTTTTTTAATCAGTGAAAATTGCAATTACGATAATCCCATGCAGAAAATAAGTTATTTTTGTAATAGATCTTCGAGTTAAACTCCAGATCCATTCATTAAGCAAGGCTTACGGAAGAATTGAGGTCTAAAGTTTGATTATTAACCTTAATTCATATTGGTATACACTGACATAATAAATTCTTAAAATATGTCAACATTTTACAAAATGCACTGACAATAATATTAATGATCTAATAGGCCTATGATTCGCTGACATGTTTGTTTCAAATTTAAAGCAACCATATAGGTTATGAATGAATTAAAGTCAATCTGAAATCAATCTATCAGGAATTACATTAGGTCCCTTTCATTAGGAGCTAATAAGAAAAAAAAAACTTACATTAAAACATAATGCATATATCGGTAGCCATACATATCGATAGAAGCACAATATTATATCAATATTCAACGGCTAGTTGTGTTGTAAATGTTTAATTTACACTGACATCATCATGAAAAATGAATCAATCAAAGCGGACTAACAATAGCAATATCAATAAACGATTGGCAATTTGTTACGTTATCTTTATTGTGGGCCATGCAATAATATTGTAGCGTCTTATAATTATAAAAAAATAAATATTTATATTAAATTGGAAATGAAAACATGCTCTTTCATAAGTAATTTCGCCTATTATTTATATTTACAGACATGTTTACATTATGAAATTAGTTACGGGAGCTCGGCCGCTGGTTGGTTGGCCGCGAGCCAATCAAAATGCTTCGAATTGTCGGAGAACGAAGATTATATTATAATAGATGTGACTGTTAATTACTCTTTATTTCAGTACCGGTCAACCGATTTGGTCCAAATTCAACAGGCTTCTTTCCATAGACATCATAAATCCGTATTCCAAGTTTTATAAAAATCCGATAAAGCGTATTTGAGTTATCGCGCCTTTCTGATATATTACCATTAAAATAGGCACTAAATTGGGCATTACTCCGGTACCGGTCAACCGATTTGGTTCAATATCAATAGGGTTCTTCCCATGGACGTTATAAATGCGTTTACTAAGTTTCATAAAAATCCGATAAAGTGTATTTGAGTTATCGCGCGTACAGACACATGGACAGATAGATAGACAAACAAACAGACATTTCCCCGTCCCGCACACAATCTTATAAAGTACCATACTAGCACTTAATAAATGTATTAATGAAGTCAATATTATCTAAAATATAGTAATAATGAGGATGAATAGTATTTCTAGTGATAAAATTGTTCCAGTGGGAGCATGTAGAAATAGCAGGGGAAACCTCTGTGAGCCTCTCAGGAATTCGGTCGGAACAGGTAAAGACTTCACTGCAAGTACATTGGGTCAGGTTTCCCTGAGAATAGACATGGTAATCCACAGTGAATAAGATGTATAATAAACAGGGTTCGGATGTTTATGACCTAAAAAGTAGAAAATATGACTGCAAATATGCCCTTAAAAATGACTAAATATGACTAAAAAATCCTAAATATGACCTAATAAAAAACATAGTTTCTAAAAATAAATATTCCAATTAAAAATTTGTAATTACACTAAATTATTACATCACATGAATTCAATCAGATAATCACTTTTTAACAGTTTTACAGGTGATTTACAGTTTTATTTGTAAAGAACTAATAGTTTTAAAGAAATTTCTCTTCTTTGCTCGCTTCATCAGCTCCAAATAATACTTCATAGAACATGCCTTCCCCTTTAAAATTCGAATAATTGCATTAATTTTAAAATTAAGTTACCTAATAAGGCATAACATTAAATTAATTAAATAAAATTAAAATTTAAATCGACCGTTTAGTGCATGTACTTTATAAATGTGGTCCTTTACCAAATTTATAATTGAAATATGACATTAAGTCACAAATATGACCAAAATGTGACTAATACCATGAAAATGACCAAAATATGACTTTATATACAAAATAAAAATCAGGTAAACTGATGTAAAAAAGTGCCAGTATGTTTTTGTTTAATCAGTTATGACTGCAATTATGATATGAAGAATATGTTTTTTTGTTTAATTGATTTCCAAGTTAAGCTCCAGATTTATTCATTAAGCAGGGCTTACGGAAGAAGAAAGGTCTACCATCTCGGCCACCTGGGTCATTTTAACGGTCTAGTTGGATAAGCGCATCTAAAACAATCGTGTTTTTTGTCATAGCTACCTGTATTTTAATTTCCAAGGCCTTATAAGATCACAGTAAAATAATAGGCTATGTTGTCAAGATAACTGATTTTCATTTTTTTTATAAATTCTTTCGAATACGTATATTGCCATAAAATAGGCACTAAATTGAGCATTACTCCGAAACAGATCAACCGATTTTATCCATTATCAATAGACGTCTTCCCACGGACATTGTAAATGTGTATACCAAGTTTCATAAAAATCCGGTAAAGCGTATTTGAGTTACCGCGTCCTTAAAATATACACTAAATTGGGTTTTACTCCGGTACCGGTCAACAGATTAGGTTCAAATTCAATAGGGCACTTCTCATGGACGTCATAAATGGGTATACCAAGTTTCATGGAAATCCGTTACAGCGTATTTGAGTGATGGCGCCTTTCTATGAGAAAGGCGCCATAATCTATTAAAATAGGCACTAAATTGGGCATTACTCCGGTACCGGTGAACCGATTTGGTTCAATATCAATAGGGTTCTTCCCATCGACATTATGAATGTTTATACCAAGTTTCATGAAAATCCGAAAAAGCGTACTTGAGTTATGGTGCGTACAGACGCACGGACAGACAGACAGACAGACGGACAGACATTTTTTCGTCCCCCACACAATCTCATAAAGTACCATACTGGCACTTAATAAAAACGGTGAGAAAAGGGTAACAACAGTGCAATTCATGTTTAATTGGTGTTTCCGGCGAGAACGGAGGTCGGGATAAAAATATTACAGGTCGTGAACACACTAACCCTAATAATAAACAATTGTCTAAATTTTACGCTTTCCCATTTAACTGTCTCATCCAGCCTTGTGAGCTTACACGCGTTTCAGTGCCCCGTGATTAAGAATATAACGACCCATTTCTTAAGTTTCTTTTATTATTTTCGACCAAAAAATCAATTTCCTTGAAAAGTATCCATTAAGCATCCATTAAAATGGTCAAATTATACATCACGCCATTCTTAAATATATCAATCACTTTTTTTTTACCACGAGCGTGCAAGAGTACACATAGGCTACCTCGAGATGAGCACATCCCTCTTCTTACGTGACATCACCGTCAATTTTTTCACGTAAAATCTCCTTATCTCCTTTGTGATATAATTGTTGTAGAGTGTCTTCAAAATTTGCTTATAAACACATAAATGTTATTTACCATTTCCAGAGGATTTATTGTAATATGTTTTGAATAGTATTAATGCTTCCGTAAATTTGTTATAATATTTTTAATACATACATTTATATTCTGTACAACAATTCCAGAATTAGTGGCCTTTATCGGAGAACAAATCCCAGAGCAAACTTTATATATATATAAATATGAGTAAAATAGCTTCCTACCAAATATTAATATTCTGTCTCTGTAGTCATCAGTTTTAATGGTTTGTCAGTCCATCTGATTTTCAAAATTGGTCTATAGCACCACATCTCAAAATTAAATACTAAAAATTAAAAATTGCATCGCAAGGAACATTTCATGTAAAGCGATAAATAAAATAATTAAATCTCCAATAAAACTTAAACTTCACCTACTACAAAATTAAATTTTGTACACGCAGAACTGTGACCCTTTAACTTGATGTGACCCTTTAACTTGATGTGACCCTTTAACTTGAAGCCTCTATCTTTAAAAATGTTGAATGAAGCATTTCAAGCAGAATTTTCTTTGGGCTTATCGCTTCTACCTGCTATCTTACTAGTAACAATGCAACCAATGCTTTCAAATCGGCGTATATTCTGTTAATGGTACGGGAAGAGAAAATAAAGTTGGATAACAGGGCGACCACTGGTGATCGTGTTTAGCTTCTATTGGCTGACCCGGGTGGTGGCATTTGTGGCTGACAAGGCCATTGACACACCACCAGCAGCCCCGTATGTGCCTGGCCTAAGCAGTGACTGTACCAAGTGAGTGCATAAAACTTCGTAGATTGAACCTATTCGGGCCAACCTTGTGTATATATAATGTGGAAATTTAATGGTGGAAACACCAAAGACGTTGACTGTATAGACTACAATAATAGGCCGACTACTTTAATCCTTTCTCATCTTATCGCGTGAAGTTCAAAAACTAATTTGTAGTTGTGTTTGAGCTAGTAGGTTTGCAGCTAACACTGATTTCGAGCCCGTTAATGACTTCTTTTTTTTTTTTTTCCACGGAAATTCTGAGGATTCTTTCATACCCCAGGTTCATGATTTGCAGGCCAGATGATGAGAAAGGAACACATAGCCCGCAGAAAGTACAGCAATTTGGTACAGGAACCTTCTCTTTCAAGGCATTGAGTCTTTTAACAAAACATTGGCTTTAGTCTTCTTTTCCCTGCTTCGTGTTTTTACGCCCAATCAACTATTTTGTCGGCCTGTTGAAGTTCGCAAATGATAACCACACGACCGCCAACAGGTAATATTCAAGGCAGTAGAAAAGTGTTGGACCGCCGGCGTGATCTTGTGGTTAGCGTCGCTGACTAAAGATCCGTCGGCCCGGGTTCGATCCCCGGTACCTCCTCGGATTTTTCCGAGGTAGGGGGGTCTGGAACGGGGTGCACTCAGCCTCGTGATTCAAAGTGAGGAGCTACTTGATAGGGAAGTATCGGCTCCGGTCATGGAAACCATCATTAACGGTCATATGCCCCTGTCATCTGCCTATGGTAGATGACGGTCAGGCCTTGTCCCTTCAGAGATGTAGTGCCACGGATTTTTAAAATTTTTCTTGAAAAGTGTTGAGTTCATTTTTTCGCTTCAAACTGTACAATTTGTAAATTTGCTCTTTCAGTTGTGCCTTAAGCTGCTGTTCTGATCTCCTTAAGTCTTGTATAAACTCGCGTCCGTATTCATAATCTTGGAAAGCAATAGAGATAAACGCCCGCTGCACATATTATTTCGCATATAAACTTCTACCTGAGTGTGCATGTGTAGAAAAAAATCCCTTTAGGCAGGCCTACAGGCTGAGGTAGATTTCAAAGTGCTTTTGGTTTAATTTATTATCGCTGCGCAGCACTCTTCTTTTTTAGCCTTGGCATGGCAAACCTGCAGTAAAGAGGAAGAGCCTACAATCATTTGTTTTGACAACAAGAATAGAATATAATATTCTGGGAGGCCGTGCGCAAGATCAACAATGAATAAAATTAGCAAAGCCGCTAAACAAGACAAACTTATGATATAATAATTCTTTTAAGTGTTATTATTTTCAAACATTAAAATCTCGCGTCATATGAGAGCTATCAAGAAACTATTTATTGAGTTGTAGAGTACTCATCAAGAGCTTTTCAACGATACCCCACAAGACGTGGTTTCAAAAGTTTCGAATTTTCAACCCCACCCCCACCCCCACCTTCACTCGAACCCCCGAATCGTTGGTGTCACTGTAAACTCCGTAGCGAGTAACATACTCTAATTTATTCAAACAAAGTTTCCCTCTATACTTCATAGGGGCCGAGATATACATTTTTAAAAATTTCAACCCCCTCCCCCGACCACCCCCTTGGGCCAATTTTGCTCATTAACGAACTTGTCCGAACTATTGGGCCTAGAAATAAGATATTAGAATTTGGTTCAAATATCTTCAAAATTACGGCCGCTATCGTGTAAAGAGATATATATATATATATATATATCACAATTTTTTTTTTTTGAACGGGCGGTGGTTTCTTACTTAGGGGAGCATGAAACGTAAAGATATGAAAGAATTTTTCGAAAATTATGACATGGTATCCATTGCAATAGGTAGATTTTTCTTCGAAATCTACCTAAAACACACACATAGCATACTCGTTATCGACGTAACATTTGGCCTCTTCTATTGTGCTTATGCTAATCCTACTTGTAACAGACTTTCTATCTGCATAAAGCGAAACTTGTAGCAAGCAATTTGGCGAAGGCCATGGAATGATAATCGATAATGATGATGCAGGTGATTGAAGCGATTGATGGGATCCTTGTGGTAGACATGGTAATAATTCCTGCCGGCTGCAGGGATTGATGACTAGCAAATTGACGAGGGAGAGGGGATACTGCGCAGATCAGATTACGTAATTACGTATTTATTAACCCTGCTGCTTCCATTAACATTCATCTCTTGCTAGTGGCTCTCATAAAAGTGCATTAAAATCAGTATTCTTTGTAATTCGAGATAGCCTTTAGAGCTTCCTTCAGTAACGAAAGAGAGTATTGTTTTCAGAGTACTACTTCCCTTTGTTTCAACTACAGTAGATAATGTAAAATATGTTTTTTTTTTCCAGCAATGTACTGGTATCTTTTGTGGGACTGGGCAGAGTGTAATGCTGAATACGAAAAATTGTTTTACATGTGTTGATATCAGTTGTTACATTTATTAATAAAACATGAAATTAGGTCTATTTATACATACATAAAATTGGAGAGTAATTATTCACTGTATAATGTTGTTTATAGCTTGATGCGTTCAAAAGATGCTATAAATAACAAGGCTTATTGCGTCAATGTTAAAAGTACTAAATATGCCTTATATAATGAAAAAGAATTGTTTATTAATCAAGTGGAGAGACAACAATATATGTAAAATTTAATAAATTAGTCCAGAACAAAAATCTAGAATTGCAGCTGAGAATTATATTAAAATTTACAAGTTAAAAATTATATTAGATATTACATAATTCTTATATAATCGTAATATGCTGTCCTCTTCTTAGTTTATTCATGTGCTAAAGTTCTTCCATATGTTGTTTAAAACTCACATATTTATAAAATTGTTCGTGAACGTTCTGGAGTTTTTTTTCTTTCTTATTCAGCTTTAAAGTCAACCCAATCACAACAAATAGTATTACAGTAAATTACGTTTTTTGTTTTTGTAAGAATTTTCTTCACAAGAAAAACTTACGATCATTTGGGCAGTTCGCACTAACAAAAGAGTGGGCCTCGGTGGCGCATTTAGTGTCGCACTGACTTTCTGTACCCAAGTTTGCTGGTTCTTTCCCGGCCCATATCAATGGTATTTATGTGTGCATAAATGTGACAGGCCCATGTTAGTAGATTTTCTGGCATGTATAAGAACTCCTGTGGGAAAAAATTCCTGAACACCGGCGACGGTCACAGGCCTAAGTAGCAGTACATCTCCGTCGTTAAAACTATAGATAATGCAGACCAGCCCTCGTGTCGAAATTCTTTCTTTACCACTAGCTTATAATTCACATTCGCCATCATTAAAGTGGTGAATCCTTGTAAATATTTTAGGAATGTAGCTCCTGTAAAGATTTCTTAAGATTTAGTTCAGGTATTGTCGAAATTGCAAAGAGCGAAAGGCGAAACAAAAAAATGCGTGGGTTTTAAATGTTTGCCTAAAGAACCAACAAGAGAAATTACATTATCGAATCCTTGTTTACAACAAGGGATACAAAAGCTAGCACAAGCTGTTAGAGTAGGATTACTTCCACAAAGTCTCTGACCTTGAAGGCTAACCCAGCCAGCGAGCTTCTCGTTACGAAGATGCGCGGATTCGCTGCGCGTGAGATCAGTGAGCTACTGTTGAGCACAGAGTTAAGATCATGCTGCACGTTGCCAGTGGAAGAAAATACTGTAATAGTTGAGTGGAGGGATAATGCCGCAGAGACGGAGACAGACAACACGTGGAGTGGGATAGCCAATCAGGGTGCAGCTACCTCCCCTAGGCAGGAACTCTACGAACGGTGAGACTCGCTCCTAAGGTATATACGTAAAAACCCAGAGACTTTGTGGAAGTAACCCTACTCTAACCACTTCTACATGGAGCTTTTTACTACTATAAGAATGTCTATTATACTATCGCTTTTTATCTTGACATTTTGCTATTAAACTTTGTGGTTGCAGGGTGAGTCTTTCGATTTTTTAATTTAAGATCCAATGCTCCAAAATTAAGGCCTTAATAATGCAATTCTAAGACACAATCACAAAACTGGTAGATTTTGTATCATTTATAATTGTCATTTTCACACTGAAACTTGGAAGAAACACAGCGTTATGACTGTTCATTGCATTAATCTGAGACTCACACATGAATCCACCCCTTCCTTCGCTGTCCCGCGTTCCAGCACCTCAGAAATTTGCGAGTAGGTCGAGAGTCGGACCAACAAGTAAATTAAGCATTTTTTCTTATTATTTGTTGCGTAGATATAAGTTTAATAACACTTTCTTCAGGTTTAACATAGTTCATGAAGTGTTTTATATAGTTACTAGCTGAAAAGGCCCGGCGTCGCCCGGGCTTTGTATTTTTTAATTTGAAATTAACTTATGAAGGACTTTATGTATGTAGAACTTGAAATGAAGAAAAAGATTTATCACACTCAAACTATTCCATCAGAAAACGCTGGATATAGCTTTTTATGGCTCATAGAGGATGTGGAATGCTGCATTCCGTTGCTTCTACACATCATGCTTGGGAGGGGTTGAAATAAGAAGAAACACAAATTACTTAAGATTGTACTGACTTGACGGAAAATTTTATTTCTCATTCTCATGTTACCATACAATCGTTTCGGGGCTGAAATAGGCCTAAAAGAGAAATGCAGTATCACTTTCATACTTTCCTCCCCTAAAACCCGGGACATAATATACTGCGAGCATAGGACTCAAAATGTTCCATCCCATGCTTAGGGCCTATGATAAACATCCTTATTTCTCAACTAATGCAAAGCATACAGCTATGGATAACGTATAAGCGGAAAGGATTGTTTACCTACTTCTGATATAGCATATTCACACACTTAAGTTATCCCTGCAATACGACCTCTTATTCTACATCAAAATGTGAAGTGAGAAAATATTTCTTGTGTCGAGGGTAGGGAAAGTTATGTGACTGCATTACAATGTGCTTTATTCTCGTGGATTTTATTCAAGAATTATTTTTACAAAACGTTAGCATCAGAATTCGTTAAAGTCCAATATTATGTAGTGTCCAGAGCCCTATATGAACTGTGTAAACAATACACTGTTGTCTTGACAACTGAACAGCATTTCATTTTTTTCAGTAGAATATTCACAGAAATTATATAATTTTCAAGGGAAGGACTGATTTGTTTCAATTTTAATGTTGACAGCTATACTTCCCGGGCTTAACTGGGTGTGTGTGCAAAATGTCGTGTAAATTGGTAAAGAAATGTAGATTTGTATAAGGAACAAACATACATACATACATACATACATACATACATACATACATACATACATACATACATACATACATACATACATACATACATACATACATACATACATACATACATACATACATACATACATACATACATACATACATACATACATACATACATACATACATACATACATACATACATACATACATACATACATACATACATACATACATACATACATACATACATACATACATACATACATACATACATACATACATACATACATACATACATACATACATACATACATACATACGTACATACGTACATACATACATACATACATACATACATACACACTTTCGATTTTATATATTAGATACGTATAACGGATTCATATAATGGTTTTTACTTTATCCAGTGGTTCAGATTTTTACACTTATACTCATACAATAGTTCAGTACAGTCTTCCGCAACCGATATGCTTTCACAAGGTTACCTACCATGTTAACTACCTATGTAATAGACTACGCAGAACAATATACAAATTTGTCATTTTACGTCACTGTAGGCCTATACCCATCAATCTTCTACGCTGCGTTTATCAATCTCTTTTCCAACCCATTATCCAATATAACATTCACGTCTGGGAAGGTTCAGCGAAAACAACTCTTGAGCCATTTTGCCTTTTGCAAAAAAATAAATAATAGTAATAACAATAATAAATAATAATGAAAATCTGCCTAAATATATTGATTATCCAACTAATCTAACCTTTTCGGAATTTAACGTTTTCAAATTTGAACAATTTTACAATTTCTCTTTATTAAAATACTTTCAAAAACATCGTACAAAATACACATACAGTGATTATTAGGGACCGGATTTTTAGGTTTTTAAAAACACTGTTTTAGGTTTTCCATTAGGTGAAATAGTTTTTTCTAGGTTTTTTGTCCAAAATATCGTTTTCGGATAGAATAATTGGTTTAATAAATTTGAATGTGCTACATAGGATTCAATACACGTCTTCTTAAAACACAGTGTAACCACTCAGTGTAAATAACAAGACAGTACTAAAGGCAAACATACGCTTTAAAACACAGAATTCTATACCCTTGTTCATATAGGCTACGGCAACAATGGTTGTTCGTACGAATATTTCAAAAGGAATACGCAGGTACTCTACACTTCCTCTCTTGATACTGTCCATCCTAGACGACAATGGGTTGAACGAAACGCTGGTGGTATTAATTTCAACCCGACAAAGTTATTGTCTCTCCGCAAAATATCGATTCCTCAACTGACAAGGAATAAAGACAAAAAAAGTAGCCTAAAATAGATATTTTAGGTTTTATATCCCGTTTAGGAATATTTAGGTTTTTATACCCCATTTAGGTATTTTTAGGTGCCACAGAATTAATGTGGGTGAATCCTACGGACATGATTCGAAAAAGTGTATGAGCGCTTTTTGTTTTGGAAGCAAGGAAAAAAAAGGTAAAAACCTAAGAATCCGGTCCCTAGTGATTATATACAAGACAAGACGGAATACTAATCTACTTCTAACAGAACCCAAATGGCTCACATTGACAGGGTTAAAACATAGCAATAATTTTGGTCCCCGCTTTTATAGCACTATAATCAGAATGTACCCTGAGTTCTTAGAATACCCTGATACTAAATTTAATAGGAATATAAAACGTTATCTGTTATTTATTGCTAGCTATGTCCTAGGTATTTATGTTTATTTTCTGTTAAGGCTTTATTTAAAAATGTTGTCGTACTTTACATAAGAAACATCACATTTACATTTTTTTTTTCTTTTTTCAGTCTGCTTTTTGTCTCTCCTCATTTTCCACTCTATTCTCTTTGGAGTTCTTTAACGTGTTGTAAATATAGCCCTTCCCGGATGAATACGTGCCCAATATTTTTACGTATTGAAAAATGCATCGTCTGCGGACGGGTTTGAACCCGCGACTTTCCGATCTAGAGGAGAGCACGGTACCTCTACACCACCACGACAGAATGTGTTTTATTGCTTCCATTTAATTATTTTCATCTGCACGGATTAAACAAGATGATGCTTGTTCATTCTTTATTATGTGTGGCAAAATTTATGCATTATAAGAAATTAAATTTGCATTATATACCCACAGTTGTTATATTGGGGTCTGGACTTTTGCGTCCCAAAATCACTAAACTAGGACTTTTGCGTCCCAAACCCACTAAACTAGGACTTTTGCGTCCATAGATCCTCAGATCCAATGACCCGTTTGCGTCCCGGGTCTCGCTAGAGCAATGACCAAAATGCGTCCCATGGAATACAGGTAAAATTAATAATTGGTACCATGCAGTTCGTTTAGCATTACCCAGGGTGCACCGCGAGGAGGCGAACTGCTACACATCCCAAACATTTTAATCCTTGCATTACTGTCAATCTATATTAATAAAAGGAAGTGTCTGTCCTCCGTCTGTCCGCGATGCCCAGCGAAATCTACTCAACGCAGAGATCTGAAATTTTAAACATAGGTGGACTGAAGGGTCGGAAAATGCACCTCGAAGCCGGAATTTTAATTTTCGCTTTCGTTCGTGAGTTATGAGTGAAAAACGGGCAGAAAACGTGTATTTTTTGCGATTTCGAAGCATCAGTTTCAGTAATATATTTCAATGTTAAATCAATTACAGCTGGCTTTGGCTATTTTTGTCATCATACCTCATAGCCTACCTTGGAAATAAAAGCATCGCGATCGCTTGATTTTGTAAGTCCATCGTGGACGATTCATTTGTTTAGAGTGTCAAGGCCCGCAGATATATGAAATTTTCAACCTACACGTAAGAAGGATATCAACATAGGCTTAATTATGGTCAAACATTGTTCGATTTGAACGAAACTCACTATACAGGGGTTTTCCGAGCCAAGGAACTGGAACCTGAGGTCGCTTTTCCTACCAGGGGACGCTACCTAATCGTGGAATACACTCCACGTGATTTAGGTGTTAATAAATAGAATGATA
Source organism: Ectobius pallidus (assembly GCA_964059195.1). Lineage (NCBI taxonomy): Eukaryota > Metazoa > Arthropoda > Insecta > Blattodea > Ectobiidae > Ectobius > Ectobius pallidus. The sequence goes on from CAXKWD010000005.1 coordinate 19,539,211, forward strand.
TAACTATTATGCACTTAAGTTTAGAAATAATTATCGCGGGGGAAGCCGCGGGCACATGTTATCTATATTAATAAAAGGAAGTGTCTGTCCTCCGTCTGTCTGTCTGTCTTCCGTCTGTCCTCCGTCTCTCCGCGATGCCCAGCGAAATCTACTGAACGCAGAGATCTGAAATTTTATACATAGGCGGACTAAAGGGTCGGAATGTGCACCTCGAAGCCGGAATTTTAATTTTCGCTTTAGTTCGTGAGTTATGAGTGAAAAACGGGCAGAAAACGTGATTTTAGTGCTGTCAAAGCATCAGATTTCAGTAATAGGCCTACATTTCAATGTCAAATCAATTGCATTTGGCTTTGGCTATTTTTGTCATACCGTGGAAATAAAAGCATCGCGATCGCTTGAATGTTGTAAGCCCACGCTGGTCGATTCATTTGTTTAGAATGTCAAGGCCCGTAGACATACGAAATCTTCAACCTACACGGAAGAGGGATAATCAACATAGACCTAAATATGATTAAACATTGTTCGATTTGGACGAAACTCACTATACAGGGATTTTCTGGGTCAAGGAACTCGAATCTGAGATCGCTTTTGCCAGGCGACGCTATCTAATCGTGGTAAGTAGTCCACGTGGTTTAGGTGTTAATAAATATGATGTTTTAACTATTATGTTCTTAATTTTTTATTTTTGAAATAATTATCGCGGGCGAAGCCGCGGGCACATGCTAGTAGTAAATAAAATTGAAGCGGAGAATGGAGTTACATTTGTCTTTTGGCTACCAGTTTACCTTCTTGTGGCTGGTAAGAACTTAAATGATACTGTTCGCACATATTCAAGTCTGCTGAGTGCTTCAGTTCTATATTCTACCATTTTTTCTACCAAGAAAGCCTCTTTTTCATTTTTATTGGCATTTACAACCGTTGTTGAGCGTGTGTGAATATATGTTTCTGCTTGTATATTTTTCAAGGCTTCGTCAGATAGATGTATCGATCTTGTTCAAGACGGGACGCACGAGGGTTGTTTATGTCAAATTGCACCGGACGCACGAGGGTTGTTTTGATGAAGCGACCACTCGCTTTGGGACGCAAAAGGGTACGACCCGTTAAATTGTAGTTTCGTTTATTCAGACTTTGTATTTCTCGCCTCTACCACTGCCTTAAGCAGCTTCATTGCCACACTCGGCGCATATACTGGGTTTTCCCTAAAAGTGCGATGATTACAATACTTTTTTCGGTCTTATTATTATTTTATTAGTTGTTTGGGAACTTATCCTATTTTTCCAGTGATGATGCACCCGATATACGGCGGAAAGCAAAACAAATCGCACTGAAGCATGTAAACAACTTTAACTTTAGAAATAGTTAATGATTTCTATCTTATGATCTTTTTTGTGTTCGTTTTCTCCAGCGTGTTCTTTAGTAATGTCTAGTTTCGAAGAAAATGCTCTCGAGGTTAGAGCCAGGCTAGGAGGCTATTTAATTATGACAGTTCGGAATCACCCTTTGACTCCGTTTTCGATGATCGAGTTGTTGAATTCGAAATGACTTGGTTTTATATAGCAAAACCGGAAAGAAAAAGGATGATAGTGCAGTATAAATTTTATTGAAGAAAATAATACAGTATTACCTAGAAACCGGTTAGCACGGAAACTGGAAAAAATATGCAGTTAAGGAAGTTAAGCAGAAAGAAGGCGATAAAAGTAACTAAAAGAATTAAGAAATTATGTTTGTATGAAGTTTACCCAATATATTTTAAATTGACAAAATAAGGACTAGTAAAAAAGAAAAGTGTGGCCATCATTATAGCCTATACCGGATATCATGTTCCAGCCAATGCTGAATAGTAGACCATTATCTATGTCTAGACATTTCAACTCTAGTTAAATCTCTATATTTCCTGCCAGCAGTCTTTTCCATAGTTCTGAGGTCCTGCTGATGCGATGGATATCATGTCTAAATTGTGTAATTTATATCTTTTAAGTTGGTAAATAGACACTTATCTTCGTCTGCTTACATAATTTATTAATATATCGGTTCATTAATTGTTGAGAATGAAGTTGAATATGATTAAACTGTTGAGTGTTTAAGCAAGTTCCAATAAAATCCCCTTCCTCTGTCATGGTATCTCGTCACTCCCACCCGCGTTATAGTCGGCGCGAAAATGTTTTAGCCAGCGGGATGAGTAGATATATCTGTTCTTGGACCGGTCCTGAATAAACAAGTATGTCTGTCTCACTCTAGCGCATTACTCGAACCTACCTAGAGTGACACAGGCATACTTGTTTTCTTAGCACCTACCCATCTCATTATCTAAAACGTTTGCGCGCCGACCATAACTGAAATTCGCACCCAGTAGTAAATTGGTTTCCCGAAAGCCTTGGAGGTCTCGAAACCCATACTTTAAAAATTACAGATCATACGGCACTCAAAGCAGTAGCCCATGAGTTTTATAGATAATAGATATTTCTACCTGATGGTAAAAATAGTTTTTTTTATCTCAACTCGCTATGCCATATTAAATTCATAATTATTCATTTCCTATCATCTACATTACCTTAACAACTCTCACAACCACCACCATTTCAAATTACTGATTGTCTTGTGTTTCATTATATAAATGGTAACACAGTTGGATGTAGACAAATAAGAATTTTCTTTATTCTGCTCAGGAGTTTGACAATGACTGAGGAACCCTGAATTAATTGTGCTCAAGTAAAATAAAAACTAATAGTGATGAGGTTAAATAGTCTGATCCACGTGAGGAATCATGGGATGAGAACCACGGTGTACCAGACAAGTGATAACGTGGTGAATAACACCCAGTCCTGAATCCACGAAGGAAATTTACTACTACTGAAAAGACCCTAACCCAGTCGTGCATACAACCCGGGCAGCCAGCGTGGACGGCATGCTTTCTACCGATGCACCCGCGGTGGAGTGTAGAGGCATATCCAAATAAATCTGCCGCGATATGCGCTGAAGGTCTAGGGGAGGAGCTATGCAGCGAAAGGTTACGAAGTTTATCGATCGATTTCAGTCTAGTACAGGCATTCAATTGGTAAGGTTTCTTGTCAGATAATTATAGTATTTACTTAGCACAGAAGGCATTTTGAACAAAGCAAGGTGCACTTAAAGGAACTGTGTACAATACAAGATGTCAAATTCGATACAAACACTCATTCATCAATGCCAACAAAAGAAAATATGAACCGAACACCTACACTCAATAAGGCTGCTTTATTGCAGAGCGAGTGAGAGAGAGACTATACCGTAATTCTTCGTTAGAACACGTGTTAATTAAAAGCGGGAAGGGATGGAGAAGAAGGATGACGTGTTTGGACGGAAGCGTGACTTTACAATCTTAACATAAATCGGTTCTGCATCGTGGCAAAATTATATGTATAGTCCAGTTACTCATTGCATACCCAGGCGGCTTCCTTTCGTTAGGAGGAAAAGTTTGCCGACAGCTCAACCCATGTTCATTGTTTTACCGCACCAATCAGCTAGTTACCCCAGCCAATCAAAATCTAAGAATGTCCTGTGGCGATTTTGACAGCTACTCGTCTACTCCGCGTGGAGTGAAATGCATGGTTGCAAGATCAAGTTACTGTAAACAATAAGACGTGTGAATTGAATAAAGCGAAGGAAGAACTGAGGTCCGTGATAACAATGAGAGAATATTGCAACGTTGCTTTTGTTTTGGAAAGCGGAAGCCCAAGACCGATTTAGTCAGATCAATTAACATAAAGAAACACCGAAACCTTTGAAGCAGACTGGCCATCCAATGAGTAACTGCACTATATACAACTCTGCTGTAATGGATATGATGAATATTATATTTAGGTATTGGTTTTGATGGGGAAATAATGATGCCAATGCAATAATGACCTTTATTAAAGAGCTTCATACCGATTTAACCTACATATTCTTTTTTTTTTTTTTTGGAATTATTAACATTATGAAACTCTGTGTGTAAGCCACTGTTCAGTTTTTGTCATATTGACATTGCAAAACACGACCAGATCGTTAAATAATAACCACTATTACTGGACGCAAAAAAACATTTATATTCATCCGTTAAATGCGAAGAATTTGTGTATATGTATATATCTGTGGTTTTTGCCCGTGATCAATTACATGATACTCGTTCCACCCACTACTGATTGCAAAACCTTCGGTCAACTAGCTGAGCTGTTGACAAAGGATATGTACCAGGTTTGTTCGCTCTCGGTAAAATGATGTTCCCGTCATTACAATTTAAAATTCATTTAATGATTGACTTACAGCATTAAGATGGCGATTAATTACGCTTGCAATTAACATGATGTGTTGTGCATCAGTGCTGTTGCCGATACTGAAAGCAAATAAAAGGAAAGTGTATACATAAGAATGTCAAGTGAATTTAATGCCGTCATAGCTCTCAGTGATATCCCAAGACGTCGGGAATGAAGGCAACAAAAATGTATTTAACACGATTATTAAGTGCCAGTATGGTACTTTATGAGATTGTGTGGGGGACGAAAAAATGTCTGTCCGTCTGTCTGTCTGTCTGTCCGTCCGTGCGTCTGTAGGCACCATAGCTCAAATAGGCTTTTAAAGATTTTCATGAAACTTGGAAAACACATTTATAATGTCCATGGGAAGAACCCTATTGATATTGAACCAAATCGGTTCACCGGTACCGGAGTAATGCACAATTTAGTGCCTATTTTAATAGATTATGGCGCCTTTCTAATAGAAAGGTGCCATAACTCAAATACGTTGTTTCGGATTTCCATGAAACTTGGTATACGCATTTATTGAATTTGAACCTAATCTGTTGACCGTTACCGGAGTAAAACCCAATTTAATGTCTATTTTAAAGGCTCAATACCTCAAATACGCTTTATCGGATTTTTATGAAACTTCGTATACGCATTTATAATCTCCATGGAAAGACGTCTATTGATATTCGACAAATCGGTTGGCCAGTACCGGAATAATGCCCAATTTAGTGCCTTTTATGTTAATATATAATAAGTCGCGATAACTCAAATATGCTTTATTGGATTTTCTTGAAACTTTGTATACCCATTTATAATGTACATGGGAAGACGTCTACTGATTTTTGACCAAATCGGTTGACCGGTACCGGAGTAAAACCCAATTTAGTGTCTATTTTAAAGACGCGGTAACTCAAATACGCTTTACCGGATTTTTATGAAACTTGGTATACACATTTATAATGTCCATAGGAAGACGTCTATTGATATTGGATAAAATCGGTTGACCTGTTGACCTGCTCAATTTAGTGCCTATTTTATGGTAATACACGTATTCGAAAGAATTTATGAAATGCAAATCAGTTATCATGACAACATAGTCAATTTTTTACTGTGATCTTATAACGCTTTGGCAATTAAAATACAGTTAGCTATGACTAATATGAAATAACACTATTGCTTTACATGAGCTTATCCAACTAGACTGTTCAACTGACCCAGGTGGCTGAGATTGTAACGTCTTGGCCTCACATTCTGGAGTTCCATGGTTCAAATCTCAAAACCGGCCAATTTTGACTTTTTTTTTGTATTCTGCATATCATAATTGCAATCATAACTGATTAAACAAAAACATACTGGCACTTCGTTACAACAGTTTACCTGATTTTATTTATCATTATCATGTACTGAACCTAAGTGTATGTTTATGTCTATACCGAGTGAATGGTAACTAGTCAAATTTCAATTTTACATACGATGCGAAATTCAGGGCCTCACATTGCATTCACCAGCTGTCCGATTAAAGTTAAGATGTTGTTCTCGGCTAGCGCCACGATTAACATATTAGATCGTCACGATGAAACTCTGGAGTTCAAACCACTGCTCTGGAAACATACATATAAATAATTCTCTTCTACGTAATTTCGAAAACGTCTTAGAAAATCCCTAATTCCTATAACATTCTAGACATTGAATTTGCCTATAAATATAAGATTCCTGCCGTTCGTATTCACTGTGGAACTATGTTTGCGAATAAAAATATCTGGACATTCTGTTAGTATACGAGTAGGCCTAGCAGAAAGCAATAATAGGTACGTCGTCTATATCAACAGAGGATTCCGCAGAGAATAATTCCCAGAGACCACATGTTTATACAGGTTGCGAACTGCCTTCTCAAGCCAGGAAGACTACAGAAAACACTATGTCCAGAAAAAGATCGCCTCTCTGTGACCAAACGATGATGAATCATGACTGACAATGTCATTCATCTTCCTTATTGTTGTTCAAGGGCCATTCAAAGGCATTTCAATATCAGCCAGTTCCCCACGTGAAGAATACTACATAATGCAAGATTCCATCCGTATCGCCTTCGACTACATCAGGAGCTACTGCAGATGGTTGGATCATGGATGGAGAGTGGTATTCACTAGGTGGATAATGCGACAAAATAAACAAGATCCAATTTTTTTGCCAACTGTATTATTCACAAACGAAGCAGGATTCCACAACACAGGTCGAGTAATTCGCCAAAACTTGAATTATTGGAGCATTGTAAACCCTCATTGCAGAATCGGTTTTCAGATCCGATGGAGCTTCAACGTTTGGGCTGGTATACAAGGTGACCATCTAAGAGGACAATTTTTTAAGATTTTAGTTTCACTGGAGTTCGCTATGTCCGTTTTCTACGACACAAACTGCCTACTATATTGGATGATATGCCGTTACAGACCTGAATAACTGTGTGGTACCAATATTATAGGGTTCCAGCTCATTCGGACTGAATGGTAACGATTCATCTCATGTCTCCTACCCACAATGGTGGATAGGAGGGTATGGCCCAATAGGCAGTCCAGGACGATCACCCGATCTAGCTTCATTAGATTTCTTTCTATGGAGATCACTTAAATATATTGAGTACCATATGAAACCTCAACAGCTCAGGGAACGCCTCATCTTAGCTTGGCATGGCATCACACAACCCATCTTGCACTGGATTTGGTTGGTGATGATGCTCAGATTCAGGACATGCATTTACAGGCAGAAATGGTCAGTTGGAACATACGTTACATCAAAATGGAGGAAACAGGTAAATTGAAGTAAAATGTATCTTGTGATATTCCAGTATGACGTCATTATCAATGTTGGGAACCTGAGAGCTTTGCAACTATCACAATATTGACTTTTTGCGACCTGTATAATTTATGTACATATCTATGACATAACGACTGCATTTGTAGATCATCAGAACTATTTATTATCTTTCGTTGCATCTAAGAATATATTTAAATAGTAAAATATCACTTAATGCTTTATGTTTGCAATTTATCATTAATACAATGTTATACGCATTTATTTACCAAGTCCAGTAAAACAGATTCTAATAACAATTTGTGATTTCATTTATATTGACATAATTGAAATAAATAAGTGAAACGATACCACAAAAAGACTTTTATTTATCTCTTCCTTTTCGAACTATCAACTTCTGTTAAGGTGCCCTGAGGAAAGGACCTTCAAGCGTTTCTTTTTATGTAATCACCTATGTTTTTTTTTAATACTCTTCAAATTACTTTCATTATATAAATATAATTACTTGAATTCTTAGTACATACTGATGGAGAAAAAAAACAATATAACATACATAAAACTGTATCACTGTTACATGTTTCCTTCTTTTTAAGCATATAAAAAGGAAACCAACAACTTAACTTATAGTGAAAAGTATATTGCGAAACATGGCAAAGTGGTGGAAAGAGTGTCTTCTCCCGAAATGTGTTTGATTTTGTACACGTGACAATGGTCAGCGCCTCCCGGAAGAGCTTTCTGGGAATTTTGCCATTCTGCGGAATCTGTAAACTTAATTTCTTGTTTCTCATGGACTTTGTCACAAAACGCAAAATAGATAGATAGATAGATATTTTTTATTGCAGAGACACTTGAGTACATCAAGCGTATTACAATCGTCAAAATCAAATATAAACACAGATAATCCCCTGTTAAGTGTACAATACATACATAATTAATTAGCTCCCTGATCTTAATAATTAAAAAAATTCATTAAAACTATATATACAATTACTAGTAAGCAAATTCTTGATTCTGAGTTTAAATCGATTAAAAGGTAATGATTGTATAGATTCAGGAAGTGCATTAAAAACTTGACAGCAACATAGTAAAAAGTCTTCTGTGTTTTGTTATAATTGCATTTAAATAATGCTAGGTTGTTTCTGTACCTAGTACCATAATTGTGTGACATCCCAAGCTGTTCATAGTTAAAAACATTTTCTTTCATGTATAAAACACACTGATAAATAAAACAGCATATACAGTCATAATACCAAGATTAATAAAGCTCTGCCTGCAATGACTTTGTGGAGAAAGGCCATACATTAATCTTATAGGTTTTTTTCTGTAATTTGAATAGCCTTATTGCAGAGGGCTGATGACCCCAGAGCAAAGTTCCATATGACAAGTGACTATGGAACTGACTGACTTACACGGACTAGCAAGGACTTACACGAGTATAATATGATATTAAATTTAATGTAGCCCGTATGCAAAAAAATTTCTGTAATTTTAAATGTAGCTGTCTTTAAGTTGTTTACGTTTAATTCCTTGTAAGTCGTTATATTTAATATTCTATACGAGATATAAATTGAAATGTTACAAAGAATGGGCGTGGAGAGATAAAAACACATATCTAATGATAATGCTCTCATGTAATGAAAGTACGGAAATTGTGAGATAAATTTGGAAAGGATGGAAAAGGGATGATGAGAAAAAAAGAGCGAGGGCGTATAAAGGTAAAGAGCAGAGGATGAAGCAGCGGATGGGTGTGGGCGGAAAGAGAGAATAGATTTCGGGAGCAGGAAACAATTTATGTTAAATTTAACTGTGGAAGAGCAAATGCTAGTAAATGAAAGTTTCTTCAGAGCGGCTGGGGAGTATTTATAGGCTAATCGTGAGCACCTATTAACCTCTGATGAGCAAATGCTGCCTCTAGGCAGAGCGAAGAGGAAAACTTCAAACTTAGAAGTTTTCTTTTCAAACTTAAATTACTGGTTGAACCGACCCATGCTTAAGATTGATGGGCAATACCAACGCTGCCGTCTTTCTCACTTGAAAGTTACGATGAAATGATAAAATTTGGATTATATGATGAATTTCAGCTGCTTCACAGCTCGTTGGTATTAATAACATAATATGCTAAAAGTGAAGAGTAGGTCTAGTACATAAACACCATACATTACATAATTTCTCTCATATTGGGCGGAAATACTATAAATGTGTACATTTTAACAACTTACTTCTTCGGTAGAAACAAACAAATTCCAGATAGATATATGAGCATTCATGGACCACAGATTATTGTCTCTGTTGGACATTACATGAGAATATTATAGGAGAAAAATTCCTCCGGCACTGGGACTTGAACCCAGGACCTTTGGCTATTCGCGCCAATGTTCTACCAACTGAGCTAAGCCGGAGCTCAATTCACAGCACCAGATGGAACCTCTCTCCTATGACTGATTGCCCTAATGGTCTACCTCAAAGACAGACAAGTCATGTCATATGCAGTACTGTGAGGCACACTAAGTAGTGATTTATGTGACCGGGCTCCCACTGTTATTGTACAGTTAACATTCAAGATAGATATATGAGCACCACAGATTATTGTCTCTGTTGGACATTACATGAGAATATTATAGGTGAATGAATGCTGTGAATTGAGCTCCGGCTTAGCTCAGTTGGTAGAGCATTGGCGCGAATAGCCAAAGGTCCTGGGTTCAAGTCCCAGTGCCGGAGGAATTTTTCTCCTATAATATTCTCATGTAATGTCCAACAGAGACAATAATCTGTGGTCCATGAATGCTCATATATCTATCTTGAATGTTAACTGTACAATAACAGTGGGAGCCCGGTCACATAAATCACTACTTAGTGTGCCTCACAGTACTGCATATGACATGACTTGTCTGTCTTTGAGGTAGACCATTAGGGCAATCAGTCATAGGAGAGAGGTTCCATATGGTGCTGTGAATTGAGCTCCGGCTAAGCTCAGTTGGTAGAGCATTGGCGCGAATAGCCAAAGGTCCTGGGTTCAAGTCCCAGTGCCGGAGGAATTTTTCTCCTATAATATTCTCAAACAAATTCCATTTCCATATTTGTCCTAAGTGAGTACATCTCTCAGAAAAGATTTAATTACACTTTACTCCATAAGTAATATAATATTCAATATTTCACATCAGCAGAAGAAATAATATGTAATAAATTTTCTCTTTGAAGTTTATCATTGGAGTTGACAGACTTCGTGCTATTTAAATGCAAATAGCCTATTGTTGCATGGACCACATATTCCGCGAAATATGGCAACGTGGTGGAAAAAGTGTCTTCTCCCGAAATGTGTTTCATTTTGTATACGTGACATTGGTCAGTGCCTCCCGGAAGAGCTTTCTGGCAGTTTTGCCATTCTGAGGAATCTTTAAATCTTATTTCTTATTTCTCACGGACTTTGTCACAAAACGCAAAATAGGTCTTATACGAGTGTACTACGCTATTAAATTTAATAGATATGTAAAAAATTGTATGTAATTTTAAATGTTAGCTGTCTTTAAGATTTTTACGTTTAATTCCTTTTAAGTCTTTATTTTTAATATTTTGTAAATATTTTATAAGCTGTATCGCACTATTTTCTTACTTTCCCTTTCAATCTGTTTTTTTGTCTCTTGTCTTGCTTCACTCTGATCTTTTTGGAACTGCACCCGAGCACGAGCAATCTTGCTCGTTCATGTGTATTTCCCAATATATTTAGATCTACTATCTTGTAATATAAATTTTATTGTGTTTTTTCTTTACTGAAAAAGAAAATTTTGTAATAATAACAAAATTGTTGTATAATAAGTCATTAAATAGATTAAATGAATGTTATGGGAAAAAATATATTTATCTACAGTCTTCTTGAATTTGCGTAGTTATGCTCGTTCCAGTTGAAATAGTTTTTAGTACTAGACCTTAGGGAAACGTGATATAATAATTAATTAGATGTATTGACATTAAATATATTTTATTTCGTATCGAACTGAGAGAGAGAAAAGAGTCATACAATGGCGTATGTACATTAACTCTCAAGTGGAACGCATGATATCACTTAAGGAGGCTATAAAGTTCACCACTTAAAAAGGCTAGCACATCAAGTTGAGACAAATAAAAATGAATGAATGAAATATTTGAAATCACTGTTACCAAGAAGTAAGGAAAATATTTACAGAACATATTACTTGCTAAGTAATATACTATAAAATAGAAAGCTTTTAATGGAGTCTTACGTAAGCATAAGGTTGCAGAGTAATTAAAGCAGCCAATAAGAAATAAGATAAAATAGAATATTATCCCTATATTGTGCCGTGGATAGGAGGCTTGTGTACTTTTCAGGATTTACCCTTAATTTGATTTTTGTAGGGAGTTATTGCACAGCACTCGATATAAACAGAGTTGCTGCTCAGTGCTTGTCATGTAGATCGTATATTAATATAACGTACTAACCTAAGTGACAAAGGTGAAAGTAGAACATATAGCGTGTGTAATACATCAACTTGTTCTTTCTTAACAATAAAGAAACTCCATTATCTCTGAACAGTTAAAATCATTGGTCATTTAAGAATAGTGCATCCCTTTGATTACCGAGTTTCTGCAGAACCGAACTGAGAAGCCTGAAGCGCAACACCCACAACTGAACAACGAGACGAAGTCACAGGTATGTAAAATACAAAATAAAAAGTGAAGCAAGGAACGGTTTCACAGTACGTATAATTCCATTTGACTCCACAATGTTCTCTCAAAGTCTGTCACTGCAGAGCTTCTAAACAATTTTTATAAAATTTATCAGCAATAATTGTAATAGATTTTCTGTGTGTTTTATGTTTGTCGTTTAATTACAGCCTACGAATACATCATGGAAGAGCTAAAAACTACAGACCCTTGCACCTTGGCTCCTAGGCAATCAGTATATGAAGTTCACCTACAAATTCTAGCAATTATTAATGCCAGTATTACTAGATGTGTAGGAGAATGAAAGCATATAAATATTACTACATATTAAATTTAATCCCACAATACTGATGATATTGAATATTTAATATTACTTATATCATATTACCTATACATCATATATGACCTATATATCATATTACCTAATCGTTTTATTCATTAATTGAACGATTAACGGAGTGACTTTCTTCTTTCTTTATCTTAGTTTTTACCTCTACGTTTTAGGATTTAAGCGACCCAAGCCTTACAGGACCAAGACAACGGCGTAACTTCCAAAGCGAAAATACAACTTTAAAGATAATAATGAGCGATTAAATTTGTAATTTTTATATAATTTTTGTGTAATCACAAAATTATAAAACCAGTCTACAATGGGGTTGAGGAATTAAATGTTAAAATTTGTTCTCACTTAAAATTTCCAAAATTAAGGCTAGGTTAGCCCTAAGTTTCGAATTTAGTCAGATAGTTCAAGCCACTGAAAATTAATAAACTTACCTGATTAATATTTCTAGTAAGTAAAAGTCTCAGCACAAATTATCTCATACATTTCGACTAAGTATTTTCTGTAAGCAAAAAGGTTAGAGTTTGCAAGTCAGTCGCATGACGATTAAAATATATAATGAGAAATTACCAATTTCATGTTTTAATTAAATTTATGTTTTTCTCACTGTCTAGCGTTTTGCAGATAAGCGGAAACTGCTGCATTTGAATGAATAATAGTTCTTAACGGAGAATGGAGGATATTCTTGCTGATGATAACTATGACACATGCCGCAACAAGTTCATAAAATGACACTACCACCCGTGTGAAGAGTGGGTTTTCTGGCCAGTTGATTAATAAAATAAAGGAATCTGTAAGCAGAATAAAAATATGTACTGTGGTCATTATAGGAATCGGAATGGAGTTCTATATTGGGTTAGCTTTGCGACACAACTTATATGACCAATGGCATGTAGCAGCAAAACTTGTTCTCCTGTTTTATTAGAAGATAAATTTACAGTCTTACGAAATATGAAGGAAATAAACTTTCTTTATTGTAATAAGATAAGATAAGATAAGATAATCTTTATTTGCCGTTTAATACATGGTACAATTGACTTCGTCATTGTTTAACACAGTATTTACAATATATTTAAAATTATTTACAATTATGTCTGTAACAGTCATAGGGAATTGTAATGGACAGCATCATACCACCTGCTATAGATTGCTTTAACACAGAAAATTATTTTGATTACCTGTCCGCACACTACTTAAAAATAACATACATTAATTGGAACACTACACATTTGCATCAGAGTAATACAATAGTGAAAGATCTTAAAACAGAATTTAAGACGGTATGCAGATACAAATTGAGCTATTCTATATGTTATAATACCAGTCAGAATAATAAATTGGACATATCACAGTTGTTAAACTCTTCAAGTGAATAAAATGCTTTGCTCTTAATCCAGGATTCTAGAACAGTTTTAAATTTGATCAATGTCACTAAGTGTGAACTCTTAGGGAGTTTATTAAATAACTGAAAGCTTAAATAAAGATGACTATTATGTGTTTTGGATAGTCTGGAATAGGGAAGATCAATCATGTAACTGTTTCTAGTGTCATGTGAATGAACAGATGTCCTATTGGAGAATGCTGAGAGGTTTTCCTTTACATAAACTAGACAATTAAAAATATATAGTCCTGGCACAGTCATTATATTCAGGTTAGCAAAATGCTCTCTACATGACTCTGTTGGGTTTAATCCCAAAATGCATCTAAGTGCTCTTTTCTGCCACTTAAATACTAGTGTGGTATTAGTTGCATTTCCCCACAGCAGTATGCCATATATCAAATGGGAATGAAAGAAGGCAAAGTACGAAAATAGCATTAAGTTTTCACTGACATTGTCTCTGAGTCTATTGAGCAAAAAAGTAACTCGAGCCAGCTTTTTGCATAGAGTTTCTATATGCTTTGTCCAGATCAGTTTTTGGTCCATGTGTATTCCAAGTAGTTTAACATATTTATTTTCTTCTTTTATAACATTAAGGTTAAAAATTATATTTTCGGTTTTATTTTAATTCAGTTTTAACAGATTTGCCTCTAACCAGAGAGCAGGTTTTTCTAGCATAGAAGCATCTTTTTGTTTTATAACATCCAAGGATCTGTGAGTGTTAAGAATAGTAGTATCATCTGCATATAATATTGTCCTACAAGGCAGATGTGCTGGTAGATCGTTAATATAAACCGTGAATAGGAAAGGCCCTAGTATGGAACCTTGGGGCACACCTTTTTTAATTGGTAGGAAATCTGAGGCATCATTATTAACTTTTACCATTTGCACTCTATTATTTAGATAAGATATTATTAAATTAAGTGTCTTCCTTTCAACTCCATAGAACTCCAACTTTTTAATTAATATTTCATGTGAGATGGAATCAAAAGCTTTACTCAGATCCAATAGGGTTGCACTAGAATACATCTTACTTTCAAAACCATTATGGATTTCAGATACAATGGCTTCGACTGCTTTTACTGTTGACAATTTGGACCTAAATCCATATTGTGCATCACTGATCAAATTATTATTTTCAAAGAAGGAATATAGTTGAGTATGTAAACAAATTTCAACTATCTTTGACAGTATCGGAATGAGGGAAATTTCTTTATAAACAGTGTTATTTGTACATAAGCTGTCCTGGACGTCAGCTGTTTTTTTTAATCAACTTGTATTTATTTTGGATCCTTTGCACAGTTGAATACTACACACAGCTTTCCGTGTGTGAACGCTGGCCTAGGAAGGCAGATATAAATTTCCTTAAAAGTCTATCCTTCGGCTTTGTTAATAGTATTAGCGAATGCTAGCCTTCATGGGAACTGCAATCTTCCAATGGAGAAAGGAATGTTTGGTAAAAACTTTCGTTTAGGATACATATTTTAGAAACGGAGGTCCTTGTTCACAATAAGTTTTATGAAGGAAAACATTTGCGAAATCTTAGAAAAGCCACGAACTAGTTCAATAGAAAATTAGTTTACCGAGCAGGATGGCTAAAATCTTGAAAAGACCCCTTTCACCGACAAGTTTGACTTTGGTTTTTCAAAGTTTTCCTAAGTCGCAAGACCAAAATTGATATTTTACTTACCACGATTTTTCATCAATATCATAGTAACAAAAACTTAATATCATTAATATAACACATAATTCGTAAATAGTTATTCGGTCAACCTGTATACCGAACGATTTATGCTGCATTGATGAGTTAAAAGTGTCTAAAAATGTGATTTAAAAGAAATCATTTTGGCTACACCATCGATTACAAACCGTTGTTATGTCTTATTTTATTTCGGAGAAATAATAATGGTAAAAATGAAAGTACCACCCGCAGTGTTTAACTATTCATTTGCAGAATAAATAAAATCAGGTAAACTGATATAACCAAGTGCCAGTATGTTTTTTTTTAATCAGTGATACACGCAATTATGATAGGCCCATGCATAAAAGTTATTTTTGTAATAGATGTCCGAGTTAACTCCAAAAACAAAATGTGCCGGCAATAATAATAATGATGCAATAGACCTACGATTCGCTGATATCTCTGTTTCAATTTAAAGCAGCCTTAAAGGTTATGAATGAATAATAAGCATATGAAATCTATCTGTCAGGAATTACATTAGGTATATTGCTGCACAGGAACGATAAGAAAAATACTCACAGTAAAATATAGCCTAATGTAAATATCGGTAGTCTACATAACCATAGAATACACATTATAATATCAATATTCAACGGCTAGTTGTTATAAATCGTTTATTTAAGTTATTATTTAGCCACACTGACATCGTTATGAAGAAACAAATCAATGAAGGCTGCTAACAATATGAATAAACGATTGGCAATTTGTTAAGTTTTTTTAATAAGCTTACATTGTGGGCCTTGAAAGAATATTGATTACAAAATTAATATTGATATACGCGTTACTTCGGTACCGATCAACCGATTTGACCCTAATTCGATAGGCTTGTACCCAAAAACGTCATAAATTCGTATACCAAGTTTCAAGAAAATCCGATAAAGCGTATTTGAGTTATCCACGCCTTTGTGATATATTACCATAAAAAGGCACTAAATTGGGCATTATTCCGGTACCGCCCAACCGATTTGGTCCAATATCAATAGACATCTTCCCATGGACATTATAAATAGGTATTTCAAGTTTCATGAAAATCCGATAAAGCGTATACGTGAGTTATGGCGCCTTTAAAATATACACTAAATTGGGTTTTACTCCGGTACCGGTGAACCGATTTGGTCCAATTTCAATAGGGTTCTTCCCATGGACATTATAAACGCGTATACCAAGTTTCATTAACATTCGATAAAGCGTATTTGAGTTAGAGCGCGTACAGACACACGGACGGACGGACAGACGGACGGACAGACATTTTTCGTCCCCCACACAATCTCATAAAGTACCATACTGGCACTTAATAACACGTTTTAAAAGAATACCAGGATTTTTTAAGTTATCTTAAAGTACTGTTTCTTATATTCCTCGGTCAGAATAAAGTTCATCATCTTATTTCTTTCCAAGCAAGTAGGCCTATATCATGGAAAACGGGAAAACTGTGATTAGTTATATCCATTTCTTCTAAGTTCTGTTTTATAAAACCTGTTTGAAAAGATAATTAGTTTGGTTTGTTGAATGTTTATGGAGCTATTTATATTCCTTGCCAGTGGCGATTATTCCATATAGGATGTGAGGATCATCCTACACTTCATAATTGATCAACATAAATGTTTACGAGCATTCATTGTCAAAATTAAAACAATAAATTGACAAAACAGCGTTATTGTAGAGCACTCAGGAAGGAAGTTAGCGGTTCCTTTTTGAGCAGGTTGGTATTTGCGAGGACGTCCTCAGTCACTCACTGTTGATGTTACGTAGTCCCCCATGCCGTTGTTAAAGCTCTTGGGCATGTGAAGGGGGAGGTGGGAAGAGAAAAGGTAGTGAGAAGCCAGTTTCATATGGACGAAGTTGAGGACGTCTTACAGTCCTTCCTCACATGTGTTTTGTGTTCCTCACGTTCGACAGCTTATTTTCTAAGAGGGGAGTGATCATATTTTTATTAATATTTATTTATTTCATTTCTTGTTATATATTATAGGCCTAGCTATTATTAAACTTTACAGTGCTGTTTATATTTCAATATAAGTATTCCTGGAGTAATATCAAGTTTGATATCAACTATGAAAATTATAGCGGAATAGCTGATTTCCGCAAACGACAGTTTTCATACGTGGTTAAATCTTTTCATATTTTAGGATAAAGCATTATTGTATTAAATTTACATCT
The DNA here is from genome assembly GCA_964059195.1 of Ectobius pallidus. Taxonomy (NCBI): domain Eukaryota; kingdom Metazoa; phylum Arthropoda; class Insecta; order Blattodea; family Ectobiidae; genus Ectobius; species Ectobius pallidus. Next base: position 19,556,577 of record CAXKWD010000005.1, read on the forward strand.
CAGCCTTTATGTATTTTTTACGGCGACGCATACTTTTAGTCCCTGGTGAAGTGGAAGAAAAGACCTTACGGTCTTAACTTCTCCAGGTTAAATAAACTATTATTATTATTATTATTATTATTATTATTATTATATATTATTATGTACGTCAATAGCAGTGAATGGGTTAATTCGCTCTCTCCACACCATCCTACACAACTAAAAAACCAGGAGTCGCCACTGTTCCTTGCAATAAAACATGTAATTCTTTACAAAAATATCCCCCACTAATTAAGAAGAATAACTGAGGAAAATGGTGGGTAATGAAGGCTAACATCCCTTTTTGTCTTCCTCACGACTTCAAGTTAATGGCCTCACAACTTCTATCAAATTTACTGTATTCACTTAGTTGCTAGTAGGTTAAAGGTAAAACTTAAAAATAGACCTACTACTGAGAATTTGAACGACGCTAGTTTAAGCTGAAACTACTAGAGAGCATCCCTTTAATTATGGTAGAGCGGGATCAGTTGCTGGGCAACCTTAGAAAGTAATCGTGGCAGACAAAAGTAATTTCGAGTACTTATCCTAGGGGTTGGTTGATCTTCATGTGCTTCCATTCCATTGCATTATCATATCATCACTGGTCGCCATTGCTATCACAATGTCTTCACCGCTATGGCTACCATTTAACTGAATGGGTTCGCCAAGGTCGTAATTTCGAGGATTGCTGGTTCAAATCCAGTGGCTGGTCAGTCTGAGTGGGGTTTTCAGAGGTCCCCGATTCTCTGAGGAAAGTACTGGATTGTAATTTACGTACCCTTGACTAAGAAAGAAATGTATATAAAGAAAATAAATGTTCTAAAGTAAGATGCAAGAGGGGAAAAAATTCCTTTTTCACTCAACTATCACTACAGATGCACTTTTATCTAATAGAAGTCAACTTACTCGACGCTGGGCACATGTCTATAACTTAATATACTTATAGAGAAAACTAAACTAAAATCCGTGGCGCTACATCCCTGAAGGAACTAGGCCTACCATTCGACCGTAGTCAGATGGCAGGATTGGGGGTATGTGGTCAGCATGATGTCTTCCTTGAGCGGAACCGCCGCTTCTTAACCAAGTAGCTCTGGCTTGCGGATCCTTAGCCAGCGATGCCAGCCACGAGACCAAGCAGGTGTCACAGAGAAAATAATAACGATTATCGCTGTCATGTCCATGGGTTACCAAAAGATGCATCCTGTCAAGGTCAACCAAACAAAATGCAATAATCCATCATAGAAATTATTTTACTTTTAAAAAAATAAGATTGCATACACTCATAGGCAATTGTGAAAGCAGAGAAGAACTAATCATATCAATTTAAAAATTAAACAAATATGGAAAAATTCAAAACACTTCCTCTGGTTAGTCTGGTTAAGGCCTTAACTAGACCAGAGGGAAGTAGATTTAAATAAATGAATCGCTCAGCACAGGAATAAAAAATAAGTTAGAGATATGCCTGTATATTAATGATACCAAAGGCTATTCATCTTAAATAGTTCACAAAGAATTACAAGGTAGTGTGTTTCATAATAGACGTTTTTCAGTGAGGTCGGCCATTAAGATATCCACAGGAGGAAAATTCAATCTACCACCGCGTCATGAACTTGGGATAGCTCAGTTAGTAGAGTGTCAGCACGGACAGATGATTTTGTCGGTGTCAGAGAGTTTAACTCTTACCATTGTCATACACTAAAGTGTTGTACGGGTACTTCAACATTTTAAAGCTCAATCGCATTTTGAGCATAACTGAAGGAAGGAATGAATACAGGGGAAATAGATAAAACTAACACTGTGATACTGGTTACCTGCCAATGTTGGTGTCGGGTATTCACAGTGGCTATGTCTGAATTCCCAATAGCATGTTTTAACAACAGTGATCACCAGAGAGTGAGGAAAGTCCCAGGACGACGTCATTATGTCGTTGAGTTCAGTAAGTCTGGAGTGAATGTAGTGGTTTCGTAAACGCGTCAAGATGGCGCGCTTTTTTACTGGCATTGTCCGGTGGAAAACAAATGCGGAGCGCTCCGACAAGCTTCTTTCGCAGGGTACAATTAAATGAATTGTCTTAAATGGCATACAATGCTCATAGTGCATGTTGTCTGAGCAGTGTTGCATTGATATTTACTTATTCATAATACTCTAAATTAACCGTGACAAAGCGAACTATTTTTACTCGATTAATAGGATCCGGTAGATCGTGCGACTTCCGTCATGCTTTACGTCACTGTAGTCTACTCACAGCCTAACCTAGTATCTGCATGACCTGGGAGATTCATCTCTGTGAAAGTTGCATGTGGTTTTCCCCGAGCATTATTGGAACAGCTGCCATAATACCTGGTATTATCAAAACAGAATACCTGGTTAACTCAGTATTGTTGCCTGGTAGCTATTGTTATTTCTCTGTAATAATGAGCATGCATGCTTTCACGCTTAAATCAGTTGCCATTAACAAATCATAATCTACTCGTCTGTCGGAATCTTAGACAATATTATGAATTTCGAACTCATAACTCTGTCAGACATGTGGAATGAACGTTAAGGAACTTCGTTTTGTCCAGATGAAGGTGTTACTAAAGTAAACTAGACTCCATGGTGCTACATCCCTGAAGGGACAAGGCCTACCACCCGACCGCTGTGTCATCTTCCATAGGCAGATGGCAGGATTGGGGGCACGTTGTCAGCACGGCCATTAATGTGGTTTCCCTGACCGGAGCCGCTACTTCTTTATCATGTAGCTTCTCAGTTTGAATCAGGAGGCTGAGTGCCCCCCGTTCCAGACCTCCCTACCTCAAAAAAATCCGATGAAGGTGTTACCGATTGACAATAAATCCTCGCCGTATTCTTAGGCTGACCATTCCTCTCGTTTTGATCAGGGCAGTCCCTGTTTTTTTTTTTGTAGGTGTGGTCCAATCGTCCCGCCGCTACTTAAAAAAAAAATCCGGTTTTATAAAAATCTACGAACAAGCTCGAGAATAGAACATACATTTAAAATTATATGTGTGAACTTTCAATATTTTATACCTTTAGATACTTTTAACGTCTGAAATATGTTCGTTGGGATTTTAAATGCAATGTGTTTTTTCAGTAAAGTTAAAAAGTACTTTATCGTTTCATCCACGTCTTGGCGTCATAGTTTCAGATTTTAATGTAATTACAGCAGCTGCGCTCGTTTACAGGGAGCCAATGTTTAAGTTTACATGAGATCGATCATTTTGCACAAACTGCGATGTTGTGCATTCATTCTGACCGCGTATGGTGGTGATTGACGTGCTGTGCGACTGATGTGTAAAATAAAATAAACAATCGATATTTTTTTGTGCATCAGCTCATCACTCGTCTGGGATATTAATAGGCCTACTACAGGCTTATACTATCTACAGACTTACTATGTGTTATGTCTTAGCTATTAATGAATAATAATAGCAATGATGATGATGATGATGCCGATGGTGATGAAAATGGTGATAATAATAATAATAATAATAATAATAATAATAATAATAATAATAATAATAACTTTATTGCACAGACATTAATACAACGTATGGCAATCGTCAATTCAAGCAATATCATTCACAATGAGTCATCACAGCCTTAAAATATAAAAATCTTGAATACTATATAAAGGATTGGCCTTCAAAGTAGATACAATAGTGCTTTTAAAGCTTGAATAAGATAGATTTCTGACACTATTGGACAAACTATTGTAGAGATTTAAAGATAAGCTTTCATAACTATTTTGAGTCACACAGTACTTGCATTTATTGATATATACATTTGATCTATTGCGTGTTAAGTGATCATGAACTGCAGAACATTTTGTGTAATTATTAATGTTATTTTTAACAAAAAGAAGACATCTCAGAACAAATAATGATAATAATAATAATAACAAATAATAATAATAATAGGCTAATAACAATGTAATGTTGTGGGTAAACTGACATTTTGGAGGGAAGTCCCGTTTTCAGCTCAAAATATTATGCTCAGAAGACCTGTCTGATCTACACCGTGTCCGGGAAAGACCTGACGAAAAAGAAATAATTATATATCAGAAACTATTACAGTTACTACCTCAGTATTTTCACAGTTAGAAAGACAAATTCAAAAAGTTTTGTTTTGTAGCATCCCGTAATGAGCATGAGCATGCACAGTGTCGTTACACGAGGAGAAACTAGGAAAAGCTTGTTCTGCGCAGCATGTGTATATGAGAACTTGGAATGCAAGTTGTGCGTAGGCTACAACGTTGTTTCCAAACAGACAAAGACCGAAATCCTCCCGCCCGAAACAGCATCCTTCATTGGCACAAGCAATTCCTGGAGATAGGTAATGTTGAGTCACAGCAAGGAAAGGCAAAGAAATCGCGCATAAACGGCAATGACATTGAAAGGGTACGGGCTGCTTTTGTAAGAGGCCCGAGGAAATCCATTCGTGAGGCGGCAAGACAACTGCAAATGCCAAAATCCACAGTCCATGGGAGAGAAGGACCTACACCATGGCCACCAAGGTCACCTGACATGACCCCACTGGATTTCTTTCTCTGGGGTTTTGTGAAAGACAAAGTGTATCGCACGCCTGTGACCGATAATGCAGATTTGCGTGACCGAATCTACGATGCAATAGCACTAGTCACACCGGAGATGCTTTCGCGTGTGTGGCACGAACTTGAGTATCGGGCCACAAATGGTGCTCACATAGAGGCTTATTAAAACTCATCGTGTTTCTGTGTGTAACCGTGAAAACATCACGTCAATAAATGCAATAGTTTCAGAAATATAATTATTTCTATATCGTCAGGTCTTTCCCGGAAACTCTGTATTTGGCTTTCCACATTCGGCAGAAAATCTTTCAAACACAAACAATAAATACTTTATACTTTAGAAACAGGGGCTGTCAAAATTTTTATTGGTATCTTGTTCAAGAATGTTTTCTTTCTTCTATAAGTTCAATGTTGCAATTTTTACTATGCCTCAGACGTGTAACTTTTTCTTTTAATAATGTAAACTTAAAAATATTTATCTATTTTAATTGCGACACGTGATCCAGGGCAAATAGAAACTACAGAAGCAAAAACACTTTCAAAATTTCTAAAGGCATTGTTTTAACGTTAGGTACAACATTTAATTATACTTTGTGTAAGAATGCTGTTGTGCTTGAGTGTACTGTGCACGCACTCAAGAATAGGGTAAATGTAAAAAGTTGAATTGTTCGTATTTTACCATGTTTAATTAAATTCACTTCCTGGCCTTTCAGTTTTCGATACGGAACTGTTAAAAAGTTCATGTTTGAACTTCTTGCCAGAGAGAGGAAGAGATAAGGGAAGATAAGACGACCAAATTCACTTCTTCCACAAGACTTCAGATAAAGCTGCTCGTAATCGCGTACTACGATGACTCATGCGCTTGCTTAGCAAAAATAATGCGGCGTGATATCTTAATACTTTTAGTCTCATGTTAGGCCAACTAAATATAAATAGCAACTTATATAGGCATTCAGTGATATATTCTTCCCCACTACTAGTGGCTCCAGTAACTCCAATCTTTCTTGCTTTATCGTAGTTTTACCTCTCCCTTTTAGGATTTAAGCGACCCAAGCCGCCCGGGCCTTACAGGGCCGCGACCTTTCAGGAGAGGGATTATCTTTGGATCACATACATACTTTTTTGACCAAACAAGGACATGCAGTGCCTCCCCGGATGAGTGATCAGCCCAATGCCGGGGCCACCTCCGAGACAACACGAACACATAGGACGAGACACACCAATCACACACACATTCACTCCAAACAATGTTAGGATGGGATGAAGATGATAATGATGGCCAGATGATATCTGGGGACCACAAGGGCCTAAAGTTATCCGACATTTGTCTTACAGGTGAGGAAAACCCCCAGAAAAAACCCCCACCTAGGTAACTTGTCCCATGAATCGAACCCGGGCCCGCTGCGTGAGAGGAGCAGTAACTCCAATCACAACACAAAAATTACAAAAATTACCGTAAGAAAGAATGTTATTATGCCAAAATTACAGTATGTAATTTTAATATGAATTACTTATTAAAATCACAGAATAAACTTAAACCAAACAAAGTTTATTAATTTTGTAATTTTTGTAACTTATTTTCGTACTTCACTATGATATAATGTATTGCTAGTTTTATCAGATAAGCTATGTACAAAACGGTTTGCCTGAATGAATCTAAACAGTTTTTGTTTGAATTCTAGGTTTGAAAGTCTCTAATTTATAGGCAGAGAGCTCTAGAGTCCAATTAGCCTATGGAATTATGTATTGAGTCGAAACCGGTTGAATGCTTCCAGAGAATGAGTGAAAGCTAATAACCTAAGAGTAAGATAATAGAGATTTGTAAAGAATCCTGCAAATAGGCTACCTCTTGTAAAATTTTTAAATATAAGTAGAATAAATAATTAAGCCCGTTGAATAGGCTAGGAAAATAATAATTTTATAATTAAGTGAATTTTACTATTAAACGAAAATGACACAACGTTGAGCTCTGCACGTAAATAAACTCATTATACTCTTTACTGAGGTTCCGAAACAGGAATGATCGCTGCGCACTCAACGCTACAACTTAGCAACACCGCCGCTGGAGAACTTTGTATGGAATCTATACTATCACCGCAAGAGTACGTTTACATAGTACAGGACGGCATAAAACATAACAAATTATCTTAACCAAAATTGAAAAGTAAATTTTGGCCGAAATGATCGTGCAATCCGGATGAGATTTTAGATAGAGACTCCCCAGATCATGGAGAACGTATGGTGAAGACTTCAGATTTCCAGGACGAGGGGTCCCGGAGGAGTAAGCGAGCATACACTTCTCAGGAAGCATAGTGTAGACAAATATTCGATCAACCTAATAGCTTGGACCTGTGCCGGGATCATCCCGGGACCTTGGGCACACGAAGCCAGAGCCTTGTTGACTGAGCTACCCAGGTTGACGAAGTTAGAAAGGACTCAAAAGAATGTATCATATTATTATTATTAAATCTCCAAGTACAACAGCCCTATTTTACCTAGGTATGGTAGGGCTATAGTTGCAATATAAGTATGTTATAATTGTGACATGCACAAAATACTGTATCAGATTATATTATACAATAATTATAGTCATAGACCTTTATTACTTTCATTCATGAGTGTGTGGAATATTACAAATTCCATTACTGAATACAGCTATTCTATTATCCTCTGGAGTAACAGTTACATGGTTTATTAGAAAATAATTATAACCAATCTCTACAAGAGTTACTTTTCACAGTAATTATAGGTTTCGACTTTACTGCTCTACAAGCATATGAATATATTGAAGCCCCTTTTACAATCGCTGATTCCGTTATATATAATATTGTATTGTATTGTATATGCTATGTTTATCGTTTATCTACTCGATTAATAAGTAGCGGATCTGGTCACGGAAGTCAACGTTAACGGCCGTGGGTATCGGCATGCTGACCTCTTGCCCCTAAACCTGTCATCTGGATGTCACAACGGTCGGATGGTGGGCCTAGTCCCTCCAGGTATGTAGCGCCATGAAGTTTAGTTTAATACCGGTATATATGGACATGTAAGAACCTCCTTACGACTGTACATTCATACAGCTTCCAAGTTTCCAAGATTTTTTATCTGACTCCTTTGGATGATTTCCAACCGTTTCAATAGGCCTACTTGTAATAACATATTATGCTTACTGAAGGTTCGAAACGGTTTGATTTTGACAAAGACGCTGCTGTGCAGAAGCGTGTCACTTCTTGTGGCTCTTGCAGGACTCTGCTAAAGCATAGAGATAACAGCGACATCAAATAGGTAATAAATAATATGTTGGCTACACCGATTGACCTTCAACCCCAATTCCTGTTAATGTTCTTATAAAATTATGTCAACTGTAAATAAAAGCTTCAGTCAGCTCTGAATATGAAATTAAAACATACATAATACCGTATCACTGTTTTCGAAACACCGTATATTATACGGATGGCTTATGTGTTGGTAGTAGTAGGGGTAGCGTTCGTCTTGCGTCTCCCTGCTACAAGTTCCCATCATTCATAGTGCTATGAAAATAAAACGCGATCAGTTTCGTTTGGTCTGATCAAGTAACTGGTTCGGTCTGTGTAGTTAACAGCCATTGCATAAGTGTGTAATTAATGTGTTATTAGTGATTTAAAGTGTTATGTGCTTCAAGGGTACCCATAAGGAGACATCCGTTCCTGCCTTCGATTCAGGATTCGGCCAAGAAAGGTAGGAATTACTGTATTTGATAACACGTAGGGAGGTTGGCGATGGATACAAGATGGCTTTATCATCAGCCATGTCATATCACTATGGGCCGGTATAAGCCAGGTAGGACACCAGCCGGTATTGCAAACGTTTAATATGCAGGTTTATATAAATGCAGATGCTCCATAAGCGTAAACTAATTATATATTCAGGTACAATTATTATGTTACCGGTACTTCTTCTCACTTCAAATTAATAGTGCGGTAATTGTGATATTACACCCTATTGATTCATGCAGAGGCACCGATTTCAAAATATTCCCGGAGAAGGGAGCATTATAATATGCCTATAAAGGTTGTTAGTAGTTATACGCAGGCCTACAAACAAAAATAAACATTACAGTAATTATTGAATAGGCCTAATTAAATGAATCTGAGGAAGTTAACCTTAGCCTTTGCTGAAAAATCCTCTTTCGTTCTGCATATGAAGTCATCACATGAGGCATGTAGGTATTATTATTGGGGCAGAAAAAAGTGCCTTGATCCACCCCCCCCCCCGACGATGGCGCTTATGCTTACATGTAAGATTAATCCTAACATGTTACAAGGTTCTGTGGACATAAATAGGTATAAGTGGGATCTGAACATACTCTGTTAATAAATCCATGTCAAGAAACGCTTTCGTTATGCCCAAGGAACTCCGAAATTCGGAAGAGGTAGGTAGGTTGTTTGGTAGTGAAGTCCATGCCTGAATCAGGTTATAACTTATCAGACAGGTTATAACTTGTAACAGCAGATATAGCATTCATTCGAGTTGCTTACCAGTGAACCTATATCAACAGTCACTATATGTACAGAGTATTGTGTTGTCTCTTTCGGTAATGCGGTAGAATCTAAGCGGATTCTGAATTAAAGCGATTTCTGTGACATTATGATCCTAGACCAGACGGAGAAACCCTATTCATACAAGTATGTCTGCAAAACTTCTGCTTCACTAAATTCCTTGTAGGGCTTGTGAGCAAAAATCGAAAATTCGAAAAATGAAAAATCTTTGAAGTGATTTTCAGTTAACCATCGACAGAATTTGTTATTTTCATTATAAGGGAAGTTCAGAGAAATCGATAGCTGTGGTGCGAAAAGGATTCAAGATCCAATCCTGGCTCTTATATTATACTTTTTTTGTTTACTATTCTCTTTCAGCTTCTCAAACGGTTGAAAAAATATTCTTGTTGAATCCTTGATGTTAAGATTTACAACTCCTAAATGAGTAGTGAATCCTACAGGATAACATTGCCTTAAACCTGTAATAAAATAACTGAAAATAATTCTAATATTTTTTACAGATTTATGAAGAATTTAAAAAAATAATGTGCAAGAAGTGGACTAAGTTATGTTAAGTGTTTTCTGTACAATCTGGCATGGATTTATTTTAGCGAGTGTGCATTCAAAGGTAATTAAATTTGTTCAAAATATCCTTTAAATTTAAATTTTGAAAGGCAGGTCCTTGCGGTAGCAATCGGTGTGAACCAGTGGATCTCGGCTCCTCAAACCTTTTTTTTTAATGGGACTTAAATGTGCGTGACTCGAAAACATAAATTTACCACTTTTACTGCAATACTCACCCTTACATGTAAAGTAGGATTTATTTTCTTGTATAAATGCAATGCTTTTATGTACTATTTTAGCAATAACTTCACGAATACGAGCAACAACGCAGCTTTGGTCTTTGAATCAACCCCCTCTTTGGAAACAATGTCACACTGTTCCCATTGCAGATAAATTATTTTCTAATCGTACGGAATTATAAGCAAGTTTAAAAGTGTTATCTCACCTTATATGTTCCGGTAAGTTTAATTGCTTACACATACATTTCAAACAGCATATCGAAAATATGTATCTATATAAGAAGCTCGACTTCATCAGAATGTAATAATAAAGTGTGAATTGCGCACATTTGTGCAAAGTTTGGTGTTTAGCCCTCCAGACTGTAAGTCTTTGAGGGACCTTGTTCTCTTCTTACAACTGAGGATATGATATCGGTCACAGCTTTCGTCACACACTTCACATACACACGTTTCATCTGGTGCGTGATTTCGCTTCCTTTTGCACATTTTATGGTGAAAACCATGAACTGCCATTCTTGTCACTAAATGTCTCAGCTCATAGTTTGTGTTCATCCATTCTCTGCTAACCATAACCTCTGTGTTGTAAAAATCTGCCCAAATCTCTTCTCTTTTCTGTTGAAGTTTTTCATCAGAACATCCACCGTCACAATTTCATTTAGGTATCTTTTGTCGGTTTTAATATTTTCTACAATTTGCTCAACATCTAGCGCCATGCCATTAATTCAACACCCTACATTTATTTCAGTAATTGGAGTTAATTTTAGCTGATTTGTATCTTAACATTTCATCAGATAGATTACTGTCAGAGCCCTTCTCACGTGAAATTGCTTAGTCGTGTTTAAAATAATGTAAGATCGGCTTGTATCAATAAAAAAAAATACTTGAGTTTTCCCACGACGAACATTGCCTAACTGAGTTAAATGAGAAATTTATAATTTTACGTCCCCTACCTTTATCCCCCAAAATTTGTAATTAAAAAAATAAATACAACTTAAGGGGGGATATACGGCATTGGGTGAAATTCATAGGTGAAAAAGAGAAGTTCATTATTTTTTTCTCACCGAAGAATTGCTCTACAACTTGGCAATCTGACATACTCATTATTGACTTCTTGTACAATTGCATACTATTTTCAAAACAAATCAAACTTTTACAGTTACGGGTAATTATCGTTTAAAAATGGCAGCCACAATTCGTACACTAAAATATCGTTTCCTTGATAACTTCCTCAATTATCAATATTTCTCAGTTATTATTTTTCTATATATTTATTAATATGATATGAACAAAACAATCTACAATAATTGATTTAACATTATTAGTTTCTTCTTCTTCTTCTTCTTCTTCTTCTTTCGTTTCACCCTCTTTGGGGTACGTTGAACCAGTCATTTCTTTGTGTGTTGTTCTTTCCTAAGTGCCCAGTATTTCTTCATTCATTATTAGTTTATTTTAAAAATAAATATTTTTTATGAAAATCTAAAAAGATGATTTTTTAAAAATAGCTTACTTTTAGTGCAGATGTTTCAAAGATTGCAGATGATGTTGTTCTTATGAGGTTTAAAAATAAATAGACAAAAGAATCATTAAAAATATTGCCATTTGTGGAAATTAACACGGAAATGGCATTTCAGTGCATGAAACGTGGCTGCCATTTTCTAACGAAAATTACCCATAACTGTAACAGTTTAATTAGTTCTGGAAACAGGAGTAGTTACAAAGTTACAGAAAAATTCATTGCTGAGAACAAATAATCAATTTCACCTAGTTCTCACCTATAAATTTCACCGAAAGCTTCCCCCCCTTAAAATCCTTCCAGAATTCTAAAAAATCAGAACACGGACATTCGTTAATGTGTACATCCGTTTGGGCCTGTTTGAAACATGAACGACTATAGACTAGACAGGCACAAAAGCTTGAAACCACAGAAATCAGCTAGATGACAACAACCGTTAAGCCTACGTCCAAATATTTTACTGCATTTTTTATCTCGTTTTATTTCTTGATTTCCTTGTTTCCCTAATTACGTGCAAACACCCGTGCCCGAGGCGGGACACGAACCCACTGCCTCCTTCACCAACGCTCCAAGGCCTTGGCTACCGCGGCTAAGAAGACAGACTTCTTCAGATAGTCATAAAAGCTGAAAATCGTAGAACTGGTATTCACTCCCACGTGGATGATTATTTTGCATTTTGAACCCTTGCATATTATCTTCTCCAGAAATACTTAGATATTGCCATTTATAACCCCAAAATAATAAATGATTACATTAATTTATTCTGCGAATCAAACATGAAACCACCGGACTTTTAGGCTGGGCGCATATTTTGACACGTATGAGATGACATGATGCGAGCGGCATGCCCGATCGCGCCAAACGCGTCTCGTTGGGGAACGCATATTGCAACGCAGTTCTCTCGCCCAGCTGATGCGTGAAAATGCTCTTTGCGCATGTCAGCTGACTGACGACTGTCAGCTGTTTGTGGTTATGGTCAATCCCATGAGATATATTGCTATGTTGACGCCAGGGCCATAGCAAGATCCTTCTGCGCTCTTGGCCAGTTTGACAAATCTGCGCCCTCCAATACTGGGAGTCTGAACCATTTTTTTAAATTTCTGTAAAATTGTTTATTATTAAGTGCCAGTATGGTACTTTATGAGATTGTGTGGGGGACGAAAAATGTCTGTCCGTCTGTCCGTCCGTCCGTCCGTCCGTGTGTCTGTACGCGCTCTAACTCAAATACGCTTTATCGAATTTTAATGAAACTTGGTATACGCGTTTATAATGTCCATGGGAAGAACCCTATTGAAATTGGACCAAATCGGTTCACCGGTACCGGAGTAAAACCCAATTTAGTGTATATTTTAAAGGCGCCATAACTCACATACGCTTTATCGGATTTTCATGAAACTTGGAATACCTATTTATAATGTCTATGGGAAGATGTCTGTTGATATTGGACCAAATCGGTTGGCCGGTACCGGAATAATACCCAATTTAGTGCCCTTTTATGGTATCATATAAGAAAAGGCGCGGTAACTCAAATACGCTTTATCGGATTTTCATGAAACTTCGTATACTTATTTATAACAATCATGGCAATAAGCCTATTGAATTTGGACCTAATCGGTTGTCCAGTACCGAAATAAAGAGTAATTATCAGTCAAATTAATTATAATATTTTGGTTCATTTCGAAGCATTTTGATTGGCTCGCGGCCAACCAATCAGCGGGCGAGTCCCGTAACTAAGGTAAATAAAGGGGAATTCTGGAACAACCCTTCAATTCCTGTCGAAACCTTCTTTCGTAAAGGAGGGTAAAAAGAAGGCACCTTCTTCAAATGCAAAATCAAATTCTCGGTTCTTTCTTATAGCGTCATCAATTAATGACAGCTTATAAAGCTTCCTTCAGTTGCCATGGACAGTTGACAACTACATGAAAAACAAATGTTCCCATGTACGATTATAGACGAAATGCTGTTGTATAATGACTAATTATTTTGCTAAAATTGATTACAATTAGATTAAAGCATTGAATTTTACTTCAGGCTATGTCAGATTTATAATCCCTGACCTCTTAATAAATAAAAACATTAACTTCTGAGTATTTGCTTAAGTTGGTACTCTGCTTTAGTGAGGGCCAAATTCGCATTTATGACTAGAATATCGCGAATATTATGTTACCAATGAATGAAATTATTCTATATTGTAACATAAGAAAACTAGAAGGCTCGAAATATAGCCTAATTTCGAAATACGGTGATTTTTCTTTTCTGTGAGCTACGACGAGATAGTAATCTTTGGTATTGGACACTGAAAAGGCGCAGTGTAGTTTGGTCTTGGGGTAAGATGCTTGTCTAGTAATCAAGAGATATCACGTTCGAGTCCACCCTGAAGCAAACATTTTTTTATTATTATTATCAATTGTGTTAAATTGAGCCTATTCCATTCTTGTGTCCTATTTTGTCAATGTGCTTAAATAAGTACTGTATTACATTTTTCTTTAAAAAAACTGGGAATTCATTGTCTTTCATTGACCTACATCATTCCTAAAGAATAACATAAGCCTATAAATGTTATTTCACGAACAGAAACTAGCTTTAAAGTTATTGCGTTGCGTTAAAATTGCATAAGCCTATACTCAGAACAAAACTGCATACCGCTAGGTGGAACTATCCTCTTCTTATTGGCTTACTGTACTATTTCATTGTCAATGCATTTTGTAAAATGTTTACATATTTTAAGAATTAGTATATCAGTGTATACCAATATGAATTAAGGTTAAGAATCAAACTTTAGACCTTTGTTCTTCCGTAAGCCCTGCTTAATGAATCGATCTGGAGTTTAACTCGGAGATCTATTTAAAAAAAAAAAAAAAAAACTTATTTTCTGTATATCATAACTGCAATTATTACTGATTAAAAAAGCATACTGGCACTTTGTTATATCAGTTTACCTGATTTTATTTGAATAACAAAAGCATGCGATAACTTAGATTGGTCCGTTACTGATCTTCCTCAGAACCATAGTCTTTTTCAGATTCACTCCGCGTATTGAACCACTTTCAATTTGAAACTTGCAGTATGATTTGAATATTTTTTTTATATTACAGTGACTTTACTGTGCCTTTTATCACTGAAACTGGACCTCTTAAGGTGGGGAGATGGTAGTTACCGCTAGCAAAATGATAGAAAATATAGTGTAGGCCTATGTTCAAGAAGCCATAACTCAGGTGTTAACAGTTAGTCCAGTAACTTTATACATCACAGCATGCGTCAAATCCGGTAGTTCTGAATTTTTGCAGACTTGTTTATGATGTTGGCCTAATGATAATCCAAGTTTGTGACCTCGAGCGCCGAACGCAACTTTGTCCAAAATAGAAAAAACCGCGAAAAAATCGTGTTTTTTCACATTTTGGCGATTATAACCCTAAAGGACTAGTTCCTGAAAAAACTTTCTTAGAACGTTTTTAAAGTAGACTAAATTTGCTACAATATGATACTAGAACTGTCTCTGTAGATCCAATAGTTTCCGAGATTATGCCTTTCAAAGTTTATCATTTTTTTCGAACTTCGCAATTTTGCTTCCGAGCCTACCGAAGCACAGTGCACAGTGGTCCGAAATTCCAATCTAGGAGGAAAAAACTATACTTATAACATTTACTATTACTTTTATGAAAGTAATATAATTTCTTTTTTTATGGAAACATAAATTATTTCAAAAGTACTAAATACGTTAAATTCAATTGATATTTCTCAGATAATAAACAAAAAGTAGCTGCGCTAAATTGCGCAATTTTTATAAAATACATTTTTTATTTGTTTTAAGGTTGCTCCGTTACTCAACGCGTGATTTTTTAAAAATCAAGCCCGCACACTCAGATTAGTGATTTAGTGACACACCTGTAGCACGTTTTTAACTTTCCCTAAGTTTCCCCCCCCCCAGTTGTTGACTGGCTTGCTGCCCATCACGTGAGTGCCGTTTGAACCCAAAATCTACAGAATGTCGCATCCCAGTCCCAGCGTGGGTTTGTGTTTTATCTGTAAGGAGACTTTAAGTGAAGGTGAAGTGCGCCTAGTGAAGGAAAGAGGTGTAAAAACCCTTATTGCGTCGAGTATTTCCCTTAAGAACATAGAAAATCAGCGTTTATTGAAGGGTGTAAATGAGATATATGTGCACAGTGCTTGTCAGATAAAAAACAACATTCCGAAGTTGATCAAAGCAGCTGTTAGCAGTGGAAAATCAAATATTACGCCATCAAGGGCCACGAGATTGTTGCACTAAGAGATAACTTTTCCGCATTAATGACATTGTTCCGTTTTTCTGGCTTTTTCTATCTTTCTGCCACAAGGAACTCTTCAGTTATTTTGTCTCCACATAGACAACAGTATTCTCTGAAATTGAACTGCTCAGAGACTGATCTCGTGGACCTTGATGGCGTAATATTTGATTTTCCACTGCTAACAGCTGCTTTGATCAACTTCGGATTGTTGTATTTTATCTGACAAGCACTGTGCACATATATCTCATTTACACCCTTCAATAAACGCTGATTTTCTATGTTTTTAAGGGAAATACTCGACGCAATAAGGGTTTTTACACCTCTTTCCTTCACTAGGCGCGCTTCACCTTCACTTCAAGTCTCCTTACAGATAAAACACAAACCCACGCTGGGACTGGGATGGGACATTCTGTAGATTTTGCGTTCAAACGGCACTCACGTGATGGGCAGCAAGCCAGTCAACAACTGAAATAAAAAATAAAACTTAGGGAAAGTTAAGAACGTGCTACAGGTGTGTCACTAAATCAGTAATCTGAGTGTGCGGGCTTGATTTTTAAAAAATCACGCGTCGAGTAACGGAGCAACCTTAAAACAAATAAAAAATGTATTTTATAAAAATTGCGCAATTTAGCGCAGCTACTTTTTGTTTATTATCTGAGAAATATCAATTGAATTTAACGTATTTAGTACTTTTGAAGTAATTTATGTTTCCATAAAAAAATTATATTATTGAATATATTTCAAAATTTTTTTATGTATTTAATTTATTTTTTATTATTTATACAATTAGACATGACATTTTCTTTCGAAAATTCAATTACTTTCATAAAAGTAATAGTAAAAGTTATAAGTATAGTTTTTTCCTCCTAGATTGGAATTTCGGACCACTGTGCACTGTGCTTCGGTAGGCTCGGAAGCAAAATTGCGAAGTTCGAAAAAATGATAAACTTTGAAAGGCATAATCTCGGAAACTATTGGATCTACAGAGACAGTTCTAGTATCATATTGTAGAAACTTTAGTCTACTTTAAAAACGTTCTAATAAAGTTTTCTCAGAAACTAGTCCTTTAGGGTTATAATCGCCAAAATGTGAAAAAACACGATTTTTTCGCGGTTTTTTCGATTTTTGACAAAGTTGCGTTCGGCGCTCGAGGTCACAAACTTGGATTATTCATTAGGCCAACATCATAAACAAGTCTGCAAAAAAATCAGAACTACCGGATTTGACGCATACCACCCCATACTTTCAGGCGACAAAGTTACTGGACTAAGTCAGATTTAGTTGATTTTTTTATGCTATGCAAGAGCTCTCTGCAGTTTAAAATAAAATCAGGTAAACTGATGTAACAAAGTGCCAGTATGTTTTTCTTTAATCAGTTATGACTGCAATTATGATATGCAGAATATGTTTTTTTTTAAATTGATTTCCAAGTTAAGCTCCAGATTTATTCATTAAGCAGGGCTTACGGAAGAAGAAAGGTCTACCATCTCGGCCACCTGGGTCATTTTAACGGTCTAGTTGGATAAACGCATGTAAATCAATATGTTTTTTGTCATAGCTACCTGTATTTTAATTTCCAAGGCCTTATAAGATCACAGTAAAACAATAGGCTATGTTGTCAAGATAACTGATTTTCATTTTTTTAATAAATTCTTTCGAATACGTATATTACCATAAAATAGGCACTAAATTGAGCATTACTCCGAAACAGGTCAACCGATTTTATCCATTATGAATAGACGTCTTCCCATGGACATTATAAATGTGTATACCAAGTTTCATAAAAATCCGGTAAAGCGTATTTGAGTTACCGCGTCTTTAAAATTTACACTAAATTGGGTTTTACTCCGGTACCGGTCTACAGATTTGGTCCAATATCAGTAGACGTCTTTCCACGTACATTATAAATGGGTATACAAAATTTCAGGAAAATCCAATAAAGCATATTTGAGTTATCGCGACTTCTTATATATTAACATAAAAACACTAAATTGGGCATTATTCCGGTACTGGACAACCGATTTGGTCCAATATCAATAAACGTCTTCCCATGGATATTATAAATGCGTATACGAAGTTTCATAAATATCCGATAAAGCGTATTTGAGTTATTGCGCCTTTAAAGTAGACACTAAATTGGGTTTTACTCCGGTACCGGTCAACAGATTAGGTTCAAATTCAATAGGGCACTTCTCATGGACGTCATAAATGGGTATACCAAGTTTCATGGAAATCCGATACAGCGTATTTGAGTGATGGCGCCTTTCTATTAGAAAGGCGCCATAATCTATTAAAATAGGCACTAAATTGGGCATTACTCCGGTACCGGTGAACCGATTTGGTTCAATATAAATAGGGTTCTTCCCATGGACATTATAAATGTGTTTTCCAAGTTTCATGAAAATCCGAAAAAGCGTATTTGAGTTAAGGTGCGTACAGACACACGGACAGACGGACAGACAGACAGACGGACAGACATTTTTTCGTCCACCACACAATCTCATAAAGTACCATACTGGCACTTAATAATGTTGGAAATCACTGTGAGCTGCAACTAGATCTTCCACAACAAAAAATTATATTCCACTGCGCCTACTAGCTCCATCGGAGCAGTGACCTTTTAGCTCACAGCATATTCTAATGAAAATCTTATTTAAAATTCTCATTAAGAAAAAATTAAAGATTTCAAAGTAATAAGGTTAATCTAATTCATAATTCAGAAACATAATATATCAATATACCGTTTATCTGAAAGACCTATTGATTCACTTTTACAATGAAAGCTCACTAATAAACAACATACCGTTTGGTAGTATCATATGAGAAAAATTCCTCCGACACTGGGATTTGCACTCAGGATCTTTCGCTATCCGTGCCAATGCTCTACCAACTGAGCTAAGGCAGAGTTCAACTCATATAGCGTTTACACAGAAACATAAATGAAGGGGTAAAATTAGAAATACACCATGGATTTGGAGAAGTTAACTGAGAGAAAGGCATTGGCATATGAGATTTGGAAAATTTAGTATGAATCAATGTCATATCTTTATATCTTAAAATTAACTAGATATCGGTCGTTATTTGTATGCGTTATTATTTCAAGAGAAATGATATCTTAGTCTCTTTGATGACTATCTGTTTGTTACAGGTCCCTTCGTTGCATTAACAGGTAGGACTGAACTCTGGGAGAAAGTAAACGAACATATTATTTCCGTATCCCTTTTACAGCCAAGGGATAAGGTAGAAAAAAATTTAATGAGGGGCATTATATATTGAGAAATGTGTTATCTTTTCATCTAATGTCATATTTGAAAAACGATTCCATGAATTCTTATTAGTTCTGCATATACTAATAATTATGTTTATTACAATGCTACAACCATAATAGCTTTACATTTTGAACTTCTATAATGAAAAAGTCTTATTTGTATTTCTAGTGCATGCCGTCCTTTCACACACACTGTATCGATGTATTTTAAAAATAATTACATGCTGAAAAACATATCAAAAATATCCTTGTGGTCGCATTCTTTAAGTTTCTTACGTCTTACGACTTGGAGTAATAGATGGGGTATTTATTTTGGACACATTACGTGGGAGACAAATATCATTAAAACGTGGAAAACTGCATTGTGCTTTTGTAGATCTGAAGAAGGCGTTTGACTCAATTAATCGTGAGGCGTTATGGCATAAATTGTGGGTGAAAGGGATTACGCGGAAGATGATTGTAGCATTGCAGGCGATTTATAAAAATGTGGAATTTTGTGTAAAGTACGACAGTACAAGGGTATCGGAAAGTTTTGTCAGCAAGATGGGGGTGAGGCAGGGTTGTATTTTGTCTCCTTTATTATTTAATATGTTTATAGACGATATTGTTGATGTAATGGGACAGATACATATGGAAGCACCTGAGGTGGGGAATGTACATGTTCCTGTGCTTTTATACGCAGATGACATGGTGTTATGCTCAACGACGATTCACGGACTACAACTGGGACTAGACAGGCTTCAAACTTACTGCGAGGAATGGTCACTTACTGTTAATACAAAAAAGACTAAGACTATGACCTTTAAGAACGGATCAGTTTATAGCAGGGAAGAGACATGGACGTATGCGGGACAATCTTTGGATAACGTGAAGAACTTCGTGTATTTAGGATTGACGCTTACTATGAACGGACGATGGGCAAAGCACATTGAGGTGACGAAACATAAAGCGGGACTGAAATCAGCTGAAACTCTTCGGATACGTAGTAAAATTCCAGACATGCCAATAGGTGTTATGGAAACTCTGTACGGGGCAATAGTGAGATCGACGATGACTTATGGGGCTGAGATATGGGGTTGGGAAGAAACAGGGAATCTAGATCAGGTCAGGACGCGTTTTTTGAAAGGGATTTTGGGGGTAGGGAGGGGTACTGCAAATTGTGGCATTATGAGAGAGTTTGGAGCGCATAGTGAGACTATAGAGTGTAAAATTAGGGCGGTGAAATATTGGTTACAACTTATGCTGGGGGATCAGTCTCTAATTAGAGCAATATGTTATCAAGAACAGCTAAGAATAGGAGGAAATACATGGGCTTCCAAATTAAGAAAGGGATTAGAAACAATTGGGATGGGATATGTTTGGATGGATGGGCAGGGAAATAGGAGAAGTGTGTGGAGGAAGGTTAAGAACCGTTTGAAGGATATTGATAGACAACAGACAAATGCACAATGTCAGACTATGGTTTCACTTGAATTACAATCGCAGTTAAAATTGGAGTGGGGGAAGGAACACTACATACGAAAAGGATCTAAAGTCAGTAAACTAGGCCTCGCTTGGATTAGACTCGGTGCGTGGAGAATGATTAAGGTCATAGATGAAAACGGAATGAGAGTTTGTCCATTATGTAAGGGGGAAGAATCATGGTTTCATATTTTGGCGAATTGTGAAGGTTTGGAAAATTGGAGGGGAAAATATTTACCATTATCTTTTATGGAATCAAATAGGGATCAACGGAAATGTTTGGAGTTACTGACGGGAAAAAACGTTGAGGAAGGCATTGGGAAGTTTTTAATGAAGGCGAGACAGCTCAGGTTTGAAAAAGCGACGAATTGGAGAGCGGGTGTGGAGGGTAAGGAATAGATTTAGTTTGTTTGTGTTATTTTGAATTTATATTATTTGTTCTTTTTTTTTTTTTTTGTGTGTTTTTGCGTAAGCATGGACGGTCCATGCGGACCCATGCGACTGTTTGCATTGGAATTTGTAAAAAGTTAATGATTGTAATAAACACTTACTAATAATACTAATAATATATTATTTTACCTGATCTGTAAGAAAACAATATATTATTAAAAGAAAACACTGTGGACACTCACTTAATTTATTTAGACATTTTTATCTCCTCAGGAAGAGGAAAAATATATTTCGACAATTTTTTGTTTTAGAATGTGCCGTTGGAGCATTAGTATTACTGAAAAGGCATTTACTGTTTGAAAATTATCCAAATCTGTGTTGGAGACTTGTTTTTCATCCGATGTTGGTTCAGGCATTTGATTTGTATGTAGTGGGAATTCAAAAAGCCAGTTGACTGTTGCAGGATTTCATCACATCTGGAGGGGATACAGCAAACCGGTTTAAGACATTTTAGACATTTTTATTATCTCCTCAGGAAGAGGAAAAATATTTTTCGACAATTTTTTGTTTTAGAATGTGCCGTTGGAGCATTAGTATTACTGAAAATCCATTTACTGTTTGAAAATTATCCAAATCTGTGTTGAAAACTTGTTTTTCTTCCGATGTTGGTTCGGGCATTTTATTTGTATGTAGTGGGAATTCAAAAAGCCAGTTAACTGCTGCAGGATTTCATCACATCTGGGGAGGATACAGCAAACCGTTTTAAGTCTGAAGCAGTCTTGCTGTCATCTCTATGTGTTAAGTCTAACATACGCCAAAGAGTTAAAAGTCCAAATATTTTCTCTTTCGTTTTAGGATATACCTTACTTTCCTTTTTCGATGACGTTTTAGCCCTGATCTCATTCCTGCATTGCATTTTTTTCTTACTTTTCTTTGTATTGGAACTTGTAACTATTTTAAAGTCGTTAATACATTTCATTTTATTTTCAGAAACTGATCTGCTATTTCTTATAGTGCATGGATTTCCATCCGTTTCCTCCTTGTCCCTTTTCCTTAAAAGGTTAGCGGTATTTTGTGTTTCTTGTTCATCGTGGGTTGCAAAGTTACAGTTTTCTACTGAACTGATATCATGATTGCTGCTAGCGGGTTCTGTCACTGGCAGTCGTACAGTTAGATGAAAAACGGGCGCATTCTTGTTGAAGATATTCACACTGTTTTGTACTGAATTTGTTGAATCAATTACTGATGTAACTTGGTCATGCACGTGCATCTTGGTATACGAAAGATGGGGGTTTTCCTGCATTTCTTCTGGTAGACAAATGAAAGTATTTAATCTTGAGGCATTGCTTTCTAACTCTTTGCATTCAGGATATGTGGGAATAAAAGTACTTATGCGTGAAGTTTTGCTTTCTGTTACTTTATTCTCGAGACTTATTTTATAACTATCTGCTGAAGGAAATTCAGAAATAGATCCTTCAATTTCTTCTGAAGTTGTATGTGAATCTGGAACTTTATATAGTGTTGTAGTACTTATGACCCGTTTTTCTATAGGTGTGCTTGTTTGAACTCGAATGTCTACTTGAGAAGTAATACCATATTGTATTCCACTTTTATATTCAATACAGTTTGTATTGTTTGTTAGATATTCGGCTGTTTCTTTGCTCCCACTTTCAGATATTATAGTTCTTGTGACGTCACATTTTGTTTTCATTTCAGTGTTTTCATAGCCAATGACATCCACTGCTTTATCATCATTTAGATTGTTACAACCTTCTCTCTCATAAGTTAGTGAGATTCCTAACTGTGAGTCTGAAGTTTTGCATGAAACAGGATTTTCAGAATCCTTAAGTGAATTTCTGCCCATTTCTTCAGCATTCCTTTTCAACAATTCGAAATTGTCATTATTCCTCGTATTTAATACCATTTCAGGTACCGTATCATTTCTAATCACGCCGTCATTGAATTCATACTTTTCACAAAATAATATTCTGGTCCAATGATTTCTTCATTAGAGAAAGTGTACACTTTCTATGGATGTCAGTTTTATCTTGAAATTGCGATTTCCCTGGATCGTGTTTGCCCTTTATGTTACCTATGTCTGTAAGGAAATCATTTATGTAATTTTCTGTACGAAATATCAGAGGATTTGTTATCGCAACACGTTCTTCCTTTTTAGCTAGCTTTGCAGGCAATATATAAAAATTAGACTTTTCAGCCAGTAGTCCATCCGTATTAAAATTAATTTTTGTTTGATCTTTGGTGCAAAACTCTTCTTTTAATGTTGACGCTTTCTTCAGCTTGTTGGGAGAACCACTACAGGTAGGACCACAATTACACTGACCACAACACTCTGCCTTTGTTGTAAATCCCATGTTTACACCTTCATATCCTTTCTGGACTCTTTGCGAAATACACAACTGACTCCTTATTTGAGGTTCTATAAAATGGATACCTATATGTTTACAGCAGCAATTTTCTATTTTTGCTTCCTTTGTTTCGAACGATCCAATAGCCATAAATCTCTGCTCTATTTCTTCTTCACCTATTAACTGTGAATCGTTAAGTAAGCCGTCGTCTTCGGACAAACTGCTTTTATTATCTCTCCTTTTGTTTTGAGACTTGGACAAGTTTATTGTATTTATTGTCATATCCTGTCTTTTTGTCTCAACTTTTCTATCACACAAAGCAACGGCACCAAATGAACCGTTTACGGAATAAGAATCCCCATCAGTTATTGCTGTTACTGGTTCAGTTTGTAAACCATCTGTACTTAGTCGTTCATCCAATGACGTGATATTTCTGCCCATGATCAACTCCAAGGAGTCGTCTCGGCTTGTTCTCTCACTTTCGTCATTACTTTTCATTATTGAAGAAAAAGGCTTCTCTAATCGTGAAGGCCTTCCTTCAGTTGGGTGCCGATTAACGCCAATCAGTACAACATTCGGGTCGACAACTGCATTTTTTCCACTAGCAAATGATAGTACATCATCACCGACTGTTTTCAGGAAAACACTTTCTGGCAAGATATCCATGTCATCAATGTGTTCTCCTTCATCTTGATCATGGCTGTTTTCTGCACCTTTCTGTAATTCGTCGATATATTTATCGTCGTCAACATCTTCAAATTTATTTCTAACATAGAAGGCGTTGCTGAGTGCCTTTTCAAATGTTAATGTACCGATACTTCATCGTATAGGTTTTGTCTCTTCCTTGTTCTTTATGGCTGTTGACTTTGGTTTCCTTCTAATTATACTTTTCAAACTTCCTTCTCTTATTTTACAATTCCAGAACAAACTAGTCCGTGAACGATTTCTACATTTAAACGGGTGTAAAGCTAGCTCTGGTATTTCTCTTGCTTCCCCTTTCCGAATAATAGTACTCAAATAATTTACTTCGTCTTTGAGTTCTTTAAGCTTTCCTGCAATTATATCAAAATTCTTCATAATATCATTCCACGTTAGAAACAATTCAGAAGTAGTCTTTCTTTGATCAGGCACGTTTTCAACTACTTCCCGACATCTTTCTTCTTGTCTCTTTAAATTGTAATCAATCCATAAAATTTCAGTCCCATCTAG
Organism: Ectobius pallidus; assembly: GCA_964059195.1. Taxonomy (NCBI): domain Eukaryota; kingdom Metazoa; phylum Arthropoda; class Insecta; order Blattodea; family Ectobiidae; genus Ectobius; species Ectobius pallidus. The sequence continues at coordinate 19,580,933 of CAXKWD010000005.1, forward strand.
TCCTTTCAGTCCATCTGCTATCATTTGTCCATCTCCATTTTCCTGTCTTTCGTTGGTTCCTGTTCCTAACTTATTGCTTGTCTCATTTTCAGTAGTTGAAAATTCTGGTTTTTCTCGGTCAATAACGACCATTTCGTCTTTCAAAATAAAGGAAAGACGTTTTCGTTTATCCCCGTGAGGGCAGAGGTGGTTTCCATATTCTCTTATATTTTCACATATGCAGTTTTCTAAACCGATAGCACAATCACATCCTCCTCCTGTGACCCTCAACATTTCGTCTTCGTCGTATTTTGATTCACTTTGCTTATCATATTTATGTGTGATTTGGGTGTTTTGTTTCCCTCTATCATAATCTGAACTAGAATCTGAACAGTTCCTTCTCGGATCTTGAAGCTTTGAATTTCTGTAAAATACAGAAGTAGATAAAGATGATTCTGTCTTTCCCAATCGAATTAGTTTCCGATGTACAAATATCATGTTCAACGCCACCAGCATCTTTCCTATCTTCACCGTTCATGTTACCCGGACTTCCTGTGCAGACAGAGAAACAAGGCATACCTCTTCTGTAAATTCCATTAACCCTTCTTAAGCCGTTTCCCATTCGCATATTTGTTTTTCCGACCATTTCAAGAAGCTCAGGAATTTCATATCTTTGGTCAGAAGTTGAGGTTGTCCTGTTCGTATACTTGTAAGAGTCCATTGCAGCCTCTGGTATAGCAAAAGATCTGTTGAAGCAATTAATTATAGCACTGTGATATTTAGTGTTTATTCTGGCTGGAGTATGAATTGTCCTTATTTGGCACATGTTGACATTTGTTTTCCCCTACTTCGTCGAAATGAAAAATTTCTATGGCGCTCATTTCTGTATTAGTAATTTTGTTTTTTAATAAACGTACAGGCATTTCGTAATATAAATCGTTGTCTCATTTTTTTGCTTCTGGTTCTAAATTTAAAAATTCTCCGCAGTCCATTCTTTCCTTGTTGGCTCTATGGTTCTTGAGTTTGTCAGTCGTAAATATTTATTTTCTTTACTAAGGATTTTCTATTGACTGATCTTGATTCAGTCGTTTCTAAAATTTCTAAAATTTTGATACATTCCTCCAAAAAAGGTGTGCCTGAATTGAATTTCCGAATATTTGGCCGTGTCACGTGTTTCCATAGAAACGGAGCAGTCTATGTATTAGGCCTATTTTGTATTGTTAACATTCGTCGTTTATTTACAAAAAAACATGCCAAGTTACTTTTTCATTTTAAAAAATTGAGTTATGTGAGCTCTACAGTACATTTCTATTCCTAATGACGTTCCCCATATAGTTCAAAAAGAGGCCATCTGAATACTCACTAGTTTTACAGATAAATGGGTGACATGAATCATTAGTTTTCGACCATGGTACACATAATATTGTGCAAAGTACATTCATGCATAAAATATTACAAAATGGAGACGTGCTTGCGCATCTAGCCTAAATGAAATATGAAATTGTCACATTTTCCTTTTATGAATCATTTAGCTAAGTCTATTACAGTATTATTGTTTACATGCTTCTTTGTAAGTCTATTGCTTTATGCAATAAACGCTTAAAAGTTTGTAATAACAATTTCACATAAATATAAATTTCTTTACAAGAACAATTCAGTTGTTCAACTAACATATACTCCTTGGTAAGTGGTATAATATGTATAGGATTATATATTCTAATTCAGTTTTATTCTGGACAAGCAGTAATAAAATTTAGTTACATATTTGCGACGACGGTGATGATAATAACAACAATAATAATAACACTAATAATAATCATAATTATCAAGTGGCTACCTGCAGAGCCCATAGGAAAGTATGTATGTGATTCATAGGAATTCCCTCCTCCGACAGGTCGCAGTCCTTTAAGGCCCGGGTAGCGTGGGGCACACAAATTTCCCTGCAACGGGGGGGATTAAACTCAGAGAAAAATTATTTATTCTCGGAAACGTTTTAAGGAACCGTATGTAAATAATATTGACAGCCCTTGGGAAAAGCGACCCAGGTCTCTTACGGACTGTCACGTTATTAAGTGCCAGTATGGTACTTTATGAGATTGTGTGGGGGACGAAAAATGTCTGTCCGTCCGTCCGTCCGTCCGTGTGTCTGTACGCGCTCTAACTCAAATACGCTTTATCGAATTTTAATGAAACTTGGTATACGCGTTTATAATGTCCATGGGAAGAACCCTATTGAAATTGGACCAAATCGGTTCACCGGTACCGGAGTAAAACCCAATTTAGTGTATATTTTAAAGGCGCCATAACTCACATACGCTTTATCGGATTTTCATGAAACTTGGAATACCTATTTATAATGTCTATGGGAAGATGTCTGTTGATATTGGACCAAATCGGTTGGCCGGTACCGGAATAATACCCAATTTAGTGCCCTTTTATGGTATCATATAAGAAAAGGCGCGGTAACTCAAATACGCTTTATCGGATTTTCATGAAACTTCGTATACTTATTTATAACAATCATGGCAATAAGCCTATTGAATTTGGACCTAATCGGTTGTCCAGTACCGAAATAAAGAGTAATTATCAGTCAAATTAATTATAATATTTTGGTTCATTTCGAAGCATTTTGATTGGCTCGCGGCCAACCAATCAGCGGGCGAGTCCCGTAACTAAGGTAAATAAAGGGGAATTCTGGAACAACCCTTCAATTCCTGTCGAAACCTTCTTTCGTAAAGGAGGGTAAAAAGAAGGCACCTTCTTCAAATGCAAAATCAAATTCTCGGTTCTTTCTTATAGCGTCATCAATTAATGACAGCTTATAAAGCTTCCTTCAGTTGCCATGGACAGTTGACAACTACATGAAAAACAAATGTTCCCATGTACGATTATAGACGAAATGCTGTTGTATAATGACTAATTATTTTGCTAAAATTGATTACAATTAGATTAAAGCATTGAATTTTACTTCAGGCTATGTCAGATTTATAATCCCTGACCTCTTAATAAATAAAAACATTAACTTCTGAGTATTTGCTTAAGTTGGTACTCTGCTTTAGTGAGGGCCAAATTCGCATTTATGACTAGAATATCGCGAATATTATGTTACCAATGAATGAAATTATTCTATATTGTAACATAAGAAAACTAGAAGGCTCGAAATATAGCCTAATTTCGAAATACGGTGATTTTTCTTTTCTGTGAGCTACGACGAGATAGTAATCTTTGGTATTGGACACTGAAAAGGCGCAGTGTAGTTTGGTCTTGGGGTAAGATGCTTGTCTAGTAATCAAGAGATATCACGTTCGAGTCCACCCTGAAGCAAACATTTTTTTATTATTATTATCAATTGTGTTAAATTGAGCCTATTCCATTCTTGTGTCCTATTTTGTCAATGTGCTTAAATAAGTACTGTATTACATTTTTCTTTAAAAAAACTGGGAATTCATTGTCTTTCATTGACCTACATCATTCCTAAAGAATAACATAAGCCTATAAATGTTATTTCACGAACAGAAACTAGCTTTAAAGTTATTGCGTTGCGTTAAAATTGCATAAGCCTATACTCAGAACAAAACTGCATACCGCTAGGTGGAACTATCCTCTTCTTATTGGCTTACTGTACTATTTCATTGTCAATGCATTTTGTAAAATGTTTACATATTTTAAGAATTAGTATATCAGTGTATACCAATATGAATTAAGGTTAAGAATCAAACTTTAGACCTTTGTTCTTCCGTAAGCCCTGCTTAATGAATCGATCTCGAGTTTAACTCGGAGATCTAACTTATTTTCTGTATATCATAACTGCAATTATTACTGATTAAAAAAGTATACTGGCACTTTGTTATATCAGTTTACCTGATTTTATTTTAATATAAAACACTGTTATTATCAAAGAAAACCTAAACCTCAATTTGAAAATGAATTCAGTGTTGGACTTTCAAGGTACTAAAACCTGATTTTCAGACGATTGAACTTCTTAAAATAGAATTAAATAATAAAATCTAGTAACAAAAGTAAATTGCATAATAGGCCTGAGGCCTACTAAAATGTTTAACACATTAATAGGTAAAAAGTATTTTTTGTCGAATAGTTGAACCACTTTCATCTCAATAATAATGTACATTTTAATTTTTATTGTTATATCTTTCCATACTGTTCATGATTTATGTTATCATACTCTGTCAATAAAAAAGTGTTAATTAAAGAACGTTGCTTGACTGCATAATACTACAGATAGTTCACGTGCAGTAATTTTTAATAACCTGAAAGATTTCTTCCATGAACGTGGAATGTTCACTGCTTGATAAATTGCACCAGTCTAAAAAAAGGCGGAATTTTTCAGGGTTAATTTTGAGCCTTCTTTGTACCTGCGCCCTTGGCGGGGGCACATGGCGCCAGCGCCTAGCTACGGCCCTGGTTGATGCTGTTTTATTTTACGAAATCGCGGATAGTTTGCTATGGAGTGCTCTAAACATAACATAGGCTAAGACGATCTAGAAAAAGAAAAGAAGTATTCTCCCTCATATACGTAATACCTTTGTAGAAATTTTGAATTTAGGCCTAAGTTATAGGCACACTTTCTTCCTCCTTGAATAGATTCTGTGTTTAATACGAAATAATCAAGAGGACATCTAGCTTACATGTGCTTACTGAGAAAATTCATGAGATAGGAGAGATATTAGAACAGCATCAGAATTGAATTAACCTTGCACATATTATGTTTCTTCATAATGCCGCTTTTTGATGTGCACAAGCATAATGCGTAGCAATATTTATCTAACAAGCACTGATATGCATGGAGTAAACAGAAACAGCTTGGTGTTTGTTTCTTCTTGCCGGGCAACAGAACGGTTGAAGAATGTGCTGTGGCAATCCGGGTTGGCAGGTGTGCCGATTTTTCGTATGACAATGGTTATTGGGATTTTTTCTTTGATAAATGGTCATTCGAAAGTCATAACTTACTAATAATTTAAAACTACCGATTGTTGTTATTATTATTATTATTACTAATTTATTATTATTATTATTATTATTATTATTATTATTATTATTATTATTATTTCACGTTAAAAGCATTGGACATAAAGATCGACCCTGATACTTTCCGTTCTAGATACTTGTTAGTATTATGAAAATGTAATAAATAAAATTTAATTGTCTCTTTAATTTACTTTTTTTTTCTGTGCTAGCCTTTAACACGTACGAGATGCGAGAAAGTTTGTGCAACATAATTTTGCACTATTTATTTGTTCTGCAATTACCTGTAGTGGTGTAGAAAAACCTGGCAACCCTGATGACAATGAGTGCAATAGTGATAGTGATTGGTGTTCCGTGGTAGTCTGTCGAGTATAGAGAGTGGATGTTCTGTTAATAACATGAATAAATTTGGACCCATATTAATTCCCTCTACTCGTAAAATGTTTGATTTGAACCCTGATTTGTGGGTGTGTTTTTAAATTAATTTAGAAATTGCGGTACAAGAGGGAATATAAAAGGAAAGTAGAGAATCCTCAAGTTAAGCGGTTACTGATGTTGGATTCTGGGAATACGGTTCTTGGAACAGGTTAACTCGTTCATTGGTTTGTTTACCCAATTCATTTCTAAATATTTTCCCCTCAAAATCTTGTTATTAAATATTGTATTATTAATAATTATTATACTGCAAATCTATTTTCTGGCACATTCTGCTAGCTAGCACATATAGAACATTCTAAATTGCATATGATTTGTTTGTGGGTGAGTCAACTAGGAAAAAATCTATAAGCACAGAGTAAAATTAGAAGGATTGTAGGATATGAAATGTGTTATAAAGGTTAAAATAGTAGACATTAATTATAAAATGGTTCAATAAGTATATTTACTTAGCGTCTTTCAAGTTCAGCTCCTTTGCGATGTCCGTCCAAATTCTTGTTTTCAATATAGCTTTCATGTAATTTGGACTGTTTGTGTCGTACAGCTCTGGGTGTTTCCTTACCGCCTCTGTCAGCTTTTACTCGACCAACATCGTAAATAAAAAAATGTTTTTGTTAATGGAATAAAGGAAAAATGCACAACCGGACACCAAAACCTTTGAGTGACAGTCAGAGAACAAAAGGCACGTGCGACGTGTGGCGCGAGAAACTGTGGTTCTGCTACTGTGCCACACGTCTGTACCTGTAGTATCACATGATTCGCGCTGAGTAGCGACGCGTTGCCAATTTGCGCTAACCCATTCATTTTAAGTATGTTACAAAAACTCGCTCTGTGCCATGTCGCGTCACACGCGTCAATCGCGCCCCAATATGCGCCTAGCCTTACCGTGCATAGCGCGCGGCCGTTCCCGAGAATCGGACGGCCGATCGCCACATTACCGAATATACGAGTAAGATAATGCCGAAACGAAACGAAGAATTTTGGTATTTAACGCGCCTATCTTAAAGTAGATGCTGTAACTGTTGTTCCCTCTTACCTATGCATATCTGATAGCGACATATAAATTATGCATGGAAGAAACCTCGAACTTTAAGTCCCCTTGACTCTGACGTTTGAGAAACACAAACTTGCTGAGCCGTTCTGTTCTAACACATGTCACGAACATTTTTAGAATAATTTGTTGTTATAAAATGCAAAAATAAATAATAGAAGTGTCATGGATGTGATAATTTGATTACATATGAAACAACCGGTAGACAACAAACATAAGTTATAAAAAATGGATGATGTTCAAGAAACAAAGAACATCTGAATTTATTTTGTATCACTCTAGTAATTTCAAACCCTCATCAATCTAGAATACTTCTTTATCGTTATTAGAGTTATCTTACTTTGAAATATCCCCTCACTGCATCGTAAAACAAAGACATCTTAAACTTTTGTAATTGGTTGGCTAATGACGTCTGTCAAATGTCTTTGAATTGAATAAATAAAATAAATAATTGCACCTATTGTTATAGTATGACGCTCTTATAAAAAAAGTCGACTAATATAAAAAATCTTATCAAGTTTGCATATAGCATACATACCATAGACTACATAACTTTGCCATTATCAACAAAGGATTTTTATACTTTACGTGCGAGTAGTTTATCTATACCCAGCAATACAATAGTTGCAACTTTCAGTGTGTGAGGTAAAGGAGTGTGCCAATAATTTGTATTTTATGATAGCATTTCCGTTGCATTTTGCACGCAAACAACATGCTACGTGGCCATAGAGACCACAAAAAAATACAGATCCTATCATATACATCCCCCTCTTCTGTGTTTTGCGGATGAAAAATGTTCCAGAGCTAGTACACGGCTCTTTGGATGCGCAATTCATGAAAATGACAATGCCTGACTTCCGATCCAGCTGGGCCACATCTTGTGAAGTTCACGACGAGGACACAACCAGCAGAGAGGTTGTGTTTGAACAACCCCATCCCATGTATTTTATACATGGCATGTACAACTCGCAGTATAGTTGTATATGGTGATAAAAACCATTGTTTACTATGCACTTCTTTCATGTATCGGTGTATTTCTATTCGTTTAAAGGTCGTTTTCCATTAAACGGACAAAACAGAAACTCATGTATTTAGCAACATAACTACAACATTTTACAAACATATTGCTAACTCGAGTTGGTGACGACTGTTTTTTGTAGTATTTTGAGTTGCATTTGAGTGAATTTAGGGTTTATTTTCTTTCCACCAAAGAGACAAACGAAAACAAAACATAAACATGCTTTTTTTCATCTTCGTCAGCTCAGGTGTTCACTACACTACCTTTCGATTCGAGTTGTAAGGGACTTGCTTTTTTTATTATTATTTATTTATTTATTTTTTTTCAAGTGAGGAGAAGTCAATGTTTTTACATTAGAGTAGCATAGGTCATCATACCATGAAACAGGTTTAGTGACGCAGACTGTGATAGCTTCTTAACCCTGCAGTGCTCGCGCGGCGTCTGACAGACGCCAGACCAGATTCATTTCGCCATATCTAGAATACCTATGAGGCCAGTGTGCTGACCTGCCATCTACCTTTCGGTCAACTACTCTTAAATAACATACCCAAGCGGCAACCCTCCAGTTTTCGCCTATCAAGAGTGGAGTGACATTATTGTTCCAAAAATGTTGATGGCGTCTGTGAGACGCCGCGCGAGCTTTACTGTTACAAGGTAAGTTACTGGTTTAAAACAAATTTTTTGCAGAAACTAGTGATCATAAACCTACAATATCAATCTTTTATGATGGAAATTATTTATCTTTAGGCTCGGCATTGAGTGGAAAGGAGAAGAAATATCATAATCTTTCTGATCCAAATGATTCGAAGATAGTGAAAAGTTGCTGGAAGAAGAAGAAAGAACTTGATTGCGATAGTGATCCTAAAGAAGACATTGCGGAGTCTAGAAGTGAGTCTAGAAGTGAGTCTACGGACACAGAACAAGAAGCAGATGATGATAATGATTATAGCGAATGTGTTAGGCCTAAATATTTCGTAGGGCGGGACAAAGTTTCTAAATGGAATAAGAAGAGATCAGTAACTAGTAGTAAAAGTTTTTATACCTACACAGTCTTAGGACAATAATAATTTAAAATTATTTAAAAATGGTTACATCCTTAACAACATTGTTTTATTGTTATTTAATTAAAGTCATAATGTGCTAATATTGATTTGTGTCTAATATGATTAGTTAAGTGCTCATTTTCAATAAATTAACTTAATACACATATTTTTAAGTAAGCAATTCATGCAAAACATGTTCAATAATATTAAGTAAGCTACGACAACCCTAAATAAACAAAATGAACACTCAAAACAACATAAAACAATACAAACAACGTAAAATACGAACGGCGTGTGTCAGACGCCGCGCGAGCTTCTATGTCCTAAAATAGCGCGCGAGCAGTGCAGGGTTAATTTACAATATTTAGAACAGTAAAAGTGACCGAAAGAAGAAAATGTAAACAATCAAAGTAGGTGTCTGTTTAATTGTTTTTCAGACATCCCAATATTTGGCAAGCGGAATATATCACTTACGAAATACTAATTAAGAAATTATGCAAGGAATGTCTTCTTGGGCATAAAAATATGACATGATTTTTTTTATAATTTACTTGGTTATGTAAACTATTACATTAAAGAGCAGAGAAATAAAAAGTACAATTTAAGAAATTTCAAGATGTCTAAATTTTATTCAAAACAAAATGTTGGGGAATTTTGACTAACTTCTTTAACAGTATCTGTTTTGTCAGATCTGTGTTGCAATACACATTGAATGTCATGTACAAATGTTAAATCGAAAGCTAAAAAAGCTTTTTTTCATAAAAAATATTTATATTTATACAATGAGAACAACTTTAAACTAATTAATATCACTTGTCTTAGCTCTAGATTATCAATACAAAAATTATCTCCTAACAAAGCCTTTTTCTTTCTTTTACGTTCATTAAACTAGATTGAAGTGTGAAAGAACTAAATATTTTAAAATCTATATTTCATAATGGAAAGGTTAACCCACACTCTTAAAGTCATACAAGTAAATATTCTAATTTTTATTGGCAACTTATAGGATAATAATAGGCTATACAATATAATTTTTGAATAAAAAGCAAGAGCTCCATGTCAGGTTTGTTCTAAGGGCCCTTCGTGTACAAAACTATAACTCTGCCAGGGAGCTACAGAGACTACTTAACATTGTGCTCTACAATATCTCTTTCCAGTGATAGCTTCTAGACCAATAACTGCCCATTCAGTAGACACAGCCTGCTCGATAGCTTTTGTTTTGTTTCGATGTGTTGATGTCGAAATTTGGAAACAAAACAAACACTAGACTAGTCCGTTTGGTGGGAAACCGCCTTATATAAGTACTTGTTTAATATAAACCATTCAAGATCTTACATTGGAAAAATAGATCGTTTCTACTTATTTACAATTAAACAATGCCAACTGTATTTATCTGCGACATAATGTAAGTAAATTTGAATTGGAGTGTTCGGAATGCTGCCGGCTTAAGAAAAATGTAAAATTACATGTCATTTAATGACAACAGCAACAGAAGACGCGTAGATTGCATTTGCATATTTCATTTGCGTTAAAAAAAACACAAGGGGTTTATTTAGTACTCTTAATAAAGTGAACAAGTTCACTGCTGTGGCGTAGAGAGGCATTCACCCAATTCATGCAGCGAGCCTGGGTTGAATTCCGGGTCCGGACAAGCTCCCTGGATGGGATATTTTCCGGGATTTTTCCTCAACTGTGACGAAGGGAAACTTTAGGCTCTTTTGGTCTACGGATTTAATTTGACAGTCATTATAACCTCCATTGCATCTGCGCCTTGTTAGGAATTTTGTGTGTTTTACTGCTGTGCATCTCCCTGTGTGTGTTTTACTGCTGTGCATCTCCCTGTGTGTTTGTGTTGTCTAGGAGGTGACTCCGGCATTCGGCTGATCACTCATCCAAGGAGACCCTCCTTGTCCATGTCATGTATGTGGTTCACAGGTAATTCCTCTCATGACTGATATCGGTCCTGTAAACCCCGGGCGGCGTGATCCGCATTAACTGACATTACAACGGGAGAGAGAATACTAATAGCCCGGTCAATGAAGGATTTTGCCGGAAGAATTTAGAGGGAAGCTTAATTTTTGCCAGTTGTTAGGACCTAATTAGAGGATTTAATTCCTCAAAAGTCCCCGCCCCGCTACAGCCTGACCTCAACGCGGGGGCGCTCGCTGCCTCTTGCTTGTGTGAAACAAGTAGTTCCTAGTGAGAAAATTTGTTTCTGGAAGTACCTAATGCTACTTAATAAGAATGCAGATCTTTTACAAATGTGTTTATAATAAAATCAGGTAAACTGATGTAACAAAGTGCCAGTATGTTTTTGTTTAATCAGTTATGATTGCAATTATGGTGTGCAGAATACAAAAAAGAAGTCAAATTGGCCTGTTTCGGGATGTGAACCATGGAACTCCAGAATGTGAGGCCAAGACGTTACCATCTCAGTCACCTGAGTCAGTTTAACGGTCTAGTTGGATAAGCGCATGTAAAACAATAATGTTATTTGTCATAGCTAACTGTATTTTAATTTCCAAAGCCTTATAAGGTCACAGTAAAACAAAAGGCTATGTTGTCATGATAACTGATTTGTATTTCATAAATTCTTTCGAATACGTATATTACCATAAAATAGGCAATAAATTGAGCATTACTCCGAAGCAGGTCAGCCGATTTTATCCAATATCAACCGACGTCTTCCCATGGACATTATAAATGTGTATACCAAGTTCCATAACAATCCGGTAAATCGTATTTGAGTGTCTTTATAATAGACACTAAATTGGGTTTTACTCCGGTACCGGTCTACCGATTTGGTTCAATATCAGTAGACGTCTTTCCATGTACACTACAAATGGGTATACAAAGTTTCAGGAAAATCCAATAAAGCATATTTGAGTTATCGCGACTTCTTATATATTAACATAAAATGCACTAAATTGGGCATTATTCCGGTACTGGCCAACTGATTTCGTCGAATATCAATAAAAATCTTCCCATGGACATTATAAATGCGTATACGAAGTTTCATAAAAATCCGATAAAGCGTATTTGAGTTATTGCGCCTTTAAAATAGACACTAAATTGGGTTATACTCCGGTACCGGAGTAGTGTACTTTTCCCACCTGCCCCTAGGGTGGGGCCCGATACAATCCCGCAACACAGGGTGGGGCAGGTCAAAGTCCATATCGTATTCTGCTGACGTCATCAAAGATGGCGGCGCGCTAGACCACGTGACCAGAAGTAGGTTTCATATTTCATTGCGGTTTCCCACGAAGCGTACATGCAACGTCATCAATATTTTATAATCATATTTCGTTATAGATTTTTCCCCGTAAGATGTTTATTTCTCTAATACATTAATTTTTCACTATGGTCCTGGTATCGACTCAACCTGGAGTAAATGCGACCGATGCCTAAGGCTGTTAACCTTAACGCACCTTATTATTATTATTATTATTATTATTATTATCAGACGCGACGGGAGTGTAGAGAAGCGATATTTCAAACCTTCAAGTATTTTTTTTATAAATATGGTAGCTAATGTCTTAAAACTATATTTCATCATACAATTTTGTCATAAGATGTTAATTTCCCTAAAACCTAGCCCTGGGTCGACTCAGCCTAAGTTTGCCGGTTAGCGTTTAATATAATTTTCACTTTGGTCCTAGGTAAAGGCGTAAGGCTGTTAACCTTAAAGTACATATTATTATTATTATTATTATTATTATTATTATTATTAACTTATTATTATTATTATCATTATCATTATCATATTACTTCTTTGTTTATATATCGAATCCTAAAAGATATTACGATAGCATATATTTTAAACCTTCAAGTATTTTTTTATAATTATATTTCATCATACAATTTTTCCGTAAGATGTTAATTTTCCTAAATCCTAGCCCTGGGGACGACTCAGCCTCGTTCTTGCCGGTTAGCGTTTAATATAATTTTCACTTTGGTCCCATGGTAAAGGCGGCCGGTGCGTAAGCCTCATCCTTGGTCTTTAGAATGAATAATAATATGTTATACTTCATTATTCATAGGCGTTTTGTAAAGCCTGTTTTAAGTTTTATATTCATACGTTATAACAGCGAAGATTTCTGCTAGCCTTGCCTCGCTGTACATCAATGAGATGCTTCATCAGCAGAATTCGAACCACTCGTCTGTGATATGTGATGTGTATAACATTGTAGTATTCTTATCAAGCGCACAGGTGACGCATTCTCATTCAGTCTCTTTAAATGTTCACTCAATATGTCAAAACACTCCTTTCCCTGTAATATTTAAATCTATCATTCATTAGACATTATGTTTAATTTATTAATCTTTCTGTGTTACCTTTTTTATGTCTAGTGCTTTTATTAATTCATTGTTTCATTCTCCGCTTTGAATAACCTGATGCACTGACAATTATTTCAATAATAATTAAGTACTATGAATTCTCGCCGGTGAGGGGGAGAGTAAGTGGAAGGGTAGTCTACCATTGCATTTCACAGTACCAAGAGCGCATATGCAGTCAAACGTCTTCCTAGCTGGTCAGCTCTCTAAACTCCATATGTTTTTTTTTTTACCAGTCTGAGAAGTGGTCATACAAAAATGGCTTTCAGCGCAAGGTTAAAAAGACTTTTAGCGAGAGATTTAAAATTATGAATAAAATACATTGTGGTTGATTTGTAATATATTCTTACGACCGAGTTCTGTTATGCGTTTCATTTCACAGTAGGTATCATATTACCAAAGTCAGCATTTTATTTTCCACGTAGCACATAATCCCCGCGTATCATATTACTTCTTTGTTCATGTGTGTTATACGAACTAAAACATAATGCTATAACAGCATTTTTTTTCAAATGCATATCAGGCGTATACTCAAATAAAAGGTTAATTTTACAATTTCTTTATTCATATGCCTTGTGTGTATAATTTATTAATCTTTATGTGTAATATTGTCACAAAGCCCAGAAAAGCCTAGAAACTGATAGAGGAAGGACTCGATAGAGGAAGGAAAGCGCTAGAATTAGAGACATTAGGGACGGCCCTAACTAAGATTAACTTAAAAAAAATTAAAGAATACGCTCAATATTAGATATGAAATCACAAATGAAGTTTGCTACACATACAGAAATTAAGGAATAAATAAAAATGAAGGACTAGCATAAAGGAATAGAAGACTCTGGACTGTATTTTAGGTTATCTGTTGCAAGACTGTACAGTAACTTACAAAGTAAATACATAATTTTATTTATTAAAGTTCACTATACAGTGAATGCTAACAGATGCAGTAGATTGGTATTGTAGCTTTAGAATTTCTGTGCTTTGTGTTTTAGTACAAGTATGGCAATTAAATGATAGGCCTATATTCAGATCAAATATCTAGATTTTTGACGTCAGATATAGTATAGCTTGCTGAGGTTAGGCTCTTACCCAAAAATTATAGGCACTTTGGCCAAATAAATAGCTCTTATAGCTGACTAAGTGATAAGCGGAATCTATTAGAATATCCCGAAATTCCGAAAGACTTATACGACATATCAATTTCAAGATATTGTCAGTCTTTGGCCATAATAATTAATTCTGTACAGTCATGGGACCCCTCTCATGTGACCAAATGGTTCCAAAATACTATACATACAGTATTTACATTGTGGCTGAACAAAATAAGAACTTTAGGTTACACTATTAGCTAGTATTTACATGATGAAATGTGTATATATAAGTAAAATATAGGCTATTTATAACAGGTGAATGCACTGAAGTCAAAATCTGAATTTTTGCGCATTCGTGGCTTAGGCACTATATATGTGTGTGTGTGTATATATATATATATATGTGTGTGTGTTTTCATTGTTTAGTGACTGTTCTATTCTGTTCATTTCGTATTTTATTCCAGTTAAGTGCAATCTTTAGTAATTATTTTCATGGTTGAGTTTGTGGGATAACTAAATAACTAGATATTGAAGAAATAAAATAATACCAATAGTACGATCCGTTTGTCTAGAAAATTCTTCTAGAAGATTGATCCTGAGAACACACTGTGTTTCCTTGTTAACGTGTTTCACCAGCAGTGAAAGGACAAGAATAATGGCTCCAGTACTGAAGGCTTGGAAGCATGTTGTATAGAAAAGGGCAGATTTTTTTACTCTAATTTGAGTGGTTCTTGTTTTTAGGAATGCTCACACGTAGAAATCGATTCGGAATGCAGGTTCGCTCTGAGAAGAGGCTTTGCGAATCCAACCTAACCTCACACTTTAAGAGCGAGCTCCGTATTGACGAGGGAGAGTTCTACACGTCTCTGCTCATAGGTACAGCAGAAGTGAGAATGTTATGAGAAGCATGCAGATGGAATGTGTGATGCCCTTATTTACATTTGATACTCGTGACGTACGTCCCTGATTTATCGAATAGAGGAGTGGCACAAGACATTTTCATAATTGAGAACTTGGTCACCCTTTCCTGATTCCAGACTCAAATTCGGCGTATATCCATTTTTTAAATTACAAATTATCGTGGGGATTATGCACTTATTTCTCTTAAAATTTCACTAAAACGTAGTACAGTCGGTGAAATAAAAAATGTCGGGACTCGTATGCAGTTAAAATTGAAGTTTTAACGCATTAGTTCACAAGTTTTCTATAAAAAAACATAAAATACAGGTCATTCTCCGAACACATGAGGCCATGCGACAGGAGGGAAAAAATGAACAACGCAGAAAGCGCAACACACGATATTCAACTTAATGTATTGTCATAATCCATTTTGCTTTGTGTCATCGCGCCACATATTTATGCTAGCTTGAGAGAAAGTGTAGTTAGGGCTGTAATTGACCTGCATTTTTCGGCCTCTGAAGCAGCGAGAAGGTTCCATATTTCTTAAAGAGCGGCTCAGAGGTGGGCACTTCACTATAATGCGACCGGAAGTTTTCTAGGAAACGGGGATCTGGCCGGCCGCTTATTTCGATGCTAGATTGGTTGCAGAAGTTGAACGTAAGTTATTGATTTTGCACTACAAGTACCGGTATTATAAAATAAAATCTTTAAAAAATGCTCCTTGAATAAACATATTCTCCGCAAATTTATTCATTATTATTATAAGAACTACCATGCAAGAATATGGCGGACGTGAGGCATATAGCCACAGCCTTCTATACATGTTTGTTTTGGAACAAAACGGACTAAATAATCAAGAAAATACATGGACAGACAAGAGGCAGGTGTGAACCTAACCTTAAGTCTTCCTGTACATGCGCATATGCTCGTTCGTGGTACTTAATCAAATAACGCCCGACTTTTTTTATTTCACCGACTGTACATTAGACTAATTTACACAGCATATAAGAGACCATAGACTGCTTGCTTGGTCTAGTGGTTAGCGTAGCTGCTAGCCGCAGGCCCGGATCCGATTCCCATTTTTTTCTCTGAATCTTGAGTTTGGATCAGGAATGGGATGTACTCAGCCTTGTGAGCTTGCTAAATAAGTAACGGTTCCGGTCAAAAGACAATCATTTACGGCCATGCTAACCACGTTCTATCTATCTATAAAGTCGCATGATGAAGGTACAAGATGTAGGGGTCGAACGGGGTTTAGCGACATGGACTTTAGTTTAGATTAGAAAGTGTTTAAATTCTTCTAGAAAATTGTGTTTAAGTGTTAAAGTAGGTGGATACAAAAACTAACAAGTCGGTGGATTGTCTTTCTTTTTTTAAATTGTAGTAGGAAAGTGTTGAAAAATAATATTGTATACGTCTGCAGCACTAAATATTTCCGGTGACAATTTAACACCTCTAGATATATTCAATCACAGAACTTTATTACTCTTAATAAAAGGGCTGTGGAAATTTCAATCACGTAATCTCTCAGTCAATTAAAGTATTTCCAATTTTTTAAAAGTGTTTAGTAAAAAAAACATTACACTTTTGTAGACATGTCTTGTAATTTGGGATTAATGAAATATCTATTTTTGGTAATATTTTGTATTGTGCAGTGTGTGATATAGTGTGTAAAACGATTCCACCTATTCCCTCGAATTTTGGTTTTATAACATTTGTTTGTTAAACAATCAGCTTAATAACCTTCTCATCTCTAAAATCTATGGTCGTCAAAATTATAAAACATTAAAATATTGTAGGTTCAATATTATGTGGGATGGAAGGTATATTTCGGGTTTTATTCAACCATCTGAAATTCATTTGAAATGGATCGACAAGTGAAATAAGAAAGAAAAAAAAAAAAAAAAAAAAAAAAAGGACCTGAAAATGGCGGAATAAAAGCCGAAATGTATCGTCCATCCCACAGAACATTGAACTACAATATTCTAATGTTTTATAATATTGAAGACTAGATTTTAGAGGTGACAAGGTTATTAAGCTGAGAGTATAAAAGCAAATTTTATAAAACCAAAATTCGTGGGAATAGGTGGAATTGTGTTACATACTATCGTATCCCTCATAGGAAAAAAAATCTAAACTTATCAACACAAGATTTTTTGTAGTTTATGATACGATACTTTTAACCAGTTCTTTGCGTTAGAGTTTACATTATAATATTCTCAATTCCCATATAAAATTACTTTCTAATAATCAATACGCTTCATTACGTTTGCATGCTTGCTTTTATTAGATCTACTCCGGCCATGGCTGATGCCTGTATAAACCCCTTTCACATTACTTCGAACAGAGCTATTAAGTTTACACCAGTGACAATGTCATACTCTTGTGTCTGCATAGCTCGGATATTAACAACAATGAAGCAGCTTGCCATTACTATGAACATTTCATAGGGTGTTAATATTACCGTGTCAGTATGTCTCAAATATAGAAGTAAGCAACATGGACAGGGAGCTATAGAGTTAGTGTTTAGAATGTTACAGGATAACTTCGATACCTTCCATACCTTCCATACCATACCATACCATACCATACCATACCTTCCACGCTGTTGAAGTCAGCAGCGATATTTTGAAATGTTCCTTAACATCAAAGTCAGCATTTCCTTACTACAAAAGCGATTTTCTTCGTACTCTTTTAAAAGTATTTAAGACATGGATATTGTCCACAGCTGTAGGGGATGCGGGACTGGGTCCGATTCCTGGGTAGGTCAAGTTTCCTAGTTGGGTATTTTCCGTGCTTTTCTTCACCTATGAGACAAATGTGTGAAACTTTAGGCCCTAGTGATCCCGAATATCATCTGATCGTCATTATCACTTTCTTCCCATCCGCATCTGTTAGGCATGAGTGTATGTGCGACTGGTGTGTCTCGTCCTATTTGTAGCCTAAGTGTAGTCTCGGAGGTGGCCCCGACATTGGGCTGATCAATAAACTGACAAGTTCTTTTTCTTATCAGGGCGTTTTTGTTTAGGGGTGCTTGTTCTCTTGACTTTCGAGAGTCCGGCTGGACGCCTAAATGTCCTCATATATCCTATGCCCCCACGTTGGGGCGAAGGGCCTCCAAGTGGAGGTTTCTGTTTACCTATGGGAATTTTGTTACAATTACTTTCCTAGAGAGGGTAGAGGGACAGGTGGTAAGCCCATCGCCTCTTCCTTTGAAGAATATGGAGATAAATATATCGGTAAACTCGGAATCTCTCGTGGGATTATCTATGACTGTTCAACTCATACGCCGCGTGTTTGATATTGACCAATATCGTTTATGAATTCCTCGGATATAGACCAATCACGGCCGTTTATCTTGCAATATTCTTGTAGGATTCGCCTGGAGGGTATTTTATCGCGGTAAAACCAGCTGCTCGTTACTGGACACGCGAGTATCAGTGTGCAGTGATTAATAGTCTCTGCTGCCACTAAGCGGCATGAAATCAGATTATTTTATGGAACATAACTTGTTTGGAAATTGAAATAATAGAAATGCACATTGATTAAGAACACAATTTCGATTCGGTGCAAGCCAGTTCGTGTGCTTTTATTCTGTTCTGCTGTTAGCTTACCTGAATGAAGTTAACTATGTCTTATATGCACTGGTGGTAGCACTGATTACACCATGGTAGCTCGAATCGATTCATGGATGGTTGATTCACAGTATGCCGTGATCTCACAACTGTTAGTTTTGTTTTTATACAACCAAGCACGAAAGTAATTATTATTTATATAATCCTTTACATTTTTATTCATGGAATAGTCTTAATAAATCCAACTCGAGTTGACGAGTTGCATCAGATAAATTCGTTCCTGCTGCGCAGTCGCGAATCTTTCCATAAACTCGTCATCTCTCGTGGGATTACCTATGATAAATAGTTCCTTGACATCACGTGTTGTTAGTAAGCTGTCTATATTATTAAATTATAGCTTTTCGAGATCTTTTGTGCACGGCCTTGTAGAACTATTACAAGGCATATGATAGGAATCTTGTGATTCACATTGGACAATTAGATTGATCTCGGTCTCCCACTCCAACGTTTACTTAACACATACCGCATTACGGGGTAATAATGGGAGTATTACAATTAACTGGGGACATCGGAAATTCCATGAAAATAGCTTGTCTCTGGTTTCGCTTTGTCAACCACAAATCTCACTTGACCCAACCCAAGATCGAACCCAAAACGTCGATAGGCTACATAAATTATGTGTGCTAATCTACGCCATCCAGTTGAATATATGTTAGTCAATAATACAAAATGGAATCAAGTTATACAAAAAATTTGACCTATTATATCCAAACAGGTCCACCACTGTGGCGTAGGGGATGCATTCTCTCCTCTCACGCAGCGGGCCATGGTTCAATTCCTGGTCGGGACAATTACCTAGGTGGGGTTTTTTCTGGGATATTTCCTCACCTGTGAGACAAATGTCGGGTAACTTTAGGCCCTTATGGTCCCCAGATATCATCTGGCCCTCATTATCATCTTCATCCCAACCTCGCCTTGTTTGGAGTGTGTGTGTGTGAATGGTGTGACTCGTCCTATGTGTTCGTGTTGTCTCGGAGGTGGCTCCGGCATTGGGCTGATCACTCATCCGGGTAGGCCCTCCATGCCCTTGTCTGGTCGCGGCTCTGTAAGGCCCGGGCGGCTTGGGTCGCTTAAATCCTAAAAGGGAGAGGTAAAACTAAGATAAAGAAAGAAAGAAATATTCAAACAGTTTACTATTACCAGAAGGCCAATTATGGATAACATAGAAAACATGGAAGCTTTATAGGAAAGCAATGCCTACCCTTTCTTTATAGTTGCATACTTCAACGTATTTTTCTTTACCCAAACTGCATAAAATACAGGAGATCTTTTTTCTTTTAAACCCTATGCTAATATTTGTCTCTCTACATCATGGCATCTTCCCTTCACAATTGTATACGGTGAATTTCCATGCGTATGCTGATTTAACCGTAACCATATGAGGCCTATTCAAATGAATTCTTTCTTGATTTTATTTAATCAATACACAGTCATAATGTATATTGGACAAACTATTGATTGAACTGCTATCGTTCCAGTAAGAATCAGAGTCCATTAGGTAAGTGAAACAGGAGACTGAAAATCTTAATCAGAAAGCTGCTCGTGAAAAAAATACGCTGTTACAGGAATTAACATAAAACAGAATATTTGTAGGCCTACTTATTGATAACTTTTTAATTAGTCAGCTTGTGTTGGCTTGCATGTAGTCGACAATGCAGAGGAATGGGTTTGTTTTATTTCACAAAAATCATTAAAGAATTACCTATGAAAATTGAATATTATTGTGCTAATTTGTATATAATTAAGATATGTCTTTCCTCCTCTATGTGCACAACATATCCAGCCCATTTCACCCGTGATTTCATTTCCCTTACTATATCCGGTGACGAGCATAGGCGTACCGAGGGGGGGGGGGGGGTTGGGGGTTTGAACCCCCCCCCCATTGATTAAAAAAAGGAAAATTGTATAATTTTTTTAAGTCTGCCCATAAATTACTTAATACAAGTATAAAGCGTGGGAAGCTTAAAACTCGTTATTTTACGTCTTAATTTTTAAAATTTTCCGGGAGAAAACACCCAAAAGCTTAAAACTCGTTATTTTGCGTCTTAATTTTTTTAATTTTCCGGGGGAGGATCCCCGGAAGCTTAAAACTCGTTATTTTGCGTCTTAATTTTTTTAATTTTCCGGGGGAACGCCCCCGGAAGCTTAAAATTCGTTATTTTGCATCTTAATTTTTAAAATTTTCCGGGGGAGGACCCCCGGACCTCCCTCTCCCTGGGGGGTATTCCTTTATAACCCCCCCCATATGGTCGGCCTGGTTACGCCTATGGTGACGAGTACAGTTTATGAAACTCGTCATTATGCAGTTTTCTCTAGTCAAATAATTTGTATATATCAGGAGCCTGAAGTGTTTTCCCTCCATTAATACACATTCATGACACCTTCTTAGAAAATTTGCGTTTAGGCATATACACACACTCTTCTTCCGTGATTATATTTCTGATCTGATGATTATCTCCTATTTCATCAGTCTTCTCAGTAAGCAAGTCTATGACAGGTCCTTATGGTACATACGTATTTCAGAGAAGATCGTGATAAAGTGAGTACAAATTTAATGACATATTCCAGTATTCCAATCCCAGACTGAAGCACTGTGTGTAAACTTGTATTAATTTTTTAAGAACATAAGTTCTGCGTTGTTTAAATACGCAAGGAAATATCAAGGCATGCATTTTGAGAAGATTGATGAAATAGGAGAGATTAGAACAGCATCAGAATCGAATTAGACAGGATTCAAGGGAGAGGAATGTGTCCGTGTATGCCTAAATGCATTGCCGACAATATGACCGCCCAGTTTTATAAAGGGAAATAAATTTCCTTGAACCCGGTGAAAATAACAGTTACCGCTCTGTATTTGTGTAGTTTATTATTAATAGGCTACTAATATCTGTAATTTTATTTCTGATAAAGCAATTTTATTATGGAAATCATAATTTCTCTCGGGACACCAGGGAAATTCAGAAATCCCGCCCCGAGTTAGTCTTTTACCAATGGGAAAGTATGGGTTAACTTAACCCCAGGCATAACCCTGTGTTAAAAGTAACACTCGTAGGTGAAATAAAATTTTAATCAAATGAAGAGTTCAGAACGCTTAATCCGAGGTTGATTTTTAACTCCGTCAGTAAAACCGGACCTAAAAGAGTAAGAATTAGAAGTTAACGTATTTGTGCTGTTAATGAATAAATTAACAAGTTACTTATGAAATAAATATCATCGTCTCCTTGCTGTTGGAATTTCGTAGCGCGGGAGTCTTTTTACATACGGTACCTGTAATACTAAATACTTGTGCATATCACACACGCTTAAACTATCCCGCTAACTTGAGTACCGGTACAGAAAGTCAGCGCCACAGTCAATGCGCTACCCAGGCCGATTATCTTATATGTATATATGTTTTTGAGATATAGTTAAATTAATTGATTTTTTGTTATCAAAATTGAAATCTATCCCCTCCGACAGATATTAAAAAATGGCTCTGAATTTTTTAGTTGAGATTATATGATGCTTGCTTAACAGATTTAATGATATAGATTTTTGATATTATTTATACTTTTTGTTTAAACAATATTTTACCCATAGAAATAAAAAGTTGATAAAAATATATATATTTTTTGTGCAAAATATTAATATAACGAAACTAAAACCCATACCAAAAATCTGATTAGACGTTTTATTACACACATCACAAAGTACACTGTGAAAAAATTTCATAGACTTATCTATATTTTTATGGGAGAAGATAGATTTTGAATGTGGCAAATTAACATGAAAAATGGAGCTGAGAAAACAAGCGATTAAAGTTTACATGCACTCATAGTAAAAAAATAAGCATCTTCTGTATCTCTAAACAAATCTTTATAATTAAAAACTTTATAATTACTAGGGACCGGATTTTTAGGTTTTTAGAAACACTGTTTTAAGTTTTCCATTAGGTGAAATAGTTTTTTTAGGTTTTTTGTCCAAAATATCGTTTTCGGGTAGAATAATTGGTTTAATGAATTTGAATGTGGTACATAGGATTCAATACATAATACTTGTAAAGTTTAACTTAACAAAATTGACTTAAATTTGTGTAAATTTGCTTTAGGACAATGTTATACAACTGAAAAAAGAAAGCATAAACAATCAAAAGAAACAGTGAAAATAAGTTTGCCTTACATTTTATTACAGGGCAGTAATAAAAGCAAACAAGCGCTTTAAAACACAGAAATCTATATCCTATATCTATATACACGGCAACAATGGTTGTTCGTACGAATATTTTAAAAGGAATACACCGGTACTCTTACACTTCCTCTCTGGATACTGTCCATCCTAGACGACAATGGGTTGAACGAAACGCTGGTAGTATCAATTTTAACCCGACAAAAATTATTGTCTCTCCGCAAAATGTCGATTTCTCAAAAACAAGGAAAAAAAGTAGCCTAAATTAGATATTTTAGGTTTTATATCCCATTTAGGTATATTTAGGTTTTTATACCCATTTAGGTATTTTTAGGTGCCACAGAATGAATGTGGGTGAATCCTATGGACGTGATTCGAAAAAGTGTATGAGGGCTTTTTGTTTTGGAAGTAAGGAAAAAAATAGGTAAAAACCTAAGAATCCGGTCCCTAATAATTACACTATATATTGTCACTAAATGTGAATTAAGCCCTACACGACACTTATATTATATATTTTACACCTAAATATACTATAATAACTACGACTAGGTAACAAAGGATAGCATAAACACACGAGGATTACGTGCAATACTTTAAAAAATGGCGTCATAAACACCTGTTCCATGCGCCGAAATGGCATAAAATTTTGCACAGATATACTTTAGAGTATGCTTGATTTTTTTACACTAAAATAAAAAAAATCGCATTTTTTGACCAATGTAGCAAAATCAATACTTCTCTCCTCCCTTAGTTTTATTACTTTAGTATCTTGAAGGAAGTACAATTTCTAGCCTTTTACCCAGTCAATATGAGAATATTGAAGTGGATCATACAATCTATACCCTTAGCAACCAGGGAGGCGGTTGAGGCCAGGTAGGTTCCTTCACCCGCATGGACCCTCACATTTATAAGGGCAGGGGATTTAGGACCAACCGTAATTTTCTCCCCATGAGTAACCTAGTCTACTTCAATCAATCAATCAATCTTAGAGTTTTTTAATATGTCATTTTATCTTAAAATGAGTGTTATATATCAATTCTACACATAATTACAAGAAAAATGACACCAAACAATGTATAATTTACTTTAATAGGAACATAGGACTTGAAAGTAGTTTTCTCGTAACTTTTATTTATGTATTTGTTAGAAATGTTCCTATTAAAGTAAATTATACATTGTTTGGTGTAATTTTTCTTGTAATTATGTGTAGAATTGATATATAACAAACATTTTAAGATAAAATGAC
Organism: Ectobius pallidus; assembly: GCA_964059195.1. Lineage (NCBI taxonomy): Eukaryota > Metazoa > Arthropoda > Insecta > Blattodea > Ectobiidae > Ectobius > Ectobius pallidus. The sequence goes on from CAXKWD010000005.1 coordinate 19,604,810, forward strand.
TTTAAGATTGATTGTTTGAAGTAGACTATGTGACTCATGGGGAGGAAATTACGGTTGGTCCTAAATCTCCTGCCCTTGTAAATGTGAGGGTCCATGCGGGTGAAGGAACCTACCTGGCCTCAACCGCCTTCCCTGGTTGCTAAGGGTATAGTTGTCGGCAAACAGGACAGATATAAATCTAGATTCAATGTAGCGATTGTGCTGTTCGGAATGCCACTGTCCGCCAGTAGCTCCAGAGGATGCCTTTGTGATTTAAATCAATAGCGCCTAGTTCATACCTATGCATTGATTTAATTTTGTGGTGTGCGGTATTGGTTAATAGGACTGTTTCTGCACTAACTACACACATACGAGTGATTATAATGTTATCTCTATTCCCAAATCAATACCCTATTCCCATTGTCTGACTCAGCTGGTAATATACAATACCTTCAAACACAAAACTGCGTAACTTAAATACCAGGCACGGAAGTGTGCTTTCAAAACTCAGCTCACGACTATTGATTGTTTTTCCTCTTTAATAATATTAGTCACAAAATGTTCGTAAATTTGGCAAGCTTTAGCAGTCAATTCCATACACCTGGTAAAATTCGTATTATTACGCACTTCATCAGAAATAGTCTTAAAACTATAAACACTGAAAACCATAGAACTCGCCTGCTTATGCAAAACTTATTTATTATTCTTAGTTTTACCTCTCCCTTTTAGGGACGTTTGAGCGACCCATGCCACCCGGGCCTTACAGGGCCGCGACCTGTCGGGAGAGGAATTGTCTACATTATGAACTAGTAAACCACAGACATTGATGTTGTGAGTGTATTATTTGCTATTCCTCCAAAAGTTTTAAACACAGAAATTCATGTTTATGACACATTTGAGCGCATAATCAACTTGTTTTATCTATGCTGTTGGGAGAGGAATTGTCTATGGATCACATACATACTTTTTTGACCAGACAAGGACATGGAGGGCCTCCCCGGATGAGTGATCAGTCCAATGCCGGGGCCACCTCCGTGACAACACAAACACATAGGACGAGACACACCTTTCACTCTGAACAAGGCGAGGATGGGATGAAGATATCGACGGCCAGATGATATCTGGGGATCACAAGGGCCTAAAGTTACCCGACATTTGTCTCACAGGTGAGGAAAAACCCCAGAAAAAACCTCACCCATGTAACTTGTCCCGACCAGGATTCGAACCCGGGCCCGCTGCGTGAGAGGAGCAAACGCATCCCCGACGCCACAGCGGATGCAAAGCGTCATATGTATAAATTGTTTCACCACTCGTACTAGGCTTGGTAAGTGACATTACGGACACTGAATTCTCGCAATAGAATGGATTGTTAACACAAATAACATAACATAACATAATTCTTTATTGTCATTAAAAACCTACAGTTGCTAACCTAACCTACCCAATTAGAAGTTCAGTGTGTTCATATTAGATTCGTAAAATTCTTCAATGTTTTAGAAGCAATGTTGCAAGAACCATTTCTCTAGAACGTTCTTAAACCTCTTATGAGTAACAATTGTAGCATATAGTGGGAGCTTATTGAAAAATTTAACTCCAGAGGTCATAAAGCTTCTTTGGGTTTTAGTTAAGCGTACAAAGTCAACATCAGTCATAAACTTAGATATTGTATTATAAGAGTATTTATCACCTCTAAGGCTGAACTGTTCGGAATTTTCTTTAATCAATAATAATAATGTGTGCAGAATGTACAGATAGGGGAAAAAAAGCGGACCGACTCTTGTAGTTGATTTCAGAGCCCTGTGATACGTAAATAAATGTAAGAGATGTACCGGAAACGTTTGTTTTCACAAGCCATGCAAATTATGTGAAATTATTTCTCAATTCAAGCAATTTATCGGCTGTAGGAACAAATTTAAATACATTCCCTGCTATCCTGTGAATGCTGCTAGGCATCAGCAACTTAGATATTTTAGTCGGTCCGCTTTTTTCCCCCCCTACCTGTAAAGGCTAGGTAAAGTCATCACTTTAAGGCTAAAAAAGTGGGACTTACAGATAAACTGAAACTCCGGTCTGTGTCGTATCAGTTGCTGGTGCTTTTATAATCTTAGGGTGGAAGTGAGAAGGGGCCTTGTTGCTGTTTATGTTAACAGATAGGCCTACACAGAAACTGTAATGCATTAATCGCTGGTGATATTACTTTAGAGGAGAAATAAGAAGAGATCTCTCTGTAGTTTGTATAAACATCTGCAGGATAAGGAGCTATCTTCCTAATTGAGTGTCGTAAAGATGGGGTTTGTACAGTCGGCTACCACATAAATACAGCTTTCTCATTTTGATGTCAGGAAATACCTATATGTAATAGATTTTGAGTGCGCAAAGAAATAAGTGAAGTAGATATCTTTAGCAAGGCAGCGCGTTCCGTTAACTGTACAACACCGCAACAACCTTATTCGCTTGTCACTCGTCACGTGATTCTGCCTGCTCCGCCTCAGGTTCAGAGTTGTTCTGTGTAAGCTTATATATAGTTCTAAAAATGAATTTGTTGCACTCTTTAACTAATTAGTGGTACTTACGAACGTTGTTGCCGTGGATCGTAAGTTGACATTTCCACACGCAATCTTGTTGTTATGGGCGGTAAGCGTTTCAGGGCTGTTATAAATATAACGACACACCTCATTATACAAGCCTTTATGGACAAGGCCCCCCTCAGCACAAATATCCCATAAACAACAACAAATGCGAATCACTTTCTGAAATAAACATCAATCTTCAAGAACGTATGTACATAATATTTTCAGGTAATATCACAATTAATATAATTAAATTGATATAAATAATCATCGTGCAAAAAATAGCATGCAATACACTTGCCGTAAGCGCATTACGGATCTCGGAAAATTGAGAACACTCGGCGCGAGCGCCTCGTGTTTTCAAACTATTTCCTCGATCCGTAATCATGCCTTACGGCCCTTGTATCGCAATATGCTATTGGGATGTGGTAGAATCTGTCAAAACAAAAAAAAAAAAAAACAAAAAAAAAACAGCTTGGAAATGGAGATACTAAGAAAACATTATGTTCTAATTGGGAAACGCTCATCCTGTGGAACGTTTTTATTCAATTTTATAGTTTTTATTTCACTTTTTTCTTGTATCTGTATAGTCTACTGTACCAGCTCTCATAATATTGACTACACTTCCTTTATAAGATATTCAACATAGGAATAGACCTTGTTGTGGACCTCTGTATAACTTAGGCCTATGAGTTTACGTTTCAAATGGAAAGCTTGTAAACAGTTTTAGTATGAAAAGTTCCCTATTGTTGTTTACTTATTCTTCAACTTAATAAATACATGATTCTCAGGTGTATGAACAACGTGCTATTATTTTATACACGCCTATATTCACTTTCAGAATAGGAACACTACGCATAGCCTTCAACGTTACGTCTTTCCCGTTAACTTACTCTCTTATCGTGGGTGTAGAATATTTCGCTGAATACTGTACCTCCAAGCTTATCATATGTACTTCTTGATCCTATATACTTCCTGTACCTAGTTCGTAGATTTGTACGTCCTTCGTACTATTATAAAGATCCCGCACGAAATCTGTGCCGATTGCCTACGTCATTGCATTATGTTTTCGTGGGGACTGTAGCGTCGATTGGCCTGCTAACTATCTCTCTCGCACAAAAGTACCTCCCTTTCTACATGACCCACAATATAAGTTATTAAAATAAAGTAACAAATTGCCAATCGTATATTGATATTGTTAGCCGCCTTGATTGATTGGTTTCTTCATAACGATGTCAGTATAGGCTAAATAATAATGTAAATAATGTAAATAAAATATTATATTGTGCATTCTATGGATATGTAGACTACCGATATCTAGGCTACATTAGGCTATATTTGAATGTGAGTATTTTTCTTATCCGTTCCTGTACAGCAATATACCTAATATAATTCTTAGCAGATAGATTTCATATTGACTTTTTATTCATTCATAACCTTTAAGACTGATTTAAGCTTAAAACAGATATATCAGCGAATCGTAGGCCTATTGCATTATTAACATTATTGACAGCGCATTTTGTTTTTGGAGTTTAACTCGGAGATCTATTACAAAAAGTAACTTCTTTTCTGCATGGGCCTATCATAATTGCGTTTATCACTGATTACGAAAAGCATACTGGCACTTGGTTATATCAGTTTACCTGATTTTATAAAAGCTACATTTCTCTTTCTCTGTCTTCTGCATAGTAAAAGCACGAACGGCCGTATAGGCCCGTGCGCTGGATTTGTTCTAAGGATAATGTATTTAATCTAATATATAAAATCGAATGTGTAAGGGTATGTGGGTATGTGTGAATGTGTGTATATGGGTATGTATGTTCCCTATAGAAATCTACATTTCTTGACCAATTTGTACGAAATTTTCTCACATACCCAGTTAAGCCCGGGAAGTAACGCGGTCAACATTAAAATTGAAACAAGTCAGTCCTTCCCTTGAAATTTATATAATTTCTGAGAATATTATACTGAAAAAAATGAAATGCTGTTCAGTTCACATGACAACAGTGTATTGTTTAATGTGATCACATAGGGCTTTGGCAACTATATAATGCTAGACTTAACGAATTATGATTCCATCGATGTAATATTTTGGCAAAAATAATTACTGAAAATGAAATCCACGAAAATAAAGCACAGTGTGATGCAGTCACATAACTTTCTCTACCCTCGATATAAGAAATATTTTCTCACTCCACATTTTGATGTAGAATAAAAGGTCGCATTGCAGGGAAAACTTAAGTGTGTGAGTAAGCTATATCAGAAGGCCGTAAATAATCCTTTCCGCTGATACGTTATCCATACCTGTAGGCTTTGTATTAGTTGAGAAATAGGGATGTTTATCATAGGCCCTAAGCATGGGATGGAACATTTTGAGTCCTATGCTCGCAGTATATTATGTCCCGGGTTTTAGGGGAGGAAAGTATGAAAGTGATAATGCATTTCTCTTTTATTTCAGCACCGATACGGTTGTATGGTAACATGAGAATGAGAAATAACATTTTCCGTCAAGTCAATACAATCTTATGTAATTTATGTTTCTTCTTACTTCAACTCCTCCCAGGCATGATGTGTAGAAGCAACGGAATGCAGCATTCGACATCCTCTATGATCCATAAAAATCTATATCTAGCGTTTTCTGATGGAATAGTTTGAGTGTGATAAATCTTTTTCTTCAATTCAAGTTCTACATACATATTATATAAGGACCTAGAGTTTCAAAATCGAAAGTCCTCCATAAGTTAATTTCAAATTAAAAAATACAAAGCCAGGGCGACGCCGGGCCTTTTCAGCTAGTCTAATATATAAAATCGAATGTGGATATGTAGGTATGTATGTTCCCTATACAAATCTACATTTCTTGACGAATTTGTAGGAAATGTTGCACACATACCCACAACGGTTTAACAAATGTCTCAATTCGGGTGGCGAATATGTTGAAAAATAGCTAAACACTTGCTGTGTATGTTGCACACATACCCAGTTAAGCCCGGGAAGTAACGCGGTCAATATTAAAATCGAAACAAATCAGTCCTTCCCTTGAAAATTATATAATTTCTGAGAATATTATACTGAAAAAATGAAATGCTGCTCAGTTCACATGACAACAGTATATTGTTTACTGTGATCACATAGGGTTTTGGCAACTATATAATACTGGACTTTAACGAATTATGATTCCATCGATGTAAAATATTGGCGAAAATAATTACTGAAGAATGAAATCCACAAAAATACAACACAGTGTGATCCAGTCACATAACTTTCTCTACCCTCGACGTAAGAAATATTTCCTCACTTCACATTTTGATGTAGAATAAGAGGCCGTATTGCAGGGACAACTTAAGTGTGTGAGTATGCTGTATCAGAAGTCTGTAAATAATCCTTTCCGCTGATACGTTATCCATAGCTGTAGGCTTTGTATTAGTTGAGAAATAGGGATGTTTATCATAGGCCCTAAGCATGGGATGGAACATTTTGAGTCCTATGCTCGCAGTATATTATGTCCCGGGTTTTAGGGGAGGAAAGTATGAAAGTGATACTGGATTTCTCTTTTATTTCAGCACCGAAGCGGTTGTATGGCAACATGAGAATGAGAAATAAAATTTTCCGTCAAGTCAATACAATCTTATGTAATTTATGTTTCTTCTTATTTCAACCCCTCCCTGGCATGATGTGTAGAAGCAACGGAATGCAGCATTCGACATCCTCTATGAGCCATATCTAGCGTTTTCTGATGGAATAGTTTGAGTGTGATAAATCTTTTTCTTCATTTCAAGCTCTACATACATATTATATAAGGACCTAGAGTTTCAAAATCGAAAGTTCTCCATAAGTTAATTTCAAATTAGAAAATACAAAGCCCGGGCGGCGCCGGGCCTTTTCAGCTAGTATGTATATAAGAATAAAGACGCACCACACAATACTATACTAATAGGGGAAGGTTGCCTATGTTGGACCGATTTTACATTTTGCTACCCCACGCCTTTATTATGTATTTAATTGATACGAAATATATTGTACAATAATCTACATTTTATTACACATTCATCTGGTAGTATTATATTTTGTATGGATATATATCTCCAAGGCCTACAATTTAAAATTTAGAAGTCTGTAAATGGTCCGAATTAGGTAACCAGTTGCTTAAGTTGGACAGATGGTAAAACTGTAAGTAAAAAAATAATAATTGTAATATTTTAAAGAACCTGTATTTTAACAAATTTATTAGGCACACATGGCATTTAAAGTAAGTTAGTTAGGGCCTATTATAAAAACCATTAATTATAATTTGTAAATTAGAAGCAAACTGTTTTGTATTGATAAAGTGCTTCAAATAGGAAACAAATAATAACCTAGGAAACAAATATTAACCTAGGGAACAAATTGCATTAAAAAATACCAAATATACCAAATCTGCCTATACGCTGATATCTAGAATGGAAGTTATGGTGGTCCAAATTAGGAAACTCGCAGTGGTCCAACTTCGGCAACTGGACGCCATGTAAAGAAATATGATGCTACAATGACTCACAAAATGTAAAACTAGTTTTACGATATCTAGTTATTAACTAATGAAAGGCAGTTGTAAAACATAATGTAGGTAATTGTTTTGCTTACTCTGACTCTGTACAACAGCTTATAATTTTGTAGCGCGACTCTTGTTACACAAACGAGGAGAGCACATTATTTGCAGTTATTTTTTCTTCAAAGGCTGCAGCCAACTGACCGTTGGATCACATGTCCTTGACAACATTTCTCACCAGTAGAACCAACTTGAAGGTTTAAGTTACTAACACGTAGCGAAATATGAAGGAGGTCCAACTTAGGCAACGGTCCAACTTCGGCAACTCTCCCCTATGATTCACTCTAATGATAGGTAATGTGTTACGGGGAAAACCTAAGCTGACACGTATGGGTTTTCACCTCGTACTTGAGTTATACGCAGTAGTTATGGATTTTCTGACTCCAGCTACTTGAGTGTAGGCCTAGGTGATGGGGTAAAGTTTGGGAGATGGCACCGAGACAGCATAGACGTTAAAACAATCCGAGAAAACTAACTGTGTTATTTGTTTTCTTTTCAATTGCCCAGGGATGGAACATGTAATAAACCTTACAAAACGATTATGCAATACAATGCAGCAGAGCAGCTGTTAAAATTTATTCTATAAATATATTTTTGTAATTTCAGCTATTTAGACAGATTTAATTATTTCTATTTCTACCATAAATTGTTAACACATGGAGCGTAATGTGAAATGTCATATCCTTATTCACGTTGTAATTGCGTTCACTGCAATTCCACATGGAACAGCGGTAAAAAAAGGACCGCTAAAGAACTGAACTTCGCTATGACTGAGAGACTGCACAAACTCTATCTATTCTTCTGAAAATACTACAGCAAGCTATTCATACAGTGTGAATGGAGACATTTCTATTTGTTCCCATAGCCACTGTCACTTTGCAACGAATTGAACTCATACCATGAGTTTTACGATATCGATCTTATACATAGAGAATACCCCTAAAATGTGGTAGGTCTGTTTTTCGTGGTACATTTTGTATACAATGATCTTATTAAATAAATTTAGTTTCTGTAGCTGGCAGAAGATGGTGGTTTGACGTTCCTGAATAAAATATTATTAATGACCTATTTCATCGTAATGAAGTTTATTAAATTTTTAAATGCACGAGACTCGAACTCTCACACAGTATATACATATTTTTTCTTCTTCTCTCTCTTTATATACAGGGTGTCCCGAAAAAAGTTTCCTGTATTGAGAGAGGTTGTAGTATGCAACAAAGCAAGACAAAAAGTTCCCATAAATCTTGGTCATAAACTTGGTCATACCCTGTGTATACATAGGCCTATGCGAAGAAACAGTTCACAGTTTGTTTCTAGTACCTTATTCTATAGCGTTGGTGTCTTCAAAGTTATTTTCCGGGTTATTTTGCGTTGTTTAAAAAAAAATTAAGTAGGCCTGGGTGATATTCTCTTTATGGTGTGAAAGGTCGCAGTTCGATCCTGGCCCAGATGAATGGCATTTATACGAGGCGAGTCCATAAAGTAACTTTCCCACAGGCCATTAACGGAAACAAAACACAATTTAATGGAAACATTATTGTAACAGACACAGGATGTGTTGAGCTATTTTCAACATATTCACCACCGGAATTCAGACATCTGTCATACCGTGGGACCAACTTTTGTATCCCTGTGCCATAGAAGTCTGCCGTCTGGGATTTGAACCATATTGATACCTTCCGTTTCTCTGTCAATCACTGTCATTTCTTGAGGGGTAGTAAAAGATGAAAATCTCTGGGTGCGCGGTCCGAGCCATAGGGTGGAGGCTTCAACACCTCACTGCAGGTCTCCTGCAAAAGTTCGGCTAGAAGATATTTCAACATCCCCCCTACAGCCCGGACCTCAGTCCCAGTGAATTCCATCTTTTCCTACACCTCAATAAAAAACAGATAATGGCAGAGAAGCGGAGATAGTTATCACACGATGGTTCGAATCTCAGGTGGCAGACTTCTATGTCAAATGTGTTCAAAAGTTGATTCAACGGTTTAACAAATGTCTCAATTCGGGTGGCGAATATGTTGAAAAATAGCTAAACACTTGCTGTGTATGTTGCAATAAATACTGCCACACAATTGTGTTTTGTTTCTCTAAACGGCCCCAGGGAAACTTACTTTGTGGACGACCCTCGTATGTGCGTAAGTCTGATAAGTCCATAATTTTACATCTCTATCTCGTTGAGGATTATTTTATATACACGTGTAGCTTCTGTCTTATTTTATCAATTTCTCTTTACGGTACCCTTACATAATAAGTCTAATTTAACTAACTATTAAATATTTATAATATATCACTATGCTTAAAGTTAAAACCTGTGTGATGTATCGTAAAAAATATAATTAACTGAAATTCTAAAAATTGTTCCTTGTATGCCGGTATACTCTTCAGGATATTAAAACAATAAATATTACAACATATTCTTATGTTCCTTATAACAATGTCAGATAATTAAAAAAAGAATCCTTATGTTAAAAATCTTGAGCGTCCAAGTCTACTTCTTTTTCAAGTGTTAACATTCGTACATTTCTTGTTTTGATTGAAAAAGACAAAAATTAATTATGAATGTTAATTTAACGAGGAGGACTTACAAAATTCTAAGTTCCTATTATTTGTGCCTAGGAGATATTTTGATGATGTTCAAATAGCATACAAATTAAGTTTAATAATTGATTTCATCATAGTTTCGAAATGAAGTCGTACCTACTATTACCTTAAACTACTAGGGAAACCCGACATTTGTTTCTCGAGCAATAATGTTAAAATTGGATAATATATAAGTTCTCCCAACATTACATTTCCCAACTCCAGAACAGGGAATCATAATTGAGGAAACTAATTTCATCCTAAGGTAGTGCTGTAGTACAGTAGTACAGTTTTAAGCCTGCAATTTAGCGTGCGATGAAATGCATGCGTTGTAAAATGCTGTAATCCCTCAAAGCATTCCATTAACGAGATTGGCTAATAACGATCTAGGAAGCTTAGAAAATGTTCTACTTAAAGCAGCAAAACAATTGTTACCAGTTCCTGCTGGTTTTGACGATTTTTACTTTGTTAAAAAGTCGATTGGAACAGAAAAATAGAAAATTGTAACTTCCGTGGATAAAATATATGGACTGAAGTGACTTTTTATAGTCTTTAGAAGGCTACAAGGCGACTTTAGCCCAACTAGAATATGCCGGTCAAATTACAAAAATATAATATACTAAGTGGAAGGTATCCATTATTATCCGATTATTTAACTATTACATAGATAATGCCTTAAGAAATGAAAATGTTTTAAGGAAGAAATACAATGATATTATCTAAATCAATATTTTATTTTCAGAAAATCTATCTTTAGACTCAGAAGCCAATCTCACCACTTGATCTGCATTACGTAAAAAACCGTTATTGATCGTGATGTAATTTGTCTGCAGAACAACGAATGCAGTAACAACTGTTGGAAACAATAAAACTAGAATGAAAATCATGACTGATTGCAAATCAATTGAACAAGTAGGCTAAAGGATTTTGGTTATTTGCCTGAGTTCTGCGATGCAGGATTGGGACTTGACGCGTAAAAAACGGGTTGTTTTCTGACAGGTAAAACACCTAACCTAATAAACGTATAATACGTAAAAAAAATTCAAATTTCAACTTTTTTTGGTACATATTACGTGGGACTAGAATTTTTAACATTCTGATGCGGAAGTCCAATTTGGAGCCTGTTTACAGAGAAACCCGATTTCCCCACACTCTGCTACTATTAGAGTGCGGTTCATCTAGAAAGAGGTTCTGGAATCGGTGAGGGAGAGAGTGAGTGGAAGGGAAGTTTACCATCGTATTGCATTGCTCGGTACCAAGAGCGCATGCGTGGTCAAATGTCTTCCTAGCTAGTCAGCTCTCTACATGCGGTTTAGGCTACCCTTCTTATCGGCGCTGTCAACAAACGGAATTTTACTTCGCAAAATGTCGAGAGTATCGGCAATAAATTATTTTGTACCTTCTTTCCGGTAATAAAATTACAACCTTTCAAGTAACAAGTCAACTGTTTGATAGGCCGTAAGCCATAGACTTCTTACTGTAAAGAAGAATTATAAATACAAGCTAGAATGAGTACAGCGATTTAACAGAACAAGAAGATAATATTTAACGAGTGAAGTTATATTTACATACTATGAATCAGATCATTGCAGACATACGAATAATTGTGATGCTTCAACTGAATTCAACAATTGTGATAATTTGACAACTAAATTTGAAGCTGCATTGAATATGCAGAGTGGAATGAGTATTACCAAGCTGAGTTTTACAGCTTATTCATTCAGTTGAAACAAACACAACATTCCAAATATATTTTCGTCCCGAGTATTTTCTGAAAACATTTTTCATCCTTAAACTATAACTCGTGTTTACATGTCATTATCCATACTGTTTTAATTCCTTTTCACATAAGCAGAGGAAAGAAAAACGTTCCTTTGTCGTTTCTTAATAAAGTTAGAAATTTTCATGCAAATTAAATATAAAATTTATTAGGTGGACCACAATAAACCGTTCCATAAAGCATTGTCAAAACGAGTGTTAAAGTTGGATGATCATTTTTTCACACTGGTAGTGTGTAGGCTAAGATCATGGAAAGGTGAAGTTACACTGAAATATCCAGTGCCATAGCCGGGATTTGAACCAGTGTTTTCGGTTCTCCGTGCCGCTGCTCTTAATGATTGAGCTACCATGGCAACATGCCGGTACAACATTAAATTCTTAGCCTACATACGGCCGGTGTGAAAGAATTATCATTCCAGTGTGACCTACTAGTGGTATACTATGTAGCCCAGGTTTTAAGCACTTATGAGTTTGTAAGTCATAGGCCTACATATTGATAACACCTGGTGTATACCAGGATATGTGAGTCAGTTAGAGAATTTAATGTTGTACCGCCATGTTGCCATGTTAGCTTAATTGTTTTTGCATTGATTTTTCAGTCTGACTTAACCTTTCCACCAGAGTCTTGACAAGAGGTCTTTGCCACCCGAAACACGCTACCTGCCAGTGCGCTATTGCAATTCTACGAAACCTTCCAACCTAATTATCTCGTAATCCATAAACGCAACCACAAAACACAACAAGGTTTTATATTAACTTTAATGTGATTTACTGGCTCCCTTGAATCTGTTTATACCACTTTTACTCTGTGTGTTGTATAAAAAATCGAGAGTAGCTACTATAAAATAATGAAGTTGGCAAAATGAGTGTTTTAATTATCAAAATCTATTACATATTGGTTTATTACATCATGCGTATAAAACTTATTTTTTTACTTAAGGTTCATATTGTACATGTATTTTACAATGTTGAGGCCATAGTTGATAAATTTCATTCCGTTTGTATTATTCTAATACAAAATTTTAATGAAGAGTCCATCTTATATCTTATTTCTTTCTTCTTTCTTTCTTTGTCGTAGTTTTACCTTTCCCTTTTAGGATTTAAGCGACCCAAGCCGCCCGGGCCTTACAGGGCCGCGACCTGTCGGGTGAGGGATTATCTTTGGATCACACACATACTTTTTTGACCAGACAAAGACATGGAGGGCGTCCCCTGATGAGTGATCAGCCCAATGCCGGGGCCACCTCCGAGACAGCACGAACACATAGGACGATACACACCATTCACACACACATTCACTCCAAACTAGGGAGGATGGAGATGAAGACGATAATGACGGCCAGATGATATCCGGGGACCACAAGGGCCTAAAGTTACCTGACATTTGTCTGACAGGTGAGAAAAATCCGCGGAAAAAACCTCACCTAGGTAACTTGTCCCGACCAGGAATCGAACCCGGGCCCGCTGCGTGAGAGGATTGAACGCATCCCTGAGCCACAGCGGTGGACCCATCTTATACCATAATACTAAAATACATAAAGTTCAATTTGGTACATAGTTTACTACAACTGTTAAAATGTTTTAATTATATCACTTAACAGTATTGCATGTGTATGTAAATTAAAATTGCTTGTTGAAAATTATGATGTATGAAGAAAGCTGATGTATTCTTGGTTTAAGAACTATTCGAGATGAACATTACTGATATTACGATTCATTATGAATTATAACGTCTATGCCCATGTCTATTTGTAGTTGCCTCACCACGTCACCCAAATTGGCTTATATATTAAAATATAATGTAATACGCTGCAAGTTATTAATATATTACATAATTTTAGCAATAAGCTATTAGCATAATGAATAGAGGAGAAAGTGTGATGACTGAGGTAGTTCACTGGTTCCGCCGCTAGGTAGCAGTTACTCTGCTTGAGATTCGCGGGAGCAAGATTACTACGGGCGGTATAGGAAAAATTGCAAACATTATTAAACAAAATAATACATTAATCTATTTCAAAATGACTCACCTTATCTAAATTGAATTGTTAGATACTTTTGACAATTTTCGGGCTGCTTTACACGTCTTGGAAGATCTCATCTCCATAAATAAACATGGCCGTGTGTAACAGTAATTTCTCAGATTGCAAGAAGCTTGACCGTAACATTTCGTTCCACATCTTTCCAAAAATCGAAGATGTTCACAAGCAATGAACAATTATATCATATAGGTATGAAACAGCTAAGGGATGATTTGATCTAATATTTTGTTGCCTAGAAAATAGGGTAGAGGGTATGTTAGTATAATTTGATGAGAATTTGTTAAAGAATGTACATTTGTATAGAAATAACAACGTATAATTAGGGTAGAAAACAGCTAAGGGATATTTTATAAATTAATATTAATATTACATTGTATAGAATATTACTAAGTATTAATTTGTATTAATATTGTATTAATAGTAATATTATTTATATTAATATTAATTTTCTCCTGGCTGTTTGGGGTAAGTTATGTAGGTGAAACACGGTCAAAAGTGTAGATCTGTGTACAAATTATGTGAACAGAGATAATATAAACTAAGGGATGGTTTGTGAATTGCAGGGCACGGAAAATTTCATAAGCAGCACTACAAAAATAGGGCGCGTGATCTTTAAAATTGGAGTTGCAACATCCGATAAAGACGCACATACGCAAAAATTGTGATGCAACGCATTCTACATATATCACACAATATTTCAAAGCATTTTCCCTGATTTTTTCATAAAAAAATTAAATCCTCTTGCCTTAACTACAGCCCGCTATTTGCTCAAACCCTCGACCATTCACGTTTGCTGTAACTGATTTACGTCTTATGTTGTTAAATTATATTATTAAAAAAAGGAACAAGATATTAAACTAATAAGACATTTGCTATGATAATTATACATAAAAATTACTAACATAAGTGAACAGAAAATATGATAAATAAATAATCCAATAAATGCATAAATAAAAGTAGTGCAGACTTACTAAGTTAGAAAAAAGCTTCATTCACTCCTTTTCCTCAGCGGGTCAATCTTGCAGTATGGGCACAAGTAGTCAGTTAATATAGTATTATTATTGAGACCACGAATAAATTATGTACATTTTTTTACGTTATTGCTGGTATTTTATGGAAAAGATGCCTGCTAATACCTCAATACCATTCTGATAGCTTTAGCTTTAGAGTAATTACTATTACTCGTTAACCATTATAGATATATAGGTGGTACTCAATTTATAATAAGAACCAAATATTTCACTAAACCTTACACCCTTAATCTCTTTCTGGACACAAAAATAAAATAATAAATGTCGCATAGTCAAATTTGCTTCACCCTCAACATTTCACGATCGTCCCACATCATTCAGAGAGCTGAGCGCCCGGAATAATTACCACTCAATTACTCGTAAACCATTCAAGATATAAAGGTGGTACTGAATTTAAAATAAAGTTGAAATATTTCCCTAAAACTTTCTCGCTTGAAGTTTTTACGGGACACAAAAATGAAAAAAATTGTCGCATAGTCAAATTCCGTTTCACCCTCCATGAATTTTGTGTAATTGGTGATGCTTATATAATGAAATAAAAACATTTATGTCCGCATTTTTAAGTCTCTGTTTTAACCATCAGAAGGACTGTGTTGTGCAGATTATTTCTGCACGAATTTCACAGAAATAGGACCAAGGGTTAATTAAAGATTGCGAGTTTAATCATAAGATGCCAAACTATCATGACGCGGCATTGAGAAGTTGAAACGCAAACGAAGGTGCTGCCAGTGTTTCGGTGGACCGCCGCTCTCCCTATACCCACCATTGTATTAGCGGCGAAGTCATCACACTTTCTCATTCTATTCATTATGCTATTAGTAATAACCAGGCTTTAAAACTTAGTGCCCGAACACACAGAGGGAGTTGATTCCGGTTACCAAGAACCTGAGTATAGGGGGTGGGGGTTGATTGCGTAGGCTGATAAGACAGTAGCTGATAGCAGTACTGAGAAGTGAATGCGCTTGTGGTACGGTGCCTCTCAAATTGGTCAACAGTGTACCTTGTCATTGTGCGTGTTTATACGTGTTCGGCATGCCGAAAGTAAAGTGTTCTAAAACGCAAACATATATTGAAACATTTGGGACGGACTATTATACACAAACAGGAGAAAGTATCGTTTTGCATGCTTGTAATGTGAGTTTAGATAATGAGAAGTTATTTTGTGGTCTTCCTATATCTGTATTTCGGTTTGTTTACTATCACGTGAACTAGCATATGGTAGCTAGGGCATACGCCGAGTAAAGTCTGTACGGTACGGTTGCTGTTAACATATTCGATCGGGCACTAAGTTTTAAAGCCTGGTAATAACTAATAATCTATGTGAAGTAATAGCACCAAAATTATTACATATACAGGCGTACCCGACTTTGCATGTTAGGTTATAACCAGGGCTCGGATTGTTAGTTTTTAAACTATGTTGTTCATTGCTAGATAACTGTTGTTTTAACTTAATTATCCATTTCATTGATATGAAAGTCACATAATTTAGTGTTATAAAACCCAAAAATACCTCAATGAGACGTTAATTGCTAAAACTGGCTAAAACTGTTTTTAATTATAATATGTTAAACTATTTAATAAACTAATAACACGTAATTGTTATAATTATTGTTCTACTAAAAATTACATTTTAAATATGTCCCTTCATTTTACGGAATTTCTATTTCAGGTTTATTTGATAAGTTTATGATGATGTACATACGAGTACAGTATATCATATTACCGGTTAATCTCAATCATAGGCGTAACCAGGCCGACCATATGGGGGGGGGTTATATCATCCGGAGGGTCTGGGGGGCATGGAATACCCAGCAGGGAGAGGGGGATTCGGGGGTCCTCCCCCGGAAAATTTTAAAAATTAAGATGCACTATAACGAATTTTAAGCTTCCCACGCATTATACTCGTATTAAGTAATTTATAAGCAGACTTAAAAAAAATGGTACAATTTTCCTTTTTTTAATCAATGGGGGGGGGGTTCAAACCCCCAACCCCCCCCCCCTCCCCGTTACGCTTCTGCTCTCAATATTGTTTGTCTTAACTACAAATAAAGGGCTCCAACGCTTAAATTCTAATGCTAAACTCTGTTTAATTTGCAAAAATATATAAATCTGTAACAGTTAAAAATCAAAAGAAATATAGAATGTTGTATGGAGTAAATTTGTTAAAAATGGTTTACGTTTACCAACAAGTAAGTATAATTTTGTTTCTTGTAACAGGTGTTCTCGAGAAGAATTGAAGAAAGCTTTACTTTATTACATAATTTACCAAATGCAATGATCAATGGCAAACTAGATATACTAACGAAATATAATACTTGTATTTACAGGACAATCTGACTTCGAACAACATAAACTATTTTGGTGCAAAGAGCGTCCATTGAACTTACGATAAAATTATTTCAATATAGGCATAACTATAATAATTGTATTAAAGCGAATTTTGGAAATACCGAACTATACTTTTCTGATAACAGTTCTGATTCAGTAATAATTTATATAAACTCATAAAAAATTAAAATAACATGATGCTACTGGATTTTAACAGTAGTTCAATATGAATCTCTATCGCCCTGTTTGGTCACACATTGTTTATCGTTCCGAACTGAATAATGTACAGGTAGGGGGAAAAAAGCGGACCGTCTAAAATATCTAAGTTGCCGATATGAGCCACTGCGCATGCCTAGAGGCATTAACAGGACAGCAGAGAATGTATTGAAATTTGTTCTAGTGTCGACTGTTGACTTAGCCCTTTCATAATTTCACGTAATTTGCATTGCTTGTGAAAACAAACGTTTCCGTTACATCTCTTACATTCATTTACGTATCACAAGGCTCTGAAATCAGCTACAAGAGTGGGTCCGCCTTTTCCCCCTACCTATACATCTTTAAAGCAGTTAGTAGTAGGAAAGTTAGCTGAACTTCCATATATTTTTAGGAAATAAATCGAGCGTAGAATTAATTTTGTCTATTTATGGATTATGATTATTCCAGAGAAAGGCGACAGAACATAAAATTGTAAATATTGTTTAGGTATATCCCCTTAAGCCCTAAGATCAAATTAGGACAGTTGAATTTATAATTTTATGCTTAATGAGTTGTATGAGTCGAAATATAAAAATATTTGAAAAATAGGGATGGAGCATTTGGGCGATCTAAAATGACATTTAGATAGCTATAAATTTTATTTTTTGGTTTAATATGTGCTATTAATGAGCAAAAGAAGACAATCTTTTTTGAGGTATCTCATAGGTATTTTGATTTCATTAATATGCAATCCACCTATGCTCAGTATATATTACAATTTTGAGACATCTAACCTATTTTAAAAAACATAATTTATCCATTGACATTTTACCTTGTTAAAAAGTAGTATAAACTATTGGTCTATAAATAAATAAAATACTTATGTATATATAATACCTACTTAAAATTCTTAACTCATTTAAAAATGTTTAAAGTCCTTAAAATTTTCCAAGTCTTGTATTAAAATGCAGATGTCTTCCTCTTACAAAATTGTAATACATACTGAGCATAGGTGGAGTGCATATTAATAAAATCAAATTACATAGCTCAGTAGGAAAATGAAAATAATTGAAATACTCAATAGGTACTTCTTTGACCAGACAAGAATGTGGATAGCCTCTCCGTATGAGTGATCAGTACAATGCTTGGACCATGATGGCCAAGTGATATCCGTGGATCATAAGCAGTGGCGTAGCAAGCTTAGGTGGTACCCGGTGCGGAAAATTTCTTGTCCCCCCCCCCAATTTAAATTATGAAAAGATGGAACAGTTCCAAGTGTTATTTTTTGGATAGTCAAAGGTAATCCCACGAGAGTTTAAGAGTTTATCGATGGATGCAGCTGCAACGAATTCATTTGATGTAACTCGTAAACTCGACGGATTATACAAAATTAGTAGTAATTACTTTGTTATATAAAAACAAAACTAAGCTCCGAAATCATGGCACACTATGAATCAACCATCCATAAAGCGATTCGAGTTACCATGTTGTCGCCATGTTGTAACTAGTGCTACCAATTGTGCATATAAGACATAGATAACCTAATTCAGCCATTTTTTTAGGATTAAGGAGACATACATATCAAGCACATTATGCTGTACATTGTACATTGTACTGTTAAACGGCAATAAATGCTATTATTAATATAATAATATAATTAATAATAATAGTAATAATAATATTATACATTGTTTTCGAGAGCGACAGATTCACGAATTGTGGGTGTTACCATTAATAAAGCTAACATCTTTTGTTTCACACATTTCTAGGCCAAAATACACTCCCGAAATTGTGCAAAGTTTTATTTTTGGAGTGATTTTTTATACGTTTATATTTTGTTTTCCAAGCGAAATCTAGAATTTTGAAAAGATGAATTTTGATAAAAGGAGAAAATGTTGTGTATATGTTAGGTACCTTTCAATATGTGACCCGAAGATTGGAGACGAGTTTTCCATATCTTTACATAAAGAAAGTTTTCACGAAAACGACTCTAATGTTTTTCTTTAAATTTTGCCCGTGGGTTGCTTATACTAAGAGCTAAAACTTTTATTCGAAACACTTTTTCGAGATAATTCTCTGAAGGGTAGTTATAAGCCACACACTCTGAATACGCGTTCTTTGCATTACGGCCTCTTGCAACGGAAAATCGTACGAAAACAAAATTTTGTATTTGTGTTACGTACCTTTCGGGGATGTGACAAGAAGATTGGCGACGACTTTCTCTTATTTTTAAGGGGAGGTTAACTTTTATTTGGGCAGAGGAAGTTATGTGCATTATACATCAGACTTTTGTATAAGTTGATCCTAATAAATTTCATAAACAAGTAATGTAACTATTTTACGGAACTGCATTATTAATAATCTGCGCACATACCAGTTCAAAATCTAGATTGCCGGAGACTTCGGAGTCAACTCACATTCGAAGTTTATTTTCGTCGAAGTCATGACTGCCGCAGCGGGTAGAATTGGTTGCGGCTTGAGTGATATAAAATATCACCGTTTGTTGAAGTCTAATTTAAATTAATAAAATCGACAGAAATAAACACCTCTCCCCCTAACAATAATATTATTGTTCGTATTAACATAGCGGTCAGTTTAGCCGCGTTTTATTACCTCTGTTGACTGCACTTAAAAATAAAATAAGTTTCAAAACGCATGTTGACTTGTAGAAAGTTGTTAAGCTTATTTAATTGTTTTAAATAATATTATTATTTTCTTTAATTTCCCTTAAGCGATTTTTTACTTACAAAGACATATTTTTACTTTGTCACCCCCCAGGTGATGGCACCCGGGGCGGCCCGCACCCCCCGCACCCCCCTTCCTACGCCACTGATCATAAGGGGCCTAAAGTATTCCGATATTCGTTTCCAAGGCGAGGAAAAGCCACGAAAAAACAGCTAGAAAACATGTCCCGACCAGGAATCGAATTTTGTCCCTTACTAACAGGAGGAGAGCGAACGCAACCCCTTTGCCACAGCGGTGAACTTAAGAGTACTTCTGTTTCTTGTTTTCTGGAATGTTAACTACTGTAGATAGCTAACTATACTGTATGGTAGTAAACCGCTTATTTGAGTCTGACAGGAGTTAACTCCCCTTCTTAAAGTTTTGGAAACAACAACTAGGAAATATGTGTAAGTCTGAAGCCATTTCACGCACTTTAAGTTTTGTACATAGCAGTGTTGATATTTACGAAATTTCTTGCAATTTAATCAAACAGGTTATTGATAGCTTCTGCGAACCATTAACTTATTGCATAAACAAGTGCTTAAGGGAAGGTGTATTTCCAAGTATCCTAAAACTGACTAGAGTTGTACCTATTTTTAAGAAAGGTGAGAAGGACTCTCCCGCTAATTATAGACCAGTTTCTTTGACCCCAATTTTTTCAAAAGTCCTAGAAAATGTCATGTTTAATCAGGTGTCTAGTTATTTAGAAGATTTTAGTATAATTTCTAGTCAACAATATGGTTTTAGAAAATTCAGATCCACAACCGATGCGTTGGAATTGTTGGTTAGAAATGTAATGCAGGTTTTTGAGTCGAAGGGCTATGCTCAGGCAACTTTTTGTGATTTGAGTAAAGCATTTGACGTTGTTAATCACACAATGTTACTTCATAAGTTAGATTATTATGGCTTCAGTAGATCAAGTATTAGTCTAATTAAATCATTCCTTGACGATAGAAAACAAATAGTGTGTATAGGTGGGGAAAAATCGAACATAGCCAATGTCAAACATGGAGTACCACAGGGTTCGGTACTGGGGCCGTTATTATTTACCCTAATGATAAATGATTTACCGTCGGCTATAAACAGTCTTACAATACTCTATGCAGATGACACGACTTTTTTAAATAATAGTTCAGATTTTCAAACGCTTCAAAATTTAACAAAGGTCACTCTGTCTGAGGCATCAACATGGTTTCAAGTAAATGGTTTTTTAATGAATGAAAACAAGACACAGGAACTTTACCTCAGCTTAAGAAACTTACCTGAACACATCAGTGTAGATAATGTCAAATTTTTAGGGGTCTATATTGATAGGAAGTTGACATGGGAACATCATATAGCATATATATCAACCAAATTATCTAGAGTTGTATTTTTACTTAGAAGTTTAAAAAATCATGTTCCAAGTATTTATATGAGATCTGCATATTTTGCTTTTTTTCAAAGTATAATTTCGTATGGTATTTTACTTTGGGGAAATAGTGCTTACATTAATAATATACTACTCCTTCAAAAAAAAGCTATTAGAATAATATCGGATGCACAAAAATTAGATCACTGTAAACCTCTGTTTATTAAACAAAAATGCCTGACAGTAATAAATCTCTATATATATCACGTATTACTCCACACAAAAAATAACATAGCAGAACATCAACTCAGACAAGACATTCACAACTACAATACAAGGAGAAATAAACACATGGACATTCCATTTAATAGGTTATCGAAATCTCACAATAGCTACAGAGTTTTAGGTTTAGTTATGTATAATAAACTTCCTTTAGAAATAGCAGAGCAACCAGTGAATTTGTTTAAAAATAATCTATATAATTTCTTAGTAAATTCCCCTTATTATTCCCTTCAAGAATTCTTTGATCAAAACAAATAAGAAATTTGTACTGTAATTTCTGTAATTTGCTGGACGCTGTTTATTATATTATTATATTCTTGTCTTAATAGGTTTATCATGTTTTCATTTTATTGTTATGATAGATTGTGTATATTAGTTATTTTAAGATTTTGACTTTGTCTATTGCTATTTGCTTAATGACAATAAAATTTTATTATTATTATTATGATATGTACAGTACATAGTAGCAGGCAACGGGGTGACTGTAATTCAGCTGAGGGGCATGTCTTGTCCCTTGAAGGCTGCAGTGAGAACCGGCACACATGCAGGAGTCACACACAACACAGTATTTGCTGGAGTGTGGTTTGCTCGACGCTCGGCAGAGGCGCTTGTGTCGCCACTTTGCACTCCTACTGGCGTTGTCAGATCCGCGACTCAAGGTGCCGGCATAGGTTTGTTTGAACGGTCGCTCTCTCGCTCTCGGTGCATCTTTATTCGACACAAAGTGTGTGAAGTCTCTCTCATGTCATTGCCTCAAGATAATCATAGCGACTCTATATCAAGGTGAGTTACTATGAGTTCGAGTTACTTTATAGTATTAGTGTGGTGCGTCATCAAAATGCAGTTACATAAAATCACGATTTTAACGTAGTTATTTAAAAATCATTTCTGAGTGAAGTTTCTGCTTAATGATAATATCCATAACAATTCCGATTTAGTGTAAAAGCGTGCAACATACGAAAGTGTTGTCCTGTATGCATACTTTTCATTTACTAAGAAAACAGAACTTGAATTACTTTTCTTGATTACATTAACAGCGAGTACATTCGCAACATCATAAACAATCGACATAGGAATTTCGTTCATATGGAATTATGAAAAGCCGATGTGCACTTACAACATTTTCCAGGAAACATTCATAAAAGTATCTCGTTTCGTATTTGGTTGAAGCACGTTGCGAATTTTATCCTGTAGTGCTCATTGAGGAATTTCAAATTGAAACATTACCATCTACATTTGAGATTGCCTGAAATGTAGAAATAACCTTTAACCTTATACAGTACCCTTTGAGGGCTGTATAGGGAATACTTTAATTACAATAAATGTTTAAACATAATATTTTAGACTGTGTGGTCATGAAGTTAAAAAGGAACATATTGTGTGATTGTTTAAATATTTAGGTCCAATTGAAAGGTTAAGGCTAAACTTTTGTTGGCAAAATGTAAGGGAAGGCTTATGAAGATTAGTGTGGAAATTTTACAGGCCGTGTTACTACTGCTATTCTTCATTTTGTAGTTTGATAGTAGCCTAACTTTCTTAAAGAGTATCAGGTACTGTGAGTATATTCTAACCTCACTAAAGAACATTTATCCAAAAGTATATTAAACTGTTGATGATAATGTACCAACAAAATTAAAAAATACAAACATTATCTGAAATATTCCATTTCAATATTAACAACACTGTATACAGATCTTCGTTTGTGTAATTTACCGGTATTAAATATTTTCATTAGTAACTATAACGTTAGAGATATCCAAGTACTCTGAAAACCAACAAGAACTACACTCATTAAAGGCATAAACTTTTACATAAATTTTCATTTACCTTATGAATTTGTGAAATTTGTAATATCATTATGACTTTCATTATTTCTTACTAATTTACTTTTTCTACCTGGCAACATAGGAAGTGAAAATATAGTTTTAAATCCTGAAATTCAAGTAGCATTTTCAGATTTAATACACATTTCGAGGTCCCCTGAATGTAAAAGAATAATTTTCAGAAAAATGTGAGTCGAAGAACGAAACATCTAGAAAAACAATTTTATACTTGGGTTAGATTCGATCTGATGATATTACACTAAGATTAGAGGAGCCTTTCTCTTACTTTTAATTCAAGTCTATGGAGAAGATATTATTCTCGCTATTTTATAGAAACCTGATCTAGCGATTTTGTTTAAATATTGTAGGCCTACATGAGATGTTTATGCTAAAGGACAAAGATTTTATTTGAAACAATTTTTTCGTAATAATTCTCTGAATGCAGCTATCGATGCATGATAACCTCGTAACTAGCCTATGTCAGTTTTTGAAGTTGCATTTCGCGTGATAAGGATAGAGAAAGTTATGTAAGCATATTGCATAAGATATTTTATTTTCTTTACCCATGTCATAAGTACAGATGGGGACGTATTGTGTTCAGCCCTGAAATTAGATGACAATTTCAGCATAAATACACGTTTTGTCCCCTTATGGAAAAAAAACGTATATGTGCCTGTGAATAGCATTCGAACTGTATATCATATGGATATGTGACAAAGATTTTCGACAACTTTATCTTACTTTTATTGCCATTTACTCTAAAAGATTTATTATATTATTATTTTTTAAATTTGTACACGCAGTTCTTTAACTGAGAGAGAAAACTTTCATTTGAAACATTGTTTCATAGGAATTCTCTACTCATCCTTTGCATAAACTCAGGCTTTAATTGATCAACTAAAATCTTTTTTGCGCCTTATACCCTCAAATAGCAATAAAAAGGCCAGTAATTGTATATATATATATATATATATATATATATATATATAAATGTAAATTTGTGGACCACCTTTACAATGAGAGAACAGAAATCATTATTATTTCTTTTGTATTATTTTATTTTATCAGTTGAAGACAGGTCTAATGTCCACCGCTGTGGCTCAGGGGATGCGTCCAATCCTCTCACGCAGCGGGCCCGGGTTCGATTCCTGGTCGGGAAAAGTTACCTAGGTGAGAATTTTTCCGGGGTTTTCCCTCACCTATGAGACAAATGTCAGGTAACTTTAGGCCCTTGTGATTATCTGGCCGTCATTATCATCTTCATCCTCATCCTCGCCTTGTTCTGAGTGAGTGTGTGTGTGAATGGTTTGTATCGTTGTCTCGGAGGTGGCCCCGGCATTGGGCTGATCACTCATCCGGGGAGGCCCTCCATGTCCTTGTCTGGTCAAAAAAGTATGTATGTGATCCAAAGGTAATCCCTCTCCCGACAGGTCGCGGCCCTGTAAGGCCCGGGCGGCTTGGGTCGCTTAAATCCTAACAGGGAGAGGTAAAACTCCGAAAAAGAAAGAAAGAATGATAGGTCTATGTAATATATGCTGTTGGTCGTGATGCTAGTGCTAATTAAAATTGATAATTATTTTCATAAAAATTAAAAATAGTTATGCTATTCAGTGATCTGTTTTCCCCGTGGCAACGTAAATATAGCCTACACGTTGCCGCAGGCAAAACAGGTCACTGAATTGCATAACAAATTTTAATTTTTATGAAAATATTTATCAATTTTAATTAGCAGTAGCATCACGACCATTAGCATATATTATATATACCTGTCTTCAACTGATAAAGTAAAATAATAAAAAAAAAATAATAATTTCTGTTCTCTCATTGTATAGGTGGTCCACAAATTTATATATACAATTACTGGCCTTTTTATTGCTATTTGAGGGTATAAGGCGTAAAAAAGATTTTAGTTGATCAATCAGAATTCCCTTAAAAAAAAAGATGAAATTTATCAGGCTTTAATACATAGATGGTGAATAATACACCTTCGCACGAGTCTGCATTACGGGGTCTTATTCTATAACAGAATGTGAAATGAGATAGTTAAATTCCCCGTATTTGAGGTAGGGAAATTTATGTGAGCCTAACACGTCAGATGTTTTCTCATAGGTAATCCCACGAGAGTTGGATTTATTAAGACTATTCCATGAATAAAATGTAACGGATTATATAAATAAAGTTACTTTCGTGCTTCGTTGTATAAAAACAAAACTAAAAGTTGTGAGATCACGGCATGCTGTGACTCAACCATCCATGAATCGATTCGAGCTTCCTTGGTGTAATCAGTGCTACCAAATGAGCATATAAGACATAGTTAACTTCATTCAGGTAAGCTAACAGCAGAACAGAATAAAAACACACGAACTGGCTTGCACCGAATCGAAATTGTGTTCTTAATCAATGTACATTTCTATTATTTCAATTTCTAAACAAGTTATGTTGTATAAAATAATCTGTTTTCGTGCCGCGTAGTGGCAGCATCTGACTGTTAATCACTGCACACTGATACTTGCGTCTCGAGTAACGAGCAGACGGTTTTATCACGATAAAACACCATCCTCGCGATTCCACAAGAATATTGCAAGATAAACGGCCGTGATTGGTCTATATATGAGAAATTGCTAAACGTTATTGGTCAATATCAAACACTCGGCGTATGAGTTGAATAGTCTTTATAAAACTACTGACATAGCCTAACTTATATGGCTGCTGTATGTACTAGTATACCAGTCGATGATTTAAACAAAAGTTTTTTCAAAGGATTCCATATAACATTGATCTAAACTTTTTTTTGCACAACAAATCATACGGTATATTAACATGACATGCGTATCTTCAGTGTAAAATACTGTGCAAAGAATGTCTTAACAATTAGGGTCTAAATTATATCCATTGAGACGTTTATAGTCCACGATTCGATTTTTATGTTAGTTGCATTGGAAAGGTGATTTATAATAAGTATTAGAGTTAAAAATGTTCAATGTTCACCTCTCACGCAGAGGGCCCGGGTTCGAATCCTGGTCGGGACAAGAATACCTAGGTGAGGGTTTTCCGGGGGTTTCCCTCACCTGTAAAATAAATGTCGGATAGCTTTAGGGCCTTGAGGTCCCTGGATATCATCTGGCCATCATTATCATCTTCATCCTATCCTCGATCCTCGACAGTGATTGTGTGTGTGAATGGTGTGTCTCGTCCTTTGTGTTCGTATTGCCTCGGAAGTGGTCCCGGCATTAGGCTGATCACTCATCCGGAGAGGCTCTCCATGTCCTTGTCGAAAGGTATGTATTTGATTCATATATAATTCCTCTCCCGACAAGTCGCGGCCAGTAAGGCCTGTCGCTAAAAGGGAGAGGTAAAACTAAGGCAAAGAAAGAAAGGAAAAGCATGGTCATTGGTTTCAATGAGTAGACCTCAGATATCGTTACCGTTTCATTGCCAAAACAATTGAGTACACAGAGATGTAGAAGGACACTTACTTTGTCTGTAAACAAGTTAAGTATATTATGCAAGTACAAGTGCCCTAAATCAATCTATTTATGGCCTGAGTATTTTAATAAAATTAATTTAAAGTATTTTGTTAGATAGTTATTCAAACACCTTTCTGTGTTTTAAAAATACTACATGATTCTTAAAGGTGACATTTTTATACAGTATAATAATATTATAATAGTGTAATAGTGGTACCTTGAGATACGAGTGCCCTAACATACGAGTTATTTGAGATACGAGCTGTCGAGCGAGCGAAGTTTTGTTTTGAAATACGAGCGACATTTGAGATACGAGGAACGGCCAGCTGCGACGCTGCACACGGCCCACCAGTTTACTGCGCCTGCGCCTCGTGCGTCTCGCGCATTATCCCACGTATTCCCCCCGTGTGCTTGTTTACCTCGCTGTCGAAGCATCTTTGCTAAGTTTTTCTAGGGCTTTGCGCTTTTTGTGCATTTACGTACTTTATCACATTTCTTTTTATAACCATGGTTCCGAAGAAAGTGTAACAAATATGGATGTACACTTTATAAAACCAGTTTTTTTTACATTCTCTTTTATTATGTTTTTATACAATATTTGTCATTTATAAATACATTTTTCTTATTAAAAAACACGTAACAAAAACAACTGGGGGTAGCATTTTTGGGGCTGGAAAGGATTAATGGCATTTCAATTAATTTCAATGGGGAAAAGTGCTTTGAGATACGAGCAAATTGACATACGAGCAAGGTTACGGAACGAGTTAAACTCGTATCTCGAGGTATCACAGTAATATATATATATATATATATATATATATATATATATATATATACAATATGTTTAACTTTAATCATTAACATGAAACAAGAAAGGTTAGTTCTTTGAATAAAAGAAGAAGCAGAATGAGTAGGCTATAATGATTAATGTACAATATAGAACTCTGAAAGAAAGTAGAGATAACTAGTGTTATGCATTAAAACATATTGTCATGCAATTAACTTGTGGATTATCTAACCGTGCAACTTATCTAGAATGTGCCGTAAGTCATAGAATAACAATAACTTGGTAATAATGTTTTAAGGGAATATTTAAACAGGACAACAGAAGTTTGAGATGTTGTGTCAACAGGGGAGAAGGTTGAAGACTTCTAAGCATAGGTAATGTAGAGATGACTCGATTAGTTGCATCTTGTTCTTAGTTTGAGGTATTATATCTTTGTTCCTAGTACCATAATGGTGAAAATCGTGACTTAAAAAAGAAGCCTTTGTTCCTGGATGCAAAAAAATGTACGGGTAGGGGAAAAAAGCGGACAGTCTCTTGTAGCTGATTTCAGAGCCTTGTGCTCACCAATAAATACATAAATGAAAGAAATGTAACGGAAACGTTTGTTTTAACAAGCAATGCAAATTACGTGAAATTATTTCTGAATTCAAGCAATTTATCTGCTGTAGTCTGCTTGTCAATCACTAGTTTCATAACAGACTCTCAAGGAACTTTGTTTGTCAAGCGATTCCGTAGCACAATGACAGCGCGTTCGACTGGTAAGTAGCACGTTCTCGGTTCGAATCCTGCCAAGGAAGGAAATTATTTGTTTCCTTAATGCACGTTGTTTTCCCACTACTTTAAGATTGCCGCAATATTTAACTACTTAATTAACGGATTATTCCCAGATTACTAGCTTATTCTCTAATGGGTTTCGAAATGGGCTAAGTCAACAGTCGTTACTAGAACAAATTTCAATACATTCCCTGCCATCCTGTGAATGCCGCTAGGTATGCGAAGTGGCTCATATCGGCAACTTAGATATTTTAGTCGGTCCGCATTTTTTCCAAATAGTTATACATTCTAAGATGATTAAGCAATGAAAGTGGTTTACATGAATCGAGAG
Source organism: Ectobius pallidus (assembly GCA_964059195.1). NCBI lineage: Eukaryota > Metazoa > Arthropoda > Insecta > Blattodea > Ectobiidae > Ectobius > Ectobius pallidus. Next base: position 19,633,435 of record CAXKWD010000005.1, read on the forward strand.
GTTTTGCGTTGAAGATCATTCTAATTATACGTTTTTGGAGAAAAAAATATTTTGATTGAATACTGATTTGCACCACCCCATGAAAATACATTGTATTTAATTTTGAAATAAATGCAACTAAAGTAGCGTGTTATGAGTGTTGTTCGATTACAGTGTGTTCATAGTTTAATAAAAACTGATTCCGTACATCGTACCACACTGCATGAATCTCATTCATAAGTGGTTTACGTTTGTACACATCTTTTACTGTGCCCCACAAGAAAAAATCCAGCAGCGTAAGGTCTGGAGAGCGTGCAGAAAATTCGATTTGCCCCCAGCGTCCTATCCACTGCCTTGACAAATTTCGATCCTGGTATGTTCGTACGTCCCTATGATAGTGCAGCCTGGCGCCACCTTGTTGGTAATAAAACCGTATAATGTACAAATGGCAGGGAATATGGAATCAGCAAGCATTGTTAGGTACTTTTCATTGTATGATGATTATTGGCATGATTGTTGGACAATTGTTGGAACTATTCTGCTGCCATCTGTTACTTTCTCCCAGAAATTTAACCTTGTAGAACGGGAAATAAATTTTCTATGACAGTTCAAAGTGTGTATACATTTTTTTGAAGCATTCTGTATATTTAATAGCACAAATAATATGAACACAGCTGCAATTTTCATAGATTTTATCTAAAGCTTTTGATACCATAAAATTTATGGTATCAAAAGCAGGTCGCGTATTCATTTTTGTTGGCCCTAGCCCTTCTCTATGGATAAAAAAAAAAGAATTATTTTATATATAGTTTATGTAATTCGTTTTCTTTATGGAATGTCTCTGGCCCTCACATTCCTATATTAAAGCTTGATTGGTCCTCGGGTAACTAAAGGTTGGACCACACTGCCATAAATCATTAAATATACTAAATAAACTGCACAGACGGTATAAGGGGTCAAGTTCACGATTGGCTGAAATCTTACCTGCAAGATAGGTCTGAAATAATTAAAATTAATAAAGGAGGAACTAGATATTTATCAAAACCTAGAAAAATGGAAAGAGGATTGCCTTAAGGCTCAATTCGTGGTACATTGCTATTCAACTTATACATAAACGATCTACTACATCATTTGGCGGAAGCCCATCCCATTTTAGAACCGATGACTGTACCTTGATTCTAGGAATTATAATAATTCTAGAATGATTGCAATTATTAATTTCGAAAACAATAACATAATTACATAACTAGTGTGTACAAAATGAATTACGTATTATCACTGTGAAAAGAAAATTCATAATTTTCTGGCCCAACACAATTTCCTTAAACAATCTTTCCATCCAAAAAGTACAAAATCCCAAATTTCCTGATTGATTCTCATTTAAACAGGCAAAATATCCTTAATTACCTATCTAAATATTTATTAAAATCTGCATATCTTTTTATTAACTAGTGTGTACAAAATGAATTACGTATTATCACTGTGAAAAGAAAATTCATAATTTTCTGGCCCAACACAATTTCCTTAAACAATCTTTCCATCCAAAAAGTACAAAATCCCAAATTTCCTGATTGATTCTCATTTAAACAGGCAAAATATCCTTAATTACCTATCTAAATATTTATTAAAATCTGCATATCTTTAATAAAAAGATATGCAGATTTTAATAAATTTTAATAAAAAGATATGCAGATTTTAATAAATATTTAGATAGGTAATTAAGGATATTTTGCCTGTTTAAATGAGAATCAATCAGGAAATTTGGGATTTTGTACTTTTTGGATGGAAAGATTGTTTAAGGAAATTGTGTTGGGCCAGAAAATTATGAATTTTCTTTTCACAGTGATAATACGTAATTCATTTTGTACACACTAGTTATGTAATTATGTTATTGTTTTCGAAATTAATAATTGCAATCATTCTAGAATTATTATAATTCCTAGAATCAAGGTACAGTCATCGGTTCTAAAATGGGATGGGCTTCCGCCAAATGATGTAGTAGATCGTTTATGTATAAGTTGAATAGCAATGTACCACGAATTGAGCCTTAAGGCAATCCTCTTTCCATTTTTCTAGGTTTTGATAAATATCTAGTTCCTCCTTTATTAATTTTAATTATTTCAGACCTATCTTGCAGGTAAGATTTCAGCCAATCGTGAACTTGACCCCTTATACCGTCTGTGCAGTTTATTTAGTATATTTAATGATTTATGGCAGTGTGGTCCAACCTTTAGTTACCCGAGGACCAATCAAGCTTTAATATAGGAATGTGAGGGCCAGAGACATTCCATAAAGAAAACGAATTACATAAACTATATATAAAATAATTCTTTTTTTTTTATCCATAGAGAAGGGCTAGGGCCAACAAAAATGAATACGCGACCTGCTTTTGATACCATAAATTTTATGGTATCAAAAGCTTTAGATAAAATCTATGAAAATTGCAGCTGTGTTCATATTATTTGTGCTATTAAATATACAGAATGCTTCAAAAAAATGTATACACACTTTGAACTGTCATAGAAAATTTATTTCCCGTTCTACAAGGTTAAATTTCTGGGAGAAAGTAACAGATGGCAGCAGAATAGTTCCAACAATTGTCCAACAATCATGCCAATAATCATCATACAATGAAAAGTACCTAACAATGCTTGCTGATTCCATATTCCCTGCCATTTGTACATTATACGGTTTTATTACCAACAAGGTGGCGCCAGGCTGCACTATCATAGGGACATACGAACATACCAGGATCGAAATTTGTCAAGGCAGTGGATAGGACGCTGGGGGCAAATCGAATTTTCTGCACGCTCTCCAGACCTTACGCTGCTGGATTTTTTCTTGTGGGGCACAGTAAAAGATGTGTACAAACGTAAACCACTTATGAATGAGATTCATGCAGTGTGGTACGATGTACGGAATCAGTGGTGACTCGTACTCAGGAATGTATTGATGCTGAAGGCCACCATTTGAACCTTCGAACATTTCAAGATTAATCCCATTTTCATCAGAAAGTCATTTATTTTTCAAATTGGACTTTACAGCCATTTCATAAAATAATGGAATTTTTCCCTCAAAGAGAGAAGTTATAAAATTATTGCAATTGGGTGGTCAAAAATAAGTTTAAAACCTCAAATTCTCTGAATTTTAAGGACTTAGGTGTATCTGAAGTGGTTTCATGTGTAAAATCTGTTGATTTACTTATTTATTGCATTGAGACTTTTTTTTTGCCATTTTTAGCATGATTTTAACACTCTTTAATACCAAGTAGTCAAGAGTAATCAGCTATGTCCATTTTCATTTGAGAAAATATACATCTTAAGGTACAATTTGGTATAAGATTAACTTCAAAAAATATGTGTGGTTAATTACTATGTAAAATAACAAACAAGGGAATTTTTGTCCCACCCGTAACCGTGATAGTTTTGTTAAATTATTATTAATGAGTTAAATAAATGTTTTGACAACCTGGAAACAGTTTATAATTTGTATTTAATCCCTCATACCTTCATTAATAACAACATTAAGACCCTAACAGTAATAGCAGAATAGAAAATGAGCTTTTGTTTTGCATTATTAAAATCAGTGTCCAAATTATGTCCCACCCGTAACAGATTTTGAAAAACAAATTTAAAATATTCAGAATAAATTTTAAATAATGATTTGCATGTAGTGTGAAGGAGAAGGCATTGTACATTTTACAGAATGTGAAGAACCAATTCTAGTTTATTATTTATGATATGTAATAAACAAAAATAGCTTCTATAATTTGTCAGAATGTCCCACCCGTATTTATGAAATGGCTGTTTAAGCTTTCCATTTCCAGAAATTTAACCTTATAGAACGGAAAATAGATTTTCTATGATACTTCAAAGTGTGCATACATTTTTTGAAGCACTCTGTAGAGAATACGGCAGTTGTGGTACCGTGTTGGATTTCGGACATACAGTTTTGGGATCTTAGGAATGACGCAATTTATTATACATTAATTTTACTAAAATTTTGAAAGTAGTTGGAAGAAGTGCAATTGGACGGTAATTGTTTGGATTACTTCTATTACCACCTTTAAAGAGAGGTTTCACTTGGCTGTCTTAGAAGAGGTAGAAAAAACACCGCTTGGGAAAGATAATTTTTTGACAGAAGTGAGGATGCTGACTAGGCTATAGGTGGGGCACATTTTTTTATGATGCTGACGGAAATTTCATCTATGCCACTGGATGAGGTATTTATCATTTTTCTAATAGTTTGAATGACATCGATCTCAGATACTTCAAGACACGCCATTGAATTAGAAAAGGTGGGCGTTAATGAATTTGAATGTGAGGAAATTATTGTAGATTCGGGATGATTACACTGAAGAATTTATTTATTATTTCTCCTGGGAAGGAGAATGATTATTACTTATTTTTTTTTTATTAACTCCTTGATTGCATTAGATTTTCCTTTCCCGTTTCGGCTGTCGCTTTCTTCAATATTTTGCCACATTTCTCTTATGGAATTAATCGCGTTCTTTAACCTTCACCTCATGCAAGCATTTTGGCATTCGTTATTAGTAAAATTCGGATGTTTATGACATATCATATTATTATCCTGATCTTAGTTCTCACCGCAAACACAAATTAAACACAAATTGCTTGCTTGTTATCCCAATTATTTTGCACATAAAGTCATATTTTGGTCTTTTTGTGGTTTTGGTCATATATCGGTCATGTAATTTAACGTCCTATTTCAGTGATAAATTCGGTAAAAAAGCACAATTATGCAGTGTATGTACTACACGGTCGAGTTAATTTTGAAATTTATTTAATTAATTTAATGTTTATGCCAAATCAATAGTAACTTGAGTTTTAAAATTAATTCAATTGTTCATATTTTACAGAGAAACGCAAAGTCTATAAAATGTTATTTCGAGCTGTTGAAGCGAGTAAACAGGAGAAAATTCTTTAAAATTAGAAGTTCGTTACAAGTAAAACTGTAAATCACCTGTAAAATTGTTAAAAAGTGATTATCTCATTGAATTAATGTGATGGAAGACTTTAGTATCTTTAAACGTTTTAAGTTGGAACATTTATTATTTGAAAATACATAGTTATATTAGATCATATTTAGGATTTTTTGGTCATATTTAGTAATTTCTAAGGTGATATTTGCAGTCATATTTTCCACTTTTATAGGTCATAAATATCCGAACCCTAGTTATTAGTTATTACCCTCCGATATGTTGTTTTGTAAGTATGGTAATAAGTGCGCTTCGTCTTATCCCGTTTAGCACTGTGTGCAAGTTTAAAATGAAAATTAAATGGGAGGACTTGTATCGTTCCTTTGTATGTCTTATAAAACAATATCGTGTCCGACGTAATGAAACTTCAGCTGGTTATCAATAGAAACGCAAAGAAAACTTTCTAAATTACGGATAAATATCCGAGCAAATTGTGAGATGATTTCAAAGACCTATTTCGATCATATTTATCAAATAGATACCAAATCAATAAAGTTAACAACGAAAAAAGTGAAAACGTAGTGCTAAATATCGGCGTCCCACAAGGAACTGTGTTAGGTCCTTTGCTCTTCTTAATATATATCAATGATCTTCTTAAATTAGATATAAGTCTCATCAAAGGCAATGTCTATTCCTTCGCTGATGACACAGTAATCATATTTTCTGGAAACAGTTGGGAGCACGTTTTTAGTAATGCTAACATTGGAACAAACAAAATAAAAAAATGGCTCGATGAAAACCTTCTATCTTTAAACATTGATAAAACAACATATTTACCATTTTCACTAAACTCTAAAGGACTTTCCTCGATAAATGCACAACACAATATAATCTTACATGAAATCTCTTGTTCTATCCCTTTTAATTGTAAATGTCAAAAATTAAGTTCATCAACACAAGTAAAATACTTAGGTGTTATCATTGATCAAAATTTACGGTGGGAAAAACATGTTCAATATCTGTGTCTTAAACTACGGAAAACTATATATAAATTTGTTATATTAAGAAACACTATGCCACAGAGTACTTTAAGACTAATATATCTAAGTTTAGTCCAATCAGTTATACAATATGGAATAATAGGATGGGGTGGGATATGTCAGACTGCACTTCGCCCATTGTCGTTGTTGCAGAAAAGAATAATCAAGATATGTTTAAAAAAATCAATGGACTATCCATCTAAAAGCTTATATAAAGATTTTGACGTATTGAATATTAAACAATTATACTCCTACACTTTATTAAATTATTTCCATAAACATCATGAAAAGTTCATAACACGAAATCACTACTATAATACAAGGAGGTATAATATCTCTTGTCCTCTTTTCGAACCAAAGTGTGCTACAGAAGTAGGTCTAAGGCATAGTATAAATTTCGGACCAAGGCTGTACAACAATTTTACTAGAAGAAACCCTAATATGATACCACTAAACAATAAATTGTTTAAAAAAAGAGTACTCGATTTGATTAAATCTAACTTGTAATTGTACTTTTACACTTTTTTATGTTAATCATTCTCAACTGTAAATTTTTAATTTTTAACATTGGGTATTTTGTTTGTAACTCTGTTATGTTACTGTAATTTATTTTTTCGTATCTTTGTTCATGCATTTATTTCATATAAGCAATCTTATTTATTTTTATTCTTATTTTTTACCTAAAACTATAATATGTTTTTTTTTATATAATTTTCAAAATATAATTTTAGTATGACTGAACTGACCCCGAACACGAGCTATGCTCATGCGGGGCAAATAATACTCTTTTCAAATTGTACAAATTGTTGTAATAATTTTGTATCAATTTGTATTTTTTAATTTGTAATAAATTTAATTTGTAAAAAAAAAAAAAAAAAAAAAAAAAAAATGTAGGTGTTACGGTTATAATGACTGTTTGACGAATTAAACAGTTAAGAATTACATTTCTTAGAGAATATATTAAATTGAATGAAATGATTACCATACTATACCAGAGACAAGCTAAGAAAGAAACATGAAGTAAACAAAAACTAGTATGTCTGTCTCTCTCTTAAGTCATACGAGTAATGTACTGGAGTGAGACAGATGTACTGGTTTTGTTTACATCAGGTCTCCTTCTTAGAACAGTCAGACTTTAGACTAAGATCATACTATTGGATACATACAAATAGGGCTGATTATCTAGAAATAATATAACCTGTACTCTCATTTTCTGGAAAATTCACAAGATTTTCTAACAAACCTGATTATATATTTTAGTTTGTCTAAAGCAGGAATATGAATTTGTTGACCAAGTTTTGTAATATCATTGCGTCTTTTATTTGCACCCTAGGTTTTTGTACTTGATATAATTAGTCATTCATTATTTCATTAAATATCGTCCTGTTTGCAATCAGGCTGTAAAGTAATGATTTCTAAATTCTTAGTCCTGGAACCAGGAAATTCTGTTTTGGCGACTGTAACTATTTCCAACTATAGCTACTTCATCCTCTTTTTCGTTCACCTTCAACTTTTTTGTTCAAAATAATAGAAAGAAAAATTCTGTGGCTTGGTTCTAAAAGGACCAATGTCAATTTATTGCAAAAATGAGATCCAGGCATTATTGAGCTCTGCTAGTCTTTATCTTTCATATACTTAAAGTGTCAATGTCTGTTGCTATTAATAGACATAATACAGAAACCTTAGAGGCCAATGTTGGAAAACCTCATTAAAAATGTTACTTCTATAAAGTCTTCAAAGTCAGTTATCCCAAAAGCAAGTTTTATGACTTGGCCCTTTCAGAACCAAGCCACAGAATTACTAAGAATTAAAACTGAATTGAATATTGTTACACACACCACATGGAAGATCAGATTGATAGAAGGATAACTTATGTGATTCCGACAATATCGTAATGGCGCCATGACAGCAAAGGCTAGACTTAAAAGATAACGAAGGAACTTAACTTTTATATAAACTTGTCCTATATTATATTTATTATTTTTCAGGTCAAAATAAAATTTCATGGTACCCAACTGAAGCGTTCCCTCTGAAAATCAGAACAGAGAACGACTGCAAGTTTTGTTTACTGCTTTTTGAAAAATGTTTCCCGTAAATTTGAATGATAATGCTGATTCATGAAATGATTAAGCGAAATCCACTTTATTTTCACAATAAATTTTAACAGAATGAAGGTTTAATTATTATTATATTAGAATTATAGCTCCCAAAAATTCCTATTGGTACATTCTTTCTGAAAGGCTATAACTGAAGGAAGAACATAATAATTAATACTGGTTTCATGCCTTCATTATATTTATAGCAGACAGGAAATTTCGATAAAAATGGAATGGAATATGATTATCGTTGATGTTTAATACATTCTTACATACGATAAGTATACATAACTTATATAGTAACATATATATAGTATATTTATATTAACTAACATATGAGTATTATATGTATTTCTAAGCAGCAACGTACGCACCGGCCAACTTTACCCCCAGGATTGCTCCTGGTACTCATTTCTGTTAGAGGCTGAGTCGACCCCAGGGCCATAGTGCCACCAGAAGGATTAGGCCAATTGAAAAATCTCAACGACCTCATTGGGAATCGAACCCGCGACCTTCTGGTTTGTAGCGCAGCGCCTCAACCACTACGCTACAGCTAGTAATAGTTATCTTTTCTTAAATTCATATTGGGAGCTTATTAATGAGGCATGCTTGCGAGTACACTATCTTAAGCTGTTTGTTGCTATGCAGAACCTCAACCAACTATTCCTGTTTTAGATAGAAACTGTGCACATCTGATTTCAATACATTGGCTAGCTTACAGGAATGTTTGTGAAATCCATAATTTCCTCTTCAGGCGCCTCTTGAAAGAGCTGTACAGATTACAGTTCACAGGTGTGGATTGCTGTGTGAATGCCTAAGTTGCAGTGTAAGCGAACGAGGCTGAAGCTTGGGAAATACTGCCTTGCATTCACACAAATTGCAAGTGAATAGAAGCTCCCTCACTTAACCTCCTCTTCTTTAGTTTATAGATAATTATAGTACGGTACTGTACTTTACATTCGAGTGTATCTTTCAATGAGTGGTTTTTATAGGACACTCAGGAACATTAGTATGCTTCGCTTTCAAAATATAATTACCAATAGTTGAAACGCGTGAAATGTAAATCGTTGGCATTGTTTTATAGTAATTATTGTTTTTACTCTTGGCTCTCTGGAGAAAACAGGATAGATAATAAAGCTATGATAAAATAGTAACGTTATATAAAATATAAATGAATAAATTATCGGTCTGCTTAAATGAATATCTATTAGGCCTATATAAAGTCGAATGTGTGTTTGTGGGTATGTTTGTTCCTTATGCAAATCTACATTTCTTTACCAATTTACACGGAATTTTGCACACATACCCAGTTAAGCCCGGAAAGTATAGCGGTCAACATTAAAATTCAAACAAAATACTCCTTCCCTTGAAAATTATATAATTTCTGAGAATATTATACTGAAAACAATGAAATGCTGTTCAGTTCACATGACAACAGTGAATTGTTTACTGTGATTACATAGGGCCTTGGCAACTATATAGCCTAATGCTGGACTTAACGAATTATGATTCCATGTAATATATTGGCGAAAATAATTACTGAAAAATGAATTACACGAAAATAAAGCACAGTGTAATGCAGTCACATAACTTTCTCTACCCTCGACATAAGAAATATTTTCTCACTTCACATTTTGATGTAGAATAAGAGGTCGTATTGCAGGAGCAACTTAAGTGTGTGAGTATGCTATACCAGAAGTCGGCAAATAGTCAGTTATCCATAGCTGTAGGCTTCGTATTAGTTGAGATTTATCATAGGCCCTAAGCATGGGATGGAACATTTTGAGTCCTATACTAGCAGTATATTATGTCCCGGGTTTTAGGGGAGGAAAGTATGGAAGTGATACTGCATTTCTATTTTATTTCAGGCCCGAAACGGTTTAACATGAGAATGAGAAATAAAATGTTCCGTCAAGTCAATACAATCTTATGTAATTTATGTTTCTTCTTATTTCAACCCCTCCCAGGCATGATGTGTAGAAGCAACGGAATGCAGCATTCGACATCCTCTATGAGCCATAAAAAGCTATATCTAGCGTTTTCTGAGGGAATAGTCTGAGTGCCATATGTTGTTCTTCCTCATTTCGAATTCTACATACATTATTATATCAGGACCTAGAGTTTCAACATCGAAAGTCCTCCATAAGTTAATTTCAAATTACAAAATACCACGCCTGGGCGACGCCGGGCCTTTTCAGCTAGTCTATTATATAAAGTCGAATGTGTGTTTGTGGGTATGTTTGTTCCTTATACAAATCTACATTTCTTTACCAATTTACACGGAATTTTGCACACATACCCAGTTAAGCCCGGAAAGTATAGCGGTCAACATTAAAATTCAAACAAAATACTCCTTCCCTTGAAAATTATATAATTTCTGAGAATTTTATACTGAAAAAAAATGAATTGCTGTTTAGTTCACATGACAACAGTGAATTGTTTACTGTGATGACATAAATGTAGGGCCTTGGCGACTATTTAATGCTGGACTTTAACGAATTATGATTCCATTGATGTAATATATTGGCGAAAATAATCACTGAAAATGAAATCCACGAAAATAAAGCACAGTGTGATGCAGTCACATAACTTCCTCTACCCTCGACATAAGAAATATTTTCTCACTTCACATTTTGATGTAGAATAAGAGGTCGTATTGCAGGAGCAACTTAAGTGTGTGAGTATGTTATATCAGAAGTCGGTAAATAGTCAGTTATCCATAGCTGTAGGCTTTGTATTAGTTGAGATTTATCATAAGCCCTAAGCATGGGATGGAACATTTTGAGTCCTATACTCGCAGTATATTATGTCCCGGGTTTTAGGGGAGGAAAGTATGAAAGTGATACTGCATTTCTATTTTACTTCAGGACCGAAACGGTTTAACATGAGACTGAGAAATAAAATTTTCCGTCAAGTCAATACAATCTTATGTAATTTATGTTTCTTCTTATTTCAACCCCTCCCAGGCATGATGAGTAGAAGCAACGGAATGCAGCATTCGACATCCTCTATGAACCATAAAAAGCTATATCTAGCGTTTTCTGAGTGCCATATGTTGTTCTTCCTCATTTCGAATTCTACATACATTATTATATCAGGACCTAGAGTTTCAACATCGAAAGTCCTCCATAAGTTAATTTCAAATTACAAAATACAAAGCCCGGGCGACGCCGGGCCTTTTCAGCTAGTATAATATAATTGCTATTCCGCAAATCTTATTTGCTTTATATTCAGTAACGGGCAATACAATAGAATATGAAGTTCATAGAAACATATATTAATCTATATTAATAAAAATGAATTCCCAAAATGTATGACGGAGCATCACTCGACAGATTTGGCTGATTTTTGTTTTGTTGTGTTCGTAATTATCAGGACAAGGTTTGTATGAAAGAAAATTTTTGGAAAATCCACGGAAAAAGTCGGAAATGTCAAATGAGGCAAAGTTAGAGAGTTATGCTGTCAATGGTTTACATAACGAAAGTATTGTTTACGGTGTTCACATAGGGCTTTGGAAACTATATTATAATACTGGGCCTTAGCAAATTCTGATACTATCGATGTAATTAATACATTTGTGAAAATAATTCTTGAAGAATAAAATTCACGAAAGTAAAGCAGTCACATAACTTTCTCTACCCTCGACGTGGAAAATATAATTTTCTCACTTCACATTTTGATGTAGAATAAGCGGTCGTATTGCAGGGACAACTTAAGTGTGTGCCAGTGAGTATGTTATATCGGAAGTCTGTAACAAATCCTATCCACTGATACGTCACTCATAGCTGTAGGCTTTGTATTAGTTGAGAAATAGGCCTAGGGATGTTTATCAGAATATGAAGCGCGAAAATGTAATGAAATATTTTTCATGTGGCAGGAGAATGCTAGTTGACCCACATCAGAGCTACCGATTTACCGCTTTGTCAGCGAATTAATATTTTGCATGGGATTTTTTTATTGTATGTACGATTGTACCTTATGGGCTTTTTTGTTGTATTTTTCATTGTGTCATTACTTTTCTGCCTCTAGTATAATGTGTTTTATGCACAGCTTTAAAAATTAACTTCAATGAATTTAATAGTGTTTCATCAAGCATGAGATTTTTAGTAATGCTATCAACAAGGGAATATAATTATTACAGCTTCATTTAATGCTAATTATTTAACGATATAAAATTATTCATAATTTATATTACGAATTTAATTAAAAAAATTAATAAATGTAAACTACTGACTTATCTATATTAATAAAAGGAAGTGTCTGTCTTTTTGTCTGTCCGCGATGCCCAGCGAAATCTACTCAACGCAGAGATCTGAAATTTTAAACATAGGTGGACTGAAGGGTCGGAAAATGCACCTAGAAGCCGGAATTTTAATTTTCGCTTTCCTTCGTGAGTTAAGAGTGAAAAACGGGCAGAAAACGTGCATTTCTTGCGTTTTCGAAGCATCAGTTTTCAGTAATATATTTCAATGTCAAATCAATTACAGTTGGCTTTGGCTATTTTTGTCATACCTTGGAAATAAAAGCAACGCGATCGCTTGATTTTGTAAGTCCATCCTGGACGATTCATTTGTTTAGAATGTCAAGGCCCGCAGACATATGAAATTTTCAACCTACACGGAAGAGGGATAATCAACATAGGCCTAAATATGGTCAAACATTGTTCGATTTGAACGAAACTCACTATACAGGGGTTTTCTGAGCCAAGGAACTCGAATCTGAGGTCGCTTTTACCAGGCGACGCTACCTAATCGTTTAATGCACTCCACGTGATTTAGGTGTTAATAAATATAATGATTTAACTATTATGCTCTTAATTTTTAATTTTTGAAATAATTATCGCGGGCGAAGCCGCGGGCACATGCTAGTAGTTAATATTAGCAAAGTGGAAACGTTCTGTGCTATTAATTTGTATGTCCTTATTAAGAGTCACAGGCACTTGGTAATTTGAAGCTACTGGAAGCATGTAAATAATTTAAATCTGTACTAATAAAATGTTTGGTATTAATTGAATTAATCTAATTTTAATTGGCATAGTCCAATCCACTATCACATCACTCACTATAGTGCTTTCACATTCGCCAGAGGTTTCAAGGCCACAACTTCTCACGTCTAATATGCCCCCACTGATCAGCAGTCAACAGTATTCCCCTTTGCGCAGAGGAGCTGCGCTGTCGCACACACTCATACGACACCAAGGGGGATCTCCCTACTGGCTTGTCATGTGACTGGCATTGGAGGGGTATGATGTCATATGAGCACGGTAAGTGGGGGTTTCATAGGCGTGCTACGTTTGGCCTTGAAACCTCTGGCGAATATGAAAGGACTATAATGTCATTAATGTCACAGCATTTACACGAACTTTAAATTTGAATCATCAGACTTGCATTTGCAATATTGCTCCAAACATATGTAGGTTTCAGGTAAATACCTTTCGATGTTTTATGGCAGGCCCCGAAAGCACGGCCCTGGGAGTGCGAAGTGACCCTGCATCTCGTCCCCAATGTTTCAGTGTTGGCTTGCAAATGTCTTTCACTCATTTCCTCTATTTTTCTATTACCTCTCTTTGTGCCTTCCTAGACAACGCTTTGACTCAAAAGCACTAGCTTGATTACGTAAAATGCCTTTCATTCATAACCCAAAGTACGATGCCGTGGCACTCGTCAACAGTCTGATTACCTCCCAGGTAGAGTGAAAAAAGAAGGGGAAAATACAGGGGTAGAGCACTTCAAACTCCCAGTGCCGTCCTTTCTGAACCTGCTTACGCTTTTAAAACATTCTGATAATTTCTACAGATTGAATTTATGCGCTTTTTTATGAGGGCCCATCAGTAGCATGCAGAATGCAGAAAACGCAACGTAAACCCAAATTTTCACATTAACTTATAACACCAGAATATCTGATAAAATTTTCAATATTTGAAAATGAATTGCTTTTTTCTGAAATGAAATCGTAGGCCTGTGCATTAACAAACGATCTCATAATTTAACAGTAGATTTTAGATACGTAGGCTCTTTGCTGCATGATGCACAGGGATTACAGTTCAGTTATTCATTGGATGGCCAGGCGGCTTCAAAGAGATAAACCATTAAGTCGGTGTTTCTTTATGTTAATTGATCTGCCTATATCGGGCTTGGTTTCCGCTTTCCAAAACAAAAGCAACGTTGCAATATTCTCTCATTATTATCACTGACCTCATTTCTTCCTTCACTTTAATCAATTCACACGTGTTATCGTTTACTGCAACTAGATCTTGCAACCTCGCGTTCCACTCCACGTGGAGTTGACGAGTAGCTGTCATATCTGTCGCAGGACATTCTTATATTTTGATTGGCTGGAGTAATTAGCTGATTGGTGCGGTAAAATTAAAGAACATGGGTTGAGCAGCTGTCGGCAAACTTTTGCCGCCTGGCCATGCAATGAATAACCAGAGTATACTTACGAAGGAGTCTAGGGCTCGATTCCCGATTGTAGTGGAATTACTCTTCAATCAAAAATAATTATACATGGACCAGATATTTATATCGTCTCTAGATTAAGAAGAATTGAAGTCTAAGGGTGGAGTGCACCAACCAGGAGTAAACCAACATAAAGTAGTAAATTTAAGAAGAAAACCTGAAGTAAACAAAAACCAGTACATTTGTCTCACTCTAGCACATTACTCCTATGACTTAAGAGTGAGACAGACAAAATGGTTTTTAGATAGATTTTGGGATCGGAACTATGTCATGATTTTTTAAAAATTCTTCCATATCTTTAGGTTTCATTCCTCCCTAAGTACGAAACCACCGCTGGTTCATATTTATATAAATATATGGCCGTATTTTTGTAGATATTTTAACAAATTTATTATGTTATTTCTAGGCCCAATAGTTCGGACAAGTTCGTTAATGAGCAAAATTGGCCCAAGGGGGGGACGGGGGAGGGAATTGAAATTTTGAAAAAATTATATCTCGGCCCCTGTGAAGTATAGACGGAAACTTTGATTGAATAAATTAGAGTACTCCCTATGGAGTTCACTGTGA
Source organism: Ectobius pallidus (assembly GCA_964059195.1). Taxonomy (NCBI): domain Eukaryota; kingdom Metazoa; phylum Arthropoda; class Insecta; order Blattodea; family Ectobiidae; genus Ectobius; species Ectobius pallidus. Next base: position 19,648,514 of record CAXKWD010000005.1, read on the forward strand.
CACCAACGATTCGGGGGTTTTGGGGGTAGGCCTACAAGTGGGGGTGGGGGATGGAAATTCAAAATTTTGAAACGACGTCTTTTGGGGTATCGTTGAAAAGCTCTTGATGAGTACTCTACAAATCAATAACTAGTTTCTCGATAGCTCTCATATAAGGCGAGATTTGAATGTTTGGAAAACAATAACATTTAAAAATATACCTCAGCCTGAAGGCCTGCCGAAAGGAATGTGTGAGGTTCGACTAAGGATAAAATTACCAATGTAATAGGGTTTGAAATATTAAAAATAATAGTTGCACACTTTAGAACAATAATGCATGTGAAGATAAAAATAAACAATAAAGTATAATATCAATTTAAAACATAACAGACAACTATCTTTTTATAAAAAAACATTTCAGATTTATTTATATTTCATATGGTGCATTGTACACTTTGATATTGCTGTGATAAATAATTCTCAGTAAAAAAGTTTAATATGAAAATTACGGCTCATTGAAAAAAGAGTGTAGTCTTCAAAGAACATTGGGAATACAAGGTTAAAAGGACTGCGAAATCTACCTGAGCCGGTAGGCCTGCCTAAAGGTAATTTTGTTTATTTCAGGTTTCCTTCTGAGATTTACTACTTTAGTTTGATTTACTCCTGGTTGGTGCACGCCACCCTTAGGGTGGGTATGCATTTGGCGCATAGCATTATAAGTGGTATTCAGTATCCTTTAAGATGTTTACCAGGAGTCATTCATGGCTCGATATACCCTCTTAAGTACATTTTAAGGCATAGTCCGTAGACATCGTTGTACAGACCGGATGGTCGTGGACTCTAATCCCGATGAGGTTTTTAGAATTCTATAATTACCCTAATCCTGGTTTACTATAGGACTATCTCAGTTTGTATGAGAATTTAGTACTAGGTTCGATTGTAGGGCAATAAGAGCTAACTGTTCTTCTAAGACCTGCATATAGGTAGCACATTACTTAAATTTACCTACATTTTAGGATGACATTATGCAATAAATGTGTTTACCCCTTCCTTTGATTCGCATATAAATATCTAGCAAATCATTATGGAGATAGTAGTTCATGAACTAAGAGCCCTTACATATACTACATAGCTGAGCAGGGTTATTTGGTAATTTCGAGTTCATTTTAAGAGCTAGTTCGGTGCCTGTTGTTTGAAAAGGGAAATAAAGCTCGCATTCGTAGAGGATCCCTTTGAGATGTCTGTCTGCGCTATTCTGAATGAGGTCGGTGGGAAAATGTTACAAACCTACTCATACCATGCAAAGGGTATGACTGTATTTGAGATTTGCAAGCATAAAATGTGTTCTGTGATCTTCAGATATTAGTGCACTTAACTCTCTTATTATTTTATTTTAATCATTTTATCTTGTAACTGCTTCTAGCGCTGAATTTAATGCCAGTAATTTATAGTCTTCTGTGTTTGTTAATTTTTTTTTTTTTTTTTTGTGGAACCCAGATACATCCTTGTATGGTGCAGCTACTTCTTATGGATGGATAGGAACTTTCAGAGAAATACAGATGTCAGAAGTTCTGATATCAGGCCACATTATCAAGTGCATTTTCGCTACCGTTGGTAACCTATAATAAATTGATTATCTTGGCCAAGAATGTGAAATAATAGAAATTACAATAAACTTTCACTCAAAATAAAACTACTACCAAGATTTATGCTACAAAATGAATTTGCTAGTGGTTACAAAATATAACCATGCTTGTGTACAATTTTATTTTCAATGTTGTTTTTCATTTGTTTACTTTTTTTAATAGTTGGTGAATAGTTGTATTACTTACGCTTATGGTTTAATAATAAAATTTAATAAAACAGCTTTAAAAATTGCTTTCATCCGTCATTACTTGGCTCCGACAATCCTAATCGATTTGTTGAGACCTCGAGACAGGAATTTCCATGAACCGTCATCATGCTTGTAAACAATTCTACAGCTCGAACTCGGTACAGAATAGGGAGACGCTTAAACCTAAATTGATAACATCACGTAGGAAAAGTAACTGAGAGTGCAATAAAGTAGATAATACCATTCTTAGAACCTTCTACTTTAATTGAAATGATTTGAAATCTCTATATATATAAAAGGCTTTGTCCTGACTGACAGGAATCAACGTAGAGCCTAAACTATAACAGGTAGAGACTTGGAATTTTGACAGTACCTTCGTTTCATAATGTAGGTGCTCACTAAGAAAGGATTTTGAAAAATTCTGATTTTAAATGCCAAAAATCGAATATTTTTGAGGATACTTAATCCCTTTTTACACAGAATTATCGAATCCGAATCACATTTGACATTAAAACATATTGTTGCCAGTGGGTTTCAGATGGGTTTGGAATTAAATTAAATGGAAGTTTGACAATTACAGTTGGCTTTGTCTATTTTTGTCATACCTTGGAAATGAAACTTTCGCGATCGCTTGAATGTTGTAAGCCCTAAATATGGCCAAACATTGTTTTATTTGGACGAAACTCACTATACAGGGGATTTCTGGACCAAGGAACTCGAATCTGAGGTCGCTTTTACCAGGCGATGCTATCTAATCGTGGTATGTAGTCCACGTGATTTAGGTGTTAGTAAATAGGCCTATAATGATTTAACTATTATGCTCTTAATTTTTAATTTTTGAAATAATTATCGTGGGCACATGCTGTTCCTTATATAAAGCCTAATTATTATGAAAGTACAAATCACTTTATTTTCAGTGTTTTAACAGTTTGCGAAACTGAAGGGTAGCATCCGACGCAATATTTCATTGTAACAAACAATGGAAATCAGTCACATTTAGCTGCACAATGATCACATTGATATTGATATAAAAGCTGATGGTCTTCAACATTAGCACTTTCTTGATGCCTCCAACCGCTGCAGTCCTGGCATTGAATCCAGTCTTCATCAAACTGCTCACTGGCCAAAATACGTTGCACATTGCTTTTCATAGACCAGTGAAGTGCTTGAACATTTCCGAGCTGGAGATTTTTGTTCTGCTCATTTTGTACATATGCGTTTCCCCTTAGGATTTTTTACTTCCTCTGCCCGTACCATAGGTACTATAGGTAGAGGAAGTATTGTTTTCGACCCTAAAATTCGAAGTTGAGTTTTTAGCATATATACACGTTTCAAGGCCCCCTGAATCCAAAAATAGTATTTTTGGAAACATGTCTGTGTGTCTGTGTGGAAGTTTGTGAACAGGCTAGCTCCGAAACGGAGAATTGTATGAAAACAAAATTTCGTATTTGGGTCAGGTACCTTCTGAAGATGTGATTCGAAGATTGGCGACAAATTTCCCTTATTTTTAAGGGGACTTTACATGAAGAAATTTTCGTTTTTCGCGATTTTCTCGAAAACGGCTCTAACGATTTTCTTTAAATTTTGCGCATGGATTGCTTGTACCAAGAGCTAAAACTTTTATTTGAAACATTTTTTCGAACAAATTCTCTGAAGGGTAGTTATAAGGAACCCACTGTGAATACGTGCTTTTTGCAATACGGCTTCTTGTAAATCGTACGAAAACAAAATTTTGTATTTGGGTTAGGTACCTTCTGAGGCTGTGAAGATTGACTACAACCTTTTCTTATATTTAAGGGGACTTTACATGAAGAATATTTTGTTTTTTGCTATTTTCTCATAAACGGCTCTAAAAATTTCCTTTAAATTTTGTACATGGATTGCTTATACCATTTCAAAAACATTCTCTGAAGGGTGGTTGTAACCTACCAACTTGCCTGGTGAACAACTCAATACGCGGCATTTTATTCTATATAAGCACGTGAAGAGAGAAAAATGTACTGGTGGCCCTGCTTACAGTAAAGAAATGTCTGAGGGGAATGTTTGATAAATTTAGGAAATTATTCTTAACAGCAGAAAGTTCAATAAACGTTTGCAGTCACTTGTTTTTTTTCCCATATCCTGCGTTTTTAGTCGCAACATTCAAAGAAGGGGCTATAAGATATTTATAGCATAATTAGCGTAAATGCTGCAAACTTTTATTTGGGCAGAGGAAGTTATGTGACTTTCACATCAGATTTTTTTAGATTAGGACCTATAGGCTTTAACTACTATTCTTTTTCTTGTCTTCGAGGCTATTTCTATAAGGAGAATACGTCTAGAGGAAGGCTGAGATTTTTAATTCCTCTTCTGAGGTGCAAGAAGAATGTTGGCAGACGATGGAAGATTGTCAGTTTCCTCTGTTGCTCATGCAGATAAACATTGTTTTGCAAGATCAGTTGTAGAAACAGATGTGATTTCCTCTTGGTTTTCAGACACTGTCATAAAGCTTGCTGCAAAATCCATATTTGTGAAAACATTTGGGTTCAAGGGATGAATCCCTGTACAGGAAAACCCTTTCAGAGCAATTTCCAATCGACACACTGTTGTGTAATTGGAGTTCACAAGAGCAGCAACTTCGTACTCTCTTTTTTTCTGTACCGTGGATTTCTTCTCATTCAAAATGCACAAGCTTCTGCATATGCACTTTTAAAGGGCTTCATAAAAGTGTGGTCCAAGGGTTGCAGCTTATGCGATGTGTAGGGAGGGATACTGAGCATACGGCTGTTGTTGCTACGACCATATTGAATTGCATTTAATTCTTTGTGGCTGCTGTGCCCGTCAACAACGAGCTACACTGGGTTTTCCTTTGATGGGTGAGAACACTTAACAAAGTGTTTAAAGAACTGAAGGGAAAAAGTTTGCATTGATGCAACCACTTTGTTGTGCATCGGATGCTCTCGTTTGGAGAATCAATCATCAGACGATCGTTCATGCGCATCCGAGGAAGAATAATGAGAGGGTGTATGACATTTCCATTTGCACTCGTGCAGAATAGGATATTTTTTTCCCTCTCATGAAGTTAGTTTACCCACCTGCCTCTTACCTTTCATGGAAATAACATTAGTATTCTCATGAGCACAGGAGACCCCAATCTGATCCTAATTATATATGCGCGATGGAGGAAACATGTGTTTGTTGCAGAGAGCTTCTAATTTCTCAAAGAAACCCCGAGACTTGAGGCTTCTTGAATCCTGAAGCTCTTATCATACTCGTTAACTGTAGTGTTCTGTTTGAGAGTTCCGGAAATCTGGTCATGAAAGCATTGCATTGTTTTTGTTGAAACGATGTGGCAAGTTTAGCTCTTCGGCCAATTGGAAAGTTTAAGTGAGAAACTCCTTTCTAGCGAAAGGCATAAAGTGGGGGTCCAATTCCTTGATGTGTTTGATCAGTAGTAGTTTGAACTCCTGAGAGAACGTCTGTTCAAACCTGCCTAATTTGGCGGTACATTTTACCTCTACGGTGATTTTTACGGCTTTGGATTTATCATGAAATGTGTTTTTAAGTACATTATAGCGTGTCGCTGCTTCCCACATACCTAATTTCCCTGATATACCTTTCCACCTTAGCCTACACATGGCCAGTGTGAAAGAATTATCATTCCCTTGTGACCTACTAGTGGTTTGTGAAACCCGGGCATTACAGTACTTTCAGGTTTTAAGTCCCTACTGTGTTGTTATCTCATATTGAGAACGAGTGATGGTATACCGGGATATGTGAGTAAGTTGGAAAATTTAAAGTTGTACCGGCATGTTGCCATGGTAGTTCAACGGTAGAGCGGCGGCATGGACAGCCGAAGATCCTGTTTCAAATCCCGGCTATGGCATTGAATTTTTTAGTCTGAATCTACCTTTCCTTTCCAGTTATATTATTTTATCAATGGCAATTTTCATGTCACTTTCATCCCAGAAACCTCGGTTAGTAGTTTTCCCCTTGAATTTCGGCATATTGTCATAGCCTATAACAAATAAACAAATGTAACATTGTCCAGAGTTACTGTCATATGAGGCGTCCGGGGCTACCATCTATGTAGCAAAGCAAATAACACTCTTTTCTCTTTTTATATAAATACTTCGGAACTTGAAACCGCATTTAATTAGCCTATTTATTAACACTGCATTCTTCACACACAATAAAAACGGACTATTTATATTTACCTGATAAGCTGGAATGGCGGTTGGATTAGTATATTGCGATACAAGTGCCGTAAGGCACGTTTACGGGTCGAGGAAACAGATTGAAAACCCGAGGCGCAGCCGAGGGTTTTTAAGTTTTCGAGACCCGTAAATGCCTTTACGGCCCGTGTGTTGCATGCTATTTTTTGCACGACGGTTACTTATATCAATTTAATTATATTAATTGTGATATTACCTGAAAATATTATGTGTATACATTCTTGAAGAGAGATGTTTATTTCAGAAAGTGATTCGCATGAGTTTGTTGTTATGGGAACCGAATATCTGTCCTGGGGGCCTTGTTCATAAAGGCATGTATTATGAAGTGTATCGTAATGAATTATGACGTAGCCCAAGGACCGTAAGTAATTTAACCTCATCGCAACCGCCCTTAGCAACAAGACTGCGTGGGAATGTCAACTTACGATCCATGTAAACAACGTTCGTAAGTACCACTTACTAGCTAAGGAGTGCAAAAAATTAACAAAGTAACACTTAATCAGCAGTTGAATTATATCCGTTCACCAACAAAACTCTGAACTGACACTGGCGTCCATTCCTGTTGAATATTTCTGTAGAGTTCAGGGCAAATGCAGGTATACGACTCAGGTTTTTGGGGAGGGAAGTATGAAAGTGATATTGCATTTCTGTTTAATTTCATCCCCAAAATGGTTTTATGGTAATATGAGATTGAGATATAAATATTCCGCAAAGACAATACAATTTTATGTTACAATTTTATGATTTATGTTTCTTCTTATTGGAACACCTACCAGGCTTGCTGTGTACAAGCGATGGGATGCAAATTTCTACATCCTTTCTGAGTCATAAAAAACTATATCAAGCGTTTTCTGAAGGAATAGTTTGAGTGTGGTAAGTCGTTCTTCCTATTTCAAATTCTAAATATCTATCTCTATATATATAAAAGGCTTTGTCCTGACTGACTGAATGAATGACTGACTGACTGACTGACTGATTGACTGAATGACAGGAATCAACGTACAGCCTAAACTATAACAGGTAGAGACTTGGAATTTTGACAGTACCTTCGTTTCATAATGTAGGTGCTCACTAAGAAAGGATTTTGAAAAATTCTGATTCTAAATGCCAAAAATTAAATGTTTTTGAAAATACTTAATCCCTTTTTACATAGAATTATCAATTCCAAATCACAGAATATATTGTTGCCAAATGGTATCAGGTGGGCTTGGAAAAAACAATTGAAATGCACTTTTGGCAAATAAGAGAAGTTATCAAAATAATTCATGTTATAAATAAATATTACAGAATGAAATCCACTAAAATAATGGAATCGCATAACTTTCTCTACCCTGGACATAGAGAAAACAAAACGAGGTATGGTAATGTGTATATTATTATATTATATCGCAGGTTTTTGGAGAGAAAAGTATGAAAGTGATAATGCTTTATGGTAACATAAGAGTGGGAAATTTCCCGCCTCGATATTACAATTTTATGTTACAGGAATTTCTGTTTGTTCTTATTTAAACCTCTACCAGGCTTGCTGTGCACTGTACAAGCGATGGGATGCAACATTCTAGATCCTCTATGAGCCATAAAAAACTATATCAAGCGTTTTCTGAGGGAATAGTTTGAGTGTAATAAGTCGTTCTTCCTATTTCAAATTATAAATGCCTATATAAGGACCTAGAATTTAAAATTGAAAATCCTTCATAAGCTAATTTCCAATTACAAAATACAAAACCCGGGCGACGCCGGGTCTTTTAAGCTAGTAGGCCTATAAGGAACTATCATTTGAAAATCGAAAGTCCTTCATAAGTTAATTTCCAATTACAAAACCCGGGCGACGCCGGGCATTTTAGCTAGTCTCTTATAATAACCCTAAAGTAGCTATTGTCCGGTGCTACCGGCCGCTCCCTAATAAACCAGTTTCTTCACAGATTCGAAAGCTCATATCGAAAACTTTTTGGAGGAAACAGGGTTCAGGGTTCAAAGTGAATGGATATCATTACAAATATAGGCTACACTTTTTTCACCTTCATCTTGCCTATTTATCACGGTTTAGGATCTGGTTCCAATTTCTTTCGGCCCCATATCTCAGACGGCAAAGTAGCACATTACCAAGAATGAATTTAATGCTTACTTTTCTTGATAGGTAAGTTGGGAACAAAAGCACAAACCTTGTTTGTTCCGGTTACAGTCCGGGGATCCACATTGTAACTATTTATAACAGAATGTTTGTACCAGCTTTCAGCTAATTACTGCACTTAATTTGAGTCACAAAACGTTTACTAATTTACCATTTGGCTAGAACATGTTCCTTTATTTCATAGTGTTTGTTTCAGACGGGACTTTGGTCAGAATACCTAATTCCCAATGTAAGCTTCTCATTGAAAGCGGGACAACTTGCGGTGTAGACTGCTCTCATGCCTTGTTGAATAAATTACAGTGACATCCGAATTACATTATTCTCAACAGTATTGTGTGTGTTTAACCTACTTATATAATGCTATTCATCTTCTCCCGTTAACTGTTAGCTGCCAAACAATTTAACATAGGAATTCCAGTTATATTTTAAAGTGCCGTACATTGAGTACCAAAAGAAGTTAAGCGAAAGTATTAAAAATAGAATTTCACTTTATTCGTAATGAAAGAAATTACGAATTGGAGCAAATGGAACAGGAATACGAACTGTAGGTTTCTATGTAACACAAAATTGAGACATTTTTCAGCATATGTTCGAGTTTCATGTGCACCGTGCGTGAATATGTATGTAGATGTTCGAGCGCGTTAAAAGGATTTATTTTAAAATATATAATTTACCATCATGGATGCAGTTTTTTTTAGAAACATGCCTGCCTCACTCTTGGGTAATACGAGTAATGTGCTAGAGTGATACAGACTTGTTGATTTTTGTTTACTTTAGGTATGCTTCTTAGAGCGGACGGACTTCTAGTTGTTCATATTTTAACAGAGTTAGAAAAGGGAAGTTACTAAATTATGTTCATAAATTAAGCATATAATTTGTTCGATATCAGGAAATTGTAAGACATGGATTCGTTACTCGCCACTTTTTGCCTCTTTAATTGTATCAAGGAATTAGTGGAGGAAGGCTTAATGATATAGTTGGATAATATTGATAAACCTCATTTCAGATAACTCATTTTATCGAAATTGAATTATATTGGGTGCCACTAGTGCTAATAATGATTAACTTGTTTAATAGGTCGATCCCAAGTCATAAACTTTCAGTAATTGGTTTATTACAATGTCTCCGTGTACAAAAAGCATGTGCTTTGTGATGTAAAAGAGTACAATTATAAAAGAGTCTGGAACAGACAAAATCAGGACACTCATCAATGTATGTTTTTTCAATAAATCATGTGATTATATCCATAGGATTCCATAATTGTGATCTTACATATTAGGTTTGCTTAAACTGTTATATCTATATTGTGATGGCAGACCTTTATCTTAATTTCTTTTAAATATACACACAAATTGGTAACTGCCAATAGTATTGTCATAGTTGTGATCGAAACCTTTATATAAATATATATTCCTTCAGCTGTTATAATATCAGTGTCCCTGTATCAGATGTCAGTAAAATTATGTACAATAGTTAAAATTGATATTCAGAAGCGTTAACGGGAATGCATAATGATGTCTTGTAAAACAATCCTTTTTTTGGAATATTAGGCTTCTAATTGACCCATTTATGTTAAGTTAAACGAAAAAGCTATTCTGTATACTATTTATGCTACTGTATACTATTTAAGTTGAGGTATAAGTAAACTATACTCTTATCACTCGCTAACCAACGTTCCGTGTACTGATGTTTTCATTGGATAATGTTTGTTCTAGAATATAAAACTTGTGAATTATGTTATATTAAAATTCAACTGAATTATGTTATATTAAAATTCAACTATACATCACAATATAGGTTAACATTCTTAATTACTTATTATTTATTTTAGCTTGGAGATAACTTCTGACGACTGTAAATTCAGCACAAAGTCTATTGTGTATATCTTCGTCTCAGCAAACAACCGGTGTAGTGTCAGTTTTTTTTTTTGTGAGATGCATTTCGACACAGTTATGTGTCATCTTCAGTAACAATCCTGGGAAGTTAATGATTTATAATTGTTGTTGCGTGGGAATATGTAAATAGCCTATGTACTTAAGGTGGATTGTGCCGTAGTTGTTGAGTAGACCTAAATGGTTACTCCTTTTTCATAATAGACTTTCCGACGACCAAGACACAAATACTTACCAGTATGCATCACTAGAAACTACAATAATATAATTACGTTTTATGTGAGATATCTTCAACATTAAATTTCAGCAAACAGTACTAGAATAAATAGAAGTTTATTAACTGATTAACTGTGTTTTGTTCATAGAAAACAGCTACAATGGTTATGAATGCCTTTAATATTCCTGTATCAATTTAAAATGCTAATAAAATAATTCAATTTCAATAGACTTTATTAATTACATATTACACATTCTTCGTTAAGTAGTCATTAATGAAGTGGTGTATTTCAATTTCAAATTTTTTTGAACCTTCATCTCGTGGGCAATCGCGCATGAGTATTATATCTAGTTTTGAGAATTAATAACTGAATTGTTTCAATCCTAATAACAGAGAACTTGAACTCTTCCTATAAATGTTATAAACAATAAAATAAAATAAAATAGAAAAAGTATGACAAAAATGTCAACGAAATTGGTTGATCTGTAAAGTAGAATTTTCATTAACATATTGGGTTCCCTTAAACTACACGAAGTTTTACATTTTCATCAACTGGAAAGTACTAAACTAAAAATAAACCCCGTGGCGCTACATCCCTGAAGGGACAAGGCCTACCACCCGACCGCTGCGTCATCCACCATCGGCAGGTGGCAGGAACGGGGGGCATGTGGTCAGCATGCCGACACCCACGGCCGTTAATGGTGAACTGGAAAGTATACTATGATATAATTGGGCTACGACTTTTGATGCGAATATTTACACATACTTTCTTATCCTGTAAGCTACATTGGCGCGATTTGACATACGATGAAGTTCACAATACTGGAAATTAATCACACTTGACAATATAATGTCCATGGATTCTGTATTATCCTTCATAATGAGTAGTTGATCATGTACAAGTCCATATGTCACAGTGTTACTTCCTACACTGTCTGTGAACTCAGTAACAATGATTAAGCTCAATGAACTCCGCTTAGTAAGTAGACTGGCCTATGCGGAACATAAACACGGTAGGGTTTATAAATATTATACACAGATGTCCTCTGTCTTATTCAGAGATCATTCCAATAATACATTATCAGTTAAGTGAATTATAATAAGATTTACATAAAACTTTGCGAACACGTATAAATTTGTCATTATCAACTTTTTCCACTCTGGTTGGAAGAATTTATGTAATTTTGTTTTGTAATACACTTTTTGGCTAATATTTTACCAACAGGCTATTATTAACTTATTCCTAACGCTCAGACTTTATGTTTTGTTTTGATGTTCTGATTTTGATAAACCTTAGCCTCATTCGTAACCCAAATCATAACAATAGGCTAATTGAAACAAATAATAGTTGTTACAAACAGCCTATTATTGTAAACATCTGCGATCGTGGTCTCTGCACGTATCTAAACTTCATATACTTGTACATTTTCCTTATCTAAATTAAATTTTAATGTCCATATTTTAAACTTTAAATAGACCTACTCCTTATTGAGTGCCAGTATGGTACTTTATAAGATTGTGTGGGGGACGGGAAAATGTCTGTCCGCCTCTCCGTCCGTCCTTGTGTCTGTAAGCGCGATAACTTGACGCTTTATCGGATTTTCGTAAAACTTGGTGTACACATTTATAACGTCCATGGGAAGAAGCCTATTGATATTGGACCAAATCGTTTTACCGGTACCGGAGTAATGCCCAATTTAGTGTCTATTTTATGGTAATATATTAGAAAGAATTTATCAAATGCAAATGCGTTAACATGACAACATATTGTTTTACAGTGTTCATATAAGGCTTTGGAAATTGCAATACAGTTAGCTATGACAAATAACACTATTCCTTTACATAAGCTTATCAAACTAGACCGTTAAAGTGAGCGAGGTGGCCGAAACGGGAACGACTTGGACTCACATTCTGGAGGTCCCTGGTTTAAATCCCGAAACCGGGCGATTTGACATTTCTTGTTGTTGGTATTATTATGTGAATGTGCTATATCACAAATCTGTATAGTTCAGCTGATGCTGGACGATTTCAATCTGATTTTTAGAAAAACTAGATCTGTGTTCTTCCGTGAGCCCTACTTAATGGATTAATCTGGAGCCTAACTTGGAAATCGATTACAAAAAGAACTTAATTTTTCCATATCATAATTGCAATTATATCTGATTAAACAAAGCATACGTTGTTATATCAGTTTACCTAATTTTATTTATTTATATGCAAGTATTACCCAACGTTTCATTTTTAGTTTGAAGGCGTTTAGGAAATAAATTGGTTTAAAGAAAGTCGAATGTAAAAGAACATTTTTAAAGGAAAGTGATATTAATAACAAGGAGAAAATTATGCCACTGTGTTATAAACACTCTAGGGTGACCAAATTTGTTTTCCTGCTTCGCAAATTCTCCTTACAAAATCAACTGTTGTAAATTCAACCAATCACTGATGCTAGGAAGGATCAAGTGACCATCACAACCTGCTCTGAGTATCACGGATACGAAGAATATAATTTTATTCAAAATCTATAATTCGTCTATAAATACTGACGACTGTCTAAAAATTAGTGTATGATACTCGTGGTAAAATGATTTTATTTTACTCTTAAGATTGCTTCACTCGCCTTTACGGGTTCATTTTGCAAACATAGCTCAATATAATCCTTCTTTTAGCCCTTGTTATCATAAATAACTATTAGTGTTTGGATAGGGAGAAGGATACAAAAGAAATCCACAAAACTCTCCTGTCTGAACTTTAGCTTGAACATGTCAATTTTAAAAATAAACGAATAATTATTTCAGTTTATTGTTTCAGAAGTGTCACCTTATAACATCAATTCAAAGTCAGTTGCTTATTTCTAGCTTTTGTTTTCTGTATTTTCAGTTTTACTTGTGTTTTTTACTTTAGTTTTTTCAACTTCATGAAATTTCACGGGAAAGAAATGCGAGATTGAATTGATATATAGTGAATGCCGCTTAATGTAGCCTAATCGCGGAAAATGTTATCAGTCGGGTAATATTAACACTTTTAGGAAGTCCTGTACGGATTAATACTGATGCATTGAAAAAATGCTGTTTATTGTAATCAAAGATTCTGTTTATGTTATTACATTTTTCTTTTTCCGGCTTTATTTCCAAGTACTGTACGTCATTCAAAATTTCGTTTGGGTTTCGTTTCTAACTCAACTGTATTGTGTTGTACTGGAGGCAGCAATACTGTTCCCAGTTCACAGGATGACCAGCTCAAGGGGGTGACAATACTTAACTTTATCTTTTAAGCATTAAATCATGTTTTAGCCCTCAGTTACGCTGCAGATTTTGATTTATGAAGATAACAGTGTTGACATGCAATGATGGCTAGTGTAAATGAAAAGACTTGAACAGACAGGCGTTAATTGTTTTGCTACGCGGTGTTCACCACAGATCAGAATAGACTTTCAAAAACACTCGTAGCTCGTAACTTTAGTATGGAGTATTGGTTAATGGACTCCTAAATTAAATAAAAACGATTTAAAACTTTGTTACTGGTTGAAAAAATAGTTGCTTGTAGCCTATTACTGTATTAAACTATAAGTGGTTCAATGATTCACAGTTATGTATTATTTTATGAATAAATAGCATTTAAATCTGTTTTGTAGTGTCTTATCTTATATATGAATATATAATAACCATTTAATTCCTTCGGCATCTTTTATCAGTCGGTTAATATTATGATATTGCGTGCATCCGTAATTATCACAATAAGCGGCGTGCATTGTTTTACACTGACTATCCCACTCATACGGCACGTGTCTCATAGTGACCAATAACATTTAGCAATTCCTCGGATATAGACCAATCACGGCCGTTTATCTTACAATATTCTTGTAGGAATCGCGAGGATGGCGTTTTCTCGGGATAAGACGTGCTGCTCGTTACTGGACACACAAGTATCAGTGTGCAGTGATTAATAGTCAGATGTTGCCACCAAGTGGCACGAAAACAGATTATTTTATACAACATAACTTGTTTGGAAATTGAATAATAAAAATGTACATTGATTAAGGACACAATTTCGATTCGGTGCAAGCCAGTTCGTGTGCTTTTATTCTGTTCTGCTGTTAACTTACCTGAATGAAGTTAACTATGTCTTATATGCACAATTGGTAGCTCTGATTACACTATGGTAGCTCGAATCGATTCATGGATGGTTGTTTCACAGTATGCCGTGATCTCACAACTGTTAGTTTTGTTTTTATACAACAAAGCACGAAAGTAATTATTAAAATCCAACTCGAGTTGACGAGTTGCCTCAGATAAATTCGCTCTGCTTCGCAGTCGCGAATCTATTGATAAACTCGTCAACTCTCGTGGGATTACCTATGAAAAAGATTTACAACATTTTGTTAAACTTAGGCTATGTGAAATATAAATGTGATGTAGTAATATAAGCCTTATTGTAACGCTGTCGAGGATTTCGCTGAGCAAACTGCACAATATGTCGCCTCGCAACATACAACCAATAAGCCTATAACTTTAAACTATGGTCACTGCATTGTATATAAATACAGATCGTTGATCATTACGCATCATAACATGTCATATTATTGATTGGCATCAATTGTACGGTTGACTTAATTTCACATTTCACAATAGCGATAATTACACAACATGGTGTATGAGTGCGGGCATGTTAACACAACATAAACCGTGCTGAGCTGGAGCATGCAATATATGAGTGGGTGTATTTTCACTTATATGTAGAATAAAACTGTGAACTTCAGTAACATTTATGAATAATATAATGTAATGCAGAGGACAGTTTCTTTACATAAAGAATTTCTTTTTAATATTTTAAATTGTTTTTAAAGTGACATTTCTTTAGCCGCGCTAGGAGTAAATCGAGAGCTAACCCAAACTTGCGTTACGAAAAAAATCGTTGCGAAATTAGTGGGGCTGTGACGGAACGGACTGCAGAGAAAACAATCAACTAAATGATTAGGCTTATCCAAATTTAAAAAATAAAAACATCCAAAATTAAAAAATCCAACAAACCACAATTAAAAAATTAAAAATCCAAAATTTAAAATATCCAAAAATCCAAAATTTGAAAAATCTAAAAATCCAGAATAAAAAAAATAAAAATTAAAAAAATATATAAGAATTTAAGGATCCAAAATTTTAAAAATCCAAAATCAAGTAATCCAAAATTCCAAAATAAAAAAATTAAAAGATAAAAAATTGAAAAAATTAAAAAAATCTATAAATCCAAAATTTGAAAAGTCCAAAAACCCTGTATTAAAAAAGTCCAATAATCCAAAATTGAAAAATCCAATAATCAAAAAACAAGTTTCAATTATGTCGCGTGGCGTTCCACGCACACATTTTTTTTAAATACAGGAGTGATGTATGAAAATCTTGCGTTCTTAATTTTTTTTCTTAGGAGATGTTTTACTGCATTATCATTTCCAAGGATTATTCCACTCATAAGCCGCGTGTTTGATATTGGACAATAACGGTTAGAATTCTTCGGATAAGACCAATCACGATCGTTTATCTTATAAAATGCTTGCCATTTATGTGAGGAAGGCATTTTACCTGATAAAATGGGCTGCTCCTTACTGGACATGTAAGGATCAGTGTATAGTTGACATTAAACAACACGAAAACAGATTATTTTATACAACACAACGTGTTTGGAAATTGAAATAATATATATGGACATCGATTAAAAACACAATTTCAACTCGGTGCAAGCCAGTTCATGTGCTTTTATTCTATTCTGCTGTTAGCTTACCTGCATTAAGTTAACTATGTCTTATATGCACAATTGGTAGAACTGGTCACAACATAGACATGGTATCTCGAATCGTGGCACTGGTCACATCAAGGACATGGTAACTCGGATCGATTCATGGTTGGTTGATTCATAGTATGCCATGAACTCGCAGCTGTTGGTTTTGTTTATATATAACAAAGCACGAAAGTAATTATTACTTGTATAATCCATTACATTTTTATTAATGGAATAGTCTTAATAAATCCAACTCTAGTTGACGAGTTTCATCAGATAAATTCGTCATCTCTCGTGGGATAAATAGACTGATTGTATTTTCAACACACCTGTTCTTTACGCAAATTAAGAAAACAACAGAAAATAATAGGTGCTAAATAGTGCTGGAATGCTACACAAACTTTCTCACATATACATATTAAGCCTTGTATTATTAATAGGCCTACTGTTACAAGGACAACCTAGATGTTCACTACTGTAGACTGTTAAAGACAAATAGGAATTGTTATGTATTTGGGCTTATGTTGTATAACAGGTTGCCGAAAGATTTAAGAGAGCTACACATAAATGTTTTTTAAAATGAAATTAATAACATGGTTGCTCAATAGCCCATATTATAATGTGAATGAATTTGTTAATTGTAGGCCTAATCTTTCCCCTGTGGATTTTTAATATTCTAGTTTTTAATTAGTTATGTAACCTTATTATTTACTTGACTCGGCCTGTGACACGTTTTGGTGTTTAATAGCTTAAGAAAAATTTGCAATTTGTTAGTTAGGTGAAATATATTATGTATACTTCTCTAAACATCAATTTACCTGTATTTTTCGGACCATAAGACGCCTTTCTTACCTTGACAGCAGAGCCTTGAAAGTTGGATGTGTATAAAAAATCTAAAAAGATATTAAAGTTATGGTAAATATCGCCAGTAATAGCCCTACTATAATCATAAACAAAAAGTTGTATACCGATAAGTTAAGTTGCATCAGTGCACTAGTCACAATCTTAAAATGAAAGTAGTGGGAAGCCAGGTATAAAACGCGAAGAGGAAGGAACGTTAGGTTCTTTCATACCAATGGAGTTGTCTCCGCGAGGTGGTCCAAATGAAGGAAATGACCTCTAAACAGACTTGTTCCGTTACTTTTACGCTATTGAGGATGTATTGAGGATGAGAGGGTGTAAAAGTGTGGTCTTTCATGAATTTTCGTTTAGAATAACATAATTTTTTCTCCTCAAATTTCCATTCTAAATTCAAGATGTGTCTTCGTTCCAAAAGTGTCTTATGGTCCGAAAAATTTGGGGTCTTACCGTACTTTAAATACAACATTGATCCACCTTACAACGTACCGGTACTTATTAACCGAGATTAATTTAGATTTCCATATAAGTAACAGCAATCAAGCATTAAGCGGTTATCGCCATTAACTGAAAATTGAAATATTGAACCATAGGATGGTAATATTGCAATGACTGTGTTGGAAAATTTAATTGCACATTTAATCTATTTTTCTCCAAATATAATTATCACCTAACCAATATACTATATTAGTATAGAATTTGTCCACCAAAGGTATATAAAAGGCTCACTATATCTCGTCTTCAACAGTTTTGTTTTTCGCTTAGAAATGCTCTCGATAACTATATTTAGTTTTGTTTTCTACTTAAAGAAGGTCAGTGTTTCATTCACAATCTATTCTCGAACCACGATTACACAATTCGTCGTAAATATCCTGAACGAGAAATACGAAGAACAGCACTAATGTGATATCAATAATAAAATACATTTTGTGATATATCTGATTTCAGCTAGATCTGTTATTACTTATTATTAGGGCAAGGCATTTAATGATCATAAAATAGTGAAAAAATGCAAAATAAAAATTGCATTTATGACCTAAAAATAGTGAAAAATTACTCGAAATAAATAAATAAAAAAAGGCTAATAAATTTACCATTATTACTTGAAATTAGTTTTTCAAAATAAATAATTGCTTTTAGCAATCTTGAATTATCATGGGTAATCCCACGAGAGATAATGAGTTTATCGATATATTTGCGAGAACGAAGTTCGAATATTCTGTCAGTCAGTATTCTGTCAGTCGTAAGATCATGGCATTACTAGATGAATAGATTCGATCCGAGTTCCCAATGCTACCCATATTGCGAATCTCACAATACGGAGGGCGTCGTGGTAGTTTCTTACATCAAGACGCTATTAAAGGACCCAAACTGACTTGCACCGAATCGAAATTGTCTTTTTAATCAGTGGACATATCTATTATTCCAATTTCCAAACAAGTTATGTTGTATAAAATAACGTGTTTTCATTCTACTTATGGCAGAATGTGACGTATTAATCGCCACACGTTGATGCCTTACGTGTATAGTAACGAGCTGACGTTTTATCAAATAAAATTGCAACCTTGCGGTCCGAGGAAGGATCGTGATTGGTTTATATCTGAAGAGTTGCTAAATGTTATTGGCGAATGTCAAACACGCGGCGTGTGAGTGGAATAGTCTTACGAAATATCAGTCCAGGATTTTGCATAAGGCTAAAAATTTAATATATGGACATCTTAATCACTGGAAGAAGTAATAAATAGCACTCAAAACATTACCTTTATATAGACATAGATTATAGTGAAAATTATAGCAAAGTAACTTATAGCTGGAACTAATAGAAATTGGAACAAGGAAGTGAAACCCATAAATCGAGGAATAGTGAGTGATACAGAAGCTACTAAAATAAGGTATCGTAATTTATAACAAGTGATAATTTTTATTATATAAATTTAACAGCATAAACTTTACAAACAGTCATATAACGATACAGTAAGTTGGAATATATAATATTTTTATTATTACAAAAGCTGGACAAATAAGAGAAGCATCGAATACGGAAACATGACTGTTTTCAACAGTATTGAAGATATGATATAGTTACGGCATTTAATGTGATTATGGCTCGAAAAGAAAATTAGTAATATTACTGATAATGCAACTATTGAAGATTAAAGTAAAGTTATATGTACTGGATTTAATGGTTGTATCCAGAATTTATGTGATGAATGTCCATCATCATTTACACGAAGCGTCGATGAATACATGAGGTAGAGAAAATAATTTATGAAAAGGTAGTGATTAATGAATTAGGCTAAAAATATAAATTAAAGCGTTCGAGTGAGTACACCAAAGTTACACACAGTATTAGAAAAAAGCTTAATTTTATATATATATATAAGTTATATATACAGGGTGTTAATGAATAACACCGAAATATTTTACCTGTGTATAGAGGGGACATTTTTTTTGTGTGCCCTCCCTTGCCCCCCGAGTACCAAGCAATGAAGCCAGAACCTCGGGTCAAACCAAATTTTGGTAACCATTTGTGCTGTTATGTTCCTGTAAGTGCCCTTGGTGCTATTTTTTCTCTTACAGCATAAAATCTCCCAGCGCATGGCCGCTACTGACTTCTAACATTAGAAAAAATGCAAAACAAAGGAACTTCGTTGTTGTAGTTATGATTAAAAAAAAAGCTAATGCAGTGGCGACCAGTCATATGATTAGTCTGTAAATTTTACAGATTATGGAAACACTAAATTATGATATAGCTGTTGACGAATGATTAAGAGTCAGGTTTTTATCGATCACTAGGAAGGCGTGAAGTCAATTTAATGAAGATTTTAACCCTTTTTTGCGTAATTATTGATTTATAAGCACCAAATTATAACGACTTTAATGCCTTGTAGCATACACATTTTACGTCATTATAGCATAAATCTCCTAATAAAAGTTGCTTGTCCCCTCTATAATCAGATAAATATTTCGTGTTATTTATTAACACCCTGTATATATACACTTCTTAGCAAGTATTCACCAAGCTGCAAAGTAAAAGACAGTTACGAAAGTTAATACATAAGTTACCTCAGTCAAGTTACTTCAATATATTCAATCACGTTGGAGTGGGATCCTAGAAGTCAGTCAAACTATCTCATATACACACACGCCCCAAAGTAGAATAATCGCTCTCCTCTCCAGTGCTCCACTTGCTCCCAACCGGAAATTGGGTGAGAAAGAGCATTCAGATTATCAGCAACTGATAACGCTCCTATGACTGTGCACATATTTTCCTTGTTTCAGTGTGTAAGCTGTATGCATTGTTTATTATTCGTTATCGTCTTCCCGAAAGTATCGAGCGAGTGGGCTTTTATCGTTCATCGAAAGAAAAGAGGAAACGTTAGTAACTTATATCATTTTAATATTAAGAGTGAAATAGGTTGTAACGTCAAATTCACATTTTTGAGTTTTATTAAAATAGCCCTGTTGCTCTTAATATTCTAAGAAATAGGCCTACATAAACGGTAATTAATAAGAGTTTCGTTTTTCAGGAAAAAAAAACAGGTTTTACTTAAAATCTTACGAGAATATTATAGGAGAAAAATTCCTCCGACACTGGGACTTGAACCCAGGACCTTTGGCTATTCGCGCCAATGCTCTACCAACTGAGCTAAGCCGGAGCTCAATTCACAGCGCCAGATGGAACCTCTCTCCTATGACTATAATATTCTCATGTAGTGTCCAACAGAGACAATATTCTGTGGTTCATGAATGCTTCCTACCTATCTTGAATGTTAACTGTACAACAACAGTGGGAGCCCGGTCACAAAAATCACTACCTACTGTGCCTCACAGTACTGCATATGACATAACTTGTCTGTCAGTGAGGTAGACCATTAGGCAATTAGTCATAGTCATTAGTCATTAGGCAATTTCTTTGAAGTTGACAAAGTTATATTGAACTGAATAGTACCAGGCGCCGACTTGAAAATATTCTAGGGCGAGCATGAATTATTATAATTTATGAGTTAATACAGGGTTGTTAGCAATTAGACATAGGCTAAAACATTATAACAAATAACATGCTATTAAAGTCAGAGTAAGTAAATAAATCTGAAGGGGTTTATTTTAATTTTTGCAGGTAAACACGGCGCGGCGAAGCCCTTCCTTCTATATACTAGTGAGGAGGCCTCTACTCCAATATACTGGGGGGCTAGGGGGGGTAGAAAGTACCTTGTCCCCCCAAAATCGGCGCTTGTGTAGGTGAGTACCGGTAAATAAATCTTTCAGACCGAATTCTATAAACTGAAACATGGCAAGTCGAAATTGTGGCTTGTCCTACAGCCTCCCATCATTGAAAAGACCGAAACCGCGAAGAGCTCGGGAAACATGGGATTTAAGTCATGCTTGAATAATTGGCAGCATTGATACTCGCACTTATTTTATTGTTCCCTTTTTTTTAATAATTACAATCTGGTGGGAGGGATAACAAAGACATTTCTTGAACTGGGCAGGCTTAGGCCTACCATCTGAGCTTGCTACGCCATTGTGTATACTTTCTATAGAGGTTTATATTATTTTAATAAGGTTCAAAATCATTACGGTTGATTACAAACCGTGCTGTTGATTTTGTAAAAAAATTATGGGTGCATTTAATAGTTTAAACCACTTTTTACTTTCTCTACCGGCCCCATAGCTCCAACGCAGTTATTTTTTTTCAGCATAGGTTTTGCCATTTTAGGTTAAAAACTAAAAATTAAACTCCGTGGCGCTACATCCCTGGAGGGACTTGGCCTACCACCCGACCGCTGCGTCATCTCCCGTAGGCAGATGGCAGGATTGGGGGCCATGTGGTCAACATGCCGACACCCACGGCCGTTATTGGTGGTTTTCATGACCGGAGCCGCTACTTCTCTATCAAGTAGCTCCTCAATTTGGAATCACGAGGCTGAGTGCACCCCTACCAGACCTCCCTACCTCAGAAAAATCCGAGGAGGTACCGGGAATCGAACCCGGGCCGACGGATCTGTAGTCAGCGACGCTAACCACAAGACCACGCCAGCGGACCATTTTAGGTTAAGTTAGGTTAAATTAGATTAGATTAGATGCCATTTTGCGGCCTTTTTTGAGAATATGGCAAAACCTATGCTGAAAAAAATAAACTGCAGCTCCTACAGGTTTGACCATGAAATCAGATTTTAGAGGTTTGGAAGACCCCTTAATCCGAAAAAAATAAAATAATGGGAAACATTCCTATGTGAACCTTTTAGCTCGAAAGAGGAAATTTGTATAAAAGGGCCATTCAAGTATTACGCAACCATATTTTTGGTCATTTTGTACCTTACCTTGTAAGAAAAAATAAGCAAATGCTAGACCCCAGCCCTTTCGCTTCCGTAAGATTTTATACAGGGAGGCCATTTTATGCGGAAACTTTTTAACAGCGTTGCCCCTGCTCACACTTTCCCCGCTGTTGTGCTTGCACCGGCGGGGACCGTGTTCCGTTACTACCGGCAAATCAAGACTTTAGAAACAATACAAAATAGAATAACTGAACCACTTTATTATCAAAATAGGCCTACATGTAGAGGCTTATTACTCACCATTTTTTTGTTTATGAGGTCGAATTTTCAGCAGTCTGGTCGCTTTGTGGGCTGACCCCTTGGATATGTCAGTTTCCTGCGCCAAACATTTCAGTGATTTTCTAGGACTTACTTCTAATCGCACCCGAATATCCTCAAGTTTCTCTACTGTTAAAACGTGCCTTTCACGCTTCTTCGGTATGTCACAAACTGAACCTGTTTTACGGCACTTTTTCATCAACTTCGAAAGACACGATTTTGTAGGGATGGTACAGTCAGGATATTTACGAGAAAATCTCCGAACGCGCCTTCTATGGTTATTTCTCAATAAGTAACATTCCACCAAATAAATTCGCTGTTCAACCGTATACATTTTCGATTATTGTCTTATGTAACACACGACAACAATAGACAAGCGTCTCACTACAACACACCGAAGCAACTAACCGCTTGTATGCTTTGTACAACTGGGATGCAATGCGATGCTAGCGCGGCAATGCGGCAGTGAAGCGAGGTTTCCTCATAAAATGGACTCACTGTATTTTGTATGTCAATACTATTTGGCAGAAAAGAACAATTACCAATAGATTACATTATTAATCCTACAAATTTATATAAATGGGTATGTAGGCCTATCAACCGCAGATCGCTCTTTCCCCATCGTGCTTTGTTGTTGTTGTGTACTGTAATTTGCTTCGTCGTCTAAGGCTTACGTAAGAATAGTCGTGACCCCTCCCTCACCATGTAATACTTGAACGGCCCCAGAACGAAGATTTGTGTTTTAGCTGGATTTCTTTTGGGAATGTGATTTGAAGACTTTTCTTTTACATTCACTATCACTTATATATTTTGGAATATAATTTGTTTTTTCTCCAAAATAGCTCGACTTATTTTGTTTAATTTTTTTTACACCACTGCATAGCCTTTACTAAGAGCTAATATTTTATGTGGAACTTTGTAATAATAATTCTCTTAATTGTCTTTAAAGCAACTCATAACATCCATAAACCCAGGTTTTAAAGTCTTGCCTCGCGAATAGTATTCTGCTTTAAATGAGGCTTAGACAGCTGAATGGTGAACTTTCTGTAACATAGCCCCTTACTCTTATGTACGATTGGGATTACGAATGGGAGAGAAAGTATGTAAGAGTGCAACGTAATCCTTTTCGTATAAATTTTGTAGCAGAATTGTAAGTTGTCTTGGCAATGCCTGCGCTATTCGCAAATATTTTCTATTAATATACTGTATAAATATAAAAACCCTTAAAATTTGTTAAAGCCATTTTGGAAGCAAATGGTGTTTACAGATTTTTGTGTTGAGATTTTAATGTAAAAAATCCAGCATACACTAAAGTGTAACTCCGTAAAATTGTTTGCCGTTCGGACGCATGGAAAAGTTTTTCTGACTCCATATTGAAAGTGCCATGCGCTATAAACTGCTGGTAAATGAAAACCTTAATCGCTAGTTTTCGCAGTTTCAATTTTCGTGTTATGGCGACAAATTAAATACTTTAGCTTTTCCCACAAAAATAGTGATACAGTTCTGAAATTTACCCGCAATGTTCTTCATAATGTTTTCAACAAAATTATTAATATTTTTTGTGTAGGCTTCGTCAGTTAAAAAAAAAATTAGTTTCAAAACACAGTTATTTTAATCTTAATTCTCATATGCCCATGTAAAACATTTTTTAAAACTATGAACAAAATAAAAAGATCCGTCAGTAACTTTTTAAAGAAAGCAGAATAGGATGTTACTTATTAAACAAGGTTCATCCATGATATATTGCCAGAGGAGATGGATTTAAATTTTTATTCAAAATATTAATTTAATTAATTAATAATGTATGATATTAAAAATTGAAATATTAGAGTTAAATTTGAAACTGTACTCCCTGTTAAGGTTTTAGTTAAGTGCGTAAAATTTCAATCATGTAGCACAATAATAGTTTATCACTTTCAACACTTAGTCCATCACTTAAGAGACGTTCTACCTTTCTGACACCAAAATATTCATGTGAAAAAAAATTGTTTCCATCTTACGAAGAACGGTTCTGTTTACTACTTTGGACCAAATTATTTTTACATTCGTACAAAAATTGGGGCCTTTCTCATATGCATTTAGGCTATATATGTTAGAATTAGAACTGTGACATACAAGATGTTCTCTCGACGAAGATGAAGAGAGAAATTTAAGAGACACTGTGTTAGTGTTTATTATTTTATACGTGTGAGAGTTGCGATGCAGCATCAGTCTTCATTTCGCACTTGTTCCGAGTGTCATGGCTGTTCCCAAGAGACCACACGCCCCTTTGCAAGCAGTTTGGTCACGTCCGCCTTATATAAGAGTTCGTCCTCCTGTCTATCTGCAAGCCCTATGATGTCTAACTTCCTTCCCTCTATCGTTTGACCCATATCTACCTACATTGCTACGTTTGCATTAACCCTATCTTGTTGAGAAAACTATAAACTTCATGCCAGACATGTGGGATATTTACATTTCTATTTATTATCTCTATATATATATAAGGCTTTGTCCTGACTGACTGAATGAATGACTGACTGATTGACTGAATGACAGGAATCAACGTACAGCCTAAACTATAACAGGTAGAGACTTGGAATTTTGACAGTACCTTCGTTTTATAATGTAGGTGCTCACTAAGAAAGGATTTTGAAAAATTCTGATTCTAAATGCCAAAAATTAAATGTGTTTGAAAATACTTAATCCCTTTTTACATAGAATTATCAATTCCAAATCACAGAATATATTGTTGCCAAATCGTATCAGGTAGGCTTGGAAGAAACAAATGAAATGCACTTTTGACAAATAAGAGAAGTTATCAAAATAATTCATGTTATAAATAAATATTACAGAATGAAATCCACTAAAATAATGGAATCACATAACTTTCTCTACCCTGGACATAGAGAAAACAAAACGAGGTATGGTAATGTGTATATTATTATATTATATCGCAGGTTTTTGGAGAGAAAAGTATGAAGGCTTTATGGTAACATAAGAGTGGGAAATTTCCCGCCTGGATATTACAATTTTATGTTACAGGAATTTCTGTTTCTTCTTATTTAAACCTCTACCAGGCTTGCTGTGCACTGTACAAGCGATGGGATGCAAAATTCTAGATCCTCTATGAGCCATAAAAAACTATATCAAGCGTTTTCTGAGGGAATAGTTTGAGTGTAATAAGTCGTTCTTCCTATTTCAAATTATAAATGCCTATATAAGGACCTAGAATTTAAAATTGAAAATCCTTCATAAGTTAATTTCCAATTACAAAATACAAAACCCGGGCAACGCCGGGTCTTTTAAGCTATTGAAAATATAAAAATTGACAAATTTCAATATCTTTCGGGATAAATTAGACTTTATGTAGGGATATATCTATAATGGTGGAGCAGATTCACCAACAGAAAGTTCAGAATTAGAAAGGAGAAGTGGTGAATGGCTTGAAAAAATTCCAGAATATGCATAAAATCTGCTTTTGATAAACCATTTTGTTCAGAAAAGGATGATAATGTTAGTTTCAATATTAAATTTCTTCGATTTATCGTTCATTTATTAAGAATATAATTCTGGCAATTGATTATATAGCTCAGAATTGTTATATTAAAATATCTTGCCGTGATACTGCTCACAACGATAAATATAGGTACAGTAGAGCCTCGATAATTCGAGCCCCGGTATTTCGAGGTTCCGTGTAATTCGAGCTGGCCTTAAGAAAATTAAAATTTTCCATAAAACTAGAGTAAAATCCCGTTTTTATACGGTGTCTGCATGTAAGTTTTACGCACTTCCGAATGTGTTACATTTTGAGCTTTCTTTCAATTTTTCCATGTACAAAAATGCAGGTAAAACTGGATTTTCGTTCATAATACACAGAAATAACCTTGGCTTCAGACTTCTAATGCATTTCTATTAGGGCCTACAGATTGACAGAAACTGTTAGGTTTGATCTCTCATTGTCGGGACCTCGTGTCAATCATATGGTGCATACAGTGCATACCATCCTTTCAGAAAAGAAACTCAGCAACAATGGTAATTAAAAGTGTTTTCCTAGCTTTCCCGTTCCACTCCATTAAGAGTCAGACAGTGACTTAATCCTTAAAGGATGCCGATGTAGCAAATTGGAACTGTTTGCCAATACATATAAAGGCCTATTAAAGATTTGTATGCCTACTATATTGTTTGTTTATTTATTTTTTAAACCATTATTGTGCTCATTAAACATTTATTTATGATTTACCCATTGATTTAGTGATGTTTCCGTATAATCCGAGTTTGTTGTAATTCGAGGTAGCCTCAGCCCCAATTAGGTCGAATTATCGGGGTTCTACTGTACTTTAATTCCGGTATTCAATAAGTTAGCATTGATAATAATCTTTTCCGGAAAAGTTGGGTTGCGACAAAGTCTCAAATTTACGTACGAATTACGGCCCAGTATATTGAGAGGGACGTCTGAGTTGTGGCCAAGTAATTAGGTGTTGAACGGCATATTAGCGTTACCTAGGAGACTCCGCGGGAAGATTGGCTGAGTATTTTCCCAAGAATCTATGTTTTAAGTCAATTAAAAAGGTTATATAGAGTACAATGTCACTGTCATAAGATTGTGTGGTGGCGTGTACGAAATTATGACTATTCCACTCATCCGCCGCGTGTTTGATATTGACCAATAACGTTTAGCAATTCCTCGGATATAGACCAATCTCTGCTGTTTATCTTACAATATTCAATATACAATATACAATATTATACTATGATATAGAATTATTCATCTCATGCCCGGTTTCTACAAACTAGTGAATTACCTATGGGTAAATTATCCATGGACAAATTAGTTCCATTTAACCTACAATGATATAATGAGCAAGGCCTTGGAGTTGTACAGTTAATTTAATTCAGAAGGCTTTGATTCTCATTGTTTAAATATTACTATTGATCCTATGAAAGGTTAAATTTTATCCAGCCATCCATGAAAGGATAAATTAACCCGAAGATTTGCCCTTGGAAAGATCTAGCCCAAGTTTGTAGGAACATTTTTTCTGTCATTTTCATATTTACCCAGAGCAAATTTATCTAGAAACTCGCCACAAGTGTATGTGATTTCTATCTTTAAATTATTTGTGTTTGTGTGGTGTTATTTTTGTGTAAATTCTGTACATTGGATAATTTACCCATAGGTAATTCACGAGTTTATAGAAACCGGCCATTAGTCGGGTAAATTATGAATTCGCCCGCAACTCGTATGCACCCCTGTTTTCGATATTCTTTAATATCGAGAATTTGTTAAGACATTTGAAATGTAAAAAATTACAAAAATACTGGATAAAATAATTTCCGAAACGATGGTTTTGAAGACTTTTTTCATCTTCTTACTTAATTGTTACAATAGAGAATATGATTTCATCATCAACATGACGTCTATTTTAAAAAATTAGGTAACTTTATCATATCATACATAGCTGCCTAGTATATAGTTTGTTTGCAGGCATATACATGTTTTATTGAACTGTCACATTTTCCTTTCAGTACAGAATACAGATGAAACCGTGCATTTTGTTTATTAGAATTAATAATATTATTACTTTGAAAATATAAATATAGAATCTTCGTTAACCAGATATCACTATATTGTGTTTTGATATCAGATTATTCGAAACATATGTTCCGTATTGTGTTATTGAAACATCCCTAATTGGAAAAAAGAAGCGAATGCGAGCAAAGCTCTCTTTCCCTCTGAAATTCTCAATTATTTAAAACGCCTTCACGTATAAACCGTTTAACTCACCTCTAGCAAATTTTTCCCAACGCTTAAGAATATCATAGACTTACTTACTTACTCACTTACTCAATGGCAATAGACAATTCCTCAACAAGCTAAAGGAATATTAACTATTTTATGGAACCCGAAAGTTAAATGCTCCGCTTACCTGAGACCGCGATTCAACCCTATTCTGTACTAACTCCAATCATCGCTCGCAAATCCTACTTCCCTTAAATCACTCATAGTATTGTCCTCCCACCTACATCCAGGTTTTCCGAGTAGTCTTTTCCCTTCGGATCTCCCGGTCAATACTTTTGAGATATGTCTTTCCTCCCCCATGCGCGCAACATGTCCATCCCATTTCATCCTCCGTGATATAATTTACCCTTACTATATCCGGTGAGCGTACAGGTCATGAAGCTCGTCGTTATGCAGTTTTCTCCAGTCTCCATTTTCATTCTTCATAGGCCCAAATATTTTCCTAAGCACCCTGTTTTCGAACCTTCTCAGATTATGTACTTCCTGAAGAGTAAGGGACCATATCTCACATCCATATAATACAACCGGCAGGATTGTAGTCTTATAAATTCTTGAGTTTTGTCCATTCTGTAGCGATAATCTTAATGATTTATGTATAGCGTAGAGCTTTATCACTGGTACTCACAAACAAATACAACAACCCAGGAGTCTACAAACTAAAATGCAACGACTGCCCAAAATTCTACATAGGACAAACAGGCCGAAGTTTCAAAACACGATACACAGAACACATACGAGCTCTCAAACAAAACACAGACTCCGCCTATGCAAACCATATAATAACCACAGGACACGAATACGCAGACATCAATACAGACATGGAAATCCTACACATTAACCACAAAGGTCACACACTCAACACACTCGAACAATATGAAATATACAGACACACCACACAAGACAACACCAACATCCTAAACGAACAGTTACAATTCAAATCGCACGCGCTGTACGATACAGTTATCCAGAAATGTCTTCCCAACAACAACAACAACAACACGGAAGTGAGTTGCTGAAGATGGCCGCTCCATGCGGTTGAAAGCGCTCCAACAGGTAACAAAATACCGCAATTTAGTAGTGAGTACCAGTCTTATAAATGTTCATTTTTAGATTTTTGGACAGAAGACGAGAAGGTAAGAGTTTCTGAACTGCAAAGAAACAGGCATATCCTGATTTTATACGACACTTAACTTCTGCCTTAATAGGCTGTTATTGTGTCGGTAATTATTGCTCCCAGATATTTGAATTATTCCAATTGTTCGAACGATTTACCGGCTATTCTAGACTAGAATGTCATCAATCTTGATGATGATATGTATTCTGCCCGAAGGCAGGTCCAGACCCGGGACGAAGCCGTGGGGTGATGACTACGACTCGTCCAAGATGATTGAGACAAGGGTGATACCGCGGAGATTTGCCTCTCACGGGATGGGAATGAAAGGACACAATACCCAGTCCTGAATCCAGGAAGGAAATTTTCCTCCGCTGAAAACTCCCCGACCCGGCCAGGAATCGAACCCGAGCCGCCAGGGTGATGGGTAGTCACGCTACCAACTCACCTTCGGCGGCGGACTAGTTAATAAAAAATACATCTACCTAACATTAATTCATTATTTACGAAAACATGTCCATTTATTTAACACACTTAATGGCTCCATAGTGCGAGGTTATTCTTTATGGCATCCTGTTTCTTAAATGTGACTGAAATATGACTGAATGGGAGGAAAACTTTCAAGAACAAGCCTGGTAAAATTTCACACAAGAAGAAGTACAGTTGGGAGCTGACGAGATGATCCCTGGCATGACTATGGGGCTCTTATCTGCAGTCAATAGCAGCGCTCCCCTACACTTGCAGTTATAGCACAACACCGTCTTCCCCCTGCATACCACCACCAAATCACGGATCATCTCGTTTCTCTATATTATTATGACAACTCTATGTGTCTTATTTTGTCTGTATAAGAACCTAACAAATGTCAGATTAAAAAGAATACATACCCATACAGATTCTTCTCCGGTTATTTCCGGTTCAGGTTCACTTTGTTCTTCCTCATAGTAAGCTGTTATAGTTCTTTTGAGTATTCCTCCCATCTATCAAGAATTTCTGTTTTCATTGCGAGCATTCTACCGAAACTGTCTCTGACTGCTGATGTTTTGCTACTGAAGTTTCCTACAATTTTATTGATTGCTCTGAATAATTCTTCTGGTCTATTTTTGAGACTAAACTCTTCAATTGCTTTGCATTCATTGTTAATGAAGTATTTTCTTGCTTGATATTGAAATATTCTATTTAGCCTTCTTACTTGTTCTGTATCTCCTCTTACTTTTACATTCCTTCTATTTATTCCCATTAGGCATAGGTAAATAAATATATGTATATTTCAAAAAATCCCTATTGTTTCTTATTGCTAACTTGAATTTCAACAGCAAGAAAAAATGTAAATGGACCTACCATGATATTTATATGTACAGTTGCATCAACCCGTATATTAAGAAAGTTACTTTTATAAGTAAAGTTTAACCATCCTATTTTAGTATTGTGTTTTTCGAAATGCTGCGAAAAGCAAAAACAGTTGATATTTACTGATTTTAATTGGCCTAATCCCTCTGTGGCGCTATGTCTCCGTGTTCAACTTAGCCTCCAACAAAAGTAAGTAACGGACGCAACCCTAGAAATAAATGCGGACAGTGCATAAGGCTGATAACCAAGCCATTTTCGTGTGCTGAATGTTTAAACACTTGGAAAGTCATCCTTCTGCAACCCTAAATGCAACCACGCCTGTACGGAGAACATTTCACTTTACCTACCTGAACTACCCACATCTGCTTATTTGTGCCTCGTTTCTTCTATTTTGTTTCGCGGGCCGAAAAATAACTTCCAAGGGCTGTAACTTATGTATCCCGCGGGATGCCTGTTGAATAGCCCTGATAAACATGAACTAACATGAATTTGAATTACATTTAATTATACTTTTTATGCATCTGCATTATTGAAGTACCGGTATATGATTTTTTAAAATTTGTTGTTAGTTTCTTTAATATCCATAACATTATTTTGGCCTTTACAAAGTAAATATAACGTGTTAAATTACTTTATTTATTGTATATACGAATTGTCAGTGCTTTATATATAAGTATTGTTCCCGGATTTTGATTTCTGTGGATTAAATTTTTTAAATTTCCGGCTTAGATTTTGCGATTTGTTGACTCCAGTAGTATCGTTCATTCTGCTAATCATTTAAATGAGCGCAATGTTGAAATAAAAATAAAAATAACGAATAGTTCAAGTGAATAGCTCTTCATCGCGTCGTGTGAATTTTAAAGTTCTCATTCTGTGATAGTAATAATTGATGGATCGATTTATTATTAATTTCACGCCGACTGCATTCTTTGTTGAGTTTACTATAATTCCATTTCGCGCCACATATACTATTTTATGACGCTATTTGTACATTATGGTGTTTTAAATAACAGTAATGGTTATTAGTTTTCATGCGGCAATTACAATATGGCCATTGGCATAGATCGGTATCGAAATGATATCAACTTACACAAGCTGTTTTATGAGTAATCAGACAATTTACGTTTATAGTGTTTGATGTGTGGTTTAGTACAATCAAATTAAAACAGTCATAATGAGGTTCTTATAATATATCTAAGGTTATATATTAAAATCACGTTTAAAAAATGGTTTGACGCTTGATTTAAGGCCAGAAACTTGTTTATTATTTTTCGAATAATTGACAGTAGAAAGTGTGAAATTTTCTCGGTGAATGAGAGTTAATGAAAATACATCTTGTAAAAAGTAAATACAGTAAAACAAAAAAAATCAGGTACACCTATAAAACAAAATGTCAGATGAAAAATAGTCCATATTTATGAAACTATTGCGCTTTATATTAATGTTCCGTGAGAAAGTTTGATCAGCATTTGTGAAAGAATAAGTAGAATAACTAGAATATTAAAATTTCTCACGTCCACAATATTCCTTTATTTTTGCTAAAAGTCTGAAAGCGTACAAATACGCAGTCAAATATTACAAAGCTTTTTTTTGTGGGTACAAGATTAAAAATTTGAACTCTTTGGAATTTTCCAATCGGTTGTAGGCTAAAAGCTGTAAGACTGTCGTAGATGTGAATAATGTCACGGCCATCCAGCCGCTTTTTCCATTCTTGTAGGGCAAGTAGAAACATAAAATTTTGCACGATTATGGTGGTTGAATGTGCTAATATTTATGCAAAACTTTACGATTCTAGCTGTCTTATAAGTGAGTCAAAAAGTACTTAATGTGAGCAAAATATAGAAAATATCCTTAAAATCAAGATACCCAGCTCTTCTAAGGTGTAAACGATGGAGATACGATAACAAAAAATCATAGGACCAGATTTGTAGATCCCTCAAAATCCGTTACTGCTTTCGTAATCGATTTTTTATACGACTTACTGTTTACCTATTATAAGCCTCCAAAGAAGGTCTCCAAAGACCGTCCATGTCCACAATTTTGAACGTTTTTCGGTGATTAAAAAATAAAATAGGAACTGTTTGGAATATTTTCGTTGGTTACACGCTATAAGCTACAATTATGCAAAATTTCAAGTTTCTGGAAGTGGGTAAACAATTTGTCAGTGAGTGAGTCCCACGACTTTTTAGTATAGTGATGATTTGTTATTTTATAACAATTTTGCCTTTAATTGTTCGTTACTCCAGTACCGATCAGCGATTTGGTTCAAAACTATGCATGTAATAAGTGTGGATACTTTCCTGAAAATTCACAAAAAGATAAAATACAAAGCAAAATTTGAAGTAAACAAATTTATCAATTTCCTAGACTTACCATCGTAAAAGACAATACGCCGATACACAAATTCAAAATTTGCAGAAAGCCTACTATTACAGACACACTGATGCAAAACAGTTCCAACCACCCAACGCAGCATGAAGACGCTGCATTCCAAATCATGCTTTCACAGACTTCAGAACACACCACTCTCCACTGAAGACTACACAGAAATGATAAATTCTTTATTTTTGTTCACTTTGTAGAGATGTAACTTAAATGAAATTAGCAATATAAGATACCTCACATAAACCAATGACCAAAATCAGATATTCATTGACAGCCTACAGCACGAAATCAAAACAAAGAAAAACACTCTTAGACAAGATAAATACACACATCTACACGAACACAAAACTTACCGAGTAATTCAGAAAACAAGAATACATAATTGAGGACCATTTTGACAAAACTCAACATCTCCATTTTTCCAAATTCGTTTTTTAATGGTTTTAGGTGCTATGAAATGAGATCTTTAAGATGGTGAAAAAGAACATAAGAAAAGTCAACATAACAAATTCAGTTTGAAGCCTCAATACGCAAGGTTTCTATCTTCTATATGTTAATAAAAACTAGAGAAACATTATCCCGAACAATTTATGTTTTGGCATATTTTGAGTTTTGTCAAAACGGTCCTCAATTGCATTCAGACCATTTGTATCCGATTTTGTTCGAGAAACTATACTACTTAACGGCACTATTTCTATCAGTTTCGTTATTAAGTGCCAGTATGGTACTTTATGATATTGTGTGTGGGGGACGGAAAATGTATGTCCGTCTGTCTGTCTGTCTGTCCGTGTGTCTTTACGCGCCATAACTCAAATACGCTTTATGATTTTCATGAAATTTGGTATAAGCATTTATAACGTCCATGGCAAGGAGACTATTAATTTTGAACCTAATCGGTTGATCGGTACCAGAGTAACAACTAATTAAAAGTCACATGTTTTTTTTTTAATTTTTGTACACCGGTATAATTTCACAGTTAACACTATTCCTTCACATATGCTTATCAAACAACTTCGTCAAACTGACTGAGTTAGCCAAATGGTAACGTCTTGGACTCGTATTCTGCAGGTCCCCGGATCGAATCCTGGAGACGGCCGATTTGACATTTTTATATATATATATATATTTTTTTTTTATTATTTTTTTTTATGTGAGTGCGCGATTGTCAAGGTATCACAAATCTGTAGTTTTGCTGACGCTGGTCGATTTTAATCTGATTATAAAAACTTATTTTCTGCATATCATAATTGCAATTATAATTGATTCAACAAATACATACTGGCGCTTTGTTATATCAGTTTACCTGACTTTATATTCATTACAACACGGGTGTATCACATTTCACAATAGTTAATCTTAGCTATGAGATGATTTTTAAAAATTTGCGTTTTTCACAATTCCAGAAGTTCAATTTTGAGAACCTTATACATTAATAAAATTCCTATCTTAAAGGATTATTTTTATAAAATGCATTTGGTACAACAATAATATATATCCTAAGCTGTTCAAGCATCCTCTACCATAGCGGAGATGCCGAGAAAATAGAAAATGAATACGTATAAAACTTCGTAAGTATTTTCTATTATTTAATATAAGATTTTGAATAAAATCTCTAATGAAAACTACGGTTCACATTTTGATGATAAACAAAACTCTAGGGATGTAATCCGCCGCGATGGGTGTATAGGTAGCATACTTGCCTTCTACCCTGGCGGTCCGGGTTCGATTCCCGGCCGGGTAGTGGATTTTTCAGCAACGAAAAATCCCCCGGGTTCAGGACTGGACATCACCCAGGAAAATTAAAGGCTATATTAAAAAAAGCCTAAATTAAAGTGTGGTGATGACTGCTAGAAAAAGAGTAGAGTAGGGTATTCACAATAGATCTATAAAGGTCGCAGTGTTGAGAAGCCGGCAAAAGGCTTATACTACCCCCTTGTAATCTAATCTAATCTAGGGATGTAAGGGGAGCAAAAAATTCAGATTATGATGAATATAACTTGCCATGGCAAAAGACATGCTTAGGTTAATAAAGGAACCGAGAGATACGCTACTGGGTGTACTTACCACTTCGGCATTTTCTCCACTCTGTGCTGCATGGAGTACTATATGTTAAAAAGTAAAAGGGAAAGAAAATATTTTATATACTTGAACCTTTCATTCATTTAATTTTTCAATCTAAACCAATTCTGATAATATAGGATACTTTTTAGCATTATACAGTAACATTCCTTTTAGTCTATACTTCAATATGTATTTTTGTTAGAGAGCACTCGTTCATTTGGCTTTTTTAGTTGAGTTTGATTGTCTGAATACTCGTAAATTTAGCTTTAATGTGTTCGGACTTTATAAACTGTAGGGTAGTGTAGTTTATTACCACAGCCCTTCACTTTTTGCATTTTATACAGCTATGCTCATATGCATTAAATGAGTGAGGGTTTGCGTTTACGACCACAGCTGATACCAACACAACCTGTGCGTGAGGAAGCATGTAGTGTGTATGTGATGAGCCTGGGTGATTATTTTCGCTATCCTGCACACCTAGTTAGGCTCTTGGAGTTATTAGAATCATTCTCTTGAGAGATTTATGCGCTTTTATTTTTAATTTATTTATTTTTAGTAAACATAGGGAACTCACTCAATTCCAAATAGCTAGCAAAGGAAGGTAATAAAATCATGTAATTTAAAATATATCTGTGCAGATTTTAACACCTTATTCTTTCGGTAGACACAAAGAATAAAATTAATCTGACAGTTTTTACGCAAATTAAATACAACTCCACATACTCTGTGGACGTCAGCCAAGAGTGTCTTCGTTCCGTAGTGCATTCACTTTTATATACGTGTCAAAGGTCACTGCCACCGGAAGAGCTATCTGGCAGTGTATTGTTGCCATTCTATGGGACATTTCAACATAATTATCAGAAAATTCAAATTCGATTTTACATTTATTTAAAATTATCTACTGTATCTTATTACTCAAGGTGCTCTATATATTACAGTAATATGAGAAAGCGATTTTGTGCCTAGCTCAGCCGATAGATATGAAGTCCTTGGAAAAATTATACTGGCTTTATATTGCAGGAGTCTATGTATACAGAATGAAGAAAAACTCCAAAGTTACTGAGCATAATAGTAATTTCATTATCACTTGAAACTCTTTCACGATGTATACCGTCATAGTCACTGTTTTAACACTTTGGTAGATTTATTCATCTTCATTGAACTCTTTTTTGGAGTTTTGTCAGCTAATTGATTCTCTTTTCGAACATGCTGCGAGCTTCTCTTCTACGACATACGAAATTTCCTAATCCACTCGCTGAGTAATGGAAGTTGTGCGTCTGTTGGCAGGTCTCTATTATATTACAAACATGTGATTATAATTTACAGTGAATATTATATTCGCGGCCGTTTCGAAAATCTGTTACGGATATAATAATAAAGCCTATCATTTGTTACGGAACCATACAAATTAACTAGGTTTAATCAATAAAAGGTAATTTTGACTGCGAATTAATTAATCGATGTTACGGTCCAATATGTCAAAAGAATCACGTTAAAAAGTTCGTTGTAATTAAATATTTTTCAAGTTAGTCCAGTTTCTGATTTTCACGTAATAACTTTTAAAACCTTGTCACTTCCCGTTACTTTCTATTCCCTATCATTCAAACCCTTACAAATTTCATTGTTATACAGTGCCATCAAAAACTGTCTCCGCAGCTCTGGTTATGTTCGCCACTGATGCGAAAGTTGGTATTTCACCTTACTTTCCTTTCAGATTAGTAACAGGTAACCGCAGTAGGCCATGTTCATTACTGACATGCGTATATTTGCTAAAGTTGATGAGTCGAAAACAGGAATAAGTAAATACATTCAGACTTTTAAAGTTTTCTAAAATATTAAAGTAAATATGCGTCTTCAAGAAAACGGTAAACATTTTCAACATCTTCTGTAAATATAAAAGTTTTATGTCCCTTTTTCTTACGTCATAAAATAATGACTTTACAGCCATTTCACGGAAAGTGAGCCTGAAGTATCCAGACTGTAACAGCCTTTTAATATTAATTGAAACGTATATTTCATCACTAAAAATCATGAAATTAATTTTCAGAATATGTTATTCAGTAGACTAGTACTGAATTTAGAAAGAATTTAATTTCAGAAAAGCTGCTACTTGCATTTTAACGTTCTGCTATAAGGAGTTTTGTTAAACAATTTCAAAAGTAAACAAGAAACACGCCATTTCTTGTATTATTTAGACTAAAGAAATAATGACATAATAAACTAGAATACAAAAATAAATTAAAAATACCTAAAATACTTAACTTTATCCTGCCATTTTTAAATTAGCATTTAAATACATATTTCAAGGAGAATATCTGCATATATTTGCGCATATTTTGTGTATTCTGGGCCTACTGCATAATATGAATCCTATCCCTCATCTCATTAAGGTAAATAGCTTCGCCTAAAAGTGTCTCAATATATCATGCAGCACTTCTGCCAGCCTAAGGGGAATACACATAAACCCCAAAGGGATAGTATTGGCTTTTAAACTATGCGTTTTCACCATTGAATTAGTTATTAAATTATTAAATGCTAATGTGTGAACATATTTGGGCCTAACGCATTTTATATTTATAAGATATCTTTAAACGCCATGCAGTGACGTAACTACATCATTGCTATAGTTCCCTGCGGTGAATGTTGGTAAAAAATTAAAGAAATATAATCTTATTTGATTAATTAATAACCAAATGCACACATTCGCACGGGTCCCCGTGGACTGTACGTGCTTATTGAAAACACAAGAGAAAAAATTGAGAACAAATAATTAAATAAATAACATACAAAATAACACAAACAAATTAAGCCTATCCCTCACCCTCCACCCCCGCTGCCCAGTTTGCCGCTTTCGCGAACCTGAGCTGTCTCGCCTTCATTAAAAGTTTCCCAATGCTTTCCTCAACTTTTGCCTGCCAGTAACTCCAAATATATTCTTTGTTCCCTGTTTGATTCCGTAAAAGATGATGGTAAATATTTTTCCATCCAGTTTTCCAAACCTCTTCAGTTAGCCAGAACATGAGACCAAGATTCTTCCCCCTTACATATGGGACAGATTCTCATCCTTTCCCTATGTATTTCTCCTTTCCCGACACCAATTTTAACCGCGATAATAATTCAAGTGAAACCATACTCATACGTTGGGCATTTGTCTGTTGTCTTATCAGTAGGGACCGGATTCTTGGGTTTTTACCTATTTTTTTCCTTACTTCCAAAACAAAAAGCGCTCATACACTTTTTCGAATCATGTCCATAGGATTCACCCACATTAATTCTGTGGCACCTAAAAATACCTAAATGGGGTATAAAAACCTAAATATACCTAAACGGGATATAAAACCTAAAATATCTAATTTAGGCTCCTTTTTTGTCGTTTTTCTTTGTCAGTTGAGAAATCGATATTTTGCGGGGAGAGAATAATTTTTGTCGGTTAGAAATTAATACCACCAGCGGTTCATTCAACCCATTGTCGTCTAGGATGGACAGTATCAAGAGAGGAAAAGAATACTGGCGTATTCCTTTTAAAATATTCGTACGAACAACCATTGTTGCCGTGTATGAACAAGGATATAGATTTCTATATTTTAAAGCGCTTGTTTTTTGTTTGTCTTTAGTACTTCCCTGTTATTCATACTGAGTGGTCACGCTGTGAGTTTTAAGAAGACGTGTTAATTATGTCGAAACAAATGAAATCGAGTTTATTACGGCAGTGGATTGGCGACGATCTGAATTTCAATACAGATGGTAAAGTAATATTTTATCAAGCCTGCCAGAAACACATATTATTTACCTTTCTAGAAAAGGAAGAACTTGAAAGATATTTAGTGATATACTGTAACCAGGAAATGTGAGGCAATCCTATTTTCACTGCTTCTTTTGATTGTTTATGCTTTCTTTCTTCAATTGTATAATGTCTTAAAGCAAGTTTACACAAATTTAAGTCAATTTTGTTAAGTTAAACTTTATAAGTATTATGTACTCAATCCTATGTAGCACATTCAAATTCATTAAACCAATTATTCTACTCAAAAAAGATATTTTGGACAAAAAACCTAAAAAAAACTATTTCACCTAATGGAAAACCTAAAACACTGTTTTTAAAAACCTAAAAATCCGGTCCCTACTTATCAGTATCCTTCAAACGGTTCTTAAGCCTAACCTTTCTCCATACATTTCTCCTATTTCCCTGCCCATCCATCCAAACGTATCCATCCCTATTGTTTCTAACCATTTTCTTAAATTGGAAGCCCATGTCGTATTTACTGTTCTTCATAAAAATGTTGCTCTAATTAGAGACTGATCCCCCAGCATAAGTTGTAACCAATATTTCACCGCCCTAATTTTACACTCTGTAGTTTCACTTCAAAATCTCTCATAATGCCACAGTTTTCTTTGCGCCTCCCTTCCCCCAAAGTCCCTTAAAAAAATCGCGTCAAGACTTGATCTAGATTACCTGTTTATTTGGATATTGGTAGGTAATAGGTCTGTTCCTTTAAAGATAAATGTATTCACTTAAAAGCATATATAGATATATTAACCTGTCTACTAGTTTTTGTATCACACGAGGACAGTATCTGCATTTTAATACAAGACTTCTATTTTATGGACTTGAAATACATTTTTTTAACAGTTTTAAGAATTTTTAGCAATACTTTTGACTAATTTAATGTATGTATCACAAGTTTTTATACCTCTAGACTAATAGCTTACGCTACTTATATATGTCGAATGTGTTAAAATAAGTTATGTTTCTCAAAATAGGCAAAATTTTTAAGGTTTTAAATACTGATACTGATACGGTGGCAATTGTAATTTAAAAACAAATTGTATAGCTCAGTAGGAAAATGACAAAATAGTTGAGTTATTTACACGATTCCTTTCTGGTTTGATACCTTCCTTCACGTAACATCTCAATATCTTCATGTTATATCCATTGCTTGTTCCTTGCACATTGCGATAACTGCTCAGCTATAACATGGATGCCACACAATAATGTCGAAATGGAATACCATGATTGGCAGATTTAAGGTTCAAATTGAAAGAGTAACATGTTGGTGGAACATATGTCTAATCAAAACTAAATCATCAGAAAGCTCCAGTAAAGCGCGAAACACGATAGCCTGTAGAACGTATGGATGGTCTGGCATATCTTTAAAGTATTTTTCAAATGATAAGCCATTTCCTTCACCGGCAATCACGTGTACGAGCTAACGGAGTGCCGCTAGCAGTAAGAGTCTTCCCTCCGTCTCGCCGTCTCTGATTGGACTTTTTTTTTTGGGTGCCCTCCCTTACCCCCGGAGTGCCAAGCAATGAAGCTTATCACCTCCGGTCAAACCAAATTTTTGTAACCATTTGTTTGATGTGTTCACCTAATAGTGTCCTTATGTACATCCTGATGGGATGTGTGGTGAAATTGACATGTTTGGGCTGTGTTCAGTAATTGTGTCGTTGTGTATTAGCGCGGGTTTGACTTTCTTGCCATAAGTCGATTGCTTGTCGTTAGTTGTGCGTCTCTGATTGGACCGCGTATCTAAGCAGGAGAAGGAAAAACGGCTTGTCATCTACAAAACACTGTAGTGTAGAAATGGTGTAGGCTACTAAGAACAGGCGCCATCTTGATCATACCGGTTGAAACTAACGATTGACACGGATGGGTATCTCTGTAAGCTTTATTCATCATTGTATAAATAGCCTATTCATATTGCTGAAATATTCTTTTAAATTGCATTTCGTAGAAATACCCAGTTCTTACCAGAGTGTGTCGAAATTCACATAAGAAATTGTGTATTCTAATTAATTTTACGATATTATGCTGTTTTTGTTTTGGTCGTGAAGGAAATTTCAACGTTTTACTGTAGGCGGGTAGATAGTCCCCCGCCGAGGGCACATGCAAAGAGGGTTGCAAAATAACATTAGAAACATGGTAGAGATAAATTGGCACAATCTGTGCTTTATTGTAAGCCTACATCTATGAATAAACAAAATGTTTAGTCCCTGCCATAAATATAGAGTTTGTTTTACATTTTTATTTAGTTAAAATCAGAATAGTTTGCATTTGCTCAGTTATAACATGGATGGTGCACGTTATAAAAACAATATAAGTTGCTCGTCGTTGCACATTATTAGTCTCCGTCGGCCTGGGAAGCACAGACTGTAGGCCTATGGTGCTGGCTTTCTGTTCGATTGCTTCTTTGTGCGTCAAGTGGCAGTCCCATGTCTGATGATTTCAGGCATGTATAAAAAGCATTAATGAATTTCATATGAGAAAGGAGTTGGTAATATTATTATATTTTCACTTACAACCTTATACCCTCTACAGAATTAGACTAATACCTTAATATAAATAATTATTTTTTTGAAACCGTCAAGAAATTACATTTATTATTATTACTACATTACATTACTTACATTATTTCACATTTACTACAAGTAAAAACAAATAAAACCAACAGAAAATACTATTTCTAATTTAAAATGTAAGGTATGCCCCTATATGAGCAAAGCTCGTGTTTAGGGGTTATAGTAGATTAAATATAAATCTAATTATATATCAATGCACAGTATACTACAAACGAAAAATTATAAATGTATGAGTACAATTTATACAAAAATAATTTTGCAGCATTAACCAGTGGTTTATATAGAATTTACAACAACAAAAAATAGAATAAATTGGGTTGAAACATTGAAAGACCAAACAAAATTAAAGTTGTGCTTTTAATTTTATATAATAATTTTTATTTTCCTCTTAAAATATCTAAGATTGTAATTTCCATATTCAGGGTGATCAGCAATAAACTTGTTATACAATTTCAAACCATAATTTTGACCATGTAATTGTAATTCATAGAGTATTTTTTTGTACCTTACATGTTAAGCTAGGATAAAAATTAAACCTTATATTATACGTAGTTTTTCTACAAAATATAGTCAGTAGTTAAACTTAAGCATGTGAGGAATTATTACCCACACATAAATTCAGTATTTATCACCTTTTCTTGCAACTGTGCAAACATATTTAAGGTCAATTTATGTAACTTAGACTTACAAAAGAGATAGGAAATGCATACTACTGTATAAATACAAGATGAATACTTTACACATTTTATCTGAACAGGGCTTAGGATGGCATAACCTTATGCCGAAACGCATCCCCAGAAGTACGAGGAAGAATCAGCAGTGAAACTTTTATTGTGCCATAAGTTAATTTTAGTTTTAATATCTTGATTGTATCCTAAATACATATTGTTTAACCACTGACTATATAATGTACAAACACTTTGTCTAGCTTAGCATGTAAGGTAAAAGAAAGACTGTATTAACATTTTATTTTTATAAGGTGGTACTTGTGTACGAGGATATAAGTGAAAAAATCATATTATAAAAGTTATTAATAAATTTCATTTTTACCAATGAGGGGATGTTATATAATAAGAATTTAATTTCCACCTTATACCCTCATTAATTACGTATGTAGAATATCTAGGAGATTTTGCCAATAACATTCACATTCACTTTGAGTTAACAGTATTTAATTTCACTTGTAAGTTTTGCTATAGTAGGTGTGTTCATCTATAGTAGGTGTCTACATCTATAGATGTACACACCTACTACAGCAAAACTTACAAGTGAAATTAAATACTGTTAACTAAAAGTGAATGTGAATGTTATTGGCAAATCTCCGAGATATCCTACATACGTAATTAATGATGGTATAAGGTGGAAATTAAATTCTTATTATATAAAAAAGTTATGTTTAAATGGATGAGTTTCTGGCAGCGGTCACAGGCCTAAGTTACAATACAGCCCTATTGATAAATAACCATAAAAAGAACCGATTGGCTCGTAATAAATAAGGGTGAAATAATGCCGCTAATTCATATTTTCACTAGTTCGTTCGAGTATGACATCTTATTTGTGTTTATTTTAACAGATAATAAGCTAAGTGGTTATTCAGACTCACTTTTAGATCTTTAAATTGTGTTTATTTGGCACGCATTTAAATTGGTTTGTTACTTTTTAATGATATTGTCTGGTTGAAATAACTTTTGTAAAGCATTCGATTCCCTCCAGAAATAAGCGTAGAGCGAAGCACATTTGTTATAGATGAGATTGCTCTCAAAGACACCCGCACAGACTCGATGGAACTCAAGAGCAGCGCCTCTAGTACTTAGTATCCAATACGTGCATCTCTCTCCTTGCCTCTCTCCCTCCATTGTACTTGCTACAAGTAGGGTGCGTCACTTTGTACTCAAGTGAACTTCTCTTTTCTTGCCTTTCCTAATCAAGCATTGATTTGTTAAGCTCTATTGACGTAGATGTCTGAAAGAGTCAATTAACGCCAAAATGCTACGCAGAATAACAGTGTCCTCTACTAAGAGGGAAATAAGTTAATGAGAGAATTCCATGAACAAGTTCTAAAATTTGGTAGGCCTATTACTCTCACCTTCTGTAGTGTTAGAACTAATACCGTTCTAAGTTGTAGGCCTAATGGTTTGATGGCACTTCTTAATTGTGAAAATATCCCAGTTAATTCATACATGTATACATACATATACATGCATTCATATTAGGGATGGGTCCTCGATACTTTCGATACCTCGATACTCTCGATACTTGCATGATATCGGCATCGAGCGATACTTCAGAAAACTCGCTCGGTACTTTTTCGATACTTTGGTAATTCTGAAATTTAAGGAATACGGTATCTCTTTCTACTTTTACTAGTCTACTAGACATAGTAAATACTTCTATTTCACCTTGAAATGGGGAAAACCACTCTGTGGCTTTTGTCTAGTCATAAATAAAGACTTTCCGACTTTTAAATCAACGCAGAAGAGATTCTTAATTGTTTTGTTTCCTGTCAAACGTTTAGTTTTAATGTGGAGTTTAAAAATAATTAATTATAGGCTACTGATGATATTACATTCTGTCTCATGAAATATGC
This sequence comes from Ectobius pallidus, assembly GCA_964059195.1. Taxonomy (NCBI): domain Eukaryota; kingdom Metazoa; phylum Arthropoda; class Insecta; order Blattodea; family Ectobiidae; genus Ectobius; species Ectobius pallidus. Next base: position 19,692,632 of record CAXKWD010000005.1, read on the forward strand.
ACACTTAATTAATTTATTTGGTATTACACAGTTCTCTCAACGTTTAATTTTTAATGTACCTATTTATTTAAACAGGAAATGTTGACGGTATCGAGTATCAAAGTATCGAGTATCGAGGGAAAAATCATGTATCTGTATCGAGTATCGAGTATCGAGAAAATCTGGTATCGACCCATTCCTAATTCATATACATACATACATACATACATACATACATACATACATACATACATACATACATACATACATACATATTTACATACATACTGTCTTCGATCCCTTAATTCGTTTAATTACCATGGTTGTTTCCACATGATGCATTAGCTTGTTTCGAGCTTTCAAATAGCTTTAAAGAATTTTGCGATTTTATATGGTGTGATTTAGTAGACCAATTTTTATATAAACTTTAGGACTGGGGTATGGCCGTGCTCCGACCGTGTCAGGTCGACTGGAATAACCTGACGGCATTAATTTAACAGTTTCATTTTCACTGATAAGCAGCTGGGTATTTTCACAGATGCGCCTACCATGCTGTCATCCATGACAGCAGAACAATTACGGCACACTTTGCCCTTCGGCGCACATTCCTGTAAGTGAAAATTAAAAGTACCCTTACAGTCACGTTTCACACACTCACACACACTACATGTGCTCTTCGATTATCTTTATTCGTTTCACACCATGGTAATTTTCCAATTATGCCTTAGCTAGTAAATATAGCTCTATTTCACGACTTTGTGTGATTTTATTTATACGGTTATCATTTCTGTTAGCAAAAATAGCTTCAGGGTACTTCAAAAGGTGTAGGCTATTTAAATTAAAGCTCGCTATCGAATTTCGGAGTCGAACACAATTATTCCTCTTCCTACCGTAAATATGGGACGAGAAGAGGAAGTAATAATTATGTGCAGGTTCTGTTTCTTAAAGACTAGTTTTACAAAGGACAAATGACCTTGAAAACCAGCATTTTAAGAGGGGGAAATATAGTAGTCATTTTATTGCGAATCCAAGAATTAAGGAGATGGCCAGATGAAAATTTTATCATTTTGATGCTCTTTTCGTGCCATATTTATGGTAGGTAGAGAAATAAATGTGTTCGACCCCGAAAGTCAATGGCGAGCTTTAACGTAAATAGCCTACACCTTTTTTCGTTTTATTTATAATTTTTTAATAATTATTTTACTATTACAAATTTTATTAGAAATTACAAAATTGAAGAACCTTGAAGCTATGTTCAGAAAAATGGGTCTGTGTGTGTGTGTGTGTCATTCTGCGAACAGCCTAGATCGAGGTAATATAAAAACATAATTAATTTGTGCTAGGTACTTTCTGGGGCTGTGGCATGGAGATAGGCGAAGGCTCATTTTATTACCATAATTTTATATTTTTGACTTATAAAATATAACTTTCTCGAAAATATGATTTTGTTTAAAATCTACTTGAGGAGCTTAGTAGGCCTCAGAGCTAAATTTTTATTTGAATTTTTCACAAACTCTCTGAAGTGTTGTTATAAACTCAGTTTATCATAGTGAACATTAAATTTTTGCATCAGGTTGAAACAACCGAATACTCATTCGTAGCAATATAATTAATTATAAAAATCTTACACTCACTACATGGAATTCCACTCCATGTGTAGTCCCTTATTCTATATCAGATTATGAAGTGAGGAAAATGAATTTTTCACATGACAGTGGCAAACAATTTACGTGACTGCATTACACGAGGTTTAATTTGGATTGTATATCCTTCAGGGATGCTATTAAAAGCGTGGCAACACATTTTTCCTAATTTTTACAACCTTTTTGCAAAAAAATTACATTCTAAAAAGCGTGAAGAGAATGTCATTTTTTCCGATTATCTAAAAAAACGGCTTAACGGTTTTGTTTAAACCCCTTCCAACAATTCTATAATATGCATAGGATATTATTGTGTGATAGCCTATATAAAGAATTACAATACAGTCAACCCTCCTTATAATGCCACCGTCTGTTCTCTAACATTTAGTGGCACACACCGAGGGTGGCACTAAAACGAAATTTAATAAAAATGGCATAATACAGTGCTGTATTAATTTATGTACTGTATTATGAAAGAAAATTTAAATAAAAGGAATGTAAAAATCTTGAGCACAAAATAAAATACTGTACAGTAACTCAATTTATTACAGTAGGTTTCCAGTGCTACAGTGCTATATCCAACTAACAATTTTCCTCCACAAAAAATGAATAGTAACAACGGCTCTCTTTATTTTAACAATCTTACGAAAAACTGTAGTGTAGTGTTTAACCGCTGAGTGACCACTAGACTAATGGCCGGTTTCTATAAACTTGCGAATTACCTATGGGTAAATTATCCAACGGACAGAATTTACACAAGAATAACACCACACAAACGCAAATAATTTAAAGATAGCAATCACTTACACTTGTGGCGAGTTTCTAGATAAATGTCCTCTGGGTAAATATGAAAATTACAGAAAAAATGTTCCTACAAACTCGGGCTAGATCTTTCCAAGGATAAATCGTCGGGTTAATTTATCCTTTCATGGATGGCTGGATAAAATTTAACCTCTTTGTAGGATCAATAATAATAATGAATTAAATTAATTGTACAACTCCAAGGCCTTGCTCATTATATCATTGTGGGTGAAATGGAACTAATTTGCCGATGGATAATTTACCCATAGATAATTCACAAGTTTGTAGAAACCGGGCATAAAAGAAGTGAAAGTTTGGAATGTCTAATTGTATGAAGGGCTTTTCTACCTGCCCCACCCTCTGTCTGTCCGACTTCTTAACATTCCACCGCACAACATTTACACTCACTTCTTGGAAATACAGTATAGCGTGTTTCTTAAATAATCTTCATAACATTCACGCCAGTTTTAAAATAATTCTGCAACTGAAAAAACTTACTGCAAGCTATATTTTGTAGAAATCTTGTCTTATATTCACTAGCACTAAATGAATTGGCACAGTAACAAGGTTTATTATGTATTTTATATGGGAGAAGATCCGTTCACTTGCATATATTGGCACAGTGCGAGGGTGGCACTGTAAAGAGGGGCATTATATCGAGGGTTGACTGTATTAGTTTACACTAAGAGCTGAACCTTTTATTTGGGTACACCAATGCATACAAAAACACTTGCTTTCATTGTAAGGAGTTATGAAAATTTTATTTAGTCCACTTGTACCTATGTGTTGTAAAAATCCAGTTTTATTACACCCATTAGTACTGTTCAAATGATTGTTTTAGGCCGAATAATTTATAAATATCTTTCACTTTGTTGTCTTAATGAATTTACATAAACCTTTGCACCTAGATAAAATGAAAGGAAAACGATTAAAGACAGCGATATGAAGTAGTATAAAGAGCATGTAGCTTCATTATATATGATTTGCAATGGGTACTAATATTCTAAGAATGTTGCTATAGCCGGAACGAATAGCACACTTGCCATTGTATCATTTTAAACAGCCTCCTTGAGGAAAGTAGGAGCATGGAAGTGATTCAGTGGTTAATGCTATTTCTTCCAGTATTGACTCTCTCTGGATTATCTGGCAGTGAGCACTCAAATGGTGGTATACTTGAAGCAGTCATTATGGTCCTATCTACTACAAACACTCGTATTTTCTTGCCTTTTTCTTTGCTTCACTCCATCTCCAAATAAGACTTGTTATTTTCCCATTACTCTCTTTGTTTAGTTAGTTCAAGAAGTCAACTAGAAGACACTAGGACATGTTATGTTTCAGGAACTTCATTTCCGACACGTTTGTTTATCATCAAAATAATTACGAATGCAATTACAGACAATATTTACATAATATTGTTCGCTGCTTTAGCTTGTTTTTATTAAGGAAAACTGACAAGAGTATGTAACTTGCTATATAAATTATAATACTATTATTATATCCACAGCAAGCAAAAAGAAATTGTTTCAGTGTTAATCTCTTTTTTATGACTTAGGGACAGTATTTTTACAGTTTGGAAGTAACACAGTACATTTTCAGAGTGAATTGGTCATTTCATTAATAATGAAAATCTCTAATGACATATCGTTGGGAAGTCTATAGATAAATAAAATATTGTTTTTTTGTTGTTGTTGAACATTTTAACAACAATTTGCAAGATAATTTATTTCTAATTAATTATTAATTTCAAATTAATTATTAATTTCTAATTTCTAAGAACTATTTTTCTTTTGGTTTATTTCAAAAGAATGGGCGGTTTTCATGTAAATTAAATCTTCAAAGAACAAAATTGATCATACGCGAGTTGACAAGATTGCATTAGCTGCTTTTGGGATGGAATAATTTTTACTTACTCCCTGAAAGATGATTTTCTGTATTGTAGGTTGGCTACTTCTCGAAAGGAATCATTGACATGTGCAATGTTTTCCGTATTTCATAAAAATAAGTTTCAATATTCTGTCTCCAGTGAATGGTTAATTTGGCAAGAAACAAATCCTTTCGTATGCAGATCTTAGCTTATTTCCAAACAGTGATGATGGATATAATCCGGAACTCACTACGGGGAGATTGCTGCACTTCTATGGGGTGTCCCAATAAGAACGCCATTTTTATGCTGTGGGATTGGCAACACTGTAGTTAGCTTTTCTGTTTCCTGTATTTGTTGCAATTACTTGGTATGGAGCACTACACTGCTGTAAAAAAAGTAAAAAGATAAATATAATTGTTTATTAATTTTTCTATTAAATAAATTATTCAAATAAAAGATCTAGCAGTTCAGTAGATAAATTGGAGGTGAAGCCATGAGCACCTGCAAGTATTACAATTACAATTACAATTACAATTACAATTTATTGTTCCAAATTACACGAAAAACATACAAAAGTTGATATACCACCCAAAGAAGCAGAGCTTGTGTTCGGGGGTGGTTCAGTTCAATATATTAGAAAAACTTATACTAAATAATTACTTAAAACAATACATAATTTGGAGAAGTATGACAAAATATTATGTATAAAAGGTTAGAACAATACAAAGGTACGAGGTAATACAATAATAATACATAACAATTTATTTGTTCAAATTTTAGTAAAAAACAAAGAAATTAAGTTCTATCCAAATTTTAAACTTTAATATGAAAAATGTTATAACAGTAATAGTACAAAAACAGAATTAATAATTATATAAATTTTCTAATTTTAGACCTAAATTGTTTGTTGTTTAAGCTATTTAGATCAGGATGGTTGGTAATAAATGAATTGAATAGTGTTGGGCCAAAACTTGAACAGTGCCTAGCTCCAGCAGTTGTAACATTTTTTGGTTAAAGTAATAAATTAAATTGATTCCTTCGCGTGTTATTTACGTGAGATTCTGACTTGTAATTGTCACGATGTGACAACGAGTTTAAATTGCCAAGAATGGTGAGTGTTATGCTCAAACTGTTCGAAGGCTTCGTACGCTCTTAGGCCAGAATAATGCGCCTAATGAATCATGACACCGTGAGACTTCTTTCTTTGGGGGTTTCTTAAATCGCAGGTTTATGAACACAATCCCCGAACCATTCCTGAAGCAGGAACTTCGACGTGTCATCGCTCAAATTCAGGCCCAAGACTGTGCAAGAATTATCACAAATTTCATTGACAGAGTCACTGCAGAGTCCTGCAGAGCAGGACGTGGTGGACATATGACAGATATAATTTTTCATACATAAATCGGAACATGTGCCCTTTGTATTCATGTATAAATATATGTAATTTCTTGAAAAAAATATATTTTGTGCATTATTAAATCCAACGTTCTTATTGGGACATCCTATAGTTCCGTCCACCAGTACATACTACCTCGTAATGTTGTGTGAATTGATGCAGGTTTATTATCCTTAATCTGTTACCATTATATTTTTGTTAAATTGTGGCATAGGGGTTAGCATCGTGAAGTTCTTTGTTGATAAAAACATATCCCCATGTCAAAGATGATCATTTTAGGTTGCGACGGTACTGCTACCAACACTGGTCGAAAGAATGGCGCGATGCTTCGTATTGAAGACTTCCACAACAAAACTCTTGCGAAATTCGTCTGTATGGTACACAAAGATGAACTTCCACTTAGACATTTGATTAAATCCATAGAGAGCAAGATTACCAGGACAAATACATTTAGAGGACCATCTGATCGGCACTTCCAACCTGCGAAGAATTCCCACACCAGAATTTTCAGCCTGTTCAAGTAAACTAGAGACTAAACTTCAAATATTCTTTGAGCACAGAACAACAGAATTTTCTGAGTATCTGCCAAGCAGTTTTCTTCAGGAGAATTCTTCATAAGTTCAAGAGTTATGAAGTTCAAGAGTTCAAGAGTTCATAAGAACTCAGGTAAAATTCAGCAAGCCAAACTACAGCAAATGTGATCATGCATTTATGTGTAGGAACTATGGAACCAACAGAGAAACTTAAAGTCATCGTCCAGTTCATCATGAAGATCTACGAGTCACTCTGGTTTGCTGTGATCCGTAATCCATCGCGTTCAGAAGGCGCTCGCCATTTGTGGCAACTGATCACGACACGACTTGTCGGCTCACAGAAGCAAGGTACCAAAAAATCATTGACCCAAACAGAATAGGAGCCATGTCCCAACTGAAACCTCAGAGATTTGATTTCATGCGACAACTAGTGACCAGTTGGAGGCCCAACATGGAAATGACCTGTTCTGTACTGATTATACGTTTTCTGACTATCCATTGCGCTGACTGTACATTTAGACACTTGAGAAATTAGTTTTATTCAGTTTGTCAGCTTTTATTACTGTATAGCATTTGAATTTACCAAGACTATGCAATTTCTTAAGCTAGCGAATTTATGAAAACTGTAAGAAAGAGAGAATTCTCCTGACTAGAAGAAATGAAATGGATTACAGTAAACTTTTTCTTTGAAAGTTTTAGCTTCTTTCTTTTTTAAGGCAGCTTAGATATCATTTGTCATTCCGAAACCATTCGCCACATTACTAAAAAGTAAAAAAAGATTCTGCTTCCGCTATCATGAAAAACTTGTTAGATGATTTAAGACTATTTGGCATAGAATATAACAGAAACGTATTATAAAAATTATTTAGAGTCTATGCGAATGTAAAGAGTAATCAATTTACTCACGGTCTTATATGTCATAGGCCAACATTTCCTTTTAATTTATTAAACAATTTATTGTCAGAACGTTTTACAATGTATGACAGTGTCAGTAAGATTATCTTAATTAGAAGACATTAACAAACAAACACAAAGAGAGATTTACTTCTTAGATATATCAAACTATTAATTCATATTAACATTATCTGAAATTAGAGAACAATGACCATGTCAAAAGGACTTACACATAATTATTTTAATACTTTAATATACTAATACTTTAACATATTTAATTCTACATACCTTAATTATTTTCTTGATGGATCTCTAAAGTACGACATAACATGATTTTAAATCTTATGTAGTTCAATCTAGTTCAATACGTCCTATAAATTTATTTTTTCTTTGTGGGTGTATGTTGCACTATTTAGTAAATTAAATAAAAATATTAATAAATATTAATAAAATGTAAATATGCAATTATATATATGTATAAATGAGGGTGAGTCCGAAAATAAGTTTCCCCTGGTGACTGTGTACAGAGGTGTGGATGAAAGACAAAAAATATAATGAGACATTAAAGATAAGACGTACTTTATTTTTCCACATAATTACCAAGTACATTGAGACATTTGTCATACCGCTTTAGAAGGTTCAAAAAGCCCTCCAGGAAAAAACCAGGGCTCTGAATACGGAAGAAGCGTCGAAATTGATGGAGGCGATTCGGAAAAAGCGGCTTGGCCTTTTTCAGTCTGGCGTTCTGTTGTTGGACGACAATGCGAGACCCCACTCGGCGACGGAAACGCAAAACCATATTGCAACATCTTGGTTGGGAGCGCTTAGCCCATACATGGGCATTTACTGGTTCGCGAACCACTTCCTGCATAACACACAAGATGGCATTGCGGACATTCGGTGTACGTGGTAGATTATTCCCATGCATGAGTCGAACTCTCTTTGCAAGCAGTGACGGGTCGCAGCACAGTTCCGATTGGAAAGGCGTTATGACATTCTAAGCCTTTGTATAATGAAATAATTGCACACGTAAAAGAATAATTAAAAATACAAGATTGTTTGTATTATTTGTTTCTTGTAGTGTATATTTTAAAGTGAAATTAGTGTTTCCCTAAGAATGAGCAACCGCCACTCCACTTATTGTCTGCTTGTGACTCCATCTATCCGTTCTTTTCGAACTATGTGTAAGTTGACAAAAGTTTGCAGGTTGCGTGTCAATGGATAGGGGTTTGCCCATGTCTGGCTTAGCCCATCCGCCATACAAGTCCTGATCTTGCACCCAGTGACTTCCATCTGTTTCCGGCTTTGAAGAAGACTCTCGGCGAAAGGCGTTTTGGGAGCACTGCTGACGTCACACAAGCCGTTCGACGCTTCTTCCGTATGCAGAGCCCTGATTTTTTCCTGGAGGGTTTTTGAAGCTTCTAAAGCGGTACGACAAATGTCTCAATGTACGTGGTAATTATGTGCAAAAATAAAGGTATGTCTTATCTTTATGTCTCATGTATTCTGTCTTTCATCCACACCTCTGTACAGAGTCGCCAGGGGAAACTTATTTTCGGACTCACCCTCGTATATATAAGTATAGCCCTATTGAAACTTATATAGGTATTTTTAATTTTAAACTTTAATTATTATCTTGTACATTAATCTGACATCCTTTTCTGTAGTATTAATATTCATTTTACTTTCGGACCATTACTTCAAACGATAATTCTGTAAGATATGTAACTATCAAAACCTGAAAATTTACTTTACTATATTTCAACCTTCTTATCACGAAAAGTTCTTTAGAAGTTATTTTGGGGTATAAACTGTCTATGCTTCAAATTTCGAATTTCACTGCAAGTGTACTGTAGATTTGTAAGATTTCCAGGAATATTAAGCTGATTAATAAATCTTCAGTTTTTTTGTCAGAATTTAAGGCGAAAATATTAGTTGCACACAATCACAATGAGAATGACTCTGGCTTTCTCTGCTCAAGGATGCGGGTTTTTTTCCCGGCCAGGTGGATGGCATTTCTGGGTAGAAAGTAATGTGTATGCACGCAGAAGTCCTTGCATATAATGGCAGTTTCTCTATATGTAACATATTATATATTATTATTCGTTATATATTCTGTGTTGTATATTATGTAAACATTGCGAATAACCATGCTTGTTCGATGCAGAACCAGACGCAACTACATTCAGGAGATACTTTTTACAGTAGACAGCAGCCATTCCAGTTTTCCCTTCATTTCAATGGTAACTATACACACGTACTGTGAGCGTCCAGTCCCATGAGAGATGTAACCTCCTACAACCGGACAGGGCAGCTGCCTTGCCTGTCTCCTCAGCAACTTGTAAATGCTACCTTGCAATATTTTAACAGATTGCACATTGATTTCTGCGTGCACGGAGTAACGTGTTAATAAACATACGTTGATAATACTGTGTTCACATAGGTGCATCCCTGCTGTGATAACTGAATCTTTTGTATGTTCCGTTGATTTTATTCCAGTTTGTGAATTAAGGCGTATGTACTACTCAAAACGGACTACAGTAATTCCGTAATATGCATCATGTATATTCAATTTATAATACACGTTACACTATGTCTTATGATATATTATACAAAGATATAACACTTTCATTTAAACATTTTCTCAATAAATTCTCTTAAGGGTAGATTATCGTGCAATATAGTTGTGTACTCTCTATGTTGGATTATATTAAGGGTACAGAAAGTTTTGTTTCATCTCAGGGTTTATTTTGTACTTTACCAAGGGTCGCTGAGGCCCACCAAGAAATAGTTATATTTACTCAGTTTTATTTTATAGTTCTCATAGGTTCACTTAAAATTTCAAATGCCATAAAGAAATGTGTTACTAACCTAGCGTATGATGGACCTTTTGTTTTATAACTAATTTTACATCAAAAGAAAATGATAAAAATTTGTTTTAAAAAGTCAACCGACTACACCTACAAAACCTTTATAGCAGGCCTGTCCAACTTCATAAGTACTCTGGGCCAAAATATTTCGACAATTGATGCTGAGGGCCAAACACTAAAAGTTTCACTCACATAACTATAACAGTAAAGTACAGCAGACCAAATTGTTGAAATAGGATTCATTACCAGTAGGCCGAAATTAGAACTTAATGTGAGCACTGAGGATTTTCAGACTGCTTCACTAAAGTATGGATGTCCACTTCTATGTTAGTAACTGCCAGTCTTAGTAGGTGTAACAAGGAATCATCAGTGAGACAGCTCCTATATTTATTTTATGAATTTCGTGTTGGAGAAAGCACTCTCACAATCTCTAAGCTGAGGAAACCTGCCCTCGGGAAGTAGCTTGAAAAAGTTGAGCCCTCTCTCAGACCTGGTTTGAAGAAAAGGATCAGCCTGAAGATCGCAGAGCTCCAGTTGATACATGGATGGCTGATTCTCAATTTCCATATTCAAAGGGTCATTAAAAAGCAGCAGTTTACCTTTAATATTTTCAAAGTCAGAAAATCTTGGATTGAATTCTTGAATAATAACTTCAATATTTTTCACAAAACTCAGAAAAATTACCATCTTCAATTTCTTCTGACAGCTCTTGACAACATGGAAAGTGTGTTAAATCATTTCTTGATAAGGCTGATTTCAGAACGTTTAAAACCATTAACATGACCTCTAACCATCAAACACTTTGATTTTTGCCCTGAAGCCTCTGGTTCAACTCATTCAAGTATTGTGTCAGGTCAGTCATGAAAGCAAGCTGCCTTGGAAAGTCTGGATCTTCAACCCGTCGAACAAGATTTTCACTTCCTGCACTCAGCCAGCGTACATTTGCGTGGAGTGATAGATCTCTTTATTGGGCTTGCAGCTCATCCAAAAATTCCCAGAATCTGCAGTGAAGTTGTGCCTTATTGCCACCACGTATCTTGTTGGAAACTAACCACTATATTCATTGCATCGCTTTGTTTCACTGACTTCCTGCACAACGCCTCTTGGTGAATTATGCAATGGAACATGAGAAAACTTAACCCAGCTTTCGTTGAGACATTTTGTTGTTAAGTTACGTTGTTAGAGCGCGCCTAGTTCACTTTTCTCTCCCTTGAAGTTGTTTTCTACGCATGCGCGGAGTTCTGGCCGTGGTCTTGTGCGAGTCAGCCATTGAGGTTACAGAGTTAGAACCGAGATTGCCATGTAGTGTGGTGTTGCTTTGACGTATTGTGCCCTTGCTTGCTGGGTTCATCGGTGAGGTATGTGCATTCGGACGTGAACTCTAATTCAAAATGTAAGTTTCTACTATCTTTATGCGGGTTGGAATCGCCACCTATTTAATTATATTCTTTTACCAAGCTTTAAGTTTCTTGTTAGTATGATGATCGCCATTTTTGTATCGCCTGTAAATGTCATGTGGGAATTACATTCCTTGTATGTAATAAGAGAGGAGTTGTTCAGACTTCGTCCTAGGCCATTTATTGAAATTACTATGGAACCAATTATTGGGCATAACTTAGGAAGTATGCATTCTGATTATCAAGTAAAAATGTGGTGTTAAAACGAACGTTAGGCGGCCATGTTGTCACATGAATAAATTAAAAATTGGTACACTTAGCGGTGCTTAGAATGCAACATGTTTTATATTGATACGAATGAAACTCATAGTTAATGTTATTTATGGAAGACATTGTATGCTATGGATTTAGTTAATTGTTCATGTTTCTCTATCTTGCTAATATCTTGTTTTACTGGGTTTTGAGTTTGAGAGTTACATCTTGTCTAGAACACGAGTCACGTGATTTCCGTCTGAAGTTAAAGTATCAGAGTTCAAGTAATCTGCCATGTATAAAACATTTTCCATATAAACCGATTCAGAAAATTCTTCTTGTTGTAGTTTATCAGGCCTATTGTATTGAAGAAGTTAAATTTGGCGCTGGCCAAGTGTAAGGGTCATTTGTATGGCTGCAGTTGAGTTAGCTCCTATAAGGAAAGTAGGATTTATTCTGAAATTAAGCTGACTTCTTATTGTAATTGTACAAGATAATTGCATTTTGGAAGGTTAAATTTGGCCTAGTCATTACAAGATTTTTCATACAGTTTCTTATTCTAATCTTTCATATTTTGCCCATGCTAAAATAATTTGTATTGTGGAAGTTAAATTTAGTGCTGGCCAAGTGTAAGGGTCATTGTATGGCTGCAGTTGAGTTAGCTCCTATAAGGAAAGTAGGATTTATTCTGAAATTAAGCTGACTTCTTATTGTAATTGTACAAGATAATTGCATTTTGGAAAGTTAAAATTTGGCCTAGTCATTACAAGATTTTTCATACAGTTTCTTATTCTAATCTTTTCATATTTTGCCCATGCTAAAATAATTTGTATTGTGGAAGTTAAATTTAATGCTGGCCTAGTGTAAAGGTAATTCGTATGGCTGCAGATGAGTTTGCTCCTATTAGGAAGGTAAGATTATTCTGAAATTAAGCAGGCTTCTTATGGTATCTATCCAGTGTCAGTTGCAGTTTCGAAGTGTTTTCATATTTTGCCCGTCATAACATAATTTGTATTTTGAAATTCAATATAGTTCCTTATTGAAGTGCTAGCTTATGACAGAGTGTGATACATTTTATATTGCTCATTCTTAGATATTTTCCTTCTGGTAAATTTAACTTAATTTTCTTCTGAATTATATTTCTCATTATTTGTCAGTCAAGTTGCTTTTCCAAATTGAAGTTAAAATTTAACGTCTTGAGAATAGATTTTATTCTGTGTATATTACGATATGTTTCCGTTATGAAAGTTTTCTTATAGTAATGCCTTCTGCTTGAAAGTTGCTATATTAAATCTTTCGTGCTCGCCTTTTTGACCTTATCAAGCCAGATTTAGGAGAATATATTTCTGATTTTTCCCTTTTGATACTCTTCTGGTATTTAAATTTTGGCATATTATTAATTGAGAATTTTGCATTCCATATGCTGTCGGACTTAGTAAATTTCTTTCATACGACTCATGTCGTTGAGATTTAAAGGTACTCTGATTATAACAATTTTACAGTAGTGACTCTTTAAAGAATTATGTGTATTTGGAACTTAACACCTATTTTCCTGAGAATATATTCTGCACTTAAAAGGTATAATGAGTTTTAGGTTATTTGGTCGCTATCAGTATTCTATACCATTCTGTTTATGCGAGTTATTATGAAGTCTCTTAAACTATCTGATCTGAGCATTGTGTATTTTCTCGTCCTGTTGTGTAGTTACCTGTGTCTGTCTGTGATATCTAATAAATATATATAGTCTTGTACTTCCTTTTGCTTATTATTTAACTCTCTGTTGTCATATGCTTGTGTTCTTCATTCTCCTCCCTCGCCCAGTGAGATTCTGTCATCTCAGTGGTAGCCATTGCTCTTCGATCTTCTCCTCTGGTTGTAGCTTCTTTTCATCCGTAGGGGAGGGTGGCCGTGTTTTACACGTCCACTTATCATTCTTTGTTCTCTGTTATTCAGTACAGTTTTCATTTAGTTTGTACACATGTATGTTCAGAATGGTCTTTCGCTAGGTATATCCTCGTGGCTTCTTTTGCATTTCTATTTATAAAGCGTGATTCCGATTGTAGCTATTATTATTATTAGTAAGACTGTGTTCTGGATATTGTTCCCTCTTTCTCAAGGCTTGGCTAGTAATGTTTTGCTTTGGGCTCATCCAACTTACCTTGAGTCCTTCTCTATTCAGGAAATTAGGTTAATTAAATTATGATGTTTGGAAATTAAGTATTTTGAGTTTCATTCGTATTATATACTGGTGCTATTGTGAATTATGTATATACAATTTATGTGTTGTAACTTGGTGTGTAGTATATGCACCTTAATTTTTTTTATATGGATTTATGGCTTGGTATTTTAATAGGGTATTTGTTGAAAAAGTTATTTATTATTATGCTGGTGGTGATTCCAATTACCCATGAATGATTTTTATGTATGAAGCTTATTGTTCACGTCCTTTGTACGCCTCTCGGTGGATCCCGGTGGAGTGGGGTGCACATGGCGTGCCTTTCGTCGAGTTGTTGATAAGGCAAACATTAAAATGTACGGTTCTATTTCAAGCTTAATAATAATAATCTTGACTATAATAAGCTTGATAAGTATTCACTCAAGTACAAGACAAGTTAATCGGGTTGTCGCCCGATAAGACATAATATGCACAAATATGAAGATGTCACAGACGACAAGAGATGGAAATCACTATATATGAATTAACAAAGTATATTTTGAAGTCGACTTCGCTGCATTGATATGATGGAAGGTTGGACATGAGCTCTGTCCTTTTCCTTCAAATTGACTTGTACTATGCTGTCTGATGCCTCTGATGGATGTGATGCCTTGAGCCTTCAGGATTTCTACGCTATGCTGTTCCTGTGAGAGCATGCACCATGCATGCCTGGTCTTCTGTTCCTGCTTCTGGTTTCGGCGTGAGGATCCGCACGTCTTTGCCTGTTGGTCTGGCTCATGGGGACTGCAGCCCCAGCTTGTTTTGTCACCTGAATGGGTGGCCGGAGCCACTCCTTCCTGCACTTCTTGACCTTCTGTGAGCAGATATCCAGTGGCATCTGAGATGATTATTCAAAATACGTCTAATTTTGGTGAGAGTGTTTTCCTGAAGTGGTAAGACCCCTTACAGTGTTTGTGCTCTCCGCATATGTTCTATTATGTGGCTCTTGTGCGTCCATTCCATGATAAGCAATTCTCCGAAGAAGGCGTTATCCAAGTTTGCAAGGTGCAACAAGGAGTTAATTTTTATAACCTACAACTTGTATAAATTAATTGTGTATATTCGTCGTTTGAGAAACCTAAAATTGAACTATCTTCCATAGACATTTCCAGAGTATTCAGGATCATGTAAATAATTATTGTTTATTGAATGAGAGTTGAACGAACTATCAATGATGGTAGTGAACCACAATGTATAGCGCCTAACTATATTTGAACTCTATTCTATAGACTTTCTGCAATTTACTTGGATCAGATTCAATCCTACAGAATCGATTTATGGTACCCAAGCTAATGAACTATAATCTTATTAAACTCATATGATTTTTTTTTTTTGAAAGACTTGCTAAGTTTAAGACTTTAAGATTCCAAGGTTAGATGTGTTAAGTTTCGTGTAAAACTTAAAGGTAGTAAGGAATTTGTGACGTAAGAATGTTATTGAGTCACTGCCTCTAGATCACGTGTTGTTTTTATATCGATATATTCAAGAGAGAATCGTTTATTTTAGAACTGTAAGTTTGTTAGTTTTTTGAAGTCACTCTGTCTCTATATAATCCAGTCTCTTTCGTGGCAACGCCCCATTCTTCTACTATTCTTCAAGAAGTCTTCAACCATTCTTCGCCATTCTGCTACATACATTCTACGACATTCATTCTACATCTATTCTTCGTGCTACCTGGAACTGCTGGGATTTCGACTACTTCTGCTACTTAGTCTACTTTGGAAACAGCACTTCACTTCTTCATACAAGGCGACGTGGAATAGCTGCCTCAAATAACTTCTTTTCATGGAAACGCCCCTCGGTATTCCGAGGTTGTGGAATCATATTGCTCTTCTAATTCACGAGGGTTTGCTGAAGGCAAGCCCTCATAAAAGTAAGTCCATCATTACATCAAATTTTCTATTGCAATCAAGGCATTTGTTCTAGAATATACTTACGAGAATTCTGCATTTTTCAATTCTATTATTTCTATATTTTTCTACTGTACTGGGAAATCACAAGAAAAAGGAAAGGGGTTGAGTGGAATGAATTGTATGTTTGTTACTTTAAGAAGTATTGTAATATAAAGGAAATTCAATATATATGATAAATGTATTAAGTTTCATTAAGTTTCTATGAACACTAGAAATTTGTTAAAAGGAACAGTAAATACTTTAATTAATAAATTATTACTACAAAGAAAAGTCATACTCTTGCATGAATTGAAATTTATTCCCTCCCACATGATAGAGGAGAAAAGACGTTTTCTTGTACAACCTAAAACTTACTACACCTTCATATTTTATGTTAATTAAACGTAACATAAAAACATGGCGACCCTGCCAGGATGAATGCATAAGTTTGTAATATTAGTATACTTGACATGTCTATATTGTACTTTAAAGTTGGGTTATTTCATGTGCACATAACCCAACAATTTGTATGATCACTTGCTAATGCCAGACTGGGTAAGTTTCAGCTCTGGTATATACTGTATGATAAAAGCTGTTTGGAAGAGAATAAAACATCGCTTCCAGTCTACACTGTGGATGACTTTGCATTTCCAAATCATCATCAAACCTACATTTTGAAGAATGAAGAATGAAGAAAGAAGTCATCTCTCCACATCAGTCAGCATTCATCATTATTCTTCATGGGTGAGAATATATGTGAAGCAGACATTTAAATAAACTTTCTTAATTTTAAAAGAGAACTTAACTTATGTCTATATCTTTTGTGACTTCTAATTAACTATTAATATAGGCCTACTGGCACATCAATGATCCCTGTATGTGGGATATAGAAAACTTGAATTTGGAGTATAAAACTTTTATTTTCATTCTTAATAAGAATTTCAGTTATAACATTAATCACAATTTGAATAAGGTTAAATGGTGTTTTGAAGAAAATTAACTTGAACTTTTTTAATTTGACTAAAACTGGACAGAGAATTTTGTAAATCTGCTTCACCAACGATCATGGTATTTGATAATTTGTACACACATTTCACACATATGTTTTGTCACACAAGTGAATACTATTATGCAACTAGCTATTCAAGAAATTGACCATTAAGGTGTGTTAGGAATTTTCTTAAGTTATTAGGGAATTAACTTAGAGCACTTTTCAAATTATTTCTTACTGCAATTACTCATACCATCATGTCTACCGAAGAGAAAACTTGGGAACAAAAAGCAGCAACAAGAGCTCACTACAAAGCTAGAGTCACTACATTCCGAAATAATTTGAAGAAAGCAGATCCCGCTATAGTTACTATAAACTGGCTAGAGCAACAATTAGAAAGTTTAAGAAGAAACTTCGAGAATTATGATGCCCTACAAGTGCAGTTTGAAGAAGGCAACCCCAGGGAAGCAGATCATAGAACAGAATTTGATGCTAATTACAGTGCTGCATTAGCAGAAGCTAGAGAAATGTCTTTCAAGATAAAAGAATATGAAAGAAACTTGGGTTCTCAAGTTTCACTTTCTTCCACTGCAACTGAATCCCAAGCTGTTCAGCCAACGCATCCAATATCTGCTGTTCAGTTACCTAAGATAGAAATAAATAAGTTCTCAGGGAAACAAGAAGAATGGCAGACTTTTTTCGAATTATTTACTGCGCTTGTTCATACAAACGAACAATTAACAGAAATTCAGAAACATCATTTTCTAAGATCTTATCTTACAGGATCAGCAGCAGAGACTTTAACAGCATTACCTATTACAGCAGAGAATTATAAGGTTGCACTTCAGCAACTTAGAGAGAGATACGAGCAGCCACACTTCACCATAAAGAGACACGTAGCTGCACTTTTCAATTTGCCTCCAGTCAAAACTGAAAATGCTAATGCATTAAGAAAACTTTATGATGGAGTAATCCAGCATTTGAGAGCTTTAGAAGCATGTGGAGAACCAGTTAATCAATGGGACTCCTTGCTAATTCATTTAGTGACTTCAAAGTTGGACTCTACTACTTTGAGGGAATGGGAAACTCAGGTGGCCAAGGACAAAATTACAACGTTTGCTGCAATGAAACAGTTTCTCTCCGAAAGGTGTAGAGTACTTACTGCTTTAGTCAAACCTTCAGAAAGACAATTTCTTAAGCCTCAGAGATCTACTAACAATGGATCTAGAGCCTTTCAAGTGAACACCATACAGAAAGAGAGCAACTTCAAGCAAAACAATAATCATGCAAGTAACTACAGAACTACTAACTTCAAGTCAAGTGACGAACCTTTCATAGGAAGGCAGTTCAACAAAGGTGAACGAAAATACACTTCAGTCAGTTGCACAAAGTGCAACGAAGAACATATGCTTTTCCATTGCCAGAGATTTAAGGACTTATCTGTAGATGACAGGAGAAGACATTGCCAAAACCTTAAACATTGTTTCAACTGTCTTTCTAAGAATCATCTCTATCAAAATTGCCCTTCTGAAAAAAGGTGCAACCACTGTCAGATGAAGCATCATACTTTACTTCATAGACATGGAAAGACTACAGAGGATAATAAAAATGAAACAGTGAATGTAGCTCAAAGCCTAGCCCAGAAAACAAATACTAGAAGAGGGGCTAGTGTTTTACTCTCCACTGCCAATGCGAAGGTTCAAGACAAACGTGGAAAATGGATAATACTACGCTGCCTCTTGGATTCTGCTGCTACCCATGACTTCATCACAAAGCAAGCAGCCGAAAGGTTACAATTACCCACAAAGCCAACAGAAATACTAGTTTCTGGAATTAATGCTACAGAATCTGAACTTCTTCATTACACTAAAATTAACATACAAGACGCCTTTGACCAGAATTTCCATTTGAATTTGAACTGCTTAGTCATTAATCAGATTGGTACCAACACCCCGGTCAAGGACTTGAATGTTGATCATCTCGACATACCTTCAGACTTGCAACTTAGTGATAACCAGTTCAATGTAAGTCGACCAGTAGACATTCTTCTTGGAGCAGAATCCTTTTGGAAAATACTCATGAATCCAAAACAAAAACTTGCTCCAGGGGTCTTCGCTAGGAAAACAAAACTGGGTTGGATAGTGACCGGCAAGATCCAACTACCAATGCCTATCAGAAGACACACAGCTTTCTTCACAAATGAAATCATGCCTCAGGACTTAAATAGATTCTGGGATCTAGAGGAGGACAGTCAAGCTACATTCTTATCCGAAGAAGAAATTCTTTGTGAAGAACATTATAAGTTAACCACTACTAGGAATCTGGAAGGAAGATTCGTAGTTGAAATGCCTTTTATCAAAAATGCACCCAAACTTGAGAAAACTAAAGATATAGCTATAAAGAAATGTTTTGGTATTGAAAATAGATTCAAACGAGAGGTTAAAGTTAAGCAACAATATTGCGAATTTATGGAAGACTATGAAGCTATGAATCACATGTCAGTAGTTAGCTCAGAAGAAGTTGAAACTTCAGAACCAGTGGTTTATTTGAGTCACCATTCTGTCTGGAAAAACGACCAAAAGAAAGACAAAATAAGGGTTGTCTTTAACGGATCAGCTCCAGATATTAATGGAAATTGTTTGAACGACATTCTACTGCGGGGACCACCTGCTAAAATAGATTTAGTGGCATCAGTCACTCACTTTAGATTGCATCAAGTGGCTGTAGTAGCAGATATAGAAAAAATGTATAGACAAATACTTGTTTCGCCTCGACAAACAAACATGCAACGAATACTATGGAGAGCTTCTCCTACAGAACCCTTGCGTTCATTTAAACTTGGTACAGTCACATATGGACTTAAACCTTCAAGCCAACTGGCTATCCGAACTCTGCATGAGCTAGCAGAAAGGGATGGAGGTAAATATGACCCACAAGTATCTAATAAACTGAAGAATTGCTTCTATGTAGACGATTACTTGGATTCATTCGAGGAGATAGAGAAGGCCAAGTGTATCACATCACAATTAGAATCCTTACTTAAGGATGGAGGATTTCCATTAAAGGATTGGTGTTCGAATTCTAAGAAATTTCTAGAATCAAAATCAGCATCAACTCTTGCTTTGACACCACTAAACATATTTAAGGAGCAGAGTTTAATTAAAACCTTAGGCTTGTACTGGAAGCCTTCTGTAACGACGCAAATAGCGACGTGCATAATCAACGATAGGAGACCATTCCTAAACAAAGGAAGGGTTGGGGGACCGCAACTAATCGATATTGAACATTTTCATGATTATCGATACTGCCCTGAATTTTATTTGAATTACAGAAAAGGAGAGGTGCGCATGCGTCGACAGTGAATCGACGAGGGAGACGTGCGGAACCTGAAAGACGGTTAGTAGTACGTGCCTGACCACGAAAGAGAGAAGTTGAAAAGGCAGAAGGGAGAAGACGAGACGGGGATGTGTGACAGCGGTAGAGGCGTTCTGGCATAATGGTGTGTCAGACTTTCATCTAAAGGAAATTCTGGATGTGGACTTCCTTGACTCGGCTATATGGAGATAGTCATTAATCAGAAGAATACACCAAGTCGGCCAGTACGAGACACCGCTGCAGCGAACATCAGCTGTGAGAGTGAGTCGTGACTGCTCGCTCTGAATAAGAGCAGATATGGACATCAGGAAGTAATGGAAGACAACTCAGGATCGGAGGATAAGTTGGACATCACTGGTTGAGTATAGTCATCTAGACTTTTTCTTATTGTTTGGGGAGTGAGAAAATTGAGATATCCCATTTTTTTTTTTGTAAGGATGGTTTCTAAGTCATGTATGGCGATTAGACACCGTATGGAATAATAGAATAGAATAGAATAGAAACATAGAGTGAGAATTCTAGAAGTAAAGTGATGAAATCCAGTAATCCAACTATTTTCTATTTCTGGTCTAAATTAATTATAAAAGAGCAGTCAAGAGCCTAACAACTGAATGCCAAAGTTAAATCTCTTCACTTTAGGTTTTTTTTGGGTGATTGTTCCACGAATGAATACATAGCTAGGAGCAATTGGTGATGCTCATAGAAACTTTGTTATTTTTGAGACAGGACGCGAGGGGAGTAAGGAAGAAAAGTAATTAAGGGGCATGCTTAGTACTTCTTACGAGGGCCTCTCCCTCTTGGGTTTCGTTCAGGTGACGGGTGACTATCTATAAATAGATTTCATGCTGGCCTGTAATGTTAAGTTATGTTTTTTTTATAGAGATTTATCTACAAGCGAAGGTATATGGAATATGGTAGAGGGGGATAAGAAGTGGAAAGATTGAAGGGCAAAAGAAGGCCTACGAGTGGTAGTGCATTAGGTGTGTACCATTGGAAAATTTACATGTTAGGGTAGAAGTAGAAGTCACTAAAGGGGTTATAGAGAAGCTTACTAATCTGGGCGTGAATTAGTTTCAGTTAGAATTCTAGGGAATTTAGAGACAAAAGAAGATTGGGTGCCCATGCTAAAGAGTAGTAACGTAAGAAGTAGGAAAACTAGAATAACCACCGAGTGAATTAAATCAATGGTATAAGCTGAAGGGAACTCTACTTAAAGAAAGAAAGGGGTTAAAAGATAACAGCTGATGACTGGTCAGGTTAGAAAGAGGAGAGTGAGTGAAAGATAACAACAAATGATTGGTTAGGTTAGAAAGAGGAGAATAGGTAATTACGAGTAGTGTACTGATGATAAGTAGTTTATTAACAAGTACTAGAGATTGTAAGGGTGAGGTGAGGGAACGCCGGAAGTATCCCGAATCAAACAAATAAAATCTGGTAGTAGGCAAGGCCTATACTAGTACATATAAAGAAAAGAAATTTATGAGAGATTGTGAAAACCATCGATGTTGGAGGCGAACAACGGCCCCACGTGCCTCTAGGAGAGAGTGTCAGGGACCTCTGACATCGATTTACAAAATTTTATTTTTGTTTGCGGCCCATTAATATTTTCCCGGTTGCAGGAGAGGAGTCAGATTGTTTGTAACTCAAGATCTAGACGTCGCTCCTGTATCGGTGGTCTATCACCACAGTCACTCTGTAGGTATAGGCCTAAACTTCTATTTCTTTCTTCATGAGACTGTCTTTCCTATCTATCTTTAAATACAATTCTTCATGGACTAAGCTGACAACTAGACTAATATAGGAGACATAGGTGGGATTATTGAGTGTAATTTGTAGAGTTAAGGACTGGATTATGAATTGAAAACCTTTATTTATTCAGAAAAAAAAAAGGGGTAGAATATATATATTGAACTATCTTGAAGTTGCAAATGTAAATGACTACACAAGTCAGTAGTAAATTAGAAGAACAATACAAGACGTTCTAGTAGATACCTGAAAAACAAAGAAAGAAAATTAAAGTAATTAATTAAGGATTTGTTATTGTTGAACAGAGAACGTACTTATATAGTTAAAATTGGGTATACTAACCTTGAATAATCAAATATTATCCTACCAATAAAAGTGTTGAATGGTTAATGTAGTGTAAATGTAATTTATTGTATATAAGATTGTTATTGTTGAAAAAAAGAAAAGAAAAAAAATATATTAAATAAATTATGGTTATTGTTATGCAAAGTAAATTAACGTGAAGTTCAGATTTTTGACCCTTATCCTTGTAATGGTTTGAGAATCGTTGATTTTTTTTTGGGCTAAGTTACATACTTTGGTAGTGAGCACTGAAAAAGGTGAAAAAGAAGAAATTGGGAGAAGTAGAGTAATAAAAGAAAGGTAACCCGAACCCAACTCCCGTCTCCACTGTTAACTTAAAAGCTAGTCGAGGGGCATGTAGGTACATAGCCTGTGTATCTATAATTTAATTTGTGTCTGGGCTGATTCATACAAAAAGAAAAGAGGAAGCGTATTGATGATGGCGCCCGTTAATATAAATTCTCATCAATATTATCAAGACTGGGTAAATTGTTAAAAGAGAGAGAAAGTAGACTGAGAGTAGGAAGTTTGCAATCACCCGGTGTCAAAGGTAGTTGTACAGAACGTTGGAATGTGGACTATGCAGGCAGTGTTGTGATGACCCGACAGGTGTATGAGTGACCTTGTTTTGTAGGAGTTCAGTAAACTTATATACTACGATTGAGAATAATCACATATTAGTCGTCACAGATTTTGGCGAAGAATTTCGGCGAAGGTTTAATCCAAGAAGTTAAGGAACTTATAGCATAAAGTAAGAAAAGCCCGTCACAAAGTTTTGGCGCCCAACGTGGGGCTTGATATAAGAAAAGAAAATAAACATTAATCAGTTAGAATTGGAAACTTGAAATACGAGTCATCATATATTTTGGAGCCCATAGCGTGGGTTGAGTTGGGTTGAAATCACAAAGTTTGATATCCTAACGTGAGGCGAGATAGTGTTAAAAGAATTTTGGGAGTTAGGTTAGTATAACTGAAATTTATTCTCACAAAAAAATAATAATAATAACATATTTTTGGGAAAAGAATAACGACTATTGACAAGTAAGGACTTCTATAGATGACTAAGACAGACGACTGAACTATTGTGTTCTACTCTTTTTTTTTCAGTGGTATTGTTAATATATAAATATGGCTACTTATGTTGATCCGTATGCACAAATAAGAGCAGCTGAGTTAACCCAAGTTATTAGGAAGTTGAGGAAGGCGGATTTAGAAGCAGAATGTGATAGAGTAAAGTTACCGACCACAGGTACAAGGGATGAGTTAAGACAACGCTTGTTAGATTATGCCCGCAAGAACCCTCAGTCATTTCAAGTGTTAATTACGGCTTTTGCTCTGAGTCAGGAAGTTTTGGAAGAAGATTTGGTTGAACATAATATAACGATTCCACAAGGTTCATATGGAGATGTAGTGTATACATGGGTTAAGTTAATGCGTAGGAAGGCCATGGCGGTAGCTGATTCAGAAGAAGTTGTACCAGTAGTACCATCGTTTACAATTCAGTTAGAGCCGCATAAACCAAATACTTTGGATCTGGTTCGTAAATGGAACATTAAATTCAAACCTGGGGATAGTATTTACTTATTTTTGGAGAGATTGGAAGATTTAAAACAAAGTTCTAAGTTACAGGGTGTAGAGTTATTGTCAGTATTACCCGAAATTTTACAAGATTCAGCTTTACTTTGGTACAGGAACAGATTAACAGACTGGCCTACATGGGAAGCTTTTTTGAAAGAATTTAGAGAATATTATTTGCCTATCGATGAGGAAGACTCGCTTTTGGATGAGATTAGACAGAGAACGCAAGGTCCCAAAGAATCGATTTTTGATTATGTTAATGCTATTCAAACGTTAATGAGGAGGCTGAGTACTCCAATGAGTCCTCAACAAATGATGAAGACTGTTATCAAAAATTTGCGTCCTGATGTAAAATTGTACCTTAGACCTGCAGAGATTCAAACTATAACAGATTTAATACGTGTAGGTAGACAGTATGAACAAATATTGTTAGATTCTGAGAGATATATTCCTCCTCCAACGCAGGTTAGAGCTACAATTAAAGAAACGGCTTATAAACCTCAGAGACAAGTTGTTATACCTTCAGTTCATACAGCGCTAGGAATTCAGGGAAAACAGGAACTTCCATCGTCCGAGTTACAAAAGAAACCCAATGTTAGTTTTTCTGCAAAGACGTGGGATAAGGAACGGAATTCAAGTCCTGTAAATGATTCTAGAATGGTTAAAGTAATAGAAAATAAAGAGAGACAGGATGAGTCGAGGGATAATGGTAAAAACACCACTTTACGTTTTTCAAATAACCAGCGATGTTGGAATTGTGATAAAACAGGACATAGGCAGTTCGAGTGTAAGGCACCTCGTAGAGTTACTCCACGCACTACGATTAAATGTTATAATTGTAATAAGCTTGGACATAGGTCTATTGATTGTAGGATGCCCCAAGAAAGAAAAGTTAGGCCTACAAATCCCTTAAGACAATTAACTAAAAATCAGGCTTGTGTGATGTTAAATATAAATCCTACAGATTTAGTTAATGGAGATAGATGTTTTGTTGAAATTTTGCTGGAGGATATTACATTTATTGCTTTAATAGATTCCGGTTCAGATAAAACTTATGTGGGAGAGAAGGGTGATTTTTTGTGTAAAATGTTAGATTTAGCAGTAGAAGAATCTGAAGTTAGGGTGGTGCAACTAGCAGATAAAACTTATAGTTCTATAACAGGAGAGAGAACTTTTGAGATGAAATTGCAGGACAGGATCTTTCAGATAAAATGTAAAATTATGCCAAATTTAGCAGTAGATATG
The DNA here is from genome assembly GCA_964059195.1 of Ectobius pallidus. NCBI lineage: Eukaryota > Metazoa > Arthropoda > Insecta > Blattodea > Ectobiidae > Ectobius > Ectobius pallidus. The sequence continues at coordinate 19,717,642 of CAXKWD010000005.1, forward strand.
ATTCTGGGCATGGACGTTTTGAAACAAATTGGGTTAGTAGTAGATTTGCAAGATGGGACTTGGTATTTCAAAGATGAACCAGCAAAAATTTTTCAATTTGTTAAGGCTATAGATTTAAAAGAAGAAGATCAACTACATAATATTCTTACTTTACCTACACCTCAGGAAAGGGACAGATTGAATATGTTTTTGGAAAATCAGTTACAGAAATTTGATCAGTGTACTGGACTTACCGATCTGATTTCTCATGTTATTGATACAGGCGATGCAAAACCTATAAAACAAAGATATTATCCAGTATCACCCATTTTGGAAAAAGTTATACACGCGGAAATAGATAAAATGTTATTAGAAAAAGTTATAGAGCCTTCAAATTCACCTTGGTCGTCTCCGGTAGTTATGGTAAAGAAACCAGATAGAACATGGAGGTTCTGCGTAGATTTCAGAAAAGTAAACAATTGTACTAAAAGAGATAGTTATCCTTTGCCATACATTGAACATGTTTTGAGTAAATTACGACATGCTAGGTATATCAGTACAATAGATTTGAAAAATGGGTATTGGCAAGTTCCATTAGATGAAGCAAGTAAAGAAAAAACAGCATTTACCGTACCTGGTAGAGGATTGTATCAGTTTCGAGTTATGCCTTTTGGAATCCATAACGCACCAGCCTCGTTTCAAAGATTAGTTGATACTATATTAAGAGAAGAGATAGGAGAGAAATGCTTTTGTTATTTGGATGATATAGTACTTATTAGCGAGACATTTGAAGAACATTTGTCCTTGTTAGAAAAAGTCTTAGAGAAATTAAGAAAAGCTAACCTGAAAATTAATAGGGGAAAATCAAAATTTTGCAGAAGTGAATTAAAATATTTGGGTCATATCATTACTCCATTAGGAATTGCTGTAGATTCAGATAAAATCTCGTGTATCCTTGAGTATCCAGCCCCTACAAAAGTCAAGGAAGTACGAGCATTTTTAGGATTGGCTTCTTGGTACCGACGATTCATTCCATTTTTTTCTGAAGTTGTAAAGCCCCTCACTGCACTTCTGAAAAAGAATCAGAAATGGCGTTGGACTAAGGAATGTCAGGAATCTTTTGATGAATTAAAATCGAAATTATCTAGTAGCCCTATATTAACTTGTCCAGATTATACTAAACCCCTAGTGCTACAGACCGACGCTAGTTTTTCAGGATTAGGAGCAGCATTAATTCAGACAGGAGAGGAAGGAGAGGAAAAAGTAATAGCTTATGCTAGTAGAACTTTAACAGTAGGTGAGCAAAAGTGGGCAATAGTCGAGAAAGAATTGTTAGCTATATTGTGGGCAGTTCAAAAGTTTCGTCCTTATTTGGAAGGTTATCATTTTAAAGTATATACTGATCACTTTGCTCTGAAATGGTTAAATACATTACAGAATCCGACCGGACGATTAGCTAGGTGGAGTTTATTGCTCCAGGAGTATGATTTTGAAGTAATACATAGGCCTGGTAGATTACAAAAAGTTCCGGATGCTTTATCTAGAATACACGAAGGGAAAGTTCAAGAGAAAACGGTAGAGGAAGAATTTTGCCTCTTGTTGACTGATAACTCTGAAGTAGTGGAATGGGAAAATATACAAGATGCTTGGTATATTAAGCGGAAAGAGCAAGTACAGAGTAAACCTAAATTTTGGCCAGATTGGAAGGTCGTAGATGAGAAGTTGTACCATCTTAGATTAGATCAGTTAGAACAAACTTTAGAGGGAACAGTGAATAGGTGGAAATTAGTTATTCCGCAAGATTTTAGGATTAAAGTATTGCAGGAATGTCATGATGCACCGACTGCAGGACATATGGGGATAGCTAAAACTTTCTTTAGAATAGCAAACAAGTATTATTGGCCGGGAATGTTTAGAGATGTTGCTAAATATGTTACTGCTTGTGAAATATGTCAGAGACAGAAAGTGTTACAGACGGCTCAAGCAGGACCAATGCATTTTTACCAGAAAGAGAAACCTTGGATGACTGTAGCTACAGATTTGTTGGGACCTTACCCACGTTCCAAAAAAGGGAACCGATACATTGTAGTATTTCAGGACACCTTTACCAAGTATGTAGAATGTAAAGCGTTAAGGAAAGCAACCAGTAGAGCAGTTACGGAAGCATTTTATGAATTGATTATCCTTAAATGGGGAATTCCGGGATATTTGCTGATGGATAATGGACCGCAATACACTAGTAAATTAATGCGAGAGATAGCTAAAGCTTTTAATATAACTCCTTGTTATTTACCTGTATATTCGCCACAAGGAAATCCAGTAGAAAGAGTCAATAGAGTATTGAAAACAATGATTTCTAGTTATATTCAAAAGGATCAGACAGTTTGGGATATGTATTTGAGAGAATTTAATTTTGCTATAAATACGGCTAAGCATAGTTCCACTGGATGCACTCCTTATATGCTAAATTATGGGAAGGAGCCTGAAATTATCAGTAGGATTGAAAAGGTGGAAAACCAACCGATTTATAAAGAAATTCCAAAAATTTGGGTGGAGAGACTCAATAAATTGAAAACGGTACGTTTAATGGTTAGACATAACTTAGAAACCGCCTATAAGAATTCGAGTCATTATTATAATCTTCGGAGGAGAGAGGTGAGATTTCGTCCAGGAGATCTAGTGTTAAGAAGAAACTTTAAATTAAGTGATGCCTCACAAGCTTATACAGCAGGTTTAAGTGCAAAGTTTGTCGGGCCCTATATTATAAAGAAAAAGTTCAGTGAAAATAGCTACGAACTGACAAACCGTTTTGGTAAAAAGTTGGGGAAGTGGCACGTCAAAGACTTGAAACCCTTTGTTCCTGGATAAACATTCTTTAAGGCTGGTAAAAGAGACACGCACAAAAAAAAAAAAGAATGTGACCTGTGTCAACATTATTTTTTTTATGGTGAGTGCGGGAAGAATGTAACGACGCAAATAGCGACGTGCATAATCAACGATAGGAGACCATTCCTAAACAAAGGAAGGGTTGGGGGACCGCAACTAATCGATATTGAACATTTTCATGATTATCGATACTGCCCTGAATTTTATTTGAATTACAGAAAAGGAGAGGTGCGCATGCGTCGACAGTGAATCGACGAGGGAGACGTGCGGAACCTGAAAGACGGTTAGTAGTACGTGCCTGACCACGAAAGAGAGAAGTTGAAAAGGCAGAAGGGAGAAGACGAGACGGGGATGTGTGACAGCGGTAGAGGCGTTCTGGCATAATGGTGTGTCAGACTTTCATCTAAAGGAAATTCTGGATGTGGACTTCCTTGACTCGGCTATATGGAGATAGTCATTAATCAGAAGAATACACCAAGTCGGCCAGTACGAGACACCGCTGCAGCGAACATCAGCTGTGAGAGTGAGTCGTGACTGCTCGCTCTGAATAAGAGCAGATATGGACATCAGGAAGTAATGGAAGACAACTCAGGATCGGAGGATAAGTTGGACATCACTGGTTGAGTATAGTCATCTAGACTTTTTCTTATTGTTTGGGGAGTGAGAAAATTGAGATATCCCATTTTTTTTTTTGTAAGGATGGTTTCTAAGTCATGTATGGCGATTAGACACCGTATGGAATAATAGAATAGAATAGAATAGAAACATAGAGTGAGAATTCTAGAAGTAAAGTGATGAAATCCAGTAATCCAACTATTTTCTATTTCTGGTCTAAATTAATTATAAAAGAGCAGTCAAGAGCCTAACAACTGAATGCCAAAGTTAAATCTCTTCACTTTAGGTTTTTTTTGGGTGATTGTTCCACGAATGAATACATAGCTAGGAGCAATTGGTGATGCTCATAGAAACTTTGTTATTTTTGAGACAGGACGCGAGGGGAGTAAGGAAGAAAAGTAATTAAGGGGCATGCTTAGTACTTCTTACGAGGGCCTCTCCCTCTTGGGTTTCGTTCAGGTGACGGGTGACTATCTATAAATAGATTTCATGCTGGCCTGTAATGTTAAGTTATGTTTTTTTTATAGAGATTTATCTACAAGCGAAGGTATATGGAATATGGTAGAGGGGGATAAGAAGTGGAAAGATTGAAGGGCAAAAGAAGGCCTACGAGTGGTAGTGCATTAGGTGTGTACCATTGGAAAATTTACATGTTAGGGTAGAAGTAGAAGTCACTAAAGGGGTTATAGAGAAGCTTACTAATCTGGGCGTGAATTAGTTTCAGTTAGAATTCTAGGGAATTTAGAGACAAAAGAAGATTGGGTGCCCATGCTAAAGAGTAGTAACGTAAGAAGTAGGAAAACTAGAATAACCACCGAGTGAATTAAATCAATGGTATAAGCTGAAGGGAACTCTACTTAAAGAAAGAAAGGGGTTAAAAGATAACAGCTGATGACTGGTCAGGTTAGAAAGAGGAGAGTGAGTGAAAGATAACAACAAATGATTGGTTAGGTTAGAAAGAGGAGAATAGGTAATTACGAGTAGTGTACTGATGATAAGTAGTTTATTAACAAGTACTAGAGATTGTAAGGGTGAGGTGAGGGAACGCCGGAAGTATCCCGAATCAAACAAATAAAATCTGGTAGTAGGCAAGGCCTATACTAGTACATATAAAGAAAAGAAATTTATGAGAGATTGTGAAAACCATCGATGTTGGAGGCGAACAACGGCCCCACGTGCCTCTAGGAGAGAGTGTCAGGGACCTCTGACATCGATTTACAAAATTTTATTTTTGTTTGCGGCCCATTAATATTTTCCCGGTTGCAGGAGAGGAGTCAGATTGTTTGTAACTCAAGATCTAGACGTCGCTCCTGTATCGGTGGTCTATCACCACAGTCACTCTGTAGGTATAGGCCTAAACTTCTATTTCTTTCTTCATGAGACTGTCTTTCCTATCTATCTTTAAATACAATTCTTCATGGACTAAGCTGACAACTAGACTAATATAGGAGACATAGGTGGGATTATTGAGTGTAATTTGTAGAGTTAAGGACTGGATTATGAATTGAAAACCTTTATTTATTCAGAAAAAAAAAAGGGGTAGAATATATATATTGAACTATCTTGAAGTTGCAAATGTAAATGACTACACAAGTCAGTAGTAAATTAGAAGAACAATACAAGACGTTCTAGTAGATACCTGAAAAACAAAGAAAGAAAATTAAAGTAATTAATTAAGGATTTGTTATTGTTGAACAGAGAACGTACTTATATAGTTAAAATTGGGTATACTAACCTTGAATAATCAAATATTATCCTACCAATAAAAGTGTTGAATGGTTAATGTAGTGTAAATGTAATTTATTGTATATAAGATTGTTATTGTTGAAAAAAAGAAAAGAAAAAAAATATATTAAATAAATTATGGTTATTGTTATGCAAAGTAAATTAACGTGAAGTTCAGATTTTTGACCCTTATCCTTGTAATGGTTTGAGAATCGTTGATTTTTTTTTGGGCTAAGTTACATACTTTGGTAGTGAGCACTGAAAAAGGTGAAAAAGAAGAAATTGGGAGAAGTAGAGTAATAAAAGAAAGGTAACCCGAACCCAACTCCCGTCTCCACTGTTAACTTAAAAGCTAGTCGAGGGGCATGTAGGTACATAGCCTGTGTATCTATAATTTAATTTGTGTCTGGGCTGATTCATACAAAAAGAAAAGAGGAAGCGTATTGATGATGGCGCCCGTTAATATAAATTCTCATCAATATTATCAAGACTGGGTAAATTGTTAAAAGAGAGAGAAAGTAGACTGAGAGTAGGAAGTTTGCAATCACCCGGTGTCAAAGGTAGTTGTACAGAACGTTGGAATGTGGACTATGCAGGCAGTGTTGTGATGACCCGACAGGTGTATGAGTGACCTTGTTTTGTAGGAGTTCAGTAAACTTATATACTACGATTGAGAATAATCACATATTAGTCGTCACAGATTTTGGCGAAGAATTTCGGCGAAGGTTTAATCCAAGAAGTTAAGGAACTTATAGCATAAAGTAAGAAAAGCCCGTCACACTTCGACTGACACATTCACCTATAAGGTAGAATTACATCATTGCGAGATATTCACAAAGAGGAATATGCTTTCGGAGATAGCCAGAGTCTTTGACCCTCTGAATTATATCTCACCTGTCATCATGGTAGCCAAAATCATGATGCAAAAACTTTGGCTCTTGAAGATTGACTGGGACGAAGAAGTACCTGATACCTTCAAGCAGCAATGGCTCAGTTTCAAAATTTCCTTAAAGGATTTAGAAAAGATTAGGATTCCACGCAAGTTATGCGGGAATACAAAGATGGAAGCTCCTCAACTACATATTTTCTGCGGTGCTTCGGAAAAAGGCTATGGTTGTGCAGTTTACATAGTCACAACTCAATCATCATTGATATGTACCAAATCAAAGGTAGCTCCTCTTAAAACAATATCTCTACCGAGATTAGAACTGTGTGCAGCTCTAATGGGAGCTCAGCTTTACGAAAAAATATGTAATATGCTAAGAATTGAAATTTCAAATGCATTCTTTTGGACAGATTCTCTTGTCACTCTAAGTTGGATAAACAAATCCCCTCATCATTGGAACACGTTTCTGGTTAACAGAGTCCAGAAAATTCAAGCTATCACTTCTGAAAATCAATGGAAGCATGTCTCGGGTAAGGAAAACCCAGCTGACATAATATCACGAGGGTGTACACCTGCTGATTTGATCGGAAACAAGTTATATTGGAATGGACCTGAATGGATTTCATTCCCAGCTCACGAGTGGCCCTCGTATGAAGTCGAAGACCTCATAGATGTTCCAGAGTATAAACAAGTTTCAGTTCAACTTACAGTTTCAACTAAAACAAAAGAAGAACATTTCTTCACAAGATTTTCCCAGTTCAAGAAATTAGTGAGAACAATTTGTTGGATTCTGAGATGGAAAATTAAAAACTGCATTGGTGAACATCTCACTTCAGAAGAAATGGGAGAAGCTACTACAAGAGTATTGCTTCTCACTCAAAGGGAATATTTTTCTAGCGAGATGGACGATCTCGAAAATAAAAGGCCTATTCACTGCAAAAGTAAGTTACTCTCACTTAATCCTTTCTTAGACAAACAGGGATTATTGAGAGTAGGTGGAAGGATTAGTAATGCCGATTTAAGCTTTAATTCTTCACACCAGATAATTTTGCCAGCTAAAGCTTATGTCACCAAACTCATTGTACGACACTATCATGACCAGAATTTACATCCTGGACCTAGATCATTGCTCTACTTGTTGCGAGAGAAACCCTCAATAGAAGAGGGAGATTTAGTAATGATAAAGGAAAATACTCCTCCTTACGTCTGGAAACTGGGCAGAGTGAAACACTTACACGAGGGAAGAGACAAAAGAAAAAGGGTAGCTCTTCTTTCAACCCGCACTGGTCAAATGGTTAGACCGATCACTCTTTTGTGTCCACTTCCAATTAAGGAATCAGAAGTGTGACTAGACAGTAAATTGCTGTAAAGTGCAATTCATAAATCTTAGACTTTCCTAAACTTTAATTAGAAAAGTAATATCCAGTGAGTCTTCACTAAATTATTAAAATATATGTTTTTTAAGTTTATTATGAACTTCGAAAGAACTTACCCATTTAGTTTCTTTCTTGTAAAAAAAAAAAAAAAACAATTGTGTAATACGCGTATTTGCCAATCTCACAAGTGAAAACATCAGTGTTGTCTTGTGAACTTATGTATAACAGGAAAAGACCTTTGTAAAGTGTAATATGAGTAATGTGTGCATTGTGTGCTCTTGTAAGTATGCATGTGCTTTCTTTTTCTTTTTCTTGAGGCCCCAGTATGTTAAGTTTCGTGTAAAACTTAAAGGTAGTAAGGAATTTGTGACGTAAGAATGTTATTGAGTCACTGCCTCTAGATCACGTGTTGTTTTTATATCGATATATTCAAGAGAGAATCGTTTATTTTAGAACTGTAAGTTTGTTAGTTTTTTGAAGTCACTCTGTCTCTATATAATCCAGTCTCTTTCGTGGCAACGCCCCATTCTTCTACTATTCTTCAAGAAGTCTTCAACCATTCTTCGCCATTCTGCTACATACATTCTACGACATTCATTCTACATCTATTCTTCGTGCTACCTGGAACTGCTGGGATTTCGACTACTTCTGCTACTTAGTCTACTTTGGAAACAGCACTTCACTTCTTCATACAAGGCGACGTGGAATAGCTGCCTCAAATAACTTCTTTTCATGGAAACGCCCCTCGGTATTCCGAGGTTGTGGAATCATATTGCTCTTCTAATTCACGAGGGTTTGCTGAAGGCAAGCCCTCATAAAAGTAAGTCCATCATTACATCAAATTTTCTATTGCAATCAAGGCATTTGTTCTAGAATATACTTACGAGAATTCTGCATTTTTCAATTCTATTATTTCTATATTTTTCTACTGTACTGGGAAATCACAAGAAAAAGGAAAGGGGTTGAGTGGAATGAATTGTATGTTTGTTACTTTAAGAAGTATTGTAATATAAAGGAAATTCAATATATATGATAAATGTATTAAGTTTCATTAAGTTTCTATGAACACTAGAAATTTGTTAAAAGGAACAGTAAATACTTTAATTAATAAATTATTACTACAAAGAAAAGTCATACTCTTGCATGAATTGAAATTTATTCCCTCCCACATGATAGAGGAGAAAAGACGTTTTCTTGTACAACCTAAAACTTACTACACCTTCATATTTTATGTTAATTAAACGTAACAAGATGTAAGGACTGCATATTTGATGGTGCTATATACTTTGTGTATTGTATATTCAGGGTTGTGTTAGTGTATGATTTAGTATATCTATTTGATTCTTGTGTTTGTGGTTCCCATCAGACATTTATGGCGATATCCTTGTAATTCTGCTTTCACTTTCTTTTTTCGCAAGGGGGAGATTGAGACATTTTGTTGTTAAGTTACGTTGTTAGAGCGCGCCTAGTTCACTTTTCTCTCCCTTGAAGTTGTTTTCTACGCATGCGCGGAGTTCTGGCCGTGGTCTTGTGCGAGTCAGCCATTGAGGTTACAGAGTTAGAACCGAGATTGCCATGTAGTGTGGTGTTGCTTTGACGTATTGTGCCCTTGCTTGCTGGGTTCATCGGTGAGGTATGTGCATTCGGACGTGAACTCTAATTCAAAATGTAAGTTTCTACTATCTTTATGCGGGTTGGAATCGCCACCTATTTAATTATATTCTTTTACCAAGCTTTAAGTTTCTTGTTAGTATGATGATCGCCATTTTTGTATCGCCTGTAAATGTCATGTGGGAATTACATTCCTTGTATGTAATAAGAGAGGAGTTGTTCAGACTTCGTCCTAGGCCATTTATTGAAATTACTATGGAACCAATTATTGGGCATAACTTAGGAAGTATGCATTCTGATTATCAAGTAAAAATGTGGTGTTAAAACGAACGTTAGGCGGCCATGTTGTCACATGAATAAATTAAAAATTGGTACACTTAGCGGTGCTTAGAATGCAACATGTTTTATATTGATACGAATGAAACTCATAGTTAATGTTATTTATGGAAGACATTGTATGCTATGGATTTAGTTAATTGTTCATGTTTCTCTATCTTGCTAATATCTTGTTTTACTGGGTTTTGAGTTTGAGAGTTACATCTTGTCTAGAACACGAGTCACGTGATTTCCGTCTGAAGTTAAAGTATCAGAGTTCAAGTAATCTGCCATGTATAAAACATTTTCCATATAAACCGATTCAGAAAATTCTTCTTGTTGTAGTTTATCAGGCCTATTGTATTGAAGAAGTTAAATTTGGCGCTGGCCAAGTGTAAGGGTCATTTGTATGGCTGCAGTTGAGTTAGCTCCTATAAGGAAAGTAGGATTTATTCTGAAATTAAGCTGACTTCTTATTGTAATTGTACAAGATAATTGCATTTTGGAAGGTTAAATTTGGCCTAGTCATTACAAGATTTTTCATACAGTTTCTTATTCTAATCTTTCATATTTTGCCCATGCTAAAATAATTTGTATTGTGGAAGTTAAATTTAGTGCTGGCCAAGTGTAAGGGTCATTGTATGGCTGCAGTTGAGTTAGCTCCTATAAGGAAAGTAGGATTTATTCTGAAATTAAGCTGACTTCTTATTGTAATTGTACAAGATAATTGCATTTTGGAAAGTTAAAATTTGGCCTAGTCATTACAAGATTTTTCATACAGTTTCTTATTCTAATCTTTTCATATTTTGCCCATGCTAAAATAATTTGTATTGTGGAAGTTAAATTTAATGCTGGCCTAGTGTAAAGGTAATTCGTATGGCTGCAGATGAGTTTGCTCCTATTAGGAAGGTAAGATTATTCTGAAATTAAGCAGGCTTCTTATGGTATCTATCCAGTGTCAGTTGCAGTTTCGAAGTGTTTTCATATTTTGCCCGTCATAACATAATTTGTATTTTGAAATTCAATATAGTTCCTTATTGAAGTGCTAGCTTATGACAGAGTGTGATACATTTTATATTGCTCATTCTTAGATATTTTCCTTCTGGTAAATTTAACTTAATTTTCTTCTGAATTATATTTCTCATTATTTGTCAGTCAAGTTGCTTTTCCAAATTGAAGTTAAAATTTAACGTCTTGAGAATAGATTTTATTCTGTGTATATTACGATATGTTTCCGTTATGAAAGTTTTCTTATAGTAATGCCTTCTGCTTGAAAGTTGCTATATTAAATCTTTCGTGCTCGCCTTTTTGACCTTATCAAGCCAGATTTAGGAGAATATATTTCTGATTTTTCCCTTTTGATACTCTTCTGGTATTTAAATTTTGGCATATTATTAATTGAGAATTTTGCATTCCATATGCTGTCGGACTTAGTAAATTTCTTTCATACGACTCATGTCGTTGAGATTTAAAGGTACTCTGATTATAACAATTTTACAGTAGTGACTCTTTAAAGAATTATGTGTATTTGGAACTTAACACCTATTTTCCTGAGAATATATTCTGCACTTAAAAGGTATAATGAGTTTTAGGTTATTTGGTCGCTATCAGTATTCTATACCATTCTGTTTATGCGAGTTATTATGAAGTCTCTTAAACTATCTGATCTGAGCATTGTGTATTTTCTCGTCCTGTTGTGTAGTTACCTGTGTCTGTCTGTGATATCTAATAAATATATATAGTCTTGTACTTCCTTTTGCTTATTATTTAACTCTCTGTTGTCATATGCTTGTGTTCTTCATTCTCCTCCCTCGCCCAGTGAGATTCTGTCATCTCATCGTAATTAATCCTACCAGTCCTTTTCACCGTTTCATTTACTGCTTTAAATATATCTTCGCCCTTGGCTATCCACGTAAAGAACCTAATTGAAGAATTTCTTCTTGTGTTGAAAAATCATTGTTGATCATTCGTATGAAAATCAAGAGTTGACTGGTGACAGTCTGGTCGACACTGTCATCCAAGCATAGTGAAAAGTAGCTGCATTTTCCAACCATATCTTCTAATTTCTTTGTTATTTGTCCTCCCATACTCTGTACTCGTCTTGAGATTGTTTGATGAGAGAGGGGAACAGCTGCAAATTTTGCAGATAGATTGCTTTCACCAAATGCAATTGCCATAGCAATTGCACATTTCTTAACTATATCTCCATCACTAAATGCTTTCTTACCTTTTACAAGTTCCAATGATACACTGTAAGAAGCAGTTAATGCAGCTATCTGCGTAGACGACATTTGTGTAAAAATACCTGTCTGACGATGAAGGTTTTTCTTATAATCTTGTAAAATTGCAGCTCTTGAAGCCCCCTCATACTTCTTCAATTGTTTTTCATGTGAAGTAATGTAGTGTCTCTTAACATTGTACTGTTTACAAGAAGAAATTATCTGCATGCGCACAACACATTGCAACTTGCCATTATTATTTGTGACGATGTAATTCAATTCCCATGCATCTTTTATTTCTATTTTCCTCTTGTATTTTTCTCTTCTTGCTAATGTTGCTCATGTTTGCTCGTTCTATCTAACAACACTGTTATCTAACAATTTGCACGAACAAATAAAAAAGCGTACACAACCTCGCGTAAGCACATAAATTAGAAACAGGCTTGTTCTGAACAATAAAAAAAAATTTTTCGCCTTCTGCGGCAGCGATACTGGCGCTCTGAACACGGCCGATTGGATGTTTCTCGTGATCATAAACTTGAACAAATATTCCACCACAGTCTGTAATATGCAACGCCCTACGTCAAAGCGCGAAATTTCAAGCCGGGATTGGTTGTCGTATTAGAAGTATCCGCGGGCCAAAAAACCGTGAGAGCGGGCCACATGCGGCCCTCGGGCCGCGGGTTGGACAGGCCTACTTTATAGCCTACTCTTAACTCAATATTCTTTATAAAATGACATTTTTATCTTATCACCAAAAAAACTAGTTAAAATTCATTTCCTTCTTACATTGTCAAGTAACAAGAAGAAATAACGTGTTTAGTTTTGCGGAAACAAGTTGAAGAACAACTACTGGACAATTACACGATCTAAATAGTGGTTTTCAAATTCGATATTGCTCTTATATATAGTGTCAACCGATTTAAGTAGAAAAAAATAAAACCATTTATTGTTAATGATTATCTTATATTATATTATAATATATATTTAAAGGAATTTCAAAAGAAATAGGTCCTTTGGATCATCGAGGGGACCATGTTGACAGTGGAGAGAAGAAACCAACACGGCGAAGCCGGGATGCTAATACTAATAGCAATAGCATTAGCAGCAGTAGCAGCAAACCTAGCCACCTTCGATCCCCATGTCTTTCGGGTGTTATATACCCTCTTATTTCAGAGCTGCAGAGACGTCATCACTATAATGCTCGTGGTCCAGAGTCTTCCCATAAGACAGATGCAATTAAAGAACTGAAAAATACATTTGAATTAGCAGAACGTGCCAGTCCAGGAATCAGCGATTTGTTTGTACATGAAATGCTTCAGAAATTGCTGCCTGCTGTTACAGAAACCAGAGTGAAAACTATTATGGACAAACTTACTAGAGATGCAGCGTAGAAGACACTTGAAGCTGAAGAGACTGCAGCAGGGTGAAGTGTTTCATATATAACTCAGGACCTCCCTTGTACAGCCGCTGGTGTGATTTTTATAACTAGGTTCCTTTTTGAGATTAAGAAGGTACCTTCTCTTGTTCATAGTAAACATATTTTTTTGTTATTGTAAGCCAGTTCTTTATGAAAGGCAGCAGGTTTTGCAGGAAATAGATTTTGCAACATCGCGCATTCTTGTAGAAACTTAAAAAAAAAAAAATCCCTTTAGGCAGGCCTACAGGCGGAGGTAGATTTCGAAGTGCTTTTGGTTTAATTTATTGTCGCTGCATAGCACTCTTCTTCTTTAGCCTTGGCATGGTAAACCTGCAGTAATAAGAACTGAATTCGGTAAAGAGGAAGAGCCTACAATCATTTGTTTTGACAACAAGAATAGGATATAATATTCTGGGAGGCCGTGCGCAAGATCAGCAATGAATAAAATTAGCAAAGCCGCTGAACAAGACAAAATTATGATATTATAATAATTCTTTTAAGTGTTATTATTTTCAAACATTAAAATTTCGCGTCATATGAGAGCTATCAAGAAACTATTTATTGATTTGTAGAGTACTCGTCAAGAGCTTTTCAACGATACCCCACAAGACGTAGTTTCAAAAGTTTCGAATTTTCATCCCCCACCCCCACCCCCACCCTCACTCGAACCCCCGAATCGTTGGTGTCACTGTGAACTCCATAGGGAGTACTCTAATTTATTCAAACAAAGTTTCCCTCTATACTTCATAGGGGCCGAGATAAAAATGTTTTAAAATTTCAACCCCCTCCCCCGACCACCCCCTTGGGCCAATTTTGCCCATTAACGAACTTGTCTGAACTATTGGGCCTAGAAATAACATATTAAAATTTGGTTCAAATATCTTCAAAATTACGGCCGCTAGCGTGTAAAGATATATATATATATATATATATATATATCACAATTTTTTTTGAACGGGCGGTGGTTTCGTACTTAGGGGAGCATGAAACGTAAAGATATGAAAGAATTTTTCGAAAATCATGAAGTGGTATCCATTGCAATAGGTAGATTTTTCTTCGAAATCTACCTAAAAATGGTGAAACAATTATTGTCACTCAACGCACGTTTCGCCGCCATTTCAACATTTTTTTTATCGATATCAGAATGTTCCATGTCGGAACACCATACTATTGTGGGTGGCAAATTTTCGGAAAACGGATTGTGCCATAAAGAAGAAACCACAGGGCAATAGCGCACTGTTCGAACCCCAGTGAATGTTGAACGTGTGCGTCGCGCTGTTCTTCGAAATCCTCGGTGATCGGCAGTGAAATACGGGAGTGCCTTAGGAATTTCTTGAAGCAGAATATTCAGGACAAAGCTGCAGCGAGTAATGCGAAGTTTTCCGTTATGACTCCAAGAGTGTGTTGACAACGAGGGACACAATCTGAGGAAAACAAATTTCAAAAGTAATTTTTGTAGTAAAAAGGTTTGAGATGTATTGTAATTATAAAATAAAATAATGTACGCAAGCTATTGAGTTTTGTCATAATTTCAATTTAAAAACTGCCAGGTTTCTCTGCCGGACCGTGTACTTCATTTTTGGCGCCTGATCGGACATGCACTTAATAATTAAATTAAAAAAATAATTATAAATTAATTTAAATGTTACATATTCAAGTCATACAAATGTACTGTTTTGATACGTCGATATAAATCCCCACAGGCGATTCATTAAACAAACAATTCGTAATAACGAAACAAATGGTAAGTGCTAACCATTGCGGTGAAATTTGTAGGTGTAATTGATGTTGAAATACCTCAACCAACAAATAAATAAAAAGTAGAACTAAACAATTATTGTAGTTTTATATAACATTTTGAATATGGAGTGTGGAGGCAAAATTGCGGAATTGTTCAATGTAAATAAAATAAATCTGAATTGTTAACATCTCAGCTCGTCGTCTGTGCACTAAAATTTATTTAATAAATGATTGTAAAACTAAATTGAGCTTTAATGTTGTTTGTCTATATTTCAGTTTAAACGCTTTTTCACTTATTTGCCAGTGTTAATGTGTTTGAAGTTGGAATTGTTACAATATGAAGGTGGTTTCGCTGTACTCTTGTCCTAACCTGTACGGCCGTGCTAAAACTATTAGCTACTTGTGAGTGAGTCATATACAGTCATCAGTAATTGCCAGTGCATTCAGTGATATGTGCATAGTATTATTAATAATTTGATGTGATTATAAAGTGTATAATTAGAATTCTAAAAGTATGTATATATTTCAACCATATGCACTAGTAATAATATAAGAAATAATTTAACGTTGATAAGGAATCAATAAAAAGCGTTAAGTATATTGTCTAAATTACATTGTATTGAGAAAATATAAAAAGAGTAGTCCTTCTACTCATGACTCACACACACCAGTTTCCGCAAGTACATGAAGAAACTGTTTCTTGGGACTGAGGATGAAGCAAAGGGCTTCGAAATGCATATCCTAGAAAAAACTTTATAGAAAGGAATAATAGATTGAAAAGGAATCAATACAACTAACACCATACTGCACCAGCTTTATAAAATCTACATGTGTTTTACAAACTACGTTAACAAATTTGTGTGAGCAAAGTTTTAACCTAACTCTGATGTACTCAACTGTTCTTGAAAGTGACTACAATATAGAAGATTAATCAGCAAATTTGCACTACAATTTGTACATACGTTTTTAAAAATTCTTGACGTATCTTCTATGATTGTTTTTCAGGTTTCTTATGCTTGTATAAGAACATTCTCTATTTAAGCGTATATATGAACATATTCTCTTTTCTTAAAAATATGATAATACTTCAATAGATACCTAGTTTAAGATTACATACTGACTGTCTTGCAGTTTTTATTCTAGATTTTGTGTACATATTGTTCATTAGTAGGCCTTATTTACTAGCTCTTTTTATATTTTCTCAATACAATGTAATTTAGACAATATACTTAACGCTTTTTATTGATTCCTTATCAACGTTAAATTATTTCTTATATTATTACTAGTGCATATGGTTGAAATATATACATACTTTTAGAATTACAATTAGCACTAGTGGCAAAATGAAATTTATTAATAGTGTATAATTAGGCTAATTACTTGAAAAAATTCCAGTTTTCCTCCCTTTTATTAAAAGGGATCTTTGAAAGTTTCATAAGGGTTTATTAGTGAATTCTTAATTGTTTTATTATTTGTAAATGGGTCTGTAGCAGCAAAACACAATATATAATTTAAAAGAAACTGAATGAAAGTAGGCATTCTTAGTTATAACTTAATAACATTATTCTTACAGCTAGAAACCTAAGGTAATATGAAATTCTGCCCAGTATAAGCATTTGAACATTAACTATAGGTACTGTCACTTCGATTATCTCCAATTTATAATCTTCAGATTTTATAAATTGCAAGGGGTATCAAAGTTCCTTTCTCAGGATTGATTTTGAATTGCCTTACCTCGGCTTATATGTACTAATAGCTTAAAAGGCCTGGAGTCGTCCGGGTTTTGTATTTTGTAATTCGAAATTAACTTATGAAGGATTTTCGTCCATATATATGTATTTAGAATTTTAAGTAAGGAAGAACGACTTATCACACTCAAACTATTCCCTCAGAAAACGCTTGATAGGCTATAGCTTTTTATGGCTCATAGAGGATGTAGCCTGGTAGGGGTTCAAATAAGAAGAAACAGAAATTCCGGTAACATAAAATTGTATTGTCTTTGCGGAATGTTTCATTTCTCACTATCATGTTACCATACAACCATTTCGGAGATGAAATTAAAAAGTAATTCATTATCACTTTCATACTTTTCTCCCCTAATCCTGGGATATAATAATATTACCATAATAATATTACCATACCTCGTACGGTATGTCCAGGGTAGAGAAAGGTATGTGACTGCGAACATTGTGCATTATTTTCGTGGATTTGATCTTCAATATTTATTTACAGCAATGAATTATATCGATAGCTTCTCTAATTTGTCAAAGTCCTGTATCATTTATTTCCAAACCTACCTGAGACCAATGCCAACAATACACTGTTGTCATGTGAACTTTGATTTGGATTTGATAATTCTGTGTAAAAAGGGATTAAGTATGCTAAAAAAGATTTGATTTTTGGCATTTCAAATCAAAATTTTTCAAACTCCTTTCTTAGTAAGCACTTAGATTATGAAACGAAGGTAATGTCAAAATTCCAAGTCTCTACATATTATAGTTTAGGCTCTACGTTGATTATCTGTCAGTCATTAGTTAAGTCAGTCAGTCAGGACAAAGCCTCTTTTATATATCTTCTTTCTTTCTTTCTTTCTCGTAGTTTTACCTCTCCCTTTTAGAATTTAAGCGACCCAAGCCGCCCGGGCCTTACAGGGCCGCGACCTGTTGGGAGAGGGATTACCTTTGGATCACATACATACTTTTTTGACCAGACACGGACATGGAGGGCCTCCCCGGATGAGTGATCAGCCCAATGCCGGGGCCACCTCCGAGACAACACAAACACATAGGACGATACACACCATTCACACACACACTCACTCAGAACAAGGCGAGGATGAGGATGAGGATGAAGATGATAATGACGGCCAGATGATATCCGGGGGCCACAAGGGCCTAAAGTTACCTGACATTTGTCTCATAGGTGAGGGAAAACCCCGGAAAAAACCTCACCTAGGTAACTTGTCCCGACCAGGAATCGAACCCGGGCCCGCTGCGTGAGAGGATTGGACGCATCCCCTGAGCCACAGCGGTGGACCTCTTATATATATATATATATATATATATATATATATATATATATATATATATATATTTTTTTTTATTGTAGCAAAACACATTTTCTTTCTCTCTTTAAATTAGGTTAATTTAAAGTTCTGCTCTGGTTCCATTCTTAATGGTAGGTGTATACCCTGAAATTTTATTAATCCGAATATTCACTTATGCTTTCCAGATAAACAAGGAAACAGTACGGGTTGTCATGTCGAATCCTATCCTCAATTTTTTCGTATTGATAGGTGTTCATTACAGATAGATACATGCCAAAAATTAGCTGATAGTATTAACTGTGAGTGGGTGAAAACCTGTTTGTATTGTTCCTTAAGGAAACAACGGTGGACACTTATAGATCTCGCTTGAGTAGCCTGAATTCAGTGAACAAGCGACATCGGAATGTGAAGGTGAGGTAGGAGCTATGCACGATTCGTTGAATGTGTTTCACTAGATCATTTTTAGATAATCACTTAACATTTCCACATTTTGAAACTGTATAATCTGTATAGGCATTGGTTATGATTGTTTGTCTGGGTGTTACAGATTAAAACAGATTTTTCGCTATGCACAGCGAATCAAAATACTACGTTTATGATACTGTGATATTATGCTTTTCTTCCGGGATATGAGCGGTAAGGGTCAATTATTAAAGCTTGGATTTGTATACTTAATCAAATAATAACATATACATGCAAGAATGCATTACAGGAGAGTCGCGATAATCCGAGTTAATTGGGGCTGATGGTACCTCGGATTACAAAAAATCTCGAATTACACGGAAAAAAAGGAAAATAGCGGAATTTTCAGAATGACACCGAATGACCGATCGCCGCCTACGTGACCTACGGGACGTTACCAACCCGCATCCCTCCCACCTTCCATTTCCAACTGTACCTTCCCCAAGCCTCCTTTGTATGTT
The DNA here is from genome assembly GCA_964059195.1 of Ectobius pallidus. Lineage (NCBI taxonomy): Eukaryota > Metazoa > Arthropoda > Insecta > Blattodea > Ectobiidae > Ectobius > Ectobius pallidus. Next base: position 19,736,383 of record CAXKWD010000005.1, read on the forward strand.
GTCAACGATACTTGATTTTTTATAAAAAATCTCCTTAAGCCGTTATAGGCCTATATGGATTTTTTTTATTTCCTTTTTTTTCATCTCGGATTGCATGGAATCTCGGATAATCGAGGCTCGGAATATCGCGACTCTACTGTATTTGCAAATACAAATGAAGAAATATGAAATAAACCACCTTATTCATGGCTATTACAGTAGATAAGGAATGTTGTCCTGAGGTTCTCATGTGTGAAACTCCTACGTCTCTCAGTCAGGAAGGTTTTATACAGTGAAAATGCCCTTTCTACTTCGCATGTTGTCACAGGCGCATGTGAAAAACACCACAACTCTTTTTCATTGAATTCCTCCTCCGTTACAACCTTTTCGCCCTCATCTTACAATATTTTACTGATTTCACAGGTTGTTTGGTAACCAGGATTTTTATTGAATACCTTGACTAAGCTTATCGAATCCAATTTTAGCAAAGACCGTGAGTCTCTCAAGGCCGTACATTTGAAATTTGATTTCTCAGAGAAAGTGAATACTCTAAATAATTATTTCGAGCCTCCAACTGTGTAATAATTTAAGGTAATTTGGAGAAGCGGCTATGAATATACTCGATCTTTTTCTCATTACTATCTTCAGAAGAACATCCCTGGAACTATCTTAATGCTAGCTGCATCTTCCGCATTTAAGGAATCTATCACTATTTTCACTTCACTGTAATGTCCCGCGTAGTATGACACAACCTGTAACCATCTAACTGGCTCAGGGGGTTATATATATATATGTATATATATATGTATATATATATATATATATATATATATATATATATATATATATATATATATCACACTGAGAACAATAGGGCCACAACTAAGAAAAACTAAATTTTACAGGAGACCATGATGAATTTTGTATTCTAAAGGAAAAGGTTAGAATTTTTAAGGACATAAGTGCTCTCTGACGGAAATTAGCAGAAGTACAGGTATGGCCATCTTACACCAAATAAATCTCATATAGACCATTATTTAGATAACAGCAAAAAAAAAATCCTTTTTGAGATGTGGATTGGTTGCAGAGACTTTAAGTAGGCCTACCAGTAATTATTAACTGTCTAAAGGGGAAAATATAATTTAATACCAAATTTAAGAGTAAAACATGCATTTTTTAAATTTAAAACTTAAAATATGAATTTTTTCATTTTAAACTTAGAATATGTATTTTCCCCCGGAATATGCCTTTATATGCATTAACAAATACTGGTCAAATTGTTTAGAAAATTGTTACAAAATATATCATTTACGCATAATTTTAAATATATAAAAAGAACATGCATTTTGCAAACAAATCAGGGATATATAAATTACCTATCTTGTTTTAATTTAATTCTAACTTATACAGTCCTCTATAGCTCTTGCCGTCACACATGAGTGATCTGATTTTAAATTATATTGGTTGTAAGGACCGTTTGCAATACACACATATGTCACCTCCTACCTCTCAGAAGGTTCGTTCCTGCATTGTTACAACTTGTATCAAATTCCGCTGGGTTTCCCAGAGAGAGCAGTATAATTTTATGAGTTCTATAGAGCTTAAAACACATTAACATTTGTGAGAAAAAGGATTCTCAGTAATCAGTTCGTAAATAAGGAATCTATCACTGTTTTCACTTACAAAAGGAATTGACTGACTTATTTTGGGTATCGACCCATGCTTACCTAGTAGGAGCAGATTACTGCTAAAATTCCAAACATGACTTGGGATATTATTATTATTGTTATTATTATTATTATTATTATTACTATTACTGAAGACTTAATGTGTTATTCAAATGTGACATTGTTTTAATTAATTAATAATATTGTCAAAGTTGACATTTTGTTTCAGTATCCATTCATGTTGGTTGGCCGTCCATGTCGAAGACAGTTTAAATAAGTTTATGTAGGACACTGGAATATACTCATATAGTAGATGGGAGTTGCTACAATACCATTCATTACTTTGGACACCAAGAAACTTACTTTGGTACTTACAGTTTAGGTTAACAGCCGTGTCATCTCGCTGCTTACTACATGTTTCACTATACTGTATTTAGCCACAACTTATTCTGTTAATCTTTCGTCTTTCTCTTCTTTAGTTAATATCGACTCATGTTTATTATGTAATCATCGTGATTCTTGTTAGCTGTGCTCATGTTTACCCTTTGCTATCATGTTCGGGTTTCGTGGCTTGCTGAACGAGGTAAGCATTCTGTACCCGGCTACCCATTCAGTAAGACCTGTTCTTGGAGCGAGGTGGCCAACATCCTCTTCTTCCGCCGGCATTACCGTATTTTACGGACCATAAGACGCACTTTTTTACTTTGAAAACAGAGCCTTGAAAGTTGGGTGCATCTAATGGTCCGAAGTACAAAAAAAATAAATAATATTATGGTAAATATTGCCAGAAGTCCATAGTTATAAACAAGGTGTTATAAACGATAAAATAGTTACAAATTTTTGCACAGACTTTACATCAGTGCACTTGTCACAATCGTAAAATGAGGGCAGCTGGAGTCCAGGTAAACAATGCGAAAATAAATTAAAGTTGAGTTCTCTTATACGAAAGGAGCTATCTCCGTCGGTTGGTTTAAATAAAGGCAATGACCTCTAAACAGCCTTGTCCCGTTACACTTAACGTATGGTGAATTTAGGATTAGAGGGTGTAAAAGTATTTTCAGTCTTTAATGAGAAATCAGTTCGGTAGTTAAAATTTACGCGATGCCACCTGTACAGAAGAGATTTTCGCAGGTTTTAAGTTAGAAGTGATTTACACTGATTCGATTGTACAAGGTTATAATTTGCTTATGCAATGAAATACATTATCTCTTTTAAAAATTTTCGTTTAGAGTCAAATTAAATTTCTTTTCCTTTAAATTTCCATCCTATTATCAAGGAGCGTCTTATAGTTCGTAAAATATGGTAATCTGATTTGTTAATCTTTTTTCTCTGGTGGATTTTATTTTATGTTGTTATTTTCAGATAATAGTTAATATGGTAAGTGCAAATTACTTAACCTACCCACCAGTTTTTAGTTGCCATTTTTATAATTTGCCATTTTCTTTACATTAGTCCCGTTTAATTATTATGTTAAGTATCTACTTCCGTTTGGTATAGACGATGTGAGATGTCTAACACAAACACATTCTTAAATCTTTTAAACTGTTCGGTCTAAATATTTTGGTGTCAAAATGTTATAAAGCTACAGCTATCCCGGACCTAATTATTTACAGTATAGTTTTCTGTTCTGTGGTTATTTATGCTTACATTATGATTGTTTTATCATTTTAATCCCACGAGAGTTTACGAATTTATCTGATGAAACTTGTAAACTTAAGTTGGATTTATTAAGACTATTCCATGATTAAAAATGTAACAAATCATACACAGAATAATTACTTTCTTATTTTGTTATATAAAAACAAAACTAACAATGCTACCAATGGTGCATATAAGACACAGTTAACTTATTGAGGTAAGCTAACAGCAGAACATAATAAAATCACACGAACTGGCTTTCACCGAGTTGAAATTGTGTTTTAAATCAATGTAAATATATATTATTTCAATTTTCAAAGAAAGTTATGTTGTATAAAATAATGTGTTTTTATTGTGTTGAATGGCAGCATGTGACGTATTAATTACGCCTCGTTGATGCCTTACGTATTCACTAACAAGCTCGATTTTATCAGATAAAATCGCATCCTCATATCAATAGCATTTTAAAAGATAATCGATCGTGATTGGTCTATATTCGAGGAATTGCTAAACATTATTGACCAATATCAAACACGCGGTATATGAGTGGAAAAGTCCTTAAATTAAATTATCTAATCACTGTTTTCCAGCCTATGACTTGTTGTTTATTTTTCTTTCTTCCGTAAACCGAAAATCTCTGGGAAATTGTTCAGTTGTACTTTCATGAGTTAAAGACTGGTACACTACTCATTTCCTGGAGTTTTCAACTCTGCGTACTCCTATGGAAACCAATACCACATCTGTATGTTCTCTCTGCAGTCTGTTGTGTATCCTCTCTGCCCTTTCTTTTTGCTGACATAAGCCTTGGGCTAGCTGTCCGTGCAGTGTACGAATGGGCTTGAATATTGACATCACTGCTCCAGCCTCTCAAGCACAATCTGGAACAGATTTACACAGTAATAGTGGAATGTAACTAAACTGGCAATAAAGCATTTAAGTTAACTTAATTCATCTACATCTAGTTATTGCTATGTTTCACTCTGTAGTATACAGAAATTGCAGAGAGAACATTTTAACTGTTGACGTGTAATCGTACTGGTAGCGATAGTACGATACCGCTAATATTAATTTCTTCTACGTCAAATATTTATTTCTTCTGTGAATTCGGCTTTCCCCTTGAGAAAAGCTAAGCTCTTGAATATCAGCCTTTCTTGTAGATGTAGTCTTGTTGTTTATCTGAAGCACTGAAGTCTAGATGAGGTGAATAATTAATTACTAAAATAAATACGGAAGTATTGACGTGATGAATAACAGTAGTTCTATAGTTTATTCCAATATAAGTATACAGTAATGAAGATTTGACAGTAGTCAACTGTCGACGTTCAAGTTACATTGTGCCCCCTGAATAACATATATCCAGAGTTTTTATACAAAATAATATGTCATTGATGACATGGCATTTCCTACTTTGTTAGAGAAATGGGAGAAGATTAACCTTCATATCAGCAATAAAACTGCTTGTATAATTAATATTATTGTCTTAAAAATGACATTCCTAAAATAACTGATGAATCGGATCTGCTGTAATGCGATATTATGAAGGTTATTGCATACGCTTTCCTGGTCATATGAGACACTAGGAAGCTACTCGCATACTTATCAATGCGTGCAAAACTGGCACTCTTACATTAACTTTAACAAGTTCTATTATAAATCTGTCAGAAAATATTACTTGAAATTTTCCTAAAATAAATGTATTACAAAAGTGTTTTTATACCATTCTTTTATATGACGCTGTTACACGACACTGTGGCTTGGTTCTAAAATGGCCAATGTCAGTTTCTTTAAAAAATGAGATCTATGCATTATTGAGCTCGGCTACTCTTTGTCTTTCGTATACTAAAAGTTCCAATGTATGTTGCTATTAATAGACATAATACAGAAACCTTGGAGACCAATGTCGGAAGTTCACAGCAAAAGATGTTACTTCTATAAAGGCTTCAAAGTCAGTTATCTCAAAAGCAAGTTTAAAGACATTGGCCCTTTTAGAACCAAGCCACAGCGCGAGGTGGAATTAGTTTGAAATTAATGCATGTTTCACTTTGCAATATTCAGAAACGTTTGATATTAGTGAAATGTTTCATTCTGCAGTATGTTTGAATTTGGTGATGTTTCATTCTGCAGTATATTCAAATGTTTGATATTAGTGCTATGTTTCACTCTGCAGTACACTCAAATGTTTCAACTAAGTGCTATGTTTGACTCTACAGTATACTAAAATGATTGAAATTAGTACTATGTTTCATTCTGCAGTATATATAAAAAAGCTTGAAATTAGCGCTATTTTAAACTCTGGAGTTGCACCAAAAAAGTGTTGGTCAAACCGATCTATTTGCAAGAAAAAGTTACTTTTCTACTACTGAAAATTTCGTTACAGTTTGTCGTGCAAATAAAATGTCACCAATATAATAACAAATCTAGTGCACAAGAGTTTATCCTAGGGAGTGAAGTGAAATCTCAGATAGAACTAGATTAGGCTAGAGTAAATCAATTTGTCGCGGCAGGTCTTGAGGATAATCTAGTAATGACTGACAGACCTACAGTGTATGGACTAGAATAACAGTTCGTCCTATCGCTTGTCTGGCAAGGAGGAGCTAGTCTTCTTTTTTTAGACATTTCTGCCTATTACAATCTAGATATCTTGTTTATACCATCTTTTAATACATTTTCAAACACTTAAATTTCCTCATGGATTACATATTAAAATAACCCGATTCGCTTATTGGGGGCTCCGCCCTCAAACCCCCTCTGGTGGTTGTCAGGAAAGGTTTTTTAAAAGGTTTATGACAGAAAGAGTGCGTGTATTTGGTCTGCTGTATTGGCTATTGCCTTTCAGAGCCCTATGTGAACACTGTTTGATAATACCGTTGCCATGGAAACATACCCCTTTTTCGGGGGTTTTTAGGGCTTAATATAAAAAAATACACTTTTTTGAATTTTCCTGTGGTTTACAGCCTAAAAGCTATATGTGTACTAAATTTCAAGTTTTAGCTCATCTGAAAGTGGGCAAACATTAATGTCAGTGAGTGAGTGAGTGAGTGGGTGGGTGAGTCCGTCAGTGAGTGAGTGAGTGAGTGAGTGAGTGAGTGAGTGAGTGAGTCAGTCAGTCAGTCATGTGGCTTTATATTATGACTAGCTTCGCTCATTGGGGCGCCCCCAAACCCCTGCTGAGGTTCTCGGGAAAGGTTTTTTTAAATCAATGGAGATAGAGTGCGTGTATTTAGTCTGCTGTATTAGCTATTACCTTTTTGCCACAATAAACCTTAAAAATAAATGTGAGTAGACTTGGGGGTTTTTTTCGGAATTTTCCCATCGGTTGCAAGCTAAAAGGTATCAGTTTGCCAAGTCTAGTTTTCTAGATCAACTGGCAGTGTACATACATTTATGGTGTATTTTATGGAGTAAATTTCAACTGAAATGGACATGATACAAGATGAAATAGCGACTAAGATTCATGGTATGTAAATATTCAATTGGGCATTTGCCTTTACGACCACGGAAATCATAGAAAAACACAAATAAAATTGGTTGTAATAGGCTATGTTGTAAAGAATGCGGGAACTTCATCTCCGAGTTATTATTAAAGAATATAAATTATGAAATTTCTTTAACTGATAGAAGAAAATTTTGTTAGTTCTGGACTAAAATATGTTAATTGGATTTAATTATGATGAATCTGAGACTTCAGAACGCAAGTCCAAGACGTTACTATCTCGACCACCCCGTTAGGTTTACGGAAATAATTATTTCTAAACTTTCAGAGCCATACGTGAACACAGTTTGATAATACCGTTGCCATGGAAACCGAGCCCTTTTTCGGGGGGTTTTTAGGGCTAAACATTTAAAAAAATTACTTTTTGGAATTTTCCTGTGGTTTACAGCCTAAAATCTATATGTGTACCAAATTTCAAGTTTCTAGCTTATCTGGAAGTGGACAAACATTAATGTCAGTGAGCCGAGCCGAGCCCTTTTTCGGGAGTTTCTAGGGCTAAAAATTGAAAAAAAAAAACTTTTTGGAATTTTCCTGTGATTTATAGCCTAAAAGCTATACGTATACCAAATTTCAAGTTTCTAACTCATCTGGAAGTGGCAAACATTAATGTCGGTGAGCCGAGCCGAGCCCTTTTTTGGGGGTTTTTAGGACTACAAACTAAAAATAAAAAAAATAATTTTTTGGGAATTTTCCTGTAGTTTACAGCCTAAAACCTATACGTGTACCAAACTTCAAGTTTCTAGCTCATCTGGAATTAGGCAAACATTAATGTCGGTGAGCCGAGCCGAGCACTTTTTCGCGAGGTTTTTAGGGCTAAAAATTAAATAATTAACTTTTTGGAACTTTCCTGTAGTTTGCAGCCTAAAAGCTATATGTGTACCAAATTTCAAGTTTCTAGCTCATCTGGAAGTGGGCAAACATTAATATCGGTGTGCCGAGCCGTGCCCTTTCTCGGGGGGTTTTTAGGGCTAAAAATTAAAAAAATAAACTTTTTGGAATTTTCCTGTGGTTTACAGCCTAAAAGCTATACCTGTACCAAATTTCAAGTTTCTAGCTCATCTGGAAGTGGGAAAACATTAATGTCAGTGAGTCAGTCAGTCAGTCAGCCAGTCAGCCATGTGGCTTTATTTTATAGGGATAATTTGGTAATCATTTGATTCAGATGTCATTCTGTAAGCATAAATTTCCCAAATTTTTTTTTTTTGCTTTATCTTTCAAGTTACATAATCCCTTTTCTTTTATTTCTTCATTAATTCTTTTATGATCGGTTTAGCTCTTAGGAATTCATTTAACTCACTTGGAGACTATTTTATTTTTCTGTCGTAATCAAATTTTCACCAAAATATAATTTTGGTGCTGACATCACTTTTTAGGGTTTTATTATAATTTGTCCCACTCTAGTTTGATCCTGTTCAAAACAAAGGGGTGGAGAACTCACAGAGAGTTCGCGGAAAATTCGCATCATGTGACAAAACGTGTTTGGTTAAAGTCATTAGCTTCTAGAGTAAACACAGAACAACTCTGAGCCTGAGGCGGGGCAGGCAGAGTCACGTGACGAAGTGACAAGCGAATTAGGTTGCTGCGGTGTTGTACAGTTAACGAAACGTGCTGCCTCGCTAAAGAGATGTACTTCACTTATTTCTTTGCGCGCTCAAAATCTATTACATATAGGTATTTTCTGCTATCACCATTAGAAAGCTGTATTTTTTTGGAAGCCGACTGTCCAAACATCATGTCTGTAGGACGATCCGTTCGGAAGATAGTTCTTATCCTGCAAATGTAAATACAAACAAAGAGATCCTTTCTTATTTCTGCCCTAAAATAATAACACCATCGATGGATTACATTAAGTTTCTGTCTATCTGTTAACATAAACAACAACAAGACCCCTCTCACTTCCACCCAGCCACAGATAAAACACAGACGCAGTTTCAGTTTTTTTCAAGAGCGTTTCGTGTGTGTTCTATTGTGAGAATTCAGTGTCCGTAATGTCACCTTAGCAAGCCTAGTACGAGTGGTGAAACAATTTATACCAACAAAGTTTTGCGTAAGCAGGCGAGGGCTATGGTTTTCAGTGTTTATAGTTTTTTAAGACTATTTCGGACGACGAAGTGCATAATAATACGAATTTTGTAAGGAATTGACTGCTAAAAAAACTAAACTCCGTGGCGTTACATCCCTGAAGAGACTTGGCCTCCCACCCGACCGCTGCGTCATCTACCACAGGTAGATGGCAGGATTGGGGGCATGTGGTCAGCATGCCGACACTCACGGCCGTTAATGGTGGTTTTCATGACCGGAATTAACTGCTAAAGCTTGCCAAATTAGTGAACAATCTGTGACTAATATTATTAAGGAGGGAAAACAATCAACTGAAGTAGGGGGTGGGCTCAGTTTTAGATCTCCTGGAAACCATCGCACAGTTAAAAAGCGCAAAGCAAATCTTGACGGTTTGCAAAAGTGTATTTTACGCCGGACAATATTTTAATTGTACGATACGGGGGAATATCCCACAGGTAAAAAATTAGTTTCTTTAATGCGAAAGAAAATAAAATATAAAGGTTCTGTCTCCTCCATGTATATGACTTTGAAATCCCTAGAATTTAAGTACAGGAGAACCAATAATGGCCGGAAATTTCTACTGGAAAGGGACGACATTGTTGCAGCCAGACAAAAATTTCTGCGTACAATTCACAATCTTAGGGGGATGGGAGATACGAGGCCCATATTTTATCTTGATGAAACATGGGTCAACCAGAATCACTCCAGGAGGGACATATGGCAAGATCCGACTGGAAGAGGCGGCCTTAAAGTACCAATAGGAAAAGGTAGCAGGCTTATAATATGCCATGCATGCTCAGCTAAAACAGGGTTTATACCAGAAAGTAAATGTGTATTTCGTTCCAATCCTAAAAGTAAAAACACCGATTATCATACAGAAATGACTTCGGACAGGTTTAAAGATTGGTTCACGAACATATTTCTTTTTTTTATCTGGACGCGAGTTGGATAATAATTATGGATAACGCCAGCTATCATTCTAGGCTATTAAATAAGTTACCCAGAGAGAGAGAGAGAGAGAGAGAGAGAGAGAGAGAGAGAGAGAGAGAGAGAGAGAGAGAGAGAGAGAGAGAGAGAGATATTCAGGAATGGCTTCAAGAACACAACATAACATACAATCCCACAGAAACTATATCAGAATTGCTAGCCCGTGTTGCCCCTTATAAAACTCGCGAAAAAAATATGAAATGGATCAGATAGCGATAGAAATGGGCCACGAAGTAATACACAGGGATGACACTGCTGAAAATATAATTATAAATCTTAGGGACAGTGAAACAGATAGTGACACGAGTGGTGAAGGAAGTGAAGAGGACGAAGACGAAGAAGTTTTATTTATCCCTTTGTAGGCCTATTTCTAAAGCTCAATAAGGTAAGCCTTTCTTCACTTTCTTTTAAGATAATTCATGTTATATCTTACGTGTAATAGGTTTCAACATTTCAAGCTACTTTTGTTCGCGATTTTTCAAAGACGATATACTTTAAAATAATGTGTGAATGTTTGACGCAGAGCAGCAGTGAGTAAGCACGCGTGTTCTCTCTCTCACTCTTTGTTAGACAGAGAACGTTTGCAGAGTCGCGAGTCGTGAACTTGCAACAGTGCAAGTTGCGTAGCATTCTATTGGCTTATCGTATGTTCAGAGTTGATTTGTGTTTACTATAGTACAGAAGTAGTGTTCGTAAGTTCATGCAACAATAATATCAACCTTTACACTTGAAATAACAAACTCTCACTGACATCATCATCATTATAGTATATCAAGTAGCAAACAAAACAAAAGATTAATTGTTCACGACGACCCTGCGGGTGAGTTGTACTGAGAATAAACAAACCACCACTAACACGGTGATGTCATGCATTCTCACGTGCGAACTATGACAGCCACGCCTCTTTGTTTTGAACAGGATCGTTCTTAAATGCTTCTTCTTGCATTACATTTTAATTCTTTTTAACACCATTCAAATAATTGAATCTATCTATTTTATTAACTTGACCAGTGTTATTTTTATATATTACTAGCAGGTGCCCGCGCCTTCGTCCGCGATCGGTTACTCAACTGGTAGATATTTTATTTAAATAATTTATTTAATAGAAATATAATTAACACACCGTGGGGGCACGCCGTAGGGTAATGGTTGAGTTGCTGCGCTACAAACCGGGAGGTTGCGGGTGCGATCCCATGATGAGGTCGTTGGAGTTTTTTAATTGGGCTAATCCTTCTGGTGGCACTATGTCCCTGGGGTCGACTCAGCCTCTAACAGAAATGAGTACCAGGAGCAATCCTGGGGGTATAAGCGGGCGGTGCGTAAGGCTGACAACCTTACCACCTTCACGTGCTGAATGTCTAAAATCTGGGAGCCTCAACCTCCTGGAACCCCCTCGACCTCCATGGCCTGGATAGAGAACACTTTACTTTTTTACTGTTATAATTAAAACGTATTCATTAAAACTGGCTTCGTTTTGAAATAAATTGCAGGAATTACATAATTTTATTCTTAAATATATTTTTTACATAATGGATATAAATAATGAAACGACTGAAACGTATCACAGAAGAGTTATAGATCTTACCTAAATCATGCATAAAGAATTAAAACAATTGATATTTAAACTGCCCGGTTTTGAGTGCATTTCACGAGTAAAGTGTGCCGCTCGGAGAAAAAAAAAACCCTCAGATTTGAGTTCCCTAGCCCAAAAACCCCCGTATTACGAGTTTCGTCCAAATCATTCTATGTTTTCCTATTTAGGCATGCATTCATGATCTCCTTCTTTCTACCCCTATGTAAAAAGAATCAGATCTCTGCGATTCGTAGATAAATGAATGAAGACAGAAACCAAGTAAGGCCACCTTCAGTTATTTTCACAATTGAATACAGCCTTGTTAATAGGTGGCGTCAGATGTACACGGAAACACAAACTCAAATATTATATTGTAATATTCATAACCCCTATCCAAACTAATTACGGAATGTGTCATTGTTGAAACCGTTTGGAGCAGCCGCAGGTCTATTACGCTCTGTAAAAGACGCATTCTCTGGCAACTGTGTATTGCGGGTTTTCTAGTCGTCAGTAGCAGGCGGTGCTGCAAACATTAAGAAGATGCTTCAACACCATTGGAAGCATTCTTTTTACTTCCTCTGCCCGTACCATAGGTACTATAGGTAGAGGAAGTATTGTTTTCGACCTCGAAATTCGAAGTTGAGTTTTTAGCATATATACACGTTTCAAGGCCATGTCTCTGTGTGTCTGTCTGTCTGTGTGTGTGTGTGTGTGTGTGTGGAAAGACTGTGAACAAGCTAGCTCCAAGACGGAAAATCGTATGAAAACGAAATTTCGTATTTATGTCAGGTACCTTCTAAAGATGTGAGCGGAGGATTGGCGATAAGTTTATCTTATTTTTAAGGGGACTTTACATGAAGAAAATTTCGTTTTTCACAATTTTCTCGAAAACGGCTCTAACGATTTTCTTTAAAATTTGCACATGTGTTCCTTTTACTAAGATCTAAAACTTTTATTTGAAACGTTTTTTCGAAAAAATTCTCTGAGGGTAGTTACAAGCCACCCACTGTTTGTAGAAAGTTTGTCTTGCGTGATGAACAACTGAATACGCGCTCTTTCACGGCCTCTTATTCTATATAAGAATGTGAAGTGAGAAAGATGTATTGTTGGCCATGCATAGAGTAAAGAAGTGTCTGAGGGAAATATTCGATAAATTTCCGAAATTATTCTTTACGGCGGAAAGTTCAATAAACGTCTGCAGTCACTTGTTTTTTTTTTTTTTTTTTTTTTTTAAGTTTGTTATATAGCCTGCGCTTTTAGTCGCATCATTGAAAGAAGAGGTATTTGCGTAAAATTGTGTCTTGCGATTCTGTACAAGGATATGTGAATACTGCTAACTTTTATTTGGGCAGAGGAAGTTATGTGACATTCACATCAGATTATTTAGCTGTGTATTGCGTGTTTTCGTTAAAATTTGTGAAATAATAGATGTTAGGTTTATTGTAATGAATTACGCAACGTGGAGCCAGCCATATTGGAGCGCACCTACAGCTGTTATTGTTTTTTTGCTGCACGACTGTAAACTTAAGGACAACGCTTTTCACCCACCAAGCATGACGATTTTTTAAAATATTGTTGGGGGACAAGAATTGTTTTTTTAGTAGGTATATATAGGTCTTATATGATACAAACTTACAAGTTGAGGGACAGAAAGTACCTTCCCCCCCCCCACAATGTCGGCGCCTGTGGCAATCACCGTGAAAAATTTTTCATTTAAAAAAGGAGTGGTGAATTTTAAAATTTTCAATTTTTATCAAATTTAATTTATTTAATAACCATATGCAAATACTTTAATCTAAAAGAGTATTTTCCATGTGAAGTAATCATAGTTGGTAACCCTGATGTGTTAGAAATTTATACCACTCAATGGCGTAATTTTCTTCAATATCATCTATCGTTAAAAGTGATTCTTTACCTTCTACAGTCTAAAATCTTGTTTCTGTCATTCTTTTATAAAATAATTAGTTGTCTTAAATGTGTATAGTTATTTTTATAGTAACACTGGCTTAAAAGGCCCGGCGTCGCCCGGGTTTTGTATTTCGTAATTTGAAATTAACTTATGGAGGACTTTCGATGTTGAAACTCTAGGTCCTTATATAATATGTATGTAGAATTAGAAATGAGGAAGAACGACATATGACACTCAGACTATTCCCTCAGAAAACGCTAGATATAGCTTTTTATGGCTCATAGAGGATGTCGAATGTTGCATTCCATTGCTTCTACACACCATGCCTGGGAGGAGAGAAAATAAGAAGAAAAAGAAATTCCTGTTACATAAGCAAGATTGTATTGTCTTGACAGAAAATTGTATTTCTCACTCTCATTTACCATACAACCGTTTCGGCTCATTAATTGCCTAAAACGCGCGTAGGACTGAAAACGTTCCATCCCATTTTGTCTTCTTTTAGATGCTTAGGGCCTCTGATAAACATCCCTAGGCCTATTTCTCAACTAATACAAAGCCTACAGCTATGAGTGACGTATCAGTGGATAGGATTTGTTACCGACTTCCGATATAGCATACTCACTGGCACACACTTAAGTTGTCCCTGCAATACGACCGCTTATTCTACATCAAAATGTGAAGTGAAAAAACGATATTTTCCATGTCGAGGGTAGAGAAAGTTATGTGACTGCTTTATGTTCGTGGATTTTATTCTTCAAGAATTATTTTCACAAATGTATTAATTACATCGATAGTATCAGAATCTGTTAAAGCCCGGTATTATAATATAGTTTCCAAAGCCCCATGTGAACACCGTAAACAAAACTTTCGTTATGTAAACAATTGACAGCAGAACTCTCTAACTATGCCTCATTTCACATTTCCAACTTTTCCCGTGGATTTTCAAAAAAATGTCTTTCATACAACCTTGGCCTGACAATTACGGACACAACAAAACAAAAATCAGCCAAATCGGTCGAGCCGTTCTCAAGTGATGCTCCGTCATATACGTATTTTGGAAATTAATTTTTATTAATATAGATTTGTATTCGTCTACTTCTTCTATTATATTATTTCCTATAACAATTTTCGATCTAATACTTCCTTTGGTTATAAATGCCTTTATTTGTAATTTTTGGGTCCTTGTTTTGTACTTCAGTGGTACTTTATTAAATTACTAGCGTGAGCCCGCGGCTTCGCACGCGATAATTATTTCAAAAATTAAAAATTAAGAGCATAATAGTTAAATCATTATATTTATTAACACCAAAATCACGAGGACTACATACCACGATTAGATAGCGTCGCCTGGTAAAAGCGACCTCAGATTCGAGTTCCCTGGCCCAGAAAACCCCTGCATAGTGAGTTTCGTCCAAGTCGAACAATGTTTG